>JASDDO010000032.1:3290065-5690065 GCA_030015575.1 Agapanthus africanus
ATTTTCTATTATTGATTAATTCTTATCATATTATCATCATCTTCTTCTTCTTCTTCAAGAAGAAAAAAGCTTGCTAGCTTCAATGGTGAAATGAGAAAAAGATTGAGAAATCCAATTCTAAAGTGAACCCACTTCCTATTTCTTTATCCTCTACCACTTGCCAAGTAGTATAGGGTGTTTTCTTCACAAGTTTCATGACTTGGTGAAGTTGGAGCTTGATCTTGTGTTGCCTCGACGTAGATCATCTTCGGCATCGAAGTCGACGACCTAGCCCGATCATTTCTTCGACGATACCATCGCTAGAGTCCGGGATCCGATGATCGCAGCGGAGGGACGTCAACGCGGAGCTATGGAGGTGGAGGACCGGATCTACAAAGGTTGTATTTCCGTTCACTTAGTTAAGTTGTTAACTAGTTGCATGTTTCGCCTAATCTTTAGTCAACGATCGCATTAGGGTTTCTCGGCACCGGAAATTTTTGAATTTGGCATGGTTGATGCCTTGTGAGACCTCATTAGTGTGCCTAGGAACCCTACAGCGGTATCAGAGCCTAGCTAGAGCCTTAGGCGGAGCGTAGACGGAGTTAGAAGTCCGATCAAACCGAAACCCTAATGCAAAATTGCTCTCTGTACTTTTTTTGAAATCGGGGATTTTTGAGAATTAAAAATATGCAGAAAAATCAGCAGGAGTTTCTAAGAATTACTGTAAAGCCCGTACTCCTGATTCCATCAAAGAGCGGCGGAACCGCGGCATTAGCATGGCTAATGCGGCAGTTCCGCGGCCACTTAGTCTCTTCTTCAATTGGTTTTTGCACAGTAATTCCTATATTTTGGTGCTGTATTTTCTGGGAATTTTTAAATATTACTCAAGAGTTGAGTTTTCTGGGTTGTATTGGGAGTTCGTAGATTCGATCGGATTATCAAACTTTGTCTATGTGTTTTTCCGGGTAATTTTAGAATATGTTAAAAAGTTCGATCGGATATAAATTCCCACTTTTTTCCCTGCCGGGAAATTTCCAACTGTTGGATTTTTTCGTAGTTTGAGAACGTTCTTAGTAGTGCAAGTAACGCGATGGTCCCTCTAGAAGACAACAAACCTTAACTCGATTATGTGACCGTCTTGAACCGCCCTTTGAACCTTAGGGTTTGGGGCAGTACGGCGTGCCACATGTGAGGCGTTGGCTTGACCCTTCTACGGCTGGACCGTTGGTACTGAGGCATGAACTGGATGTTTTTAAACTTGTTTCATGTGTTGAGCTATTTCGGGAAAACTTGGGTGTTCGAATGTTCGATCGGAAAGTTTAACATTTTCTATCTTATCCGGAATGTGATACAATAATTGGAATTCACAAGTAGTTATGAGATAACTGAATGAATGTTATAAATCTAGCGGTTTAGTCTCACTTGATCGGTTGCCATGGAATTTTGATGCGATCAAAAGTCCGTCGCAATCGCGTAGCGTACGCGGATACTCGCCGGGTAAACTTAATAGACAGCCACACCCCATAGCCCTGACCAAGTGACTGTAGGAGAACCCCGTCGCCGAAAGCATCCGTTCGGGTGCTCGCGGCAGCGGTGTTCTGCCTTGGTGCACTTCGTCGACGGCGTCGGGGGTGCGGCCGCCTACTAAAGTTTGCGATGAGCATTCGATCTGAATGCCGGGAATCCTGTTGAATTGCCCGACTTGATATTGAAAAGAGTTTTCGATAATGAGACTAAAATGCGGGGTTTATAATTGTTAGGCATGCGATGTCTAAGGAATTCATTTGATTAGGCATGCGATGTCTATGCAAGTTGCGGATTCCAACTGTTGTAGTTTTACACTTTCTTTTCTGCGACCGTAAGTGTAATATATGATATCGCCGGTTTCGTTGCTATATGTCAACGACAATTGGGATACGCATGTTTACTTACGTTGATGACATGTGATATTATGTGTTGCTGGATATGTTATATTGGATCGTCGTGTTTGAATAGCCGGGGTTTTTTTTTATGTGAGATGAGTGTTTTTCATTTTCATTCATATAAAAACTTGTATGTAATATTATTTTATTGGGACACTTCCAGGTTGCGGAAGATGTCACCTTTTGTATATTATTTACTTTTCTGCACCAGGATAGACCCAAGGAGGAGGGCACAAGTAACCGGGTTCTGGAGTCTAGTGGGAGACCAACTCGAGGAGTCGAGTCCGGGTCTCCTAACTCTAGAATTGGTAGGGTTGCTTGCCGCTCTCGTAGGGGTCTAGGGGTGTGGGTTTGGCTATTCATCGCGACCGTGGAATCCGTGTTTTATACTGGCTCGTATTGAAAACACGGACGTCCTAGTATATCCAATGTTTCATATGATTCTTCTGCTGCGATATCTGTGATGTGATCATGTGATGTTCTGTGATAGATACTGTATATAGTATATATGATATATTATATAGACGTTACTTATGTTTTACACCCGCGCTAGCCCTGCCCCGCTCTGCCGTTAGTTACCTAACCTAATGGTGCACGAGGGGACATCGAGGCGAATGCGGATGGCATAAGTGTACGTCGTATTTATCTGTGATGTTTAGGTAACTTAAATGATGGGACTTCATTAATATGATTAATGAAAATAAAAGAAACCTAAGATGTTGTGGAATCGAATTTCAAAAATAAAAAAGGTAGCTACAGTTCTTGCTTTGCACAGCGGTATATATGATATATCCTGCATCTTATTCGATGAGGAAAGGGCCGACGATCCCTTCACCGGGAGTGACCCCTTTAGCAATAACTGGCAGATGCTACACACTCGGTTTGTCTTTTGATAGTTTCTATAGTTTCTGCTTTTCACAGTGATATATATGATATATCCCGCACCTCATTCGACGAGGAAAGGGCCGACGATCCCTTCACCGGGAGTGACCCCTTTAGCAAAACTAGAAAAGCCTAAAAAACACTCCATTTCAAAATTCATTCGATCCTACAACGATATCAAGTTCATTACGAAATAGGTTTTCAGAAAAACCTGTCGTAGCCCTCCGTCATTTCAGATAAGTACTAGTTAGTATTCGTGCTGCGGTTGTTTGGCATGCGTCAAGGCGTAGTGTACGGTAGCTAACTAGTGCTTATCTGCTAGCATACTATGCGATTGGATTAGGGTATTCGCACGGCGTTGTTTGGCATGCGTCAAGGGTCGTGCGGGTGGGTTTAATTCAATCAAGAAATGTACGGGTTGAACTTGACTAGCAGACTATGGGTTGTTTGGCATGCGTCAAGGTCATAGCACGCTAGGGGCAAAATATTATCGGGAATTTCAAGTGTTGAAATTTGCAATGAGATTGCATACCTTCTATGAGATAGTTGGATCCCGATACCCGCTGCGAGTAAGAGTTACTCCTGGGAGAGTTTTACACATTATAATTAGCCGATCAAGTATTTGTCTAGAAAGGTGTCAACGGGGTTACGCCTCTGGAAAAACGAGGTTTACATTAATTAGGTTCGTGCGAAAGCACGGGGGACCTCCCTCAAAGTACCGACACTGGCCTGGTTGAAAGATTGGTGAACTTGTAGTGTGTAATTAATCCCGGCTAGTCTTTCCTTTTAGGGTTTGAAGGAAGATTTGATAAAAACAGTGGGAGCCATCCTGATTAGATAAAATAATAACCAATCTGATCTTGCAAGAGCGCACGCAGAGTGTTTTCTTCTCTCTCTCTCCTGGTAGCGACCATATCACGCCTTAATCAAGATAATAATACGGATATTTGACCGAACCCGCTTGTCATAATGAGCTGGGGAATGTTGGTCCCGCTCTAACTTATAATTGTTATAAGACGAGCAGGAAATTGGGGAATACCAGAATTCCTGTGCCGCCCAAATGAAGAAAGTGCATAATGATGCATCATCTTTGGGTGTGTTCATTACAAAGAACTGTTTCTCTGTATCCTCTACGTCCTGGGTATTTGATACCAGATCAGGATCCCAGATATGTAATCTGTTACATAGGGCTTCAGAAAGGTAGAGAACTGAGAGCGGGTGATAAGTTTCATGAGACAAAAAACGGGGCAAGTGTTGCAACCAAGTCTGTTGGTCACTGTCACCCTGTATTACCAATACATTGATTCTGAATGAATGTTATTAGATACCGAACCTGATATACAAAATCATATCACTCTCTTTATTAATAAAGAAATGATAAAATTTTGTATTGTTGGATAATGTTTTGAACATTTCCTATATCAAAAGTTGATCGGTTCAGGCACGTTATCTAAAAGCATTGATGTTCTAAATCAAACTACAGTTTTTAGTATACAGAACACACACAAGAGGAAGAGTTCATAAATGAACGAATCCTTCTTGAGGCATTGTAGACTAGGTCATATCAATACGACCCGACTAGCTGAAGTTACTTGTAGATGCATATTTAAATCATTTTGAATTTACATCTTGTGAAACTTGCCAGTCATGTCACAAACATATAATGACACCTGCTATAAGTACACAGTCATGACTTCTTTTCTAAATGATGTTTTAGAAGAAAGCGTCTATAAGTACACAGTCAGAGGGCTTCGTAAACAGTGGGAGCAGCGGAAACATGTACAAGATGCTTTATAGGATAAAGCAGGCATCGCGGAGTTGGAACATCTGTTTTGATGTAGTAGTCAAATAGTTTGACTTCATCAAAATGGTAGATGAACCTTGTATATACAAAAAGGTAGTAGGGAGTATGGTGGCGATTCTCGTAGAGTACGTGGGTGACATACTCTTGATAGGGAAGGAGTTTCCTATGCTACACTCGATCAATCTCCGCTTATCACAATGATTCTCCATAAAGGATCATAGTGATACCTACTAAATCCTGGGTTTTGGATCTATGAGATAGATCTAATTGGATGTTAGGATACTCACTAGTTATAGTGAGATGGTATCAATTGATCCTGGGGAGAATCACTGGAAAGGTTCCAGGGTGATAAAGACGACTGAAAGTCAGTCACAGGCATTGTCTTTACCCTCAGTAAAGGGACGGTATGTTGGAAGAGTTCCAAGCTAGATACCGTGGCATACTAGACAATAAAGTCTGATACATCGCTACTTAAGATGCTACCAAAGAGGCAGTCTGGATGTATATTTGTTCATGAGATGAACTTAGTTCCTCCCATTGTGTGACAATGGAGTTGTGGCTTATGCCTAGGAACGCCCGTCCCATCAGTGATCTAGACATATTCTAAGGCAGTATCACCTAATCATGGAGATGGTTGATCTCCAGGGTGATCGAGGTTAGGAGAGTAGACTCAGAGGACAACACGGCGGATCCACTCACAAAGGCCTTTTCCTAGAGAGAGACTTTTATGGGATGGTTGAGTATGAGATACTACAACCACTGCTACAGATGGTCCTAGTGCAAGTGGGAGATTGTTAGTTATATGTATGCCCTAAAGGCCATTACTGTACATAGGATGTATATTGTAGTGGATGCTGGGACATATATAGGGAGGACTTTCTTGCTCGACATGATAGTATGCTATCTGGTTGCTCTTTACCTTAACGTGTATACTGATTGTCTCTCTATTACATGTTGGTAAAGCCCTTAGGATGTGTACTTGACTACCTGGACTATGATGCGGATCATACTAGTGGGGACATGGTAGTCTATAAGTACATCCTTTAAGGTCCCTAGTCGTGGGTGTATCGAGACGGGGCATCGATATACCAGAGTAGACTAGCGTATACCTTCTCGACTCATACAGATGGGCGATGGATGATCCCACATCCATTGGTGTTTGACATCAGAGATGATATACGGGTGCTCAGTGGAGACTGGGTACACTGGACGGACTCGCCGAGAACTCCTAGATGGTATTATACCTTACTTCAGATGGCAGTTCTCTGGTGACACTGGTACAGGTTAGTCTGTAGACCCGAGATCGTCATAGAGTCTTGTGTGATTCCCACTGTGCTTTGATTTCCACCTTACCACGTCCAAGAGGGTGTGCAAAACGGTGTCTTTTGGGTACATTCCCGAATCACATGGAGGCAATGAGCGATAGGAGGGGATTCGTCTCTCCCGGTATAGGGAGTTGATGTTGCGCTGTGTGCGATTGGCTATAACCGGAAATCCCTGGCCAGGGTTGCTGAGATTTACTGGTAAGTGTTACCAGTAGTTTCTCGAACTGTTATAGACCTCATATCGACACGACTTATCGAGCTATTGGGGTCTGACGTTTACCACCCCTAGGCGAGATATGCGACATATCAGACGACGAGACCGGACTGTACGGTAAATGTTACTGGTTGGATTCACAGGAGTATGAGTGGGCTTGCTCGTCGATCTTCTGATCGCTCAATACCCGGGTGGCCGTTACGTTTAGCAGACCGCTTGTGGCTTGTGGGTGTTTGATATGATCATCACCTACTGCCGGCGTATTGACGAGTCTTTAGAGTCCTACACAGAGGTTTCCTGGCTCAAGCGAAACGAAATAGGAGCACATATGAGATATGTGCGGGACCGAGAATAATGCGTATATGTGATACCGTATTCTATTCTCGCGATGAATGTATCGATTGGTTGTATGCGATATAACCTAGTTATCGAATCAAGGATTGATTCGATAAGTCGATACATTGGATATTAGTCGGTCATATGCGATATGACCGGATCGTTAAATCAAGCGTTGATTTAATGATTTAATGCATAATTATATATTTGATATATTACTTTGCATTAACTAGTATTGGTTCACATAAAATGGATTTTCTCACTTGAAGTGCACATTGTATATGTGATATATTTTTTGTGCACTTAATTGTATCATGTTTGATGATACATGCATTTTTGGGTGTATGTTTAGTTTAAACCTTGGTTAAGTAAATGGTTAGGGTTTTTATTTATTTATTCATTTATTTATTTAGGCAAAAAGAGAAATGGTGGCTTGCTTTGTTTTACATTGAAGCTTCATGAAGCTTTGAAAAAGTCTACCATTTTTGTTTCATGCCTAACCTAACCATTCACCTAACCTTAGTTTACTCTCTACACATAACCATGGTTGCTAATATGATAAGAATCACTTATTTTCTATTATTGATTAATTCTTATCATATCATCATCTTCTTCTTCTTCTTCTTCAAGAAGGAAAAAGCTTGCTAGCTTCAATGGTGAAATGAGAAAAAGAGTGAGAAATCCAATTCTAAAGTGAACCCACTTCCTATTTCTTCATCCTCTACCACTTGCCAAGTAGTATAGGGTGTTTTCTTCACAAGTTTCATGACTTGGTGAAGTTGGAGCTTGATCTTGTGTTGCCTCGACGTAGATCATCTTCGGCATCGAAGTCGACGACCTAGCCCGATCATTTCTTCGACGATACCATCGCTAGAGTCCGGGATCCGATGATCGCAGCGGAGGGACGTCAACGCGGAGCTATGGAGGTGGAGGACCGGATCTAAAAAGGTTGTATTTCCGTTCACTTAGTTAAGTTGTTAACTAGCTGCATGTTTCGCTTAATTTTTAGTCAACGATCGCATTAGGGTTTCTCGGCACCGGAAATTTTTGAATTTGGCATGGTTGATGCCTTGTGAGACCTCATTAGTGTGCCTAGAAACCCTACAAGCACTTCCACCTTCATTGGAAGGAGTGTATAATGTGTTCCACATATCCCAACTCAGAAGGTATATGAGTGACCCCAGCCATATTCTTGATCATTCCGAGCTCACTATACAACCCGACTTATCTTGTGAGCAACAGCCTGTGAAGATCTTGGACAAGAAAGTGAAGTCACTTCGGAACAAGGAAGTTAACTTAGTCCGAGTGGTGTGGAGAAAAGACACTCCAGGAGAGTCCACTTGGGAAAGGGAAGATGAAATGCGTACAAGATATCCCTACCTCTTTGTAAACTAGTCCTTAAAATAAAAGTTGTAAATTTCGAGGACGAAATTTTTGTAAGGAGGGTAGACTGTAACAACTCCAATTCTAGTGTACAAAAATTTGCTTAAAAATTAATGTATACTTGGGGTATTTGCATTTACTGTGATTACTATAAGTAATTAATTCACTCTTTAATTACAAGAAAGAGCTTGTAGCTCATTGGTAATACTTTGCACGACTGAACCAAACCACCAGAGTTCAAATCCCATATCCCACATTATTTTTAATATTGTTTTATTTTGAATTTTTAGAATACCAAGAGTTTACACGTGCATATCTCACAAAAATCCCACTACACAAACTAACTATACCATGGGACTAATGAAGCGACAGGGATCCCTCCGACCACCTGACTCGGCCGGAATCGGCCGACTCGGCCGGCGGATCGGCCGACTCGGGCCGCCGCCGCCGGCCGGAATCGGTTGGACCGCTGAGTCATCAACACCAAACTTGTGTCTTTTCAGCTCCCCTGCACCTTTGTATACTTTAAATCTTCAGACCAGTAACAGAGCACCTTTAAAACACCAATTACTCCACTTTTAATACATTTAATACATTTTATCACATTTTTTCATTTCAACTTTTCACCTACCCTAACCTTAGCCTTATCCTATAAATACAACCCCTATACACAACCCCCTCACTCTAAAATTCTAATCAAAACTCTCAAGAAATTTCCTAGAACCCTAGTGTACTTTGGAAGAAGCGAAAGGCGAAGCTCCGGCGATTTTTCCGGCGACAACCCTAGGAGATCCCGGCGACGAAACGACGCACCGGAAGCTATGTCCACTCCCTCTCCCTCTCCACTTTAAGCTAAACCCGTAAGTCTCATTTTACCTCTTTTCTATTCTTTCTAAAAACACGTATTTCTAAAACCCGACGGAATCAGAGTAAATCCGATTTCCGATTCGGTTTTTCCTAAGACCTCACTTTTTCTTAAATACAATCATGCTAACCATTACATGTTGACTATTAAATATTAACAAACATGTTGAACAAGTTTCTTGACAATCTATTTCAATTTGTAACTTTTACCGTACTTTTTCACTAAAATACCATGTAGTTTTATTTCGACATTAAAACATCACAAACTTGTTATACTTTTAAGTAGATCACAAGGTAATGACCTACCTCCTCACAACACTTATATGCAACATAGCACAATACCTTTTGGGAACCTAGAATATGGGAAAACGAAACATTTCAAATAAATACTATGAATTAATAAAACCATTTTCTAAAAGATCAAGTATTTTACACAAATCTTTGCAAAGCGCCGCTACAACCCAATTTGGGGAACCCGACCGGGATGGTGCGGATTATCGCACATCCCTGGGCTTAGTAGTGCGAGATGTAGACCTCCGCAAGGAGCATTCGGTCTCGAGAGATTTAAAATACAACATTTTAAGAAAATGAGATTTCTAGAAATATAAAATATATATACTATAATTATTTTTATATAAATATATGTATAAGTAACATTAAAATATCTATTTTGTAATAATATAAATATTCCAAATTTTTTCAAAAATCACAAAAATCACTTTACATTAAAATACCATGAATTCCATACAAGTACAATATTACAAATAAATACCATGTATTATGAAAAAATTGGTTATTCTCACTAGAAATGTCACAAATATAAAATCTACATCTATAACAACTCTAAAGACGATAATTAAATACTTGGGGTGTATTTTGAAAAGTATATAAAAGTATTTTTACATAAAACCCCCTCAAGTTCCATAAATTATCCTAAGGACCCTAGTAAACATAGGTTTAAGCGGGACCAATCTCTTGAGCCTCAGGGAGCCGGAGAAGTGGGTGCTTGCCTATTTAAGGTAGACAACTTAACAATGATGTTATCAACACGGTAATCGTCTTTGAAAAAGACACAAATCCTGCCGCCCATGTGTAGCGGTTACTGATAACATCAAAACAATCAGGATTTCAATTTACTTTTCTAATTGTCTGACTTAAACTGAGTCTTTTCATTTATAATCTGATTTGAATATGATTCAAGTACAATCTACAATCTACAATTCAATATGAATCCATGAATACATATATTCAATCTATATTGACTGAACCGACCCATGGATATACTTCCATTTACATGATTATCCAGTTATATCCATGATTCTCCAGTTACATCCATTTATTGATATCATGGTTTTGGCAAGTCATCCAATTATACAATCTATATTACGAGACAACACAATACAAACAATACAAACAAGATATCGCGGGGTTTAAGGGGTAGATTGGTACGGAACGTGTTAGAAGTGGCACGAGACAGTTAGATTTAATGCACCTAACCTGAATCCAGTTGCTGTTGTACCGTGGCATAAACGGTTCCTTATAGTACACTTGCCTCTAGTCTCTGGCATATAGAGACTCCTCTCGTATACACTGGCATCTTTCTGTACCAAGCTACAAACACAGCGTTAACACAACATTATAACAATATAATACAACTTAAAAGCTACCTTCTCTTTCTGTCAATTCTATTTCTTCCTTATCTTTGAGATTTACCGAGCGATTTGTTCGCTGACGACATTCTCTTTCTTTCTTCTTTGAATGTCGTCAGGTGATCTGGGCACTCCGGAGATCGAGCCTACTAGTGAAGACTTGGACCACTTCATTGAAGACCTAGAGCTTTAGTTCATTGTACACTTTTATTTCAGTACTTTTCCTTTTCTGTTATGCCATTGTTTAGGCATTGCTTTCATTCAGTTGTATTTACTTTTCCATGCATTGTACAGAAAGAATGTGAATAAATAAAATTGCTGTTTTATTATATCTTGTCTCTTGTGTATTTATTTTTATATTTCTTAGATACACTTAGCGCATTTATTTCATAGTAAATATGTAGCGGCCTCGTCGCATCCTCTGCCTGTACTCTAGGAAGCGGGGCGTGACATCCACGGTCGTGATGAATAGCCAAACCCACATCCCTAGACCCCTACGAGAGCGGCAAGCAACCCTACCAATTCTAGAGTTAGGAGACCCGGACTCGACTCCTCGAGATGGTCTCCTACTGGACTCTAGAACCCGGTTACTTGTGCTCCCCTTCTTGGGTCTATCCTAATGCGGAAAAGTAAATAATATACAACAATGGTGACATCATCCTTAACCCGGCAGTGCCCCAATAAAAGAATATTACATACATTGAATTTTACATGAATGAAAATAAAAACTCTCATCTCAGATAAAACCCCTGGCTATTCAAAACACGACGATCCAATATAACATATCCAAGCAACACATAACATTACATGTCAACAAAAAGCTAGACGATGTTAAACATTCCAATCGAATCAACAAATACCCAAAATTTCCCAAAAAGCTCAACACTTGAGCGTAGTTTAAAAAATACTCAGTACATGCCATAGCTCCTATGAACCAGCCATAGAAGGGTCAAACAATGCCTCACATGTGGCACCGCTGAACTACCACAAACCCTAGGATTTAGTGACGGTTCTGACGGTCACATAATCGAGTTAAGGTTTCGTTCTTCTAGAAAACCAATCAAATCACTTGCACGATATTTGAATGCTCTTTAAATTAGAAAAAATCCAACTTTTGGAAAAATTCCGACAAAGGTCAAAGTGGGTATTTGATATCCGTTTGAACTTTTTAACACCGTCTAAATAACCCGAAATATAGTTAGATTTACGACCACGAAATACTCCGAATTGTTTTTATAGAAAATTAACATCTCATAAAATTTAGCAAAAACAAACAACACCTGAAACACCAAAACCCAGAGACTTGAACACCAAAAAAATACGAAGCCCAGAGGACAAAAATGGGCTGGCCTCCTCAGATTTTTGGGCAATGTGCTCGGACAAAAACCGGTGGAATGGGTTCATATTTTCTCAGTGTTAATGTTACATCTCATATAACAATCTGCAGTTGTTTAAAAAAAATTTCGACGACTTTAAAATCGACAGAAACTGTGTTTTAGTGTTTCAAGTTTCGGAGCAGTTTCGGTTTCGTAATCTAACAAACTTTATCTAAATCTTTAGCTTGGCTCTGATACCACTTTAAGGTTCCCTAGCATGGCAGCAAGGTTTCGGGAGGTATCGTCCATGCCGTTTTCAAAAAAATTGCCATGCTAACGAACCCTAAACTTAGAATCTTTAACTAGAGATTTAAACAATACCAAATGTAAACTATTTTTACATTAAGAGAATAAGAATACAACCTTTGTAGACGGTCCTTCTCTTCACTTGCTCCGTGTAGTAGTCCCGCGAGTCCTCTAGGCTTCTCTTGAGACTTTGAAGAGGCTTCCTCCGATGACCTTCGTACCGAAGATGATCCACACGAAGTCCCTCCAATTCAAGCTAGCTATTACACTAAACACTTTAGCGTAAGAAACACGCTACACTTGATCGCTAGTCAAGTGTAGTATGGTCAAGTAGGGGATGTAAAGAGCTCACAAGTTTGTGTTCAAGCTTCATGATTCACATCATATGTGAGGGTTGAAACTTGAACCATGACAAGAGGAGGAAGAAGAAGGCAGAGAGCAACCATGGGAGAAAACTCAACAAAAATGGCTAAGTGTTGAGAATGAGATAGAATCAATGGCAACTCTTGACCCCTCACTCATTCAAGCATGGAATTATGCAATATAAAATTGCAACCATGCTTGAATAGTGAGTCAAGAAGAATAAACTAAAGAAAATCCCATAGTTGCAACTATGCTTCATTTTCCACCTTATTTCTAATTTCACAAAATAGAAATTTAATTGCCATGCTTCATTATATATATATATATATATTAACATATATTTAATGAAGAATAATTAGTGAGCTAATGATATTAGTTAATATATAATTATATCACATATAATTTATATCACATTATTAAATCAGCACTTGATCTAATAATCCGGTTATATCATATATGACCGACTAATATCATTTATCTATATATCACATTATCGAATAATTACTTGATTCGACAAACTGGTTATATCACATATAACCGAACCGATAACAGATGACTGGTAGATTATAATACGGTATCACATACTCGTATTTAATCAGGTCCACACATATATCACATATGTGTCCTACTTCGTTTCGCTTGAACCAAGAAACTTCTGTGTGGGACTCTAAAGACTCGTCAATACGCCAGCAGTAGGTGATGATCATATCAGTCACCTACAAGCCGTCAGCGGTACTAGCTGGACGTAATGGCTACCCGGGTATTGAGCGATATGAAGATCAACAAGCAAGCCTGTCCATAGTCTCCATGAAGCCTATCAGTAACACTACCGTATAGTCCGGTCTCTTCGTCTGATATGTTGTATATCATGTCTAGGGGTGGAAATCATCAGACCCTAGTAACGTGATAAGTCATGCCGATGTCTGGCCTATAACGGTTCGAGAAACTACTGATAACACTTATTAGTAAATCTCGGTAGCAGCCCCGGCCAGGGACTTTCAGTTATAGCCAATCGAGCATAGTGCAACATCAACCCCCAATACTGGGAGAGACGAAACCACTCCTATCGCTCATTGCCTCCATGTGATTCGGGACTATACCCAAAAGCCACCGTTTTGCATGTTCTCATGAACGTGGTAAGGTGGAAATCAAAGCACAGTGGGAATCACACAAGACTCCATGACGATCTCGGGTCTACAGACTAACCTGTACCAGTGTCACCACAGGACTGCTATCTGACGATAGGTATACTACCACATAGGAGTCCTCGGCGACTACTGTTCAATGTATCCAGTCTCCACTGATCACCCGTATACCATCTCTGATGTCAAATACCAATGGATGTGGGATCATCCATCGCCTATCATATGGGTCAAGAAGCGTATACGCTAGTCTACTCTGAAATATTGATGCCCTATCTCGATATTTCCTCGACTAGAAACAATTGAAGGATGTACTTGTGAACTACCTTGGCCCCACTAGTATGATCTCCATCATAGTCCTGGTAGTCAAGTATATATCCTAAGGGCTTTATCAACATGTGAGAGCAAGACAGTATAAATGCCAGTCTACATGTTAAGATAAGATAACCAGATAGCATAATATCATGTCGAGCAAGAAAGTCCTCTCTACCAAGCATCCACTATAATATACATCATATGTACAATAATGTCCTCTAGGGCATACATATAACTAACACTAAGCACCCAGGGCCGAGCTGGCCGATTTTCATGGGGATGTGGCCGACCTCATTGGGGTATTTGGTGCCTAGGTTTAGTCTGTAGCTTAGTAACTTCATATACAACCCCACTGCATTGCTAGTTTAATCCCATTTTACCTGATAGAGAATCTGGGAGCTGTTGTGAGTGGTTTTGGCTATGTTTTCCGTATTTTGGAATTCTTGGTTTTAGTATTTGATATTGTATTGGGTCGTTGGATGTTTGTACGTCAACGACGAGGGTTGTTTGGTTGGTTTTGCATGCGTAGGCTATAGGTTCTAACCTTTGAGCGCACCGCGTGCCGTATTGGTTTTCCAGATTTGATTTTAATAGCATTGCGATTGTGTGTTGAATTGTAAGTACCTTCGTGTGGATTTCGAGATGACGAAGCACATCAACTACGGCTGAACATGGAGTTCCGCAGGTGAGTAGATTTATATCTACGGGGGAAGTCGGGTAGATGGCGTATAGCACCCCCACAAGTTTTTGATGGAAACCGATATATAGAATATGGTTAAGGAAACCTAGATTAGAAAACTATGGATAGGGTTAAAAGGATAGTTAAAGATGATATGAAAGATTGAATATATATATCGAGATATGGGATGAAAACTATAAGGATATGACTCTTTGACATGATATGAAAGAAATGATGTCTCGGATTGATACGTATATAAGGATATGATAAGTGAACGTGAATTACGATATATAGATAGGTAGTGCACGAGAATAAGTATGAGATTTAGAGTAGCATGACATGAGATTTATAAGATAGGATATATATATGTAAATGACTTGATGTGGGATATAAATGTGATGAAAAGAATGTACGATGTGATACGATGACTTGATTGATATGTCGGTATACGAATGCGAGTCGATAAGAGATGATTGATACCTTTGCCGGTCTCCTGGTATGAGATTGTTATGGATGTGACGTGGGATATAGGCATATATATATATATATATATAATGTTGTGAATCATGAGTGATATGCCGTACGAGACGTGTCATATAGGTTGATAGGATCCGTAATAGTTTAATGCCGCCGTACGATGATTTACCGTACGTGATGAGTTTTATGATGATTGATCCATACCCTTGACTAGAGGATGCCGTACGATGGATTATACCATACGTGATGTTGTGAGGCTAGATGCCAATTGATAGATTCACCGACTCGGTCATGTTAGATACGTATACCTTATAGCATTTAGCTGACGATGTATTTTATGCTACGTTCATGTCATTCTCATTGCATTACATATACCTGTGCTAGTACACCTACACCATTATCGATGATGCGTATGTTACACTTACACAGATTGACCGGCTCACAAATTTTCATCATCGATAATTGCTATGTCACTACACAGTAGAATTGCTGCATCATGATATGACTCCTTGTATAATTTACTTGCTATGTTCACATCACTGTTTCATGCTGCATGATATATGGATATGCTTATATTTTTGTTATATGTCGCATACATCATGCTTTACGATTATACGCATTGAGATGCTGTTTTCATGAGATTCTGGATTTGAGAACCGTGGTTATGTTTCAAAAGAAAGTATGATATGTTTCAAAAGATTCTCTTGATATGATATTTCAGTGCGTCCACCATGCGTTTTCTCGGTTCTGAGACGTGTGATATGTGAAACCCGATTCGAGGAGTTGGATGATCCGTTTGCGGGTTTATGGTGGAATCGGTATGGTACCCGGGGCATGAAAGGGGTGTCGCGCAGTAGACGATGAGCCTGGCAGAGAGACTACTACCTACCAGTGATTGGTTGGACCTGGCGGTTATCTAAAGGATACCGACCGGAGTCGAGAGATGGATATGGGCCGATCCATTCTGCCGGAGCCCGAGGGTCGATCCGGACAGACGGAGCCCGTAGGCCGATCCGGACTGACGGAGCTCGATATATGAGGATTTACGTGTCGATACTGGACGCGGGTTTCATGATGTTTCGAGTGTCGATGTTGGATACTCAGGTTCCATGATTTGATGTGTCATTGATGGACACACGTTGATTTATATCCTCATATTCTCATGCATATGCTTTCATGATTTTAATGCATGATGTTTTTGTGTCATTGACGGACGCGTAGATGTTAGCCTGATGCAGATAGGCATTGATTATATTGTTGGCACATATGCATCTACGGTCACCCTAGATATCATAGTATTGCCTTTATGATATAGTTGACCTAGGAATCGTTTTTTATTCGATTTCTACCTGATGATGTTTTCTACTCACGAGTTGGCAACTCATCCCTGTTGTGCCACAGTTCTTGCAGGTTGACCGCATGGATCGGTAGCGACATCGTTGGCACACAGCTTGCATTCGGGTGACTTGCTTTTGGTAGGTGGTACATGTTAGATTGTACCACTATTGTATTTATTATTCCTGTTGTATCCAGTTAACTCCATCAATCAGAAACTAGTATTTGTATATGCAGTTGGACTTAGAAAGACTTGTGGTTACGAGACTTAGAGCGAGGTTTTATGTTCGCTTGGTGGGTTGATATCTTGCTTTATTCTTTATCTTTTGTGTTGATCTTCGCCGTTGGGTGTTCATATCATAATTTTGCATTATTATATTCCCCATTCCTAGTCATTTTACAAATAAACAGGTGCTTTTGATCTATGTCTGCTACATAGTTGTAGGTTACAGGTTCTCGGAACAAAAACAGTGAAAACGATGAAAAGACGATACAAAAGTGAGACTACGACCAACAAATGGAACGATCTTGATCATGCCTATAATTTGAAGACTAAACGAAGATCAATATACAATTTCACAAAAAACAAAGGCAGCGCAAGGTTCAAGACTTCGACACGAAGCAAGCGGTAAAGTCCACGACATTATTCACTGTGGAAATCTGGAAGAAAATAAGAGAACAATCTGAGAAACCAAGTGAAGAAACAAGTAGGAAAACGCAACAGGAAGAAAACCAGAAAATTGCAGCCAACAATCCCTCCACATGGCCGCGGAACCGCGACCAAACATGGGTTTTTGCCGCGGATCCACGGCTATAAGGAGCCCGTGTCGGTGCAAGTTTGTGTCGGTGCGGCGGTGCGTTGACTAGTCTTCTTTAGGGTATAATTGTAAATGCAGACGTGACTCGATTGTAACCCTAGGGTTTCTATACTCTATAAATAGAAACCCTAAACCTCTTTTTGAGATATGACTCTTTTTATTTCATCTATTCAGAATTTTCTAATTCGGTGTAAATGTTTGGAGAGAGCCATCAAATAAAGTAAGGTTTTTTTTATTTCATTGCCCTAGTTAATTTTCATCCTGCCTTAGTATAATTTTTTATCTGCCCTAGTTAGATAGTTAGAACATGTTTATCAATTCCCTAATGAGTGAGTAATTCCTCACTTGTTAGGGTTAGGAATAGGGAAGGTTTGAGAGATGAAAATCTCTCACCCCTTTCTTGCCCATCACATATAATTAATAGGACTTCATGCATACATACACACACCGTTCCCTACGGCACCTTACCCCATGAGGTAACGGTGATACTGTAGTATAAATGACCGGTTGCGTATGTTTTCCATGGAGGTTAGGGTAAGAATTAAGAAAGGAAGGACAAGAACCTAGAGGAAGAAACATCGTTTCTTCCCGATGGTACTAATCCCCTTTATTAATTGTTACCATAACACCTAAAAAGATCTAAATTAGGGCATTGAAAGCGGTGAGGAAATCTTTAATTTCCAAACTTAACCTAAACCTAACCCTAGCAAGATTCTAATCCTAGTTTAAATCAGTTTAGTTTTTAGTGATAATCCATCCACACCGTTTGGAATTAACTCGTTAGACCAAATTAGAAAATACACAACATCCCTGTGGACCGACCCGTACTTACCGGCTAGCTACCAAGTGACGCCGTTCTTGATTGCGGTAATTAATATTTTGATTACAACTACACATCACTCAAATCAAATGGCGCCGTTGCCGGGGATGGCGTAGTATTTTCTTTTTGTAATTTCGGGTTAATATAAAAATTGAAAAATCATAAAAACTGAAAAATAAAAAAAATATATAAAAAATTCATCATCTTGTTATTTTGTGAAGGGTATTTTTGTTTGAATTTTGCAGGATCGACAAACGAGTTCGGATCTGGAAAAATCCAGAGAGCAAAACGGCAAACGGCAGATCTGAACAACATAGGAAAAATAGAACAGAGGAGCAGAAGAAGTCTCGGGATCTGAACCAAGCAGGAGATCGCGGAACCGCGGCTGGAAGGCCACTTTGGCGGCGGAAGCGCGGTCAGGTGGTGACGTCATCATCTGAAAAATCACTGTAAGCTTCCTCTTCTTCTCTGCAACCCCAATATCTCCTCTGTAAAAATTTCCTGCAGGATTCTTTGCGCCAAAAAAATTTCTCCCCCTTCCAATAACTTGATCTTGTGCAGGATTCTTTGCGTCGCACTAAAAAAAAAATTGTTTGCAAGTGGTTGTGTTTACTGCTTTGCATATTTTAAATTGACTTTAAGGGGCTTTTACACCAATCCAGATTGGGTGGGGATTTCATCACCCTTCCCAAGACTCCAAAAATCACATAAGGTATATTGCATTGACCATCAATTAATTAAAAAAGATTAGACTCAGCCTTAAGGACTTCGCGCTCAATAGGACAAAGGAATAGTTGTAGGCATCGACCGTTGATCCTAACCTGACTTTGTGGTGCCTAGGCTAGACAGGTAGTGAAAGGTAACTTTAAAAGGCCCGTCTCACGGTGATTCGTAAGCGGATCCCTCCTTTCTCTACTTGTGCTTACCTGGCCACAATTGGCGGTGAAGAGGCGGTTTGAGGTCCTACTTCTTGCCCTTTGGAACAGTTAGGAGCTGTCTAACTGACCTAGGTGACCCTAGATCTAGGCTTGATTGTGCATTTATGATTGATTGAACGTGTGTCTAAGCCTTTTATCGAAAATCTTTTTTGCAAAAAGCTCCACATAAAAAAAAACAAAAAAAGAAAAAAGGAAAAATTTTTACAAAAACTTGCAACTTGTCGCTAAGAAATCCGTGCACCCCACATTCTTTTTCTTCTCCTTCTTACATCATGGGTACCCCACCTCACAAAACTCTTGCCGAACTTTGGTACCCTCATCCAAACATTGCTTCCTATGCGAATTGTTTTGGTCGAATTACGGACGACCCCTCCATGCCCAAAATTTCTTTGGAAGATCGAATAGAAGCATCTAGGAGAAACAGTTTGACTCCACAATCCACTTTGTATCAACCATTTCAACCTTCACCACCTTCTTACGTTGATACTACTTTTTCGAGTACCGTTGTAACTCGAAAACCCATGTCTATTGCTGAACACATTGAACAATCTCGTAACCGATCTTTCACTCCTTTCAACACTTCTAGTGCTTGGGATCAACAAGTCCATTCACCTTTTTATCCAAATGTTGATCCTACTCCTGTCCAACCATTCAATTCCTACCAGTCTTACCCGACTTCCGCACCTTCCCTAGACATTGCTTCTACACAACCGTTTGGGAGTTTCACGTATCCAAACAATTTTGAATGTTTTACTGAAACCCCTTCACAACCCATGTCTAGTCTGGAAAAGTCGTTGGAAGCTTATATTGTAGCGACAAACCAACAGATGAGGAATTTGGATGCGTCCATTGCCGCCCTTATGCAACCTAGTGAACCGGTAGCTAGTTTCCAACTAGCTCCAAATCTTCCAATGTATGATGAGGCGGTTGGACAGATTGAGAATTTGAGTGGAGAGAGTGAGCTGTGCACCCTTCCAAATCAAACCTACCCATCACCAATTGAATCCCACAACTCCAGTTTTCAAACAAGTGTCCCAAATGATTCACCAGTGGAAAATAAAACGTTTAATGAGTTGTGCGACTTTGTAGTGCTTGATTTGCCAGATTGTGAAGGGTCCCTTTCGAGTGAAACCATCACCAATCCTTTCGACCTCTACACCTCCAATCTAGAACCTGAATTGATAAATATCCATGCTTGTGATGAGGTGTCTAAAAAAATTGATTTTCATTTGATTGAGGATATTGACGTAGGGAATATTTTGGATGATGAACCCGCAGATTTGACTGAATTTTTCTCTCCAATTCATCATCCCGAGTCATTAAATGTTTCTCCCGAACTTCATATGCATCTTGATTTTGATGATAATTGCATGGATGGGATAACTTTTGAGGATAATTATGAGGATAGTATTGAGGAGAGTATTGAGGATAGTATTGATGATGAACCAGTTTTGTTTGATGAGTCGGATTTACCAATTCATCCTCCTGAACCCTTAACTGTAATCCTTCCTAAATCACCTTCCTCCATCCTTTCCATTGTTCCGACCATGTAAGAAATCACGCAGGAGGACTGTGAGCTTGAAAAATTTCTGTTCGATCACAGCAGTTTTGACGCCACTAGTGCGTTCCTCCTTGAATCTGACACAGTTTGCACAACCAATAATGATTACGAGTGTTTCACTTTTTCAAACGATTTTGAAGACTCGTTACCCGAGTTTGAGTCCTTTGAATTTTCGGATGAGTCAGTTGAACCATCTGAATCGGTTGCTTACAGTGATTTCAAACCATTGATGGAATCCTTCGAGTTCGAGACAGTTTCACCAATTTTACCTTCAATTGTTTCACCTCTGAAACTCGAACTCAGGCCAAGTCATTTCGAACTATTGATGGAATCCATCATTTCGACCGCGCAAGAATCCGTCGCGCTTCAAGTTTCAATGGATGGTTTACCAAGTTCAATGTACCCATGCTTTCTTGAGAATCTTGAGGGATTTGACCCCATTTCTCGATGGGTTGATAAATTAGCACAATCGCTTTTAACACATCGGTTATCACAATTTGTGCTAATTTATTCACTCTACACCTTTAAGTTCGTACTACACTTCTTTCTCTTTTCCGCCATTCTTCTCCGAATATACCGAGACCATATTCCACCCTTCTTCCTATACGGTCTTGTGTGTTTCTCAACTCCTTTCTCTACACTCCATTCTTCCACCAACCCTACCATTATAACGATAAAATTTTTGAATGGTTGGTGCTAATCTTTGGCCTGTGTAAGGCTTTGTATAGTTTAATTTTTCGCCCCCCTAACTCTAAACTTTAACGCTTAAAACAGCGGAAACACTGTTTCACTTAAGTTTGGGGGGGACCTTGTTGTATATATATTTTGTTTTTCTTTTACCAATAAAAAATTATAAAAAAATAAACAGGGGAGCGCCGATATTTTGACCCTCTTGGTGTAGCCTGACAGTGAGGACACGGTCAAGTTTAAGTTTAGGGGTGTGCTCGGTAAGCCTTCTTCCTTCGCATTCATGTGTACATTTCTGCATTTGCATACTTATTTTAAAACCCATAAAAATTGAATTTTTTTAAAATTTATAAAAAAATTGAAGAATTCAATTTTGGCCATAATTGACTTGAGTTTAACAAAAAGGTTAACTAGCTAGGAACAACTAGATCTTATATTTAGGAAATTAAAAACCCTAAAAATAACCTTTCTTAAAATTTAACGGTTGAAAATATATATCTTTGTAGTTTATTTAGAAATAGGCAAATTTCGAGTTGACTTCTTGGGCTAAGTTAAAACAAGGGAAAAGTATTGATATCTTTATTAAAGTATAAGTTTGAAAAATAATTTCCTAAGTTTAAGTCTAAATTCTAAAAATATATACCCTACAAATTGCACAAACACGAACCTTGAAACTTGTAATAGTAGAAGAGACCTTGAAAAGCTCTTGTCTAAAGTCCTTAGTACGAAGAAAAATAAAATAAAAATACAAGTGTGAATAAAGAGATAAAAAAAATGAACACTGGTTTTTGTAATTACTTAAGACTGCATAAATAGAAAAAATATTTAGCGAGGGTGCTTCATCACTAAGTGCCTTAGACCAACTGGTTTGGGAGTCACTGCTAAAAGCCTTAGGTATTACAAGACTAAGAATTACGCCTTAATATGCAAACATATTTTGTAATCGGTCGTTGGTACCTCAAGAAGTATTAACGGTCGCATGAAGAATGTGTGAGCAATTTCATTTAAAATTCACCAATTGAAAAGTACTTTGGACGATGAACAAGAGTGCGATAGCTTGAATTGAATTTCCAAGTGTAGGGGTGATATATACACACACGTAGGGGTATGATTGGGGTTTGGATGAGAGATAGGAATGAAGAATAGGACTTATATCTTTAGCAGAGATGATAAAAATTCCTAAGTTGAGATGGAACCTGTCACGACCCAAAGTTCGGCCCGTGACCGGCACTTAACCACGTAACGTCCACAGGCGTAACGCGACTAAATAAGCCGAAACCCAGAAATCAAAACCATTAAAAGTATTGAGTGTTAAAATATTTAATAGAAACATTTGTTAAAACGTTTAGGAAACCTTAAGTAACCTAGTAAAATTCTTTAAAGTTCAAGTTATTTTCTTAAAAATTTTGGCAGCATTTCCTTTGTAAAAACTAGCCCCGAAATCGGGTACAAGGCAAAATATGAGTAAAATGATACACAATAAGAAATAAGAATCCCAAACGGGAGCAATCACGCCAAACGGCGGAAACAATCACCACAATGATAATATACGACGCCGTAGCGAAGAATGAGTAAAAATAAGTGAAGACAACATGAAATATAAAACTGCATAAATAAAGTCGGCTCACAACGGGCTCGACACCAAAGTACAAATAATATACATCGTCCTTACAACTGGTCTCTAAGTCAATACATAAGTAGTAGATGGAGAATACTAGATACAATGATGTATACAACTGGAAAATAAACAGATACCACACAAAAACCCACCTATCAGCAAAAGCTCACGCGCCAACTGTAGTGGTATCTGTGTTAAAAGATGCAAGAAAGCAGCCTGCCGCGGCTACTCCGAGGGGAAACCTGCAAACACTGTGGCACAACGGGGGTGAGTTGCCAACTCGTGAATAGTAGATAAACATATAAAGGTAATCGCGAGTATGCACGTGCTGCGATACTCTAAGCTATGTCAACAGATAATATCTATATGATGAGCTAGATAAGCAATAATCATGCAACAAGTGCGATCTAATAACATCTCTATATGATGTGCAGGGTATGCAATAGTCGTGCATAGCAAATGCAATCTAACAACGTTTATATAGGGTGAGCAGGTATGCAATAATCGTGCATAGCAAATGCAATCTAACAACGTCTATATAGGGTGAGCAGGTATGCAATAATTGTACATAGCAAATGTACTCTATCAGGTACTACAGATACAGGATGAGATGTATAATACTGAATGCTGAGCATGGGAATAAATAACATCTACACGGAATGTCAATGTGGAAAATAATCGGTGTCCATCAATACACCCAAATCCCAGTAAAACTAACTCAGGCGCCGTCATCCTCATCGGCCCTCAAATCCTGTAAATCTCATAGAATCGTGAGTGCCCAACATCGGCACTCGAAATATCATAAAATCGTCGTGTCTAGCATCGACACGCAAATCCTCAAGTATTGGGCTCCGTCAGTCGGATCGGCCCACGGGCTCCGTCTGCGGAATCGGCCCTCGGTCCCGGCAGTATGTGTCGTCCCGTATCCATCTATCGACTCTGGTCGGTATCCTCCGGATAATCGCCAGGTCTAACCAATCACCGGTAGGTAGTAGTCCCTCCGCCGGGATCACCGTCTAACAATACGAGTCTTCTTGCCCCGGGGTACCATACCGGGTCCACCATATACCCACAATCGGTGCCTACCGCTCCTCGAATCGGGTATACTCATACAAGCACTCTGGAACCGAGAAAACTCATGGTGGACGCACTGAAATATCATATCAAGAGAAAACGGGATTTTAAAACAGTGCGTATTACTTAAAATAATACCACGGTTCTCAAATCCAGAAATCCAATAAATCCAAACTCAATGCGTAAATCCATGCAAGGTGTCATATGACACTAAGAGTAAAAAGGGAAAACCGCTCTTTTAAAAGAATCCAGTTTTGAAAATATCTCATGCGGTCCCTATTTTCATGAAAATCAAATCAATATCATCTATGTGTGTGACATATGTATGTAGGTATGGATGTGCAAATGGATATATACGCGAATATGAGTGTAGCACTAGTATGAATATACAGTGTGCATGTGCGCAAGTATGAAGATATCAATATATGTGTGCACTGGTATGAATATATAGTTTGCATGTGCGCAGGTATGAAGATATCAATATATGTGTGCACTGGTATGAATATACAGTGTGCATGTGCGCAGGTATGAAGATATCAATATATGTGTGCACTGGTATGAATATATAGTGTGCATGTGCGCACGTATGAAGATATCAATGTATGTGAGCACTGGTATAAATATACAGTGTGTATGTGCGCAAGTCATGACAATCATCAATGATGCGGTGATCCTATAGTGCGAGTGTCATGGCAATCACTAACGGCGTGAGTGTAACATACATTTAGTGCTCGTGCAGTTTAAACCGTTAGTGACAGTGCAGTGTTCTATAATTACCATTCTATATCCAACAGGAGATGGTATGCTACTATAGTATATATATATATATGAACACATACAACTAAAATATTCTATAACGCCCTGACGCTTAACGCCATATGGGTGATTTCCCCGTAGATGTTAAATCTACTCACCTGGTCATGTGCTAAGTGTAGCCGACCACTTGCTTCCCCTTCTTTGCGGCGTCCGACGTACCCGCCTGCGAACCTGGAATTTACACAAGGAATCCATATATAAGCAAATATCTCGCTAAAACGCGATATCGAAATCAAACGAGAAACTCGCGTCGCGAACTAAACGCGCGTGTGTACGATACGCTGTAATGTGTGTATACGCGTCTAAAACTATCCTGACACGTCGCGATACGCTGGATCACAGAACCCACTCACGTATCGCGCGTATCGCGCAAACAAAACCTACTAGAAAAACGATATATCGTCCCAGATTTTGACACAGGTGAAAACATACAAAATTGCACATGCCACAGCACTGGAAAACACAACAGACTACCCTAGCCAAAACCCTAACACCTAGCTCCCTTATCTGGCCGCAATTTGCGGCCAGAAAGAATAAACCGGCAGCCACTATTTGGGTAGAGGGTCTCGTGCTCTGGGTATGTGATCAACATCTAACAACTATGCTCCAGTTAACTCAGATTTTATCTGAAATCATCGGGTCTATAGCAGATCACAAAAAGCTAAAAATTCACTTAAAAACGTTATATTTTGCACTAAATGAAAACCTAAGGTATTTTGGTGAAATCTGGGATTAATCTTAGTTTATGTGGCCCTAATAACACTTAATTAGGCTAGGCTAACCAATAAAATCATCCCCTAACCAAAAGTCCACACAAATCATCATTTCTAGCACAAAATCTCACTTTTATCACTAACCGATGCTACTTCTACGCATAAGCTTTAGCAAGAGGGAATTGAGTTCAGAAATTATACCTCGCTTGACCCTACGATGTAGGAGAAGGAGGAGAAGAAGAAGAAGTGCTGCTGCTGCTGCTGGGGTGTTGCTGCTGCTGATGCTTGCTGCTGCTGCTTGAGGCTGCTGCTGTTGCTGCTGCTGTTGCCTTTGCTGCTGCTGCTTCTTCTGCTGGTGTGTGTGTGAGAGAGAGAGAGTGAAGTGAGAAAAAAAATGAGAGGCAAAGAAATGAGGCTAAGGCTAGTCAACCCCTCCCCCTCTCTCTCTTTCTTCATTTAATGAGCATGGCTCATGCCATGAAGCCCATTCCCCCCCTCTCTCTCACCAAGTCAACACAAGAAAAAAAGAAAATTCAAATCCCTTTTTTTTTTCAATTTTTAAACAACCATACTAAAAATTAAAACCCAAAACCAAGTAACTTAATTGAAATGGTTTAACCCACCATGGTTGCTAATCATGGTTTAACCCCAATTAAGCCCTAGTTTACATGCACAAGTGTGTGCAAGCCTAGGAAGAATCTAATAAAATATTCATTAAATAGGATAAAATATTTGAAAATCGATTTGGTAAACTTTTTTATTAAAAACCATATATTAAAGTATAATTAGCCACTAAACATATCCTAAGGTGTTACAATCTTCCCCCTTAAAGAAATTCGTCCCCGAATTTAAAAATATAAAGCTACGCATATCTTTAAAGAGATGAGGGAATTTCTTCTGCATCTCGCCCTCGGCCTCTTAAGTGATCTCTTCACCATTCAGGCTTCGCCAAAGCACCTTCACTGATGGCAAGACTTTCGATCTAAGTTTCTTCACCTGCCGGTCTAATATCACGATTGGCTGCTCGGTGAACGAAAGATCGCGCTCGAGCTGAACGATCTGATACTGAATCACGTGCGAAGGGTCATGTAGGTATCTGCAAAGCATTGACACGTGGAAAACGGGGTGAACATCTGGGAAGTCGGGTGGAAGAGCCAAACGATATGCTACTGCACCCACACGCTCGAGAATCTCGAAGGGACCTATGAATCTGGGGCTAAGCTTCCCCTTCCGTCTAAACCTCATCACTCCCTTCATCGGAGAGACCCTCAGAAAAACGTGATCGCCAACTGTGAACTCTAATCTTCGGCGGCGTCTGTCAGCATACGATTTCTGCCTGCTCTGAGCTGTCCTCATCCTGTCTCGAATCAGCTGTATCTTCTCAGTCGTCTCCTGTACGATCTGTGGCCCCAAAATACTGCTCTCGCTGAGCTCTGTCCAACAGACGGGCGATCTACATCTCCTCCAATACAAGGCCTCGAAAGGTGCCATCTGAATAGTATCCTGGAAGCTATTATTGTAGGAGAACTCCACCAAGGGTAAATGATGATCCTAGCTACCTCCAAAGTCTAAAACGCACGCTCGAAGCATGTCCTCGAGTGTCTGAATAGTCCGCTCTGACTGGCCGTCGGTCTGCGGATGAAATGCTATACTGAAACTCAAGCGGGTGCCCAAGGCCTCCTGAAGCCTCTGCCATAGTCGGCTGGTAAACTGGGTGCCTCGGTCGGACACGATACACATCGGGACTCCATGCAGTTGTACAATCTCGTCGATATATATCTGGGCGTATTGAGCAAATCCGAAAGTCGTCTTCACCAGCAGGAAGTGAGCCGCTTTCGTCAAACGATCCACGATCACCCAAATGGAGTCATACCCTCGCTTAGTCCTGGGTAGACCCACAATGAAGTCCATAGAAATTTGCTCCCATTTCCATTCCGGAATGGGTAACGGCTGTAGCTCTCCCACTGGCCTCTGGTGTTCGGCCTTGACTTGCTGACAAGTCAGGCATCTTGACACGAAGTCTGCGATGTCCCTCTTCATTCCGTCCCACCAGTAAACATCTCTCATATCGTGGTATATCTTGGTGGAACTCGGATGAACACTATACACCGATCGATGTGCCTCCTTAAAAATCTCACGCCGCAGTCCCTCAGCATCTGGTACGCACAGTCTAGTCCCAAATCGCAGTATCCCCTGATCATTGATCACGAACTCGGAAAATCTGCTCTGTCCAATTTGTGCCATGATCTCTGAACAGCGGCCATCACTGTACTGTGCCTCATGTATACGGTCAAGCAACTGTGGGCATGCACGAACATGCGCAAGCTGTCCCCCGATCGGCGTGAACTCGAACTGCACTCGGCTGTCGCATAAAATCTGCCAATCTGCCGACGACTGCCTCTGCACTGCTCTCAAATAAGATAGACTACCCCCGGGCCTCCTGCTGAAAGCATCCTCCACTACATTCGTCTTGCCCGAGTGATATAAGATCTCACAATCGTAGTCCTTTACTAGTTCCATCCAACGGCGCTGTCTGAGATTCAGGTCTCGCTGCTGAAATATATACTTTAAACTTTTGTGGTCAGTGAAAATCTGGCACTACTTTCCGTATAGGTAATGTTGCCAGATCTTGAGTGCAAAGACCACTGCAGCCATCTCCAAATCGTGAGTGCGGTAGTTCTGTTCATGTTTTTTCAGCTGCCATGAAGCATACGCGATCACCCTGTTATGCTGTATCAATACGCACCCTAGCCCCACTCGAGAAGCATCACAATAGACCACAAATCCGCCCGATCCTGAAGGCAATGATAACACCGGTGCCGTAGTTAAACAAGTCCGTAGCTGCTGAAAGCTATGCTCACACTCCTCCGTCCAATCGAAAGGAACTCCCTTCCGGGTCAACCGGGTCAAAGGTGCAGCAATACGGGAGAAGTCCTACACAAATCGCCTGTAGTAGCCGGCCAGTCCTAGAAAGCTGCGGATCTCAGTAACTGATGTGGGTCTGGGCCAACGCTGAACGGCCTCGATCTTCCTCGGGTCTACACATATACCATCTTGTGTAATCATGTGACCCAAGAAGTCTACGCTATCCAGCCAGAATGCACACTTAGAGAATTTTGCGAAAAGCTGGTGCTCCCTCAAAGTCTGCAGTGTGATCCGCAGGTGCTGCCCGTGCTCCTATCGGCTCCGGGAATACACCAAAATATCGTCAATGAATACGATGATGAACAAATCAAGATACGGCCGGAAAATACGGTTCATCAAATCCATGAATGCTGCTGGGGCATTGGTGAGTCTGAACGACATCACCAAAAACTCATAATGGCTGTAGCGCATGCGGAAAGCTGTCCTCGGTATATCCTCCTGTCGAACCCGCAGCTGATGGTATCCTGATCGCAAGTCGATCCTCGAAAAATATCCTGCCCCCTGAAGCTGGTCGAACAAGTCATCGATGCGTGGCAAAGGATATATGTTCCGCACGGTAACCCTGTTCAGCTGGCGGTAGTCGATACACAAACGCAAACTGCCGTCCTTCTTCTTGACAAACAGGACCGGAGCACCCCAAGGAGAAACACTGGGTCGAACAAGTCCCTTATCCAGCAAATCTTGCAGCTAACCCTTCAACTCACTAAGCTCCGTCGGGGCCATCTGATATGGCGGTATAGAAATAGGCCCCAAGCCGGGAATCAAATCCATACAGAAAACAATATCGCGCTCAGGCGGTAGCCTAGGAAGCTCGTCAGGGAAAACATCAGGGAACTCACAAACTGTCGGAACCTGGTCCAACGGAACATCTGTAGCTCTAGTATCGCAAACATAGGATAGAAATCCCTGACATCCCTTCCTCAACAGCTGTCCAGCGCGAAGGGAAGAAATCAAACGGTGAGGGGCGGAACAACAGTCCCCCTGCACAACAAAAGCTGACTCGCCGGGAAAACAAAATCTAACCGTCTTCTCGCGGCAGTTCACAGACGCATAGCACGTGGCTAACCAATCCATGCCCAAAAGAACGTCGAAGTCCAACATCTCAAGAAGGATCAAGTCGACAGGCAACTCTCTCTCGCCAGTACGGACAACACAGGATCGGAACACGTGTCTAGCAACAAACGACTCTCCCACAGGAGTGGTCACAACAAGCGGATGATCAAGCAAACCGGACTCTCTACCCAAGCTCGACACGAAGTGTGTGGAAACGTACGAGTGCGTGGATCCGGGATCAAACAACACGTGTGCGTCAACAGAACATACTGATAGGGTACGTGAGACCACAGCATGGGACACCTGCGCGTCCTGATGCGTCAACACGAAAACTCGTTCTTGTCCTCTGCCTACAACTGGCGGTCCCCTACTAGCAACTGGTTGTACTCTGCCGGCAGCTGGCTGTCCTCTGCCTCGGCCACCTCGTCCTCTATTAATAAACCTTCCGCGACCACGGCCTCTCTGTGCATGAGTCTGGCGCGGAGCAACAGTAGGTACAATAGGCAACGCCCTCTGGGGTGGAGAAGGTGGAAGTGTGACATGCGGTACTACTGCCTCCTTCCGGTGTATCTCGGTACAATCTCTGATGCGGTGATAGGGACTACCATATCCAAAGCATCCACGCGACGACTACTGACCCTCCTGGGGATAAGTGCTAAACATCTGACCTCTCCCCGAGTCTCTGCCACCTGTACAACGTCTATCACGGCGTCTGAATGGAAGTCCCTGGGCTGCTGTATCAGTAAGAACCCTCTTCGGCCCTGGAACTACCGAAGTCTCTGCAAGGCGCTCCTCAACTAATAGGGCTGCGTCTACAGCTGCTGCATATGTCTCACAATGCTGAGCACTGATCGCAAGGAACAGTGGTGTAAGCAAGCCTCGGACAAATATCTTGACTCGCATCTCCTCAGTAGCCACTAGGTATGGAGCGTAAACAGATAGCTCGGTGAATAGTACATCATACTCTGCCACTGTCATCTCTGGCATCTGGCGTAAGGACTCGAATCTGCGCGCTCGGGCATCCCTGACACTCTGGGGAAGGAAACGGGCTAGGAATACCGTCATAAACTCGGTCCAGGTCATAGGAGGAAGACTTGCTGCTCTGCCCTTCTCGACCAATTCACACCATTTCTGCGCAAGACCTTCCAGGAGAAAGCTCGCGAACTCTACCCATCGCGCATCTGAGCATCTGAGTGAATGACATATCCGGGACATCCTATCAGTGAAAGACTGTAGGTCCTCGGTTGCATCGGTGCCTGTGAAGACCGGAGGCTTCAGCCTCATGAACTTTGATAGCGATACTGTAATCACCTTCGTGGCTGCAGGGGCAACTGCCTGTACTGTATGTACTATCGCGGTCCCCATGACGGGTGGAGCTACCTCTGGTCGCTGCGCTCGAAGTGTCTCGACTAGCGACCCTATCATCTGGCGCATCTCCTGCATACCGGATCCCATCATCTAGCGCATCTCCTGCATACCGGATCCCATCATCTGGTTTGTCGAAGGAGGAACAGTCTGCTCTGGTGCAACGAGTGTACTGCCCGGGTCTGTCCTCGTCTCAGACGAATCAACTCTAATCTCGGCTCTCGCGGCCGCTCTCTGCGCCCTCGTAGTCTTTGGTGGCATAATGGCTGAAAAGAAAGTAGGATTCGATGAGGATACGAAAATCGAATCATAAGAATGTATACAATCATCAAGGAATTTCAATCAATAAGTCCTAAGGTCGCTTAGGCGGAGTACCGCGTCGTGAGTATGCCGCGGAACATACGCACGCTACGCCACTCTGCTTCAGCTACCTTCTCCATCATACCAGGGTCATCCTACACTCCGAAAGGTAAAACCTACACTCTGATACCAACTTTGTCACGACCCAAAGTTCGGCCCGTGACCGGCACTTAACCACGTAACGTCTACAGGCGCAACGCGACTAAGTAAGCCGAAACCCAGAAATCAAAACCATTAAAAGTATTGAGTGTTAAAACATTTAATAGAAACATTTGTTAAAACGTTTAGGAAACCTTAAGTAACCTAGTAAAATTCTTTAAAGTTCAAGTTATTTTCTTAAAAATTTTGGCAGCATTTCCTTTGTAAAAAATAGCCCCGAAATCGGGTACAAGGCAAAATATGAGTAAAATGATACACAATAAGAAATAAGCATCCCAAACGGGAGCAATCACGTCCAACGGCGGAAACAATCACCACAATGATAATATACGACGTCGTAGCGAAGAATGAGTAAAAATAAGTGAAGACAACATGAAATATAAAACTGCATAAATAAAGCCGGCTCACAACGGGCTCGACACCAAAGTACAAATAATATACATCGTTCTCACAACTGGTCTTTAAGTCAATACATAAGTAGTAGATAGAGAATACTAGATACAATGATGTATACAACTGGAAAATAAACAGATACCACACAAAACCCACCTATCAGCAAAAGCTCACGCGCCAACTGTAGTGGTATCTGTGTCAAAAGATGCAAGAAAGCAGCCTGCCGCGACTACTCCGAGGGGAAACCTGCAAACACTGTGGCACAACGGGGGTGAGTTGCCAACTCGTGAATAGTAGATAACATATAAAGGTAATCGCGAGTATGCACGTGCTGCGATACTCTAACCTATGCCAACAGATAACATCTATATGATGAGCTAGATAAGCAATAATCATGCAACAAGTGCGATCTAATAACATTTCTATATGATGTGCAGGGTATGCAATAGTCGGGCATAGCAAATGCAATCTAACAACGTCTATATAGGGTGAGCAGGTATGTAATAATCGTGCATAGCAAATCCAATCTAACAACGTCTATATAGGGTGAGCAGGTATGCAATAATCATGCATAGCAAATGTACTCTATCAGGTACTACAGATACAGGATGAGATGTATAATACTGAATGTTGAGCATGGGAATAAATAACATCTACACGGAATGTCAATGTGGAAAATAATCGGTGTCCATCAATACACCCAAATCCTAGTAAAACTAACTCAAGCACCGTCATCCTCATCGGCCCTCAAATCCTGTAAATCTCATAGAATCGTGAGTGCCCAACATCGGCACTTGAAATATCATAAAATCGCCGTGTCTAGCATCGACACGCAAATCCTCAAGTATTGGGCTCCGTCAGTCGGATCGGCCCACGGGCTCCGTCTGCGGAATTGGCCCTCGGCCCCGGCAGTACGCGTCGTCCCATATCCATCTATCGACTCTGGTCGGTATCCTCCGGATAATCGCCAGGTCTAACCAATCACCGGTAGGTAGTAGTCCCTCTGCTGGGCTCACCGTCTAATAATACGAGTCTTCTTGTCCCTGGGTACCATAACGGGTCCACCATGTACCCACAATCGGTGCCTACCACTCCTCGAATCGGGTATACTTACACAAGCTCTCTGGAACCGAGAAAACTCATGGTGGAAGCACTGAAATATCATATCAAGAGAAACCGGAATTTTAAAACAGTGCGTATTTTCTTAAAATAATACCACGGTTCTCAAATCCAGAAATCCAATAAATCCAAACTCAATGCGTAAATCCATGCAAGGTGTCGTATGACACTAAGAGTAAAAAGGGAAAACCGCTCTTTTAAAAGAATCTAGTTTTGAAAATATCTCATGCAGTCCCTATTTTCATGAAATCAAATCAATATCATCCATGTGTGTGACATATGTATGTATGTAGGTATAGATGTGCAAATGGATATATACGCGAATATGAGTGTAGCACTAGTATGAATATACAGTGTGTTTATGCGCAAGTATGAAGATATCAATATGTGTGCACTGGTATGAATATAAAGTGTGCATGTGCGCAGGTATGAAGATATCAATATATGTGTGCACTGGTATGAATATACAGTGTGCATGTGCGCAGGTATGAAGATATCAATATATGTGTGCACTGGTATGAATATATAGTGTGCATGTGCGCAAGTATGAAGATATCAATATATGTGTGCACTGGTATGAATATACAGTGTGCATGTGCGCAAGTCATGACAATCATCAATGATGCGGTGATCCTATAATGCGAGTGTTATGGCAATCACTAACGGTGTGAGTGTAACATACATTTAGTGCTCGTGCAGCTTAAACCGTTAGTGACAGTGCAGTGTTCTATAATTACTATTCCATATGCAACAGGAGATGGTATGCTACTATAGTATATATATATGAACACATACAACTAAAATATCCTATAACGCCCTGACGCTTAACGCCATACAGGCGATTTCCCCGTAGATGTTAAATCTACTCACCTGATCGCGTGCTAAGTATAGTCGACCACTTGCTTCCCCTTCTTTGCGGCGTTCGACGTACCCGCCTGCGAACCTGGAATTTACATAAGGAATTCATATATAAGCAAATATCTCGCTAAAACGAGATATTGAAATCAAACGAGAAACTCGCGTCGCGAACTAAACGCATGTTTGTACGATACGTTGAAACGTGTGTATACGCGTCTAAAACTATCCCGACACGTCGCGATACGCTGGATCACAGAACCTACTCACGTATCGCGCGTATCGTGCAAACAAAACCTATTAGAAAAACGATATATCGTCCCAGATTTTGACACAAGTGAAAACATACAAAATTGCACATGCCACAGCACTGGAAAACACAACAGACTATCCTAGCCAAAACCCTAACACCTAGCTCCCTCATCTGGCCGCAATTTGCGGCCAGAAAGAATAAACCGGCGGCCACTATTTGGGTAGGGGGTCTCGTGCTCTGGGTATGTGATCAACATCTAACAACTATGCTCCAGTTAACTCAGATTTTATCTGAAATCACCGGGTCTTTAGCAGATCACAAAAAGCTAAAAATTCATTTAAAAACGTTATATTTTGCACTAAATGAAAACATAGGGTATTTTGGTGAAATCTGGGGTTAATCTTAGTTTATATGGCCCTAATAACACTTAACTAGGCTAGGCTAACCAATAAAATCATCCCCTAACCAAAAGTCCACACAAATCATCATTTCTAGCACAAAATCTCACTTTTATCACTAACCGATGCTACTTCTACACATAAGCTTTACCAAGAGGGAATTGAGTTCAGAAATTATACCTCGCTTGACCCTACGATGCAGGAGAAGGAGGAGGAGAAGAAGAAGTGCTGCTGCTGTTGCTGGGGTGCTGCTGCTGCTGCTTGAGGCTGCTGCTGTTGCTGCTTGTGCTGCTGCTGTTGCCTTTGCTGTTGCTGCTTCTTCTACTGGTGTGTGTGTGTGAGAGAGAGTGAAGTGAGAAAAAAAATGAGAGGCAAAGAAATGAGGCTAAGGCTAGTCAACCCTTCCCCTCTCTCTCTCTTTCTTCATTTAATGAGCATGGCTCATGCCATGAAGCCCATTCCCTCTCTCTCTCACCAAGTCAACACAAGAAAAAAAGAAAATTAAAATCCCTTTTTTTTTCCATTTTTAAACAATCATACTAAAAATTAAAACCCAAAACCAAGTAACTTAATTAAAATGGTTTAACCTACTATGGTTGCTAATCATGGTTTAACCCCAATTAAGCCCTAGTTTACATGCACAAGTGTGTGCAAGCCTAGGAAAAATCTAATAGAATATTCATTAAATAGGATAAAATATTTGAAAATTGATTTGGTAAACTTTTTATTAAAAACCATATATTAAAGTATAATTAGTCACTAAACACATCCTAAGGTGTTACAGAACCTTAGAAGGAATATTCAAAAGATACTAAAAGCTAAGTAAATTTACAAAATATATATAATCTTAAGTTAAATAATAAGGAAGCGTGAAAAATACGGGTGGATAATTTCTGAGTCAAAGATAATAGAGTTCCTTGTTGGAAAACCTAATTGGAGAATAAAAGTCAATAGGCCGAATTGATAGGATTTTGTGGGTAGTATCCGCTGAAAACTCTCAGAAGACAACACTCCTCCTACTAGGGACACCTAGAGGTTTAACGGCTTGTTGCACGAGCTCAGTGCAATCGTGTTTCCCTGCGAAAGAGAGGCTAGGTCTTTTTCGAGAATAAAACTAGGTTTACTCGAGGATGAGCAAAAAATAAGTTTGGGGGTATTTGTTCATATCATAATTTTGCATTATTATATTCCCCATTCTTAGTCATTTTACAAATAAACAGGTGCTTTTGATCCATGTCTGCTATATAGTTGCAGGTTACAGGTTCTCGGAACAAAAACAGTGAAAACGATGAAAAGACGATACAAAAGTGAGACTACGACCAACAAATGGAAAGATCTTGATCATGCCTACAATTTGAAGACTAAACGAAGATCAATGGACAATTTCACAAAGAATAAAAGCAGCGCAAGTTTCAAGACTTCGACACGAAGTAAGCGGTAAAGTCCATGACATTATTCACTGTGGAAATCTGGAAGAAAATAAGAGAACAATCTGAGAAACCAAGTGAAGAAACAAGTAGGAAAATGCAACAGGAAGAAAACCAGAAAATTGCAGCCAACAATCCCTCCACATGGCCGCGGAACCGCGGCCAAACATGGGTTTTTGCCGCAGATCCGCGTCCATAAGGAGCCCGTGTCGGTGTAAGTTCGTGTCGGTGCGGCGGTGCGTTGACTAGTCTTCTTTAGGGTAAAATTGTAAATGCAGATGTGAGTCGATTGTAACCCTAGGGTTTCTATACTCTATAAATAGAAACCCTAAACCTCTTTTTGAGGTATGCTTCTTTTTATTTCATCTATTCAGAATTTTCTAATTCGGTGTAAATGTTTGGAGAGAGCCATCAAATAAAGTAAGGTTTTTTATTTCATTGCCCTAGTTAATTTTCATTCTGCCTTAGTATAATTTTTTATCTGCCCTAGTTAGATAGTTAGAACATGTTTATCAATTCCCTATTGAGTGAGTAATTCCTCACTTGTTAGGGTTAGGAATAGGGAAGGTTTGAGAGATGAAAATCTCTCACCCCTTTCTTGCCCATCACATATAATTAATAGGACTCCATGCATACATACACACACCGTTCCCTATGGCACCTTACCCCACGAGGTAATGGTGATACCGTAGTATAAACGACCGGTTACGTATGTTTTCCATGGAGGTCAGGGTAAGAATTAAGAAAGGAAGGACAAGAACCTAGAGGAAGAAACATCGTTTCTTCCCGATGGTACTAATCCCCTTTATTAATTGTTACCATAACACCTAAAGAGATCTAAATTAGGGCATTGAAAGCGGTGAGGAAATCTTTAATTTCCAAACTTAACCTAAACCTAACCCTAGCAAGATTCTAATCCTAGTTTAAATCAGTTTAGTTTTTAGTGATAATCCATCCACACCGTTTAGAATTAACTCTTTAGACCAAATTAGGAAATACACAACATCCCTGTGGACCGACCCGTACTCACCGGCTAGCTACCAAATGACGCCGTTCTTGATTGCGGTAATTAATATTTTGATCACAACTACACATCACTCAAATCATTGGGCGTCGTATACATGTTTTATGACTTCCGTGGTTGTGATTCCGCCGTTTGGCGAAGAGCTAGCTCCCGCTTGGGGATGCTTTTTATATAATCATGTATTTGTGGTTTTGGACCAAAATATACAAAGGAGGTGCTGCCCAAATTTCTAAAAGACGAAACATGTTTTTCAACTAGTAAATCCACTTGCATTTTTCATGTTCCACTATTTATGCATTTAAGAAAACCTTTTATTTCATTATACCTTTATTTTAAAACTTCACCTCTTTTATTTTCTTAAAATGGTTTAGATTTCTGGGCTTCGGCTTGTTAGTTATATGTATGCCCTAGAGGCCATTACTGTACATAGGATGTATATTGTAGTGGATGCTGGGACATATATAGGGAGGACTTTCTTGCTCGACATGATAGTATGCTATCTGGTTGAACTTTACCTTAACGTGTATACTGATTGTCTCTCTGTTACATGTTGGTAAAGCCCTTAGGATGTGTGCTTGACTACCTGGACTATGATGTGGATCATACTAGTGGGGACATGGTAGTCCATAAGTACATCTTTCAAAGTCCCTAGTCGAGGGTGTATCGAGACGGGGCATCGATATACCAGAGTAGACTAGCGTATACCTTCTCGACCCATATAGATGGGAGATGGATGATCCCATATCCATTGGTGTTTGACATCAGAGATGATACACGGGTGCTCAGTAGAGACTGGGTACACTGGACGGACTCGCCGAGAACTCCCAGATGGTATTATACCTCACGTCAGATGGCAGTTCTCTGGTGACACTGGTACAGAGTAGTCTGTTGACCCAAGATCGTCATAGAGTCTTGTGTGGTTCCCACTGTGCTTTGATTTCCATCTTACCACGTCCAAGAGGGCGTGCAAAACGGTGGTTTTTGGGTACAGTCCCGAGTCACATGGAGGCAATGAGCGATAGGAGGGGATTCGTCTCTCCCGGTATAGGGAGTTGATGTTGCGCTGTGTTCGATTGGCTATAACAGGAAATCCCTGGCCAGGGTTGCTGAGATTTACTGGTAAGTGTTACCAGTAGTTTCTCGAACAGTTATAGACCTCATATCGACACGACTTATCGAGCTATTGGGGTCTGACGTTTACCACCCCTAGGCAAGATATGCGACATATCAGACGATCAGACCGGACTGTACGGTAGTGTTACTGGTTGGATTCACTGGAGTGTGAGCGGGCTTGCTCGTCGATCTTCAGATCGCTCAATACCCGGGTGGCCGTTACGTTTAGCAGACCGCTTGCGGCTTGTGGGTGTTTGATATGATCATCACCTGCTGCCGGCGTATTGACGAGTCTTTAGAGTCCTACACAGAGGTTTCCTGGCTCAAGCGAAACGAAATAGGAGCGCATATGAGATATGTGCGGGACCGAGAATGATACCAGTATGTGATACTGTATTTAATTCTCGTGATGTGACATTGATCGGTTATATGCGATATAGCCGGGTTATCGGATCAAGTGTTGATTCGATAAGTTGTTACTAATGATACTAGTCGGTTATATGCGATATGACCGGATCGTTAAATCAAGTGTTGATTTAATGATTTAATGCATAATTATATATTTGATATATTACTTTGCAATAACTAGTATCGGTTCACTTTGAATGGATTTTCTCACTCGGGCGTGCGCATTGCATATGCGATATGATTTTGTGCACTTGTTTGTATCATGTTTGATGATGCAAGCATGCTACGGTTTTGTGTAATGAGTTAAACCTAGGTTAAGTAAATGATTAGGGTTTTCTTTTATTAATTCATTTATCTTTTCATTTGGATATAAAAGATAAATGAGAAGAAGAAGACAAAAGGGGTTTCTTTCATGAAGCTAAGTGAAGCTTCATGAAGCTTTGACTAATCTAACCCTTTTGTCTTCATCTATCAAACCCTAACCATTCATTTAACTATGGTCAACTCTCTACACATTACCATAGTTAAATTATGATAAGAAATGATTATTCATTTTCTATTCTATTATTCTTATCATAACATTATCTTCATCTTCTTCTTCTTCCTCACAAGAAGAAAGCTCTCTTCATCAATGGTGATTGGTGTTTTTGAGTGAGAAATCCAATTCTAAAGTGAACCCAATTCCTATTTCTTCATCCTCTACCTCTTGCCAAGTAGTAGAGTGTGTTTCCTTCACAAGTTTTCAAGACTTGGTGAAGTTTGGAGCTTGATCTAGTGATGCTTCGACGTAGATCATCTTCGGCACGTCGTCGACGACCTAGCCCGTTCATTCTCCGATGAAGCCGACACTAGAGCCCGGATTAGATTTGGACAGCGGAGACGACTTCGTTGCGGAGCTATGGAGGTGGAGCACCGGATCTACAAAGGTTGTATTTCCGTTAAACTTTTAGTTAAGTGTTAACTAGTTAGTTTTTCGCCTAGATTTCTAGCAAACGATCCGTAGTTTAGGGTTTCTCGGCACCGTAATTTTTGAAACGGGCATGGTTGATGCCTTGTGAGACCCCTTGAGAGTGCCTAGGAACCCTACACGGCTTACTTGAATTAGTTACGCCTTTAGACGTGGCATGATTTAAGTGCCGGTCATGAACAAATTTTCGGGTCCTGATAGAAAGAAACTAGCAAATGCTACAACCCACTCGGTTTTGTCTTTTGATTGCTTCTCTAGTTCTTGCTTTGTATAGTGGTATTCCTGAATATCCAGCATCTCATTCGATGAGGAAATAGCCGAGATCCCTTCACTGGGAGTGACCTCTTTAGCGAAACTATCAAGCGCATCAAAAGCACTCCTTTTCAAAATTATTAGATTCTACAACGATATCAAGTTCATTACACTTATGGTTTTCTTAAAGAAGACCTGCGTAGCCCTCCGTCATTTCAGATAAGTGTTATTTTAGTATTCGTGCTGCGTTTGTTGGCCTGCGTCAAGGCGTAGTGTGCGGTAGCTGAATTAATGCTTATCTGCAGCTTGTGATGCGATTGGATTAGGGTAGTCGTGCGGCGTTGTTTGGCCTGCGTCAAGGATCGTACGGGTGGGTTTAATTCAATCAAGAAATGAACGGGTTGAACTTGACTAGCTCCCTTTGGGTTGTTTGGCCTGCGTCAAGGTCATAGGACGTTAGGGGTAAAAACATTATTGGGAATTTCAAGTGTTGAAATTTGCAATGAAATTGCATACCTTCTATATGATAGTTGGATCCCGATACCCACTGCGAGTAAGAGTTACTCCTGGGAGAGTTTTGCACTTTACAATTAGCTAAATCAGTAGGTGTCTAGAAAAGTGTCAACGGGGTTATGCCTCTAGGGAAACGAGGTTTATTTTAATTAGATCCGTATGAAAGCATGGGGAACCTCTCTCGGAGTACCGATACCTGCCTGGCCGAACGATGGGCGAACCTGTAGGATGTAATTTATCCCGTCTAATCTTACCTTTTATGGTTTGAAGGAAGATTTGATAAAAACAGTGGGAGCTATCCTGATTAGATAAGATAATAACCAATCTAATCTTGCAAAGAGCGCACACTAATGTGTTTCATTCTCTCTCTCCAGGTAGCAACCAATGTCACGCCTTAATCAAGATAATAATATGGATGTATTGACCAAACCCACTTATTATACTGAGCTGGGGAACGTTGGTTTCTTAGGAATAGGGGAATATCAGGATTCCCATACCGCCCGTACGAAGAAATAACATGATGATGCATCTTCTTCGGGTGTGTTCGTTACCGAGAACTGTTTCTCAGTTTGTTCTACGTCCTGGGTATTAGATACCGGATCAGGATCCCACATATGTAATTTGTTACATGGGCTAAAGAAAGGTAAAGAACTGGGAAAATGTGATAAATCCCTAACAGTAGGGAATGATGCAATTGTTGCAACCAAGGCAGTCGGCGAATATCACCTTGTAGTACCAACTGGTAATCATTGGTTTTGAACGACTGTTATTACGTACCAAAAATGATGTGTAATATTATATCGGTTTCTTTGCTATCTAAAGAAGGATATAAATTCACATTAGAGGATAATGTTATGAACATTTTCCAGAATCAAGTGTTGATTGGCTTTGGTACGTTATGTAACGGTATATACGTTCTTAATCAAAGTACAGTTCTTAACGTAAAAAACACAAACAAGAGGAATAGTTCAGAGATGAACGAAGCCTTCTTGTAGCACTGTAGACTAGGTCTATCAATTCAACAAGACTTTCTAAGTTGCATAAAGATGGATATTTGAATCTGTTCGAATTTTCATCTTATGAAACTTGCCAGTCATGTCTCAAAGGCAAGATGACCAAAACTCCGTTTACTAGACACGGAGAAAGAGCTACTGAACTCTTGGGACTGGTACATAGTGATGCATGCGGTCCTATGTCTACATGTGCCAGGAATGGTTTCTCGTACTTCATTTCATTCACTGATGATCTCTAAAGGTTCGGACATGTGTTCTTGATGAAACACAAGTTTGAAACTTTTGAGAAATTCAAGAAATATAAACACGAAGTTGAGAACCAGACAGGTAGAAGTATTAAAATCCTACGATCTGATCGGGGAGGAGAATACTTGAGCGGGGAATTCCGAGACTATCTAAAAGAGAATGGGATTCTCTCTCAGCTTACTCCTCCGTATACACCACAGCACAACGGTGTATCGGAGCAAAAAAATCGCATCCTATTAGATATGGTGAGCTCTATGATGAGTACTGCTGAGTTACCTATTTCATTTTGGGGATATGCGCTTGAAACAGCTGCAGACCTATTGAATATGGTCCCCACCAAATCTGTGTCTGCCACTCTATATGAGATATGGAAAGGAAAGAGACCATACCTTAATTATGTTAAGATATGGGGTTGTCTGGCCTATGTGAAAACACAAAATTCGGACAAGCTCGAGGCAAGGTCAGTTCTGTGCAAATTTATAGGATATCCCAAACATTCGCGAGGGTATATCTTCTACCACTCCGAGGAACAAAATGTGTTTGTTTCTCGACATGCCACTTTTTTAGAAAAGGGATTTCTTATGAAAGAAATTAGTGGCAATGAGGTAGAACTGGAAGAAGTTCCAGCGGCACAAACAACAACTGACGATTTGGTGGAACTGGAGGATCCAATAGTACCCAACGAACCCCAGCCATTCCGTAGATCTAGTAGGGTTCCTCATCCACCTGAGAGATACTATGGTTTTCTCATAGACGGTGGGAGCGAGGATTGCATCATGGAAGATGATGACCGGACTAGTTTCAAGCAGGCCATCACGAGTGGGGACTATATGAAATGGCTGGATGCTATACGATCTGAGATGGAATCCATGTACACCAAAAAAGTATAGACTTTGGAGGTTGCTCCTGAAGGGGTAAAACCCATTGGGAGCAAGTGGATCTTCAAAAAAAGATTGGTGTAGATGGAAAAGTTGAGACTTTCAAAGCTAGACTTGTAGCAAAAGGTTTTCGTCAATGACCTGGCGTCAATTATGTTGAAACCTTTTCTCATGTCGCTATGTTTAAGTCTATCAGGATCCTACTTGCCATTGCTGCATACCATGACTACGAAATCTGGCATATGGATGTCAAGACCGCTTTTCTAAATGGTGATTTAGAAGAGAGCATGTACATGACACAGCCAGTGAGCTTCATAGACAGTAGGAGCAGCGGAAAGGTATGCAAGCTGCTTAAATCCATCTACAGATTGAAGCGGGTATCGTGGAGCTGGAACATCTGTTTTGATAAAGCTGTCAAAGAGTTTGACTTCATAAAAAATATAGATGAACCATGTATATATAAGAAGGCTGTAAAGAGTAAGGTGTTCTTCCTCGTATTGTACGTGGATGACATACTTTTGATAGGAAACGATATTCCTATGCGACACTCGGTCAAACTCTTCTTATCACTTAAGTTCTCCATAAAAGATCTAGGCGATACCTCCTATATCCTGGGGAGAAAGATCTATAGAGATAGATTTAAAAGGATGTTGGGATTGTCCTAATCTAGGTACATAGACACCATACCAAAGAGGTTTAGTATGGAGGATTCTAAGCGGGGTAATTTACCCGTCTGCTCAGGAATCTGTAACGTTCTGAAAAATCGTTTAGGTGAAATTTCCGATAATCGGTAAAATGATACGTGTTTTCCGTAAAAACCAAGATATAATTATTTTGCCACATAAACTTAAATACACCTATTTTAACTATATAATTGCTAGTATTTGGCATTTATTTAGTCACTTATAAATTATTAGTTTACTTAAATATTTTTCCTTAATTAATTATTTTAACTATTATTATAAGCTTTCATTTATACATTAAATTAGTGTAAATTACAAAATGAGAATGGGTAAATCGTACATTAGTGAACCATGGCAACTTAGAATCAAGTTTGTGACATGCTCTTTTTTTAAAAATGTGACTCCATAATTCTAGAGAATTCTAGGTTAAATTAAATTAGAAAATAAAATAAAATAAAGTAATTAAGAAAAGACTTATTTGGAATAATTGGGGAAGTTTCCATACACACCCACACACCTCACATTCTCTCTCCCCCTCTCATTTCTTGCTGGCCGAAACTCCCCACTGCAGCAGCCCTTTTCCCCCACTTCATTTCTTCACAAGAAAAAAAAGAATAAAGAAAGAGGAGTGTGGTGTTTAGATATTTGAGGTATGGGCCTTTTCTTTGACTTCACACACACACACCCCACCCCACCCCTTTCCCTCTCTTACTGCCGAGCCTGCAACTGCAGCCCCCTCCCCTCATTTCCTCCTCTCATCTCATCTCCAAAAATCCACAAAAATTCCATGAAAAATCAATACAAAATCCCACTAATTCCTAATTTAATTCTTACCCATTTTTCCTTGGCCACTTTAGCTTGGATCTTGGGGAAAAGTTAGCATTTTGGAGGCCAAGATTTTTGCTAGATAGATCTACAAAATTGTGAGATATAAATCTTAACCTAATTGTTAATTTGTTGGTTAATTACTCTAATCTAAAATAATTAGGTGTTAATTTGGTTTTAATTTCAAGTTTTGGAATTTCAAGAGAGGGTTTTGAATTAAAGTTAGGGTTTTTCATCACTTGATCTTGTTGCGATGTGTAGTCTCACATCTTAAGACATGCAAAAATCTAAGCTACTTGCTAGTTTGCTAATTGTTAATTTAAAATTGTCCAAATTATATAATTTTTCAAACTAGATTTTTAGGATTAATATGAAGATGTGAGATTAAATTTTAGTAAATATTGGTGTGACCTAATTAAGATATTAAGTGAGCCATGTGGCCGTTAGAATTGCTAAAACATCTAGATTAGTATTGGAACGGTTAATGGTTGCTTACTAGGTTTTTGGAATAAATCGATTTAATTTAAGTTTGAGGTTTTGATGGTTTGATACCTATTTCATATAATCTTTCGTGTGTTGTGAACGCGCGATTGGTGTGATTGGGTTTTAGGTTTGGGGTTTGCCACGTATAGCGACCCTAGTTGTGGTTTGTGGCGTTGTCGTGAGCGCGTTTTGTGCACCAAGTGCGTGCGCGTTTAGTTAGTGCGCATGGTTGACTTATTTTGTTTGTGTCCGCGACTATTTATATATTTAATCTCTTTTTACTTGTGTACGTTTCTAGGATCGGGTGCAGAGGCGTCAGATGTGGTGCGGAAATGGCAGAGCTGAAATAGGATCTGATTAGCCGAGGCGTCCTGGTGAGTAGATGTACACATCTACGGGGGAATCGTCTGAATGGCGCAAGGAATCTGATAGTCAAGATTACTAGTAGTACTTGTACTTATATGCATAGTCTCCCAGTCATTCATCTCATTGTATTACATCATCATAAATATATATGATATTATCTCAAAGGACACTTGCACCATTACCATTGGTTCATGCCACGTGCACTATTCATGCGAACACACACGCCTTTGGTAATTGCTATGTCACGAACACTATAGAACTTGCTTTGAATCGGTATCTGTGCATTGCATGATATATGATCTGTAAACCTGTACCTGTATAGTCATTTCTTTCAGGATGGATACGCAGGATTGATAGTCATATATAAATACCTCATTGCATCATGATTCATGCATAGCTTTTGGCCGTACTTCGCATGGTATATACTATTGTATCATAGACATCCATCATCACCGACATGTTTACATATTGTGATTCTTCTCGAGAATTTCAGTATTTATGAGATTTATGAATTTGGAGAAACCGCAAGGATTTTAAGAACGAATTACCATTTTAAAATGTAAGTTGCGGTTTTCTCGTGATATGATGTGTGTGGTGTCCACCATGGGTTTTTTTGGTTCTCGAGCGGTATGATACACCCGATTTGAGGTAGGGGGAGGGACCGTCTGCGGGTGCATGGTGGACCCGGTATGGTACCCCGGGGCAATAGGGTCGTAGATGATGGCGTTGAGCCCAGCAGGGGAGCACCACCGACCGGTTATTTTTGACATGGCGGATATCCGGAGGATACCGACGTAGTCGTGAGATTTGATGATATGGGCCGATCTGGACTAACGGAGCCCGAGATATTGAGATATTGAGACATTGAGATATTGAGATATTGAGACATTGAGATATTGAGATATTGAAACTTTGAGACATTGAGATTTTGGAATATGTATTTTGTGTCGATACTTGACACAGATTTTCTGTTGATTTCATTGATGATACTTCAGTTTATTGCACAGAGGTTTTTCTAAGATTAGAATAAAGATTTTCTCATACCAGACTTGTTCAGGTTTCGTATTTGATCATGCATTCATGTTGCATCTATGTTAGTACATCGTATCATATCGATATGCATAGATTGAGACGCATTTGCGTGCATGCTTACGATAGCCTTATTAGATGTTACTTACTACTTACGAGTTGGCAACTCACCCCCGTTGTGCCACAGTATCTTGCAGGTCCGACCCGTCAGCACAGTAGCGGCGATCGCACTTCTTCATTTTGTTCCTTTTGCTTGGGCTTGCGGCATTGCTCGTGGGTGGGTTGCGAGGATATTTTATCCCATCATGTATATTATTTGTATCTAGTATACTCTATCTACCCTTGTATATTTGACTAAACAGTGAGACTCGTGAGACTTGTATTTGTGGTGTTTGGTGTCGATGCTCACTTGAGCCGACATGGTATCTTCTTATTTTTTGCTTTCAGATGCTTATTGTGCACTTTTGCTATACATATTTCTTGTGGTTGTGATTTCGTCATTGGCGAAGAGCTAGCTCCCACTTGGGGATGCCTTATTCATCATTTATATGTATTTTCATGTGTTGTACCCGTTTGGGGGCTAGTATTTACAAAGGAGACTCTGCCGAAATTTTCAGGAAAATCTGATGTTTCTTTTAAATGTTTGATGGCACTTATTTTGTTAAAACCACTTGCGTTAAAACAAGTTTTCCTTCACTTTAATTGTTAAACGGTTTAGTTTTCTGGGCTTTGGCTTACTTATATCACGTTGCGCCTTGAGTCGTTTCGTATTTTAAGTGTCAGTCACGTTTCGTACCTTCGGGTCGTGACAGAATCACTCTCTCCAAAGAGATGTCTCCTAAGACTGATTTGGAGAAGGCTCGCATGCAAGGGATACCCTATGCTTCAGCAGTTGGCTCTATCATGTATGCGATGTTATGTACCAGACCTGATATAGCTTACTCACTAGGTGTAGTGAGCAGGTATCAATCAGATCCTGGGGAGAAACAATGGACAACTGTGAAGAACATTCTTAAGTACTTGAGAAGGACAAAAGAAATATTCTTGGTTTATGGTAACGGTGAACTCCAGGTGGAGTCCCTTACCGATTCGAGCTTCCAAAGTGATAAGGACGACAGTAAGTCAGTCTTGGGTTTTGTCTTTACTCTCAATGGAGGAGCGGTGTGTTGGAAGAGTTCCAAGCAAGACACCGTAGCAGACTCAACGATGGAGGCTGAATACATCGCTGCCAACGATGCTGCCAAAGAGGCTGTCTGGATGAAGAAGTTCATTACTGAGCTTGGCGTGGTTCCATCTATTGAGCATCCAATACCTGTATATTGTGATAACAATGGAGCTGTGGCTTTGGCCAAGGAACCCAGGTCGCATCAGAGATCCAGACATATTCTTTGGCGGTATCACCTGATCAGAGAGATAGTAGACCGCCGGGAGATCGAGGTCAGGAAAGTTGACACGAAGGACAACGTAGCGGATCCACTCACGAAGGCCCTCCCCTAAATCACTTTTTTGGATGTTGGGTATGAGATACTACAACACATGGCCTTAGTGCAAGTAGGAGATTGTTAGGATTATGTTTGCCCTGGAGGCCATTATTGTACATGTGATGTATATTATAATGGATGCTTGGACATATATATAGAGGACTTTCTTGCTCGACATGATAGTATGTTATCTGGTTGCTCTTTATCTTAACATGTTGACTGGTATTCTTTGTTGTCTTGCTCTCAAATGTTGATAAAGCCTTTAGGATATGTACTTGACTACCAAAATTATGATGAGATCATACTAGTGGGGCCATGGTGGGCCAAAAATACATCCTTTAATTAGTTCCTAATCGAAGGAATATCAAGACTAGGGCATCGATATTCTAGAGTAGACTAGTGTGTACGTTTCTTGTCCCTTAGAGGGCGATAGTTGATCCCACAACCATTGGTGTGTGACATCAAAGATTGTACACAGGTGCTCATTGGAGAATGGGTATACCGAATAGGACTCACCGAGGACTCCTAGTTGGTAGTATACCTATCGTCAGATAGCAGTCCTATGGTGACACTGGTACATAGTCTTGTGTGTCTCCCACTGTGCTTTGATTTCCTCCCTACCACGCTCAAAGGAGACACGCAAATAGGTAGATTCTGGGTACAGTCCCGAGTCACATGGAGGCAATGAGTGATAGGAAGGGTTTCGTTTCTCCCGGTATTGGGGGTTGATGTTGCGCTATGCTCGATTGGCTATAACTGGAAGTCCCTGGCCAGGGATGCTGCCGAGATTTACTGATAAGAGTTATCAGTAGTTTCTCGAACCATTATAGGCCAGACATCGGAATGACTTATCACGTTACTGGGGTCTGACGTTTACCACCCCTAGACATGATATGCGACATATCAGTCGAAAAGACCGGACTGTATGGTAGTGTTACTTGATGGGTTCCCTAGCACGACAGCAAGGTTTCGGGAGGCATCGTCCATGCCAAATTAAAATTTTTCCGTATTAAGGAACCCAAAACATAGGATGTTTAACTAGAGAATCATACAAAAAGAAATATGTAAACACTTTACATCTAAGTTAACAAGGAATACAACCTTTTTAAACCAGTCCTTCACTTCATAAGCTCCGTGTGGTAGTCCCTTCGCTGTGAGTTGTGAAGACCCAGACTCAAGAGAAGGTTCACATGAAGAAATGAACAAACTTGCTCAATGTCTTCGAGACCGAAGATGATCTACGTCGAGGAGACTCAAGCTCTTTCTACCTCTTCACTAATTGTGTAGATTAGTGAACACCCTAAACTAAATGGCTAATACTAGAGGATGATGAAGTAGGAATATTGCTCACTTTAGATTTGATTTTCTCACAATCTATCATCACTTTGTCAAAAGCTAGAAAGCTTAAAATGAGGAAGAAGAAGATGAAGCTCAAGTGATGAAAGAATAAATCATTAGGTTTGAAATGCAACCTTGGGTGAGTATATCATATACACTAACCCATGTAGAGAGTTAACCATTATGTATGGTTAATGGCTAGATTGATAAATATCTTAAGGAAAACAAAAGAGTGGACTAAGTCAATGGTTATCTTCAAGCTTCTCCAAGCTTCCAACCATCAAAATATCTCCATTAATTTGTAATTACTTAAGAATAGATATTAAACCCTAACATTAACCCTAGCATGGTGTAAGTCTCATACATCTATGTTGCATGTGTAAGCAAGCATGTCACAACAATATATATCACATATATAATATTTGTGAACAAAAGAAAATAATACAATTAACATATATCACATATAAATCAATGTATCATATGTGAGAAAATTTAATACTTAAGTGAGCTAATATTAGTCAATGTAATTTAATATATTAAATATATAATTATACATTCAATTATTAAATCAAAATTTGATTTAATAATCCAGCTATATTACATATAACCAACTAATATCAAATTTAACAACTTATCGAATCAACACTTGATCCGATAACCCGGCTATATCTCATATAACCTGATGTCACATATCGTGAGAATAGAATGCGGTATCACATACGCGTATTAATCTTGGTCTCGCACATATCACATATGTGCACCTACTCCGTTTCGCATGAACCAGAAAACCTCTGTGTAGGACTCTAAAGGCTCGTCAATACGCCGGCAGTAGGTGATGATCATATCAAACATCCACAAGCCGCAAGTGGTCTGCTAAACGTAACGGCCACCCGGGTATTGAGCGATCAGAAGATCAACATGCAAGCCTTCTCACACTCCTGCGAATCCAATCAGTAACACTACCATACAGTCCGGTCTCTTCGTCTGATATGTCGCGTATCAAGTCTAGGGGTGGTAAACGTCAGACCCCAGTAACCGATAAGTCGTGCCAATGTGAGGCTCATAACGGGTCCAGAAAATACTGATAACACTTAGTAGTAGATCTCCATATCATCCCTGGCCAGGGATTTCCGGTTATAGCCAATCGAACACAGCGCAACATCAACTCCCTATACCGGGAGAGACGAATCCCCTCCTATCGCTCATTGCCTCCATGTGATTCGGGACTGTACCCAAAAGCCAGCGTTTTGCACGTTCACTTGAACGTGGTAAGGTGGAAATCAAAGCACAGTGGGAATCACACAAGACTTTATAACGATCTCGGGTCTACAGACTAACCTGTACCAGTGTCACCAGAGAACTGCTATCTGACGATAGGTATAATACCATCTAGGAGTTCTCGGCGAGTCCGTTCAGTGTACCCAGTCTCCACCGAGCACCCGTATACCATCTTTGATGTCAAACACCAATGGATGTGGGATCATCCATCGCCCATCTTATGGGTCAAGAAGCGCATACGCTAGTCTACACTGGTGTATCGATGCCCTGTCTCGATACACCCTCGACTAGGAACAGTTATAGGATGTACTTGTAGACTACCCTGGCTCCACTAGTATGATCTCAATCATAGTCCCAGTAGTTAAGTACTCATCCTAAGGGCTTTACCAACATGTCACAGAGAGACAATATTCGTATACATGTTAAGATAAAGTGTAACCAGATAGCATACTATCATGTTGAGCAAGAAAGTCCTCCCTATATATGTCTAAGTATCCATTATAATATACATCATATGTACAGTAATGGCCTCTAGGGCATACATATAACTAACATTACTGATAGGCTTCATGGAGAGTATGGACGAGCTTACTTGTTGATCTTCATATCACTCAATACCCGGGTAGCCGTTATGTCCAGCTAGTACTGCTGACGGCTTGTAGGTGACTGATGTGATCATCACCTACTGCTGGCGTATTGACGAGTCTTTAGAGTCCCACACAGAAGTTTCCTGGTTCAAGCGAAACGAAGTAGGGCACATATATTGATATGTGCATGGGCCTGATTAAATACGAGTATGTGATACCGTATTATAATCTGGCAATTATCTGTTATCGGTTAGATTATATGTGATGTAACCAGATTATCGAATCAAGTGTTGATTTGATAATGTGAAAAACAGATAAATGATATTAGTCGGTCATATGTGATATAACTGGATTATTAAATCAAGCGTTGATCTAATAATTTGATATATATTTATATTTGATATAATTATATGTTAACTAATATCATTAACTCACTAATTGCTTTATTAATATATATGTTAATATATATATATATATATATATATATATATATATATATATATGAAGCATGGCATGTTTTTCTATTTTTAGAAAATAGAAAAATGAGGTGTAATTATGGAGATATTTAAGGTATGGTTCAAGGCATGGTTTGTTCATTTCTTTATTCATTTTATTTGCACTATTGAAGCATGGTGCATTTGTTTATTGATTTATCATCTATGCTTCAATAATGTGTGAAAGAAATGAGTAGCCATTCATTCATACTTCACTTTGTTCTTGAGTTCATGCCTTAGCCATTTTTTCTTAAGCTCTTGCTCTCTTGATCTTTACACTTTCTCAATCTCACCTCTAAGCTCAAAACCCTCACATGTGATATGAATCATTGAGCTTGTGAAATCTCTAGTGAGCTTCCAAAACCCCTACTTCACCATCCTACACTTGAATAACACTCAAGTGTAGTGTGTTGCTTTCACCAAATAGTTTAGTGAAGAGATAGCTTGAACTAGTGAGCTTCGGGTGGATCATCTTCGGCATGAAGGTCATCGAAGCAATCTCGATCCAACTTGAAGTGAAGCCTAGTGGGGTCGCGTGGACTACTACATGGAGCTAAAGAAGAGTAGGACTCGATCTATAGGGTATAACATCTTTTCGTTCTCTCTAGTTTTTCATGTTATCAAACTAAAACCCTAATAATCTAGTTAAAGATCTTGTTTAGTCTAGCTTAGCACCTATAAAAATTTGAATTTGGCATGCTTTATGTCATTAGAACCTCATAGTGGTGCTAGGGTAGACTTTCAGCTCGGTCCATGCTTTTACTTCGTCCATTGTCTTAGGTTGCGCCAATGCAAAAAAGTGGAGCCACTCTTTGTGCCTAAGACCCGACCTCAGTGCGGTCATAACTGTTTCGTCACGGTGCTCAGGAATCTCCAAGAGGGCATTTTAGAAGCGGGTGACATACCCTTTGATTGATTCCTTGTCTCCACTTTTAACGGTGAACAGGTAGTTGGCCGTCTTCTTTTGTCGCCGATTACCGATGAAATGACCGAGGAATTGGTTTGCCAGCTCGCCAAAGGTCGAGATAGAGCTTGGCGCAAGCCCCCGGAACCAATCCTGACCAGCTCGGATGAGGGTAGTATGGAAGGCCCTGCACTGAGCCACATCTGAGTTGTCTTGGAAGCTCATGGCGGATGTGAACACGTCCAAGTGGTCCTTCGGGTCGGACTTCCTGTCAAATAGAGGCACTTTGGGCAGCTTGTTTCTGGACGAGACGTGCTCGGCGAAGAGTCGCCCTATGAAGGGCTTTGTGAGCGAATCGCCAGAATACCTGGCCCCTTCGCCGGACATGTGGCCATCTCGTCGTATGCCATCGATTTTCTTTTCGAGGTGTTCAAACTGATGGTGGTACCCCGAGGATTCTGCACAGTCAGAGTGGTGGCTACCCCCGCTCCGGGTCTGTGCGATTGTGCGGCTTCGATTCCACTCTATCAAATTTCTTAAATCATTGGGAGAGGCTCTTCTTGAGTAGCCCTACCGTATACCGTTTGCGCAGCATCGACGGGAGTGGAGGCTTCGGTCATGCCTGGAAGCAGGCGAACTGACTGATACCTCCTAAGGGGGTGTGAGCACGCGGCGGGCATCGGAGCGACAACCTAGTCTCCCCTGAGATCGGGGGTGATTGTTAGTTGTATGTATGCCCTAGAGTCCATTGTTGTACATGATTGTATATTACAATGGATGCTTGGACATATATAGGGAGGACTTTCTTGCTCGACATGATAGTATGCTATCTGGTTACTCTTTATTTTAACATGTTGACTAGTATTGTGATACTGTCTTGCTCTCACATGTTGGTAAAGCCCTTAGGATGTATACTTTACTACCAGGATTATGATGCAGATCATACTAGTGGGGTCCGGATAGTCCACAAGTTCATCCTTTAATTGTTCCTAGTCGAGGGTGTATCGAGACAGGGCATCGATATTCCAGAGATACTAGCGTATACGCTGCTTGACCCATTTGATGGGCGATGGATGATCCCATATCCATTAGTGTTTGACATCAAAGATGGTATATGGGTGCTCAGTAGAGACTGGGTACACTGAACATGACTCGTCGAGAACTCCTAGATGGTATTATACCTATCGTTAGATAGCAGTTCTCTGGTGGCACTGGTACAGGTTAGTCTGTAGACCCAAGATCGTTATAGAGTCTTGTGTGTCTCCTACTGTGCATTGATTTCCACCCTACCACGGCTCTACTGTGTCGTGCAAACAGGTGGTTTTTGGGTACAGTCCCGAGTCACATGGAGGCAATGAGCGATAGGAGGGGGTTTCGTTTCTCCCTGTATTGGGGGTTGATGTTGCGCTGTGCTCGATTGGCCATAACAGGAAATCCCTGGCCAGGGTTCCTGAGATTTACTGGTAAGTGTTATCAGTGGTCTCTCGAGCCGTTATGAGCCTCACATCGGCATGACTTATTCAGTTATTGGGGTCTGACATATACCACCCCGCAGACTAGATATGCGACATATCAGACGAAGAGACCGGACTGTACTATAGTGTTACTTATTGGATTCACGGGAGTATGAGAAGGCTTGCTTGCTGATCTTCTGATCACTCAATACCCGGGTAGCCGTTACGTGCAGCTAGTACCGTTGATGGCTTGTGGGTAACTGATATGATCATTACCTACTGCTGGCGTATTGATGCGTCTTTAGAGTCCTACACAGAGGTTTCCTGGCTCAAGCAAAACGAATTAGGGCACATATGTGATATGTGCAGGACCGAGATTAATACGTGTATGTGATACCATATTCTAATCTCGCGATATGTGATATCGGTCGGTTATATGTGATATAGCCGGGTTATTGAATCAAGTGTTGATTCGATAAGTTGATTTATATGATATTAGTCGGTTATATGCGATACAGCCGGGTTATTAAATCAAGTGTTGATTTAATAATTTAATGTATGATTATATATTTGATATATTATTATACATTGACTAATATTAGCCCACTTAAGAATTTATTTTTCTCACTTGTACATTTAATATATATGTGATATATATTATTGTGTTTATTTCTTTGTGTCATACTTGATGATACATTGTACATGGGTGTATGAGATTCATACCATACTTAAGATATTGAGGGTGATTATTTATTTAAGGGATAAACAAAATTAGGTGGAAAATCCATGGTTTGTGAAGCTTGGAGAAGCATATGGAAACCATTGACTATGTCCACTACTTTTGTTTTTTTGAGATATTTATTAACTCAACCATTATCTTTAGTCATGGTTAAGTCTCTACATTGATAATAGATGTTATTATCTCACCCATGGTTGCCATTCACTCTCATTTTTCTTTCACCACTTTATCATCTTCTTCATCTCAAGAGAGCTCTCTAGGTTTTCTTAAGGTGAAGAAAATGAGTGAGAAAAATTATTCTAAAGTGAGCAAAACTCATCTTCATCAATCTACACTAGACTAGCCATTTAGTATAGCTTATTTTCTTCACGAATTCCCAATTGGTGAAAAGGTAGCTTGAGTTAGAGTCTCCTCGACATAGATCATCTTCGGCCTTGAAGTTCTTCAAGTAAGCTTGTTTCTTTCGCCTTGTGGAGCCCAACGAGAGTCTGGGAGACCACTACTTGGAGCGAAGGGACTACTACATGGAGCTTTTGAAGTGAAGGACCGGTCTACAAAGGTTCCATTCCTTGATCGCTTAGAGTAATGTTTGATTACTTGCTTAGTTATAACCCTAATCCTCTAGTTAGATCCTTGGTTTGGGTTTCTTAGCTCTCTAGATTTTTTAAAATTGCATGCTTGATGCCTTAGAAAACATAGTGAGGATGCTAAGGAACCCAGCAGTGGTATCAGAGCCAAGCTAGAGAATTAGACGATATTAGTAGAATTATGAAACTGAAACAACCCCGAAACCTTGAAACCGAAACCCTAGTTTCTGTTGTTTTTAAAAAGTTCTCTGAAATTTTTTTAAGCAGGATCAAATTGTTACATATGATGTAATAAGAGCACCAGAGAAAAACGAGCCCAATCCACCGGATTTTGATCGGCGAAATGAAGTAAAAAACCGACATCACCGGTTTTGTAGATAGGTTTGGGCTTCGATTTTCTTTAGTGTTCCAGACTCTGGGGTTTGGTGTTTCAGGTATTGTTTGTTTTGCCAAGATTGCATGTGATGTTATCTTTTCTATGGTGGCAATTCGAAGTGTTTCGTATTCATAATTTTAACATCGTTTCGGGTTTCATATTGATATGTGATACAATATTTGGAATCCACAATAATTAGTTTTGTGAAAACTAGTTTGAATTTTGTAAACCTAGCAATTTAGTCTCATTTGATCGGTTGCCACGGGGTTTTGATATGGATCAAAACTCTGTCGCAATCACGTAGTGTACGCGGATACTCGCCGGGTAATATTACTAGATAGCCACGCCCTAAAGCCCCGACCAAGTGACTGTAGGAGAACCCCGTTGCCAAAAGCATCCTCCCGGGTCCTCACGGCCGTGGTGTTCCGCCTAAGTGCGCTTCGTCGAAGGCATCGGGGGGTGCGGCCGTCTACTAAAGTTACCGACGAGCTTTTGATCAGGTTTTTAGGAATCTTGTTGAATTACCCGACTGGTTATTGAAAAGTATTTTCAATATTGAGACTAAAATGCGGGGTTTATAAGGTTAAGCATGAAATTCGGAATATGAGATATTATGGGTTTATGATGTCTAAAGAATTCATTTGGTTAGGCATGAAATCCAAAGTATGTGATATTTCGGGTTTATGATGTCTAAGATGGTTGCGGATTCCAATTGTTGTACTTTTCACTTTCTTTTCTGCGACCGTAAGTGTAATATGTGGTGTATCGCCGGTTTCGTTGCTATATGTCAATGACAACTGGGATTCACATATTTACTTACATTGATGGCATACGATGTTATGTGTTGCTGTGATATGTTATATTGGATCGTCGTGTTTGAATAGCGGGGGATTTTATGTGAGATGAGAGTTTTTCATTTTCATTCATGTAAAAACTTGTATTTAATATTCTTTTATTAGGGTACTTCCGGCTTGAGGATGATGTCACCATTGATTTATATTATTTACTTTTCCGCATTAGGATAGACCCAAGGCGGGGAGCACAAGTAACCAGGTTCTAGAGTCCAGCGGGAGACCATCTCGAGGAGTCGAGACCGGGTCTCCTAACTCTAGAATTGGTATGGTTGCTTGCCGCTCTCGTAGGGGTCTAGGGATGTGGGTTTGGCTATTCATCACGACCGTGGAATCTGTGTTTTTTTTATGGCTTAATTTAAAACACGGACATCCTAGTATATCCAATATTTCCTATGTTGACTTCTGCTGTAATGTTCTGTGATGAGATCATATGACATCCTGAGATGAATGATTTATATTATATATATGATATATAATAAACGTTGTTTATGTTTTGCATCCGCGCTAGTCCTGCCCCCGCTCTGCCATTAGTTATCTAACCTAACGGTGCATGACGGGACCCCGTGGTGAATGCAGATGGCATAAGCGTACGTTGTATAAGTATTTTCGTTTCTTTATCTGTGATGCTTAGGAAGCATAAATGATGGGACTTCATTAATGAGATTAATGAAAAGGAAAATAAACTAAAGATGTTGTAGAATCGAATTTGAAACTCACTCGGCCTTTTTATGAAAAAGAAAGTTTCAAAATTACGGAGCTTAAGCCACTCCTTTTAAAACTGTTTGATTCTACAACGAGATCAAGTTCAAAGCGTTAAAGGTTTTCTTAAAAACCATCTGCAACCCTCCGTCATTTTAGGAAGTAGAGTACTTAGTATTCGTGCAGCGTATTTTGACCATAGTTAAGGCGTAGTGTACGGTAGCTAAGTGATGTCTTCCTACACAGCATATGATTAAGACATTCATATGATTATGTTGACTATATTTAAGGGTCATATGAGTGGGCCTAATTAATCATGAAATGACGGGTAGAACTTGACTAGTGCTTATGATATGTTGACCATAGTTAAGGTCATAAGTGATAGGGGTAAAAACTATATCGGAAGTTTCAAGAGTTGAAATTTGCAGTGAGATTGCATACCTTCTATATGATAGTTGGATCCCGATACCCACTGCGAGTAAAGTTACTCCTGGAAGAGTTTTGCACTTTACAATTAGCCGATCAAGTAGGTGACTAGAAAGGTGTCAATGGAGTTATGCCTCTGGGAAAACGAGATTTATTTTAATCAGGTCCGTACAAAAGCACGGGGAACCTCCCTCAAAGTACCGACACTGGCCTGGCTGAAAGATTGGCGAACTTGTAGGGTGTAATTAATCCCGGCTAGTCTTACCTTTTAGGGTTTGAAGAAAGATTTGATAAAAATAGTGGGAGCCATCTCGATTAGATAAAATAATAACCAATCTAATCCTGCAAGAGCGCACGCAGAGTGTTTTCTTCTCTCTCTCCTAGTAGCGACCATGACATACCTTAATTAAGATAATAATATGGATGTATTGACCGAACCCGCTTGTTATACTGAGCTGGGGAATGTTGGTTCTGCTCTATTTTATAATTGTTATAAGTCCGAGCAGGAAATAGGGGAATATCCGGATTCCCACGCGGCCTAAACGAAAAATGAGCTTGTTGATGCATCTTCTTCGGTGTGTGTTTTTTGTCACCGAGAACTGTTTCTCAGCACACTCTACGTCCTGGGTATTAAATACCGGATCAGGATCCCACATATGTAATATGCTACATGAGCTAAAGAAAAGTAGACAACTGAGAAAGGGTGATCATTATCTAGAAGTAGGGAATGATGCAAATGTTACAGCCAAATCAGTTGGCAAATATCACCTTGTATTACCAAATAGTAATACATTGATTCTGAACAAATGTTATTACATACCGAACCTGATATGCAATATTATATCACTTTTTATGTAAAGAAGGATATAATCTTGTATTATAGGATAATGTTGTGAACATTTTCTTAAATCAAAAATTGATTGGATCGGGCACGTTATATAATAAAATATACGTTATAAATCAAACTACAGTTCTCAACGTACAGAACACACATAAGAGGAAAAGTTCAGAAATGAATAAATCCTTTTTATGGAATTGTAGACTAGGTCATATCAATGCGACACGACTAGCTAAGTTACATAAGGATGGATATTTGAATCCATTCGAATTTTCATCTTATGAAACTTGTCAGTCATGTCTCAAAGGCAAGATGACCAAAACTCCGTTTACTGGACACGGAAAAAGAGCCACAGAACTCTTGGGACTGATATATAGTGATGTATGTGGTCGTATGTCTACACATGCCAGGAATGGTTCCTCGTACTTCATTACATTCAATGACGATTTCTCAAGATACGGACATGTGTTCCTATTGAAACACAAGTCTGAAGTTTTTGAGAAATTCAAAGAATATAAGTGCGAAGTCGAGAACTAAATGGGTAAAAGTATTAAAATCCTTCGTTCTGATCGAGGAGGAGAATACTTGAGCACGGAGTTCCTGAATTATCTAAAAGAGAATGGGATTCTCTCTCAGCTTACTCCTCCATATACACCGCCGCACAACGGTGTATCGGGGCAGAGGTATCGCACCTTATTAGATAGGGTGCGCTCTATGATGAGTACTGCTGAGTTACCTATTTCCTTTTTGGGGTTATACGCTTGAGAAGCCGCATACCTATTGAATAGAGTTCCATTCAAATCAATGCCTACCACTCCATATGATATATAGAATGGGAAGAGACCATCTTTTAAACGAGTTAAGATATGGGGTTGTCCGGCCTATATTGAAAAGCAAAATCCAGACAAGCTCTAGGAAAGGTCAGTACTGTATAGGTTTGTTAGATATCCCGAACATTCATGAGGGTATATCTTCTACCATACTGAGGAGCAAAAGGTGTTTTGTTTTCTCTGCATGCCACCTTTTTAGAAAAGGAATTTATTATGGAAGAAATTAGTGGTTATATGGTAGAACTGGAAGGAGTTCCAGCTAGACAAGCTAACAGCTGATGATTTGGTAGAACTGGAGAATTCAATAGTTCCCAACAAACCTCAGCCTCTCCGTAGATCTAGTAGGGTTCCTCATCTGCCTGAGAGGTAGTACGGTTTTCTCAATGACAGTGGGAGCGAGTATTGCATCATGGAAGATGATGACCCAACTAATTTCGAGCAGACCATCACAAGTGGGGACTCTGTAAAATGGCTGGATGCTTTGCGATCTGAGGTGGAATCCATATGCACCAACAAAGTAGTGACTTTGGTAGTTGCACCTGAAGGGTAAAACCCATCGGGAGCAAGTGGACCTTGAGAAGATTCTTGGTGTAGATGGAAAAGTTGAGACTTTTAAACTTAGACTTGTTGCAAAAGGTTGTCGTCAATAACCAGGTGTGGATTTTGATGAAACCTTTTCTCCAGTGGCTATGCTTAAGTCCATCCGGATCCTACTTGCCATTGCTGCATACCATAACTACGAAATCTGGCAGATCGACGTCAAGACCGCTTTTCTAAATGGTGATTTAGAAGAGAGCATGTACATGACATTGCCAGATGGCTTCGTAGACAGTGGGAGCTGCGGAAAGGTGTGCAACTTGCTTAAATCAATTTATGGATTAAAGGAGGCGTTGCGGAGTTGGAACATCTGTTTTGATGTGGTAGTCAAAGAGTTTGACTTCATCAAAAAAGTAGATGAACCTTGTATATACAAGAAGGTTGCAGAGAGTAAGGTCGTCTTCATCGTATTGTACGTGAATGATATACTCTTGATAGGAAATGATGTTCCTATACTGCACTCGGTCAAGCTCCTCTTATCACAAAGATTCTCTATCAATGTAACGCCTTGAAAATTCGTTTAGGTAAATTTCGTGTTAATTAGCGATAATGCGTGTTTTCATAAAACCTCGTTATTAATTATTTTCCACATAGACTGGGATAAATCTATTTTAATTGTGAAATATGTAATTATATATATAATTGTGTTTTATTAATTAACATTTAAATTATTGTTCACATATTTATCTAATTTTCTTAACTATTATTTTCTAAGCTAAAATTTTAGTTTAGCATGCACTAATCCAATAATTACTCTAAGTTAATATTGTAACATGTCTTTCATTTTAATTTCCCTCATGGTTCTATTATCCTTTTAAATCAAAACTAAAACAAATAAAATAAATAAGAAAAGAAATGGAAAAGAGAGCCATGAGGCATTAAAGAGGCATGCGGGGCTTGACTTTTGATGCTCACACACACACTCTCTCTTTCTCACTCCCTCACTCCCTCCTTGCTCTCAGCAACAGCCCCAACAGCAGCCCCTCCCCTTCATCCTCTTCTTCTTCTTCCTTCATTCCAAGCCTCCATCTCCATCAAAAATCCCTCAATACATCATAAAATCTCATGTTAAACACTTCAAAACAATTCCTTGTTGGTTCTTGAGGCAAGTCTTAGCTTTAGGAAGCTAGGTCAGCAAGTTTGAACCATCCTTAGACCAACTTGAGGTATAAAGCCAACCTTAATTTCCTTTTTGCTAAACTTTTAGTTTGTTTAGCTTAAAATAGTGTTTAAGTGGGATTTAGTGCTAATTATGTGGGTTAAGTGGAGATTAGGTTAAGATAGAGTTTTTATGGCTTGAGTAGCTTAATTAAGTGTTGTTAGTATTATATAATCCAAGTATTTTCACCAGTTTACACTAAAACACCATATTGTTTTAAATTAGTGTTAATTAGAGTTTTAGTTATGAATTGTGTTCTTTTTGGGATCTACTTTTAAACCAGATGTTTCAGACAAAAGTTGCCATTACTGGAGCATAGTTACTGGACTAGGATCACACACCCGAAGCACGAGACCCCCATTCCCCCATGTGGCCGCAAATTTACCTGTTCTGGCCACAAATTGCAGCCAGAGTGTAGAGCTGGGTGTCGGGGTTTGGTGGTTAGGTGTCTGCAGTGTATTTAAGGTCTTTGGTATATGCAAAATTGTCTAGTTGTACTCTTATCAAAATCTGGGACCATTTACCTTGTTTTTAGTACTTTTAGACTTGCACGACACGTACGTTCCGATTCTGGGTTTGGTGTTTGTTGTGTATCACAGCCAGTCAGGGTGGTTTCAGACGTTAGCATACACGTTTTGGTTCTTCGAGTACACACGCGTTTAGCTTGCGACGCTAGTTTTCTCGTATGGTCTTGATATCACGTTTTTGCAGGATATTGGTCTTATGTGTGTTGCATTGTGTGATTCTAGGATCGGTCGCGGAAACATCAGATGCAGCACGGAAAGAAAAGGCGGTGATTGAATCAGACTAGCGGAGGCGTTCCGGTGAGTAGATGCATATATCTACGGGGGAATCGTTTGGATGGCGCAAGACGCCCGATAGTTAGAATTTCGTTTAGTACTTACACTTATGCGTAGTTCCTAGTTAATCATCCCGTTGCATTGCATCATTTATCATATATATATATATATATATATACTGTGATAGTACCTCATAGGACACTTGCACTATTACCATTGGTTTATGCTGCACGGGCACTATTCATGGGGACACATACGCCTTGGTAATTGCTATACCACGAACACTTTATACCTTGTTTAAATCTGAATCTTATCACTTGCGCAAATTATGATTAATAAACCTGCATTTGATATATTTAATTCATCAGGATGGATATGTAGGATTGCTAGTCGCATGCACATATCTTATTGTATCATCGTTCATGCATAAGTTTCTAGTTTCGCATCGCATTTAATATTGTTAATATCATAGACATTCATGTATTATGATTTTTATCGAGGATTTCCGTATTTATGAGATTTATGGATTTGGAGAAACCGCAAGTATTTAAGAACGTATTACCATTTTTAAAATGTAAGTTGCGGTTTTCCCGTGATATGATGTATGGATAGTCCACCATGAGATTTCTCGGTTCTTGAGCGGTATCATACACCTGATTTGAGGAGGAGGAGGAACCGTCTGTGGGTGCATGGTGGACCTGGTACGGTATCCCGGGATAAGATGGTCGCCGAAGAAGGCGTTGAGCCCGGCAGGGGAGCACTACCGACCGGTTATTTTTGATGTGGCGGATATCCGGAGGATACCGACGTAGTCTTGAGTTATATGATATGGGCCAGTCCAGATTGCCGGAGCCCCGAGATCAGATTTACGGGTCAGTCCGGATTGCCGGAGCCCGGGATAAATGAGATATTCATATTTGATGTCGATGCTTGACATGGATTTATATTGATTTCATTGATGAAATACAACTAAATTACAGATATTTTACTAAGATAAGAATACAGATTTCCCATGTTAATTATATTCAAATCTCATGTTGTTTATTTCATTCATGTTGTACACATATTATTACATCGCATCATATTAGTATATGTAAGCTGTGACGAAATTGTGTACCTGCTTACGATAGCCTTATTAGATGTTATTTTTTACTCACAAGTTGGCAACTCACCCCCGTCGTGCCACAGTGTTTTGCAGGTCCGACCCGTCAGCACAGTAACGGCGGGCGCACCTCCTCTTTTAATCATTTTGCTTTGACTCGCAGCATGTTTCGTAGGTGGGTTGCAGGGTTATTTGTTTCCACCTTGTATCAGTATTGTATCTAGTGTACTCCATCTACCGTATCTACCACTTGTATTATTGTATTAGCGACTTAGAGATAAGACAGTGAGACTTGTACTTTTATGTTGTTTCTTTGGGTCGAGCTCACATGAGCCGACATGATGCTCTATTACTTTGTGCCTTTATTTGCTTATTTTGCACAGTGATGATATTTTTTTGCGTGTGATTGTGAGTCCGCCTTTGGCGAAGAGCTAGCTCCCACTTGGGGATGCCTTATTTCATGTTATACATATATTCTTGTTTTGTACCCGTTTGGGGCCAGTATTTACAAAGGAGACTCTGCCGAAATTTTCGGAAAATATGATGTTGCTTTTAAAGATTTGATGCGACTTATTTGGTTAAAAATCGCTTTCTATAATTGGTTTTCCTTCACTCTACTACTTTATTTGGTTTTGATTTCTGGGTTTTGGCTTACTTAGATTATGTACTCCTCGAGACGTTTCGTAATTTAAGTGTCAGTCACGCTCCGTACTTTTCGGGCCGTGACAAAGTTGGTATCAGAGCATTAGGTTTTACCTTTTTGAGTATATGATGACCCTTGGTAGATGGAGTAGGTGACTTAAGCAGAGTGACGTAGCGTGTGTATGTTCCGCAGCATACTTACGATACAGTACTCCGCCTAAGTGACCTTAGGATATACTTGCTTGAAATTCCTTCTTCAATTCCGTATATCCTATGATTCTATTGCACTGTTCTTATTATCCTGTTTCCTATACCAGCCATTATGCCGCCAAAGACTATGAGGGCTCGGAGAGCGGCCGCGAGAGCCGAGGTCAGAGTTGGCTCGTCTAAGACAAGGACTGACCAGGATGGTACGCTTATTGTATAGGAGCAGATTGATCCGCCTTCGATAGATTGTATCACTAGGCTAGAGGCAGATATGCAGGATTTGCGCCAGATGATGGGATCGTTTGTTGAGGCCAGTCGAGCGCAACGACAGGAGATTGCCCCTTATTACCCAGTTATTCCTCACTATCAGCACACATCATTATATCACGTATACAGCAGCAGTGGACGCAGCCCTACTAGATGAGGAACGTCTTCTCGAGACGTCGATCGTTCCGGGACCAAAGAGGGCTCGTACTGGTGTATCAGCCCAGAGGCAGATGTTTGGACGCCGCGGTAGATTTTGTTCAGGTTGCGGGAGTAGCAGGAGCTTGGGACAAGGTCAGTTGTTTAGCTCTTATTCACTGGAGGGTCAGCAGTCATCATCTGGATGTTTCCGGTGTGGGAGTTTCCATCACCTCGTTAGGAATTGTACCGTGGTACGCCAGAGAAAGGCAGCCGTACCATATTTTACCTTACCACCTTCACCTCAGAGAGCGTTGCCTTTTGCGCCTGTTGTTGATATGCGTCAGACTTTTGTTCAGAGAGGTCATGGTCGCGGAGGGTTTGTTCAGAGAGGACAGGGTGGCAGAGGAGGAGGACAGCCAGTTTCAGGTAGAGGGCAGGCACGAACATTTGCTTCGATTCATCAGGATACGCAGGCGTCAAATGCAGAGTTTTCAGGTAGTTTTTCCTTCTGTTTTTTTATGCACACGTTTTGTTTAATCCGAGATCTATGCACTCGTATGTTTCTACACACTTCGTGCCGAAGTTGGGCTGAGAGTCGTGTTTGCTTGATCAGTCGCTTGTCGTGACTACTCCTGTTGGCGAGTCACTTGTTGCGTAATACGTGTTTCGGTCGTGTGCCAATCGGATAGGAGATAGAGATTCGTCCGTCGATTTGATCTTTCTAGATATGTTGGACTTGACATTCTGCTGGGCACAGACTGGTTAGCTACGTGTTATGCTCCTGTGGACTGCCGAGAGATGACGGTCCGGTTTTGTTTTCCTAGCGAGTCAGTTCTTGTTATGCAGGGGAACCGTGGTGCCGTCCCTCACAGTTTGATTTCAGCCTTTTGCATTAGTCGGCTTTCGAGGAGAGGATGTCGGGGGTTCTTAGCTTCCATTCATGATACCGGAGCCACATTAGATTCATTGGACTGGGTTCCTATCGTGCGAGAGTTTCCCAACGTTGCTCCCGATAAGCCGACAGAGCTTAGGGAGCTTAAGGATCAGCTGCAAGAGTTGCTTGATAGGGGACTTGTACGTCCAAGTGTTTCGCCTTAGGGAGATCTTGTTCTGTTCGTCAAGAAGAAGGACGACAGTTGGAGGTTGTGCATTGATTATCATCAATTGAACTGAATTACGGTGCGGAATAGGTATCCTTTACCTCGCATTGACGATTTGTTTGATCAGCTCCAGGGTGCGGGACATTTTCTAAGTTTGATTTGGATCAGGTTATCATCAGTTACGGGTTCGGAATGATGACATTCCGAAGACTGCTTTTCGTACGCGCTTCAGGCATTATGAATTTTTGGTGGTGTCGTTTGGACTCACCAATGCCCCAGTAGCGTTCATGGACTTGATAAACTCGATTTTCAAGCCTTTCCTCAACCAGTTTATTATTTTGTTATTGATGACATACTAGTTTATTCCAAGAGTCGAGAGGAACATGAGAAGCACTTGAGGATTGCTTTGCAGACATTGAGAGAGCACCAGCAGTTTGCTAAATTCTCGAAGTGTTCCTTCTGGCTTGATAGTGTTGACTTTCTAGGTCATGTGGTTATGGGTGTGAGTCTACGGTAGCACCCCGGCCGTCGAACCGAGGCCAAATGCGGAAACAAAAACTTTTTACGAAACTGGCGCTAACGCAGACTTTTACCTGGATCGAACTATTAACACTAAACTAGCTAACAAGAAAGAAGTTAGAATGGCTATACCGATCGATCCGTGTCCTTCGGTCTTTATCCACCATCCCTAACTCCTCGCGGCATCTCCGATCTCGCTCAATTTCCAGTCTCCTCGTCGAAAAGGGCACCACATCAAGAAGTCTTTTTATGGGCTCCCGCTTCAAACCGAAGCAACTCGAACATGAAGTTTTCTAGCCGACATGTCCAAGATGAAGTAGAGAATGTGTGTGATAACTTTGTCTCAAGCATCCATTAATTCTTAACACATGACAGTGTATCGATGGAGGTTGAAGATGAAGCCATGGTGGAACTTGTGAGCTAGAGGAGGAAGAAGAAGAAGAGCTTTTCTTTTTCTATTGTGTTGGAATGAGTTATGAGAGCACTAGAATAATTTCAAGAGTTAACCCAAGGGTTAGTGGCTGTTCACTCTTTCTCCACCTCTCATTTCAACACAATAATCAATCACAAATGTGACATTAGCACAAAAAATAATACCATGACTCATTAATGAAGCACATGGCACATTTAATGCACTAAATCATGACATCCACTCACAATTTCCACCATCTAAACATTAATCTAAATGTTTAGCCCAACAATAAGATATAGCATCAATTAAAGTAAACTCGTGACGGATCACAAGAATACCTTTCACCTGTATATACATACCTGCATCTGCATTTCGACTGATTACGAATGCAGTAAGACTAAAGTAATCTAACAAATCTAATACTAGGATCCGGCTTAAACCAAAGCCCACTAGTATAATCCGTACGATCATGATCCGTGCACGAGTGCACGTATATGATCGAACCCTGCCATAATACCATACGGCCTCTACAATGTTTCGCCCGAACTTAGGAAAACTTTATGTGGGGGATTCTAAAGACTCGTCAATACGCTGGCAGTGGATTTAACCACAAGCACGTCAGTGGTACTAGCTGTACGTAACGACCACCCTTGCATTGACCAAAAGGGAGACCGATGAGCAAACTCATCTTGAAACCCTACTGAGCCTGTCAGTGACAATATCCGTACAGTCCGGTCCGTTCGTCTGTGAGTATCGCATGTTGGGCCTAGGGAGCTGGTAAACGTCAGACCCCCAAAAGAGGTACAAGTCATGTCGGAGTATAGCCCATAACACCCTGAGATACTACTGGAATACCTACCAGTAAATCTCACTTGCCTTGGCCAAGGATTTCGTGTAATGGCTCTCCTAGACACGGCGTGATCTCACCCCCAATACCGGGAGAGACGAAACCTCTGCCGATCCGCTCACTGCCTCCATGTGGCTCGGCACTGTACCCAACTAAAACCTGTTTGCACGACTCCTTTGATCCGTGGTAGGGTAGTAATCAAAGCACAGTGGGAACTCACACAAGACAAATGACGATCTCAGGTTGATGAACTAACCTGTACACATGTCACCAGGGAACTGCTATCAGACGCTATGTATAATACCAACTAGCAGGTTCCCGGCGAGTACTGTCCGGTGTACTCGTAACCCAATGAGCACCTGTATACATCTTAGGTGAACCTGTTAGTTATATGTATGCCCTAGAGGCCATTACTATACATAGGATGTATATTGTAGTGGATGCCGGGACATATATAGGGAGGACTTTCTTGCTCGACATGATAGTATGCTATCTGGTTGCTCTTTACCTTAAAGTGTACACTGATTGTCTCTCTGTTACATGTTGGTAAAGCCCTTAGGATGTGTACTTGACTACCTGGACTATGATGCGGATCATACTAGTGGGGACAGGGTAGTCCATAAGTACATCCTTCAAGGTCCCTAGTCGTGGGTATATCGAGACGGGGCATCGATATACCAGAGTAGACTAGCGTATACCTTCTCGACCCATACAGTTGGGCGATGGATGATCCCATATCCATTGGTGTTTGACATCAGAGATGATATACGGGTGCTCAGTGGAGACTGGGTACACTGGACGGACTCGCCGAGAACTCCCAGATGGTATTATACCTTACGTCAGATGGCAGTTCTCTGGTGACACTGGTACAGAGTAGTCTGTTGACCCGAGATCGTCATAGAGTCTTATGTGATTTACACTGTGCTTTGATTTCCACCTTACCATGTCCAAGAGGGCATGCAAAACGGTGGTTTTTGGGTACAGTCCCGAATCACATGGAGGCAATGAGCGATAGGAGGGGATTCGTTTCTCCCGGTATAGGGAGTTGATGTTGCGCTGTGTTCGATTGGCTATAACCGGAAATCCCTGGCCAGGGTTGCTGAGATTTACTGGTAAGTGTTACCAGTAGTTTCTCGAACTGTTATAGACCTCATATCGACATGACTTATCGAGCTGTTGGGGGTCTGACGTTTACCACCCCTAGGCGAGATATGCGACATATCAGACGACGAGACCGGACTGTACGGTAAGTGTTACTGGTTGGATTCACAGGAGTGTGAGCGGGCTTTGTAGGGTTCCTAGGAATACTAATGAGGTCTCACAAGGCATCAACCATGCCAATTTCAAATTTTACAAGTGCCGAGAAACCCTAATACGGATCGTTAACTAGAATTTTAGGCGAAAGATGCAACTAGTTAACAACTTAACTAAGTGAACGGAAATACAACCTTTGTAGATCCGGTTCTCCACCTCCATAGCTCCGTGATGAAGTCCCCTCGCTGTACAAATTGCATCCCGGACTCTAGCATCGGCTTCATCGGAGAAATGGGTGGGCTTGGTCGTCGGCTTCGATGCCGAAGATGATCTACGTCGAGGCATCACTAGATCAAGCTCCCACTTCACCAAGTCATGAAACTTGTGAAGAAAACACCCTATACTACTTGGCAAGAGGTAGAGGATGAAGAAATAGGAAGTGGGTTCACTTTAGAATTGGATTTCTCACTCTTTTCATCAAGTCACCATTGATGAAGCAAGGTTTTCTTCAAGTGAAGAAGAAGAAGAAGATGAATATTATGATAAGTTATTTTCAAAATAGAAAAGAAAATCAATACTTATCATAATACAACCATGGTCAAGTGTAGAGAATGAACTAGGGTTAAGTGGAGTGGTTAGGGTTAAGCATGAGACAAAATGGTCACATAGTCAAAGCTTCATGAAGCTTCAAGATGCAAACAAAGAAAGCCACCATTTTCTCTTTATGCTTATTATTTTCCAAAAAGAATAAATAAATAAATAAATGAATAAGAAAATAAAACCCTAACCATTCATATAACCATGGTTTAATCTTTACACAAACCCAAGTAAGCATGCATCATCAAACATGATACAAACTTGTGCACAAAAATATATCACATATACAATGTGCACAAACAAGTGAGAAAAATCATTTAAAGTGAACCAATATTAGTTAATGCAAAGTAATATATCAAATATATAATTATACATTAAATCATTAAATCAACACTTGATTTAACGATCCGGTCATATCGCATATAACCGAGTAATATCCAATGTATCGGTTTATCGAATCAATCCTTGATTCGATAACTAGGTTATATCACATATAACCAATCGAAACATTCATCACGAGAATAGAATACGGTATCACATACTTGCATTATTTTCGGTCCCGCACATATCTCATATGCGCTCTTATTTCGTTTCGCTTGAGCCAGGAAACCTCTGTGTAGGACTCTAAAGACTCGTCAATACACCGACAGCAGGTGATGATCATATCAAACACCCACAAGCCGCAAGTGGTCTGCTAAACGTAACGGCCACCCGGGTATTGAGCGATCAGAAGATCGACAAGCAAGCCCGCTCATACTCTTGTAAATCCAACCAGTAACACTTACCGTACAGTCCGGTCTCGTCATCTGATATGTCGCATATCTCGCCTAGGGGTGGTAAACGTCAGACCCCAACAGCTCGATAAGTCATGTCGATATGAGGTCTATAACAGTTCGAGAAACTACTGGTAACACTTACCAGTAAATCTCAGCAACCCTGGCCAGGGATTTCCGGTTATAGCCAATCGAACACAGCGCAACATCAACTCCCTATACCGGGAGAGACGAATCCCCTCCTATCGCTCATTGCCTCCATGTGATTCGGGACTGTACCCAAAAACCACCGTTTTGCACGCCCTCTTGGACGTGGTAAGGTGGAAATCAAAGCACAGTGGGAACCACACAAGACTCTATGACGATCTCGGGTCAACAGACTACTCTGTACCAGTGTCACCAGAGAACTGCCATCTGACGTGAGGTATAATACCATCTGGGAGTTCTCGGCGAGTCCGTCCAGTGTACCCAGTCTCCACTGAGCACCCGTATATCATCTCTGATGTCAAACACCAATGGATATGGGATCATCCATCGCCCATCTGTATGGGTCGAGAAGGTATACGCTAGTCTACTCTGGTATATCGATGCCCCGTCTCGATATACCCACGACTAGGGACTTTGAAGGATGTACTTATGGACTACCATGTCCCCACTAGTATGATCCGCATCATAGTCCAGGTAGTCAAGTACACATCCTAAGAGCTTTACCAATATGTAACAGAGAGACAATCAGTGTACACGTTAAAGTAAAGATCAACCAGATAGCATACTATCATGTCGAGCAAGAAAGTCCTCCCTATATATGTTCAAGCATCCACTACAATATACATTCTATGTATAGTAATGGCCTCTAGGGTATACATATAACTAACAATCTCCCACTTGCACTAGGGCCATCTGATATCAGTGGTTGTAGTATCTCATACTCAACCATCCCATAAAAGTCTCTCTCTGGGAAAAGGCCTTTGTGAGTGGATCCGCCGTGTTATCCTCTGAGTCTGCTCTCCTAACCTCGATCACCCTGGAGATCAACCATCTCCATGATCAGGTGACACTGCCTTAGAATATGTCTGGATCACTGATGGGACGGACGTTCCTTGGCATAAGCCATAACTCCATTGTCACACAATGGGAGGAACCAAGTTCATCTCATGAACAAGTATACATCCAGACTTTTTCTTTGGTAGCATCTTAAGTAGCGATGTATCGAGCCTTTATCGTCTAGTATGCCACGGTATTTAGCTTGGAACTCTTCCAACATACCGTCCCTTTACTGAGGGTAAAGACAATGCCTGTGACTGACTTTCAGTCGTCCTTATCACCCTGGAACCCTTCCAGTGATTCTCCCCAGGATCGATTGATACCATCTCACTACAGCTAGTGAGAATCCTAACATCCAATTAGATCTATCTCATAGATCCAAAATCCAGGATTTAGGAGGTATCACTTTGATCCTATATGGAGAGTCATTGTGATAAGCGGAGATAGACCGAGCGTAGCATAGGAAACTCCTTCCCTATCAAGGGCATGTCATCCACATACTCTACGAGGATCGTCACTATACTCCCTACTACCTTTTTGTATATACAAGGTTCATCTACCATTTTGATGATGTCAAACTCTTTGACAAACACATCAAAACAGATGTTCCAACTCCGCGATACCTGCTTTATCCTATAAAGTATCTTGTACACGTTTCCGCTGCTCCCACTGTTTACGAAGCCCTCTGGCTGTGTACTTATAGACGTTCTCTTCTAAAACATCATTTTAGAAAAGCAGTCATGACACCCAACCGCCAGATATCGTAGTCATGGTATGTAGCCATGGCAAGTAGGATCTGGATGGACTTAAGCATAGCCACTTGAAAAGGTTTCATCATTATCCATGCCTGGTCGATGACGAAAAGCTTTAACAAGTCTAGCTTTGAAAGTCTCAACTTTTCCATCTACACCAAGTAATCTTCTCAAGATATACTTGCTCCTGATGGGGATTTAACCCTTCAGATATAGCAACCAAAGTCCATACTTTGTTGGTGTACATGGATTCCATCTCAGATCGCTAAGCATCCAGCCATTCTTACAGAGTCCCACTCCTGATGGCCAGCTCGAAACTAGTTGGGTCATCATCTCATGATGCAATCCTCGCTCCCACTGTCATAGAGAAACCGAAGTATCTCTCAGGTGGGTGAGGAACCCTACTAGATCGGCGGAGAGGCTGAGGTTCATTGGAATCTACTGAATCCTTTGGTTCTATCAAATTATATGCTGTAGTTTGTATGGCTGGAACCTTTCCAATTCTATATTACAGACCTTGCCTCGAGCTTGTCCGGATTTTGTTTTTAGACATAGGCCGGACAACCCCAATCTTAACTAACTTAAGATATGAGCTCTTCCCTTTCCATATCACATATGAAGTGGTAGGCAACTGATTTGATTTGAACCCTATTCAATAGGTATGCAGCTTCTCAAGTGCATAACTCCCAAAAAGGAAATAGGTAACTCAGTAGTACTCATCATAGAGCACACCTTATCACATAGGGTGTGATTGCTCCGCCCCGATATACCATCGTGTTATGGTGTATACGAGGAGTAATGCTGAGAGAGAATCCCATTCTCCTTTAGAATAGTCCAGAAATTCCGTGCTCAAGTATTCTCCTCCTTGATCACATCAAAGGACATAATACTTATACCCGTATTGGTTCTCTACTTCTAACTTATATTCTGTGAATATCTCAAAAGGTTCGGACTTGTGTTTCAACAGGAACATAGGTCTGAATCTCGAAAGATCATCAGAGAATGTAATGAAGTACAAGGAACCGGTCTTGGCATATGTAGACAGGGGACCTTACATACATCAACATGTATCAATCCCAAGAGTTCATTAACTCTTTCTCTGTTTCCAGTAAACGGAGCTATGGTCATCATATCTCTGTGACATGACTGGCAAGTTTCATAAGATGTAAATTCAAACTAATTTAAATATGCATCTAAAATGTAACTTCAGCCAGTCGGATCGCATTGATATGACCTAGTCTACAATGCCTCAAGAAGAATTCGTTCATTTCTGAACTCTTCCTCTTGTGTGTGTTCCGTATACTAAAGAACTGTAGTTTGATTTAGAACATCAATGCTTTTAGATAACGTGCCTGAACCGATCAACTTTTGATATAGGAAATGTTCAAAACATTATCCAACTATACAAAATTTTATCATTTCTTTACTAATAAAGAGATTGATATGATTTTGTATATCAGGTTCGGTATCTAATAACATTCGTTCAGAATCAATGTATTTGGAATACAGGGTGACAGTGACCAACAGCATTGGCTGCAACACTTGCCCCGTTTTCTGCCTCATGTAACTTATCACCCGTTCTCAGTTCTCTACCTTTCTGTAGCCCTATGTAACAGATTACATATCTGGGATCCCGATCTGATATCACATACCAAGGAGCTAGAGGATACAGAGAAACAGTTCTTTGTAATGAGCACACCCGAAGATGATGCATCATTATGCACTTTCTTCGTTTGGGCGGCACGGAATTCTGGTAATCCCCAATTTCCTGCTCTATCTTATAACAATTATAAGTTGGAGTGGGACCAACGTTCCCCGGCTTAGCATAACAAGCGGGTTCGGTCAATATATCCGTTTTATTATCTTGATTAAGCGTGATATGGTCGCTACCTGGAGAGAGAGAGAAGAAAAACACTCAGCGTGCGCTCTAGCAAGAATATATTGGTTATTATTTTATCTAATCAGGATGGCTCCCACTGTTTTTATCAAATCTTCCTTCAAACCCTAAAAGGAAAAGACTAGCCGGGATTAATTACACGCTACAAGTTCGCCAATCTTTCAGCCAGGCCAGTGTCGGTACTTTGAGGGAGGTCCCCCGTTCTTTCGCAAAAACCTAATTAATGTAAACCTCGTTTTCCCAGAGGCGTAACCTCGTTAACACCTTTCTAGACACCTACTTGATCGGCTAATTGTAATGTGTAAAACTCTCCCAGGAGTAACTCTTACTCGCAGCGGGTATCGGGATCCAACTATTTCATAGAAGGTATGCAATCTCATTGCAAATTTCAACACTTGAAATTCCCGATAATTTTGCCCCAAGCGATCTATGACCTTGACTGAGTCAACAAATCATAGACCACAGGTAAAGTTCAACCCGTCATTTCTCGATTGAATTAAACCCACCCGCACGACCGTTGACTGAGTCAACAAGGCCGCACGACTACCCTAATCCAATCGCATCATATGCTTTGCAGATAAGCACTAATCAGCTACCCCACACTACGCCTTGACTGAGTCAACAAACGCAGCACGAATACTAACTAGGACTTATCTGAAATGACGGAGGGCTATGTCAGGTTTTTAAGAAAACCTTTTGCGTAATGAACTTTATATCGTTGTAGAATCAAATGATTTTAAAATGGAGTGTTTTTGAAGCTTTTCTAGTTTTGCTAAAGGAGTCACTCCCGGTGAAGGGATCGTCGGTCCTTTCCTCGTCGAATGAGGTGCGGGATATATCATATATATCACTGTGCAAAGCAAAAACTCTTAAAAGCAATCAAAAGACAAACCGAGTGTGTAGCCTCTGCCAGTTATTGCTAAAGGAGTCACTCCCTGTGAAGGGATCTCGGTCCTTTCCTCATCGAATAAGATGCACGATATATCATATATACCGCTGTGCAAAGCAAGAACTTTAGCTACCCTTTTTATTTTGTTTTGAAATTCGATTCTACAACATCTTAGGTTTCTTTTATTTCATTAATCACATTAATGAAGTCCCATCATTTAAGTACCTAAACATCACAGATAAATATGACGTATACTTATGCCATCCGCATTCGCCTCGATGTCCCCTCGTGCACCGTTAGGTTAGGTAACTAACGACAGAGCGGGGCAGGGCTAGCGCGGGTGTAAAACATAAGTAACGTCTATATAATATATCATATATACTATATACTGTATCCATCACAGAACATATCACATGATCACATCACAGATATCGCAGCAGAAGAAACATATGAAATATTGGATATACTAGGACATCCGTGTTTTCAATACGAGCCAGTATAAAACACGGATTCCACGGTCGTGATGAATAGCCAAACCCACACCCCTAGACCCCTACGAGAGCGGCAAGCAACCCTACCAATTCTAGAGTTAGGAGACCCGGACTCGACTCCTCGAGTTGGTCTCCCACTGGACTCTAGAACCCGGTTACTTGTGCTCCCCTCCTTGGGTCTATCCTAGTGCGGAAAAGTAAATAATATACAAAGGGTGACATCTTCTGCAACCTGGAAGTGTCCCAATAAAAGAATATTACATACAAGTTTTTACATGAATGAAAATGAAAAACACTCATCTCGCAAAAAAACCCCCGGCTACTCAAGCACGACGATCCAATATAACATATCCAGCAACACATAACATCACATGTCATCAACGTAAGTAAATATGCCCATCCCAATTGTCGTTGACATATAGCAACGAAACCGGCGATATCACATATTACACTTACGGTCACAGAAAAGAAAGTGTAAAACTACAACAGTTGGAATCCGCAATCAGCATAGACATCGCATGCCTAATCAAATGAATACCTTAGACATCACATGCCTAACAATTATAAACCCCGCATTTTAGTCTCAAAATCGAAAACACTTTTCAATATCAAGTCGGGCAATTCAACAGGATTCCCGACATACTGATCGAATGCTCGTCGCAAACTTTAGTAGGCGGCCGCACCCCCGACGCCGTCGACGAAGTGCACCAAGGCGGAACACCGCTACCGCGAGCACTCGAACGGATGCTTTCGGCGACGGGGTTCTCCCACAGTCACTTGGTCGGGGCTATGGAGTGAGGCTGTCTATTAAGTTTACCCGGCGAGTATCCGCGTACGCTACGTGATTGCGACGGACTTTTGATCACATCAAAATTCCGTGGCAACCGATCAAGTGAGACTAAAGTGCTATGTTTATATCATTCATTCAGTTATCTCATAACTACTCGTGAATTCCAATTATTGTATCCCATTCCGGGTAAATAGAAAATGTTAAACTTTCCGATCGAACAATCGAACACCCAAGTTTTCCCGATACATCTCAACACATGAAACAAGTTTAAAAACATCCAGTTCATGCCTCAGTACCAACGGTCCAGCCGTAGAAGGGTCAAGCCAACGCCTCACATGTGGCACGCCGTACTGCCCCAAACCCGAAGGTTCAAAGGGCAGTTCAAGACGGTCACATAATCGAGTTAAGGTTTGTTGTCTTCTAGAGGGTCCATCGCGTTACTTGCACTACTTAGAACGTCGTTAAACTACGGAAAGATCCAGCACTTGGAAATTTCCCGGCAGGGGAAAAATTAGGTATTTATATCCGGTCGAACTTTTTAACATATTCTAAAATTATCCGGAAAAGCACATAGACAAAATTAGAAAATCCGATCGAAACACCGAGTCCCCAATACAACTCAGAAAACTCAACTCTGGAGTAAATATTAAAAATTCCCAGAAAACTCAGCATTTCAAGAAAGAAGTTACTGTGCAAAATTTTTTGAATGAAGTGATTAACTGGCCGCGGAACCGCCGCATTAGCCATGCTAATGCCGCGGTTCCGCCGCTTAATGATCGAATCATGGGTCCCGTTTTGTACAGTAATTCTTAGAATCCCCTGCTGAGTTTTCTGCATATTTTTAATTTGGAAAAAACCCAGTTTTTAAAAAATGTACAGAGAGCCGTTTTCGGGTTAGGGTTTTGGTTCGATCGGACTTCAAACTCCGTCTATGCATCGCCTAAGGCTCTAGCTAGGCTCTGATACCACTGTAGGGTTCCTAGGCACACTAATGAGGTCTCACAAGGCATCAACCATGCCAATTTCAAATTTTACAAGTACCGAGAAACCCTAATACGTATCGTTAACTAGAATTTTAGGCGAAAGATGCAACTAGTTAACAACTTAACTAAGTGAACGGAAATACAACCTTTGTAGATCCGGTTCTCCACCTCCATAGCTCCGTGATGAAGTCCCCTCTCTGTACAAATCGCATCCCGGACTCTAGCATCGACTTCATCGGAGAAATGGGCGGGCTTGGTCGTCGGCTTCGATGCCGAAGATGATCTACGTCGAGGCATCACTAGATCAAGCTCCCACTTCACCAAGTCATGAAACTTGTGAAGAAAACATCCTATACTACTTGGCAAGAGGTAGAGGATGAAGAAATAGGAAGTGGGTTCACTTTAGAATTGGATTTCTCACTCTTTTCATCAAGTCACCATTGATGAAGCAAGGTTTTCTTCAAGTGAAGAAGAAGAAGAAGATGAATATTATGATAAGTTATTTTAAAAATAGAAAAGAAAATCAATACTTATCATAATACAACCATGGTCAAGTGTAGAGAATGAACTAGGGTTAAGTGGAGTGGTTAGGGTTAAACAAGAGACAAAATGGTCACTTAGTCAAAGCTTCATGAAGCTTCAAGATGCAAACAAAGAAAGCCACCATTTTCTCTTTATGCTTATTATTTTCCAAAAAGAATAAATAAATAAATAAATGAATAAGAAAATAAAACCCTAACCATTCATATAACCATGGTTTAATCTTTACACAAACCCAAGTTAGCATGCATCATCAAACATGATACAAACTTGTGCACAAAAATATATCACATATACAATGTGCACAAACAAGTGAGAAAAACCATTTAAAGTGAACCAATATTAGTTAATGCAAAGTAATATATCAAATATATAATTATACATTAAATCATTAAATCAACACTTGATTTAACGATCCGGTCATATCGCATATAACCGACTAATATCCAATGTATTGGCTTATCGAATCAATCCTTGATTCGATAACTAGGTTATATCACATATAACCAATCGAAACATTCATCACGAGAATAGAATACGGTATCACATACTCGCATTATTCTCGGTCCCGCACATATCTCATATGCGCTCCTATTTCGTTTCGCTTGAGCCAGGAAACCTCTGTGTAGGACTCTAAAGACTCGTCAATACGCCGGCAGCAGGTGATGATCATATCAAACACCCACAAGCCGCAAGCGGTCTGCTAAACGTAACGGCCACCCGGGTATTGAGTGATCAGAAGATCTACGAGCAAGCCCGCTCATACTCCTGTGAATCCAACCAGTAACACTTACCGTACAGTCCGGTCTCGTCGTCTGATATGTCGCATATCTCGCCTAGGGGTGGTAAACGTCAGATCCCAACAGCTCGATAAGTCGTGTCGATATGAGGTCTATAACAGTTCGAGAAACTACTGGTAACACTTACCAGTAAATCTCAGCAACGCTGGCCAGGTATTTCCGGTTATAGCCAATCGAACACAGCGCAACATCAACTCCCTATACCCGGAGAGACGAATCCCCTCCTATCGCTCATTGCCTCCATGTGATTCGGGACTGTACCCAAAAACCACCGTTTTGCACGCCCTCTTGGATGTGGTAAGGTGGAAATCAAAGCACAGTGGGAACCACACAAGACTCTATGACGATCTCGGGTCAACAGACTACTCTGTACCAGTATCACCAGAGAACTGCCATCTGACGTGAGGTATAATACCATCTGGGAGTTCTCGGCGAGTCCGTCCAGTGTACCCAGTCTCCACTGAGCACCCGTATATCATCTCTGATGTCAAACACCAATGGATATGGGATCATCCATCGCCCATCTGTATGGGTCGAGAAGGTATACGCTAGTCTACTCTGGTATATCGATGCCCCGTCTCGATATACCCACGACTAGGGACTTTGAAGGATGTACTTATGGACTACCATGTCCCCACTAGTATGATCCGCATCATAGTCCAGGTAGTCAAGTACACATCCTAAGGGCTTTACCAACATGTAACAGAGAGACAATCAGTGTACACGTTAAAATAAAGATCAACCAGATAGCATACTATCATGTCGAGTAAGAAAGTCCTCCCTATATATGTCCAAGCATCCACTACAATATACATCCTATGTATAGTAATGGCCTCTAGGGCATACATATAACTAACAGGCTTGCTCATCGATCTTCTGATCGCTCAATACCCGGGTGGCCATTACGTTTAGCAGACCGCTTGCGGCTTGTGGGTGTTTGATATGATCATCACCTGCTGCCGGCGTATTGACGAGTCTTTAGAGTCCTACACAGAGGTTTCCTGGCTCAAGCGAAACGAAATAGGAGCGCATATGAGATATGTGCGGGACCGAGAATAATGCGTGTATGTGATACCGTATTCTATTCTCGCGATGAATGTATCGATATGGTTGTATGCGATATAACCTAGTTATCGAATCAAGGATTGATTCGATAAGCCGATACATTGGATATTAGTCGGTCACATGCGATATGACCGGATCGTTAAATCAAGTGTTGATTTAATGATTTAATGCATAATTATATATTTGATTTATTACTTTGCATTAACTAGTATTGGTTCACTTTAAATGGATTTTCTCACTTGCATTGCACAAGTTGTATATGTGATATACTTTTGTGCACTTGATTGTATCATGTTTGATGATACATGTTTACTTGGTTAAGTGTAAAGAATTAAACCATGGTTAAGTTAATGATTAGGGTTTTCTTTTTCTTACTTATTTATTTATTTATTTATTTTGGAAAAGATAAGAAATGAAATGGTTGCTAGTTTTGTTTTTCTTTGAAGCTTAATGAAGCTTTGACCAAAATGACCATTTTGTCTTCTTGCTTAACCCTAACCGTTCATCTAACCTTAGTTAATTCTCTACACCTAATCATGGTTCATATTATGATAAGTATTCATTTTTCTTTTGGTTTTAATTAACTTATCATAATTATCTTCTTCTTCTTCTTGTTCTTCTTCAAGAAGAAAACCTAGCTTTCATCAATGGTGATTTGATGAAAAGAGTGAGAAATCCAATTCTAAAGTGAACCCACCTCCTATTTCTTCATCCTCTACCTCTTGCCAAGTAGTATAGGGTGTTTTCTTCACAAGTTTCATGACTTGTTGAAGTGGGAGTTTGATCTTGTGATGCCTCGACGTAGATCATCTTCGGCATCGTAGTCGATGACCTAGCCCGCCCATTTCTCCGATGAAGCCAACGCTAGAGCCCGGGATTTGATTTGGACAGCATGGGGACTTCATCACGGAGCTATGGAGGTGGAGCACCGGATCTACAAAGGTTGTATTTCCGTTCACTTAGAGTAAAGTTGTTTACTTGTATTTGTTTCGCCTAAAATTCTAGTTAACGATCCGTATTAGGGTTTCTCGGCACTTGTAATTTTTGAAAATGGCATGGTTGATGCCTTGTGAGACCTCATTAGTGTGCCTAGGAACCCTACAGTGGTATCAGAGCCTAGCTAGAGCCTTAGGCGATGCGTAGACGGAGTTAGAAGTCCGATCGAACCGAAACCCTAACACAAATTTGCTCTCTGGACTTTTTTCAAAAACTGGGTTTTTTCCAGATTAAAAATTCTTAAAAAATTCAGCAGGAAATTCTAAGAATTACGGTGCAAAAATTATTAAAAGTTACTGCTAAAGCGCGGCGGAACCGCGGCAGAAGCCTGGATTCTGCGGCGGTTCCGCGGCCAAAATATCTCTTCTTGAAACAGTGTTTGCATAGTAATGTCTTAGTTTGTTTGCTGTATTTTCTGGGATTTTTTAATATTTATTCAAGAGTTGAATATTCTGGGTTGTATTGGGAGTTCGTAGATTCGATCGGATTGTCTAACCTTGTCTATGTGTTTTCCGGATAATTTTTGAATATGTTAAGAAGTTCGACCGGATATAAATACCCACTTTTTCCCCTGTCGGGAAATTTCCAAGTGTTGGATCTTTCCGTGGTTTAATAACGTTCTAAGTAGTGCAAGTAACGTGATGGACCCTCTAGAAGACAACAAACCTTAACTCGATTATGTGATCGTCTTGAACTGCCCTTTGAACCTTCGGGTTTGGGGCAGTACGGCGTGCCACATGTGAGGCGTTGGCTTGACCCTTCTACGGCTGGACCGTTGGTACTGAGGCATGAACTGGATGTTTTTAAACTTATTTCATGTGATGATCTGTTTAGGGAAAACTTGGGTGTTCGATTGTTCGATCGGAAAGTTTAACATTTTCTATCTTATTCGGAATGTGATACAATAATTGGAATTCACAAGAAGTTATGAGATAACTGAATGAATGTTATAAACATAGCACTTTAGTCTCACATGATCGGTTGCCACGGAATTTTGATGTGATCAAAAGTCCGTCGCAATCACGTAGCGTACGCGGATACTCGCCGGGTAAACTTAATAGACAGTCTCACTCCATAGCCCCGACCAAATGACTGTAGGAGAACCCCATCGCCGAAAGCATCCGTTCGGGTGCTCACGGCAGCGGTGTTCCGCCTTGGTGCACTTCGTCGACGGCGTCGGGGGTACGTCCGTCTACTAAAGTTTGCGACGAGCATTCGATCAGGATGTCGGGAATCCTGTTGAATTGCCCGACTTGATATTGAAAAGTGTTTTCGATAATGAGACTAAAATGCGGGGTTTATAATTGTTAGGCATGCGATGTCTAAGGAATTCATTTGATTAGGCATGCGATGTCTATGCAGGTTACGGATTCCAACTGTTGTAGTTTTACACTTTCTTTTCTGTGACCGTAAGTGTAATATGTGATATCGCCGGTTTCGTTGCTATATGTCAACGACAATTGGGATGCGCATATTTACTTACGTTGATGACCTGTGATGTTATGTATTGCTGGATATGTTATATTGGATCGTCGTGTTTGAATAGCCGGGTTTTTTTTATGTGAGATGAGTGTTTTTCATTTTCATTCATGTAAAAGCTTGTATGTAATATTCTTTTATTGGGACACTTCCAGGTTGCGGAAGATGTCACCTTTGTAAATTATTTTCTTTTCCGCACTAGGATAGACCCAAGGAGGAGGGCACAAGTAACTGGGTTCTGGAGTCCAGTGGGAGACCAACTCGAGGAGTCGAGTCCGGGTCTCCTAACTCCAGAATTGGTAGGGTTGCTTGCCGCTCTCGTAGGGGTCTAGGGGTGTGGGTTTGGCTATTCATCACGACCGTGGAATCCGTGTTTTATACTGGCTCGTATTGAAAACACGGACGTCCTAGTATATCCAATATTTCATATGATTCTTCTGCTGCGATATCTGTGATGTGATCATGTGATATGTTCTGTGATAGATTCTGTATATAGTATTTATGATATATTATATAGACGTTACTTATGTTTTACATCCGCGCTAGCCCTGCCCCGCTCTGCCGTTAGTCACCTAACCTAACGGTGCATGAGGGGACATCGAGGCGAATGCGGATGGCATAAGTGTACGTCGTATTTATCTGTGATGTTTAGGTACTTAAATGATGGGACTTCATTAATGAGATTAATGAAATAAAAGAAACTTAAGATGTTGTAGAATCGAATTTCAAAAATTAAACAGGTAGCTACAGTTCTTGCTTTGCACAGCGGTATATATGATATATCCTGCACCTTATTCGATGAGGAAAGGACCGAGATCCCTTTACCGGGAGTGACTCCTTTAGCAATAACTGGCCGATGCTACACACTCGGTTTGTCTTTTGATTGCTTCTATTGTTTCTGTTTTGCACAGAGATATATATATGATATATCCCGCACCTTATTCGATGAGGAAAGGACCGACGATCCCTTCACCGGGAGTGACTCCTTTAGCAAAACTAGAAAAGCTTCAAAAACACTCCATTTTAAAAATCATTTGATTCTACAACGATATCAAGTTCATTACGCAATAGGTTTTCAGAAAAACCTGTCGTAGCCCTCCGTCATTTCAGATAAGTACTAGTTAGTATTCGTGCTGCGGTAGTTTGGCCTCCGTCAAGGCGTAGTGTACGGTAGCTAACTAGTGCTTATCTGCTAGCATATGATGCGATTGGATTAGGGTATTCGTACGGCGTTGTTTGGCCTCCGTCAAGGGTCGTGCGGGTGGGTTTAATTCAATCAGGAAATGACGGGTTGAACTTGACTAGCGGACTATGGGTAGTTTGGCCTCCGTCAAGGTCATAGGACGCTAGGGGAAAAATTATCGGGAATTTCAAGTGTTGAAATTTGCAATGAGATTGCATACCTTCTATGAGATAGTTGGATCCCGATACCCGCTGCGAGTAAGAGTTACTCCTGGGAGAGTTTTATACATTACAATTAGCCGATCAAGTAGGTGTCTAGAAAGGTGTTAACGAGGTTACGCTTCTGGGAAAAATGAGGTTTACATTAATTAGGTTCTTGCGAAAGCACGGGGGACCTCCCTCAAAGTACCGACACTGGCCTGGCTGAAAGATTGGCGAACTTGTAGTGTGTAATTAATCCCGGCTAGTCTTTCCTTTTAGGGTTTGAAGGAAGATTTGACAAAAACAGTGGAAGCCATCCTGATTAGATAAAATAATAACCAATCTATTCTTGCAAGAGCGCACGCTGAGTGTTATTCTTCTCTCTCTCTCCAGGTAGCGACCATATCACGCCTTAATCAAGATAACAATACGGAATATTGACCGAACCCGCTTGTCATACTGAGCTGGGGAACGTTGGTCCCGCTCCAACTTATAATTGTTATAAGACAGAGCAGGAAATTGGGGATTACCAGAATTCCCGTGCCGCCCAAACGAAGAGAGTGCATGCTGATGCATCATCTTCGGGTGTGTTCGTTACAAAGAACTGTTTCTCAGTATCCTCCGCATCCTCGGTATATGATACCGGATCAGGATCCCAGATATGTAATCTGTTACATAGGGCTGCAAAAAGGTAGAAAAACTGAGAACGGGTGATAAGTTTCATGAGACAGAGAACGGGGCAAGTGTTGCAGCCAAGTCTGTTGGTCACTGTCACCCTGTATGACCAGTACATTGATTCTGAACGAATGTTATTAGATACCGAACCTGATATACAAAATCATATCAGTCTCTTGACTAGTAAAGAAAGGATATAATTTTGTATTGATGGATAATGTTTTGAACATTTCCTATATCAAAAGTTGATCGGTTCAGGCACGTTATCTAAAAGCATTAATGTTCTAAATCAAACTACAGTTCTTTAGTATACGGAACACACACAAGAGGAAGAGTTCAAAAATGAACGAATCCTTCTTGAGGCATTGTAGACTAGGTCATATCAATGCGATCCGACTGGCTGAAGTTACATTTTAGATGCATATTTAAATCAGTTTGAATTTACATCTTGTGAAACTTGCCAGTCATGTCACAAAGATAAGATGACCATAGCTCTGTTTATTGGAATCAGAGAAAGAGTTAATGAACTCTTGGGATGATACATGTTGATGTATGTAGGTCCCCTGTCTACACTTGCCAAGACCGGTTCTTTATACTTCATTACATTCTCTGATGATCTTTCGAGATTCAGACCTATGTTCCTGTTGAAACACAAGTCCGAACCTTTTGAGATATTCACAGAATATAAGTTAGAAGTAGAGAACCAATACGGGTATAAGTATTATGTCCTATGATGAGATCAGGGAGGAGAATACTTGTGCATGGAATTCCTGGACTTTTTTAAAGGAGAATGAGATTCTCTCTCAACATTACTCCTCCGTATACACCATAGCACGATGGTATATCGGGGCGGAGCAATCTCACCCTATATGATAAGGTGTGCTCTATGATGAGTACTACTGAGTTACCTATTTCCTTTTTGGGAGTTATGCACTTGAGAAGCTGCATACCTATTGAATAGGGTTCAAATCAAATCAGTTGCCTACCACTTCATATTTGATATGATAAGGGAAGAGCCCATCTCTTAAGTTAGTTAAGATTTGGGGTTGTCCAGCCTATGTCTGAAAAGCAAAATCCGGACAAGCTCGAGGCAAGGTCAGTTCTGTAGAACTGGAAAGGTTCCAGCTATACAAAACTACAGCTGATGATTTGACAGAACCAAAAGATTCAATAGTTCCCGACGAACCTCAGCCTCTCCGCCGATCTAGTAGGGTTCCTCATCCGCCTGAGAGATACCTCGGTTTCTCGATGACAGTGGGAGCGAGGAATGCATCATGAGATGATGACCCAACTAGTTTCGAGCAGGCCATCGAGAGTAGGGACTCTGTAAGAATGGCTGGATGCTTAGCGATCTGAGATGGAATCCATGTACACCAGCAAAGTAGGACTTTGGCTACTATATCTGAAGGGTTAAATTCCCATCAGGAGCAAGTAAATCTTGAGAAGATTACTTGGTGTAGATGGAAAAGTTGAGACTTTCAAAACTAGACTTGTTGAAGTTTTTCGTCATCGACCAGGCGTGGATAATGATGAAACCTTTTCCAAGTGACTATGCTTAAGTCCATCCAGATCCTACTTGCCACGGCTATATACCATAACTACGATATCTGGCGGTTGGGTACCATGAGTGCTTTTCTAAATGATGTTTTAGAAGAGAACGTCTATAAGTACACAGCCAGAGGGCTTCGTAGACAGTGGGAGCAGCGGAAAAGTGTACAAGATGCTTTATAGGATAAAGCAGGTATCGCGGAGTTGGAACATCTGTTTTGATGTGTTAGTCAAAGAGTTTGACATCATCAAAATTTTAGATGAACTTTGTATATAAAGGTAGTAGGGAGTATAGTGACGATCCTCGTAGAGTACGTGGATGACATGCTCTTGATAGGGAAGGAGTTTCCTATGCTATGCTCGGTCAATCTCCGCTTATCATAATAATTCTCCATATAGGATCAAAGTGATACCTCCTAAATCCTGGGTTTTGGATCTATGAGATAGATCTAACTGAATGTTAGGATTCTCACTAGTTGTAGTGAGATGGTATCAATCGATCCTGGGGAGAATCACTGGAAGGGTTCCAGGGTGATAACGACGACTGAAAGTCAGTCACAGGCATTGTCTTTACCCTCAGTAAAGGGACAGTATGTTGGAAGAGTTCCAAGCTAGATACCGTGGCATACTAGACGATAAAGGCTGGACACATCACTACTTAAGATGCAACCAAAGTGACTGTCTGGGTGTATATTTGTTCATGAGATGAACTTAGTTCCTCCCATTGTGTGACAATGGAGTTGTGGCTTGGGCCAAGGAACATCCGTCCCATCAGTGATCCAGACATATTCTAAGGCGGTATCACTTGATCATGGAGATAGTTGATCTCCAGAGTGATCGAGGTCAGGAGAGTAGACTTAGAGGACAACACGGCGGATCCACTCACAAAAGCCTTTTCCCAGAGAGAGACTTTTATGGGATGGTTGAGTATGAGATACTACAACCACTGCTATCAGATGGCCCTAGTGCAAGTGGGAGATTGTTAGTTATATGTATGCCCTAGAGGCCATTACTATACATAGGATGTATATTGTAGTGGATGCTGGGACATATATAGGGAGGACTTTCTTGCTCGACATGATAGTATGCTATATGGTTGCTCTTTACCTTAACGTGTACACTGATTGTCTCTCTATTACATGTTGGTAAAGCCCTTAGGATGTGTACGTGACTACCTGGACTATGATGCGGATCATACTAGTGGGGACAGGGTAGTCCATAAGTACATCCTTCAAGGTCCCTAGTCGTGGGTATATCGAGACGGGGCATCGATATACCAGAGTAGACTAGCGTATACCTTCTCGACCCATACAGATGGGCGATGGATGATCCCATATCCATTGGTGTTTGACATCAGAGATGATATACGGGTGCTCAGTGGAGACTGGGTACACTAGACGGACTCGCCGAGAACTCCCAGATGGTATTATACCTTACGTCAGATGGCAGTTCTCTGGTGACACTGGTATAGAGTAGTTTGTTGACCCGAGATCGTCATAGAGTCTTATGTGATTCCCACTGTGCTTTGATTTCCACCTTACCACGTCCAAGAGGGCGTGCAAAACGGTGGTTTTTGGGTACAGTCCCGAATCACATAGAGGCAATGAGCGATAGGAGGGGATTCGTCTCTCCCGGTATAGGGAGTTGATGTTGCGCTGTGTTCGATTGGCTATAACCGGAAATCCCTGGCCAGGGTTGATGAGATTTACTGGTAAGTGTTACCAGTAGTTTCTCGAACTGTTATAGACCTCATATCGACACGACTTATCGAGCTGTTGGGGTCTGACGTTTACCACCCCTAGGCGAGATATGCGACATATCAGACGACGAGACCGGACTGTACGGTAAGTGTTACTGGTTGGATTCACAGGAGTGTGAGCGGGCTTGCTCATCGATATTCTGATCGCTCAATACCCGGGTGGCCATTACGTTTAGCAGACCGCTTGCGGCTTGTGGGTGTTTGATATGATCATCACCTGCTGCCGGCGTATTGACGAGTCTTTAGAGTCCTACACAGAGGTTTCCTGGCTCAAGCGAAACGAAATAGGAGCGCATATGAGATATTTGCGGGACCGAGAATAATGCGTTTATGTGATACCGTATTCTATTCTCGCGATGAATGTATCGATATGGTTGTATGCGATATAACCTAGTTATCGAATCAAGGATTGATTCGATAAGCCAATACATTGGATATTAGTCGGTCACATGCGATATGACCGGATCGTTAAATCAAGTGTTGATTTAATGATTTAATGCATAATTATATATTTGATATATTACTTTGCATTAACTAGTATTGGTTCACTTTAAATGGATTTTCTCACTTGCATTGCACAAGTTGTATATGTGATATACTTTTGTGCACTTGATTGTATCATGTTTGATGATACATGTTTACTTGGTTAAGTGTAAAGAATTAAACCATGGTTAAGTTAATGATTAGGGTTTTCTTTTTCTTACTTATTTATTTATTTTGGAAAAGATAAGAAATGAAATGGTTGCTAGTTTTGTTTTTCTTTGAAGCTTCATGAAGCTTTGACCAAAGTGACCATTTTGTCTTCTTGCTTAACCCTAACCATTCATCTAACCTTAGTTAATTCTCTACACCTAACCATGGTTCATATTATAATAAGTATTCATTTTTCTTTTGGTTTTAATTAACTTATCATAATTATCTTCTTCTTCTTGTTCTTCTTCAAGAAGAAAACCTAGCTTTCATCAATGGTGATTTGATGAAAAGAGTGAGAAATCCAATTCTAAAGTGAACCCACCTCCTATTTCTTCATCCTCTACCTCTTGCCAAGTAGTATAGGGTGTTTTCTTCACAAGTTTCATGACTTGTTGAAGTGGGAGTTTGATCTTGTGATGCCTCGACGTAGATCATCTTCGGCATCGTAGTCGATGACCTAGCCCGCCCATTTCTCCGATGAAGCCAACGCTAGAGCCCGGGATTTGATTTGGACAGCATGGGGACTTCATCACGGTGCTATGGAGGTGGAGCACCGGATCTACAAAGGTTGTATTTCCATTCACTTAGAGTAAAGTTGTTTACTTGTATTTGTTTCGCCTAAAATTCTAGTTAACGATCCGTATTAGGGTTTCTCGGCACTTGTAATTTTTGAAAATGGCATGGTTGATGCCTTGTGAGACCTCATTAGTGTGCCTAGGAACCCTACAGAACCAACTGACACCAATGGCTTGTGAGACCGGCCACCGCCCCTCGTCGGGGTCTCGACTGTATACACTAGTCTACTAATGGAGTATCGATGCCCAGTCTCGAAACTCCTACGACTAGGGATACTTTTAAGGATGTGCTTATAGACTACCCAACTCTCACGTATATGATCGCCATCATACTGCCGGTAGTCAAGCAAGAATCCTAAAGGCTCTATCAATGTGTAATAGTGACCTGTAATATCATCCAAAGCATGTACACGATGATAATGATAAACCAGATAGCATACTATCATCTTGAGTAAGACTGTCCTACCTGCATAGGTCCTGTTAGTGTGATATGCCCTAGAGGCCATTATTGTATAGTACTAGTTTGTATATTACATTTTGGAAGCTTGGGATATATACACGGATTGACATTCTTGCTCAATATGGTAGTATGCTACTTGGTTTGTATCTATCTTAATATGTGTATGTGTTTCTTTTTAACATATTGCTAATACATATTGATAGAGCCCTTAGGATCTTTTGCTTGACTACCAGCGTTGTAATGGCAGTCACACTAGTGGGGGATGGGTAGTCTATAAGCACATCCTTATACAGGTCTCTGGTCATAGGATTATCGAGACGGAGCATCGATACTCCAGAGTAGACTGGTGTATACGCTTCTCATCCCAGGAAGGGAGATGGTCTGTCCCACAGCCATCAGTATGTCGTACTGGAGATAGTATACAGGTGCTCGTTAGGTTACGAGTACACTGGACAGGACTCGCTGGGAACTGTTGGTTGGTATTATACCTATCATCAATTATCAGTTCCCAGGTGACATGAGTACAGCTTAGTCCATTGACTTGACACTGTCACTTCGCCTCGAGTGTGTTCCCACTGTTCTTAGATTACTACCCTACCACTGCTCTATTGAGTCGTGCAAACAGGTAGTAGTTGGGTGCAGTACCAAAGCATTTGGAGGCAGTGACGGTTACACAGGTTTCATCTCTCCCGGTATTGGGAGTTGATATCGCGCTGTATCTAGGAGAGCCATTACACAAAATCCCTAGCCAGGGCAAGTGAGATTTACCGGCAGTATTTCTAGTAGTTTCTCAGGGTGTTCTGGGCTACACTCCGACACGACTTGTACCGCTATTAGGGGTTTGACGTTTATCGCCCCATAGGCCCGACATGCGATACTCTTAGACGAACAGACCGGACTATACGGAGATTGTCACATTCAGGCTCAGTAGGAGTTCGGATGGGTTCACCTCATCGGTCTTCTTATCGACATCTACCTGGGGATCGTTATGTACAGCTAGTATCGCTTACGGCCTGTGGTTAAACCCACTGCCAGCGTAGTGTCGAGTCTTTAGAGTCCCACACAAAGGGTAGTTCACCTTTGGGCAAAACAGAGTAGAGGTCGTATGGTTTTACGACAGGGTTCGTTCACATATGCGTACTTGTGCGTGTTCGGTGTTCGGGCAGATGATACTAGTGGGCTTTGGTTTAAGCCAGATCCTAGTATTTGGTTTTGGGTAGGTTCGGTCTCGTTGTATTCGTGTTCCTCGGAACACGGATGCGTGTGTGTATACACAGTTGACAGAGGTAGAGGAACCTCATTAGGGTTTTGACCATTGACTTGATCAAAACCCTAATGAGAATGAGAAATATGATTAATAATATTAATTAAGTATAATTGTATCATGGTTAGAATTGGTTTGACCATTTGACTTGTTGACTTACATGGACCTAGATATTTTTCTATTTGTTTTTTATTAAAGATGCTTCTTGAAGCATGCTTAGCATTAAATATGAAATGATAATGGCCAAATCAATTCACCACCACAATTTTCTTAATTATTATTATTATCATCATCATATATTTATCATATGAGAGCTAGGTTCATTCATTCTATCATTCTCTTTCTCTCTCATAGTTAGCTCTCCCTCTTCCTCTCTCAAAGCTTAAGTGTTTCATGTGTTGAAAATCTTAAGCTTTTGAGACTAAACCACCAAAACACCTCTCTACTCACTCTAGGGTTCTTAGTCTAGCAAGCCAAGCACTCTAGTTACTTCATTATTGAGGTAGGAGCTCAAGGTAGAGGCCTTCGGGTGGATCTTTCTTTAGCAAAGAGAGGACGAAGAGGAGGAGCCGTCTACACCACTTAAAGGAACTCACAAGAAAAGGAAGCAACACAAGAAGAGAAGAAGTTCAAGCTTTTGGTATAACCTCTTAACCTAGTAGTTAAAGCTCCTTGTATATTTGTTAGTTTTTGTTTAGCAAAGATCCTTCATGGTTAGTCTATGTTTCCTTGTGATAAAAATTTGATTTTTATTCTTTTCGCCTCCCCGTAAGTACCGGGGTGGGTAACATAGACTTACAGTGTCATCAGAGCTAGGTTAAACAACAACTAACATGTTAGCAAAGTCTTTAGAACTTCAATCCCGGAAAAATCGCAAAAAAACATCAAAAACTTGTGTTTTCTGCCGATTTTAAAACAGGTCTAAAAATATTTTTAGAGACCTGAAAAATACGTGTATGCTTTTTTAGGGACACCCATGAAAAACAAGCTCGTGACTCGGTCATATTGCCGCGGAAGTACGGCGAAACCATGAGTTTCGCCGCAGATCCGCGGCCGAGTCGACTCGGAGTCAACTCGTTTTTCCTGTAGATTGTCCAGCTTGATATTTTGTGATTTTTCAGATACTTTGTTTCTGTCCAGATTCTTTTGAGTACAGTGCTGTATTTGGGGTAGTTTCAAATTAGAATATTGATCGAAATTCTATAAACTTTAGCTAATTGGATTATATCTGTAATGTGATATGTGTACTGAATGTCTGCTAATCGCTATATGTCGATTGGTGGGGGTTGTACATATCTGTGATCTGAGATGTTGGTTTGTGGATATGAACTTGTTGGATCGTCGCGATGAATAGCCGGGGATGTGATATGAGGGTTTTCATTTTTCATTCAATGTAATATTTGTAATTTGATGTAATATTATTTCATGGTCGCACATCCGGGTTGAGGTTGTAGCCACCATTGTATATTATTTCTTTTACTGTTTTTGCTCCTAGGATAGACCCAAGATGGGGTGCACAAACTACCTGGTACTTTGAAGTGCTGAGTGGCCTACTCATGTTGTTGAGGGAGGCTGTTTCACTTCGGGTATTTGGCGGGTAGTTTGCCGCACCCTTAGGGGTCTACGGTGGGGTTTGGCTATTCATCGCGACCGTGTAATCCGTCTTTCGTTGCAGGCTCGAACGAAACGCAGATTCATAGCATATCCAATGTGTTCATCTGTGATCTGGAATGGCTATCATTGCGTCTGACGAATGTTTATATCTATATATGATATCTAGTAGGCGTTGCTTATGTTTTGCATCCGCGCTAGTCCAGCCCCTGCTCTGTCGTTAGTTAAGTAACCTAACGGGTGATGACGGGGCCCACTGGCGAATGCGGATGGCATAAGCGTATGCCATATTTTCGTTGTTTTCTGCAATGGTAGGATTAATTGATGGGACGCATTATATTAATGCAAAGAAAATAAACCAAAGTTGAATCGTTGGAATAATTTCAAAACCACTCGGTTTTTTCAAAACAGCAAAACTTTTAAATGCGGAGCTTAAACCACTCCTTTTAAAAAGCTATCACGTTCCTTCAATTATATTAAGTTCACTACGTTCACGGTTTCTCCAAAACTATTCGTAGCCTTCAGTCATTTCATATGGATAGTCAATAGTATTCAAGCTATGTTTGTTGGCCAAAGTCAAGGCATAGTGATTGGTAGCTATTGGATATTCATATGTAGTATAGATAGATGCGTTAGTTTGGGACAGTCGTACTGCTTTGTTGGCCAAAGTTAAGGGTAGGTACGGGTGGGTTCAAATTAACCTGGAAAATCACGGGTAGAACTTGTCATATGACTTATGATTTGTTGGCCAAAGTCATGGTCATAAGAGCATGGGGCAAAAATCCACATCGGGAGTTTCTAAAGAAACTGAAACTTGCTAGTGTTGCATACCATTTGGAGTGTGATAATTTTGGTAGGATTCCTTCAACCTTATCACACAATGATATTTGGATCCCGATCCTACTGTGAGTATATGCTACTCCTCGGGAAATTTTCTCACTTAACGATCAATGCTATAAACCAAGTAGGTGTCTAGAAAGGTGTTAGCGGGGCTACGCCCACAGGGAAAAGAGGTTATTTAATTAAGGAACTTCGCGAAAGCGTCGTAAAACCTCCCTTGAAGTACCGACACCAGCCTGGCTGAATGGTTAAGCAAGTATTGTACGGTGAGATCAATCCCGACTAATTCTTCTTTATGGTTTGAGGAAGGATTCAAGAAACAGTAGGAGCCATCCTGTTTAGACAAACTAAGAACCACTCTAAACTTGCAAGAGCATCATGCTAAAGTGTTTCTTCTCTCTCTCCTAATTGCAGCAACCAAATATCATGACGGGCCTTAATTTACTATTAGATAAAAATATATTGACAGGGCCAAACTACAAAGATTGGTTCAGGAATATCAAAATGGCAATCACTTATGACAAGTTGGGGTATCTCCTTACCACTAAGGCCCCCGCCGTCCCAGGTCCAGAATTCAGTGTCGCGGATAAGGAAATCCGTAAGACCTAGGAGATTGACAGCGTGAAAGCCAAGTGCCTTATGCTTGACTCTATGGACAATGAACATCAGAGGTGGCACGAGAATATGGACCTTGAATCCATATTTCTCCATACTAAGGAACTATATGGAGAGCAATCCCGTATCGCAAGATACGAGACCTCGAAGAAGCTATTTTCAGCGAGGTTAGCCGTCGGATCATCTGTAGAGGAACACGTGCTTAAGATGATTGGCTACATTGAGGAGCTCGCGGATCTCGGGACCACGTTAGAGAACGGGCTCTATATTGACTTGATTCTCCAGTCCCTTCCTTCCACCTACGCCCAGTTTATCCTGAATTTCAACATGCAAGGAAAAGAAGTTGAACTTCCGGAACTCCTCAACATGTTGAGGAGTGCAGAGGGCACCCTATAGAAAGTTAGGGAAACACCCGCTTTGTTTGTTGGAGGAGCTTTCTCTTCTAGGTCTAAGGCGAAAGCCAAAGGAAAGAAGAAGAAGGCCCCCACCAAACCAAGGGACGGTGTTAGTATGGTGGAAGCCAAGGGAAAAGCAAAGGCAGCGGAACAGATTGTGGGGAAGGAAGAATGCTTTTATTGTCACAAGAAAGGACACTGGAAGAAAGATTGCAGGGCTTGGAAGGCTAAGAACTAGGACCCGAAGCAAGTTGTGGCTTCGGCTTCAGGTGTGTATGTTATTGAAAACTGTCTGTCAATCAACTCTACTTCCTGGGTATTGGATACCGGATCAGGATCTCATATCTGTTATTCTTTGCAGGCACTGAGAAGGCGTAGAGTTTTGAAGGCAAGTGATATGACCCCCAGAGTTGCAAACGGAGCAAGCATGGATGCTGAGTCCGTGGGGGACTATCACTTAGGGTTGACAGATGGACATGTTTTGGTTTTGCGCAACTGTTATTTCGTACTCAGTTCGACTTGTAATATCATATCTGTATTTTTAATGTCTAAAGAAGGTTATGATTTTGCATTTGTAAGAAATGTTGTAAACATTCACCTTAATCATGTTTTGATTGGATTGGGTTCATTAAGCAACGAAATATACGTATTAAACCAACCGCAGATTTTCAATATCCAGAATACACACAAAAGAAAGTCTCCAGAATTACATCATGCTTTCTTATGGCATTGTAAACTGGTCACATCAATGAAACACGATTGACTAAATTACATAAAAAGGGATATTTGGATCCGTTCGAATATCAGTCTTATGCAACTTGTCAATCTTGTCTCATGGGAAAGATGGCAAAGACTCCGTTTACTGGACACGGAGTAAGAGTGAGCGAGCTCTTGGGACTCATATACAGTGATGTATGTGGTCCAATGTCTACACATGCGCGAAGTGGTTATTCTTACTTCATTACTTTTACGGATGATTTTTCAAGGTATGGACAACAACAACAACAACAACAACAACAACTGAGCCTTTTATCCCAAGCATATGGGGTAAGCTACATGAACCAACATGAGAATCACGCCGGGTCCAGCACATGAATCCTCTGCCTCCACTCACTCCTATCGAACAATATATTTTCATTGAGTCCTTTGGCAACCATATTGTTTCGTATCACCTCCATCCAGGTTTTCTTCGGTCTCCCTTTTTCCCTTTTGCTATTGCCCATATCGAGAGTATCTATTCGTCGGACCGGTGCTTCCATAGGTTTGCGTCGCACATGACCAAACCATCTTAGCCGGTTTTCCCGCATCTTCTCCTCCACAGGTGCAACACCAACTTTTGTACGAATATCTTCATTTTGCACCTTATCTTTTCTAGTGTTACCGCACATCCAACGAAGCATGCGCATCTCCGCTACATGCATCTTCTGTATATGATGCTTCTTAGGAGCCCAGCATTCTGTACCATATAATAAGGCAGGCCGAATAGCGCTCCGATAAAACTTCCCTTTCAATTTTAACGGAAAGTTACGATCATACAAAATCCCTGTTGCACTCCTCCATTTCAACCAACCAGCTTGGATCCTTTGATTAACATCGCTATCGATCTCCCCATTCTTTTAGATGATGGAACCTAGATATCTAAACTGGTCGCTCGGTGGTATCTCTTGCCCTTCCAATGTTATACTAATATGGTTTTGACTTCTCTGGTTACTAAATTTGCAATGCATATATGCTGTCTTGGACCTGCTCAATCTGAATCCCCGAGATTCCAATGTTTGCCTCCATAATTCCAATTTGCATTAACCCCTGATTCCGTCTCATTTAGTAGAACAATATCATCAGCGAATAGCATACACCAAGGTACCTCATCTTGGATTGTTCTAGTAAACTCATCCATCACGATGGTAAATAGAAATGGGCTTAATGCAGATCTTTGATGTAAACCAATAGTAATCGGAAAATCACTCGTTAAGCCGCCGCAAGTTCTGACATTTGCCACTACTCCATCGTACATATCCTTGATTATGTCAATATACTTGACGGGGACCCCCTTCTTCATCATTGTCCCCCATAATACCTCTCTAGGTACCTTGTCGTACGCTTTTTCTAAATCAATAAATATCATATGCAAATCTTTTCTCTTCTCTCGAAAACGCTCGACAAGTTGACGAAGCAAATGAATAGCCTCTGTCGTTGATCGTCCAGGCATGAACCCAAACTGGTTTTCTGTTATCTTAATATCCTTCCTTAGCTTGTGTTCAATGACTCTCTCCCAAAGTTTCATGGTGTGACACATAAGTTTTATTCCCCGGTAGTTTGAGCAACTTTGAATGTCACCCTTGTTCTTATAGATAGGTACAAGGATACTTTTCCTCTATTCATTTGGCATCTTTTTTGTCTGCCAAATCTTATTAAACAGATCTGTCATCCATTTAACGCCTATTTCTCCTAAGCATCTCCAAATCTCGATAGGAATCCCGTCAGGGCCAACCGCTTTTCTTTAACTCATTCTGTTCAAAGCTTCTTTAACCTCAGGTAGTCTTATTTTACGCATGAAATCACGGTTTTCAAGGTATGGACATGTCTTCTTAATGAAGCATTAATTTGAAGCCTTTGAAAAATTTCAGGAATACAAGAATGAAGTAGAAAAACAAACAGGCAAGAGTATCAAGACACTGAGATCTGATCGAGGTGGTGAATACTTGAGTGCCGAGTTCCTGGATTACCTAAAAGAGAATTGAATTCTCTCTCAACTTACTCCTCCATACACACCATAACACAATGGTGTGTCGGAGAGACGGAACCGAACCCTATTGGATATGGTACGTTCCATGATGAGTAACGCTGAGTTACCGCGATCTTTCTGGGGATATGCACTAGAATCAGCTGCATATCTTTTGAACCGGGTTCCAACTAAGTCAGTGCCTACCACACCATATCAGATGTGGAGTGGGAAGAAACCCTATCTTAAACACATTAAGACATGGGGATGTCCAGCTTTTGTCAAAAAGCAGCATACAGACAAACTCGAGGCACGCTCAGTACAGTGCAAGTTTGTACGATATCCAAAGAACTCTAAGGGATATTTCTTCTATTACGCAGAGGAACAAAAGGTATTTGTTTCTCGTCATGCCTGCTTCTTGGAAACTGAATTTTTAGAAAATCAGATAAGTGGGAGCGCAATAGAACTGGAAGAAATTCCAGAACCACAAGCTATTACTGAAAGCTTAGTAGAACCAGAAGGTTCGAAAGGACAGGACATTCCTTCACCGCTCCACAGGAGTAGTAGACTTTCTCATCCACCTGAGAGATACTACGGTTTTCTCATAGACGGGGATAGAGAGGATTGCATCATTGATAATGATGAGCCCACTAGCTTCCAGCAGGCCATTCAGAGCACTGACTCGGTAAAATGGCTGGATGCAATGCGGACTGAGATGGAGTCCATGTACACCAACAAAGTATGGACTATGGACGTTGCTCCAGAAGGGGTAAAACCCGTAGGCTGCAAATGGATCTTCAAAAGGAAGATTGGTGTAGATGGACAGGTTGAGACCTATAAGGCTAGACTTGTTGCAAAGGGTTTTCGTCAAAGACCTGGTTTGGACTATGACGAAACCTTTTCTCCAGTGGCTATGCTCAAATCCATTCGGATCCTTCTTGCCATTGCTGCCTTCCACGATTATGAGATTTGGCAGATAGAGTAAAAACCGCTTTTCTAAATGGTAATTTAGAAAAGCGTGTCTATATGGACCAGCCAGAGGGTTTCATTCAGAGTGGGAACAACGGGAAAGTGTGCAAGTTGCTTAAGTCCATTTATGGACTGAAGCAGGCATCGCGGAGTTGGAACATCTATTTTGATGAGACGGTCAAAGAATTTGACTTTATCAAAAATCCAGATGAACCATACATTTATAGTAAGATTGTAGGACGAACTGTTGTATTCCTCGTCTTGTACATGGATGACATTCTCTTGATAGGAAATGACATTCCTATGCTACAATCTGTCAAAGAGTTCTTGTCACAAAGATTCTCCATGAAAGACATGGGTGATGCCTCTTATATTCTGGGGATCCAGATCTATCGTGATAGATATAAGAGGATATTAGGACTTTCGCAGTCCGGGTACATCGACACCATACTGAAAAGATTCAGTATGGAAGATTCAAAGCGCGGTAATTTACCGGCTTGTCACGGGATCACCTTCTCCAAAGAAATGTCTCCCAAGACTGACTTGGAAAGGGATCGCATGTCTATTATACCCTACGCTTCTGCGGTGGGCTCTATAATGTATGCGATGTTGTATACCAGACCAGATGTAGCTTATGCACTGAGTGTGGTAAGCCAGTATCAGTCAAACCCTGGGGAGAAGCATGAATGGTTTCCTACAGCACCACTACAAGGGTTTGGAGGCAACACACATGCCATATTTAAATTTTTATGGTGCTAAAGAAACTATCTTAAGGATCATGCTAGAAAATTTAGGGCAACATAACTTTAACATGAACACAAGTAGTAAAAGCTAGGGTTTTAAGAGTACAACCTTTGTAGCTCCCTACGCTAGACTCCTTGGCTACTTGACGGTTGGAAAAAGGTTCACTTGAGATCCTCTAGGTCCACGATGATCCACCCGGAGTCCTCATTGTCCAAGCTATAAATTCCACTAGATCAAGAGAAGAAATGGAAGCTAACACTCTACACTAATGGGCAAGACTAGTGTAGAATGGTGATGTGGTTTATTTTCTCACTTCAAAACCCTAACTTGGTGACTCTTTTGCTCACTTGAGAAAACTAGAGAGCAAGAGAGAAAGGAGGAAGAAGATGATGGCTTGTAAAGAGCTCAAGATAATGATAAACTTGTTAATAAAAATGAGAACTGAAAATATATATATTTTCACTCTCTCATTCTTAACCATAGTTATAAAATATCTAGATATTTAGTTTGGATCAAAAATGGCCCTAGAAATTAAATCATGGTTAAACCAAAGGGTTAGTGAAAGAATATAATATTAAACCATGATAACAATTTCCATTTCCATTTTCTTTTTCCAAAAATAATATCCATATATTTTATAAATGGTGTGAGTCTTATATTACCACCATCCACTATATCAACAACCATGATAGAATGATGTATGCATGTATGTGTGCATACACATCCATATGTGCATAAATAAGAATAAATGCATACATGCATGCATACAACAAAAAGACAAGAAAGGGTTTAAAGTGAGAAACTAATGGTCAATGATAAATCAACACTTGATTTTGCAACCCGGCCATATCACATACGACCCGACCAAAAGCAAACTGCCCGATCAATATACGGTTTCTCATACACGCATTTTAACCGGGTCTACACGCATATCACATATGCGCACCACATCGTTTCGCCTGGACTAGGCAACTCCATTGTGGGACTCTAAGACTCGTCAATACGCCGGCAGTGGGTGATGATCATAGCAAGCACCACCAAGCCGCAAGCGGTCAGCTAAACGTAACGGCCACCCGAGTATGGAGCGATCAGAAGAAAACAAGCGAACCTGTCACAACTCCCGTCGAGCCAACCGGCAACACTACCGTACAGTCCGGTCTCTTCGTCAGATATACTGCATATCGAGTCTAGGGATGGTAACGTCGACCCCAATAACTCAATAAATCATGCCGATGAATGTTCTATAACAGATCGAGAAAATACTGATAACACTTATCAGTAAATCTCAACAGCCCTGGCCAGGGACTTACTGATATAGCCAATCAAGCACAGCACAGCATCAACTCTCAATACCAGGAGAGACGAAACCCCTCCTATCGCTCATCGCCTTCGTGTATCTCGGGACTGTACCCAACGGCCACCTGTTTGCATGACTTAGTAAAGCCGTGGTAGGGTAGTAATCAAAGTACAGTGGGAGAACACACAAGACTCTATGACGATCTCGGGTCTACAGACTAACCTGCGCCAGTGTTACCTGAGAACTGCTATCCGACGATAGATATAATTCCATATAGGAGTTCTCGGTGAGTCCGTCCAGTGTACCCAGTCACCACTGAGCACCCGTATACGATCTCGATGTCAAACATCGATGAATGTGGGAACATCCATCGCCCATCATATGGGTCTAGTATCATATACGCTAGTCTACTCTGGTATATCGATGCCCCGTCTCGATACACCTACGACTAGGGATATTTCAGGATATGCTTATAAACTACAGATGTCCTACTAGTATGATCTCTATCATAATCACAGTAGTCAAGCCTATATCCTCAAGGCTTTATCAACATGTGTGAATGATTAAAAGCATGATCAAATCAACATGTCAGATAAAGAAGAACCAGATAGCATACTATCATGTCGAGCAAGAATGTACACTTAATATATATATATATACACATGTATAAATACATCCACTATCATATAATGGCCTCTAGGGCATACATATATCCAACAATCTCCCACTTGCACTAAGGCCAGTTATTGGCGTATCTCATACCCAACATCTCAAAAAGTCGCTCATGCTGCGGCTGTGGGAGGGCCTTGGTGAGTGGATCCGCGGTGTTATTCTTTGTGTCTACTCTCCTAATCTCGATGTCGCAGCGATCTACAATCCCCCGGATCAAATGAAAGCGCTTCAGGATGTGTCTGGACCGCTGATGGGACCTTGGCTCCTTGGCTAACGCCATAGCTCCATTATTATCACAATACAATGGTATTGGATCAATAATGGTTGGAACTACTCCTAGCTCCGAGACGAACTTCTTCATCCAGACGGCTTCCTTGGCGGCATCATTCGCAGCAATGTACTCAGCCTCCATCGTAGAGTCTGCAACGGTATCCTGTTTGGAACTCTTCCAACTTACCGCCCCTCCATTGAGGGTAAATACAAACCCAGAGATAGATTTGTTGTCGTCCTTATCGCTCTGGAAGCTCGAATCGGTAAAGTCCTCCATTTGGAGATCTCCATTACCATACACCAAGAACAATTCTTTATTCCTTCGTAAGTACTTAAGAATGTTCTTCACAGCTATCCAATGATTCTCCCCTGGGTTGGATTGATACCTGCTTACAACACTAAGCTACATCTGGGCGTGTACATAACATCGCATACATTATAGATCCTACCGCCGAAGCATAGGGTATAATGCTCATGCGAGCTCTCTCTTCATCGGTCTTTGGGCAAGAATCCTTGGAGAGAGTGACCCCATGGCAAGCGGGTAAGGCACCCCGCTTGGAGTCTTCCATACTAAACCTTTTTAGGATGGTGTTGATGTACCTGGTTTGGGACAATCCCAATAACCTCTTGGATCTATCCCTATAGATCCTAATGCCCAGAATGTATGTGGCATCACCCAGGTCCTTCATGGAGAACCTTAGTGATAAGAAAGATTTGACCGACTGTAGCATAGGAATATCATTTCCTATGAGAAGAATGTCATCCACGTACAATACGAGGAATGTGACAGCTCTCCCTACAGCCTTCTTATAAACACAAGGTTCATCTGGATTTTTGATGAAATCAAACTCTTTGATAGCATCATCGAAACAGATGTTCTAACTCCGTGATGCCTGCTTCAACCCATATATGGATTTAAGCAACCTACATGCTTTCCCGCTGCTCCCACTGTCAATAAAGCCCTCTGGCTGATCCATATAAACGCATTCTTCTAAATCTCCATTTAGAAATGCCGTTTTAACGTCCATCTGCCAGATTTCATAGTCGTAGTGAGCAGCAATAGCAAGTAGGATCCGAATGGATTTAAGCATGGCTACGGGAGAAAAAGTCTCGTCATAGTCTAAAGCTGGTCTTTGACGAAAACCCTTCGCCACAAGTCTTGCCTTATAGGTCTCTACCTGCCATCTACACCAATCTTTCTTTTAAAGATCCATTTGCATCTCACAGGTTTTACCCCAAGGGGTACAACGTCCAAAGTCCATACTTTGTTGGTGTATATGGACTCCATTTCGGATCTCATGGCATCCAGCCACTTCACAGAGTCTCCACTCGTGATAGCTTGCTGAAAGCTGGTAGGATCATCATCCTCCATGATGCAGTCTTCTCTGTCACCATTAATGAGGAAACCGTAGTACCTCTCCGGTGGGTAAGAAGTCCTACCAGACCTACGGAGTGGCCGAGGTTCCTCAGTTTCTATTGCAACAGCCGGTTCAACCAAGTCGTCATTTGTAGTTTGTGTCTCTAGAACCTCTTCTAGATCCACCACATTACCATCAACTTTATCTGTGAAAAACTCTTTTTCCAGAAATGTGGCATACTGAGAAACAAACACCTTTTGTTCCTCTTTGTGGTAGAATAGATATCCATAAGAATTCTTTGGATACCCTACAAAATTACACATGACCGACCGTGTCTCGAGTTTGTCCGGATTCTGCTTTTTAACATAGGCCGGGCAATCCCAAATCTTAATTCTCTTAAGAGATGGTCTCTTCCCATGCTATATCTCACATGGCGTGATAGACACGGTTTTGGTTGGGACCCTGTTCAGTAGAAACGCTGCAGTCTCCAATGCATGCCCCCAAAATGAGACGGGTAACTCAACATCACTCATCATGGAACGGACCATATCTAATAGGGTCCGATTCCGTCGTTCTGACACACCGTTGTGCTGTGGTGTGTAAGAAGGAGTGAGCTGAGAGAGAATCCCATTCTCTTTTAGGAAGTTTGTAAACTCTGTACTGAGGTACTCCCCACCTCGATCTGATCGAAGCATTTTGATACTCAATCCGGTTTGTTTTTCTACTTCTTGTTTATATTCAGTGAATTTCTCAAAAGCTTCAGATTTGTGCTTTAATAAAAATACATGACCGAATCTTGAGAAATCGTCAGTGAAAGTAATGAAGTATGAAAAACCACCTCTAGCCTGTGTAGACATTGGCCCACATACATCACTATGTATGAGGCCTAGGAGCTCAGTAGCTCTTTCTCCGTGTCCGGTAAACGGAGTTTTGGTCATTTTACCCTTGATACAAGACTGGCAAGTCGCATGAGATTTATATTCAAAAGGGTTTAAATATCCATCTTTGTGTAACTTGTTTAGACTTGTTTCGTTAATATGACCAAGTCTACAGTGCCAAAGAAAAGATTCATTTATTTATGAAAGTTTTCTTTTATTAGTGTGTTGTATGCTGAAAACTGTGTGTTGATTTAGGACGTATATCCCGTTATTAAGCGTACCATACCCAACCAACATTTGATTCAGGTGAATGTTCATAACATTGTTCTGCAATACAAAATTATATCCTTCATTGTCTAACAAAGAAACGGATATTATATTACAAAGCATACTAGGTACAAAATAACATGGGTTCAAAACCAATATATACCCAGATGGCAACCCCAAGTGATACTCTCCCACTGCAACTGTATGTACATTGGAACCATTTCCAACGCGGAGTGTATGGTCACCTGTCTTCAAAACCTTGCTATTTCTCAGCACCTACATAGAATTGCAAATGTGAGAACCTGAACCGGTATCTAATACCCAGGAAGCAGAGTTTATTGAAAAACAGTTTTCTGTCATAAACACAACTGAAGCGGAAGTATCCCCATGGTTCTTCTTGAGATTTAAGAACTCCGTGCAGTTGCGCTTCCAATGTCCTGTTTTGTGGCAGTGATAACATTCCCCTTTCCTCGATTCTCCAGCTTTGGACTTGTCCTTCCCCTTAACCTTTTTAACTCCACCCCTAGGTTTGGTGAGCTTCTTCTTCATCTTTCCCTTAGCCTTAGCCTTTGGGCGAGAAGAGGAAGATTGCCCAACACTCAAAACGGGAGTTTTCACTGATTTCAGTGTGCTCTCTGAACTCCTTAACATATTAAGGAGTTCAAGTAGTTCCTTCTCCATGTTGTGCATGTTGAAGTTAACTATAAATTGAGCAAAGGTGGAGGGGAGGGACTGCAGAATAATATCCGTATATTGTTCATTGTCCATCGTCCATCCAAGGTCCTCAAGCTCTTCTATGAGAGCTATCATCTTCAGAACATGGTCTCCTACTGGTGTGCCAGGGGCCATTTGCATCTGAAATAATTTCTTTGATGCTTCGTATCGTAATACGCGGGATTGCTCTCCATACAACTCCTTTGTATGGAGGAATATGTCGTGAATGTCCATATTCTCATGCTGCTTTTGATGTGTGTTGTCCATCGATGCAAGCACGAGACATTTGGCCGTGGCACAGTCAGCGTCCCATGTCTTGCGGACTTCAATATCCGCAACTGAGGATTTTGGACATGGGACGGGCGGGGCTGGAGCCGTGAGGACATATGATACCTTATCATAAGTCAAGGCAATGTTCAGATTCCTCAGCCAGTATTTATAATTGGTCCCATTCAGTTTATTTTTATCTAGTAGAAGCTTGAGTCCTGTCATGGGTATCTGCCATTAAGAGAGAGAAAACAATACACTCAGCAAAAGCTCTTGCAAAGATCAGATTGGTTATTATCTTGTCTAATCGATGTCTCCCACTGCTTTAATCAAGTTTTTCTTTCAAACCTTAAAAAGAAAACTAGCCAGGATTAATTACAGTCTACAACTTCGCCAACCGTTCAGCCAGGCCAGTGTCGGTACTTGAGGGAGGTTCCCCGTGCTTTCGCACGGACCTAATTAAAGTAAACCTCGTTTTCCCAGAGGCGTAGCCCCATTAACACCTTTCTAGACACCTAATAGGTTAGCTAATTGTAAACTGCAAAACTCTCCTGGGAGCAACTATTGCCCACAGTGGGATCGGGATCCAACCATCATATGGAAGGTATGCAATCTCATTGCAAATTTCAACTATTGAAATTCCCGATGTGGTTTTTACCCCTAGTACCTATGACCTTAACTATGGTCAACAAATCATAAGTACTAGTCAAGTTTTACCCATCATTTCTTGATTAATTAGACCCACTCATATGACCCTTAACTATGGTCAACAAAGTCGTATGAATATCCTAATTAATCAGCATCATATGCAGTGTAGGAAGACATCACTTAGCTACCGTAGACTACGCCTTAACTATAGTCAACAAACGTAGCACGAATACTAAGTACTCTACTTCCTAAAATGACGGAGGGTTGCGGATGATTTTTAAGAAAATTTTTAACGCTTTGAACTTGATATCGTCGTAGAATCAAATGGTTTTCAAAAGGAGTGGCTTGAGCTCCGCAGTTTTGAAATGTAGCTTTTTCATAAAGAGCCGAGTGGTTTTCAAATCCGATTCTACAACATCTTTTTAGGTTTATTTTCTTTACATTAATCATATTAATGTAGCCCCATCATTTAAGTCCTTAAGCCAATCACAGAAAAGAAACGAAAATACAATGTACGCTTATGCCATCCGCATTCGCCGCAATGTTCCGTTATGCACCGTTAGGTTACTTAACTAATGGCATACCGGGACGGGACTAGCGCGGGTGTAAAACATAAGCAACGTCTACTATATATCATATATATATATAATATATCATTCGTCTCAGATATCACATCACAGAGTACAGGCAGTAGAAACACACATATGATAAATATACTAGGACGTCCGTATTTAGTATTTAGCCAACAATAGAAAATACGGATTCCACAGTCGCGATGAATAGCCAAGCCTACACCCCTAGACCCCTACGAGAGTGGCAAGCGACCCTACCAATTCTGGAGTTTAGGAGACCCGGTCTCGACTCCTCGAGATGGCCTCCCTCTGAACCCCAGAACCCGGTCACTTGTGCTCCCCTCCTTGGGTCTATCCTAATGCGAAAAAGTAAATAATATACAACACTGGTGACATCAACCTCAACCCGGAAGTGCCCCAAATAAAAGAATATTACATTACATTTGAATTTTACATGAATGAAAAGAAAACTCTCATCTCACATAAAAATCCCCGGCTATTCAATCGCGACAATCCTGCACATCATATCTCAGCAACACATAATATCATATATCGTCAACGTAAGTAAGTATGCGTACCCCAATTGTCGTTGATGTATAGCAACGAAACCGGCGATATGCGACATACTACACTTACGGTCACAGAAAAGAAAGTGTAAAACTACAACATTTGGAATCCACAATCACTTTAGACATCGTAAATCCGAAATATCACATACTTCGCATTTCATGCCTAACTATATGAATTCCACATATTGTATCACATTCCAGATAAATAGACAGTATTAAACTTTCCGATCGAATAATCAAATACCCAAGATTTCCTTAATAGCTCAACACTTGAGCGGAGTTCAAAAATCCCGGAACATGTCACAGTAGCAGCGGTCCAGCCGTAGAAGGGTCAAGCCAACGCCTCACATGTGGCACGCCGTACTGCCCCAAACCCTAAGGTTTAGAGGCAGTTCAGACGATCACATAATCGAGTTAAGGTTTGTGTTCTTCTAGAGGGTCCACCACGTTACTTGTACGTATTTCCGAAAGATTTAAACTCGAGAAAAAATTCAACACTTGAAAGTTTTTCGTGCCGGGAAAAAGTGAGTTAATGATATCCGTTCGAACATTTTAATACTTTCTAAATTACTCGAAAACAGCACGAAATTAAATATTCCGATCGAATCAACGAATCCAAAATAATCCCCAGAACACTCAACACTTGAGTCAGATTAAAAATATCCAAAAATATGTACAAGCAGATAAGAACATTACTGTACAAAAACGAGGCTATATTACTTCTGTACGGCCGCGGATCCGCGGCCCAAGCGAGGTATGGCCGCGGTTCCGCGGCGGTATGTATGGATTATGGCGTCGGTTTTTACAGTATTTCTTATATTTTCCTGCTGAATTTTTTAAGTATTTTTAATTCTGAAAAAACAAAGTTTTAAAAAAATGTCCAGAGAAGGGTCTAATTCCGTATTTCGGGGTTCGATCGGAGTTTTAACTTCGCCTAAACGTCGCCTAAGGCTCTAGCTTGGCTCTGATACCATGAAGGATTTCCTACAGCACCACTACAAGGGTTTGGAGGCAACACACATGCCATATTTAAATTTTTATGGTGCTAAAGAAACTATCTTAAGGATCATGCTAGAAAATTTAGGGCAACATAACTTTAACATGAACACAAGTAGTAAAAGTTAGGGTTTTGAGAGTACAACCTTTGTAGCTCCCTATGCTAGACTCCTTGGCTACTTGAGGGTTGGAAAAAAATTCGCTTGAGATCCTCTAGGTCCACGACGATCCACCCGGAGTCCTCTTTGTCCAAGCTTGAAGTTCCACTAGATCATGAGAAGAAATGGAAGCTAACACTCTACACTAATGGGCAAGACTAGTGTAGAATGGTGATGTGGTTTATTTTCTCACTTCAAAACCCTAACTTGGTGACTCTTTTGCTCACTTGAGAAAACTAGAGAGCAAGAGAGAAAGGAGGAAGAAGATGATTGCTTGTAAAGAGCTCAAGATAATGATAAACTTGTTAATAAAAATGAGAAATGAAAATATATATATTTTTACTCTCTCATTCTTAACCATAGTTATAAAATATCTAGATATTTAGTTTGGATCAAAAATGGCCATAGAAATAAAATCATGGTTATACCAAAGGGTTGGTGAAAGAATATAATATTAAACCATGATAACAATTTCCATTTCCATTTTTCTTTTTCCAAAAATAATATCCATATATTTTATAAATGGTGCGAGTCTTATTTTGCCACCATCCACTATATCAACAACCATGATAGAATGATTTATGCATGTATGTATGCATACACATTCATATGTGCATGAATAAGAATAAATGCATACATGCATGCATACAACAAAAAGACAAGAAATGGTTTAAAGTGAGAAACTAATGGTCAATAATAAATCAACACTTGATTTAGCAACCCGGTCATATCACATACGACCCGACCAAAAGCAAACTGCCCGATTAATATACGGTATCTCATACACGCATTTCAACCGGGTCCACGCGCATATCACATATGCGCACCACATCGTTTCGCCTGGACTAGGCAACTCCATTGTGGGACTCTAAGACTCGTCAATACGCCGGCAGTGGGTGATGATCATTGTTCATATAAGTTTTTTGCATTTTTATACCGCCCAATTTTTATCATATTGCTTATCGGTAGATACTCTTGAGCCGTGTTTGCTAGTAAAATGCAGGATACAGGTTCTCGGTTCTAAAACGGTGAAATTAATGGAAAACACGACAAAATCCGGGTTCCTGCCAACCACTGAGAAAACACGGTCTCCGCTCTTCATCCGAATGTTGCCAGATACCAGTTTAAGAGACAAAATGTCAAATCAATGTCGTTTTCATGAACAAGGCTCAATGACAGCACAAGATCCAAGAAATCTATGCGGAGCTCGAGGCAATCATGACAAAAACATCCACAAAAAGTCCACCTTTCCCTCAACAGAAATTCTGGAAAATTCGTGAAGAAATTATGAGAAAACACATATACCAGATTGAAGGGTACATCAAACCAGGGTACCACCAAAAAGCCCTAGGCCCAACTCCTCTATTAGGCCGCGGAACCGCGGCCTAAGCATGCTTAGGCCGCGGATCCGCGGCCGTATGGTGGCGGCAGATGAAACTTTTCCAGGGGTGTTTTGGTATTTTTAATTGTGTCCTGTTGGTTGCCCTAGGTTTTCATTTCTCAGCCTATAAATAGCCCAGAACTTTGTGAAGGAAAGGGTCCATAATCTTGTATTCTCTTTTGTAAGGTTTAGTTGTGTTTCTTCTTTCTCTTCTTATCTCTTCTCCATTAAAACTTGTAATGAGCTTGGTGAGTGAAGAATGGTGAATAAAGAAGATCATTTTATTATCATGCTTGTCTTGCTTTTTCTATAATTGTTGTAATTTTAATTTGTTAACTAGTTGTTATTGTTTCTTGTTGTTTCTTTCTACTCTCTTTTTCTTTATCATTAATACGACCATGATGCTTACGCTCGATCCTCGCCAAGGTGAGGTCGCAAATAGCTAGTTGTTATCTTCTAATCTCTTTCTTTCTATCTTCCTCTTTTGTTTTGTTTTATTTTTCCGTATCATGATTTGTGAGTAGTTTCATACTTGTTAGGGTAGGATAAGGGAAGTTTGAGAGAAGGAAATCTCTCTCACTCTTTCCTTGCCCAACAGCTTAATTCGACTCCCGTTAATTGAACCACAATCCGCTCCTTACGGCACCCTATCCTACATGATAGCGGTGATTCCGTAGTGAGACCGGTTGTGGTTGAATTAACCGGAGGTTATGGCTAAGAGCCAAGAACGGACGGACAAGCACCAAAAGGAAGAACTTATGCGTTGGAAAGCCTAGCTTATACTCGCAAGTTCCTTCTTAGTCGTGCTAATCCCCGTTGTTGCCGATTACCGTAACACCGATATTAAGAGGGGCAACGAAAGATGTGGAGACTCCTAACTCAAACTAACCTAATCCTAACCCTAACAAGCTCTCTTTACATATCATTTTACCACTTAACTAATCACAACAAAATCTGAAAAACTGGACTTAACTCGTTAAAACACATAGAAAAAGACTCCCATCTTCCTGCGGACGACCCGTACTCAACCGGCTAGCTACAAGCGAAACCGTCTTGATTGTGGTAATTAACTAAAACTTGAACACGAAGAATCGTTAACAATCAAATGGCGCCGTTGCCGGGGAGACGGTAGTTTATTTCCTTGTGTAATTTCGGGTTAACTTATGAATATAACCGAAAAACAAAACAAAAAAAATATACTTTGTAAAAAAAAAATCATCTTGTTATTTTTGATTAGCTTTTGTGCAAGTGTGCAGGAAAATACGAAGTTCAAGTTCGGCGCCAAAGACGTCGGATAAGACGGAGTTCAAGTACAGTGTCAAAGACGTGGGAAGATAGACCCACATTTCGCGGCTACACCGCGACGGATCAAAACGAAGCAAACGGCCTACTGTAAAAATCTGGAGCAGATACAGTGAGCAAATAAAAATTCCACACATCCAGAAAAGCAGAGGACACCCAACAGTACCCACCCAACAAAACTGAAGCCCCAACTCTACAAGATAGCCGCGGAACCGCGGCATAAGGAAGCGTAGGCCGCGGATCCGCGGCCACTTGGTGGCTTGAGGGCCCTAATTTCTCTGTAAGTGTCCCTGTTCTCCTCCCCACTCCTCTGGACTCCAATAAATTGTGTTTTCTGCAGATTTCTTTGCGTAAACTCTTCTCCCCCTTCCAATAAACTGTTCTTGTGCAGGGTTCTTTGCGCTGCAAATAAAAATTGTTTGCAGTTGATTTTTTACCGCTTTGCATTCTTTAATACGGACTTAAGGGGTTTGGAACCAATCCAGATTGGGTGGGGATTTCATCACCCTTCCCAGGACCCCAAAAATCACAAAAGCATATGCATTGTCCATTGTAAATTAAAAAATACTAGACTTCAGCCCTAAGGACTTCGCGCTCATTAGGAGAAGATAAACCGTGTTTAGAACCTCGCTTAACGGTATATTGTTTACGGGGTGTCTAGGAAAGTGTTAACGGCGCAACCGCCAAAAGAGAAAGGGTTATTTAATTAAGGAACTTCGCGAAAGCGTTGGACAACCTCCCCTTATCTCTGCACTTACCTGGCCTCGTGATCAGTGTATTTTTAAGCTCGTTTCTCGACACTGTTTAACTTCGACAATCAAGTTCAGGAGCAGGTCTAGTAGACCTAGGTGACCTAAGATCTAGGTGTGATTGTGCATATCTTGTTTGTGATTACTTAAGCCGTATTTCCGTACATATTTCTGTAAATCTCTTTCTAAAAACAAAAAAAAAGAAAAAAAAATCAAAAACTTTTATAAAAACTTGCGCTTTGTCGCCAAATCCATTTTTCACCCATCACCCATCACCTTTCTCCATTAACGTTTTCTTACCCTCACCTTCTCCGTTTTGACTATACTAAACTCGTTTAGTGTATGTCCGCTTGGACTCGGGACACTAGCGCCCATCTAGTCCGCGTTACGTTAGTCGCTACCGACTACGCGATCGACTCCGAAGTCGATACTCCGTCCACTCCTCTTTCACCCCTTCCTTTGCCGGCCAACTCCGACGTTGACCGGAATTCTGTTCATACATCTTCACCTTCACCTTCACCAACCTCTTCTTCCGCGATGTCAGGATTTAATCCGAACATCTCTTTGACCACCCCTGGATTGGCTCCACCTCCTACGGAGACCAATATCCTACCACCACCGCCTGTTGTAGCGCCACAGCGAATCGCGCTCCAGGATCGTTTCTATCCCACCCGTTCTGCACTTCCCACCCGCCTTTCTCTTCCTCCGGCCAATGGGGACAACTTTGAAATTAAGCCCCACTTCATCAACATGCTTCCACGTTTTCATGGGCTTGAATCTGAAGATGCCTATATCTTCATCAACAAATTTCAAAACGTCTGTGCCATGATGAAAACCACCCAGCTGTCGGATGATGCTATACGTCTAAGGGTCATTCCGTTCACTTTATGCGATCATGCTGAAAAATGGCTGTATAGCACCGCTTCCCACTCAATCACCAGCTGGGACGAGTTTGTTAAAGCGTTCCTAAAAAAATTCTATCCGAATCATAAGACCGCAAGGATTCGAAATGAAATCAACCAATTCCCTCAGCTTCCTTCTGAACCCTTCTGGAAGTGCTTTGACCGGTACAAAGACCTTATTGTTCAGTGTCCTCACCACGGTATAGAGAAATGGCAACTCTGCCAAACCTTATATGAGGGCCTGAACCCAGCAACTAAACAGTTGTTGGAAACCATCTGTCAGGGCCACTTCCTATCGAAATCTGACGAGGAAGCGTGGCAGTTCTTTGACGACCTTGCGGAGCAAACGCTACAATGGGAGAGTACGGGACCGACTTCTTCTTCTTCTACCTCCACTTCTACCGGTCAGTCTAGGGTAGGAATTCACCAACTTGATGTCTCTATTGCGATGAAAGCTGAAATGGCTGCAATAACAAGAAAGCTTGAAGCAATAGAGAGCAAATTTTCTGCTCCTGCTCCTGCCCCTGTTCTCCCCCCTCGTACCATTTACGCTTGTTGTTCCGATCCTTCTCACTTGACCGAAGAGTGTCCTTACAATCCACCATCATAAGGACAGGATCAGGTTAAAGCTGCATTTCAGCAAAGACCGAGGAATGATCCATACTCTTCCACCTACAATCCCGGTTGGAGGAACCACCCCAATTTTGCCTGGAATCAGAATCAGAATCAATTCCAGGGCAACAATTTCCAAAGGGCCCCTCCGCCGCAACAACAAGCGCAACAAAAAACTCAGTATCAGCAGCCTTTCCAACCCCAACCTTTCCAAAATCAGACGAACAACTTTGCACCCAACAATTCTTTTCCACCAAACAACTTTGTTCCGTCAAACAACGATAAGGTTTCCTCGCTCGAACGAAGTCTGTAGGCGTTCGTTAAACAGTCGACTCAGTCCACCGCCAACATCCAGTTGTCCATTCAATCCTTAGTGCAACACACTGCCGCACACGGGCAAAGCATCAAGACCATCGAGGCCCAGATTGCACAACTGAATGCGGCCTTAAGCGAGCGAGAGAAGGGGAAGCTCCCGTCCCAGCCACTCCCAAATCCCGGTCACCCACATAATGCACATGTTGCTCTTGAACAACAAAACCATAATGTGAGTGCCGTGACCACACTGAGATCGGGAAGGATGCTGCAAAACAACATTGGCAAACGGATCAACGATGACACCCCGGCCGCTTCTTCTTCTTCTTCTTCTTCTTCTTCTTCTTCGTCTTCTGAGCCTATTCTCCATTCTTCACAAGGCTCTCCTTCCTCTTCTTCTGCTCTGAACGGACCCACTTCTCACTCCACAAAAACACCTGTTCTGGGATCCGTTCCAACTCCACAATCTCCTCCTCCAGCATTAGACTCAACCAATTTTCAAAATGTTCCATTTCCAAACCGGTTGAGGTCTAACAAACAAAATCCACAAATGGAGAAGATTCTGGAGTTATTTAAGCAGGTTAACATTAACATTCCTCTTTTAGATGCTGTCCAACAAGTCCCATCCTACGCAAAAATCTTAAAGGACTTGTGCACGAAAAAGAGGAAGTCTCAGGTACCCAAGAAAGTTTTCTTGGCTAGTGCTGTGAGTGATGCCCTTACCCAATCTTTACCACAAAAACGGAAGGACCCTGGCTGTCCTACGATTTCAATTACCATTGGGGATAAGAACATCAACCGCGCACTATTAGATCTTGGTGCCAGTGTTAACCTGCTTCCGTATTCAGTATACGAGCAATTAGGCGTCGGAGAGCTGAAACCCACGCACTGCACTCTCCAAATGGCCGACCGATCGATCACCCATCCTAGGGGTGAGCTAGAGGATGTGTTAATAAAAGTCGGGGACTTCATATTCCCCGTTGACTTCATTGTATTAGATACACAGCCTGTAGCTAACCCCCGGAATCAAATTCCGGTGATACTCGGTCGCCCATTTCTCACAACCTCAAATGCTGTGATCAATTGTCGCAATGGTTCGATGAACCTCTCTTTTGGAAACATGACGATTGAACTCAACATTTTTAGGTTGGGGAATCAGCCCGCCGAACCTAATGCTCATATACTGGACGTCTGCTCGATCCAGGAGATCACCTCAGAAGAGTGTGAATTCGAGGAGTTTCTGTTTGATCACGATAATCTTGACGCCACTAGTGCGTTTCTCTTCGAACCTGCTGCTGTTTCTGCGCCCAACAACGACTACGAGTGTTTCACGTTCTCGAACGATCTTAGCCGCGCACAACCCGAGTTTGAATCCTTCGACTTTCCGGATGAGTTACCTGAACCATCCAACTCGGTTGCCTACACTCGCTTTGAACCTTTGCTGGAGTCCTTTGAGTTCGAGACCTTTGCACCAATCTTGCCTTCCATCGTTTCACCTCCAACGCTCGAACTCAAGCCTTTGCCGTCTTACCTTAAGTACGCTTACTTAGGTGAGAACGAGACCCTCCCTGTCATCATCTCGGCTTCTCTAGCTCCAGAGCAAGAGAAAGCCCTTCTCGCGGTCTTGCACAGCAACAGGCACGCTTTTGGCTGGTCCATAGCGTACATCAAGGGGATTAGTCCCCTGATCGTTGAGCATCACATTCATCTGATGGATGATGCCAAACCAGCCCGGGATCCACAAAGACGTCTCAATCCAGTCATGAAGGAGGCTGTGAAGAAGGAGATCATAAAATGTCTAGATAGTGGTATCATTTACCCTATCTCAGATAGCCAGTGGGTTAGCCCCATTCATGTTGTCCCCAAGAAGTCGGGCATCACAGTCATAACCAACGAGGCGAACGAGTTAATCCCTACTCACACCCAAACTGGGTGGCGAGTTTGCATTGATTACAGAAAACTCAATGCCGCAACGCGGAAAGACCACTTTCCGCTACCTTTCATTGGCCAAATGCTTGAACGATTGGCCGGACACGAGTACTACTGCTTTCTTGATGGATACTCTGGCTATAATCAAATTCCCATCGCCGAAAAAGACCAGGACAAGACCACTTTCACTTGTCCTTTCGGCACGTTTGCATATCGACGCATGCCCTTTGGGTTATGCAATGCGCCCGCTACCTTCCAGCGGTGTATGATGGGAATCTTCTCAGACATGGTGGAAAAATTTCTGGAGATTTTCATGGATGATTTCTCCATCTTCGGCGATTCCTTCAACAAGTGTTTGCTGCATCTTGATGCTGTCCTTACCCGATGTAAGGACAAGAATCTCATTTTGAACTAGGAGAAATGCCACTTCATGGTGCGCGAAGGTATTGTCTTAGGACATATCATCTCGCAAAATGGCATAGAGGTTGACAAAGCAAAGATTGAGGTCATTTCCAATCTGCCTCCTCCCCGATGCGTCAGAGATATCCGAGCCTTCCTTGGCCATGCCGGTTTCTATAGACGGTTCATCAAGGACTTTAGCAAGATTGCTAGACCCTTGACTCTTTTGCTGGCCAAGGACACGCCATTTGACTTCAACTCGAGCTGTGTGACTGCATTCGAGTCATTGAAAAGCTCACTCACTTCTGCTCCCGTTCTTTCTTCACCTGACTGGACGCACCCATTCGAGATTATGTGCGATGCATCCGACTTTGCCATTGGTGCTGTCCTTGGACAACACATCAACAAGATGCCGCACGTAATCTATTACGCGAGCCGAACCCTGAACGACGCCCAACTCAACTATACAACAACTGAGAAGGAATTCTTAGCTGTTGTATTTACCTTAGAAAAGTTCAGGCCCTACCTCATCGGCTCTCCAGTCATTGTCTACACTGACCATTCTGCTCTGCGCCATCTTTTTGCGAAGAAAGATGCAAAATCTTGGTTAATACGTTGGATCCTCTTGCTTCAAGAGTTTGACCTTGTCATTAAGGACAAACGAGGATGTGAAAACGTAGTTGCCTACCATCTCTCACGACTTCCTTCTTCGCCTTCGCTTCCAATTCCGATCAACGACGTTTTCCCGGATGAACAGCTCTTGACAGTATCTTGCGAACCCTGGTTCGCAGATATTGTGAACTATTTGGCCACAGGATTACTACCGACTGAATGGTCAAGTCAGGACAGACTTCGCTTCTTATCCCAAGTAAAACACTTCTACTGGGACGAACCCTATCTGTTCAAGTACTGTCCCGACCAGATTATTCATCGGTGTGTCCCTGACGAGGAATTCAAGAGTATGCTGTCGTTTTGCCACGATCAAGCGTGTGGCGGGCATTTTGGGCCCAGAAAGACAGCTGAGAAGATCTTGCAATGTGGTTTCTACTGTCCACAACTCTTCAAAGACGCTCATGACTATTGCAAGACTTGCTCCCGGTGCCAACACATGGGCCGGATATCCCGGAGGAACGAGATGCCGCTCCAACCAATCTTGGTTGTGGAGATTTTCGATGTTTGGGGGATCGATTTCATGGGGCCGTTTCCCAGCTCTTTTGGGAACTTGTACATCCTTCTCGCTGTTGATTACGTCTCTAAATGGGTCGAGGCTGTGCCCAGCCGAACTAACGACAACAAGGTTGTTGTTAGGTTCCTTAAAGAAAACATTTTCTCCCGGTTTGGGCACCCCCGAGCGATCATTAGCGACAATGGAAGTCATTTCTGCAATAAAACTTTCGAAGCCTTGATGCGGAAATACTCCATTAATCATAAGCTCTCTACGCCCTACCACCCCCAAACCTGCGGGCAGGCCGAAGTTTCAAATCGGCAAATCAAGCAGATACTGGAGAAGACGGTTTCCAAGAACCGTAAGGATTGGTCGCTGAAACTCACTGATGCCCTTTGGGCATTTTGAACCACTTATAAGACCGACCTTGGCATGTCCCCCTATCGGCTTGTGTACGGAAAAGCCTGCCACCTACCTGTCGAAATAGAGCATCGCGCATTTTGGGCGATAAAGGAGCTGAATCTGTCTCTCGAGGATGCGGGCAGCCATCGGAAGCTGCAGTTGAACGAACTGAGCGAGCTTAGGGATGAGGCTTACGATAACGCGGTTGTCGTTAAGAATAGAACGAAGGTGTTTCACGATAAACACCTTTTGCGCAAAACCTTCGTACCTGGTCAGCAGGTACCGCTTTACGACACCAGACTTCACTTCCATCCTGGAAAGCTCAGATCTCGCTGGAAAGGGTCGTATTTTGTGCGGAATGTATATCCGCAGGGCGCTGTGGATTTGGAAAATCCAAAGGACGGGTCATTTTTCAAAGTGAACAGACACCGACTAAAACCGTACCTTAGCGCCGAACCAACAGAGGAGCTCCTGTTCTTACAGGAGCCGGTTTACCCTGAATGATCTTCCTCTGCCTACCTCCAAACTTCGGTTATCCAGCCAAGAACAGTGGACACTGTTCCAAATAAGTTTGGGGGTATGTACAAACCATTTTGTATATATTTGTGTATATTCTTTTTCTTTTTCTTTAAAAACAAAAACAAAAAAATTGTGTATCGCTAACCGACAGTTTTGACCCCTCAAATGATCTCTTCATGCAATGACAGCGAGGATACTGTCCAGTTTAAGTTTGGGGGTACGCTCGGTACGCATTTCTTACCTTCGCATTCATATGTATATTTTGCATCTGCATATTAAAATCCATAAAAATCTGAGAATTTTCAAAAAACATAAAAACTTTTCTGTCAAGTTAGCTTGTGGAAGAACTCTGATTCAACATTTCGACGGTTTTTGTTGGAAAAAATAGGAATAACTAAATCTTATGTTTAGATTTTGAAAACCTGAAAGATAACTCTCCTTTGAAGTTAACTATAGCTGACATACGTCTTTACATCACACTACACGTGTCGTGAGTTTTTGGGAATTAGATGACAAGTCTTTTATGTTTAAAAACTTTTAAACAGATAAATGATTTTCTGAGGATCATATAGGTTTGTTCTGAAATAAGTAATGTCAAGAATAGTTTATGAAGTAAAGCAAATATGAAGGAATGTTATTGATGCCGTAATTGGAACTAAGTCTGAAAAATAACCCATCCGAAACTTGATTGGAATGATTACACACCAAAACCCACTAAACACGTCTTTTATCCAAAAAAAATAATCGAACTGTCGGTTATATCTCCGTTCGTATTAAATCATCTGATTTTCACGCCAAACTGTCTTTTGTTTTTGGACCTAGGTAACTTGAGTAATTAAGTCCGCTGGGGTGTTTCTACACCTAATGCCCTAAAACCAACTGGTTTGGGTGCATTGGCCCAAAGCTCGGTAAGAAGCCTAGAAAGTCCAGATTAAAACAAAGTCAAGCAAGTGTTCTCTCCGAGTTAAAATTCCTAACGGTTCTTTGTGTGAGAATAATCTTGATAAAAAACAGGCTTTTATAAAAAAAAATTAACGGAGATATGAAGGTTTTATTCTATGATAAAGACTATTGCACGTTCACAGAGGTGTGTATGAAATGAAAACAAGAAAAAGGTGGAGTGAAAAATACGACTTAGTTTCCTGTTAAGGAAGATAGAAATTCTGAAGTTGAAACCTTACTGGAAAACGAAACTTGAAAAATGCATAACTCTTTATAAAACTTATGTGATCCTTTTAAAATTGTTATCTGGGCTTTATTGTGCGACATGATGACTTTAATCGATCCTTCTGGAACTTAACGACACTATTTGCACTGCACGTAAAGACATATAAAATCTGTAGTTAAATAAGAAGCGAGGTGTGAAAAATAAAGGTTCGATGGTCTAGACTTAGGATTATAGAATTGTTATTTTCTAAAATAAAACTTTAGGGTTTGAATCTTAGTTATTTTACAAAACCAACTTGACCGGATTTTGTGGGTAGTATCCGCTGAAAACCCTCAGGAGACAACACTCCTCCTACTAGGGACACCTAGAGGTTTAACGGCTTGTTGCACATGCTCAGTGCAATCGCGTTCCCTGCGAAAGTGAGGTTAGGAAATTTTTGTGAATAAATTGGCTTTGATCGGGACGAGCAAATGATAAGTTTGGGGGTATTTGTTCATTTCAGTTTTTTGCATTTTTATACCGCCCAATTTTTATCATATTGCTTATCGGTAGATACTCTTGAGCCGTGTTTGCTAGTAAAATGCAGGATACAGGTTCTCGGTTCTAAAACGGTGAAATTCATGGAAAACACGACAAAATCCGGGTTCCTGCCAACCACTGAGAAAACACGGTCTCCGCTCTTCATCCGAATGTTGCCAGATACCAGTTTAAGAGACAAAATGTCAAATCAATGTCGTTTTCATGCACAAGGCTCAATGGCAGCACAAGATCCAAGAAATCTACGCGGAGCTCGAGGCAATCATGACAAAAACATCCACAAAAAGTCCACCTTTCCCTCAACAGAAATTCTGGAAAATTCGTGAAGAAATTATGAGAAAACACATATACCAGATTGAAGGGTACATCAAACCAGGGTACCACCAAAAAGCCCTAGGCCCAACTCCTCTATTAGGCCGCGGAACCGCGGCCTAAGCATGCTTAGGCCGCGGATCCGCGGCCGTATGGTGGCGGCAGATGAAACTTTTCCAGGGGTGTTTTGGTATTTTTAATTGTGTCCTGTTGGTTGCCCTAGGTTTTCATTTCTCAGCCTATAAATAGCCCAGAACTTTGTGAAGGAAAGGGTCCATAATCTTGTATTCTCTTTTGTAAGGTTTAGTTGTGTTTCTTCTTTCTCTTCTCATCTCTTCTCCATTAAAACTTGTAATGAGCTTGGTGAGTGAAGAATGGTGAATAAAGAAGATCATTTTATTATCATGCTTGTCTTGCTTTTTCTATAATTGTTGTAATTTTAATTTGTTAACTAGTTGTTGTTATTTCTTGTTGTTTCTTTCTTCTCTCTTTTTCTTTATCCTTAATACGACCATGATGCTTACGCTCGATCCTCGCCAAGGTGAGGTCGCAAATAGCTAGTTGTTATCTTCTAATCTCTTTCTTTCTATCTTCCTCTTTTGTTTTGTTTTATTTTTCCGTATCATGATTTGTGAGTAGTTTCATACTTGTTAGGGTAGGATAAGGGAATTTTGAGAGAAGGAAATCTCTCTCACTCTTTCCTTGCCCAACAGCTTAATTCGACTCCCGTTAATTGAACCACAATCCGCTCCTTACGGCACCCTATCCTACATGATAGCGGTGATTCCGTAGTGAGACGGTTGTGGTTGAATTAACCGGAGGTTATGGCTAAGAGCCAAGAACGGACGGACAAGCACCAAAAGGAAGAACTTATGCGTTGGAAAGCCTAGCTTATACTCGCAAGTTCCTTCCCAGTCGTGCTAATCCCCGTTGTTGCCGATTACCGTAACACCGATATTAAGAAGGGCAACGAAAGATGTGGAGACTCCTAACTCAAACTAACCTAATCCTAACCCTAACAAGCTCTCTTTACATATCATTTTACCGCTTAACTAATCACAACAAAATCTGAAAAACTGGACTTAACTCGTTAAAACACATAGAAAAAGACTCCCATCTCCCTGCGGACGACCCGTACTCAACCGGCTAGCTACAAGCGAAACCGTCTTGATTGCGGTAATTAACTAAAACTTGAACACGAAGAATCGTTAACAATCAATCATATCAAGCACCCCCAAGCCGCAAGCAGTCAGCTAAACGTAACGGCCACCCGGGTATTGAGCGATCAGAAGAAAACAAGCGAACCTGTCACAACTCCCGTCGAGCCAACCGGCAACACTACCGTACAGTCTGGTCTCTTCGTCAGATATGCTGCATATCGAATCTAGGGATGGTAACGTCGACCCTATTAACTCAATAAGTAGTGCCGATGAATGGTCTATAACAGATCGAGAAACTACTGATAACACTTATCAGTAAATCTCAACAGCCCTGGCCAGGGACTTACTGATATAGCCAATCAAGCACAGCACAGCATCAACTCCCAATACCGGGAGAGACGAAACCCCTCCTATCGCTCATTGTCTTCGTGTGTCTCGGGACTGTACCCAACGGCCACCTGTTTGCACGACTCAGTAGAGCCGTGGTAGGGTGGTAATCAAAGTACAGTGGGAGAACACACAAGTCTCTATGGCGATCTCGGGTCTACAGACTAACCTGCACCAGTGTTACCTGAGAACTGTTATCCGACGATAGATATAATTCCATATAGGAGTTCTCGGTGAGTCCGTCCAGTGTACCCAGTCACCACTGAGCACCCGTATACGATCTCGATGTCAAACATCGATGAATGTGGGAACATCCATCGCCCATCATATGGGTCTAGTATCATATACGCTAGTCTACTCTGGTATATCGATGCCCCGACTCGATACACCTACGACTAGGGACATTCCAGGATATGCTTATAAACTACAGATGTCCCACTAGTATGATCTCTATCATAATCACAGTAGTCAAGCCTATATCCTCAGGGCTTTATCAACATGTGTGAATGAATAAAAGCATGATCAAATCAACATATCAGATAAAGAAGAACCAGATAGCATACTATCATGTTGAGCAAGAATGTACACTGAATATATATTTATACATGTATAAATACATCCACTATCATATAATGGCCTCTAGGGCATACATATATCCAACAAAGCACTGGATAGCGGTAAAGAACATTCTGAAGTACTTGAGAAGGACTAAGGACATGTTTTTGGTTTACGGCGGAAAAGACCTCCAGATCGAGGCATTTGCTGACTCCAGCTTCCAGAGTGACAAGGATGACTCCAAATCCATGTCGGGTTATGTCTTTACCCTCAATGGAGGGGCGGTCTGTTGGATGAGTTCAAAACAGAAAACCGTTCCCGACTCGATGAAGGAAGCGGAGTATATCGCAGCTTCTGATGCCGCAAAAGAAGCAGTCTGGATGAGGAAGTTGTTAACAGAACTTCAGGTGGTTCCGTCCATTGTTGATCCAATACCTCTGTATTATGACAATAACGGGGCTATAGCTTTAGCGAAGGAACCCAGGTCCCATCAGAAGTCCAGACACATCTTGTGGCGGTATCACCTGATCAGGGAGATCGTGGATCACCGGGAGATCGAGGTTCGAAGGGTTTCTACAGAAGATAACATTGCAGATACATTCACAAAGGCCATTCCTCAGACACAGTTCGTGTTGGATGTATATGCCCTAGAGGCCAGTATTGTATATGTATACATATGGATACTAGGGATATGTATGTACAGAACAATCTTGCTCAGTTTTATAGTATATTATTTGACCTGTCTTTATCGGGATATGTGTATTTATTTATATTGTTGTTATATCTGGTTTGCACATATTGATAAAGACTCGATACGGTAGTATACTATTGTGGTTTGTCTTTATCTTAACATGGCATATATCATACTCATTATTACATATTGCAGTTACATGTTGATAAAGCCCCTAGGATCTTGCTTGACTACCTGCGTTGTGACGGCGATCATACTTGTGGGTGCAGGGTAGTCCATAAGCACATCCTTAAATGGTCCCTAGTCGCGTGAGTATCGAGACTGGGCACTGATACTCTAGAGTAGACTGGTGTGTACGTTTCTAACCCCGTCGGAGGATGGTTGGTCCCGCAACCATTGGTCTGATGCACCTAAGATCATATACAGGCGCTCGCTGGGTGTGAGTATACTGGACGGACTCGCTGAGAACTTCCATGTGGTACTATACCTATCGTCAGATGGAAGTTCTCAGATGACATGTGTACAGGTTAGTCTTTGCACCCGAGATCGGCATATGTCTCGTGTGAGTTTCCACTGAACTTTGATCACTACCCTACCACGGCTCTACTGAGTCGTGCAAACAGGTTTAGGTTGGGTTCAGTCCCGAGCCACATGGAGGCAGTGAGCGATTGTCGGGGATTCGTCTCTCCTGGTATAGGGAGTCGATATTGCACTGTGATTCGATTGGTCAGGACCATAAGACCTTGGCCAAGGCACTTGGGATTTACTATTAGGTTGATCAGTAGTTTTCCGGATTGGTCCTGAGCCACATTGGCATGACTTATCAGGTTGTTAGGATCCGACGTTCACCATCCCCTAGACCCGGTATGCGATAATCTTTGACGAAGAGACCGGACTGTACGGATATTGTCACGGATAGACTCAGTAGGAGATCCAGATGAGTTTGCTCATCAGCCTTCTTTTTGACAGGTACCTGGGTGGCCGTTACGTACAGCTAGTGCCGCTGACGTGCTTATGGTTAAACCCACTGCCAGAGTACTGTCGAGTCTTTAGAGTCCCACACAGAGGGTTTCCCTGATTCAGGCGAAATAATGTAGTAGCCGTATTGGATACGTGCAGGGTTCGATCGATTGATGTACTTGTTACTCGGATTTTCGATCGGACAGTTTGTAATACTAGTCGACTCGGATTTGAGCCGGATTATTAAATCAGGTATTGATTTAATAATTTACGTATATGTATTTATATATATATATATATTCTAGTATTACGTTCTTCGTGTTATTCTATCTCTTTTGGGCATTCGGATTTTTATCTGATTGCCGGTATATTTGTACAGTAGACTGAAATCCGTATTTATTACAGATTTCCTTCTAGAAGGTGGCCACCTCATTATGGATTTTCCATTTATTTGATAAATGGAAATGAGGTGTAAAGTGAGAGGTGAGGGAGGTATGGAGTTGACCATGCTTCAATAGTTTACAAATGAATTTATAATTTATTTTGGGTTTACTATTGAAGCATGGTTGCTATTGTTTAATGAAAGAAATGAACATACAAAACTCTTGTGTGTGAATTTCTCTCTCATGCTTGATCATTTTTCTTGAGCTCCATTTTTCTCTCCAAGCTCCTCCCTCCTCTTGATTTCCTCCATCTTCATCTTCTTCCTCTTCACTAACATTCTCATGTGTTGAGAAACAAGTGAAGAGGTTAGAAAAGAGATAACAAACACTTTGACATCCAAACTACATCCTAGATTACTTGGACTAGCATCCTAAGTTCTAAAGTTGCTCTTTTGACACTTAGCAAAGAGCTAAAGCCATGGATCATATTCCCCGGGTGGATCATCAAGCACCAAGGAAGGCCGGAGGACAAGCACGATCCCGGAGGACCGACGGAGCAAGGAAAGAAGATCAAGCAAGTTCAAGGTGGCTAGTAGGAGCTAAGGATGAAGAACGAAGACCGAAGGACTTGGTTCGTTTGGTAAGAATTCCTCATCATAATAGATAGCTCTCCTAGTGTAGCTAGTTAGTTTTATGGAAAGATCCAGGTTTAGAGTTAAACTAGTGCCAAGTTTTTGTTCGTTAGAAAAATTTTGTTCCGCATTTGGCCACGGAAGTTGGCCGGGGCACTAGGGTAACCCTTCATGGTATCAGAGCCACCCATAAAACCTATACTATCTTGTTTAAACGTGTTTAGAATAACGATCGACCGAAAATTTCAAAAACTGCACTTCAAATCATAAGTTTTCTGCCGATTTTTAAAAGTGCTCGAAAAATCAATTTTATGGTCCCAGAAAATCATGCAGGCTTTTTTAAGACCCCTGAAGAAATTTTGTCACATGATCCCTCCAAACCACCGCGGATCCGCCGCGCAAACCCCCTATTGGTAGCGGTTCCACGGCTGTTTTGGGGCCCACGTGAACAAAATTTCTTCTGGGCCTCTTAGTTTTGGAAATTGTGGCTTCTGGAATAATTACTTTTTGGGCCCAGATTTGTTACAGTGTTGGTTTAATACTTGGGGCCCACTTGGAAAGTTTAGTCGATCGTAATTTTAAAATACGTATTTTATTTTCAGTACATTCACTTTTATCTGCGACCGGGAATGTTACTCGATCGGTAAAACTCGTCTAACTGCTATATGTTCCTTTAGACGGGTTTTGGGAACGTGACATTCGGGTTGATGTTTTGTGCTTGTTCTGTGATTGTGGTTGGATAGTCGTGATGGATAGCAAATGTTGCAATGTTTTTGGTACTGTTTAAATTCATTTGTACATTTGTTATTGCGGGGCAAGCGTCTGACATGTGGACTGCCGTCTTTGCCGGGTTGTATATTATTTTTGGGGTACGACCGAGTTGAGGTCGATATCACCGTTTGTATATATTATTTTCTTATTCAGTACTAGGATTACCCCGAGGTGGAGTGCATGAATAGCCGGATTCTAGAAGGCAACAAGTCCGCATCTCATAGCGTAAAGACTGAGGGGTTTCATTCTCATGGCGTCGAGACGGAAGGGGCTTCATTCTAGAATTGGCAGGACTATTCGCCGCACTCATAGGAGGTACAGGTTTTCATTACACAGGCTATCCACACGACCGTGAACGTCGGGTTTTATTTGCGGCTCAAATGAAACTCGGGGCTCCAAGATTATCCACCTTATGTATTGTTATCTGTGATGTTGTTTATTATCATGCCTAGAACGAATGTTATATATACTTATATATATACTAGTAGATGTTGTATATGTTTTGTACCCGCGCTAGTCCAGCCCCCGCTCTGTCGTTAGTTAAGTAACCTAACGGGTGATGATGGGGCCCCGTGGCGAATGCAGATGGCATATACGTACATTTTATTTTCGTTCTTTTCTGGTGTGATAGGTTACAAATTGATGGGACCGCATTAATTTTGATTAATGGAAGATAATAAACCTAAAAGTTGTTGGAACCAAGCTTTAAAAACTGACATTACAGACTTTCTCTTTTACTTTGCACAGTGGTATTCAGTTTGGAATACCCAGCACCTCATTCGACTGGCAAGGGCCGAGATCCCTTCACCGGGAGTGACCCCTTGAGTAAAAGTTTGCATCAGGGTAATAACTTCACTATAGTCTATTATTTTTTCTTTGCATCGTGGTATTCATTTTGGAATATCTTGCACCTCATTCGACGAGGAAAGAGCCGAGATCCCTTCACAGGGAGTGACCTCTTTAGCAAAGGTTTTCGCCATTATATATTTACAAAACTACTCCGGTTCTTTCAATGATATCAAGTTCATTACGTTAACGGGTTTTTCGCCAAAAACCCAGCCGTAGCCCTCCGTCGTTTCAGATAATTACTACTTAGTATTCGTGCTGTGTTTGTTGATTATTCATCAAGGTACAGTGAACGGTAGCGAGTAATAGTACTCTGTTGCACAGATAGATGCGATTGGTTAGGACGGTCGCATGATTTTGTTGATTATTTGTCAAGGATTATGCGGGTGGGTCTAATGTAATCCAGGATAATGACGGGTTGAACTTGACTAGGACCTTTTGATTTGTTGATTATTCGTCAAGGTCACTTGGGTCCTAGGGGTAAAAATCACATCGAGAGTTTCAAACATACAGGAAACTTGCAGATTTAGCATACCTTCTGGAGTATGTTGACTAGAGTGGATTCCATCTAGTGCATCACATAATGATAGTTGGATCCCGATCCCACTGATGAGTAGGATTACTCTTGGGAGATTTTTTACTTAACAATCAATGCTATAAACCAAGTAGGTGTCTAGAACGGTGTTAGCGGGGCTACGCCCCCAGGGAAAAGAGGTTATGTAATTAAGGAACTTCGCGAGAGCGTTGGAAAACCTCCCTCGAAGTACCAACACCAGCCTGGCTCAAAGGTTAAGCAAGTATTGTAACGTGCGATTAATCCTGACTAGTTCTTCTTTTAGGGTTTGAAGAAGAATTTGAAGAAACAGTGGGAGCCATCCTGGTTAGATAAATTAATAACCAATCTAATCTTGTAAGAGCGCACGCTGAGTGTTTTCCCTCTCTCTCTCTCCAGGAAGCAACCATTTCACGTCCTAATCCAGATAATAAAATGTATCGCTTGACCGATCCGAATTCTTATTTGGGGTTGGGGAACGTTGGTTCGACTCTAATTTACAACAACTGTCATAAGTATGAGCAAGGGAAAGAGGATAGTTTGAATTCCTTGATAACCCCATCGAAGAAGAAACATACTGTTGTGTCTTCTTCAGGTGTTCTTGTTATTGAGAACTGTTTTTCGGTCAGTCCTACCTCCTGGGTACTCGATACCGGATCAGGATCTCTTATCTGTAATTTATTGCAGGGACTGAGAAAAAGTAGGATAGTAGGACCTGGTGATATGTCCCTCAGAGTAGGGAATGGAGCATAAGTTAATGCTGCAGCCGTCGGTGAATATCACCTAGTACTGCCAAATGGCAATGTTATGATTTTGAACAATTGCTACTATGTATCTTCCATGCTTTGCAACATCATATCAGTTTCTTTACTTGATAAAGACGGATATAAATTTGTTCTTGATAGAAATATCATGAACATTTACCTTGATAAGGTATTGGTTGCAGAAGGTACACTGTGTAATGGTATCTATGTTCTAAATCAAAACACAGTTCTCAATGTACAAAACACACGCAAGAGGAAGAGTTCAGATATGAACGAATCCTACTTGTGGCATTGTAGACTTGGTCTATCGGAGAGAAAAGACTGAGTAAGTTACATAAAGATGGTTTCACGACCCGAAAGTACGAAACGTGACTGACACTTAGATTACGAGACGTGTAAAGGCGTAACGTAACCTAAGACAGCCAAAACCCAGAAAATCTAAACCAAAATCACAAGAGTGGAGGAAACCTTTCATGAAAATGATTTTGAAATCAATTAAGTTGCATTGAACCCCTTTTTAAAAACATCAAAAAATTTCGAAAATTTCGGCAGAGTCTCCTTTGTAAATTCTATCCCCCAAAATGGGTACAACAAGATATATAACCTGTAATCACAAAATGGCATCCCTAAGCGGGAGCTAGCTCTTCGCCCAAGGCGGATCACAACCACACGCAATATATATATATAAAATCTCAAGAAAAGAGCATAAAGAAATGCAAAAAAAAGAAAACACAACGTCGGCTCAAGTAAGCTCGACCCAAAAGAAACCACATATACACAAATCTCTCAGCCTCATCGCTAGGTCGAATATACAAATAAGAAGTGGTAGATGGAGAATACTAGATACAAAAATAGTACAAAAGAGATAAAAGTGCTCTCGCAACCCACCTACGAGCAATGTCGCGAGTCTGAGCAAAAGAAATCACTAATAAGATAAGCCGCCGCTACTAGGCTGATGAGTCCGACCTGCAAGACACTGTGGCATAACGGGGGTGAGTTGCCAGCTCGTGAGTAGAATATAACATCTAGTAAGGCTATCGTAAGAATGCACGCAAATGCGTCACAGCATGTATGTCCAGATGTGATGTAATACCTCTAGTATGCATGCACATGTATGCAATGTCAATACTAAATCTTTAAGTGTTTTAAATGCTATGAGTTCTGCATTCTTAACTTTAGAAAAAGAATATCTGTAGAATAGCTAAATACCATCAACAAATCATCTGAAACCCGTGTCAAGCATCGACACAAAATATGAAAACACATCTGTCTCAATGTCTCACTGTATCAATGTCTCAATACATCGGGCTCCGTTAGTCCGGATCGGCCCATATCATCAAATCTCACGACAACGGTCGGTATCCTCCGGATATCCGCCGCGCCAGACATCACCGGTAGGTAGTCTTCCCCTGCCAGGCTCATCGTCTACAACTCGATCTTCTTGCCCCGGGGTACCATACCGGGCCCACCATGTACCCGAAAGGGTTCATCCACACCTCGAATCGGGTCTTGAAATCCAACAGAAAACATGAAAACTCATGGTGGACGGCACATACATCACGAGAAAACCGCAACTTTGTTTTAAAAATGATAAATATAAGCTTTTGTTAAATTCTTGCGGTTTTCCCCAAAATCCAGAAATCGCAGCAATACTGAAATCCTCAAGAAAATCATAACACCCAACATGTTGTATATGATAAATGTCTATGATATCAAGGTATGCGATGTGATTTGTGGCTAGAAATTTATGTAAGTATGATGATGATGCGAGGTATATACATGCTATGCGATTTCATATATCATGTATGATGCAAGTGGTGACACTAAGCTAAACAGGTTCTATGGTGCTCGTGGCATGGCAATTACCAAAGGCGTGTGTGTCACATGAATAGTGCGCGTGCAACAGGAGCCAATGGTAATGGTGTTCGTGTCCTACGAAGTGATATCGCACATGTGTATATGAATATCCATGCAATCTAGCAGACGATTAGCTATAAGGGTATGCAATGTGAATGGGGGGGTTAGCTAACTAACAATGCAAATCTTGCAAGAAATAAAGTAAACCTAACTAGGGGGCGCCTCGTGCCATCCAGACGATTTCCCCCCATAGATGAATACATCTACTCACCTGAAAGCCTCGCTAATCCGATCCGACCACCGCCTTAACTTTGCGCGCCGCGTCCGATGTTTCCGCGACCGATCCTAGAATTGCATAACACACAATATAAGATTACGGATTCCTGAAATGACGCAACTCATAATATAAAAAGATCGACGCTCATGAATTAGTCACAACGTGCACTCGGTGCGCGGAAAACACACGAAAATCGCTAAAACCTTAAATAAAATCGCCGTTTTGGGGCAACCGTCAAAACTAAAACCCGACTAAATCAAAATCCGCATTCGCACACCCTAAAAGTCGTATGAGATGCTATAAATATAGTCCATATATCGTAATTATATCACCTCCTAATATTCATGAAAATCTAGTAAGCATTAGCATAGAAATATCGATGCAATTATCGCGATTTAACGGTGTAGCGATCGCTACATCGCACAAAGAACCATTCTAACCAACTAGATAGACAAAACCCTAACTTAAACCCATCAACCATGCTACAAACCCTAATTACAACACCAAACCTTTACTAGAATTTCCTAAACAAGAATTCATAACCAAATTACACACTAAAACTACTAAATCTAGCAAATTTAAACCACAATTTGAACATTAGATAAGAATTATACCTTACAAGTTGAACCCTAACTTGCACTTGACTTTGAAAGATGCCTCCTTTCACCTTGTTTTAAAGCAAATTAGGGTTGGAAAGAGGTGGAATAGGATTATGGTTTGAATTTGTGAAGAAATGTGTTGATTTCGGTGGATTTTGTGCAATTTTTCATGAATTTTTGAAGAAAGAAAATGGGGGAAAATGGGGCTGTAGGAGGGTGGCTCGGCCAGAAGTAAAAGGGATAGGAGAATGAGAGAATGTGTGGAAATTTCCACAAAGAAAATATCATCTAAGTCAATTAATGCATGTTAAATCAAAGCTTTTTAAAAAAAAAAACCCTTTTTCTTTTCAATTTTCCAACCCCTTTTACCAAAAACAATCAAACATGAAATGGTTTGTCAAAATTTTTGTTACACTAAATTTTAGTTTATTATGGTTTCTAATTATGTAATTTACCCAATTAAATTTGTATTTATCACTAATTAAATGTAATTTTAAAAGCTTAAAATAATATTAAAAATAATTAATTAAGGAATTTTTTTTAATTAACTAGAAAATTTTAAGTGACATTTTAGTGACCAATTTATAGTAATATCTTATCTAAATTTTGTATAATTAGGTCTATAATGAAAAATACCTATTTTGACTTTTTGCGGAAAAGACTGCTAATTTAGCCGATTACCGAAAAACTGCCTAAACGATTTTCGAAGCGTTACAATCTTCCCCCTTAAAGAAATTCGGTCCCCGAATTTAGAATCTAACTATGCGTACCTTCAAAAAGATGGGGATATCTCTTCCTCATCTCGACCTCGGTCTCCCAGGTGACCTCCTCGCTGTTCGGGCCACGCCAAAGGACCTTGACGGACGGTATAACCTTCGACCTCAATTTCTTCACCTGCCGATCCAAAATGACCACCGGCTGCTTGGTGAATAAAAGATCATGCTCTAGCTGGATCGTCTAGTGCTGAATCGCATGAGAAGGATCATGAAGGTACTTGCGGAGCATCGAAACATGGAACACGGGGTGAACATCGGGGAAGCTGGGCGGAAGAGCTAACCGATAAGCGACTGGACCAACACGCTCTAGGATCTCGAAGGGACCAACATATCTAGGACTAAGCCTCCCTTTCCACCTAAATCTCATCACACCCTTCATCGAAGAGACCTTTAGGAAAACATGATCGCCAACGGCGAACTCGAGCCGGCGACGGCGCCTGTCAGCATAAGATTTCTGCCTACTCTGTATTGCTCTCATCCTGTCCCGAATCAGCTGTATCTTCTCGGTCATCTCCTGTACGATCTGCGGCCCCAAAATACTGCTCTCCCTGAGCTCTGTCCAACATACAGACGATCGAAATCTCCTCCCATATAAAGCCTCGAAAGGTGCCATCTGAATCGTCTCCTAGAAGCTATTATTGTAGGAGAACTCAATCAAGGGCAAATGACGATCCCAGCTACCACCAAAATCTAAAACACAAGCTCTGAGCATGTCTTCAAGAGTCTGAATAGTACGCTCTGACTGACCGTCAGTCTGCGGATGAAAGGCTGTGCTAAAACTCAATCGGGTGCCCAATGCTTCCTAAAGTTTCTACCATAATCGGCCGGTAAACTGGGTGCCCCGGTCGGACACGATGCAAGTCGGAACGCCATGCAGTCGCACGATCTCATCAATATAAACCTGGGCGTACTGAGCAAATCCAAAAGTGGTCTTCACTGGAAGGAAGTGAGCCGCTTTCGTCAATCGATCCACAATCACCCAAATAGAGTCATACCCTCGACTGGTCCTGGGTAGACCCACAATGAAGTCCATGGAGACCTGTTCCCACTTCCACTCGGGGATGGGCAAAGGCTGTAACTCGCCGGCTGGTGTCTGGTGCTCGGCCTTGACTTGCTGAAAAGTCAGGCATCTCGACACAAAGTCTGTAACATCCTTCTTCATCCTGTCCCACCAGTAAACCTCTCTCAAATTATGGTACATCTTGGTGGAACCTGAATGCACACTGTATACTGATCTATGTGCCTCAGTCCCTCAGAATCTGGTACGCACAGTCGAGTCCCAAATCGAAGTATCCCCTGATCATCAATCACGAACTCAGAAACTCTGCCCTACCGAATCTGCTCAATAATCTCTAAAATACGGGTATCGCCGGACTGTGCCTTGCGGATACGGTCAAGTAACTGTGGGCATGCTCTGAAATGGGCCAGCTGTCCTCCTGTAGGAGTAAACTCGAACTTCACTCTGCTGTCATATAAAACCTGCCAATCCGCCGTCGACTGCATCTGTACTGTGCTTAAACAAGATAAGCTACCTCCGGGCCTCCTACTCAAAGCATCTGCCACCACATTCGCCTTTCCCGGATGGTATAGAATCTCGCAGTCATAATCTTTCACCAACTCCATCCAACGGCGCTGTCTCATATTTAGATCTCGCTGCTGAAAGATATACTTTAAACTCTTGTGGTCAGTGGATATCTGACATGACTCACCGTATAGGTAATGTCTCCATATCTTAAGTGCAAATACCACCACAGCCATCTCTAAATCATGAGTGGGGTAGTTCTGTTCGTGTTTCCTTAGCTGCCGAGAAGCATATGCGATAACTCTGTCGTGCTGCATCAATACACAGCCCAACCCCACTCGAGAAGCATCACAATATACCACGAACCCGCCTGATTCTGAAGGCAATGCTAACACTGGTGCAGTAGTCAGACGAGTCTTCAACTGCTGGAAACTATCCTCACATGCCTGGGTCCAATCAAAAGGGACCCCCTTCCGGGTCAACCCGGTCAGCGGTGCAGCAATACGGGAGAAATACTGGACAAAACGTCGATAATAGCCGGCCAGACCCAGGAAGCTGCGAACCTCTGTAACTGATACCGGTCTAGGCCAACGCTGAATTGCCTCGATCTTCTTCGGGTCCACACGAATACCATCTCTCATCACCACATGACCCAAGAAGTCGACACTGTCTAACCAGAATGCGCACTTGGAAAATTTGGCGAACAGCTGATGCTCTCTCAAAGTCTGCAATGTGATACGCAAGTGCTGCTCATGCTCCTCCCGGCTCCGAGAATAAACCAAAATGTCGTCAATGAACACAATGATGAACTGATCGAGATACGGCCTCAATACATGGTTCATCAAGTCCATAAATGCTGCCGGGGCATTGGTGAGCCCGAACGACATCACCAAGAACTCATAATGACCATATCGAGTACGGAAAGCGGTCTTCGGAATATCCTCCTTCTGAACCCGCAACCGGTGATAACCTGACCGTAAATCAACCTTCGAGAAAAGCCCTGCACCCTGGAGCTGATCGAATAAGTCATCAATGCGGGATAGGGGATATCTGTTCCACACAGTAACCCGGTTCAGCTGACGATAATCAATGCATAGGCGCATACTTCCGTCCTTCTTCTTAACAAACAGGACGGGAGCACCCCAAGGTGACACACTCGGTCGGATAAGCCCCTTGTCCAGCAAGTCCTGTAACTGATCCTTCAGCTCTCTCAGCTCCACCGGGGCCATCCGATAAAGCGGTATAGAGATAGGCCCCGTGCCGGGGATCAAGTCGATGCAGAACTCAATCTCGCGCTCTAGCTGTAGACCAGGCAGCTCGTCGGGAAATACATCAGGGAACTCTCTCACAACAGGGACCTGGTCCAACGGAACCTCTGTGGAGCTAGTATCACAAACATAAGCTAAGAATCCCTGACACCCTTTCCTTAAGAGCTGACCGGCACGAAGAGAAGAAATCAAGCTGGGAAGGGTAGCGCTACGATCTCCCTGAATAACAAGAACCGGCTCACCAGGAAAACTGAATCTGACTGCTTTCTCACGGCAGTCCACGGATGCATTACAGGTGGCTAGCCAGTCCATACCAAGAAGAACATCAAAGTCTAGCATATCGAGGAGAATCAAATCAACTGAAGAATCTCTCTCCCCGATACAAACGGAACATGATCGGTACACGAAACGGGCAACAAACGACTCGCCTACCGGTGTAATAACGACAAGCGGCTGATCTAACGGAGAAGACTCTCAGCCCAACCTCAGTGCAAAGTATGTGGATACATAGGAATGTGTGGAGCCTGGATCAAAAAATACCTGTGCATCAAAAGAACATACTGGCAGAGTACCTGTCACGACGGCATTGGATGCCTGTGCATCCTGAGGAGTCAACACGAACACTCGGGCCTGTCCACCACTAGTATCCGGCTGTCCTCTGCTTCTACCTCGGCCTCTGCCTCTGCCTCTGTCGCCTCGTCCTCTTTGAATCGGACCGCCACGCCAACGACCTCTAGGAGCACCTGGCTGGCGTGGAGCATCATCAGGAGTAGGAAGTAGGGCTCTCTGAGGAGGTGGTGAAGGTGGTAAGGTCACATGCGGAACTGTCGCCGTGCCCTGGCGCCCTATGGTATAGTCTCTGACACGGTGGTACTGACTTCCGCACCGAAAACATCCTGGCGACGACTGCTGTGTCTGTGGATATGAACCAAATAACTGACCTTGCCTCAATCCTCTGCCGCCACCATCTCCCGGAAATAATCTATCGCGGTGTCTAGTCATCTGCCGCTGAGCTGGCGTATCAGTACGGATCCTCTTCGGCCCAGAAACGACCGGAGTCTCAGAAATACGCTTCTCCAAAAGTAAGGCTGCGTCCATCGCGGCTGCGTTTGTATCAAAGTGCTGGGTGCCGATGGCAAGGAATAGCTGTGTGTCAAGCCCTCGCACAAACCTCTTTATTCTCTTCTCTTCCGTGTCTACTAGGTACGGAGCATATCGAGACAACTGGGTAAACTGTATATCATACTCCGACACCGTCATCCCAGGAGTCTTGCGCAGAGACTCAAAACTACGGGCTCGAGCATCTCGGACACTCTCCGGAAGAAAACGGGCAAGAAACGCAGCTGTAAACTCATCCCAGGTCATAGAAGGTAGACCTGCAGCTCGGCCTCTCTCTACTGAATCGTACCATGTCTGGGCAAGACTCTCCAGACGAAAACTCGCAAACTCCACCAATCTATCATCAGAACACCTCAACGAATGGCAAATCCGAGCCATCCTATCAAGAAATGCCTGTGGGTCCTCTGTTGCATCCGTACCGGTAAAAGCTGGAGGTCTCAATCTCATAAACTCCTGTAGTGAAACAGGGATAATCTCCGTAGTAGCAGGAGCAACCATCTGTGCAGCAGGTACAATCGTGGTCTGTGCAGTGGAAGGAACGTCCTTGGACCTCTGTGCCCGACTGGACTCAACTAAAGATCCCATCATCTGTCGCAACTCCTGCATGCCGGCCTCTAATCTGGCAATACGGTCTGGATAAGGCGGATCAATATGACCCTGAGGGGTAGGCGTATCATCCCGCTCGATCCTCGCCTCAGAAGAGCCCGCTCGAATCTCATCCCTAGCGGCAACCCGCTGAGCTCTCGAAGTCTTTGGCGGCATCGAATCTGGAATAAGAAACAGGACCGATAAGAACATTGCAATTTAATCAAGGAATGCAAGGAATCAAGAAAGGAAATACAAGAAATTATGTCCTAAGGTCACTTAGGCAGAGTACCGTATCGTAAGTATGCCGCGGATCATACCCGCGCTACGCCACTCTGCTTAAGTCACCTACTCCATCTACCAAGGTTGTCCTATACTCAGAAAGGTAAAACCTACGCTCTGATACCAACTTTTTCACGACCCGAAAGTACGGAACGTGACTGGCACTTAGATTACGAGATGTCTAAAGGCGTAACGTAACCTAAGTCAGCCAAAGCCCAGAAAATCTAAACCAAAATCACAAGAGTGGAGGAAACCTTTCATGAAAACGATTTTGAAATCAATTAAGTTGCATTGAACCCCTTTTTAAAAACATCAAAAAATTTCGAAAATTTCGGCAGAGTCTCCTTTGTAAATTCTATCCCCCAAAATGGGTACAACAAGATATATAACCTGTAATCACAAAATGGCATCCCCAAGTGGGAGCTAGCTCTTCGCCCAAGGCGGATCACAACCACACGCAATATATATATGAAATCTCAAGAAAAGAGCATAAAGAAATGCAAAAAGAAAAAAAGAAAACACAACGTCGGCTCAAGTGAGCTCGACCCAAAAGAAACCACATATATACAATCTCTCAGCCTCATCAATAGGTTGAATATACAAATAAAAAGTGGTAGATGGAGAATACTAGATACAAAAATAGTACAAAAGAGATAAAAGTGCTCTCGCAACCCACCTACGAGCAATGTCGCGAGTCTGAGCAAAAGAAATCACTAATAAGATAAGCCGCCGCTACTAGGCTGATGAGTCCGACCTGCAAGACACTGTGGCACAATGGGGGTGAGTTGCCAGCTCGTGAGTTGAATATAACATCTAGTAAGGCTATCGTAAGAATGCACGCAAATGCGTCACAGCATGTATGTCCAGATGTGATGTAATACCTCTAGTATGCATGCACATGTATGCAATGTCAATACTAAATCTTTAAGTGTTTTAAATACTATGAGTTCTGCATTCTTAACTTTAGAAAAAGAATATCTGTATAATAGCTAAATACCATCAAGAAATCATCTGAAACCCGTGTCAAGCATCGACACCAAATATGAAAACACATCTGTTTCAATGTCTCACTGTATCAATGTCTCAATACATCGGGCTCCGTCAGTCCGGATCGGCCCATATCATCAAATCTCACGACAACAGTCGGTATCCTCCGGATATCCGCCGCGCCAGACATCACCAGTAGGTAGTCTTCCCCTGCCAGGCTCATCGTCTACAACTCGATCTTCTTGTCCCGGGATACCATACCGGGCCCACCATTGTCTTGACCCGAAAGTACGGAACATGACCGGCACTTAAACTACGAACGTCTCGAGGCGTACGTAATCTAAGTAAACCGAAAACCCAGAAATCCAAACCAAGAAAATAGTAGAGCGCAGGAAAAACCAACTTAAAGCAAGTAGTTTCAATAGCATAAGACGAATTATGCGGTCTTTTAAAAACATCAAAAATTTACTGAAAATTTCGGCAGAGTCTCCTTTGTAAATACTGGCCCCCAAACGGGATACAACATGAATAGTATACGAAATCAAAAAAAAGGCATCCCCAAGCGGGAGCTAGCTCTTCGTCAAACGACGGTCACAACCACACAAGCAATATAATATACAACGCCAACGGCGAGGATCAAAACTCAAAAGGAAACTCAAAACCACCAGAAATCCACAGAAATAAAACGCGCGGCTCTAAGGTCGAAAGAATAACATCACGGGTCTTTATCTCAAAAATAAATACATGTTTGGTTGATGGAACTTCTAGATACAACAGAATAACGATATACAAGATATATAATGGGGGTACGATACAAGTAAACCCACCTACTAGCAAATCACCCGAAGGAAACTATGCCCGCAAGCCGTAATGAAACCTGTACGGCAAACCTGCAAGAAACTGGGGCACAACGGGGGTGAGTTGCCAACTCGTGAATAGAAAAACATCTACAGAAAGAAATCGCATAAATAACGCAACCTGGGTCAATGATTATAATATAACCTCAAATATATGTAAAACATGCAGCCTATACAATGGCTAGTGTAATATCTAACCGAGTGTGACCTCATGTGCCCGTGTCAGTGCCTCAGGTAGCAATATATCATATGAATGAGGTATGAATGCATGAAAACAGAATGCATGTGAATGAAGAAACTGTTTTCATAATTTAGTGAGATTCCCTTTGTATTTTTAAAATGATGTATCATAATGAAATCAGCATAAAACAGTGCCTAGCATCGGCACAAAACGTAATCCCAATATCTCGATATCGCTGTTTCACAGTCTCTGTACCTCAATATCTCGAAATCTCAATGTCTCAATCACAATATCTAGGGCGCCGTCAGTCCAGACCGGCCCCTACCATCTATCTCAAGACCACGACGGTATCCTCCAGATATCCGACGCGTCAGGTAAAATCACCGGTAGGTAGTGCTCCCCTGCCAGGCTCACATCATCATCATCACGCGCTTCTTGCCCCGGGGTACCTTACCGGGTCCACCATGTACCCGAAACGGTTCATCCGCCTCCTCGAATCGGGTCTCGAAATCCATCAGCAAACTCATGTGGACGACTCATACATCATGGGAAAACCGCACTTTTTATTTTAAAAGAGAGAAAACAGTTTATATATGTTTTGCGGTTTTCCTCCAAATCCAGAAAATATCATGGAAATCCGAATCATCAATAGGATGTAAAACCATGAATATAAGCATGAGAATCCATGAATACGGCATAACAATGAATAACAGTATGCATGAAGCGACAAGTAATAACTACAATGTCTAATATGGCATATAATGGAAGTACACTAATATCATGTCAAAACTACTAGCTAACAAGCTAAGTCAAGCAAATATATCATCTAAAGTGTACGTGACATGGCAATTTCCGATGAAGATGTGTGTGAGCTGGAAAGTAGGTGTACGTGGTACATACGCATCATCGGTAATGGTGCTGGTGTCCTAACAGCATGATATCAATAATGGAATATGCAGCAAAATAAGTATGCGAGGCAGAGCGAACAGCAATAATGTGCGGGAGCTGAAAACTAGACACAACGATAACTAATTTGCATTAATCTAATATAAGTCCTACAAATTGGTGCCTTTTGAAATAACACGAATCATGGGGTTTTGAAAATAGGGGCTACGGTGTTTTTATGAAAAGATACGTCTTTTGAAATATCCGTAAGATCCCTTGGGCTGTCTTTTAAAATAACCACGATTCGTTAGTTTTGAAATAGGTAGGAGTCTAATCTAATCTAACAACTACACTAAACTATACGGCTGAACTAACAAGCTGAACTACAGGTAAGGAAACCGCCTATCATCTGAGTCGATACCTGTATATGTATAGTCGATGATCCCGCCTCAATAATATCATATCCATAACCAGACATCCCAAGTCAAGAGTGCGGATCAATCATCAATATAGCTCGTACGTAAATCCGTCGTACGGCATCCCAAATCTGGGTACGGGTCAATATCACATTCATCATACTATTCACCTGGTATCCTCTTTATCAATTATCATGATCGGGGTACTGATCTACCTCTAGTACAATACTGATACTGCCTAAGTATGCATGCAGGTGTAAGAATCACTACGCCAAAAGACCCGCTAAAACATCATGTCGTATATCAATACGAACCAAAGCACATCACCGATCTCCTGGCCCCAAGCCCAATCTCATCGACTCATCTCAAATTCCAAATACTATTCTCAAATCCGTATGTGAACACATAGTCCTATACCCATGTGAACCCATAACTATAAAGAATCCCATGAGCACATATCAATAGGAATGTATGCAAGTATGTATGTGTGTATGTATAGTGCAACACTACCCTAGGGTTCGCAACACTAAAGTAATCCAACACACCAATATCCATCCTAAGCATCGTTATTAATCCTAAATAACATATAATAATTGTTGGTGTGTATACGCATCCGTATACACCACCACGGACTGCGGGGGTGCTATACGCCATCCACCCGACTTCTCCCCGTAGATATAAATCTACTCACCTGGTCCTCGCTCGCCGGTGCCGATATCGCCACGCGCTTGCTTGTCGTCTCGAAGTCCACATGGGGGTACCTACATATCACAACGCATCGTATCGCATTAAAATCCGACTCATGACCAAAACAACACACGAATCCCACATAAGTCAAAACCTATGGTTGCTTTCACAAATCAACCCAAAAACCCTCGACGTCGGCGTACAAACGCCAAACCATCGAGAAAAACTCAAACGTATCAATCATGGTTTCACAACACCTTAATTATATATATAAAATAGGGTTAAAATCACCAAAACTTCAAATTCGCTTTAAAGCTATTTTTCCGAAAACCTAATAAGCAAAATTAACCGCTTTAATACAACATCTTGATGTTTAAATGAATCTAGCGTCCACAATATTGACTAAATATCACAACAAAGTCATATAAACCATTCCTATAATTTATTCGCATCAATTTCCATAATTTCCAAAATTCTAGTTTACAATATACCCAAATTTTAACAATTTTATAGCAAAAATACACAAACTACAATCTAGCTTGGATTTTCATGAATTAAAGTATTAAACTACACTTTAAAATGTTAATAATGCCATGAATACCCTAATTAGATTTTTAAACCCAATTATTTAACCAATTTCTAAAACCTAGTTTGCAATATTATGCAATTTAGACAATTTAAAAGTAGCAATTAGCAAGATGCAGCAAGATTAAGTTTTACATAACAATAACATATTAATCTACTCATTAAGACCACAATCTAATGATAACAAACCTAATAAAAATTTAAACCCTTTTCTAGAATTTTCTAAACTAGCAATCACAACCAAATTAACACTTGAATAAATTAGATTAACATAGTCAAACCAACAATTTAGCCTTTAGGTTAAGAATTTTACCTCAAAAAAAAATCAAGAGATCAAGAATGAAAACCAAGCCTCCAAAATGCTTCTTTTTCTTCAAGATCCATGCTAGCTTGGACAAGAAATAATGGGTAGGTCTTGGAATTGGAATTAGCTTTGAATTTCTATGGTTTTTTAAGCATTTTTGTGGATTTTTCATGCAAAAATTGAGTTGGATTTGGGGGAGGGCTGCTGCTGAAATGAGAGTAAGAGGAGTGAGAGAGTAAGGTATGTGAAATGCTAAGTCAAAGAAAATCCAAGTCAACCCAACCCATACATCTTTCTTCTTCTCCTTTTCTTTTTATTTCATTTTATAAGTAATGAAAAGTGAGGTGATTGGAGAGAGAAAGAGGGAGAGGGCTGTCAAAAAGGGCCGGCCACATGGTGGGGAGAAGAGAGAGGGTGTGTGTGTGAGGCAAAAAACACCAAACACCAATTCAATATACACCAAAACCCTTTTATTTTCACAAAATAAGCCTTTTTCTATCATATTTTCTAAAACCGTTTTGGCAAACCATTTTATTTCAAAAACCATATGATAAAATTTTGTTTAAAGTTTTATGATGCACAAAATTTGTTTCAACTCATTTCAATTTGTAATTTTCCCTAATTAAATATATTAGTGACGGCTTAAAATAATATTAAAATAATTAATTTCGGAAAAATTTTCAGAAAATTTGAAATTTCACCAGTGGCTCAATAAACACCAAATACTAGCAATTACATAGCTAGAATATGTATATTTAATTTTATAATAAAAATAGTTGTATTTTGACTTTTTACAGAAAACCCCCTTATTTTACCGTTTTTTCGAAATTTCACCGGAACGATTTTCAAAACGTTACAACCATGTACCTGAGACGGTTCATCCACTCCTCGAATCGGGTCTCGAAATCCAACAGAAAATATGAAAACTCATGGTGGACGACACATACATCACGAGAAAACCGCAACTTTGTTTTAAAAATGATAAATATAAGCTTTTGTTAAATTCTTGCGGTTTTCCCAAAAATCCAGAAATCGCAGCAATACTGAAATCCTCAAGAAAATCATAATACCCAACATGTTGTATATGATAAATGTCTATGATATCAAGGTATGCGATGTGATTTGTGGCTAGAAATCTATGGAAGTATGATGATGATGCGAGGTATATACATGCTATGCGATTTCATATATCATGTATGATGCAAGTGGTGACACTAAGCTAAACAGGTTCCATGGTGCTCGTGGCATGGAAATTACCAAAGGCGTGTGTGTCACATGAATAGTGCGCGTTCAACAGGAGCCAATGGTAATGGTGTTCATGTCCTACGAAGTGATATCGCACATGTGTATATGAATATCCATGCAATCTAGCAGACGATTAGCTATAAGGGTATGCAATATGAATGGGAAGGGTTAGCTAACTAACAATGCAAATCTTGCAAGAAATAAAGTAAACCTAACTAGGGGGTTCCTCGCGCCATCCAGACGATTTCCCCCATATATGAATATATCTACTCACCTGAAAGCCTCGCTAATCCGATCCGACCACCGCCTTGCCTTTGCGCGCCGCGTCCGTTGTTTCCAAGACCGATCCTAGAATTGGATAACACGCAATATAAGATTACGAATTCCTGAAATGATGCAACTCACAATATAAAAAGATCGATGCTCATGAATTAGTCACAACGTGCATTCGGTGCGCGGAAAACACACGAAAATCGCTAAAACCTTAATTAAAATCGCTGTTTCGGGGCAACCGTCAAAACTAAAACCCGACTAAATCAAAATCCGCATTCGCACACCCTAAAAGTCTTATGAGATGCTATAAATATAGTCCATATATCGTAATTATATCACCTCCTAATATTCATGAAAATCTAGTAAGCATTAGCATAGAAATATCGATGCAATTATCGCGATTTAACGGTGTAGCGATCGCTACATCGCACTAAGAACCATTCTAACCAACTAGATAGCCAAAACCCTAACTTAAACCCATCAACCATGCTACAAACCCTAATTACAACACCAAACCTTTACTAGAATTTCCTAAACAAGAATTCATAACCAAATTACACACTAAAACTACTAAATCTAGCAAATTTAAACCACAATTTGAACATTAGATAAGAATTATACCTTACAAGTTGAACCCTAACTTGCACTTGACTTTGAAAGATGCCTCCTTTCACCTTGTTTTAAAGCAAATTAGGGTTGGAAAGAGGTGGAATAGGATTATGGTTTGAATTTGTGAAGAAATGTGTTGATTTCGGTGGATTTTGTGCAATTTTTCATGAATTTTTGAAGAAAGAAAATAGGGGAAAAAATTGGGGCTGTAGGAGGGTGGCTTGGCCAGAAGTAAAAGGGAGAGGAGAATGAGAGAATGTGTGGAAATTTCCACAAAGAAAATATCATCTAAGTCAATTAATGCATGTTACATCAAAGCTTTTCAAAAAAAACCCTTTTTCTTTTCAATTTTCCAACCCCTTTTACCAAAAACAACCAAACATGAAATGGTTTGTCAAAATTTTTGTTACACTAAATTTTAGTTTATTATGGTTCCTAATTATGTAATTTACCCAATTAAATTTGTATTTATCACTAATTAAATGTATTTTTAAAAGCTTAAAATAATATTAAAAATAATTAATTAAGGAATTTTTTTTAATTAACTAGAAAAGTTTAAGTGACATTTTAGTGACCAATTTATAGTAATATCTTATCTAAATTTTGTATAATTAGGTTTATAATGAAAAATACCTATTTTGACTTTTTGCGAAAAGACTGCTAATTTAGCCGATTACCGAAAAACTGCCTAAACGATTTTCGAAGCGTTACAGATGGATTCTTGAATACGTTCGAATTTTCATCTTATGAAACTTGTCAGTCTTGTCTCAAAGGAAAGATGACGAAATCTCCGTTCACCGGACCTGGAGAAAGAGCAGCAGAGCTCATAGGACTCATACACAGTGATGTGTGTGGTCCGATGTCTATACATGCAAGGGGAGGGTTCTCATATTTTATCACATTCACTGACGATCTTTCTAAATTCGGATATGTGTATCTTATGAAATACAAATCTGAAGCTTTTGAGAAATTCAAAGAATTCAGGAATGAAGTAAAGAACCAGATTGGCAAAAGTATTAAGATCCTCCGGTCTGATAGGGGAGGGGAGTACTTAAGCATGGAATTCCTAGATTACTTAAAAGAGAATGGAATTCTCTCTCAGCTTACTCCTCCTTACACACCACAGCACAACGGTGTATCGGAGTGGAGGAATCGTACCCTATTGGATATGGTTCGCTCCATGATTAGTAATGCTGAGTTACCTCTTTCATTCTGGGGATATGCACTTCAGACAGCAGCATACCTTTTGAATCAAGTTCCGTCCAAATCTGTGCCTAACACTCCGTATGAAATATGGAGTAGCAAGAAACCATGTCTTAAATTTATTAAGATATGGGGTTGTCCGGCCTATGTGAAAACACAGAAACCGGACAAACTAGAGGCACGGTCAGTTCTATGTAAGTTTGTGTGATATCCTAAGGATTCACTAGGATATCTGTTCTACCATACTGAGGAACAAAAGGTGTTTGTATCTCGCCATGCTACCTTCTTAGAAAGGGAGTTTCTTGCAAAAGAAACTAGTGGGAGTACGGTAGAACTGGGAGAAATCCATGAACCACAAAATGTAACTGAAGATTTGGAGGAACGACTAGATTCAGTAATCCCAGACGAACCTCAGCCACTCTACAGATCTAGTAGGATTTCTCATCCGCCCGAGAGATACTACGGTTTTCTCATAGATGGGGATCGAGAGGATTGCATCTTGGAAGAAGATGATCCTATTAGTTTCAAGCAGGCCATTATCAGTAGGGACTCTGATAAGTGGTTGGATGCTATGCAATCTGAAATGGAGTCCATGTACACCAATAAAGTGTGGACCCTGGAAGTTGCTCCACCTGGGGTAAAACCCGTTGGATGCAAATGGATCTAAAAGAAGAAACTTGGTGTAGATAGGCAGGTGGAAACCTATAAGGCTAGACTCGTTGCAAAAGGTTTTCGTCAAAGACCAGGAGTGGACTATGACGAAACCTTTTCTCCAGTGGCTATGCTCAAATCCATTAGGATCCTGCATGCCATTGCTGCCTTCCATGACTATGAGATCTGGCAGATGGACGTAAAAACGGCTTTTCTAAATGGAAGTTTAGAAGAGTGTGTTTACATGGATTAGCCAGAAGGTTTTGTAGACAGTGGGAGCAGCGGGAAGGTGTGCAAGCTGCTCAAATCCATTTATGGATTGAAGCAAGTATCGCGGAGCTGGAACATCTGTTTTGATGAGACAGTCAAGGACTTTGACTTCATCAAGAACGAAGATGAGCTATGTATATATAGAAAGATTGTAGAACGAACTTTCGTATTCCTAGTCTTATACGTGGACGACATTCTTTTGATAGGAAATGACATTCCTATGCTACAATCAGTCAAGCTATTCTTATCACAAAGGTTCTCCATGAAAGTCCTAGGTGATGCCTCGTACATTCTGGGGATCAAGATTTACAGAGATAGATCCAAGAGACTACTGGGACTTTCGCAGTCCAGGTACATAGAGACCGTACTAAAGAGATTTAGTATGGAAGATTCCAAGCGTGGTAACATACCCGCTGTAGGGTTACTAGGCACACTCAAGAGGTTCCACAAGGCATCAACCATGCCAAACAAAAATTTTCCGGTGCCGAGAAACCCTAAACTAGATCGTTAACTAGAAAATAAAGGCGAAAAGCAAGCAAGCAAACAACTTTGCTAATAAGTGAAAGGGATTACAACCTTTGTAGATCCGGTCCACCACTTCTTTAGCTCCGTGTTGACGTCCCTCCGTTGCGATCATCGGATCCTGGACTCTAGAAATAGTTTCGTCGGAGAAATGATCGGGCTAGGTCATTGACTTCGAGGCCGAAGTTGATCTACGTCGGGGAGACTCAAACTCAAGCTATTCCTTCACTTGGTCAAAAACTTTGTGAAGAGAACACCCTATACTACATGGCAAGTAGTAGAGAATGAAGAAATAGGAAGTGGGTTCACTTTAGAATTGGATTTCTCACTCTTTTACCATGGCACCATTGGAGCTCTCAAGCTTTTGTGAGCTTGATGAAGATGAAGAAGAAGAAAGAATCATTTCCATTAAAAGAATAATATGAACACTTATCCTTTTAATCATGGCACCATGGTTGAGTTAAGCCCTCATGCTTAACTCATGTAGAGATTTAACCAAACCATTAGGTTAAAGGTTAGGTTAACTAATATCTTTAAACATATGACAAAAGAGTTGACTTTGTCAATGTTTATCAAGCTTCATGAAGCTTGATAACTTTGACCAAAGTCACACTTTTTTGTTATATGCTTAAGAAAATTGTAAACCCTAATCTAACCTTGATTTGGTTCAAGTATCATATACATAATTTATTTGTATCATCAAGCATGATACAAACATGTACACTTGCATATATCACATATAAACAATGTGCACATTCAAGTGAAAAATCAATCTTAAGTGAACCAATACTAGTTAATGTAAAGTGATATATCAAATATATAATTATACATTAAATCATTAAATCAACACTTGATTTAACGATCCGGTCATATCTGCATATAACCGACTAATCTCAAGTGTATCAATGTATCGAATCAACACTTGATTCGGTAACCCGGCTATATCACATATAACCGACCGAATAGAATACAGTATCGCATACCGGTATTATTCTCGGTCCCGCACATATCTCATATGCGCTCCTATTTCGTTTCACTTGAGCCAGAAAACCCCTGTGTAGGACTCTAAAGACTCGTCAATACGCCGGCAGCAGGTGATGATCATATCAAACACCCACAAGCCGCAAGCGGTCTGCTAAACGTAACGGCCACCCGAGTATTGAGCGATCAGAAGATCAACAAGCAAGCCCGCTCACACTCCTGTGAATCCAACCAGTAACACTACCGTACAGTCCGGTCTGTTCGTCTGATATGTCGCATATCTCGTCTAGGGGTGGTAAACGTCAGACCCCAATAACTCGATAAGTCGTGTCGATATGAGGATCATAACGGGTCGAGAAACTACTGGTAACACTTACCAGTAAATCCCTAAAGCAGCCTTGGCCAAGGACTTCCTGTTATAGCCAATCGAGCACTGCGCAACATCAACTCCCTATACCGGGAGAGACGAAACCCCTCCTATCGCTCATTGCCTCCATGTGATTCGGGACTGTACCCAAAAGCCACCTTTTTGCACGCACTCTTGGACGTGGTATGATGAAAATCAAAGCACAGTAGGAATCACACAAGACTCTATGACGATCTCGGGTCTACAGACTAACCTATACCAGTGTCACCAGAGAACTGCCATCTGACGTAAGGTATAATACCATCTGGGAGTTCTCGGCGAGTCCGTCCAGTGTACCCAGTCTCTACTGAGCACCCGTATATCATCTCTGATGTCAAACACCAATGGATATGGGATCATCCATCGCCCATCTGTATGGGTCGAAAAGGTATACGCTAGTCTACTCTGGTATATCAATGCCCTGTCTCGATACACCCACGACTAGGGACCTTGAAGGATGTACTTATGGACTACCATGTCCCCACTAGTATGATCCGCATCATAGTCCAGGTAGTCAAGTACACATCCTATGGGCTTTACCAACATGTAACAGAGAAACAATTAGTGTACACGTTAAGGTAAAGAGTAACCAGATAGCATACTATCATATCGAGCAAGAAAGTCATCCCTATATATGTCCAAGCATCCACTACAATATACATCCTATGTATAGTAATGGCCTCTAGGGCATACATATAATTAACAATCTCCCACTTGCACAGGGCCATCTGATAGCAGTGGTTGAAGTATCTCATACTCAACCATACCATAAAAATCTCTTTCTGGGAAAAGGCCTTTGTGAGTGGATCCGCCGTGTTGTCCTCTGAGTCTACTCTCCTAACCTCGATCCCCTGAAGATCAACCATCTCCACGATCAGGTGATACTGCCTAAGAATATGTCTGGATCACTGATGGGATGGGCGTTCCTAGGCATAAGCCACAACTCCATTGTCATACAATGGGAGGAACGAAGTTCATCTCATGAACTAATATACACCCAGACTGCCTCTTTGGTAGCATCTTAAGTAGTGATGTATCCAGCCTTTATCGTCTAGTATGCCACGGTATCTAGCTTGGAACTCTTCCAACATACCGTCCCTTTACTGAGGGTAAAGACAATGCCTGCGACTGACATTCAGTCGTCCTTATCACCCTGGAACCTTTCCAGTGATTCTCCCCAGGATCCATTGATACCTTCTCACTACAACTAGTGAGTATCGTAACATCCAATTAGATCTATCTCATATATCCAAAACCCAGGATTTAGTAGGTATCACTTTGATCCTATATGGAGAATCCTTATGATAAGCGGAGATTGACCGAGCGTAGCATAGGAAACTCCTTCCCTATCAAGAGTATGTCATCCACGTACTCTACGAGGATCACCACCATACTCCCACTACCTTTTTGTATATACAAGGTTCATCTACCATTTTGATGATGTCAAAATCTTTGACTACCACATCAAAACAGATGTTCCAACTCCGCGATGCCTGCTTTATCACATAAAACATCTTGCACACGTTTCCGCTGCTTCCACTGTCTACGAAGCCCTCTGACTGTGTACTTATAGACTCTGTCTTCTAAATCATTATTTAGAAAAGCAGTCATGACACCCAACCGCCAGATATCGTAGTCGTGGTATGTAGCCGTGGCAAGTAGGATCTGGATGGACTTAAGCATATGCCCCAGAAAAGGTTTCATCATTAGCTACAACTAGTCTATGATGCAAACCTTTAACGAGTCTAGCTTTGAAAGTCTCAACTTTTCCATGTACACCAAGTAATCTTCTTAAGATATACTTGCTCCTGATGGGGATTTAACCCTTCAAATAAAGCAACCAAAGTCCATACTTTGTTGGTGTATAAGGATTCCATCTCAGATCGCTAAGCATCCAGCCATTTTTACAGAGTCCTACTCCTGATGGCCAGCCCGAAACTAGTTGGGTCATCATCTCATGATGCAATCCTTGCTCCCACTGTCATAGAGAAACCGAAGTATCTCTCAGGTGGGTAAAGAAACCTACTAGATTGGCGGAGAGGCTGAGGTTCGTTGGTTACTATTGAATCCTTTGGTTCTACCAAATCAGCAGCTGCAGTTTGTATAGCTGGAACTCTTTCCAGTTCTACCTCATGTCCACTAATTTCTTCACAAGAAATTCCCTTTCACAAAGGTGGCATGCTGAGTAACAAAACATTTTTGTTCCTCGGTTAGGTAGAAGATATTCCCTTGCGTATGCTTGGGATATCCAACAAACTTCTACAGATCCGACTTTACCTCGAGCTTGTCTGGATTTTGCTTTTAGACATAGGCCGGACAACCCCAAATCTTAACTGACTTAAGAGATGGGCTCTTCCCTTTCCATATCTCATATGAAGTGGTAGGCATCTGATTTGATCGGAACCCTATTCAATAGGTATGCAACTTCATAAGTGCATAACTCCCTAAAAGGAAATAGGAAACTCAGTAGTACTCATCATAGAGCACACCATATCTCATAGGGTGCTATCGCTCCTCCCCGATATACCATCGTGCTATGGTGTATATGGAGGAGTAATGCTGAGAGAGAATCTCATTCTCCTTTAGAATAATCCTGGAATTCCGTGCTCAAGTATTCTCCTCCTTGATCACATCAAAGGACATAATACTTTTACCCGTATTTTGGTTCTCTACTTCTAACTTATATTCTATGAATATCTCTAAAGGTCCGGACTTGTGTTTCAACAGGAACATATATCTGAATCTTGAGAGATTATCAGAGAATGTAATGAAGTACAAAGAACCGGTCTTGGCATGTGTAGACAGGGGACCTTCATACATCAACATGTATCAATCCTAAGAGTTTACTAACTCTTTCTCTGTTTCCAATAAACAGAGCTATGGTCATCTAATCTTTGTGACATGACTGGCAAGTTTCACAAGATGTAAATTCAAACTGATTTAAATATGCATCTTAATGTAACTTAGCTAGTCGGGTCGCATTGACATGACCTAGACTACAATACCTCAAGAAGGATTCGTTCATGTCTGAACTCTTCCTCTTGTGTGTGTTCTATATACTAAGAACTGTAGTTTGATTTAGAACGTCTTTTAGATAACGTGCCTGAACCGATCAACTCTTGATATAGGAAATGTTCAAAACATTATCCAACCAATAAAAAATTATATCCTTCTTTATCTAAATAAAGAGACTGATATGATTTTGTATATCAGGTTCGGTATCTAATAACATTTGTTCAGAATCAATGTATTCTGGTAAAACAGGGTGACAGTGACCAACAGACCTGGCTGCAACACTTGCACCGTTTTCTGTCTCATGAAACTTATCACCCGTTCTCAGTTCTCTACTTTTCTGTAGCCCATGTAACAAATTACATATGCGGGATCCTGATCTGGTATCACATACCCAAGACGTAAAGGATACTGAGAAACAGTTCTGTGTAATGAACACACCCGAAGATGATGCATCATATGCACTTTCTTCGTTTGGGCGGCACAGGAATTCTGATAATCCCCAATTTCCTGCTCTGTCTTATAACTATTATAAGTTGGAGCGGGACCAACGTTCCCCAGCTCAGTATAACAAGCGGGTTCGGTCAATAGATCCGTTTTATTATCTTGATTAAGGTGTGACATGGTCGCTACCTGGAGAGAGAGAGAAGAAAACACTCTGCGTGCGCTCTTGCAAGATCAGATTGGTTATTATTTTATCTAATCAGGATGGCTCCCACTGTTTTTATCAAATCTTCCTTCAAACTCTAAAAGGAAAGACTAGCCGAGATTAATTACACTCTATAAGTTTGCCAATCTTTCAGCCAAGCCAGTGTCGGTACTTTGAGGGAGGTTCCCCATGCTTTCGCACGGACCTAATTACAGTAAACCTCATTTTCCTAGAGGTGTAACCCCGTTGAAACCTTTCTAGACACCTACTTGATCGGCTAATTGTAAAGTGCAAAACTCTCCCAGGAGTAACAATTACTCGTAGTGGGTATCAGGATCCAACTATCATATAGAAGGTATGCAATCTCATTGCAAATTTCAACACTTGAAATTCCCGATAATATTTTTACCCCTAGCACTTATGACCTTGGCTAAGGTCAACAAATCATAAGCACTGGTCAAGTTCTACCCGTCATTTCGTGATTAATTAGACCCACCCACATGACCCTTGGCTAAGGTCAACAAAGCCACATGACTGTCCTAACTAATCGCATCATATGCAGTATAGGAAGATATCACTTAGCTACCGTACACTACGCCTCGGCTATGGTCGACAAACGTAGCACGAATACTAAGTACTCTACTTCCTAAAATGACGGAGGGTTGCTGATGGTTTTTAAGAAAACCTTTAACGCTTTGAACTTGATCTCGTTGCGGAATCAAATGTTTTTAAATAGAGTGTTTTTGAGGCTTTTCTAGTTTTGCTAAAGGGGTCACTCCCGGTGAAGGAATCGTCGGCCCTTTCCTCATCGAATAAGGTGCAGGATATATCATATATACCACTGTGCAAAGCAGAAACTATAGAAGCAATCAAAAGTATTTGAGAAGGACTAAGGAGATGTTCCTGATTTACGGTAATGGAGACCTCAGGGTCGAGTCCTTTACCGACTCAAGCTTCCAGAGTGACAAGGACAACATCAAGTCTTTCTCGGGTTTTGTGTTTACCCTCAACGGAGGGGCGGTATGTTAGAAGAGTTCCAAACAGGATACCGTCGCAGACTCGACGATGGAGGCTGAATACATTGCTGCTAGCGATGCCGCAAAAGAAGCGGTCTGGATGAAGAAGTTCATAGCTGAACTTCAGGTGGTTCCATCCATTGTTGATCCGATACCAGTGTATTGTGATAACAATGGGGCTATAACTTTAGCGAAGGAACCACGGTCCTATCAGAAATCCAGGCACATCTTAAGGCGGTATCACTTGATCAGGGAGATCGTAGATTGCCAGGAGATCGAGGTCCGGAGAGTGGATACGAAAGACAACACGGCGGATCCATTTACAAAGGCCCTCCCTCAAGCACAGTTCGAGCGACTTTTTTGGATGTTGGGTATGCGGTACACCAGCAGTTGGCCTTAGAGCAGACATTGGGTATTCGGTATACCAATCATTGGCCTTTAGTGCAAGTGGGAGATTGTTGGATGTATATGCCCTAGAGGCCAGTATTGTATATGTATACATATGGATACTAGGGATATGTATGTACAGAACAATCTTGCTCAATTTTATAGTATATTATTTGACCTGTCTTTATCGGGATATGTGTATTTATTTATATTGTTGTTATATCTGGTTTGCACATATTGATAAAGACTCGATACGGTAGAATACATTATGGTTTGTCTTTATCTTAACATGGCATATGTCATACTCGTTATTACATATTGCGGTTACATGTTGATAAAGCTTCTAGGATTTGCTTGATTACCTGCGTTGTGATGGCGATCATACTTGTAGGAGTAGGGTAGTCCATAAGCACATCCTTAAATGATCCCTAGTCGCGTGAGTATCGAGACTGGGCACTGATACTCCAGAGTAGACTGGTGTGTACGTTTCTAACCCCGCCGGGGGATGGTTGGTCCCGCAACCATTGGACTGATGCACCTAAGATCGTATACAGGTGCCCACTGGGTGTGAGTACACTGGATGGACTCGCCGAGAACTTCCATGTGGTACTATACCTATCGTCAGATGGAAGTTCTCAGGTGACATGTGTACAGGTTAATCTTTGGACCTGAGATCGACATTTGTCTCGTGTGAGTTCCCACTGAACTTTGATCACTACCCTACCACGGCTCTACTGAGTCGTGCAAACAGGTTTTGGTTGGGTTCAGTCCCGAGCCATATGGAGGCAGTGAGTGATTGTCGGGGATTCGTCTCTCCTAGTATAGGGAGTCGATATCGCACTGTGATTCGATTAGTCAGGACCATAAGTCCTTGGTCAAGACACTTGGGATTTACTGATAGGTTGATCAGTAGTTTCCCGGATTGGTCCTGAACTACATCGGCATGACTTATCAGGTTGTTAGGGTCTGACGTTCACCATCCCCTAGACCCGGTATGCGATACTCTTTGACGAAGAGACCGGACTGTACGGATAATGTCACGGATAGGCTCAGTAGGAGATCCAGATGAGTTTGTTCATCGGCCTTCTTTTCGACAGGTACCTGGGTAGCCGTTACGTACAGCTAGTGCCGCTGACGTGCTTATGGTTAAACCTACTGCCAGAGTACTGTCGAGTCTTTAGAGTCCCACACAGAGGGTTTCCCTGATTTAGGCAAAATGCTGTAGTAGCCGTATTGGATACGTGCAGGGTTCGATCGATTGATGTACTTGTTACTCGGATTTTCGATCAGATAGTTTGTAATACTAGCCGGCTCAGGTTTGAGCCGGATTATTAAATCAGGTATTGATTTAATAATTTACGTATATGTATTTCGATATATATATTCTAGTATTACGTTCTTCGTGTTATTCTATCTCATTTGGGCGTTCGGATTTTTATCTGATTGCCGGTATATTTGTACAGTAGACTGAAATCCGTATTTATTACAGATTTCCTTCTAGAATGTGGCCACCTCATTATGGATTTTCTATTTATTTGATAAATGGAAATGAGGTGTAAAGTGAGAGGTGAGGGAGGTATGGAGTTGACCATGCTTCAATAGTTTACAAATGAATTTATAATTCATTTTGGGTTTACTATAGAAGCATGATTGCTATTGTTTAATGAAAGAAATGAACATACAAAACTCTTGTGTGTGAATTTCTCTCTCATGCTTGATCATTTTTCTTGAGCTCCATTTTTCTCTCCAAGCTCCTCCCTCCTCTTGCTTTCCTCCATCTTCATCTTCTTCCTCTTCACTAACTTTCTCATGTGTTGAGAAATAAGTGAAGAGGTTAGAAAAGAGATAACAAACACTTATACATCCAAACTACATCCTATATTACTTGGACTAGCATCCCAAGTTCTCAAGTTGCTCTTTTGACACTTAGCAAAGAGCTAGAGCCATGGATCATATCCCCCGGGTGGATCATCAAGGACCAAGGAAGGCCGGATAACAAGCACGATCCCGGAGGACCGACGGAGCAAGGAAAGAAGATCAAGCAAGTTCAAGATGGCTAGTAGGAGCTAAGGATGAAGAACGAAGACCGAAGGACTTGGTTCGTTTGGTAAGAATTCCTCATTATAGTAGATAGCTCTCCTAGTGTAGCTAGTTAATTTTATGGAAAGATCCGGGTTTAGAGTTAAACTAGTGCCAAGATTTGTTCGTTAGAAAATTTTTGTTCCGCATTTGGCCATGGAAGTTGATCGGGGAACTAGGGTAACCCTTCAGTTCGAGAGGCTATTCGAGATGATAGGTCTGCGATATGCCAGCACATGGCCTTAGTGCAAGTGGGAGATTGTTAGTGTGATATGCCCTAGAGGCCATTATTGTATATTACTAGTTTGTATATTACATTTTGAAAGCTTGAGATATATACACAGATTGACATTCTTGCTCAATATGGTAGTATGCTACTTGGTTTGTATCTATCTTAATATGTGTATGTGTTTCTTTTTAACATATTGCTAGTACATATTGATAGAGCCCTTAGGATCTTTTGATTGACTACCAGCGTTGTGATGGCAGTCACGCTAGTGGGGGCTGGGTAGTCTATAAGCACATCCTTATACAGGTCCCTGGTCGTAGGATTATTGAGACGGGGCATCGATACTCCAGAGTAGACTGGTGTATATGCTTCTCATCCCAGGAGGGGAGATGGTCTGTCCCACAGCCATCAATACGTCGTACTAGAGATAGTATGCAGGTGCTCGTTAGGTTACGAGTACACTGGACAGGACTCGCTAGGAACTGTTGGTTGGTATTATACCTATCGTCAGTTATCAGTTCCCAGGTGACATGAGTACAGCTTAGTCTGTTGACTTGACACTGTCACTTCACCTCGAGTGTGTTCCCACTGTTCTTAGATTACTACCCTACCGCGGCTTTATTGAGTCATGCAAACAGGTAGTAGTTGGGTGCAGTTCCGAAGCATTTGGAGGCAGTGATGGTTACACAGGATTCGTTTCTCCTGGTATTGGGAGTTGATATCGCGCTGTGTCTAGGAGAGCCATTACACAAAGTCCCTGGCCAAGGCAAGTGAGATTTACTGGCAGTGTTTCCAGTAGTTTCTTAGGGTGTTCTGGACTACACTCCGACACGACTTGTACCGCTATTAGGGGTCTGACGTTTACCGTCCCCCTAAGCCCGACATGCGATACTCTTAGACGAACAGACCAGACTGTACGGAGATTGTCACATTCAGGCTCAGTAGGAGTTCGGATGGGTTCACCTCATCGGTCTTCTTATCGATATCTACCTGGGGACCGTTATGTACAGCTAGTACCACTTGCGGCCTGTGGTTAAACCCACTGCCAGCGTAGTGTCGAGTCTTTAGAGTCCCACACAGAGGGTTGTTCACCTTTGGGCAAAACAGAGTAGAGGTCGTATGGTTTTACGACAGGGTCGTTCACATATGCGTACTTGTGCGTGTTCGGTGTTCGGGCAGATGATACTAGTGGGCTTTGGTTTAAGCTAGATCTAGTATTTGGTTTTGGTTAGGTTCGGTCTCGTTATATTCGTGTTCCTCGGAATACGGATGCGGGTGTGTATACACAGTTGACAGAGGCAGAGGAACCTCATTAGGGTTTTGACCATTGACTTGATCAAAACCTTAATGAGAATGAGAAATATGATTAATAATATTAATTAAGTATAATTGTATCATGGTTAGAATTGGTTTGACCATTTGACTTGTTGACTTACATTGACCTAGATATTTTTCTTTTTGTTTTTTGTTAAAGATGCTTCATGAAGCATGCTTAGCATTAAATGTGAAATGATAATGGTCAAATCAATTCACCATCACAATTTTCTTAACTATTATTATTATTATCATATATTTATCATATGAGAGCTAGGTTCATTCATTCTATCATTCTCTTTCTCTCTCATAGTTAGCTCTCCCTCTTCCTCTCTCAAAACTTAAGTGTTTCATGTGTTGAAAATCATAAGCTTTTGAGACTAAACCATCAAAATACCTCTCTACTCACTCTAGGGTTCTTAGTCTAGCAAGCCAAGCACTCTAGTTACTTCATTGTTGAGGTAGGAGCTTAAGGTAGAGGCCTTCTGGTGGATCTTTCTTTGGCAAAGAGAAGACGAAGATGAGGAGCCGTCTACACCACTCAAAGGAGCTCACAAGAAAAGGAAGCAACACAAGAAGAGAAGGAGTTCAAGCTTTTGGTATAACCTCTTAACCTAGTAGTTAAAACTCCTTGTATGTTTGTTAGTTCTTGTTTAGCAAAGATCCTTCATGGTTAGTCTATGTTTCCTTATGATAAAAATTTGATTTTTACTCTTTCCGCCTCCCCGTAAGTACCGGGGTGGGTAACATAGACTTACAGGTCCTCCCTCAATCATTGCAATCGCGTGCCTGCGATCTAATAATTGACTTTGAGGGCACTATATCCAACAATCTCCCACTTGCACTCAAGGCTAATTATTGCGATGTCGCATACTCACAGCCCGTGTGATACCGAACACCCAACTCCTCTACTGATCAATCTTACAAAGACCGTTTGTGAAACTATTGCGTTCGAGGAATAGCCTTAGTGAGTGGATCCGCCCTGATGTTTTTTTCTATGTCTCTCTTTATCTCAAGTTCGCGGAGAAAGGCATCTCCTGAAATGAGCAATACCTGTCTTAGAATATGTCTGGATATCTGATGGGACCTAATTCACAAATGAACTCCAAATCCAGAAAACTTCTTAGACTGTATCGTCAACTGAATTTAATCAGTATCCTGCGCCATGTCTCCCTCAGTATCCGCTTGGACTACCTGTCCAAACTACTGCCCCTCTTCAGAGGGAAAACTATAACTCTGACAGTCACTCTGTCATCCAGGTCATCTTGGAAGCCTGGAATGATAACCGTCTCCCGAAAGAGGCTGTCGTTATCATATCCCTAGAACATCAACGTATGTTCTAAAACTGCTTCCGAATGTTTCTCCAGGATTGGATTAATATAAACTTATTGCAGCTAGTGCAAAAACAACATCTGGTGTGGTAGTTGACATCTCATGATTGCCTCAATTGCCTAACCAAGTGATATGCCAATCATGCACATCCCTCGCCCCTTTAGTCTGTAAGACACATTTAGAGAGGGTGACTCAATCACCTGCAGGTACACCACCATGCTAGGAGTCGTCCATTCTAAAATACCTTTAGAATACTGTCTAAGTACCCAGATTGGGAAACTACCCAAATCTAGATCTAAAACCATAGATCTAGTAACCAGAATGTCTGATATAATATCCAAGTCCTTTATGCGGAGAAACCACTATGTGACAACCAAAATATGACCGATCGTAGTATAGGAATTTCACTTCCTACTATGTGTATGTCATCCAAATACCAGGACATCACACCCTACCGCCTTCTTAACAGATCCATCCCCGATTCTGATGAAGTCAAAGCCCATGACTGTCACATCAAAAATAGATGATCTATCTCCCCTATATCTGCTTTAGTCTATAAATAGACATAAGTGTTAGTGATATGTATGCCCTAGAGGCCATTAGTGTACATACGATGTATATTGTAGTGGATGCTTGGACATATATATGAAGGACTTTCTTGCTCAACATGATAGTATGCTATCTGGTTGCTCTTTATCTTAACATGTACTGTGATTGTCTCTATGTTACATGTTGATAAAGCCCTTAGGATAAGTACTTGACTACCAGGACTATGAAGCAGATCATACTAGTGGGGACAGTGTAGTCGCTAAGTACATCCTTCTAATGTTCCTAGTCGTAGGTGTATCGAGACAGGGTATCGATATACCAGAGTAAACTAGCGTATAGCTTCTCGACCCATGTAGATGGGCGATGGATGATCCCATATCCATTGGTGTTTGAGGTCAGAGACAGTATACGGGTGCTCAGTGGAGACTGGGTACACTGAACGGACTCACCGAGAACTCCCAGATGGTATTATACGTCATGTCAGATGGCAGTTCTCTGGTGACACTGGTATAGGTTAGTCTGTAGACCCGATATCGTCATAGAGTCTTGTGTGATTCCCACTGTGCTTTGATTTCCACCTTACCACGTTCAAGAGAACATGCAAAACGGTGGCTTTTGGGTACAGTCCCGAATCACATGGAGGCAATGAGCGATAGGAGGGGTTTCGTCTCTCCCGGTATTGGGAGTTGATGTTGTGCTGTGTACGATTAGCTATAACTGGAAATCCCTGGTCAGGGTTGCTGAGATTTACCGGTAAGTGTTATCGGTAGTTTCTCGATATGTTATGGACCTCATATCGACACGACTTATCGGTTACTGGGGTCTAACGTTTACCACCCCTAGACTGGATATGCAACATATCAGACAAAGAGACCGGACTGTACGGGAGTGTTACTGATTGGATTCACAGGAGAATGTACATGCTTACTTGTTGATCTTCTGATCGCTCAATACCTAGGTGGCTGTTACGTTTAGCTGACCGCTTGCAGCTTATGGGTGTTTGATATGATCATCACCTACTACCGGCGTATTGACGATTCTTTAGAGTCCTACACAGAGGTTTCCTGGCTCAAGAAAAACGAAGTAGGAGCACATATATGATATCTGCGGGACAGAGAATAATACGTGTATGTGATACCGTCTTCGATTCTCGCGATATGTGATATCGGTCGGGTATATGTGATATAACCGGGTCATTAGATCAAGTGTTGATTTAATGAACTGATACTTGTTATATTAGTCGGTTATTTATGAAATAGCCGGATTATCGGATCAAGTGTTGATTCGATAATTTAATGTATAATTATATATTTTATATATTACATTACATTAACTAATATAAGCTCACTTAAAGATTCTTTTTCTCACATGATAATACATTGATGTATATGCGATATATGTTAATTGTATTATTTTCTTTTGTTACAGAATATTGTATATATGATATATAATATTGTAACATGTTAGGGTTACAAATGCAACTAGGGTTTTGAGATTAAACCATGTTAGGGTTTGGATTAGGGTTATTGTTTTGGATGAGCTTTGTGGAAGCTTCTTGAAGCTTTGACTTTGTCCTCACACTTTGATATTTTCTTTAGATATTTGTTAACCCAATCCTAACCTTAACCCAGGGTTTATTCTCTACAAGGGTTAAACATGACATGCTTAACCTTAGGTAACCACAACAATAAATCATTCATCATTTTCTTCTTCATCTTCTTCAAGCTCTTAAAAAGCTTGCTTGATTTTTATTTGTGATGAAACAAAGTGAGATAAAGAAAACAAAAGAGAACAAAATTCCTACTTCATCATCCTCATCTATTCTAGCCACTTAGATTAGGGTGTTTGCTTTACTAATACTTGATTAGTGAAGCAAGAGCTTAGGTTTGAGATTCTTCAAGGTAGATCATCTTAGTTCTTGAAGATTAGAAGCAAGGTTGCATCATTCTCTTCATGAAGCCTCTCTAGAGTCCGGGTACTTGATGATCGCAGTGAAGAGACCTCAACACGGAGCTTATGAAGTGAAGGAATGGACTACAAAGGTTGTAATCCCTAACTCTTAGATGTTAAAGTTTTAACATGCTAGTTTTGTTTGATTCTCTTGTTAAAGATTCTAGGTTTAGGGTTGTCTATAATGGCAAAATTTGAAATTGGCATGAGAGATGCCACCCGAAACCTTACTGCCATTGTAGGTAACCCAACAGTGGTATCAGAGCCTAGCTAGAGAATTAGACGGATAAGTGTAGGATTACGAAACCGAAACAACTCCGAAACACCCGATGCAAACCCCTAGTTTCTGTCGATTTTAAAATGAGCTCTAAAATTTTTTCAAACAAGTGCAGGATCATGTATGAGATACATAGTGAACATACCCCAAAGCAGGACCCATGTGCTCGGATTTTGGCCGAGCACATGGCCCAGAAATCCGAGCAGGCCGGGCCCCCAGTGGGTGTTGAGCTCCAGGTTTAGGTGGTGTTCAAGTCTCTGGAGTTTGGTACTTTTGGTGTTGTTTATTTTTGCTAAATTTGCATGAGATGTTTATTTACTATAAAGGTAATTCGGAGGGTTTCGTATTCGCAATTCTAGCTTTGTTTCGGTTTGTTTAGACAGTGTTAAAAAGTTCGAACGGATATCAATAACTCACTTTTTCCCCTGCCGGAAAATTTCCAAGTGTTGGATTTTTTCTTAGTTAAAGAACATTCAAAACCGTGCAAGTAACACGGTGGACCCTCTAGAAGAACGAAAACCTTAACTCGATTATGTGACCGTCAGAACCGCCTCTAAACCCTAAGGTTTGTGGTAGTTCGGCGTTGCCATATGTGAGGCGTTGGTTTGACCCTTCTACGGCTGGTTCATTGGTACTGTGGCATGTGATGGATGCTTTTAAACTAAATTCAAGTGTTGAGCAAATAGGGAAATTTTGGGTGTTTGTTGATTCGATCGGAATGTTTAACATCATCTAACTTTTTCTGTAATATGATACAATATTTGGAATCCACAAGTAGTTATGAGATAACTAATTTGAATGTTATAAATTTAGCAGTTTAGTCTCAGTAGATCGGTTCCCACGGGATTTTGATGCGATCGAAAAGTTCGTCGCAATCACGTAGCGTATGCGGATACTCGCCGGGTAAACTTAATAAATAGCTATGCCCCAAAGCCTCGACCAGGTGACTGTAGGAGAACCCCGTCGCCGAAAGCATCCGTTCGGATGCTCGCGGCAGCAGTGTTCCGCCTTAGTGCACTTCATCGACGGCATCGGGGGGTGCGGCCGTCTACTAAAGTTTCTGACGAGTATTCGATCAAGATGTCGGGAATCTTGTTGAATTACCCGACTTGATATTGAAAAGTGTTTTTGAGATCGATACTAAAATGTGGGGTTTATAATTGTTAGGCATGTGATGTTTAAAAAATTCATTTGGTTAGGCATGTGATGTCTAAGGAGATTGCGGATTCCAACTATTGTAGTTTTACGCTTTCTTTTCTGCGACCGTAAGTGTAATATGTGGTGTATCGCCGGTTTTGTTGCTATACATCAACGACAATTGGGATACGCATATTTACTTACGTTGATGACATGTAATGTTATGTGTTGCTGTGATATGTTATATTGAATCGTCGTGGTTTGAATAGCCGGGGGTTTTATGTAAGATGAGAGTTTTTCATTTTCATTCATGTAAAATTCATTGTATGTAATATTCTTTTATTGGGGCACTTCCGGGTTGAGGATGATGTCACCATTGTATATTATTTACTTTTCCGCATTAGGATAGACCCAAGGCGGGGAGCATAAGAAACCGGGTTCTAGGGTCCAGTGGGAGACCGTCTCGAGGAGTCGAGACCGGGTCTCCTAACTCTAGAATTGGTAGGGTTGCTTGCCGCTCTCGTAGGGGTCTAGGGGTGTTGGATTTGCTATTCATCATGACCGTGGAATCCGTGTTTTATACAGGCTCGCAATAAAACACGGACCTCCTGGTATATCCAATATTTCATATGTTTCTTCTGCTGCAATATCTGTGATGTGATCATTTGATATATGATGAGATGAATACACGATATAGTATGTGTGATATATTATATAGACGTTGCTTATGTTTTACACCCGCGCTAGCACTGCCCCGCTCTGTCGTTAGTTACCTAACCTAACGGTGCACGAGGGGACATCGAGGCGAATGCGGATGGCATAAGCGTACATTGTATTTATCTATGATATTTAGGTAAACTAAAATGATGTGACTTCATTAATGAGATTGATGAAATAAAAGAAACCTAAAGATGTTGTGGAATCGAATTTTCAAAAACAGGTAGCTCTAGTTATTGTGATCTTAATGGACATGTAGGTACTAGTCGTAGTGGGTTTGATACTATCCATGGAGGTTTTGGTTTCGGACAAAGGAATGAAGTAGGTGACTCGATTCTAGATTTTGCCTTATCTTATGACTTGATCTTAGCAAACACCTGGTTTAGGAAAAGAGAGTCCCACCTTATCACTTTTAGGAGCGGATCAAGTGCTAGTCAAATAGACTTTTTTCTGATGAGAAGAATAGATAGAGGTATTTGTATCGACTGTAAGGTAGTGCCAGGTGAGAGTGTAACCACTCAACATAGACTTTTAGTTCTAGATTTTCGATTTAGAAGAGAACCTAGGAAGATTAGATGTAAGGTAGAGCCTAAAATTAAATGGTGGCGATTGAAAGAAGGCAACCAAAAGGCTTTTATAGATCGTGTAGTCCAAGAAACGGATTGGCAGTCGGAAGATGATCCAGACAAAACATGGAACAAAATGGCTAGTTGTATCAAGAAGGTAGCTAGAGATCTACTTGGTGAGTCGAGAGGTGGTGCTCCACCATCTAAGGACATATCATGGTGGAATGAAGATGTAATGGCTGCTATTAAAATTAAAAGGGATTCTTATAAAGATTTGAAGAAAAATAGAGATGTGGAGAGATTTGAGAAGTACAAAATGGCTAAAAAGGAACTTAAGAAAGTTGTTCGGGAAGCTAAATCTAAGGTCTACAAGGAGGTGTACGAGAAATTAGACACTAAAGAGGCTGCAAATGATATATACCGGATTGCTCGGATGCGAGAAAGGAAGACTAGAGACTTATGTGCGGTGAAGTGTGTCAAAAATGAAAATCAGAAGGTTTTAGTTCGAGATGAAGATGTTAAGGAAAGATGGAGAGATTATTTTGACAAATTGTTCAATGAGAGCTTTACTAAGAATTTGGATGGACTTGTCATTCAATCTCAAGATATAAACCATGATTTCATGCGTAAAATAAGACTACCTGAGGTTAAAGAAGTTTTGAACAGAATGAGTTTAAGAAAAGCGGTTGGCCCTGACGGGATTCCTATCTAGATTTGGAGATGCTTAGGAGAAATAGGCGTTAAATGGCTGACAGATCTGTTTAATAAGATTTGGCAAACAAAAAAGATGCCAAATGAATGGAGAAAAAGTATCCTTGTACCTATCTACAAGAACAAGGGTGACATTCAAAGTTGCTCAAACTATCGGGGAATAAAACTTATGTGTCACACCATGAAAGTTTGGGAGAGAGTGATTGAACACAGGCTAAGGAAGGATATTAAGATAACAGAAAACCAGTTTGGGTTCATGCCTGGACGATCAACGACAGAGGCTATTCATTTGCTTCATCAATTTGTCGAGCGTTCTCGAGAGAAGAGAAGAGATTTGCATATGATATTTATTGATTTAGAAAAAGCGTACGACAAGGTACCTAGAGAGGTATTATGAGGGACAATGATGAAGAAGGGGGTCCCCGTCAAGTATATTGACACAATCAAGGATATGTACGATGGAGTAGTGGCAAATGTCAGAACTTGCGGCGGCTTAACGAGTGATTTTCCGATTACTATTGGTTTACATCAAGGATCTGCATTAAGTCTATTCCTGTTTACCATCGTGAAGGATGAGCTTACTAGAACTATCCAAGATGAGGTACCTTGGTGTATGCTATTTGCTGATGATATTGTTCTAGTAAATGAGACGAAAGTAGGGGTTAATGCCAAATTGGAATTATGGAGGCAAACATTGGAATCTCGGGGATTCAGATTGAGCAGGTCCAAGACAGCATATTTGCATTGCAAATTTAGTAACCAGAGAAGTCAAAACCATATTGGTATAACATTGGAAGGGCAAGAGATATCACCGAGCGACCAGTTTAGATATCTAGGTTCCATCATCCAAAAGAATGGGGAGATCGATAGTGATGTTAATCAAAGGATCCAACCTGGTTGGTTGAAATGGAGGAGTGCAACAGGGATTTTGTGTGATCGTAAATTTCCGTTAAAATTGAAAGGGAAGTTGTATCGGAGCGCTATTCGGCCTGCCTTATTATATGGTACAGAATGCTGGGCTCCTAAGAAGCATCATACACAGAAGATGCACGTAGCGGAGATGCGCATGCTTCGTTGGATGTGCGGTAACACTAGAAAAGATAAAGTGCGAAATGAGGATATCCGTACAAAAGTTGGTGTCTCCCCTATGGAGGAGAAGATGTGGGAAAACCGGCTAAGATGGTTTGGTCATGTGCGACGCAGACCTATGGAAGCACCGGTCCGACGAATAGATACTCTCGATATGAGCAATGGCAAAAGGGCAAAAGGGAGACCGAAGAAAACATGGATGGAGGTGATACGAAACGATATGGTTGCCAAAGGACTCAATGAAAGTATATTGTTCGATAGGAGTGAGTGGAGGCAGAGGATTCATGTGCTGGACCCGGCGTGATTCTCATGTTGGTTCATGTAGCCTACCCCATATGCTTGGGATAAAAGGCTCAGTTGTTGTTGTTGTAGGTAGCTCTAGTTATTGCTTTGCATTGCGGTGTTCATTGTAGAACATCCAGCACCTTATTCGATAAGGAAAGAGCCGAGATCCCTTCACCGGGAGTGACCTCTTTAGCAATAACTGGTAGATGATACAACCCTCGGTTTTGTCTTTTGATTGCTTTTCTAGTTCTTTCTTTGCATAGTGGTATTTGTGAAATATCCTGCACCTCAATCGACGAGGAAAAAGCCGAGATCCCTTCACCGGGAGTGACCTCTTTAGCGAAACTAGTAAAAGCCTAAAAAACACTCCATTTTAAATCATTTGATTCTACAACGATATCAAGTTCATTACACAAAGGGTTTTCTTAAAAACCTGTCGTAGCCCTCCGTCATTTCACATAAGTACTTCATAGTATTCGTGCTACATTTGTTGGCTTTCGTCAAGGCGTAGTGTGCGGTAGCTATTTATGCTTATCTGCATAAGCATAAGATGCGATTGAGTTAGGGTAGTCGTGCGACTTTGTTGGCTTTCGTCAAGGGTCGTGCGGGTGGGTTTAATTCAATCGGAAAATGACGGGTTGAACTTGACTAGTAGCCTATGGTTTGTTGGCTTTCGTCAAGGTCATAGGATGCTAAGGGTAAAATAATATTGGGAATTTCAAGTGTTGAAATTTGCAATGAGATTGCATACCTCTTATAAGATAGTTAGATCCCGATACCCACTGCGAGTAAGAGTTACTCATGGGATAGTTTTACACATTATAATTAGCCGATCAAGTAGGTATCTAGAAAAGTGTCAACGGGGTTACGCCCCTGGGAAAACGAGGTTTATTTTAATTAGGTCGTGCGAAAGCACGGGGAACCTCCCTCAAAGTACCGGCACTGGCCTGACTAAAAGATTGGCGAACTTGTACGGTGTAATTAATCCCGGCTAATCTTTCCTTTTAGGGTTTGAAGGAAGATTTGATTAAAACAGTGGGAGCCATCCTGATTAGATATATTAATAACCAATCTAATCTTGCAAGAGCATATGCTGAGTGTTTTCTTCTCTCTCTCTCCAGGTAGTGACCATGTCATGCCTTAATCAACATAATAATACGGATGTATTGACCGAACCTGCTTGTTATACTGTGCTAGGGAACGTTGGTCCCACTCCAACTTATAATTGTTATAAGACCGAGTAGGAAATAGGGGATTACCAGGATTCCCGTGCCGCCTAAACGAAGAAAGTGTATGATGATACATCTTCTTCGGATGTGCTTATTACAGAGAACTATTTCTCAGTATCCTTTACGTCCTGGGTATGTGATACCAGATCAGGATCCCGCATATGTAATATGTTACATAGGCTACAAACAGGTAGAGAACTGAGAAAGGGTGATAAGTTTCAAGAGTTAGAAATGGTGAAATTGTTGCAGCCAAGTCTGTTGGCAGTTATCACCCCGTATTAACAAATACATTGATTCTGGACGAATGTTATTAGATACCGAACCTGATATACAATATCATATCAGTCTCTTTATTAGTAAAGAAGGATATAATTTTGTATTGTTGGATAATGTTTTGAACATTTCCTATATTTAGAGTTCATCGGTTCAGGCACGTTATCTAAAAGCATATACGTTCTAAATCAAACTACAGTTCTTAACGTACAGAACACACACAAGAGAAAGAGTTCATAAATGAACAAATCCTTCTTGAGGTATTGCAGATTAGGTCATATCAATGCGACGCGACTAGCTGAAGTTACATAAAGATGCATATTTAAATTAGTTTGGATTTACATCTTGTGAAACTTGCCAGTCTTGTCTCAAAAGATAAACATGACCATAACTCCATTTATTTGAAACAGAGAAAGAATTAGTGAACTCTTGGGATTGATACATGATGATGTATGTAAGGTCCCCTGTCTACACATGCCAGGACCGGTTCTTTGTACTTCATTACATTCACTGATTATCTCTCAAGATTTGAACATATGTTCCAGTTGAAAAACAAGTCTGAACCTTTTGAGAAATTCAATGAATATAAGTCAGAAGTAGAGAACCAAAAGGGGTATAAGTATTATGTCCTTTGATATGATCAGGGAGGAGAATACTTGAGCACGAAATTCCTGGACTATTCTAAAGGAGAATGAGAATTCTCTCTCAGCATTACTCTTCCGTATACATCACAGCTTGTCGGTGTATCGGGGCGGAGCAAACACACCCTATGAGATATGGTGTGCTCTATGATGAGTACTACTGAGTTGCCTATTTCCTTTTGGGGTTATGCACTTGTGAAGCTGCATACCTATTGAATAGGGTTCCAATCAAATCAGGTGCCTACCACTCCATATATGATATGGTATTGGAAGAGCCCATCTCTTAAGGATGTTAAGATTTGGGGTTGTCCTTCCAATGTCTAAAAGCAAAATCCGGACAAGCTCGAGGCAAGGTCAGTTCTATGGAAGTTTGTTGGATATCCCAAGCATTCGCAAGGGAATATCTTCTACCGAACCGAGGAACAAAAGATGTTTTATTTCTCGGCATGCCACCTTTTTGAGAAAAAAAAGGGAATTTCTTATGAAGGAATTAGTGGTCATGAGGTAGAACTGGAAGGAGTTCCAGCTATACAAACTATAGCTGATGATTTGGTAGAACCGGAGGATTCAATAGTTTCAAACGAACCTCAGCCTCTCCGCCGATCTGGTAGGGTTCCTCATCCACCTGAGAGATGCTTCGGTTTCTCTATGACAGTAGGAGCGAGAATTGCATCATTAGATGATGATCCAACTAGTTTTGAGCAGGCCATCCAGAGTGGGGACTTTGTTAGAATGGCTGGATGCTTAGTGATCTGAGGTGGAATCCATATACACCAACAAAGAATGGACTTTGGTTGCTTTATCTGAAGGGTTAAATCCCCATCAGGAGCAAGTAAATCTTGAGAAGATTACATGGTGTACATGGAAAAGTTGAGACTTTCAAAGCCATGCTTAAGTCCATCCAGATCCTACTTTCCATTGCTACATACCATGATTACGATATCTGGCGGTTGGGTGACATGACTGCTTTTCTAAATAGTGATTTATAAGACAGCGTCTATAAGTACACAGCCAGAGGGCATCGTAGACAGTGGGAGCAGCGGAAACGTATGCAAGTTGTTTTATGGGATAAATCAGGCATCGCGGAGTTGGAATGTCTATTTTGATGTGGTAGTCAAAGAGTTTGACTTCATCAAAATGGTAGATGAACTTTGTATATACAAAGAGGTAGTAGGGAGTATGGTAGTGATCCTCGTATAGTACGTGGATGACATACTCTTGATAGGGAAGGAGTTTCCTATGCTACGCTCGGTCAATCTTCTCTTATCACAAGAATTGTCTATATAGGATCAAGGTGTTACCTCCTAAATCTTGGGTTTTGGATCTATGAGATCGATCTAATTGGATGTTAGGATTCTCATTAGGTGTAGTGAGATGGTATCAATCGATTCTGGGGAGAATCACTGGAAAGCTTCCAGGGTGGTAAAGTCGACTGAATGTCAGTCACAGGCATTGTCTTTGCCCTCAGTGGAGGGACAGTATGTTGGAAGAGTTCGAAGCTAGATACCGTGGCAAACTAGACGATTAAAGGAAAGATACATCGTTACCAAGGATGCTACCGAAGAGGCAGTCTGGATAAATATAAGTTCATGAGATGAACTTCGTTCCTACCATTGTGTGACAATGGAGTTGTGGCTTATGCCTAGGAACCCCCGTCCCATCAGAGATCCAGACATATTCTTAGGCAGTATCACCTGATCATGGAGATGGTTGATCTCCAGGGAGATCGAGGATAGGAGAGTAGATACAGAGGACAACAGCGCGGATCCACTCACAAAGGCCTATTTCCCAGTAGAGACTTTTATGGGATGGTTGAGTATGAGATACTTCAACCACAGATGATTGTTGGGTATGAGATACTACAACAGATGGCCCTAGTGCAAGTGGGAGATTGTTAGTGATATGTATGCCCTAGAGGCCATTACTGTACATACGATGTATATTGTAGTGGATACTTGGACATATATATGGAGGACTTTCTTGCTCGACATGATAGTATGCTATATGGTTGCTCTTTATCTTATCATGTACTCTGATTATCTCTATGTTGCATGTTGATAAAGGCCTTAGGATAAGTACTTGACTACCAGGACTATGATGCAGATCATACTAGTAGGGACAGCGTAGTCGCTAAGTACATCCTTCAAATGTTCCTAGTCGTAGGTGTATCGAGACAGGGCATCGATATACCAGAGTAGACTAGCGTATAGCTTCTCGACCTATGTAGATGGACGATGAATTATCCCATATCCATTGGTGTTTGACGTTAAAGACAACATACGGGTGCTCAGTGGAGACTGGGTACACTGAACGGACTCGTCGAGAACTCCCAGATGGTATTATACCTCACGTCAGATGGCAGTTCTCTGGTGACACTGGTACAGGTTAGTCTGTAGACCTGAGATCGTCATAGAGTCTTGTGTAATTCCCACTGTGCTTTCATTTCCACCTTACCACGCTCAAGAGAACGTGGAAAACGGTGGCTTTTGGTACAATCCCGAATCACATGGAGGCAATGAGCGATAGGAGGGGTTTCGTCTCTCCCGGTATTGGGAGTTGATGTTGCGCTGTGTACGATTGGCTATAACTGGAAATCCCTGGCCAGGGTTGCTGAGATTTACTGGTAAGTGTTATCAGTAGTTTATCGAACTGTTATGGACCTCATATCGACTCGACTTATCGGTTACTAGGGTCTGACGTTTACCACCCCTAGACTGGATATGCAACATATCAAACGAAGAGACCGGACTGTACGGGGGTGTTACTGATTGGATTCACAGGAGAATGTACAGGCTTGCTTGTTGATCTTCTGATCGCTCAATACCTGGGTGGTTGTTACGTTTAGCCGACCACTTGCAGCTTGTGGGTGTTTGATATGATCATCACCTACTGCTGGCGTATTGATGATTCCTTAGAGTCCCACACAGAGGTTTCCTGGCTCAGGCAAAACGAAATAGGAGCACATATGTGATATGTGCGGGACCAAGACTAATACGTGTAAGTGATACCGTATTCGATTCTCGCGATATGTGATATCGGCCTGGTATATGTGATATAGCCGGGTCATCGGATCAAGTGTTGATTCGATGAACTGATACTTGTTATATTTGTCGGTTATTTATGAAATAGTCGGATTATCGGATCAAGTGTTGATTCGATAATTTAATGTATAATTATATATTTGATATATTACATTACATTAACTAATATAAGCTCACTTAAAGATTCTTTTTCTCACATGATAATACATTGATGTATATGCGATATATGCTAATTGTATTATTTTCTTTTATTACAAAATATTGTATATGTGATATATAATATTGTAACATGTTAGGGTTACAAACTCAACTAGGATTTTGAGATTAAACCATGTAAGGGTTTGGATTAGGGTTATTGTTTTGGATGAGCTTAGTGGAAGCTTCTTGAAGCTTTGACTTTGTCCTCACTCTTTGATATTTTCTTTAGATTTTTGTTAACCCAATCCTAACCTTAACCTAGGGTTTATTCTCTACAAGGGTTAAGCATGACATGCTTAACCCTAGGTTGCAATTGTAACCACAACAATGATTCATTCATCACTTTCTTCTTCATCTTCTTCATGCTCTTAAAAAGCTTGCCTGATTTTTATTTGTGATGAAACAAAGTGAGATAAAGAAAACAAAGGAGAGCAAAATTCATATTTCATCATCCTCATCTATTCTATCCACTTAGATTAGTGTGTTTGCTTTACTAATACTTGATTAGTGAAGCAAGAGCTTGGGTTTGAGATTCTTCAAGGTAGATCATCTTAGTTCTTGAAGATTAGAAGCAAGGTTGCATCATTCTCTTCATGGAGCCTCTCCAGAGTCCGGGTACTTGATGATCGCAGCGAAGAGACCTCAACACGGAGCTTATGAAGCGAAGGAACAGACTACAAAGGTTGTAATCCCTAACTCTTAGATGTTAAAGTGTTAATATGCTAGTTTTGTTTGATTCTCTTGTTAAAGATCCTAGGTTTAGGGTTATCTATAATGGCAAAATTTGAAATTGGCATGTGAGATTCCATCCGAAAGCTTGCTGCCATTGTAGGTAACCCAATAATAAGCTACCTGATCACTATGCTTCCGCTGCATCCACTGACTACGACAACCCTCTGGCAGAGTCATATACACGTGCACTTCTAAAGCTAGTTCGGAACGACGCTATACTCATCCTCTTGCCGGGTCTCATAGTCTGGAACAACAGCAGTGTCAAGTCTGGGTAAACAAGAACCTACCTGTCACCGTCCTTGAGGATACCAGAGTACCTCTCGGGTGCCTGAGGTTACCCACCATATCTGCGGTGTGGCTAATGAAATATTAAACCTGATTGAATATTTAGGTCCTATTAAATTTTCTGTAATCATTTGCGGTTCTAGAATCACTTCCAGCTCTACCATATTCCCACTACTGTTTTCTGAAAAAATCCATTTTACTAAAACTGTGGCGATTCAAGAACAATATCACTATTGATCTTCCAGATGGTAGAAAGTCAACCCTCGTCATAGCCCGGGTTAACCCACAAACTGCAATTACAGAAACGTGCCTTGAGTTATCCAGAGTCTGGTTTTAAGCATAAGCCGGATAACTCCATATACCTTAACATTGTTAAGATATGAGCCATTCTATATCCAATATAGAAACAGAGGCACTAATTTAATTGGAACCAGATTCAAATCATGTAGCTGTCTCCAGTGCATGTCAACTGAATGGAGAGAGGCCGATCAACATTACTCAACTTAGGAGTGCATCCAATTATGAGTAACCTGAAAGAGAAACAAGTTTCTTAAAAACCATTACTATCAATTGAATACCATACACAAGTATCTACATCTTCGATCACTTTGAAAAATTCTGATACTTGCAACACATGGTTCTCTACTTCATTCTTATACCTATTACTTCTCAAAATTTGGACCTTGTGTTTCTACAAAACACTTGTCTAAAAATTAGAGAAGTCACAAGTAAACAGAATATAGTACGAGGACCAACCCCTCTATCTTAATGGACACTGGACAACATACAATACTCTGTAGAAGTCTCCTGAGTTGAATAACTCATACCCTGTGCGTTGTAGGTTGAAGACTGTACTTATGGTTAAGAAGAATTATACTGTTGTTCAGTGCTCCTTACCTAACCATCAATTGATATAGGTAAATGTCATGGACATAATTTCAAAAAGTTATATCTCACTTTATAAAAATAAACATACAGATATATCAGTTTGAAATTGGTGCACAACAACGGATATTCAAAACAAAATATTTGCCGTCCGGCAAAAACCCAGACGATTTCCTCAAATATCACCAATTACAATGAATCCCAATATAATGAGGATGATCACCTAATTCCCAATAACTTATTCCTACTCATCATCTGTAAAACCATACAGATGTGAGAATCATACCCGGTAAATACATACCCTGGAGTAAGGATCTAATCGGGAAATCAGTTTTCATTTAACAATACACAGTGAAACTGAAACATGAAAATGTTTCGAAGGGGTATCCGGGTATTCCTAGTAATGCCTCTTCCATTATTAGATTCACGACTATTACCATGTATTTTTTTGCCATATCTCCAAATCCCTTTATATGCCTTTACTCATTACCTTCTGTACACCATCGTTAGGCTAAATGGTTTTCTTCCTTCCCTACCATTCGGCACCAGCCTATGGTTTGGAAGAAGACTATCCAATAAGCATAATATGTGTACTGTCCTAATCTTAGGAGCACTTGCAACCTGAGAGAAGGTAAAGATAAAAGACAACTGAATAAAACCTTATTTTATTTCTCCTGAACCAGAATCCATCACCGAATCTGGAACAAGTTCCTTCAAGTTCGTATATAACCATACGATGGATTTATCCAATGGAAGTGGATGTTCGTAGTGATATGAGGTGTTCTGGAGAAATACAAAGGTGAAGTAGGAGTGGCGATGAAATATATGGCTTGGTTATGAATGATAGGAGTAGCAATTTACTTTGTCCTCTTTCTAATCCCTTTATTTGTCTTTACTTATTACCTTCTGTACACCACACTTAGGCTAATCGGCTTTCTTCATTCCCTACCGTTCGGCACCTTCCTATGGTATGGAAGAAGACTATCCAATAAGTATAATAGGTGTACTCTCTCCTAATCCTAGGAGCCCTCACAACCGGAGAGAAGGTAAAAGGAAAAGACAACCGAATAGTCCTATTCAATCTCTCCAGAACCAGAATCCATCCTCGAATCTGGAACAAGTTCCTTCGAGTTCGTATATAACCATACGATGGATTTATCCAATGGAAGTGGATGTTCGTAGTGATACAGGGTGTTCTGGAGAAATGCAAAGGGTAAAAGGAGGAGTGACAATGATGTATGCAACTCAGACAATCCAAAAGTTAGTGTTTTAAGAAGGTTCGGTTAACTTGGTCACTGAGTCATAGTCTAGGGACGGGCCATAGTCGCTGCTAAAGAAGAGAGAAAGAAAATAAACACTCTGCGTGCACTCAAATCGAGATCAGAATGGTTATCAATTTATCTAATCAGGAAACCTCCTACTGTATCCTCAAATTCTCCTCCAAACCTAAAAGAAGAATTGGTCGGGATCACCCGAAGAGTAAATCAACTCATCAGTGGGAATCGGGATCCAACTATCATCGCATGATAACGTGATGGAATCCACTCACGTTATCACACTTCAGAAGGTATGCGCATATCTGGCAAGTTTCCTGTATGTTTGAAACTCCCGATGTGATTTTTACCCCATGCTTTTATGATCTTAACGAAGGTCAACAAATCATAAGTCACATGTCAAGTTCAACCCGTCATTGTCCAGGTTAATTTGAACCCACCCGTACAAGCCCTTGACGAAGGTCAACAAGGCTGTATGAATATCCCAAACCAACGCATCTATCTATGCAATAGAAAGGTAACAAGTAGCTACCATACACTATGCCTTGACGAAGGTCAACAAACATTGCATGAATATTAAGTGCTACCCGTCTGAAATGACGGAGGGCTACGAATGGTTTTTGGCGAAAAACCTTTAACGTAATGAACTTGATAGCATTGAAGTAACCGGATAGCTTTTATAAATATATAGCGGCGAAAACCTTTATAAAGAGGTCACTCCTTGTGAAGGGATCTCGGCTCTTTCCTCGTAGAATGAGGTGCAGGATATTCCAACTGAATACCACGATGCAAAGCAAAAAGTAATTGACTATAGTGAAGTTATTACCCTGACGCAAACTTCTGCCCAAGGGGTCACTCCCAGTGAAGGGATCTCGGCCCTTGCCTCGTCGAATGAGGTGCTGGATATTCATAACCGAATACCACTATGCAAAACAAAAGAGAACGTCCTTGCAATAACAGCTTTTAGAAAATTGTTCCAACAACATCAAACAGGTTTGTTTAGCTGGCACTGATCCGAATCAATGCAGTCCCATCAATTGATCACACTAATAAAGAACGAAAATATGATGTACGTATATGCCATCCGCATTCGCTACTGGGTCCTGTCATCACCGGTTAGGTTACTTAACTAACGACAGAGCGGGGACTGGACTAGCATGGGTGTAAAAAATATACAACATCTACTAGTATATATATCAATATATAGTAATCGCTCCAGGCATGATAAATGCAAAATTACAGAAAAGTAATAAGCATCACAGAACAATACAGATAATCTGGGAGCCCCGAGTTTCCTTTGAGCCGCAACTGAAACCCGACGTTCCCCTGGTCGTGTGGAAAGCCTGTGCAATGAAAACCTAGACCCCTACGGGTGCGGTAAGTTACCCGCCAAAACCAGAAGCGAGGCAACCCCCTTCAGCAAAGTGAATGGACCACCCAGCACTTCACGGAATCCGGTAACTTGAGCACCCCTCCCTTGGTCAACCTATACCCCCTACGAGTGCGGCAAATAGCCCGCCAATTCTAGAGTGAAGCCCCATCCGTCTCAAAGCCATGAGATGCGGGCCCGTTGCCCTCTAGAATCCGGCTATCCGTACACTCCACCGCGGGGTAATCCTAGTACAGAAAGTAAAATATGTACAACGGGTACATCGACCTCAACCCGGTCATGCCCCAAAAGAATAATATACAAACAGACAGTGACGGCAGTCCACATATCGGACGCCCGCCCCGTAATATCAAATGTACAAATATAACCAAACTGCACTACCATTGCATCCAGGCTATCCACCACGAAAAATCCGCAACATCACAGCACAGCACAACATAGAATATCAACGTGAATGTCAAGTTCGCAAATCCGTCTAAAAGGACTATAGTGATTAGACAAGATTTACCGATCAAATGACATTCATGGTCGCTGATAGAAATGTAATGTACTGCATATTTTAGACAATGTTAGAAAGTATCGACTTCGAAATAACCCCCGAATAGCCCTAAACTAACTGATAAAACCATATCCAAACTGGGCTAAACAAACAACACCACTGAACCAACTTACCAGAGACCAGACAACACCCAAAAAATGAACCCCAGATGCCCAAAACTGGCCGGCCTCCTCAGATTTTGGGAGCATGTGCTCGGCCCAAATCCGAGGGATGGGGGTCATCTTTGGGGTGTGGTCTTGTAGTCTCTTCAGTAGTCTTCTGCATATGTTTAAATAATTTTTCTGGACTCTTTAAAAAACAACAGAGACTGCAAATTCAGTGGCAGTGTTTGGGTTTTGTTTCAGTTTTGATACTTTAACATTGTCTAAACAAGCTAGCAAAGGGTTAATGGCGTGGCTCTGATACCATGTGAGTCTACGGTAGCGCCCCGGCCGTCGAACCGAGGCCAACTGCGGAAACAAAAACTATTTACGAAACTGGCGTTAACGCATACTTTTACCCGGATCGAACTATTAACACTAAACTAGCTAACAAGAAAGAAGTTAGAATGGCTATACCGATCAATCCGTGTCCTTCGGTCTTTAGCCACCTTCCCTAACTCCTCACGGCATCTCCGATCTCGCTCGATCTCCAGTCTTCTCGTCGAAAAGGGCACCACATCAAGAAGTCTTTTTATGGGCTCCCGCTTCAAACCGAAGCAACTCGAATATGAAGTTTGCTAGCCGACATGTCCAAGATGAAGTAGAGAATGTGTGTGATAAGTTTGTCTTAAGCATCCATTGATTCTCAACACATGAGAGTGTATGGATGGAGGTTGAAGATGAAGCCATGGTGGAACTTGTGAGCTAGAGGAAGAAGAAGAAGAGCTTTTCTTTTTCTATTGTGTTGGAATGAATTATGAGAGCACTAGAATAATCTCAAGAGTTAACCCAAGGGTTAGTGGCTGTCAACTCTCTCTCCATCTCTCATTTCAACACAATAATCAATCATAAATGTGACATTAGCATGAAAAAAAATGCCATGACTCACCAATGAAGCACATGGCACATTTAATGCACTAAATCATAACATCCACTCACAATTTCCACCATCTAAACATTAATCCAAATGTTTAGTCTAACAATAAGATATGGCGTCAAATAAAGTAAACTCGTGACGGATCACAAGAATACCCCTCACCTGTATATACATACCTGCATCCGCATTCCGACTGAATGCGAATGCAATGAGACTAAAGTAATCCAACAAATCTAATACTAGGATCCGGCTTAAACCAAAGCCCACTAATATGATCCATCCAATCATGATCCGTGCACGAGTGCACGTATATGGTCGAACCTAGCCATAATACCATACGGCCTTTACAACGTTTCGCCCGAACTTCGGAAAACTTTCTTTCGGGGACTCTAATGACTCGTCAATACACTGATAGTGGATTTAACCACAAGCACGTCAGTGGTACTAGCTGTACGTAACGACCACTCTTACACTGACCAAAAGGGAGACCAATGAGCAAACTCATCTTGAAACCCTACTGAGCCTGTCAGTGACAATATCCGTCCATTCCGGTCCGTTCGTCTATGAGTATCGCAAGTCGGACCTAGGGGCTGGTAAACGTCAGACCCCCAAAAGCGGTATAAGTCGTGTCAGAGTGTAGCCAAGAACACCCTGAGATACTACTGGAATACCTACCAGTAAATCTCACTTGCCTTGGCCAAGAACTTCGTGTAATGGCTCTCCTAGACATAGCGCGATCTCACCCCCAATACCGGGAGAGACGAAACCCTTGCCGATCCGCTCACTGCCTCCATGTGGCTCTGGACTGTACCCAACTAAAACCTGTTTGCACGACTCCTTTGAGCCGTGGTAGGGTAGTAATCAAAACACAGTGAGAACTCACACGAGACAAATGATGATCTCAGGTCGATGAACTAACCTGTACACATGTCACCAGGGAACTGCTATCTGACGTTAGGTATAAAACCAACTAGTAGGTTCCCGGCGAGTCCTGTCCGGTGTACTCATAACCCAATGAGCACCTGTATACATCTTAGGTGAACCAACTGACACCAATGGTTTGTGAGACCGGCCACCACCCTTCGTCGGGGTCTCGACTGTATACACTAGTCTACTAATGGAGTATCGATGCCCAGTCTCGAAACTCCCACGACTAGGGACACTTTTAAGGATGTGCTTATAAACTACCCAACTCTCACGTATATGATCGCCATCATACTGCTGGTAATCAAGCAAGAATCCTAAAGGCTCTATCAACGTGTAATAATGACCTGTAATGTCACCTAAATCATATACACGATAATAAAGATAAACCAGATAGCATACTATCATCTTGAGTAAGACTGTCCTACCGGCATAGGTCCTCCCTCAATCATTGTAATCGCGTGCCTGCGATCCAATAATTGAATTTGAGGGCACTATATCCAACAATGGGAGACGGTATTTGTATGGACCCGAGGAAGATCGAGGCCGTACAGCTTTGGCCCAGACCTGTATCAGTGGAAGAGGTCCGCAGCTTTTGGGGCTTAGCCGGTTATTACCGCTGTTTTATGCAGTACTTTTCGAGTATCGCTGCACCGCTGACAGGACTGACCAGGAAGGGGGTTCCTTTTCTTTGGACTGAGGCATGCGAGCTGAGTTTTCAGCAGTTGAAGACTCGGTTGACGACTGCACCAGTTCTATCTTTTCCTTCTAGATTGAGTGGCTTGTCTTTTACTGTGATGTTTCGCGAGTGGGGCTCGATTGTGTATTGATGCAGCATAATAGAGTTATCGCTTATGCTTCCTGACAGTTGAAGGAGCACGAGCAGAATTATCCCACTCATGACCTTGAGATGGCCGTGGTGGTCTTGCGCTTATGATTTGGGGACACTGCTTGTACGGGGAGTCGTGTCAGATTTTCACAGACCAACAGAGCTTAAAGTACATCTTCCTGCAGCGGGATCTGATTTTTGAGACAGCGTCGTTGGATGGAGCTTATGAAGGATTATGATTGTGAGATCCTTTATCATCAGGGCAAGGCGAATGTGGTAGCTGATGCTTTGAGTCGCAGACCCGGGGGTAGCTTGTCCCAGTTGAGCGCAGTTCAGAGACAGTCTTCTGCAGATTGGCAGTTCTTGTGTGACAGCTAAGTACAGTTTAAGTTCACCTCCACCGAGGGACAACTTGCTCATGTCCGCGTCCGTCCACTTCTACTTAATCGTATTCGTGAGGCACAGCCCGCCGATGCCCGTTTGTCTGAGATTCTTGAGCATGTTCGGTAGGGCAGAGATTCCGAGTTCGTGATCGATGATCAGGGGATACTACGATTTGGGACTAAAGTGTGCATACCAGATCTTGAGGGACTGAGGCGCGAGATTCTTGAGGAAGCGCATCGATCGGTGTACAGCGTTCATCCGGGTTCTACCAAGATGTACCATGATTTGAGAGATGTTTACTGGTGGGACGGGATGAAGAAGGATGTCACGGACTTTGTATCGAGATGCCTGATTTGTCAGCAGGTCAAGGCCGAGCACCAGAGGCCAGCGGGAAAGTTGCAGCCTTTTCCCATTCTGGAGTGGAAATGGGAGCAGATTTATATGGACTTCTTTGTGGGTCTACCCAGTACCAGTCGTGGGTATGACTCTATTTAGGTGACCGTGGATCGATTGACGAAAGAGGCTCACTTTCTGCCAGTGAAGACCACTTTTGGATTTACTCAGTATGCCCAGATATACATCGATAAGATTTTACGATTGTATGACATCCCGACTTGTATTGTGTCCGACTGAGGCACCCAGTTCACCAGCCGACTATGGCGGAGACTTCAAGAGGCTTTGGGCACCCGATTGAGTTTCAGCATAGCTTTTCATCCACAGACCGACGGTCATGTAAGTCTACGGTAGCGCCCCGGTCGTCTGTCCGAGGCCAAAATGCGGAAACGAAAACTTTTTCAAACTAGAAACTGGCGCTATCGTATACTATAAACCCGGATCGAACCATTAACCTACAACTAGCAACTAGAGAAAGGGTTGGAAAGCTATACCGATCGATCCGTGTCCTTCGGTCTTTGGCCACCATCCCAAGCTCCTCGTAGCATCTCCGGTCTCGATCTCCTCTTCGGAAAGGGCACCACATCTTCGAGTCTTTTTACGGGCTCCCGCTTCATCCGAAGCAACTCGGGCACGAAGTTCGCTAGCCGACGTGTCCAAGGTGAAGTAGAGAATGTTGTGACAACTTTGTCTCTTGCATCCATTGCATGGATGGAGGTTGAAGATGAAGCCATCAATGGAGGTTGTGAGCTAGAGGAAGAAGAAGAAGAAGAAGCTTTCTTTTTCTTTTGTTGTGTTGATTATGAGAGTGAGAGTGTGTGATAAAAAATACAAGACCAAAACTTATCATATGGCAGCCCCTCTCTCTTTCCTTATCATTTAAACACTCAAATCCATCAAATAAAGTGACATATGCACAAGAAATGATACCATGAGTCACCTATGAAGTACATGTATCATTTAATGCACAAAATGATGGCTTAAGCTCACAATTTCCATTTGTAAACATTAACCCAAATGTTTACAACAATAAAAAGATACGGCAACATCTAAAGTAAACTCGTGACGGATCACAAGGATACCCCTCACCTGTATATACATACCTGCATCCGCATTCTGACTGAATGCGAATGCGATGAGACTAAAGTAATCCAACAAATCTAATACTAGGATCCGGCTTAAACCAAAGCCCACTAGTATGATCCGTCCGATCATGATCCGTGCACTACTGCACGTATATGATCGGAACATGCCATATATCATACAGCCTCTACAACATTTCGCCCGAAACTTGAAAACTGTCTGTGGGGGACTCTAAAGACTCGTCAATACTTTGGCTGTATATTTAATCACTAACACGTCAGAGGTACTAGCTGTACGTCACGGGCTACCAGGTATTGACCAAAAGGGAGGTCGATGAGCGAACTCATCCTGACACCCTACTGAGCCTGTCAGTGACAATATCCGTACAGTCCGGTCCGTTCGTCTATGAGCATCGCATGGCGGGCCTAGGGGGTTGGTAAAAGTCAGACCCCCAAAAGCGGTACAAGTCGTGTCGGAGTGTAGCCCAGAACACCCTGAGATACTACTGGAATACCTACCAGTAAATCTCCTGCCTTGGCCAAGGACTTCGTGTAATGGCTCTCCTAAACACAGCGCGATCTCAACCCCAATACCGGGAGAGACGAAACCCCTGCCGATCCGCTCACTGCCTCCATGTGGCTCGGGACTGTACCCAACTAAAACCTGTTTGCACGACTCCTTTGAGCCGTGGTAGGGTAGTAATCAAAGCACAGTGGGAACTCACACGAGAAAAATGACGATCTCAGGTCGATGAACTAACCTGTATACATGTCACCAGGGAACTGCTATCTGACGTCAGGTATAATACAATCAAGCATGTTCCCGGCGAGTCCTGTCCGGTGTACTCATAACCCAATGAGCACCTGTATATATCTTAGGTGATCCAACTGACACCAATGGCTTGTGAGACCGGCCACCGCCCCTCGTCGGGGTCTCGACTGTATACACTAGTCTACTAATGGAGTATCGATGCCCAGTCTCGAAACTCCCACGACTAGGGACCTTTTAAGGATGTGCTTATAGCCCCCAGCTCCCACGTATATGATCGCCAACATACTGCTGGCCGTCAATTAAGAATCCTATGGGCTCTATCAACGCGCAATAGTGACTGGTAAGGTCACCTAAAGCAGTACACGATGATAAAGATAAACCCGATAGCATACTATCATCTCGAGTAAGACTGTCCTACCGGCATAGGTCCTCCCTCAATCATTGCAATCATGTGCCTGCGATCCAATAATTGACTCTGAGGGCACTATATCCAACAATCTCCCACTTGCACTCAAGGCTAATTATTGCGATGTCGCATACTCACAGCCCGTGTGATACCGAACACCCAACTCCTCTACTAATCAGTCTCACAAAGCCCGTTTGCGAAACTATTGCGTTCGAGGAATAGCCTCAGTGAGTGGATCCGCTCTGATGTTTCTTTCTATGTCTCTCTTTATCTGATGTTCGCGGAGAAAGCCATCTCCCAAAATGAGCAATACCTGTCTTAGAATATGTTTGGATATCTGATGGGACCTAGTTCATAAATGAACTCCAAATCCAAACTTCTTAGACTGTATTGTCAACTGAACTTAATCAGTATCCTGCGCCATGGCTCCCTCAGTATCCGCTTGGACCACCTGTCCAAAATACTGCCCCTCGTCAGAGGGAAAACTATAACTCTGACAGCCACTCTGTCATTCAGGTCACCTTGGAAGCCTGGAATGATAACTGTCTCCTTAAAGAGGCTGTTGTTATCATATCCCTAGAACATCCACTTATGTTCTAAAACTGCTTCCGAATGTCTCTCCAGGAAAGGATTAATATCAACTTACTGTATCTCGTGCAAAAACAATATCTGGTGTGGTACTTGACATCTCATGATTGACTCAATTGCCTAAGCAAGTGATCTGCCAATCATGCACATCCCCCTCCCCTTTAGTCTGTAAGACATCTTTAGAGAGGGTGACTCCATCACCTGTAGGTACACCACCATGTCAGGAGTCATCCATTCGAAAACACCTTTAGAATGCTTTCTAAGTACCCAGATTGGGAAACTACCCAAATCTAGATCTAAAACCATAAATCTAGTAACCGGAATGTCTGATATAATATCTAAGTCCTTTATGCGGAGAAACCACTATGTGACAACCAAAATATGACCGATCGTAGTATAGGAATTTCACTTCTTACTCTGTGTATGTCATCCAAAAACCAGGACATCACACCCTACTACCTTCTTAACAGATCCATCCCTTATTCTGATGAAGTCAAACTTATGACTGTCACATCAAAAATAGATGATCTATCTCCGCTATATCCGCTTTAGTCCATAAATAGACACAAGCTACTTGTCCACTATGCTTCCGCTGCTTCCACTGACTACGACAACCCTCTGGCAGAGTCATATACACGTACACTTCTAAAGCCAGTTCAGAACGACGCTATACTCATCCTCCTGCTGGGTCTTACAGTCTGGAACAACAGCAATGGCAAGTCTGGGTAAACAAGAACCTCCCTATCACCGTCCTTGAGGCTAACGGAGTACCTCTCGGGTGCCTGAGGTTACCCACCATATCTGCGGAGTGGCCAATGGAATATCAATCCAGATTGAATCTTTAGGTCCTATTAAATTTTCAGTAATCGTTTGCGGTTCTGGAATCACTTTCAGTTCTACCATACTCCCACTACTGTTTTCTGAAAAAGTCCATTTTACTAAAACTGTGGTGAATCAAGAACAATATCACTATTGATCTTCCAGATGGTAGAAAGTCAACCCTCGTCATATCCCGGGTCAACCCACAAACAGCCATTACAGAAACGTGCCTTGAGTTATCCAGAGTCTGGTTTTGAGCATAAGCCGGACAACTCCCCGTACCTTAACATTGTTAAGATATGAACTGTTCTATATCCAATATAGAAACAGAGGCACTGATTTAATTGGAACCAGATTCAAATCATGCAGCTGTCTCCAGTGCATATCAACTAAATGGAAAGAGGCTGATCAGCATTACTCAACTTAGGAGTGGTTCCAATTATGAGTAACCTGAAAGAGAAGCAAGTTCTCTTAATCATTACTATTAACTGAATACCATACAGAAGTATCTACATCTTCGATCACCTTGAAGAATCCTGATACTTGCAACACCTGGTTCTCTAATTCATTCTTATACCTATAACTTCTCAAAACTTAGACCTTGCATTTCTACGAAACACATGTCTAAGAACTAAAAAAGTCACAAGTAAACAGAATATAGTACGAGTACCAACCCCTCTGTCCTCATGGACACTGGACAACATACAATACTCTATATAAGTCCCTTGAGTCTAATAACTTATTCGCTGTGTGTCTTAGGTTGAAAACTGTACTTATGGTTAAGAAGAATTACACCGCTGTTTAATACTCCTTACCTAACCATCAACTGATATAGGTAAATGTCATAGACATAATTTCAAAAAGTTATATCTCACTTTATAAAAATAAACGAACAGATATATCAATTTGAAATTGGTGCATAACAACGGATATTCAAAACCAAATATTTGCCGTCCGGCAAACAACCCAGGCGATTTCCTCAAATATCACCAATTACAACGAATCCCGATATAATGAGGATAATCACCCAATTCCCAATAACTTACTCCCACTCATCATCTGTAAAACCATACAGACGTGAGAATCAAACCAGGTAAATACATACCCTGGAGCAAGGACTAATTGGGAACTCAGTTTTCTTTTAACAATACACAGTGAAATTGAAACATGTAAATGTTTCGAAGGGGTATCCAGGTATTCTAAGTAATACCTCTTCCATTATCAGATTCACAACTGTAACCGTATATTTCTTTGCCATCTCTCCAAATCCCTTTATATGTCTTTAGTCATTACCTTTTGTACACCCCTTTAGGCCAAATGGTTTTCTTCCTTCCCTACCGTTCGATGCCAGCCTATGGTTTGGAAGAAGACTATCCAATAAGCATAATGGGTGTACTCTCTTAATCCTAGGAGTAATCGTAACCTGAGAGAAGGTGAAGATAAAAGACAACTGAATAAAACCTTATTCCTATTTCTCCTGAACAAGAATCCACCCCCGAACTGGAACAAGTCCCTTCGAGTTCGTATATAACCATACGATAGAATATCTAATAAGTTGTGGATCTTCGTAGTGATACGGGGTGTTCCGGAGAAATACAAAGGTGATGTAGGATTGGCGAAGAAATACTTGGTTTGGTCGTGAATAGCAGTCGCAATTTACTTTCCCCTCTTACTAATCCCTTTATTTGTCTTTTCTTAATACCTTTTGTACACCTTCGTTAGGCTAATTGGTTTTCTTCATTCCCTACCGTTTGGCACCTGCCTATGGTTTGGAAGAAGACTATCCAATTAGCATAATAGGTGTACCGTCCTAATCCAAGGAGCACTCGCAACCTGAGAGAAGGTAAAAGGAAAAGACAACTGAATAGTCCTATTCGTTTTCTCCAGAACCGGAACCACCCTCGAATCTGGAACAAGTTCCTTCGAGTTCGTATATAGCCATACGATGGTTTTATCCAATGGAAGTGGATGTTCGTAATAATACGGGGTGTCCTGGAGAAAAGGGTAAGAGTAGGAATGGCAATGAGGTATGCAACTCTGACAATCCAAAAGCCAGTGTTTTAAGAAGGTTCGGTTAACTTGGTCACTGAGTCATAGTCAAGGGTCGGGCCATGGTCGCTGCCAAAGGGAGAGAGAAAAGAAACACTCAGCGTGCACTCTAACCTAGATCAGAATGGTTATCAATTTATCTAATCAGGAAACCTCCCACTATATCGTCAAATTCTCCTCCAAACCTGAAAGTAGAATTAGTCGGGATCACCCGAGGAGTAAACCAACTCATCAGTGGGAATCGGGATCCAACTATCATCGCATGATAACATGATGGAATCCACTCATGTTATCACACTCCACAAGGTATGCGCATATCTGGCAAGTTTCAGTTTCTTTAGAAACTCCCGATGTGATTTTTACCCCAAGCTCTTATGACCTAGACGAAAGTCAACAAATCATAAGTCACATGTCAAGTTAGACCTGTCATTGCCCAGGTTAATTTGAACCCACCCGTACAAGCCCTTGACGAAGGTCAACAAGGCTGTATGACTGTCCCAAACCAACGCATCTATCAATGCAGCAGAAAGGTAACAAGCAGCTACCATTCACTATGCCTTGACGAAGGTCAACAAACATAGCATGAATACTAAGTGCTACCCGTCTGAAATGACGGAGGGCTATGAATGGTTTTTGGCGAAAAACCTTTAACGTAATGAACTTGATATTGTTGAAGGAACCGGATAGCTTTTTATAAAAATATAATGGCGAAAACCTTTGCTAAAGAGGTCACTCCCGGTGAAGGGATTTCGGCTCTTTCCCCGTAGAATGAGGTGCAGGATATTCCAACTGAATACCACGATGCAAAGCAAAAATAATCGACTATAGTGAAGTTATTACCCTGACGCAAACTTTTGTCCAAGGGGTCACTCCCGGTGAAGGGGTCTCGGCCCTTGCCTCGTCGACTGAGGTGCTGGATATTCATAACCGAATACCACTATGCAAAACAAAAGAGAATGTCTTTGCAGTAATAGCTTTTTTGAAAAATGTTCCAACAACATCAGAATATGTTTGTTTAGCTTGCATTGATCCGAATCAATGCAGTCCCATCAATTAATCACACCACAAAAGAACGAAAATATGATGTATGTATATGCCATCCGCATTCGCCACTGGATCCCGTCATCACCCGTTAGGTTACTTAACTAACAACAGAGCGGGGACTGGACTAGCACGGTTGTAAAACATATACAACATCTAATAGTATATATATCAATATATAATAATCGCTCATGGCGTGATAAAATGCAACATCACAGAAATATAATAAGCATCACAGAACCATACAGATAATCTGGGATCCTCGTGTTTCATAGAGCCGCTACTGAAACCCAACATTCCCCTGGTCGTGTGGATAGCCTGCGCAATGAAATCCTAGATCCCTAGGGGCACGGCAAGTCACCCGCCAAAACCTGAAGCGAGGTAGCCCCCTTCAACAACGTGAATGGACCACCCAGCACTTCATGGAATCCGGTAACTTGAGCACCCCTCCTTAGGTTAACCTGTATCCCCTACGAGTGGGGCGAATAGCCCGCCAATTCTAGAGTGAAGCTCCCTCCGTCTCAAAGATATGAGATGCGGGCCCGTTGCTCTCTAGAACCCGGCTATCCGTGCACCCTACCGTGGGGTAATCCTAGTACAGAAAGTAAAAATATATATACAACGGGTACATCGACCTCAGCCCGGTCGTGCCCCAAAAGAATAATATACAAACAGGCAGTGACGGCGGTCCACATGTCGGACGCTCGCCCCGCAATATCAAATGTACAAATAAAACCAAACTGTACTACCATTGCATCCAGGCTATCCACCACGACAAATCCGCAACATCACAGCACAACACAGAACATCAACATGAATGTCATGTTCGTAAATCCATCTTAAAGGGCTATAGCAATTAGACAAGATTTACCGATCAAATGACATTCACGGTCACAGATATAATGTAAATACTGTGAACTAATATGTTTAAAATTTTTGATTGACAAAATTTCTCGAAGTAGGCCCAAAGCAAAATTTCCAGTACTCAAAATAATCTGGGCCAAAAATGAAAATACCAGAAACCCTATTTCCAAGATAGAGAGCACTACAGGAAAAATGATGCAGTGTGGCTACAGTGTTGCGGCGGAACCGCGGCCAAAATGGGGGTACGGTCGCGGTTCCGCGGCGCTACAGTAAGATCATGCTACCATTTTTCTGCAGTTTTCTTAGAAACGCCTGCCTTATTTTCTGCAATACTCAAAATAATTTTTAGAGCACAAAAAAATTCGACAGAAACTCCATGATTGGAAATGCAGTTTTTGGAAATTTTGTTCGATCGAAGTTCTAAACACATTAGAGCAATCTAGTAAAGGTTAATGGCGTGGCTCTGATACCATGTAAGTCAACGGTAGCACCCCGGCCGTCTGTCCGAGACCAAAATGCAGAAACGAAAACTTTTTCAAACTAGAAACCGGCGCTATCGTATACTATAAACCCGAATTGAACCATTAACCTACAACTAGCAACTAGAGAATGGGTTGGAAAGCTATACCGATCGATCCATGTCCTTCGGTCTTTGGCCACCATCCTAAGTCCTCGCGGAATCTCCGGCCTCGATCTCCTCGTCGGAAAGAGCACCACATCTTCGAGTCTTTTTATGGGCTCCCGCTTCATCCGAAGCAACTCGGGCACGAAGTTCGCTAGCCGACGTGTCCAAGGTGAAGTAGAGAATGTTGTGACAACTTTGTGTCTTGCATCCATTGCATGGATGGAGGTTGAAGATGAAGCCATCAATAGAGGTTGTGAGCTAGAGGAAGAACAAGAAGAAGCTTTCTTTTTCTTTTGTTGTGTTGATTATGAGAGTGAGAGTGTGTGATCTAAAATACAAGACCAAAACTTATCATATGGCAGCCCCTCTCTCTCTCCTTCTCATTTCAACACTCAAATCCATCAAATAAAGTGACATATGCATAAGAAATGATACCATGAGTCACCTATGAAATACATGTATCATTTAATGCACAAAATGATGGCTTAAGCTCATAATTTCCATTTGTAAACATTAACCCAAATGTTTACAACAATAAAAAGATACGGTAACATCTAAAGTAAACTCGTGACGGATCACAAGGATACCCCTCACCCGTATATACATACCTGCATCCGCATTCCGACTGAATGCGAATGCGATGAGACTAAAGTAATCCAACAAATCTAATACTAAGATTCGACTTAAACCAAAGCCCACTAGTATGATCCGTCCGATCATGATCCGTGCACTACTGCACGTATATGATCGGACCCTGCCATATATCATACGGCCTCTACAAAGTTTCGCCCGAAACTTGAAAACTGTCTGTGGGGGACTCTAAAGACTCGTCAATACTTTGGCTGTGAATTTAACCACTAGCACATCAGAGGTACTAGCTGTACGTCACGGGCTACTAGGTATTGACCAAAAGGGAGGTCGATGAGCAAACTCATCCTGACACCCTACTGAGCCTGTCAGTGACAATATCCGTACAGTCCGGTCCATTTGTCTATGAGCATCGCATGGCGGGCCTAGGGGTTGGTAAAAGTCAGACCCCCAAAAGCGGTACAAATCATGTCGGAGTGTAGCCCAGAACACCCTGAGATACTAATGGAATACCTACCAGTAAATCTCCTGCCTTGGCCAAGGACTTCGTGTAATGGCTCTCCTAGACACAGCACGATCTCACCCCCAATACCGGGAGAGACGAAACCCCTGCCGATCCGCTCTCTGCCTCCATGTGGCTCGGGACTGTATCCAACTAAAACCTATTTGCACGACTCCTTTGAGCCGTGGTAGGGTAGTAATCAAAGCACAGTGGGAACTCACACGAGACAAATAACGACCTCAGGTCGATGAACTAACCTGTACACATGTCACCAGGGAACTGCTATCTGACGTCAGGTATAATACCAACTAGCATGTTCCCAGCGAGTCCTGTCCGGTGTACTCATAACCCAATGAGCACCTGTATACATCTTAGGTGATCCAACTGACACCAATGGCTTGTGAGACCGGCCACCGCCCCTCGTCGGGGTCTCGACTGTATACACTAGTCTACTAATGGAGTATCGATGCTCAGTCTCGAAACTCCCACGACTAGGGACCTTTTAAGGATGTGCTTATAGACCCCAGCTCCCACGTATATTATCGCCATCATACTGCTGGCCGTCAAGCAAGAATCCTATAGGCTCTATCAACATGCAATAGTGACCTGTAAGGTCATCTAAAGCAGTACACGATGATAAAGATAAACCCGATAGCGTACTATCATCTCGAGTAAGACTGTCCTACCGGCATATGTCCTCCCTCAATCATTGCAATCACGTGCCTGCGATCCAATAATAGACTCTGAAGGCACTATATCAAGCAGGTCAGTCAGAGCGGGCTATTCAGACCCTTGAGAACATACTCCGAGCGTGCGTTTTAGATTTCGATGGCAGTTGGGATCATTATTTGCCCTTGATTGAGTTCTCCTGCAATAACAGCTTCCAGGAAACGATTCAGATGGCACCCTTCGAGGCGCTCTATGGGAGGAGATGTCGATCGCCCATATGTTGGACAGAGATCAGTGAGAGCAGTATTTTGGGGCCGTAGATTGTTGAGGAGACGACCGCAAAGATCCAGTTGATTCGTGATAGGATGAGAGCGGCCCAGAGCAGGCAAAGATCTTATGCGGACCGACGTCGATGCAGACTTGAGTTTGCTGTAAGCGATCATGTTTTCTTGTGGGTCTCCCCAATGAAGGGTGTTCAGTTGATAAAACTGCAAATTTGTATTACAATTTTCCTACCATTTTCATATTAAAAAAGGACTTTATTTTAATATATTATACATATGAGGGTTTATGTGTAAAAACACCATTTTCCATGTGTTAATATATTTTAATTATCATTTGGTAGGAAAATGTATGCAAATAAATTCATTGACCTAATTCTAGTAGAACTAGGTCTACTAAATATTATTTGAGTTGTTATGCAGATTTTTTCCAAGTGTGCAGAATTTTTCAAAGACTAGAATCAAGCAAATCAAGTTGTTGAAGAAGACTTGCCAAATTAAGAATCAAAACTTGGAGACCAAGTCTGGCAACAACCACGAGAAGATTTCAAATATCTAAAGCTTCCAGAAATTGCCAAATGTCACAAGGATCTACCCACAAAAATATGATGAAGAGATCTCTACTATTGGCCGTGGAACCGCGGCCAAACCCCCATGTTGGCCGCGGATCCGCGGCAGTTAAGTTGAGTTAGAGGGAGATATTTTGGGGCATAGATCTATGATATATTTTACCAACTTTGGAAGCAAAAGATTCTGGTTTTAGACTATAAAAGGGCACCAAGAGCCTCTTGGAAAATTGATCAAGCCGACGAGATCACGAAGTCCAAGACGGCTCACGCATCCAGGCTGATCACCAACTGTACGTCTACCTCCTTGGAAGAGATCGAGAAGCAAACTAGTCTTTGTAATCATTTTCTAAGGAATCAAAGTGTAGATTGTTCAAGTTGATTAATAAAGGTAGTTGTTTTATTTAATTCTTTTGCATTTTACATTATGTTTTCCCTCTCTGTCCTTTCATCTTCTTTTCCCAACATGCGCGAGTAATTCTCCGCATGTTAGGGTTCGTAGGATTAGGGTAGGCTAATGGATGATGAACATCTCTAAACCCTTTTTAAGTCCTATAAAGTTTATGAACTTTATCAAAAGAATCATTAACATCTTAATCGGGCGCGCTAACAATTCTTTGCTAGTTCCGACCGCGATTAGCGATTAGATTAATGATTGTTTTGGTAAAGGCTAGATAATGAACGGAGTTCCGTGTCGAGATAGGGGTTAAGAGTGGGATTTCTTTTCCCTCCAGAAACCCTAATCTACACGCATCACCATCGTTCTAATTTTAAATCTATTAATGGATAAAAATGGTAACTTTTAATTAATCGTCCATAACTACTAAATCCTAACGAACCCTACAAGCCCCTTTATTATAGTAACTACATCCTTAAAATAATCTAGATCTATATTTTTGCATTCTTGTTTAACGTAGATCTAGAAACCATTCTATAAAATTCTTTATCCCTCCTCTCTTTTTCAACACATCTAAAGTAAGAGTAAAAGATTCCACGTTTCCCAGAGGACGACCCGTACTCATCTCGGTCTAGCTACACACGACACCGTTATTGATTGCGGTTAACTACAAAAAAACTCTTTTCCACTCCAATCAAATGGTGCCGTTGCCGGGGATACGTGCATAATTTTTTATTCTTACTATTTGTGTTGAATTTTTAGACGATTCATATCATTATTAACACAAAACTGCAAATTGCATATTTAACGATTTGTGCGTGAATTTTGCGAGGAAATCTGGAGTCACAGAATTAAGGAAAACAGGAAACAGAGACATTTAAGAGATCCAGAGGAGCAAAGGAGGCCGCTGAAAAATTTTCATCAACTGTTCTCTCCACATTGCGGCGGAACCGCGGCACAAAGGTGGATTTTGCGGCGGAATCGCGGCAATTTAGAAGGGTTAGGGCTAAAAAAACTCTCTGGTATCTTTCTCAACTCCTTCTCTCTCCTCTCAAATCCAATAAAATCCATCTTCTGTAGGATTCTTTGCAAACAAATCGCGCTGCTAAAAAAAATCTTTTTGCAAAAGTTTTGTGATTGGTTTTGTTTTGCATATTTTTAATACGGACTCTAAGGGGCAAAGTCCAAATCAAGATTAGGTGGGGATTTCATCACCCTTCCTAAGCCCCACAAATCACAAACCGAGCATCTAGATCAACCCTTCATTAATTTAAAAAATATATAGACCAGACTCTAAGGACTGTCGTGCTCAATAAGGACAGAGGAAGGTCGTGGATAATCTATCGTTTATCCGCATTACTTTTGTAGTGCCTAGGCAAGTGTGTCAAAGGCTAGTGGTTTTTAATTAGGCCCACTACTGTGGTTCCTTCCCACTTACCTGGCACTTACCTGGCTACAAGGGTAGTACGGAGGCGGTAGAGGATTGATCCTGCGGCTTGTCTTTTGGAAGTCTAGGAGCGGTCTAGAGACTGGACTTAGGTGACCTTAGTTCTAGGGTTGCTTGTGCATCTTAGGGTGATTTGTCTTGAGTCCCACTTTTTTTTTCAAAAACAAACAAATTTTAAATCACACACACGCTGCCACTTGCACTAAACCCGCTTATTGCATGCTCGGCTGGACACGGGATCCTAGTGCCCATCTTGTCCGCGTTCCTGCTATCGACGCCGAAGTCGATACTTCTTCATCTTCTTTTCCCCCACCACACACCACGACCGAGAAGGACGGCACTCCATCAGAATATAACACCACGCTGCCACCGCCCGTAGGTGCGCAGAATCCACCGCGCATCTCTCTCCAAGAGAGATACTATCCTATCCGTGGTCCTCTTCCCACTTGTCTATCTCTTCCACCACCTAACGGGGATAATTTCGAAATTAAACCCCACTACATCAACCTGCTGCCTAAATTTCATGGGCTTGAGTCGGAAGACACGTACGTTTTCATCACCAAATTCGAAAACGTATGCGCAATGATGGGTACTTCACAATTGACTTTAGGTGCTATGCGCTTACGTCTTCTCCCATTCACACTGTGCGACTTGGCAGAAAAATGGCTTTATAATACTGCCGCACACTCTATCACTAATTGGGATGAATTTGTCATAGTATTTCTTAAGAAGTTTTACCCAAACCATAAGACTGCCCATATTAGGAGCGAGATCAACCAGTTCACCCAGCTTTCCAATGAACCATTTTGGAAGTGCTTTGAACGTTTCAAAGATTTGCTTGTCCAATGCCCCATCACGGAATACAAAGATGGGATTTATGTCGGATTATATATGAGGGCATTAATCCAGCGACAAAGCAGATGCTTGAAACAATGTGTCAATGCAATTTCATGTCTAAAGATGACGGTGAAGCTTGGAAATATCTGGAAGACCTTGCTGAACACACGTTGCAGTGGGAAAGTGTAAGACCACCTTCAACTAAGGGAGGTATTCACCAGCTCGATATTTCTATCGTTGTAAAAGCCGAAATGGCAGCGATACAAAAGAAACTCGACGCTATTGAAAACAAGTTCTCATCATTCTCCCTAAATCAGGTCACGCTTCCTAAGACCGTCTGTGGTTGCTGTTCGGATCCTTCACACTTAACGGAAGAATGTCCTATGAATGCATCGTTTCAAGCTAATACTGCTTTTCAGCAGCGACCTAGAAACGACCCTTATTCTTCCACGTACAATCAAGGATGGAGGAATCATCCTAGCTTTGCTTGGAACCAAAACCAACAAAGCAATTATCAAATACCTCCTCCACAGCAACCACAACCACAGAATCAGCCCCCCTTTTAGTCACAGAATTTCCAAAATCCAGCCAACATTTCTACACCACAAGTGGTCGGTACTGACAACTCACTTGCATAAACTTTGGATATGTTCATGAAACAATCCATGCAAAATTCGGCTGAGATGAGGTCTTATATTGATACCCTAACGAAAAACTCTGCCTCCCATGGTGAGAGTATTAAATCATTAGAAAACCAAACGCACAGTTAAACGCCGCAATGAGTGCGAGAGAGAAAGGGAAACTCCCATCTCAACCCATACCTAATCTTGGCCACTCACAAAGTTATAATGTGAGTGTTGTTACCACGTTGAGATCGGGAAAAGTGCTGAATAACCGAGTGGGTGAGCAGTGTGATGATAGTGACACCAATGATACCCCAGCTTCTTCTTCTTCCCCTAATTCGTCTAGTCTCCCACCTTCACCCGAGCCTATTCTCCGTTTTCCCCAAGGCTCGAACCCTTCGCCCATTTCGCCAAATCTATCTAAATCGATTCCCACTCCAGTTTTGGGATCGAATCCGTCCCCACAATCCTCTCCAATGTTGGACTAAACCCTTATTGATAAAGCACCTTATCCAAACAGGCTAAGGGGAAACAGACCAAGTCCACAAATGGAGAAGATTGTGGAAATTTTAAGCAAGTTAACATAAACATTCCTCTCCTAGATGCTATTCAACAAGTTCCGTCATATGCGAAAATCCTAAAGGACTTGTGCACTAGGAAGAGAAAAGTTCAAGTACCTAAAAAAGTTTTCCTTGCGAGTAATGTGAGCACTGCTTTTACACAACAACTACCCAAGAAACGAAAGGACCCCGGAAGTCCTACAATTTCAATTTCTATTGGGGGTAAAAATATCAATCGTGCTCTACTCGATTTAGATGCTAGTGTTAACTTGCTTCCGTATTCTGTTTAAGAGCAATTAGGGATCAGAGAGTTAAAACCTGCGCATTGCACTCTTCAGATGGCCGATCGATCTATCACCCAACCTAGGGGTGAGCTAGAGGATGTGTTAATCAAAGTCAGGGAATTCATATTCCCTGTGGACTTTATCGTTATTTATACACAACCTGTGGCAAACCCACGCAATCAAATCCCGGTGATACTCGGTCGACCCTTTTGGCCACTTCCAACGCAGTAATCAATTGTAGAAACGGCTCTATGACCCTATCCTTTGGATAGAAGTCAATTGAGCTTAACATTTACAAGTTGGGAAGTGAACCCTCTGAACCCTATGCTCATGTGTGTTCTGTCAAATTAATGGTTGTCGACAGCAGTGAATTTGATTAACCTCATGATACTGACTCTTTTCATATGTTGTTGCTTGATACGGACTCTTCCACCGAGTTATCCGGGTCAACATCTAACACTGATGAGGAACTTTTTATAAAGTCTGACGATCACCCCATTTTTTCTGATGACATTATTCTTCGGGGTATCGATGAAAGCTTTGAGGAAATTTTCGCTGTTGAACTCGCATTTTTACAGGACACGGGTGTTGAGATGAATCAACTCCAAGATGAAGAAATTGGACCTCCACAACTTCTTTTGGACAATCATGATAATGCGAGTAATCCATCATTACTATCACTGTGTCGTCTCTCCAAATTGAGACGCAATCCTTTTCCATTACACCTCTTATCACATCCCCACTTCTTCACGTCGAAATGTGACATGTTCTTCCACCAACCTTGGTGCTTCATCGATAAAATTTTTGAATGGTTGGTGTTTACCTTCGGTTTTTGCAAAGCTTGGCATTGACCAATAACCTTGACCCCCTCTTGTGATTTTAAAAGATTAAAATTGTTTAACTCAAGTTTAGGGGGTGGTATATTTTGGCTCTTGAAAGAAAATGATTTTTACAAAATTGTGAGCCTAAAATAAGTTTGGGGGAGGATTTTCACTTTCATATATTCTTGCCCCCATTAATAATTTCCTCCCAAGTCTACAGGTTTTTGAGCTTAACGGATGACATCAGTGAGGACACTGCTGTAAACAGGTTTGGGGGAGGTTTGTGCTTATTTACACATCAATTTGCATCATATTTTGCATAAGCACAACATTTTCAAAAAATTTAATTTTTTTTTCTTTTATAACAAAAAAGTAGAAAGTGAAAAATTACATCCAAAAGATAGGAATAGTTTAAGAAAACCAAGAAAATTAGAAGTTTTCTTAAACGAACTAGTAATAAGTAGTTATGAGCTGTTGTCCCAAGGGTTAGTAATATGAAGGAAGTCATTAATCTGAGGATAAAAATAAGTCTGAAAAATAGTTTCTATTCTGGAAGCCAAACATTTGAATATTGATACCCTACTATATGCACTTACACATGTCTTGAAACTCGGGATAGTAGAGGATACCTTGAAATGCTCTTGTCTAAAAGCCAAAACCTGAAGAAAATATAAAAATGGTGAAAAGAAAAAATGAACACTGGTTTTGTTATCGCCAAGGCAGCAATAAAAAAAATATATAGCGAGGGTGCCTCTTCACCTAGTGCCCTAAGGCCAACTGGTCTGGGAATCGCTGCTAAGCCTTAGGTGGTGCAAGACGAGAAAAATACTATCACCTAATCAGCAAGCACACGAGTAATCGGTCTGTTAGTACCTCAAGAAGTATTAACGGTCGCATGAAAATGTGTGAGAAAATCTTAATATTCATTAAATTAAAAAGTACTAAGGTAGATGGACAAGAGTATGATAGCTTGAATTGAATTCTCCGAGTGTAGGGATGTTCTTTACACACACGTGGGGTTATATGATCAATGTTTGGATGAAAGGTAGGAATGAAGAATAAAGACGATGTTTTATTGAGGGATGATGTGATTTCTAAAATTTTTTCATGACTATTAAGATAGGGCTCATGACAACTGAAAAGCTAGTATAGTTGGAAACTCTTATTTTCGAAGTCTTTCTTTTATGGTTCTTATCTTTATATGTAAATTTCACCATCTTTCTTTTGTTATAGGATTTTGCGGGTGTAATCCGCTAAAAACCCTCAGGAGACAACACTCCTCCTACTAAGGACATCTAGAGGCTCAACGTCTTGTTGCACATGCTCAGTGCAATCGTGTCTGCCTACGAAAGTGTGCATAGTTTTCTCCTTTCTTTTTCTCCTATTAAATAAACTAGTTTGCTCGGGACGATCAAAGATAAGTTTAGGGGTATTTGTTCAGTTGATAAAACTTCACATTTGTATTACATTTTTCCTACAATTTTCATATTAAAAAAGGACTTTATTTTAATATATTATACATATGAGGGTTTATGTGTAAAAACACCATTTTCCATGTGTTAATATATTTTAATTATCATTTGGTAGGAAAATGTATGCAAATAAATTCATTGACCTAATTCTAGTAGAACTAGGCCTACTAAATATTATTTGAGTTGTTATGCAGATTTTTTCCAAGTGTGCAGAATTTTTCAAAGACTAGAATCAAGCAAATCAAGTTGTTGAAGAAGACTTGCCAAATTAAGAATCAAAACTTGGAGACCAAGTCTGGCAACAACCACGAGAAGATTTCAAATATCTAAAGCTTTCAGAAATTGCCAGATGTCACAAGGATCTACCCACAAAAATATGATGAAGAGATCTCCACTATTGGCCGCGGAACCGCGGCCAAACCCCCATGTTGGCCGCGGATCCGCGGCAGTTAAGTTGAGTTAGAGGGAGATATTTTGGGGCATAGATCTATGCTATATTTTACCAACTTTGGAAGCAAAAGATTCTGGTTTTAGACTATAAAAGGGCACCAAGAGCCTCTTGGAAAATTGATCAAGCCGACGAGATCACGAAGTCCAAGACGGCTCACGCATCCAGGCTGATCATCAACTATTCGTCTACCTCCTTGGAAGAGATCGAGAAGCAAACTAGTCTTTGTAATCATTTTCTAAGGAATCAAAGTGTAGATTGTTCAAGTTGATTAATAAAGGTAGTTGTTTTATTTAATTCTTTTGCATTTTACATTATGTTTTCCCTCTCTGTCCTTTCATCTTCTTTTCCCAACATGCGCGAGTAATTCTCCGCTTGTTAGGGTTCGTAGGATTAGGGTAGGCTAATGGATGATGAACATCTCTAAACCCTTTTTAAGTCCTATAAAGTTTATGAACTTTATCAAAAGAATCATTAACATCCTAATCGGGCGCGCTAACAATTCTTTGCTAGTTCCGACCGCGATTAGCGATTAGATTAATGATTGTTTTGTAAAGGCTAGATAATGAACGGAGTTCCGTGTCGAGATAGGGGTTAACAGTAGGATTTCTTTTCCCTCCAGAAACCCTAATCTACACGCATCACCGTCGTTCTAGTTTTAAATCTATTAATGGATAAAAAGGGTAACTTTTAATTAATCGTCCATAACTACTAAATCCTAACGAACCCTACAAGCCCCCTTATTATAGTAACTACATCCTTAAAATAATCTAGATCTATATTTTTTCATTCTTGTTTAACGTAGATCTAGAAACCATTCTATAAAATTCTTTATCCTTCCTCTCTTTTTCAACACATCTAAAGTAAGGGTAAAAGGTTCTACGTTTCCCAGAGGACGACCCGTACTCATCTCGGTCTAGCTACACGCGACACCGTTATTGATTGTGGTTAACTACAAACAAACTCTTTTCCACTCCAATCAAAGGGCGTGATGAGATTTGGGAGGAAAGGGAAACTTTGTCCCAGATTTGTGGGCCTCTTAGAGATCCTCGAGCATGTTGGCGCCGTTGCTTATCAGTTGGCTCTTCCGCCTAGTTTTCCAGATGTTCACCCCGTATTCTACATATCGATGCTCCTCAAGTACCTTTATGACCCTTCTCATGCGATTCAGCACCCGACGATCCAGCTAGAGCGCAACCTTTCTTTCACCGAGCAGACGGTGGTCATTCTGGATCGACAGGTGAAGAAATTGAGGTCAAAGGTTATATCGTCCGTAAAGGTTCTTTGGCGTGGCCTGAGCAGCGAAGAGGTCACTTGGGAGTCCGAGGACGAGATGAGGAAGAAACATCCCCATCTCTTCGAAGGTACGCATAGCTAGGTTTTTAAATTCGGGGATCGAATTTCTTTAAGGGGGAAGATTGTAACGCCTTGAAAATTCGTTTAGGTAAATTTCGTGTTAATTAGCGATAATGCGTGTTTTCATAAAACCTCGTTATTAATTATTTTCCACAAAGACTGGGATAAATCTATTTTAATTATGAAATATGTAATTATATATATAATTGTGTTTTATTAATTAACATTTAAATTATTGTTCACATATTTATCTAATTTTCTTAACTATTATTTTCTAAGCTAAAATTTTAGTTTAGCATGCACTAATCCAATAATTACCCTAGGTTAATATTGTAACATGTCTTTCATTTTAATTTCCCTCATGGTTCTATTATCCTTTTAAATCAAAACTAAAACAAATGAAGTAAATAAGAAAAGAAATGGAAAAGAGAGGCACGGGGCATTAAAGAGGCATGGGGGGCTTGACTTTTGACACTCACACCCTCTCTCTCACTCCCTCACTCCCTCCTTGCTCTCAGCAGCAGCCCCCCCCCCTTCATCCTCTTCTTCTTCTTCCTTCATTCCAAGCCTCAATCTCCATCAAAAATCCCTCAATACATCACAAAATCTCATGTTAAACACTTCAAAACAATTCCTTGTTGGTTCTTGAGGCAAGTCTTTGCTTTAAGAGGCTAGGTCGGCAAGTTTGAACCATCCTTAGACCAACTTGAGGTATAAAGCCAACCTTAATTTCCTTTTTGCTAAACTTTTAGTTTATTTAGATTAAAGTAGTGTTTAAGTGGGATTTAGTGCTAATTATGTGGGTTAAGTGGAGATTAGGTTAAGATAGGGTTTTTATGGCTTGAGTAGCTTAATTAAGTGTTGCTAGTGTTATATAATCCAATTCTTTTCACCAGTTTACACTAAAACACCATATTGTTTTAAATTAGTGTTAATTAGAGTTTTAGTTATGAATTGTGTTCTTTTTGGGATCTGCTTTTAAACCAGATGTTTCAGACAAAAGTTGCAATTACTGAAGCATAGTTACTGGACTAGGATCACACACCCGAAGCACGAGACCCCCATTCCCCTATGTGGCCGCAAATTTACTTGTTCTGGCCACAAATTGCGGCCAGAGTATGGAGTTGGGTGTCGGGGTTTGGTGGTTAGGTGTCTGCAGTTTATTTAAGGTCTTTTGTATATGCAAAATTGTCTAGTTGTACTCTTATCAAAATCTGAGACCATTTACCTTGTTTTTAGTACTTTTAGACTTGCGCGACACGTACGTTCCGAGTCTGGGTTTGGTGTTCGCTGTGTATCACAGCCAGTCGGGATGGTTTCAGACGTTAGCATACACGTTTTGGTGCTTCGAGTACACACGCGTTTAGCTTGCGACTCTAGTTTTCTCGTATGGTCTTGATATCATGTTTTGCAGGATATTAGTCTTATGTGCGTTGCATTGTGTGATTCTAGGATCGGTCATGGAAACATCGGACGCGGCGTGGAAAGGAAAGGCGGTGATTGGATCAGACTAGCGGAGGCGTTCCGGTGAGTAGATGTACACATCTACGGGGTATTCGTTTGGATGGCGCAAGACGCCCGATAGTTAGAATTTCGTTTAGTACTTACACTTATGCGTAGTTCCTAGTTAATCATCCCGTTGCATTGCATCATTTATCATATATATATATATAAATATATATATATATATATACTGTGATAGTACCTCATAGGACACTCGCACTATTACCATTGGTTTATGCTGCACGGGCACTATTCATGGGGACACACACGCCTTGGTAATTGTTATGCTACGAACACTTTATAAATTGTTTAAATCCGAATCTTATCACTAGCGCAAATTATGATTAATAAACCTACATTTGATATATTTAATTCATTAGGATGGATATGTAGGATTGCTAGTCGCATGCACATATCTTATTGCATCATCGTTCATGCATAATTTTCTAGTTCCGTATCGCATTTCATATTGTTAATATCATAGACATTCATGTATTATGATTTTTATCGAGGATTTCCGTATTTATGAGATTTATGGATTTAGAGAAACCGCAAGAATTTAAGAACGTATTACCATTTTAAAAATGTAAGTTGCGGTTTTCTCGTGATATGATGTATGGATAGTCCACCATGAGATTTCTCGGTTCTTGAGCGGTATCATACACTCGATTCGAGGAGGAGGAGGAACCGTCTGTGGGTGTATGGTGGACCCGGTGCAGTACCCCAGGACAAGATGATCGCAGATGATGGCGTTGAGCCCGGCAGGGGAGCACTACCGACCGGTTAATTATGACGCGGCGGATATCCAGAAGATACCGTCGTAGTCTTGAGTTATATGATATGGGCCAGTCCGAATTGCCGGAGCCCCGAGATCATATTTATGGGCCAGTCCGGGTTGCCAGAGCCCTAGGTAAATGAGATATTCATATTTGGTGTCGATACTTGACACGGATTTATATTGATTTCATTGATGAACTACAACTAAATTACAGATGTTTTACTAAGATAAGAATACAGATTTCCCATGTTAATTATATTCAAATCTCATGTTGTTTATTGCATTCATGTTGCATACATATTATTACATCGCAACATATTACTATATGTAGGCTGTGATGAAATTATGTACATGCTTACGATAGCCTTATTAGATGTTACTTTTTACTCACGAGTTGGCAACTCACCCCCATCGTGCCACAGTGTTTTGCAGGTCCGACCCGTCTGCACAGTAGCGGCGGGCGCACCTCCTCTTTTGTTCCTTTTGCTTTGACTCGCAGCATTTTTCGTAAGTGGGTTGCGGGGTTATTTGTTTTCACCTTGTATCAGTATTGTATCTAGTGTACTCCATCTACCGTATCTACCACTTGTATTATTGTATTAGTGACTTAGAGATGAGACAATGAGACTTGTACTTTTATGTTGTTTCTCTGGGTCGAGCTCACTTGAGCCGACATGATACTTTATTACTTTGTGCCTTTATTTGCTTATTTAGCACAGTGATGATATTTTTTTGCGTGTGATTGTGAGTCCTCCTTTGGCGAAGAGCTAGCTCCCGCTTGGGGATGCCTTATTTCATGTTATACATATATTCTTGTTTTGTACCCGTTTGGGGCTAGTATTTACAAAGGAGACTCTGCCGAAATTTTCCGAAAATGTGATGTTGCTTTCAAAGATTTGATGCGACATATTTGGTTAAAAATCGCTTTCTATAATTGGTTTTCCTTCACTCTACTACTTTATTTGGTTTTGATTTCTGGGTTTTGGCTTACTTAGATTACGTATGCCTGGAGACGTTTCGTAATTTAAGTATGAGTCACACTCCGTACTTTTCGGGTCGTGACAATCAAGGATTTGTGTCATGCCTCCTACATCCTGGGGATTAAGATCTATAGAGATAGATCTAAATGGATGTTGAGATTGTCCCAATCCAAGGTATATTGATACCATACTAAAGAGGTTTAGTATAGAAGATTCCAAGCGTAGGAATTTACCCATGATCTCATGAATCACTCTCTCCAAAGAGATATCCCCCAAGACTGATTTGGAGAGGGCTCGCATGCAAGCGATACCCTATACTTCGGCAGTCGGTTCTATCATGTATGCGATATTATGTACCCGACCGGATGTAGCGTACGCACTTAGTGTTGTAAGCAGGTATCAATCGGATCCTGGGGAGAATTATTGGACAGCAGTAAAGAACATTCTTAAGTACTTGATAAGGACTAAAGAAACGTTCTTGGTGTATGGTAACGGTGAACTCCAAGTGGAGTCCTTTACCTATTCGAGCTTCCACAGTGATAAGGTCGACTATAAGACTATCTCGGGTTTTGTCTTTACCCTCATTGGAGGGACGTTATGTTGGAAGAGTTCTAAGCTAGATACCGTGGCAGACTCAACGATAAAGGGTGAATACATCGCTACCAATGATGCCACCAAAGAGGCTGTCTGGGTATAGTCGTTCATGAGATGAACTTTGTTCCTACCATTGTAGTGACAATGGAGTTGTGTTTTGGCCTGGGAACCCTGGTCCCATCAGTGATCCAGGCATATTCTTAGATAGTATCACCTGATCAAAGAGATAGTTGATCTCCAGGCGATCGAGGTTAAGAGAGTTGAGACGAAGAATGACACGGTGGATCCACTCACCGAGGCCAAAACCCTAGATACAGTTTGAGAGTTTTTGGGACGTTGAGTATGAGATACTGCAACAACTGGCTTTAGTACAAGTGGGAGATTGTTAGTTGTATGTATGCCTTAGAGGCCATTGTTGTACATGATTATATATTACAATGGATGCTTAGACATATATAGGGAGGACTTTCTTGCTAGACATGATAGTATGCTATCTGGTTACTCTTTATCTTAACATGTTGACTAGTATTGTGATACTGTCTTGCTCTCACATTTTGGTAAAGCCCTTAGGATGTATACTTGACTACCAGGATTATGATGCAGATCATACTAGTAGGGCCAGGGTAGTCTATAAGTTCATCCTTTAATTATTCCTAGTCGAGGGTGTATCGAGACAGGGCATCGATATTCCAGAGAGACTGGCGTATACGCTTCTTGACCAATTTGATTGGCGATGGATGATCCCATATCTATTGGTGTTTGACATCAAAGATGGTATACGGGTGCTCAGTGGAGACTGGGTACACTGAACATGACTCGCCAGGAACTCCTAAATGGTATTATACCTATCATCAGATAGCAGTTCTCTGGTGACACTGGTACAGGTTAGTCTGTAGACCCAAGATCGTCATAGAGTCTTGTATGTCTCCTACTGTGCTTTGATTTCCTCCCTACCATGGCTCTACCGAGTCATGCAAACATGTGGTTTTTGGGTACAGTCCCGAGTCACATGGAGGCAATGAGCGATAGGAGGGGGTTTCGTCTCTCCCGGTATTGGGGGTTGATGTTGCGCTGTGCTCAATTGGCCATAACAGGAAATCCCTGGCCAGGGTTGCTGAGATTTACTGGTAAGTGTTATCAGTGGTCTCTCGAACCGTTATGAGTCTCACATCGGCATGACTTATCCGGTTATTGTGGTCTAACATATACCACCCCAGACTAGATATGCAACATATCAAATGAAGAGACCGGACTGTACGGTAGTGTTACTTATTGGATTCATGGGAGTATGAGCAGGCTTGCTTGCTGATCTTTTGATCGCTCAATACCTGGGTAGCCATTAAGTGTAGCTAGTACCGCTGACGGATTGTGGATAACTGATATGATCATTACCTACTGCTGGCGTATTGACGAGTCTTTAGAGTCATACACAGAGGTTTTGTGGCTCAAGCGAAACGAAGTAGGGCACATATGTGATATGTGCGGACCAAGATTAATACGTGTATGTGATATCGTATTCTAATCTCGCGATATGTGATATCAGTCGGTTATATGTGATATAGCCGGGTTATTGAATCAAGTGTTGATTCGATAAGTTGATATATATGATATTACTCGGTTGTATGCGATACATCCGGGTTATTAAATCAAGTGTTGATTTAATAATTTAATGTATGATTATATATTTGATATATTATTATACATTAACTAATATTAGCTTACTTAAGAATTTCTTTTTCTCACTTGTACATTTAATATATATATGATATATATTATTGTGTTTATTTTTTTGTGTCATGCTTGATGATACATTGTACATGGGTGTATGAGACTCATACCATATATAAGATAATGAGAGTGATTATTTATTTAAGGGATAAACAAAATTAGGTGGAAAATCCATGGTTTGTGAAGCTTGGAGAAGCTTGTGGAAACCATTGACTAAGTCAACTAATTTTATTTTACTTGAGATATTTATTAACCCAACCATTATCTTTAGCCATAGTTAAGTCTCTACATTGATAATATATGTTATTATCTCACCCATGGTTGCCATTCACTCTCATTTTTCATTCACCACTTCATCATCTTCTTCATCTTAAGAGAGCTCTCTAGGTTTTCTTGAGGTGAAGAAAAAGAGTGAGAAAAATTATTCTAAAGTTCAAAATTCCTACTTCATCAATCTACACTAGACTAGCCATTTAGTATAGGTTGTTTGCTTCACTAATTCCCAATTGGTGAAGAGATAGCTTGAGTTAGAGTCTCCTCGACGTAGATCAACTTCGGCCTCGAAGTTCTTCAAGCAAGCTTGTTCCTTTCGCCTTGTGGAGCCCAACAAGAGTCCGGGTGACTACTACTTGGAGCGAAGGGACTACTATATGCAGCTTTTGAAGTGAAGGACCGGTCTACAAAGGTTGTATTCCTTGGTCACTTAGAGTAATTTTTGATTACTTGCTTAGTTATAACCCTAATCCTCTAGTTAGATCGTTGGTTTGGGTTTGTTAGCTCTCTAGATTTTTTAAAATTGCATGCTTGATGCCTTAGAAAACATAGTGAGGATGCTAAGGAACCCAGCAGTGATATCAGAGCCAAGCTAGAGAATTAGACGATTTTAGTAGAATTACGAAACCGAAACAACTCCGAAACCTCGGGTTACTGAGATTAAACTATCCATAATCACTCTCTACATCCTTTAGGTCACTTAGATTAGCACACTAGGTAACCTAGTTATCTCATCTTAAAGGTAGGAGCTCTTAGTAGACACTCTCAGGTAGATCTTCTTTGACTCGAGGAGACTGACGAGGAGGCGTGATCCATACACCCTTCAAGGAGCACAAGAAGAGGAGGAGGAGTACAAGAAGAAGAAGGACTTGTTACTTGAGGTATAACTTTCTAACATAGTAGTTAAACCTCTTAGTTGTTATGTTAGATAGGGTTTAATATCAATCCTGGAGTTTAGTCGGTGTTGCGAAGCATATAAAAATCGTTTTTTGCAAACTCCGCTTCCCCGCGAACCCGCGAGGTGCACGACATCAACTTACAGAGCGGAAGATCAACTTTAAGGGTGGAGAAGTGATGGAAGTTCCCACAGATGGCGCCAACTGATGGAGGTTGTGATCTCCCTCGGATGTTTTCCTCCATCGATCTGGCGCGAGCGGTCTTATGCGGCTGAGATTTGATTTGGGATTTGTTGAGTGTGGATCTTAATGGGTCGGTGTTGACGCTGAGCTATCTACAAAGGAAGTCCCGGGGTGGGTGACCACCGTTGGACCCTCCGACGATCAAGTTAGTATCGAGGAATAAATGCAGAGTAGCGGCGTATTGGAATCAATTCGAGTTACCTGAGTCATCTGAAAGAGAGGTTTATATAGTGGTCGCATGGAGCAAGCCAGCGTGAGATTCTCGTCATCAGTTGCTCCCCCTCGTTACGCCCGCATTGATGGAGGGATTCGCTCATTAATAGAGGAACACACCCATGTGGGACGCGGAACGTGGGGCGGCAGCTGTCTCGCTTTGGCAAGATACACGGAGGCGTTCAGGATTTGCGCACTCGGTTGATCAGGGAAGCCGAGGAAGCTCAACCTGTCAGATGGCTCGGAGACAAGCCGGGAGGCCGAAGAAGCTTAGACCTTGCAACAGCTTGGAGATGAACAAGGAGGCTGTGAGGGATCGGTTGTAGGATTGCTCGAATGTGAGCTGATGACTCATTGATAGGCGAATATGAAAGGTATTCCGGGGAGGTCTCCGAAAGGCCGGATGCAACCTCGGAGGCAAGATGCCAAGGAATGCCTAATGCATCAGGTTTATTCCAGCTCCGTAGCTCCCAAGACATGTCATCATCTACGTGTTGTGATCTGAGGAATTCCCACTTGTGAGCCTCATCAATACCCTTATTAAAACATGTGTGATTTTTTTAACCCATGTTTTGGCCTTGGAAATCAAGATGTATTGTGTCAATCATCTAGTAAGATTGTAAATATACAAGTGACATATGGCCAAACCTTCCTCTAAGGTAGTAGGCTAAACTTTACTAAATTACCATGAAGATTTAGCATGTTGATAAATTATAACGGCTATAAATTGCAAATAAATACAATAAATTTTAATGTTTTGAGCTTTTTAATTTAATACAATACACCTTTCATATGGAGAACGATTTTACCTTTACACCCCCTCTTTGTTGTTTTCTAACAACACTTCCCAACTTTCCATTTGAATTTTTTTCTAAATTGGGTTAGGGAGATAGAAGGTAGAAGATGACAGGATTAAGAAAGGAGCGAAGATCAATGGAAAATGGATCTTAGAAGATAAGAAATTTGCTAGAACCCTAGAAGATAAAGAAGCTAGAAGTTGAAGGGAAAAATAAATATACTGGTTCTGTTAAAATTTTCTATTAATGAAGCACGGGGACATTTTTGCCTTTGTTTGAGTTAAGAAGGGGGGGGGGGGGGAGAGGATGCAGGGAAAAAAGGAATTTAGAAGTGAGAAGATTTGAAAATGAAGAAAATATATATGAATATTTTTCATAAATAGAAAAGTGTAGTTTAGATATATTAGATCTGATGTAAATCAAATGTTACTCAAAATAACAGTCTAAAACTGCACAACTAGTTACTCAAAAGTTGGGACAATATCATGGTATTTACCAATAAATAACAATTAACAAAGCGCATAGTATTTATCTACAAAATGCTCAAGTACATGGTAATTTCGTGAGATTTAGCCCTTTTTCCATGTATAACACACAATACTGTTAGCCGTTTCTTTTTTCCTTTTTTTGTTTTTGTATACGATGTTTGATAATGCTCATAAGTGGGAATTCCTTAGATCACGACATGTAGCGGATGACGTGTCATCCACTAAACCCGCTAGACTCCTGGGGGCTGCAGAGATGGAATCAGTATGTTACATTGGAAACTTTCCTCGGACCTCGTCTCCAAGCTTACACCCCCACTTCTTGCACCCGAGCAATCCAGCAGCCGAACTTACGCCCCCTTTGCTCGTCTCCGAGCTGTTGCAGGACTGAGCTTCCTCGGCCTCCCGGCTCGTCTCCGAGCCATCCGTCGAGCAGAGCTTCCTTGGCCTCCCCGATCAAACGAGAGCGTGGAGCCCAAGCGACCCCGCAACGGCTCCGTGTATCTCGCCAACGCGAGATATTCGCTACCCCACATTCCGCGTCCTACGCTGGCGCGTCCCCCCATTAATGAGCGTATCTCGCCATTAACGGATGGATCCCGCTATCGACGCGGGCATAACGTAGGGGCATAACGAACGGCGAGGATCTTATGCCGGCTCGCTCCATGCGGCCGCTATATAAACCCCTCTTTCAGACGACTCAGGTAAATCGAATTCACTCCAATACGTCGCTACACTGCTTTTATTCCACCGTATAAACTTGATCGTCGGAGGGTCCAATGGTGGTCACCCACTCCAGGACTTCCTTTGCAAATAGCTCGGTGTCAACACTAACCCATTGAGATCCACACACAACAACTTTCAAATCAAATCTCAGCCGCACAAGACCACTCGTGCCAGATCGACGGAGGACAACATCTAAGGGAGATCATGACCTCCATCAGTTGGCGCCGTTTGTAGGAACTTTCAGAAGATTCTCAACCCATAAAGTTGATCTTCCACCCTCGACCCGATGGCGAGCGACAACTGCGACGATCCCAATGCGAACCGCCCCAACCTATATAAGGGAGGCCAGAGCGGTTCTACTCCCCCTCCTAACGTCATCGGCACCTTATCCGCTCGGATCGACAAACTCACGGCTATGGTGGATGTGCTCGTCCGCGTTCAAGTGGCGGGCCCTACCCATTAAGCCGCAGTTCCCTATTCCTAGGATAACGACGCCCGTAGAAGGACCGAGGGGCATGCCCAGGCCCTCAATCTCACGCAAGCTCGTCCCAGCATTGCTGAATGCCGGCATGCCGAGTCCGACAACCACGGCACACACACGGTGAATGATTCTATGACCCGCTAGGCGCCGGACAGCTCCACACCCCGATCTTATGGAAGACCGGGCCGTCTCTCTGACGCTCGTCGTGCGCTCACCCCCCAGAGGAGGCGTCGGTCAGTTCTCCTGCTTCCAGGCACGACTGGCGCCCCCACCCCTGCCGAGGCCGCGCGAATGGCGAATGTTAGGACTACTCAAGAAGGGCCTTCCCCGAAGATTTAAGAAACGTGATAGAGCGGAATCGAAGACGCATCCTTGCGCAGTCCCGGAACGGGGATAACCGCTGCTCCAACTGTGTTGAATCCTCGGGGTGCCACCACCAGATCTGTCACGACCCGTAATTTAGCACGTGACCGGCACTTAAATTATGCAACGTCTAAAGGCGTAACGTAAATCAAGTAAGCCGAAGCCCAAAAAATCTAAACCATTTTATGGAAATTAGTGGGGGTGCAGTTTTGAAATAAAAGTACAATGAATCATGTTTTTCTTTAAATGCATAACTAATGAGACATGAAAATGCAAGTGGGTTATACTAGTTGAAAACATTGTTTCGTCTTTTAAAAATTTGGGCAGCACCTCCCTTGTATGTTTTGATCCAAAACCATATACACAACAATATATAGGCATTCCCAAGCGGGAGCTAGCTCTTCGCCAACCGGCGGAATCACAACCACGCAATAACATATATACGACGTCCAACGGCGAAGATCAACCCAGAAAGAACAATAAATAATCATGACATCAAAACTCAAGAAAGCGATCATAAACCCATCGCTCTAAGTCTCGCACAATACCCAAGTCTGACTAGGTCTACTAACATACAATTTCTAGTTTCTGATTTGATTTGATGAAGTTTATCTAGATGCAACGGAATATAAAGTACGAGAGTGGGCACGATCCAACATGTGTCCCACCTACCAAAGCAAAACACCCTGGAAGAAGCCGTGTGCCAGCGATACCGCAACTGATCCCAAGCGGTGAAACCTGTAAGAACTGTGGCATAATGGGGTGAGTTGCCAACTCGTGAATAGAAAATATCATCATGTAGAAATCGAATAAACAACGATTTCCTAGGTCACTATATCTTGAAGGTAATATTATGTTATCTAGGGTGACCAAAAATACATATATGTCAACAATCGATCAATACAATGACATATATAAATAAATATCCGACATCATATGCCTATATGCCTGTGGATATCATCCACGTGCCCATCAACGACACAAACAATATCATGGAACTTGAGTAACCCACACCGACACTCGAAACATCATGAAAACATATGCCTATATATATATGAGGATATCTACCACATGTGTCCATCAACGACCCATCAAAATCATGGAACCTGAGTGTCCAACATCGACACTCGAAACATCATGAAAACCCGTGTCCAGCATCGACATGTAAATCCTCATATATCAGGCGTCGCATATTCAGACCGGCCCTCATATCTATCTCATCTCAGGCGCCGCATACTCAGATCAGCGCTCATATCCATCTCACGACTCCGGTCGGTATCCTTCGGATAACCGCCGGGTCCAAAAATATCACCGGTAGGTAGTAGTCCCTCTGCCAGGCTCACCTTCTACTGCACAACATACCTTTCTTGTCCCGGGGTACCATACCGGGTCCACCATGTACCCGCAGACGGCTCATCCAGCTCCTCGAATCGGATATCACATAGCTCAGAACCGAGAAAACTCATGGTGGACGCCTCGAAATATCATATTAAGAGAAACCGCGTTTTTAAAGCAACATATAGTTTCCTTGAAATATAACTGCGGTTCTCAAATACAGAGATCTCATGAAAAGAGCATCTCAAGCATATAACTATAAAGTACGATGTATGCAACATAGAGTAGTAATAGCTTCTTAGTTCCAGTTAGGTAAGGCTAGAGCGAAGTCATAAACCCGTCGGTCTCTCCCTATCGGTTCCGCATGCGCTTCGCGCGCCATTGGTGCTTTGTTAGCATATCGAGTATATCATACAAGCATGTCAAGTGATAATACTGAATAATGAATGTACTTTTACGTTTAAGATTTATCTCATGATATGGCAGTTCTACTGTGTAAGTAGCATGGCAATTACCGATGATGAATGCGTGTGAGCCGGCAAATCTGTGTAAGTGTAACATGCGCATCAATGGTAATTGTGCAGGTGTACTAGCAAATGATATCATATAGCATTAAATAATGGAACGTGGTATGTACATCACGAGGGGTAATATTCTACACAACATGGACAATCAATGGGTATATCTATCTACACATGAACTATACGATTGTTGGCTATAGTGCCCTCAAGGCAATTATCGTAGTCGCAGATAGGTGATTATGATGATTGAGGGGGACCTATACCGGTAGAACAGTCTTACTCGAGATGATAGTATGCTATCTGATTTGCCTTTATCATCACTATTACATGTTGATAGAGCCCATAGGATTCTTGCTTGACTACCAGCATTATGATGGCGATCATATACGTAAGAGCTAGGTGGTCTATAAGCACATCCTTAAATGTCCCTAGTCGTGGGAGTATCAAGACTGGGCATCGATACTCCAGTGTAGACTGGTGTATACTGATCAAGACCCCGACGAGGGGCGGTGGCCAGGTCTCACAAGCCATTGGTATTAGTTTGTTCACCTAAGATAGTATACAGGTGCTCATTGCGTTATGAGTACACTGGACGGACTCGCCGGGAACCTGCTAGTTGGTATTATGCCTATTGTCAGCTAGCAATTCCCAGGTGACATATGTACAGGTTAGTCTGTCGACCTGAGATCGTCATTTTTCTTGTGTGAGTTCCCACTGTGCTTTGATTACTACCCTACCACGGCTCAAAGGAGTCGTGTAAACAGGTTTTAGTTGGGTAAAGTCCCGAGCCATATAGAGGCAGTGATCGGATCGTCCGGGATTCGTCTCTCCCGATATTGGGGGTTGATGTCGCGCGGTGCACGGGTGGCCATCACCAGAAATTGTTGGCCAAGGTAGACGAGAATTACCGATCCAGAATTAATAGTTTCTCAGGTGGTGATGGGTTTCATGACGACACTAAATGTCGCGTTGTTAGGGGTCTGATTTTATCCACTCCCCTAGACTCGATATGCGATACTCTTAGATGAACAGACCGGACTCTACGAATATTGTCACTGTCAAGCTCAGTAGGGGTTTGGATGAGTTTTCTCGTCGGCCTTCCTTTCTCTCAATAACTGGGTAGCCGTTACGTACAGCTAGTTCCGCTGACGTGCTTGTGGTTAAACTCACTGCCAGTTTATTGACGAGTCTTTAGAGTCCCACACAGAGGGTTTTCACGGTTCAGGAGATATGGTGTAGATGGCGTATGTTAGTACATACAGGGGTCCGATTAAATATGTGAACAGGCTGCACAGACTTTAATCGGACGGTTGATAATACTAATGGCTTAGGATTAAGCCGGATTATTAAATCAGGTTTTGATTTAATAATTTATATATGTATTTAAATATATGTATTCTAGTATTATTGTTCACTATTCATTTTCTCTCTTGGCTATTCGTATTTTGGTATGAATACGTGTATATGTATTTCGATACGTATACCAGGTTGCATTCCGTATTTATACGGAATAGTTTCTAGAAGATGGACACCTCATTAATTGATTTTCATTTTAGAAAATCAATTTAGAAATGAGGTGGAAGGGGTGACATGGCATGAATAATGCAAGACATGTAGAGAGGTATGGTTTGCATTTGTTTATTTAGAAAATTGATGGAGATATTTTGTGTGCATAATTGTGAGTGAAGGGGGGCTGCCATATTCTTGAGTTAGCTTGCTCACTTCTTTTTCTTCACATGGATCACTCATTCTCACTTGGAGAAACACTTAGCCATTTTCTTTAGTTTCTCATGCCACATGTTTCCTTACCTCATCTTCATCTTCTTGAGTTGCACTTTGAGCATTTGTGATGAGAGAAAATAGATAGTGACACAATCCTACATCTCCACTCTCCATTGCTAGCAACCTTGGAGCGTCGGTTGCCTCGCATGGCAAGGCTGAATCTTGTGTCGTTTCCCTCAGGTGGATCATCGTAGATTGAGGAAGAACGGAAACCAAACTCGATCCGCAACCTCTAGGAGCTTGGGAAGATGGTTGAAGACCGAAGGACACGGATCAACTCGGTATAACCATTTTAACTTCTTTTTATAGCTTGTTAGTATAGGGTAGATCTGGGCATTGGGTCATGGTAGCGCCAGTTTAGAAAAATTTTGTTCCGCATTTGGCCACGGTTTGACGGCCGGGATGCTGCAATAACCCAACATGGTATCAGAGCCAACCCGTAAACCCCTTACTAGCAGTTTTAAACAATGTTAAAGTATCGAAACCGAAACAACTCCGAAACGACACCCCGATGTATTCCAGTTTCTGTCGATTTTTCAGAGTCTTCAAAAATATATTTTAGCAACTGCAGAAGACTATTTAGATGACCACTAGAACACACCCCAAACACGAACCCCAGATTCCAAAATTGGGTTGGCCAGATCCCCTAAAAATCCGAGGTGGCCGGTTTTGTGGAGGCTTCTGGGTTTGAAATTTTGGGTGTGGTCTAGTCTCTGGAATATTGGTTCAGTGGTATTGCTAGTTTAGCCCAATTTGGATATTTTGTTATCTATTATTCAGGGGCAATTCGGGGTGTTTCAAAGTCGATAATTCAACACTGTTTAAATGTTTACAGTACATGCATTACTATCTGCGACTATAAATGTCATTAGAGCGGTACAACTCGTCTAAGTGCTATATGTTCTTTGAGACGAGTTTACGAACGTGACATTCACGTTGATGTTCTGTGTTCTGCTGTGATTGTGGTTGGATCGTTATGGTGGATAGATTGGGTACAATGTTAGTACAGTTTAGTTTCATTTATACATTTGATATTGCGGGGCGAGCGTCCGACATGTGGACTACCGTCACTGCCCATTTGTATATTATTTGTTTAGGGCACGACCGGGTTGAGATCGATGTCACCCTTGTACATATTATTTTCTTTTCTGTACTAGGATTACCCCGCGGTGGAGTGTACAAATAGCCGGGGTTCTAGAAGGCAACGGGTCCGCATCTCATGGCGTTGAGATGGAGGGGACCTTACTCTAGAATTGGCAGGCTATTCGCCGCACTCGTAGGTGGTACAAGTTTACCCATAGAGGGGTGCTCAAGTTACCGGATTCCTTGAAGTATCGGGTGGCCCATTCACTTTGATGAAGGGGTTGCCTCACTTCTGGTTTTGGCGGGTAACTTGTCACGCTCGTAGGGGTCTAGGTTTTCATTACACAGGCTATCCACACGACCAGGGAACGTCGAGTTTCATTTGCGTCTCAAAGGAAATCCGAAGCTCCTAGATTATCCGTTCGTTCTGTGATGCTTATCGCTATTCTGTGATGTTGCTTATATCATGCCTGGGACGAATGCTATATATATATTTATATATACTAGTAGATGTTGTATATATTTTGCACCCGCACTAGTCCAGTCCCCTCTCTGTCATTAGTTAAGTAACCTAACGGGTGATGACGGGACCCAGTGGCGAATGCGGATGTAATATACGTACATCATATATTTTCGTTCTTTTCTGGTGTGATTACTTGATGAGACTGCGTTGATTCTGATCAATGCAAGGATAAAACAAACCTATATGATGTTGTTGGAACCAATTTTAAAAATGATATCACAGATGTTTTCTTTTTCTTTGCACAGTGGTATTCGATTGGGAATATCCTGCACCTCATTCGACGAGGTAAGGGCCGAGATCCCTTCATTGGGAGTGACCCCTTGGGCAGAAGTTTGCGTCAACGTAATAACTTTTCTATAGTCGATTCTTTTGCTTTGCATCGTGGTATTCGATTGGGAATATCCTGCACCTCATTCGACGAGGAAAGAGCCGAGATCCCTTCATAGGGAGTGACCTCTTTAGAAAAAGTTTACGCTACTATATATTTGTAAAAACCACTCGGTTCCTTCAACGATATCAAGTTCATTACGTTAAAGGTTTTTTGCCAAAAACTAGCCGTAGCTCTTCGTTATTTCAGATTAGTATTGCTTAGTATTCGTGCTACGTTTGTCGTGCCTTGCGAGGCGTAGTGTGCGGTAGCTCTGTAATACTTTTCTGTCGCAAGGATATGTAGATTGGTCAGGACAGTCATTTGACCTTGTTGACCTTGTCAAGGGTCGGTGCGGGTGGGTCTAATGCAATCAAGATAGTGACGGGTTGAACTTGACTAGGACCCTTTAACTTGTTGACCTTGTCAAAGTCACTTGGATCCTAGGAGTAAAAACCACATCGGGAGTTTCAAACATACAGGAAACTTGCCAGGCATGCACATACCTTCTGGAGTGTGGTAACTTGAGTGGATTCCATCAAGTTATCATGCGATGATAGTTGGGTCCCGATTCCCACTGATAAATAGGATTAATCCTCAGGTGATTTTAGATGATCCCGACTAATTCTCCTTTTGGTTTGGAGGAGAATTCGAGGAAACAGTGGGAGCCATCCTGATTAGATAAATGATTAACCATTCTGATATAGATTAGAGTGCATGCTGAGTGTTTCTTTTCTCTCTCTCTGGGGCAGCGACCATGGCCCGACCTTTAACTAAAACTCATTAACCAAGTTAACCGAACCTTCTTAAAATATTTTGGATTTTTGGAATGTCACGGTGTCGCATATATCATTGCCACTTCTATATCACCTTTGCATTTCTCTAGAAAACCCTGTATCACTACGAACATCCACTCCTATTGGATAAATCTATCATATAGTTACATACGTACTCGAAGAAACTTGTTCCAGATTCGAGGATGGATTCTGGTTCTGGAGAGATTGAATAGAATTCTTCGGTTGTCTTTTCTTACCTTCTCTCAGGTTGTGAGGGCTCCTAGGATTAGGAAAGGGTACACCTATTGACATTATTGGATAGTCTTCTCCGGACCATAGACAGGTGCCGAAAGGTGGGGAAGGAAGAAAACCAATTAGCCTAAAAGTGGTGTACAGAAGGTAATAAGTAAAGACATATAAAGGGATTAGAATAACGGCAAAGAAAATTGCGACTGCTATCATTCTCGACAAAACCGTGTATACCCTGCCACTCCCACATCCACTTTGGATTTCTCCAGAACACTTCGTATCACTATGAACGTCCATAATGCTTGGACATTCTATCGTATAGTTACATACGAACTCGAAGGAATTCGTTCTAGATTCGAGAATGGTTTCCGGTTCAGGAGAAATAGAATAGGATTATTCAGATGTATTTTTCCATTACCTTCTCTCAGGTTGTGGGGGCTCCTGGCATAAGGAGTGTACACCTATTATGTTTATTAGATAGTCTTCTTCCAAACCTTAGGCTGGTGCCGATGGGTAGGGAAGGAAGAAAACCAATTAGCCTAAAGAAGGTGTACAGAAGGTAATAAGTAAAGACAAGATAAAGGGATTGCAGAGAGGGCAGGTAAGTATATGGTTACTGTCATGAATCAGGATATTGGAAGAGGCGTTACTAGAAATACCATATTACCCCTTTTTAACATTTTCATGTTTCAGATTTACTGTGCAATGTTAATTGAAAACTGTTTTCTTAATTAGAATCTAACTCCAGGGTATGCATTTACCAGATCAGTTTCTCACATCAGTATGTTATTACAGATGGTGAGTGGGAGTAAGATATTGGGAATTGGGTGATTAGATCATCATTAGTGATATTTGAGGAAATCATCTGGTTTTTGCTTGACGGCAAATATTTGGTTTTGAATATCCGTTGTTATGCACTGATTGATACGAAAAAGTGTGTTTGTAGTTAACCGTAATCAATAACGGTGTCGCTTGTAGCTAGACCGAGATGAGTACGGGTCGTCCTCTGGGAAACGTGGAACCTTTTACTTTTACTTTAGATATGTTGAGAAAGAGAGGAGGGATAAAGAATTTTTATAGAATGGTTTCTAGATCTATGTTAAACAAGAATATAAAATATAGATCTAGATTATTTTAGAGATGTAGATAATTTAATAAGAGGGCTTGTAGGGTTCGTTAGGATTTAGTAGTTATGGACGATTAATTAAAAGTTACCATTTTTATCCATTAATAGATTTAAAACTAGAATGATGGTGATGCGTGTAGATTAGGGTTTCTGGAGGGAAAAGGAATCCCACTCTTAACCCTTATCTCGACACGGAACTCCGTTCATATCTAGCCTTTACCAAAACAATCATTAATCTAATCTCTAATCGCGGTCGGAACTAGCAAAGAATTGCTAGCGCGCCCGATTAGGATGTTAATGATTCTTTTGATAAAGTTCCTAAACTTTATAGGACTTAAAAAGGGTTTAGTTATTTTCATCATCCATTAGCCTACCCTAATCCTACGAACCCTAACAAGCGGAGAATTACTCGCGCATGTTGGAAAAAGAAGATGAAAAGACAGAGAGGGAAAACATAATGTAAAATGCAAAAGAATTAAAGAAAACAACTACCTTTATTAATCAACTTGAACAATCTACACTTTGATTCCTTAGAAAATGATTACAAAGACTAGTTTGCTTCTCGATCTCTTCCAAGGAGGTAGACGAACAGTTGATGATCAGCCTGGATGCGTGAGCGTCGGGAGCTTCGTGATCTCTTCGGCTTGATAGCTTTTCCAAGAGGCCTTCGGTGCCCTTTTATAGTGCAAAGCTAGAATCTTTTAGTTGGAAACTTGGTAAAATTCAGCAGAGATTTACTCCACAAAATTTTAGCACACATTCTCTCTAGATTGCCGCGGATCCGCGGCCAACAGGGGGGTTTGGCCGCGGTTCCGCGGCCAATGGTGAGGATCTCTTCACCAATTTTCTTGGGCTCTCTGATTTTGACATTTGGCAATCCTAGGCATCTTTAGAATTCAGAAATCTTCTCTCGGTTGCTTCCAGACTTGGTCTCCAAGTTTTGCTTCTTAATTTGGCAAGTTTTCTTCAACAAATTGATTTGTTTGATAAATTCTTCATAACAACTTGGAAATATTCTGCACAACAACTCAAATAAGATTTTAGTAGACTTTGTTCTACTAGGATTAGGTCAATAATATTTGCATACATTTTCCTACCAAATGATAATTAAAATATATTAACACATGGAAAATAATGTTTTTACACATAAACCCTCATATGTATAATATATTATAATAAAGTCCTTTTTTAATATGAAAATGGTAGGAAAAATGTAATACAAATGTGCAGTTTTATCAACTGAACAAATACCCCCAAACTTATCTTTGATCGTCCCGAGCAAACTAGTTTATTCAAGAGGAGAAAAGGAAAGGAGAAAACTAAGCACACTTTCGTAGGCAGACACGATTACACTGAGCACGTGCAACAAGCCGTTAAACCTCTAGGTGTCCCTAGTAGGAGGAGTGTTGTCTCCTGAGGGTTTTCAGCGGATTACACCCACAAAATCCTATAACAAAAGAGAGATGGTGAAATTTACATATAAAGATAAGAACCATAAAAGAAAGTCTTTGAAAATAAGAGTTTCCAACTATACTGGCTTTTCAGTTGTCATGAGCCCTATCTTAATAGTCATGAAAAGATGTTAGAAATCACATTATCCCTCAATAAAACATTGTCTTTATTCTTCATTCCTACCTTTCGTCCAAACATTGATCATATAACCCTACGTGTGTGTAATGAACATCCCTACACCCGGAGAATTCAATTCAAGCTATCATACTCTTGTCCATCTGCCTCAGTACTTTTTAATTTTATGAATATTTAGATTTGCTCACACATTTTCATGCGACCGTTAATACTTCTTGAGGTACTAACCGACCGATTACTCATGAGCTTGCTGATTCGGTGATAATATTTTCCTCGTCTTGCACCACCTAAGGCTTAGCAGTGACTCCCAGACCAGTTGGCCTTAGGGCACTAGGTGAAGAGGCACCCTCGCTATATTTTTTTATTGCTGCCTTGGCGATAACAAAACCAGTGTTCATTTTTTCTTTTCACCATTTTATATATTTTCTTCATTTTTTTTTCATTTCCTTCATACTTTGGCTTTTAGACAAGAGCATTTCAAGGTATCCTCTACTATCCCGAGTTTCAAGACGTGTGTAAGTGCATATATAGGGTATCAACATTCAAATGTTTGGCTTCCAGAATAGAAACTATTTTTCAGACTTATTTTTATCCTCAGATTAGTGACTTCCTTCATCTTACTAACCCTTGGGACAACGGCTCATAACTACTTATTACCAGTTCGTTTAAGAAAACTTCTAATTTTCTTGGTTTTCTTAAACTATTCCATCTTTTGGATGTAATTTTTCACTTTCTACTCTTTTGTTATCAAATATATATATATATATATATATATATTTTTAAATTTTTGAAAATGTTATGCTTATGCAAAATATGATGTAAATTGATGCGTAAATAAGCACAAACCTCCCCCAAACCTGTTTACAGCAGTGTCTTCACTGATGTCATCCGTTAAGCTCAAAAAACCTGTAGACTTGGGAGGAAATTATTAATGGGGGAAAGAATATATGAAAGTGAAAATCCTTCCCCAAACTTATTTTAGGCTCACAATTTTGTAAAAATCATTTTCTTTCAAGAGCCAAAATATACCACCCCCCCAAACTTGAGTTAAACAATTTTAATCTTTTAAAATCACACGAGGGGGTCAAGGTTATTGGTCAATGCCAAGCTTTGCAAAGACCGAAGGTCAACACCAACCATTCAAAAGTTTTATCGATGAAGCACCAAGATTGGTGGAAGAACATATAACCTTTCGACGTGAAGAAGTGGGGAGGTGATAAGAGGTGTAATGGAAAAGGATTGCGTCTCAATTTGGAGAGACGACACAGTGATAGTAATGATGGATTACTCGCATTATCATGATTGTCCAAAAGAGGGGGTGGAGGTACAATCTCTTTATCTTGGAGTTGATTCGTCTCAACACCCGTGTCTTGTAAAAATGCGAGTTCATCAGCGAAAATTTCCTCAAAGTTTTCATCGATACCCCAAAGAATAATGTCATCAGAAAAAATGGGGTGATCGTCCGACTCTATAAAAAGTTCCTCATCAGCGTTAGATGTTGACCCGGACAACTTGGTGAAGGAGTCCGTGTCAAGCAACAACATATGAAAAGAGTCAGTATCATGAGGTTGATCAAATTCGCTACTGTAGACATCCATTAATTCGACAGAACACACATGAGCATAGGGTTCGGAGGGTTCACTTCCCAACTTGGAAATGTTAAGCTCAATTGACTTCTTTCCAAAGGATAGGGTCATAGAGCCATTTCTACAATTGATTACTGCGTTGGAAGTGGCCAAAAAGGGTTGACCGAGTATCACCGTGATTTGATTGCGTGGGTTTGCCACAGGTTGTGTATCTATAACGATAAAGTCCACAGGGAATATGAATTCCTCAACTTTGATTAACACATCCTCTAGCTTACCCCTAGGTTAGGTGATAGATCGATAGGCCATCTGAAGAGTGCAATGCGCAGGTTTTAACTCTCCGATCCCTAATTGCTCATAAACAGAGTACGGAAGCAAGTTAACACTAGCACCTAAATCGAGTAGAGCACGATTGATATTTTTACACCCAATAAAAATTGAAATTGTAGGACTTCCGGGGTCCTTTCGTTTCTTAGGTAGTTGTTGTGTAAAAGCTGTGCTCACATTACTCGCAAGGAAAACCTTTTTGGGTACTTGAACTTTTCTCTTCCTAGTGCACAAGTCCTTTAGGATTTTCGCATATGACAGAACTTGTTGAATAGCATCTAGGAGAGGAATGTTTATGTTAACTTGCTTAAAAATTTCCACAATCTTCTCCATTTGTGGACTTGGTCTGTTGCCCCTTAACCTGTTTGGATAATGTGCTTTATCAATAAGGGTTCGGTCCAACATTGGAGAGGATTGTGGGGACGGATTCGATCCTAAAACTGGAGTGGGAATCGACTTAGATAGATTTGGCGAAATGGGCGAAGGGTTCGAGCCTTGGGGAAAACGGAGAATAGGCTCGGGTGAAGGTGGGAGACTAGATGAATTAGGGAAAGAAGAAGAAGCTGGGATATCTGTAACGTTTTAAAAATAATTAAATGAATAAAGTGTTTAAGTGAATTTTAGGATTTTCGGTAAAGTAAAATGTATTTTTCGTAAAACAAAACCGTGATTGTTTTTCATTATAATTTTAAAAATATCTATTTTAATTATGAAATTACTAGTAAATGGTGTTTATTTAGCCACTTATAAATTTTTAGTTTAATAAAATATTTTTCCTAAATTAATTATTTTAAATATTAACATAAGCTTTATTTTTACACTAAATTAGTGTAAATTACAAATTTAAATGGTTTTAATTTGTAAAAATGAACCATGGCATGTTAGAATTTAGTATGTATCATGCAAAATTATTTGCAAATTTTTCCTATTTTCTAGAGCTTTCTTGAGTTGCTATAGTAAAGAAATAAATAAATAAATAAAGTATGAAAAGACTTTTATTGATATTTCTTCTCTTGAAACTTCTACACACTTTTTCCACTCTCTTTTTCTCTCCCTCACCTCTCTAGGGCCGGCCACAAACCCCCCATGGCTGCCCCCCCCATTTTCCACCTCATTTTTATTCAAAATTCATCAAAAACACATCAAAAATTCAATTAAAATTCCACAAAATCCTATTTATTCCATACTCTTTATTCCTTGCTCATTTTTATATGAAATTTGGAGATGGAAAGCATACATTTTGGAGGCTCAATTCTTGTTTGGATTTCACATTTTGAAGGTATAATTTTCTTTCTTTTGATTTATTGTTATTAGATGTTCATATTAAGCTTAATTAGATTTAATGAATTAATTCTATGTTTTTTTTTTAATGCAAGCTAGGGTTCTAAATTCAAGTTATGATTTTTAATAATTAATTAGGGTTATAGTAGTTAGTTTAACACTTTTAGTATTAGGAAATCTTGCATGGTTATTGTTTACCAAATTGTTATTCAAAAATTGTTTTAAATTAGGAATTTAGTTAACTAGGTTTTTGCAAAATGTGGTTGTGGTTAATATAAAATTCTAATTTGGGTTGTTATCATTGGATTATAGTTTTAGTGGAAATATTAGCATGTTAATGGAAAGAAAAACTTAGTTTGATTGCTAGTTTCTATGGTTAATTGATAAATTGTGATAAAAATTGCTAATTTTGTAAACTAGATTTTAGAAATTCCTATATAAATGAGATTAAAAATATAATTATGGTTTCATTATATCATTATCATCATGAATTGTGGTTTAAGTCATTAATTTATGCAAAATCATGTTTTGTGGTGGAATTGTGGTATTTTGCTTGAAAAATGTTGAAAATTGTTAAAGGGTGCAAACTAGAAATTTCAAATTTATACAAATATGTGTAATAAAAATATAGTAATAGTTTGTATAGTCTAGTTATGCTATTTAATGAGTTTTATGACCTTTGGTTTCATTTAAATGTCAATTTTTGATGAAAAACGGTAAATTGGCATTTTCGGGTTTTTCGAAAACGGACGATTTGATCGATTTTAGTGTTTCGATGAATTTGATCATGTTTTACAATATAAGTAATGTGTTTTAAAACTACGAGTTATCTGTTGATGTTTATCTCGATCCATCGGAGTTTGTACGCCGATATCGAGCGATATTTGGTTCTTTTGCGTGGACGGGACATAGGTTTTAACCTATGCTTGTTCCTTGTATCGTTTGACTTTTGTATGTGATTCGGTTTACGATACTATTTATATGTTTGCGTTTAGGTACCCTTCAAGTGGACTGCGGGCGATGAAGAGGAGGACGGCGACGCCGTCGTCGGCAGACATGGACCAGGTGAGTAGATGCATATCTACAGGGGGAAATCGGGTGGATGGCGTTTAGCACCCCGCAACGTAGAATAGGAATAGTACTTATTGACATTAGGAAACCCGATGTGACCCTAGATTCTTACTGAGCAGGACCCTAGTAATGACCCTAGGCGGGACTAGACTGATTTAGGAAAACCATACCTGAGGATGAATACTTTGGGAGAGGTTCGTAGGTTTCTGATAGAAACACACACGCACACACTAAAACTTGACATGGCGTATACGTATATGTGTGTATATATATAAAACTAGGTATAGGTGTATATATATACACAACACGTATATGGGATTCGTTGATGTGATATGATATCTGAGGTATGATGAAACAATATAACTGGGCTTGATGCCGTGATTCTTGACTATACAGTCGTATTAAAGTGTTAGCGAATCATTAGAGAAAGAGATAATGAACATGAATATATAAATTATGAAGGGTGGTGGTGATATTGAGGTACATGGGACGCTAAAATAGTACCTGGGCTGTAGCTTGTGACTTGATGACGATAAGATATCGGTATGACTTAATCACAATATGATACATATGACATGATATTTCTGAGGATAAACTAATGATGCTTATCATGATGGCAATGATATATGATTGATGTATGCGATCACAGTTTAGCACCTTGATCATGAGATGTGTTGATGATGACATTATACGAATGAGGAGACACCTAGGAGATACTTGACCGTACCCCGATATTGGGATGCCGTACGATGGATTTTACCGTACGAGGCTTAGATTTGATGATTGATCCGCACTCTTGATTCGAGGAAGCCGTACTACGTACGTGACGCTATTGAGGCGGGATCGCCGACTATTAGAGATATTGATTCAGACCTTAGGTAGACTCTAGTTTTTACTGACTAGTCTATTAGGTTTAGTTCCTTAGGATGTTAGATGGATACTAGTTTAGGTTCGACTCACATAGTGGTAGTTGTACTCGTATTTCGCAGAGGAGTGGATAATGCACATCTGTATTTACATTCATACTGTAATCATCATGGTGCATGTTCTTACATATGTTGCTATAATTAGTATAAACCTTACCTGTTAGGACACCAGCACCATTACCGATGATGCGCATATTCCACGCACACTTATTTGCCAGCTCACACACATCATCATCGGTAATTGCTATGTCACGTACACTTTAGATCATATTATCTTTTATTGATAGAATCAGTTAACAACTAAACCGATATAATATTGTGATTACTCTCTGATGTTAGTATAAGATATGATATTTATTACTTAGACATCCATGCGTTCATATTTTCATGTTATCGCACAGTAGTATGGGCATATGCCGACACTTATCATATACTTACTCATGATTTTGAGATTTGGATTTCTATGAGATTTCTGGATTTTTGGGGAAAACCGCAAAAATATATAAAAACTTCTCTCTCTCTCCTCTTCTCTTTTTAAAATAAGATGCGGTTTTCTCGTGATGTATGTGTCGTCCACCATGAGTATTTCATGTTTTCTGTTGGATTTCGAGACCCGATTCGAGGAGTGGATGAACCGTCTCGGGTACATGGTGGGCCCGGTATGGTACCCCGGGGCAAGAAGATCGAGTTGTAGACGATGAGCCTGGCAGGGGAAGGCTACCTACCGGTGATGTCTGGCGCGGCGGATATCCGGAGGATACCGAACGTTGTCGTGAGATTTGATGATATGGGCCGATCCGGACTGACGGAGCCTGAGGTATTGAGACTATGAGACTTGAGATTTACATGTTTGTGTCGATGCTTGACACGGATTTCCATGGATTTCATTGTTGAGATTTCAGATTCTTATACACATTTTACTATGATAACAGCCAAAGATTTCTTATACAGATATACCTGGATTTCAGGATTGCTTATTTTACATTCATGGTGCATGCATATCCATTCATATAACATAGTACTATATGAGGCACTGACACGAGCACGGAGTATCTGCACTTACATGTAGTATTACCCTGCTATTACTAAGGATTGAGATTAGTAGTGCATTATTATGACCTAGGATAGCGTCGTGCATTCGATTTCTTTTTGTAGATGTCTTCTACTCACGAGTTGGCAACTCACCCCCGTTGTGCCAAATTTTATTACAGGTTCGATGTACAGGTTTCCCTGGCAGCTTGCTGGCACATCTATTCTTTCATGGTGATTTGCACGGTAGGTTGGTTCACTTGTATCTGAACCACCATTATATTTTATTTATTCATTTGTATCTAGTAAGCTCCATCAACCATACTTGTATTAATTGATAAGTTTTTTGGACCAGTCTTTTATTTCGACCTTAGAGTCGCGCATGTATTATTCTGATCTGGTGGTTTTGTTTTCTTTTAAGTTTTGAGCCTCGCCTTTTGGCGTTGTATATTATTGTGCTTGTTGTGGTTGTTTCCGCCTGTTGGCGTTGATGCTAGCTCCCGTTTGGGGATGCTTTTTATTGTTTATGTATATTATACTTGTTGTACCCGTTTGGGGGCCAGTTTTTACAGAGGAGATTCTGCCGAAATTTTTGGTAAAATTTGCTGATGTTTTTTTTTGACTTGTTTTCTTTTTCTTCTTCTTCTTTTATGGTTTTGATTTCTGGGCTTCGGCTTACTTAGGTTACGTGGAGCCTCTAGACGCTTCATAATCTAAGTGCCGGTCACGTTCCGTACATTCGGGTCGTGGCAAAGTTGGTATCAGAGCGCTAGGTTTAACCCTGTATAAGTCTAGGTGACCCTTGGTTGATGGAGTAGGCGATTTAGGTAGAGTAACGTACTGTGGGTATGGTCCGCGGCATACTTACGATACGCTACTCTGCTTAAGGAGCCTTAGGATGTACATTTGGTTGCACCGTATTTCATTCGTTCCTTTGATCTATCTTCGTCGATGTCGGAGGGTGGTTCCTGTTACCACGGGGCGCACTGGCAGAGGGAGCTGCGGCTCGAATGCGATAACCATTAGAGTATTGGTTATTCTTGAGGATTGAAGCATTGCTTAGCGTGCGGACGAAGGGTATTCACATGCCGTCCGGATGAAGTTAAAGGGTTCGAACGATTATCAGAAAACCATTTTCCCAAGTTTAAGGTATTCGGAAGAACATGCAGGTATTTCGATGGACCCTCTAGAAGAATGAAACCCTAACTCGACATAATGACCCCGAGAACGCCCTTGAACCTTAGGGTTTACGGCAGTTCCGCAGTGCCATTAGTGAGGCTTGGGTTTGCCCTTCTACGGCTGGATCATCGATGCTGGGGTATGTACCGGATATTTTTAAACTGTACTTGAGTGTTGAGCTCTCAGGGAATTATGGGATTTTGATGGATCGATCGAAAAGTTTAATGTATTCCGGATATCAAGTGAAGGGATCGATTATGTGGGAGACTCTAGACATGAGTATTGCCGTTGGTAGCGCAGTCAGCACACCTATGAAAGAACGAGTTCGCAACAGTCGACATCAGAGGAAAGAGGCGCACATTGACGATAGTGTTTACGATTGTGATTTAGTGATTTGAATTTCATATTTTCGTTGATTGGATTTTTGTATTTTGAGGACTTTGTTCTACGATTGGTATTTCATGTGTGTACCTTTATTCTATCTGTGTTTCATATATCAGTTGTATTGATGTTGTTTAGTACACATCCAGTACACTTGATTTGGTTTTATATATTTTAAGATTTTTGATTTGATTTCGTGCATAGGGGTTACACATGATTTTGACATATGTTTCGACCTAGTTTTCATGCATTTTTGTACTGTGATTTTGATTTTGATATTCGATGTATGTTTTCGTGCACCATGTGCACCTGATTAGGATTCTTGCGCATACTTGGCCCACTTGATGCGATTTTGTGCACACCAGATGCACTAAATCGGGGTTTTGTGCAGATTAGATGCACCTGATATTGAGTCGTGCACGCCCGTTGCACTTGACAGATGTTTTTGGTGCACACCTGTTGCACTTAGTTTTGTTTTTGTGTGTATTCGTGGTATCTTTAGTTGGTTTCGATTTCAGTGCGCACCGGACGCATATGATATTTTTATGATGTGATTGGGATTGATTTCAGTTTGAGCAATATGTTTTCATAGTCATTATTATTTGATTTAGTAACCAGGCGGGACGTGTATGTTAAATAAAAGATATATATATATATAGTTATTTTTTTAAATTAAACGTCCGCTAGTTATACCGTGACACGTGCATTGCACGGCGAATTTTCAAGAGGGGTTTTTGTATGCTTCTTTATTATGAGGCTTAGGCGATTTTACTAGGATGAGAAATATATTTAAGTTATAGATTGATGTATATTATGATGGTTTTAACATTGGGTTATGATATTTTATTCTCGCCATAACTCCGATGATTGCGTTATGCTTGACGGAGTTGATTTTAGTTATGTATTGATGATTTCGGAGCCCCGACGATTTGAATGTTTGCTAAACGTTTTAGTATTTGGAGGGGGAGTTTTAATTTAAATTCGGGGACCGAATTTCTTAAAGGGGGGAAGATTGTAACGTTTTAAAAATGATTAAATAAATAATTAAATGAATAAAAGTGTTTAAGTGAATTTTAGGATTTTCGGTAAAGTAAAATGTATTTTTCGTAAAACCAAACCGTGATTGTTTTTCATTATAATTCTAAAAATATCTATTTTAATTATGAAATTACTAGTAAATGGTGTTTATTTATCCACTTATAAATTTTTAGTTTAATAAAATATTTTTCCTAAATTAATTATCTTAAATATTAACATAAGCTTTATTTTTACACTAAATTAGTGTAAATTACAAATTTAAATGGTTTTAATTTGTAAAAATGAACCATGGCATGTTAGAATTTAGTATTTATCATGCAAAATTATTTGCAAATTTTTCCTATTTTCTAGAGCTTTCTTGAGTTGCTATAGTAAAGAAATAAATAAATAAATAAATAAAGCATGAAAAGACTTTTATTGATGTTTCTTCTCTTGAAACTTCTACACACTTTTCCCACTCTCTTCTTTCTCTCCCTCACCACTCTAGGGCCGGCCACAAACGCCCCATGGCTGCCCCCCCCATTTTCCACCTCATTTTTATTCAAAATTCATCAAAAACACATCAAAAATTCAATTAAAATTCCACAAAATCCTATTTATTCCATACTCTTTATTCCTTGCTCATTTTTATATGAAATTTGGAGATGGAAAGCATAAATTTTGGAGGCTCAATTCTTGTTTGGATTTCACATTTTGAAGGTATAATTTTCTTTCTTTTGATTTATTGTTATTAGATGTTCATATTAAGCTTAATTAGATTTAATGAATTAATTCTATGTTCTTTTTTTTTTTTTAATGCAAGCTAGGGTTCTAAATTCAAGTTATGATTTTTAATAATTAATTAGGGTTATAGTAGTTAGTTTAACACTTTTAGTATTAGGAAATCTTGCATGGTTATTGTTTAACAAATTGTTATTCAAAAATTGTTTTAAATTAGGAATTTAGTTAACTAGGTTTTTGCAAAATGTGGTTGTGGTTAATATAAAATTCTAATTTGGGTTGTTATCATTGGATTATAGTTTTAGTGGAAATATTAGCATGTTAATGGAAAGAAAAACTTAGTTTGATTGCTAGTTTCTATGGTTAATTGATAAATTGTGATAAAAATTGCTAATTTTGTAAACTAGATTTTAGAAATTCCTATATAAATGAGATTAAAAATATAATTATGGTTTCATTATATCATTATCATCATGAATTGTGGTTTAAGTCATTAATTTATGCAAAATCATGTTTTGTGGTGGAATTGTGGTATTTTGCTTGAAAAATGTTGAAAATTGTTAAAGGGTGCAAACTAGAAATTTCAAATTTATACAAATATGCGTAATAAAAATATAGTAATAGTTTGTATAGTCTAGTTATGCTATTTAATGAGTTTTATGACCTTTGGTTTCATTTAAATGTCAATTTTTGATGAAAAACGGTAAATTGGCATTTTCGGGTTTTTCGAAAACGGACGATTTGATCGATTTTAGTGTTTCGATGAATTTGATCATGTTTTACAATATAAGTAATGTATTTTAAAACTACGAGTTATCTGTTGATGTTTATCTCGATCCATCGGAGTTTGTACGCCGATATCGAGCGATATTTGGTTCTTTTGCGTGGACGGGACATAGGTTTTAACCTATGCTTGTTCCTTGTATCGTTTGACTTTTGTATGTGATTCGGTTTACGATGCTATTTATATGTTTGCGTTTAGGTACCCTTCAAGTGGACTGCGGGCGATGAAGAGGAGGACGGCGACGCCGTCGTCGGCAGACATGGACCAGGTGAGTAGATGCATATCTACGGGGGGAAATCGGGTGGATGGCGTTTAGCACCCCGCAACGTAGAATAGGAATAGTACTTATTGACATTAGGAAACCCGATGTGACCCTAGATTCTTACTTAGCAGGACCCTAGTAATGACCCTAGGCGGGACTAGACTGATTTAGGAAAACCATACCTGAGGATGAATACTTTGGGAGAGGTTCGTAGGTTTCTGATAGAAACACACACGCACACACTAAAACTTGACATGGCGTATACGTATATGTGTGTATATATATAAAACTAGGTATAGGTGTATATATATACACAACACGTATATGGGATTCGTTGATGTGATATGATATCTGAGGTATGATGAAACAGTATAACTGGGCTTGATGCCGTGATTCTTGACTATACAGTCGTATTAAAGTGTTAGCGGATCATTAGAGAAAGAGATAATGAACATGAATATATAAATTATGAAGGGTGGTGGTGATATTGAGGTACATGGGACGCTAAAATAGTACCTGGGCTGTAGCTTGTGACTTGATGACGATAAGATATCGGTATGACTTAATCACAATATGATACATATGACATGATATTTCTGAGGATAAACTAATGATGCTTATCATGATGGCAATGATATATGATTGATGTATGCGATCACAGTTTAGCACCTTGATCATGAGATGTGTTGATGATGACATTATAAGAATGAGGAGACACCTAGGAGATACTTGACCGTACCCCGATATTGGGATGCCGTACGATGGATTTTACCGTACGAGGCTTAGATTTGATGATTGATCCGCACTCTTGATTCGAGGAAGCCGTACTACGTACGTGACGCTATTGAGGCGGGATCGCCGACTATTAGAGATATTGATTCAGACCTTAGGTAGACTCTAGTTTCTTACTGACTAGTCTATTAGGTTTAGTTCCTTAGGATGTTAGATGGATACTAGTTTAGGTTCGACTCACATAGTGGTAGTTGTACTCGTATTTCGCAGAGGAGTGGATAATGCACATCTGTATTTACATTCATACTGTAATCATCATTGTGCATGTTCTTACATATGTTGCTATAATCAGTATAAACCTTACCTGTTAGGACACCAGCACCATTACCGATGATGCGCATATTCCACGCACACTTATTTGCCAGCTCACACACATCATCATCGGTAATTGCTATGTCACGTACACTTTAGATCATATAATCTTTTATTGATAGAATCAGTTAACAACTAAACCGATATAATATTGTGATTACTCTCTGATGTTAGTATAAGACATGATATTTATTACTTAGACATCGATGCATTCATATTTTCATGTTATCGCACAGTAGTATGGGCATATGCCGACACTTATCATATACTTACTCATGATTTTGAGAATTGGATTTCTATGAGATTTCTGGATTTTTAGGGAAAACCGCAAAAATATATAAAAACTTCTCTCTCTCTCCTCTTCTCTTTTTAAAATAAGATGCGGTTTTCTCGTGATGTATGTGTCGTCCACCATGATTATTTCATGTTTTCTGTTGGATTTCGAGACCCGATTCGAGGAGTGGATGAACCGTCTCGGGTACATGGTGGGCCCGGTATGGTACCCCGAGGCAAGAAGATCGAGTTGTAGACGATGAGCCTGGCAGGGGAAGGCTACCTACCGGTGATGTCTGGCGCGGTGGATATCCGGAGGATACCGACCGTTGTCGTGAGATTTGATGATATGGGCCGATCCGGACTGACGGAGCCTGAGGTATTGAGACTATGAGACTTGAGATTTACATGTTTGTGTCGATGCTTGACACGGATTTCCATGGATTTCATTATTGAGATTTCAGATTCTTATACACATTTTACTATGATAACAGCCAAAGATTTCTTATACAGATATACCTGGATTTCAGGATTGCTTATTTTACATTCATGGTGCATGCATATCCATTCATATAATATAGTACTATATGAGGCACTGACACGAGCACGGAGTATCTGCACTTACACGTAGTATTACCCTGCTATTACTAAGGATTGAGATTAGTAGTGCATTATTATGACCTAGGATAGCGTCGTGCATTCGATTTCTTTTTGTAGATGTCTTCTACTCACGAGTTGGCAACTCACCCCCGTTGTGCCAAATTTTATTACAGGTTCGATGTACAGGTTTTCCTGGCAGCTTGCTGGCACATCTATTCTTTCAGGATGATTTGCACGGTAGGTTGGTTCACTTGTATCTGAACCACCATTGTATTTTATTTATTCATTTGTATCTAGTAAGCTCCATCAACCATACTTGTATTAATTGATAAGTTTTTTGGACCAGTCTTTTATTTCGACCTTAGAGTCGCGCATGTATTATTCTGATCTGGTGGTTTTGTTTTCTTTTGAGTTTTGAGCCTCGCCTTTTGGCGTTGTATATTATTGTGCTTGTTGTGGTTGTTTCCGCCTGTTGGCGTTGATGCTAGCTCCCGTTTGGGGATGCTTTTTATTGTTTATGTATATTATACTTGTTGTACCCGTTTGGGGGCCAGTTTTTACAGAGGAGACTCTGCCGAAATTTTTGGTAAAATTTGCTGATGTTTTTTTTTGACTTGTTTTCTTTTTCTTCTTCTTCTTTTATGGTTTAGATTTCTGGGTTTCGGCTTACTTAGGTTACGTGGCGCCTCTAGACGCTTCGTAATCTAAGTGCCGGTCACGTTCCGTACATTCGGGTCGTGACAGTATCATTGGTGTCACTATCATCACATTGCTCACTCACTCGGTTATTCAGCACTTTTCCCGATCTCAACGTGGTAACAGCACTCACATTATAACTTTGTGAGTGGCCAGGATTAGGTATGGGTTGAGATGGGAGTTTCCCTTTTTCTCTCGCACTCATTGCGGCATTTAACTGTGCGATTTGTTTTTCTATTGATTTAAAACTCTCACCATGGGAGGCGGAGTTTTTCGTTAGGGTATCAATAGAAGACCTCATCTCAGCTGAATTTTGCATGGATTGTTTCATGAACATATCCAAAGTTTGTGCAAGTGAAGAGTTATCAGTACCGGCCATTTGTGGTGTAGAAGTATTGGCCGGATTTTGGAAATTTTGTGACTGAAAGGGGGGCTGATTCTGTGGTTGTGGTTGCTGTGGAGGAGGTCTTTGATAATTGCTTTGTTGGTTTTAATTCCAAGCAAAGTTAGGATGATTCCTCCATCCTTGATTGTATGTGGAAGAATAAGGTTCGTTTCTAGGTCGCTGCTGAAAAGAAGCATTAGCTTGAAACGATGCATTCATAGGACATTCTACCGTTAAGTGTGAAGGATCCGAACAGCAACCACAGACGGTCTTAGGAAGCGTAACCTGATTTAGGGAGAATGACGAGAATTTGTTCTCAATAGCGTCGAGTTTCTTCTGTATCGCTGCCATTTCGGCTTTTACTGCGATAAAAATATCGAGCTGGTGAATACCTCCCTTAGTTGAAGGTGGTCTTACGCTTTCCCACTGCAACGTGTGTTCAGCAAGGTCTTCCAGATATTTCCAAGCTTCACCGTCATGTTTAGACATGAAATTGCATTGACACATTGTTTCAAGCATCTGCTTTGTCGCAGGATTAATGCCCTCATATATAATCCGACATAAATCCCATCTTTGTATTCCGTGATGGGGGCATTGGACAAGCAGATCTTTGAAACGTTCAAAGCACTTCCAAAATGGTTCATTGGGAAGCTGGGTGAACTGGTTGATCTCGCTCCTAATATGGGCAGTCTTATGGTTTGGGTAAAACTTCTTAAGAAATGCTATGACGAATTCATCCCAATTAGTGATAGAGTGCGCGGCAGTATTATAAAGCCATTTTTCTGCCAAGTCGTACAATGTGAATGGGAGAAGACGTAAGCGCATAGCATCTAAAGTCAATTGTGAAGTACCCATCACTGCGCATACGTTTTCGAATTTGGTGATGAAAACGTACGCGTCTTCCGACTCAAGCCCGCGAAATTTAGGCAGCAGGTTGATGTAGTGGGGTTTAATTTCGAAATTATCCCCGTTAGGTGGTGGAAGAGATAGACAAGTAGGAAGGGGACCATGAATAGGATAACATCTCTCTTGGAGAGAGATGCGCGGTGGATTCTGCTCACCTACGGGCGGTGGCAGCGTGGTGTTATAATTAGATGGAGTGCCGTCCATCACGGTCAATGTGGTGTGTGGTGGGGGAAAAGAAGATGAAGAAGTACCGACTTCGGCGTCGATAGCAGGGACGCGGACAAGACGGGCACTAGGATCCCGTGTCCAGCCGAGCATGCACTAAGCGGGTTTAGTGCAAGTGGCAGCGTGTGTGTGTGATTTAAAATTGGTTTGTTTTGAAAAAGTGGGACTCAAGACAAATCACCCTAAGATGCACAAGCAACCCTAGAACTAAGGTCACCTAGGTCCAGTCTCTAGACCGCTCCTAGACTTCCAAAAGACAAGCCGCAGGATAAATCCTCTACCACCTCCGTACTACCCTTGTAGCCAGGTAAGTGCCAGGTAAGTGGGAAGGAACCACGTCGTGGGCCTAATTAAAAACCACTAGCCTTTGTCACACTTGCCTAGGCACTACAAAAGTAATGCGGATAAACGATAGATTACCCATGACCTTCCTCTGTCCTTATTGAGCGCGACAGTCCTTAGAGTCTGGTCTAGATATTTTTTAAATTAATGAAGGGTTGATCTATATGCTCAGTTTGTGATTTGTGGGGCTTAGGAAGGGTGATGAAATCCCCACATAATCTTGATTTGGTCTTTGCCCCTTAAAGTCCGTATTAAATATGCCAAACAAAACCAATCATAAAACTTTTGCAAAAAGATTTTTGAGCGGCGCAATTTTGCAAAGAATCCTGCAGAAGATAGATTTTATTGGATTTGAGAGGAGAGAGAAGGAGTTGAAAAAGATACCAGAGAAGTGTGAAACCCTAGATCTCCTGTTTCCTCAAGTCCGTGACTCCAGATTCCCTCGCAAAATTCACACACAAATCGTTAAATATGCAATTTGCAGTTTTGTTTTAATAATGATATGAATCGTCTAAGAATTCAACAAAAATAGCAAGAATAAAAAATTACGCACATTTCCCCGGCAACGACGCCATTTGATTAATGCGAAAAAGTGTATGTTTGTAGTTTAACCGCAATCAGAACGGTGTCGCGCGTAGCTAGACCGAGGTGAGTACGGGTCATCCTCAGGGAAATGTTGAACCTTTTACTTTTACTTTAGATATGTTGAGAAAGAGAGGAGGGATAAAGAATTTTTATAGAATGGTTTCTAGATCTACGTTAAACAAGAATATAAAATATAGATCTAGATTATTTTAGAGATGTAGATAATATAATAAGAGGGATTCTAGGGTTCGTTAGGATTTAGTAGTTATGGACGATTAATTAAAAGTTACCCTTTTTATCCATTAATAGATTTAAAACTAGAATGACGGTGATGCGTGTAGATTAGGGTTTCTGGAGGGAAAAGGAATCCTACTCTTAACCCTTATCTCGACACGGAACTCCGTTCATATCTAGCCTTTACCAAAACAATCATTAATCTAATCTCTAATCGCGGTCGGAACTAGCAAAAAATTGCTAGCGCACCCGATTAGGATGTTAATGATTCTTTTGATAAAGTTCCTAAACTTTATAGGACTTAAAAAGGGTTTAGTTATTTTCATCATCCATTAGCCTACCCTAATCCTACGAACCCTAACAAGCGGAGAATTACTCGCGCATGTTGGGAGAAGAAGATGAAAAGACAGAGAGGGAAAACATAATGTAAAATGTAAAAGAATTAAAGAAAACAACTACTTTTATTAATCAACTTGAACAATCTACACTTTGATTCCTTAGAAAATGATTACAAAGACTTGTTTGCTTCTCGATCTCTTCCAAAGAGGTAGACGAACAGTTGATGATCAGCCTGGATGCGTGAGCGTCGGGAGCTTCGTGATCTCTTCGGCTTGATAGCTTTTCCAAGAGGCCCTCGGTGCCCTTTTATAGTGCAAAGCCAGAATCTTTTAGTTGGAAACTTGGTAAAATTCAGCAGAGATTTACTCCACAAAATTTTAGCACACAATCTCTCTAGATTGCCGCGGATCCGCGGCCAACAGGGGGGTTTGGCCGCGGTTCCGTGGCCAATGGTGAGGATCTCTTCACCAATTTTCTTGGGCTCTCTGATTTTGACATTTGGCAATCCTAGGCATCTTTAGAATTCAGAAATCTTCTCTCGGTTGCTTCCAGACTTGGTCTCCAAGTTTTGCTTCTTAATTTGGCAAGTTTTCTTCAAAAAATTGATTTGTTTGATAAATTCTTCATAACAACTTGGAAATATTCTGCACAACAACTCAAATAAGATTTTAGTGGACTTTGTTCTACTAGGATTGGGTCAATAATATTTGCATACATTTTCCTACCAAATGATAATTAAAATATATTAACACATGGAAAATAATGTTTTTACACATAAACCCTCATATGTATAATATATTATAATAAAGTCCTTTTTTAATATGAAAATGGTAGGAAAAATGTAATCCAAATGTGCAGTTTTATCAACTGAACATGCACCAATTTCAAACTGATATATCTGTACGTTTATTTTATAAAGTGAGATATAACTTTTTAAAAGTATGTCCATGACATTTACCTATATCGGTTGGTGATTAGGTAAGGTGCATTCAACAGTGGTGCAATTCTTCTTAACCATAGTACAGTTTTCAACCTACGACGCACAGGGTTTGAGTTATTAAACTCAGTGGACTTATACAAAGTATTGTATGTTGTCCGGTGTACATTAGGACAAAGGGGTTGTACTCGTACTATATTCTGTTTACTCATGACTTCTCCAGTTCTAGACAAGTATTTCGTTGCAATGTAAGGTCCAGATATTGAGAAGTTATAGAAATAAGAATAAAGTAGAGAACCATTTGTTGGAAGTATTAGGATTCTTCGAGATAGCCGAAGATGTAGATACTTGTATTTGGTATTCCGTTGATAGTAATGGTTATGAGAACTCACTTCTCTTTTGGGTTTCTCATATATGGATGCACTCCTAGATGAGTAATGCTGATTGGCCTCTTTCCATTTGCTTGATATGCACTGGAGACAGCTGCATGATTTTGAATCTGGTTCCAATTAAATTAGTGCTTTTGTTTCTATATTGGATATATATATAATCAATTTATATCTTAACGATGTTAAGATATAGGGAGTTGTCCGGCTGATGCTTAAAACCTGAAGCTGGACAAACTCAAGGCACGTTTCAGTAATGGCAGTTTGTGGGTTATCCCGGGCTTTGACGAGGGTTAACTTTCTACCATTAGGAAGATCAATAGTGATATTGCTCTTGACTCGCCACAGTTTTAGTAAAATGGATTTTTTCAGAAAACATTAGCGGGAGTATGGTAGAATTGGAAGTGATTCTAGAACCATAAACGATTACTGAAAATTTAGTAGAAGCTAAATATTCAATTAGATTCGACATTCCATTAGCCACTTCACAGATTTGGTAGGTAATCTCAGGCACCCGAAAGGGACTTCGGTCTTCTCAGAGACGGTGACAGGGAGGTTCTTGTTTACCCAGACTTGCCGTTACTGCTGTTCTAGACTATAAGACCCGGCAGAAGGATGAGTATAGCGTCGTTCTAAACTAGCTTTAGAAGTGCACGTGTATATGACTCTGCCAGAGGGTTATTGTAGTCAGTAGGAGCAGCGGAAGCATAGTGGGCAAGTAGCTTATGTCTATTTATAGACTATACCAGGTATAGCGGAAATAGATCATCTATTTTTGATGTGACAGTCATAGGCTTTGAATTAATCATAATAGGAGATGGATCTGGTAAGAAGGTAGTAGGGTGTGATGTCCTAGTATTTGGTATGACATGCACTTTATAGGAAGTGAAATTCCTATACTACGATCGGTTATACTGTGGTTGTCACACAGTTGTTTCTCCATGTAGGACATGGATATAATATCAGGGTTTCTGGTTACTAGATCTATGGTTTTAGATCTAGATTTGGGAAGTATCCCAATCTGGGTATTTTGACATTATTCTAAAGGTATTTTAGAATGGTCGACTCCTGGCATGGTAGTGTACCTGTAGGTGATGGAGTCACCCTCTCTAAAAGATGTCTTTCAGACTAAAGGGGAGAAGGATTTGCATGATTGACATATCACTTGCTTAGGCAATTGAGTCAACCATGAGATATCAAGTACAACACCAGATATTGCTTTTGCACTATATGCAATAAGCAGATATATTAATCCAATCCTGGAGAAACGTTGGGAAGTAGTTTATGAACATAAATGGATGTTCTAGAGATATGGTAATGGCAGCCTCCTTCGGGAGACAGTTATCATTTCGTCTTCAAAGGTGACCTGGATGATAAAGTCACTGTCAGAGTTATAGTTTTCCCTCTTTTGAGGGACAGTATGTTGGACAGGTGGTCAGAGCGGATACTGAGGATATGCATAGCGCAGGATACTGATTAAATTCAGTGGACGATACAGTCTAAGAAGTTTGCTGGATTTGGAGTTCATTTGTGAACTGGGTCCCATCAGATATCCAGACAAATTCTAAGACAGGTATTGCTCATTTCGGGAGATAGATTTCTCCGCGAAGTTGAGATATAGAGAGATATAGAAAGAAACATTGGAGCGGATTCACTCACTGGGACTATTTCTCGAGCATATTAGTTTCACAAACAGGTTTTGTGAGACTGATTAGTAGAGAAGTTGGGTCTTCGGTATCACACGGGCTGTGAGTATGCGACATCGCAATAATTGGCCTTAAGTGCAAGTGGGAGATTGTTGGCTATAGTGCCCTCAAGGCAATTATCGTAGTCGCAGGTAGGTGATTATGATGATTGAGGGAGGACATATACCGGTAGAACAGTCTTACTCGAGATAATAGTATGCTATCTGGTTTGTCTTTATCATCACTATTACATAGTATCCGGTCGTGCCCCAAAAGAATAATATACAAACAGGCAGTGACGGCGGTCCACATGTCGGACGCTCGCCCCGCAATATCAAATGTACAAATAAAACCAAACTGTACTACCATTGCATCCAGGCTATCCACCACGACAAATCCGCAACATCACAGCACAACACAGAACATCAACATGAATGTCATGTTCGTAAATCCATCTTAAAGGGCTATAGCAATTAGACAAGATTTACCGATCAAATGACATTCACGGTCACAGATATAATGTAAATACTGTGAACTAATATGTTTAAAATTTTTGATTGACAAAATTTCTCGAAGTAGGCCCAAAGCAAAATTCCCAGTACTCAAAATAATCTGGGCCAAAAATGAAAATACCAGAAACCCTATTTCCAAGATAGAGAGCACTACAGGAAAAATGATGCAGTGTGGCTACAGTGCTGCGGTGGAACCGCGGCCAAAATGGGGGTACGGTCGCGGTTCCGCGGCGCTACAGTAAGATCATGCTACCATTTTTCTGCAGTTTTCTTAGAAACGCCTGCCTTATTTTCTGCAATACTCAAAATAATTTTTAGAGCACAAAAAAATTCGACAGAAACTCCATGATTGGAAATGCAGTTTTTGGAAATTTTGTTCGATCGAAGTTCTAAACACATTAGAGCAATCTAGTAAAGGTTAATGGCGTGGCTCTGATACCATGTAAGTCAACGGTAGCACCCCGGCCGTCTGTCCGAGATCAAAATGCAGAAACGAAAACTTTTTCAAACTAGAAACCGGCGCTATCGTATACTATAAACCCGAATTGAACCATTAACCTACAACTAGCAACTAGAGAATGGGTTGGAAAGCTATACCGATCGATCCATGTCCTTCGGTCTTTGGCCACCATCCTAAGTCCTCGCGGAATCTCCGGCCTCGATCTCCTCGTCGGAAAGAGCACCACATCTTCGAGTCTTTTTATGGGCTCCCGCTTCATCCGAAGCAACTCGGGCACGAAGTTCGCTAGCCGACGTGTCCAAGGTGAAGTAGAGAATGTTGTGACAACTTTGTGTCTTGCATCCATTGCATGGATGGAGGTTGAAGATGAAGCCATCAATAGAGGTTGTGAGCTAGAGGAAGAACAAGAAGAAGCTTTCTTTTTCTTTTGTTGTGTTGATTATGAGAGTGAGAGTGTGTGATCTAAAATACAAGACCAAAACTTATCATATGGCAGCCCCTCTCTCTCTCCTTCTCATTTCAACACTCAAATCCATCAAATAAAGTGACATATGCACAAGAAATGATACCATGAGTCACCTATGAAATACATGTATCATTTAATGCACAAAATGATGGCTTAAGCTCATAATTTCCATTTGTAAACATTAACCCAAATGTTTACAACAATAAAAAGATACGGTAACATCTAAAGTAAACTCGTGACGGATCACAAGGATACCCCTCACCCGTATATACATACCTGCATCCGCATTCCGACTGAATGCGAATGCGATGAGACTAAAGTAATCCAACAAATCTAATACTAAGATTCGACTTAAACCAAAGCCCACTAGTATGATCCGTCCGATCATGATCCGTGCACTACTGCACGTATATGATCGGACCCTGCCATATATCATACGGCCTCTACAAAGTTTCGCCCGAAACTTGAAAACTGTCTGTGGGGGACTCTAAAGACTCGTCAATACTTTGGCTGTGAATTTAACCACTAGCACATCAGAGGTACTAGCTGTACGTCACGGGCTACTAGGTATTGACCAAAAGGGAGGTCGATGAGCAAACTCATCCTGACACCCTACTGAGCCTGTCAGTGACAATATCCGTACAGTCCGGTCCATTTGTCTATGAGCATCGCATGGCGGGCCTAGGGGTTGGTAAAAGTCAGACCCCCAAAAGCGGTACAAATCATGTCGGAGTGTAGCCCAGAACACCCTGAGATACTAATGGAATACCTACCAGTAAATCTCCTGCCTTGGCCAAGGACTTCGTGTAATGGCTCTCCTAGACACAGCACGATCTCACCCCCAATACCGGGAGAGACGAAACCCCTGCCGATCCGCTCTCTGCCTCCATGTGGCTCGGGACTGTATCCAACTAAAACCTATTTGCACGACTCCTTTGAGCCGTGGTAGGGTAGTAATCAAAGCACAGTGGGAACTCACACGAGACAAATAACGACCTCAGGTCGATGAACTAACCTGTACACATGTCACCAGGGAACTGCTATCTGACGTCAGGTATAATACCAACTAGCATGTTCCCAGCGAGTCCTGTCCGGTGTACTCATAACCCAATGAGCACCTGTATACATCTTAGGTGATCCAACTGACACCAATGGCTTGTGAGACCGGCCACCGCCCCTCGTCGGGGTCTCGACTGTATACACTAGTCTACTAATGGAGTATCGATGCTCAGTCTCGAAACTTCCACGACTAGGGACCTTTTAAGGATGTGCTTATAGACCCCAGCTCCCACGTATATTATCGCCATCATACTGCTGGCCGTCAAGCAAGAATCCTATAGGCTCTATCAACATGCAATAGTGACCTGTAAGGTCATCTAAAGCAGTACACGATGATAAAGATAAACCCGATAGCGTACTATCATCTCGAGTAAGACTGTCCTACCGGCATATGTCCTCCCTCAATCATTGCAATCACGTGCCTGCGATCCAATAATAGACTCTGAAGGCACTATATCAAGCAGGTCAGTCAGAGCGGGCTATTCAGACCCTTGAGAACATACTCCGAGCGTGCGTTTTAGATTTCGATGGCAGTTGGGATCATTATTTGCCCTTGATTGAGTTCTCCTGCAATAACAGCTTCCAGGAAACGATTCAGATGGCACCCTTCGAGGCGCTCTATGGGAGGAGATGTCGATCGCCCATATGTTGGACAGAGATCAGTGAGAGCAGTATTTTGGGGCCGTAGATTGTTGAGGAGACGACCGCAAAGATCCAGTTGATTCGTGATAGGATGAGAGCGGCCCAGAGCAGGCAAAGATCTTATGCGGACCGACGTCGATGCAGACTTGAGTTTGCTGTAAGCGATCATGTTTTCTTGTGGGTCTCCCCAATGAAGGGTGTTCAGTTGATAAAACTGCACATTTGTATTACAATTTTCCTACCATTTTCATATTAAAAAAGGACTTTATTTTAATATATTATACATATGAGGGTTTATGTGTAAAAACACCATTTTCCATGTGTTAATATATTTTAATTATCATTTGGTAGGAAAATGTATGCAAATAAATTCATTGACCTAATTCTAGTAGAACTAGGTCTACTAAATATTATTTGAGTTGTTATGCAGATTTTTTCCAAGTGTGCAGAATTTTTCAAAGACTAGAATCAAGCAAATCAAGTTGAAGAAGACTTGCCAAATTAAGAATCAAAACTTGGAGACCAAGTCTGGCAACAACCACGAGAAGATTTCAAATATCTAAAGCTTCCAGAAATTGCCAAATGTCACAAGGATCTACCCACAAAAATATGATGAAGAGATCTCTACTATTGGCCGTGGAACCGCGGCCAAACCCCCATGTTGGCCGCGGATCCGCGGCAGTTAAGTTGAGTTAGAGGGAGATATTTTGGGGCATAGATCTATGATATATTTTACCAACTTTGGAAGCAAAAGATTCTGGTTTTAGACTATAAAAGGGCACCAAGAGCCTCTTGGAAAATTGATCAAGCCGACGAGATCACGAAGTCCAAGACGGCTCACGCATCCAGGCTGATCACCAACTGTACGTCTACCTCCTTGGAAGAGATCGAGAAGCAAACTAGTCTTTGTAATCATTTTCTAAGGAATCAAAGTGTAGATTGTTCAAGTTGATTAATAAAGGTAGTTGTTTTATTTAATTCTTTTGCATTTTACATTATGTTTTCCCTCTCTGTCCTTTCATCTTCTTTTCCCAACATGCGCGAGTAATTCTCCGCATGTTAGGGTTCGTAGGATTAGGGTAGGCTAATGGATGATGAACATCTCTAAACCCTTTTTAAGTCCTATAAAGTTTATGAACTTTATCAAAAGAATCATTAACATCTTAATCGGGCGCGCTAACAATTCTTTGCTAGTTCCGACCGCGATTAGCGATTAGATTAATGATTGTTTTGGTAAAGGCTAGATAATGAACGGAGTTCCGTGTCGAGATAGGGGTTAAGAGTGGGATTTCTTTTCCCTCCAGAAACCCTAATCTACACGCATCACCATCGTTCTAATTTTAAATCTATTAATGGATAAAAATGGTAACTTTTAATTAATCGTCCATAACTACTAAATCCTAACGAACCCTACAAGCCCCTTTATTATAGTAACTACATCCTTAAAATAATCTAGATCTATATTTTTGCATTCTTGTTTAACGTAGATCTAGAAACCATTCTATAAAATTCTTTATCCCTCCTCTCTTTTTCAACACATCTAAAGTAAGAGTAAAAGATTCCACGTTTCCCAGAGGACGACCCGTACTCATCTCGGTCTAGCTACACACGACACCGTTATTGATTGCGGTTAACTACAAAAAAACTCTTTTCCACTCCAATCAAATGGTGCCGTTGCCGGGGATACGTGCATAATTTTTTATTCTTACTATTTGTGTTGAATTTTTAGACGATTCATATCATTATTAACACAAAACTGCAAATTGCATATTTAACGATTTGTGCGTGAATTTTGCGAGGAAATCTGGAGTCACAGAATTAAGGAAAACAGGAAACAGAGACATTTAAGAGATCCAGAGGAGCAAAGGAGGCCGCTGAAAAATTTTCATCAACTGTTCTCTCCACATTGCGGCGGAACCGCGGCACAAAGGTGGATTTTGCGGCGGAATCGCGGCAATTTAGAAGGGTTAGGGCTAAAAAAACTCTCTGGTATCTTTCTCAACTCCTTCTCTCTCCTCTCAAATCCAATAAAATCCATCTTCTGTAGGATTCTTTGCAAACAAATCGCGCTGCTAAAAAAAATCTTTTTGCAAAAGTTTTGTGATTGGTTTTGTTTTGCATATTTTTAATACGGACTCTAAGGGGCAAAGTCCAAATCAAGATTAGGTGGGGATTTCATCACCCTTCCTAAGCCCCACAAATCACAAACCGAGCATCTAGATCAACCCTTCATTAATTTAAAAAATATATAGACCAGACTCTAAGGACTGTCGTGCTCAATAAGGACAGAGGAAGGTCGTGGATAATCTATCGTTTATCCGCATTACTTTTGTAGTGCCTAGGCAAGTGTGTCAAAGGCTAGTGGTTTTTAATTAGGCCCACTACTGTGGTTCCTTCCCACTTACCTGGCACTTACCTGGCTACAAGGGTAGTACGGAGGCGGTAGAGGATTGATCCTGCGGCTTGTCTTTTGGAAGTCTAGGAGCGGTCTAGAGACTGGACTTAGGTGACCTTAGTTCTAGGGTTGCTTGTGCATCTTAGGGTGATTTGTCTTGAGTCCCACTTTTTTTTTCAAAAACAAACAAATTTTAAATCACACACACGCTGCCACTTGCACTAAACCCGCTTATTGCATGCTCGGCTGGACACGGGATCCTAGTGCCCATCTTGTCCGCGTTCCTGCTATCGACGCCGAAGTCGATACTTCTTCATCTTCTTTTCCCCCACCACACACCACGACCGAGAAGGACGGCACTCCATCAGAATATAACACCACGCTGCCACCGCCCGTAGGTGCGCAGAATCCACCGCGCATCTCTCTCCAAGAGAGATACTATCCTATCCGTGGTCCTCTTCCCACTTGTCTATCTCTTCCACCACCTAACGGGGATAATTTCGAAATTAAACCCCACTACATCAACCTGCTGCCTAAATTTCATGGGCTTGAGTCGGAAGACACGTACGTTTTCATCACCAAATTCGAAAACGTATGCGCAATGATGGGTATTTCACAATTGACTTTAGGTGCTATGCGCTTACGTCTTCTCCCATTCACACTGTGCGACTTGGCAGAAAAATGGCTTTATAATACTGCCGCACACTCTATCACTAATTGGGATGAATTTGTCATAGTATTTCTTAAGAAGTTTTACCCAAACCATAAGACTGCCCATATTAGGAGCGAGATCAACCAGTTCACCCAGCTTTCCAATGAACCATTTTGGAAGTGCTTTGAACGTTTCAAAGATTTGCTTGTCCAATGCCCCATCACGGAATACAAAGATGGGATTTATGTCGGATTATATATGAGGGCATTAATCCAGCGACAAAGCAGATGCTTGAAACAATGTGTCAATGCAATTTCATGTCTAAAGATGACGGTGAAGCTTGGAAATATCTGGAAGACCTTGCTGAACACACGTTGCAGTGGGAAAGTGTAAGACCACCTTCAACTAAGGGAGGTATTCACCAGCTCGATATTTCTATCGTTGTAAAAGCCGAAATGGCAGCGATACAAAAGAAACTCGACGCTATTGAAAACAAGTTCTCATCATTCTCCCTAAATCAGGTCACGCTTCCTAAGACCGTCTGTGGTTGCTGTTCGGATCCTTCACACTTAACGGAAGAATGTCCTATGAATGCATCGTTTCAAGCTAATACTGCTTTTCAGCAGCGACCTAGAAACGACCCTTATTCTTCCACGTACAATCAAGGATGGAGGAATCATCCTAGCTTTGCTTGGAACCAAAACCAACAAAGCAATTATCAAATACCTCCTCCACAGCAACCACAACCACAGAATCAGCCCCCCTTTTAGTCACAGAATTTCCAAAATCCAGCCAACATTTCTACACCACAAGTGGTCGGTACTGACAACTCACTTGCATAAACTTTGGATATGTTCATGAAACAATCCATGCAAAATTCGGCTGAGATGAGGTCTTATATTGATACCCTAACGAAAAACTCTGCCTCCCATGGTGAGAGTATTAAATCATTAGAAAACCAAACGCACAGTTAAACGCCGCAATGAGTGCGAGAGAGAAAGGGAAACTCCCATCTCAACCCATACCTAATCTTGGCCACTCACAAAGTTATAATGTGAGTGTTGTTACCACGTTGAGATCGGGAAAAGTGCTGAATAACCGAGTGGGTGAGCAGTGTGATGATAGTGACACCAATGATACCCCAGCTTCTTCTTCTTCCCCTAATTCGTCTAGTCTCCCACCTTCACCCGAGCCTATTCTCCGTTTTCCCCAAGGCTCGAACCCTTCGCCCATTTCGCCAAATCTATCTAAATCGATTCCCACTCCAGTTTTGGGATCGAATCCGTCCCCACAATCCTCTCCAATGTTGGACTAAACCCTTATTGATAAAGCACCTTATCCAAACAGGCTAAGGGGAAACAGACCAAGTCCACAAATGGAGAAGATTGTGGAAATTTTAAGCAAGTTAACATAAACATTCCTCTCCTAGATGCTATTCAACAAGTTCCGTCATATGCGAAAATCCTAAAGGACTTGTGCACTAGGAAGAGAAAAGTTCAAGTACCTAAAAAAGTTTTCCTTGCGAGTAATGTGAGCACTGCTTTTACACAACAACTACCCAAGAAACGAAAGGACCCCGGAAGTCCTACAATTTCAATTTCTATTGGGGGTAAAAATATCAATCGTGCTCTACTCGATTTAGATGCTAGTGTTAACTTGCTTCCGTATTCTGTTTAAGAGCAATTAGGGATCAGAGAGTTAAAACCTGCGCATTGCACTCTTCAGATGGCCGATCGATCTATCACCCAACCTAGGGGTGAGCTAGAGGATGTGTTAATCAAAGTCAGGGAATTCATATTCCCTGTGGACTTTATCGTTATTTATACACAACCTGTGGCAAACCCACGTAATCAAATCCCGGTGATACTCGGTCGACCCTTTTGGCCACTTCCAACGCAGTAATCAATTGTAGAAACGGCTCTATGACCCTATCCTTTGGATAGAAGTCAATTGAGCTTAACATTTACAAGTTGGGAAGTGAACCCTCTGAACCCTATGCTCATGTGTGTTCTGTCAAATTAATGGTTGTCGACAGCAGTGAATTTGATTAACCTCATGATACTGACTCTTTTCATATGTTGTTGCTTGATACGGACTCTTCCACCGAGTTATCCGGGTCAACATCTAACACTGATGAGGAACTTTTTATAAAGTCTGACGATCACCCCATTTTTTCTGATGACATTATTCTTCGGGGTATCGATGAAAGCTTTGAGGAAATTTTCGCTGTTGAACTCGCATTTTTACAGGACACGGGTGTTGAGATGAATCAACTCCAAGATGAAGAAATTGGACCTCCACAACTTCTTTTGGACAATCATGATAATGCGAGTAATCCATCATTACTATCACTGTGTCGTCTCTCCAAATTGAGACGCAATCCTTTTCCATTACACCTCTTATCACATCCCCACTTCTTCACGTCGAAATGTGACATGTTCTTCCACCAACCTTGGTGCTTCATCGATAAAATTTTTGAATGGTTGGTGTTTACCTTCGGTTTTTGCAAAGCTTGGCATTGACCAATAACCTTGACCCCCTCTTGTGATTTTAAAAGATTAAAATTGTTTAACTCAAGTTTAGGGGGTGGTATATTTTGGCTCTTGAAAGAAAATGATTTTTACAAAATTGTGAGCCTAAAATAAGTTTGGGGGAGGATTTTCACTTTCATATATTCTTGCCCCCATTAATAATTTCCTCCCAAGTCTACAGGTTTTTGAGCTTAACGGATGACATCAGTGAGGACACTGCTGTAAACAGGTTTGGGGGAGGTTTGTGCTTATTTACACATCAATTTGCATCATATTTTGCATAAGCACAACATTTTCAAAAAATTTAATTTTTTTTTCTTTTATAACAAAAAAGTAGAAAGTGAAAAATTACATCCAAAAGATAGGAATAGTTTAAGAAAACCAAGAAAATTAGAAGTTTTCTTAAACGAACTAGTAATAAGTAGTTATGAGCTGTTGTCCCAAGGGTTAGTAATATGAAGGAAGTCATTAATCTGAGGATAAAAATAAGTCTGAAAAATAGTTTCTATTCTGGAAGCCAAACATTTGAATATTGATACCCTACTATATGCACTTACACATGTCTTGAAACTCGGGATAGTAGAGGATACCTTGAAATGCTCTTGTCTAAAAGCCAAAACCTGAAGAAAATATAAAAATGGTGAAAAGAAAAAATGAACACTGGTTTTGTTATCGCCAAGGCAGCAATAAAAAAAAAATATAGCGAGGGTGCCTCTTCACCTAGTGCCCTAAGGCCAACTGGTCTGGGAATCGCTGCTAAGCCTTAGGTGGTGCAAGACGAGAAAAATACTATCACCTAATCAGCAAGCACACGAGTAATCGGTCTGTTAGTACCTCAAGAAGTATTAACGGTCGCATGAAAATGTGTGAGAAAATCTTAATATTCATTAAATTAAAAAGTACTAAGGTAGATGGACAAGAGTATGATAGCTTGAATTGAATTCTCCGAGTGTAGGGATGTTCTTTACACACACGTGGGGTTATATGATCAATGTTTGGATGAAAGGTAGGAATGAAGAATAAAGACGATGTTTTATTGAGGGATGATGTGATTTCTAAATTTTTTTCATGACTATTAAGATAGGGCTCATGACAACTGAAAAGCTAGTATAGTTGGAAACTCTTATTTTCGAAGTCTTTCTTTTATGGTTCTTATCTTTATATGTAAATTTCACCATCTTTCTTTTGTTATAGGATTTTGCGGGTGTAATCCGCTAAAAACCCTCAGGAGACAACACTCCTCCTACTAAGGACATCTAGAGGCTCAACGTCTTGTTGCACATGCTCAGTGCAATCGTGTCTGCCTACGAAAGTGTGCATAGTTTTCTCCTTTCTTTTTCTCCTATTAAATAAACTAGTTTGCTCGGGACGATCAAAGATAAGTTTAGGGGTATTTGTTCAGTTGATAAAACTTCACATTTGTATTACATTTTTCCTACAATTTTCATATTAAAAAAGGACTTTATTTTAATATATTATACATATGAGGGTTTATGTGTAAAAACACCATTTTCCATGTGTTAATATATTTTAATTATCATTTGGTAGGAAAATGTATGCAAATAAATTCATTGACCTAATTCTAGTAGAACTAGGCCTACTAAATATTATTTGAGTTGTTATGCAGATTTTTTCCAAGTGTGCAGAATTTTTCAAAGACTAGAATCAAGCAAATCAAGTTGTTGAAGAAGACTTGCCAAATTAAGAATCAAAACTTGGAGACCAAGTCTGGCAACAACCACGAGAAGATTTCAAATATCTAAAGCTTTCAGAAATTGCCAGATGTCACAAGGATCTACCCACAAAAATATGATGAAGAGATCTCCACTATTGGCCGCGGAACCGCGGCCAAACCCCCATGTTGGCCGCGGATCCGCGGCAGTTAAGTTGAGTTAGAGGGAGATATTTTGGGGCATAGATCTATGCTATATTTTACCAACTTTGGAAGCAAAAGATTCTGGTTTTAGACTATAAAAGGGCACCGAGAGCCTCTTGGAAAATTGATCAAGCCGACGAGATCACGAAGTCCAAGACGGCTCACGCATCCAGGCTGATCATCAACTATTCGTCTACCTCCTTGGAAGAGATCGAGAAGCAAACTAGTCTTTGTAATCATTTTCTAAGGAATCAAAGTGTAGATTGTTCAAGTTGATTAATAAAGGTAGTTGTTTTATTTAATTCTTTTGCATTTTACATTATGTTTTCCCTCTCTGTCCTTTCATCTTCTTTTCCCAACATGCGCGAGTAATTCTCCGCTTGTTAGGGTTCGTAGGATTAGGGTAGGCTAATGGATGATGAACATCTCTAAACCCTTTTTAAGTCCTATAAAGTTTATGAACTTTATCAAAAGAATCATTAACATCCTAATCGGGCGCGCTAACAATTCTTTGCTAGTTCCGACCGCGATTAGCGATTAGATTAATGATTGTTTTGTAAAGGCTAGATAATGAACGGAGTTCCGTGTCGAGATAGGGGTTAACAGTAGGATTTCTTTTCCCTCCAGAAACCCTAATCTACACGCATCACCGTCGTTCTAGTTTTAAATCTATTAATGGATAAAAAGGGTAACTTTTAATTAATCGTCCATAACTACTAAATCCTAACGAACCCTACAAGCCCCCTTATTATAGTAACTACATCCTTAAAATAATCTAGATCTATATTTTTTCATTCTTGTTTAACGTAGATCTAGAAACCATTCTATAAAATTCTTTATCCTTCCTCTCTTTTTCAACACATCTAAAGTAAGGGTAAAAGGTTCTACGTTTCCCAGAGGACGACCCGTACTCATCTCGGTCTAGCTACACGCGACACCGTTATTGATTGTGGTTAACTACAAACAAACTCTTTTCCACTCCAATCAAAGGGCGTGATGAGATTTGGGAGGAAAGGGAAACTTTGTCCCAGATTTGTGGGCCTCTTAGAGATCCTCGAGCATGTTGGCGCCGTTGCTTATCAGTTGGCTCTTCCGCCTAGTTTTCCAGATGTTCACCCCGTATTCTACATATCGATGCTCCTCAAGTACCTTTATGACCCTTCTCATGCGATTCAGCACCCGACGATCCAGCTAGAGCGCAACCTTTCTTTCACCGAGCAGACGGTGGTCATTCTGGATCGACAGGTGAAGAAATTGAGGTCAAAGGTTATATCGTCCGTAAAGGTTCTTTGGCGTGGCCTGAGCAGCGAAGAGGTCACTTGGGAGTCCGAGGACGAGATGAGGAAGAAACATCCCCATCTCTTCGAAGGTACGCATAGCTAGGTTTTTAAATTCGGGGATCGAATTTCTTTAAGGGGGAAGATTGTAACGCCTTGAAAATTCGTTTAGGTAAATTTCGTGTTAATTAGCGATAATGCGTGTTTTCATAAAACCTCGTTATTAATTATTTTCCACAAAGACTGGGATAAATCTATTTTAATTATGAAATATGTAATTATATATATAATTGTGTTTTATTAATTAACATTTAAATTATTGTTCACATATTTATCTAATTTTCTTAACTATTATTTTCTAAGCTAAAATTTTAGTTTAGCATGCACTAATCCAATAATTACCCTAGGTTAATATTGTAACATGTCTTTCATTTTAATTTCCCTCATGGTTCTATTATCCTTTTAAATCAAAACTAAAACAAATGAAGTAAATAAGAAAAGAAATGGAAAAGAGAGGCACGGGGCATTAAAGAGGCATGGGGGGCTTGACTTTTGACACTCACACCCTCTCTCTCACTCCCTCACTCCCTCCTTGCTCTCAGCAGCAGCCCCCCCCCTTCATCCTCTTCTTCTTCTTCCTTCATTCCAAGCCTCAATCTCCATCAAAAATCCCTCAATACATCACAAAATCTCATGTTAAACACTTCAAAACAATTCCTTGTTGGTTCTTGAGGCAAGTCTTTGCTTTAAGAGGCTAGGTCGGCAAGTTTGAACCATCCTTAGACCAACTTGAGGTATAAAGCCAACCTTAATTTCCTTTTTGCTAAACTTTTAGTTTATTTAGATTAAAGTAGTGTTTAAGTGGGATTTAGTGCTAATTATGTGGGTTAAGTGGAGATTAGGTTAAGATAGGGTTTTTATGGCTTGAGTAGCTTAATTAAGTGTTGCTAGTGTTATATAATCCAATTCTTTTCACCAGTTTACACTAAAACACCATATTGTTTTAAATTAGTGTTAATTAGAGTTTTAGTTATGAATTGTGTTCTTTTTGGGATCTGCTTTTAAACCAGATGTTTCAGACAAAAGTTGCAATTACTGAAGCATAGTTACTGGACTAGGATCACACACCCGAAGCACGAGACCCCCATTCCCCTATGTGGCCGCAAATTTACTTGTTCTGGCCACAAATTGCGGCCAGAGTATGGAGTTGGGTGTCGGGGTTTGGTGGTTAGGTGTCTGCAGTTTATTTAAGGTCTTTTGTATATGCAAAATTGTCTAGTTGTACTCTTATCAAAATCTGAGACCATTTACCTTGTTTTTAGTACTTTTAGACTTGCGCGACACGTACGTTCCGAGTCTGGGTTTGGTGTTCGCTGTGTATCACAGCCAGTCGGGATGGTTTCAGACGTTAGCATACACGTTTTGGTGCTTCGAGTACACACGCGTTTAGCTTGCGACTCTAGTTTTCTCGTATGGTCTTGATATCATGTTTTGCAGGATATTAGTCTTATGTGCGTTGCATTGTGTGATTCTAGGATCGGTCATGGAAACATCGGACGCGGCGTGGAAAGGAAAGGCGGTGATTGGATCAGACTAGCGGAGGCGTTCCGGTGAGTAGATGTACACATCTACGGGGTATTCGTTTGGATGGCGCAAGACGCCCGATAGTTAGAATTTCGTTTAGTACTTACACTTATGCGTAGTTCCTAGTTAATCATCCCGTTGCATTGCATCATTTATCATATATATATATATAAATATATATATATATATATACTGTGATAGTACCTCATAGGACACTCGCACTATTACCATTGGTTTATGCTGCACGGGCACTATTCATGGGGACACACACGCCTTGGTAATTGTTATGCTACGAACACTTTATAAATTGTTTAAATCCGAATCTTATCACTAGCGCAAATTATGATTAATAAACCTACATTTGATATATTTAATTCATTAGGATGGATATGTAGGATTGCTAGTCGCATGCACATATCTTATTGCATCATCGTTCATGCATAATTTTCTAGTTCCGTATCGCATTTCATATTGTTAATATCATAGACATTCATGTATTATGATTTTTATCGAGGATTTCCGTATTTATGAGATTTATGGATTTAGAGAAACCGCAAGAATTTAAGAACGTATTACCATTTTAAAAATGTAAGTTGCGGTTTTCTCGTGATATGATGTATGGATAGTCCACCATGAGATTTCTCGGTTCTTGAGCGGTATCATACACTCGATTCGAGGAGGAGGAGGAACCGTCTGTGGGTGTATGGTGGACCCGGTGCAGTACCCCAGGACAAGATGATCGCAGATGATGGCGTTGAGCCCGGCAGGGGAGCACTACCGACCGGTTAATTATGACGCGGCGGATATCCAGAAGATACCGTCGTAGTCTTGAGTTATATGATATGGGCCAGTCCGAATTGCCGGAGCCCCGAGATCATATTTATGGGCCAGTCCGGGTTGCCAGAGCCCTAGGTAAATGAGATATTCATATTTGGTGTCGATACTTGACACGGATTTATATTGATTTCATTGATGAACTACAACTAAATTACAGATGTTTTACTAAGATAAGAATACAGATTTCCCATGTTAATTATATTCAAATCTCATGTTGTTTATTGCATTCATGTTGCATACATATTATTACATCGCAACATATTACTATATGTAGGCTGTGATGAAATTATGTACATGCTTACGATAGCCTTATTAGATGTTACTTTTTACTCACGAGTTGGCAACTCACCCCCATCGTGCCACAGTGTTTTGCAGGTCCGACCCGTCTGCACAGTAGCGGCGGGCGCACCTCCTCTTTTGTTCCTTTTGCTTTGACTCGCAGCATTTTTCGTAAGTGGGTTGCGGGGTTATTTGTTTTCACCTTGTATCAGTATTGTATCTAGTGTACTCCATCTACCGTATCTACCACTTGTATTATTGTATTAGTGACTTAGAGATGAGACAATGAGACTTGTACTTTTATGTTGTTTCTCTGGGTCGAGCTCACTTGAGCCGACATGATACTTTATTACTTTGTGCCTTTATTTGCTTATTTAGCACAGTGATGATATTTTTTTGCGTGTGATTGTGAGTCCTCCTTTGGCGAAGAGCTAGCTCCCGCTTGGGGATGCCTTATTTCATGTTATACATATATTCTTGTTTTGTACCCGTTTGGGGCTAGTATTTACAAAGGAGACTCTGCCGAAATTTTCCGAAAATGTGATGTTGCTTTCAAAGATTTGATGCGACATATTTGGTTAAAAATCGCTTTCTATAATTGGTTTTCCTTCACTCTACTACTTTATTTGGTTTTGATTTCTGGGTTTTGGCTTACTTAGATTACGTATGCCTGGAGACGTTTCGTAATTTAAGTATGAGTCACACTCCGTACTTTTCGGGTCGTGACAATCAAGGATTTGTGTCATGCCTCCTACATCCTGGGGATTAAGATCTATAGAGATAGATCTAAATGGATGTTGAGATTGTCCCAATCCAAGGTATATTGATACCATACTAAAGAGGTTTAGTATAGAAGATTCCAAGCGTAGGAATTTACCCATGATCTCATGAATCACTCTCTCCAAAGAGATATCCCCCAAGACTGATTTGGAGAGGGCTCGCATGCAAGCGATACCCTATACTTCGGCAGTCGGTTCTATCATGTATGCGATATTATGTACCCGACCGGATGTAGCGTACGCACTTAGTGTTGTAAGCAGGTATCAATCGGATCCTGGGGAGAATTATTGGACAGCAGTAAAGAACATTCTTAAGTACTTGATAAGGACTAAAGAAACGTTCTTGGTGTATGGTAACGGTGAACTCCAAGTGGAGTCCTTTACCTATTCGAGCTTCCACAGTGATAAGGTCGACTATAAGACTATCTCGGGTTTTGTCTTTACCCTCATTGGAGGGACGTTATGTTGGAAGAGTTCTAAGCTAGATACCGTGGCAGACTCAACGATAAAGGGTGAATACATCGCTACCAATGATGCCACCAAAGAGGCTGTCTGGGTATAGTCGTTCATGAGATGAACTTTGTTCCTACCATTGTAGTGACAATGGAGTTGTGTTTTGGCCTGGGAACCCTGGTCCCATCAGTGATCCAGGCATATTCTTAGATAGTATCACCTGATCAAAGAGATAGTTGATCTCCAGGCGATCGAGGTTAAGAGAGTTGAGACGAAGAATGACACGGTGGATCCACTCACCGAGGCCAAAACCCTAGATACAGTTTGAGAGTTTTTGGGACGTTGAGTATGAGATACTGCAACAACTGGCTTTAGTACAAGTGGGAGATTGTTAGTTGTATGTATGCCTTAGAGGCCATTGTTGTACATGATTATATATTACAATGGATGCTTAGACATATATAGGGAGGACTTTCTTGCTAGACATGATAGTATGCTATCTGGTTACTCTTTATCTTAACATGTTGACTAGTATTGTGATACTGTCTTGCTCTCACATTTTGGTAAAGCCCTTAGGATGTATACTTGACTACCAGGATTATGATGCAGATCATACTAGTAGGGCCAGGGTAGTCTATAAGTTCATCCTTTAATTATTCCTAGTCGAGGGTGTATCGAGACAGGGCATCGATATTCCAGAGAGACTGGCGTATACGCTTCTTGACCAATTTGATTGGCGATGGATGATCCCATATCTATTGGTGTTTGACATCAAAGATGGTATACGGGTGCTCAGTGGAGACTGGGTACACTGAACATGACTCGCCAGGAACTCCTAAATGGTATTATACCTATCATCAGATAGCAGTTCTCTGGTGACACTGGTACAGGTTAGTCTGTAGACCCAAGATCGTCATAGAGTCTTGTATGTCTCCTACTGTGCTTTGATTTCCTCCCTACCATGGCTCTACCGAGTCATGCAAACATGTGGTTTTTGGGTACAGTCCCGAGTCACATGGAGGCAATGAGCGATAGGAGGGGGTTTCGTCTCTCCCGGTATTGGGGGTTGATGTTGCGCTGTGCTCAATTGGCCATAACAGGAAATCCCTGGCCAGGGTTGCTGAGATTTACTGGTAAGTGTTATCAGTGGTCTCTCGAACCGTTATGAGTCTCACATCGGCATGACTTATCCGGTTATTGTGGTCTAACATATACCACCCCAGACTAGATATGCAACATATCAAACGAAGAGACCGGACTGTACGGTAGTGTTACTTATTGGATTCATGGGAGTATGAGCAGGCTTGCTTGCTGATCTTTTGATCGCTCAATACCTGGGTAGCCATTAAGTGTAGCTAGTACCGCTGACGGATTGTGGATAACTGATATGATCATTACCTACTGCTGGCGTATTGACGAGTCTTTAGAGTCATACACAGAGGTTTTGTGGCTCAAGCGAAACGAAGTAGGGCACATATGTGATATGTGCGGACCAAGATTAATACGTGTATGTGATATCGTATTCTAATCTCGCGATATGTGATATCAGTCGGTTATATGTGATATAGCCGGGTTATTGAATCAAGTGTTGATTCGATAAGTTGATATATATGATATTACTCGGTTGTATGCGATACATCCGGGTTATTAAATCAAGTGTTGATTTAATAATTTAATGTATGATTATATATTTGATATATTATTATACATTAACTAATATTAGCTTACTTAAGAATTTCTTTTTCTCACTTGTACATTTAATATATATATGATATATATTATTGTGTTTATTTTTTTGTGTCATGCTTGATGATACATTGTACATGGGTGTATGAGACTCATACCATATATAAGATAATGAGAGTGATTATTTATTTAAGGGATAAACAAAATTAGGTGGAAAATCCATGGTTTGTGAAGCTTGGAGAAGCTTGTGGAAACCATTGACTAAGTCCACTAATTTTATTTTACTTGAGATATTTATTAACCCAACCATTATCTTTAGCCATAGTTAAGTCTCTACATTGATAATATATGTTATTATCTCACCCATGGTTGCCATTCACTCTCATTTTTCATTCACCACTTCATCATCTTCTTCATCTTAAGAGAGCTCTCTAGGTTTTCTTGAGGTGAAGAAAAAGAGTGAGAAAAATTATTCTAAAGTTCAAAATTCCTACTTCATCAATCTACACTAGACTAGCCATTTAGTATAGGTTGTTTGCTTCACTAATTCCCAATTGGTGAAGAGATAGCTTGAGTTAGAGTCTCCTCGACGTAGATCAACTTCGGCCTCGAAGTTCTTCAAGCAAGCTTGTTCCTTTCGCCTTGTGGAGCCCAACAAGAGTCCGGGTGACTACTACTTGGAGCGAAGGGACTACTATATGCAGCTTTTGAAGTGAAGGACCGGTCTACAAAGGTTGTATTCCTTGGTCACTTAGAGTAATTTTTGATTACTTGCTTAGTTATAACCCTAATCCTCTAGTTAGATCGTTGGTTTGGGTTTGTTAGCTCTCTAGATTTTTTAAAATTGCATGCTTGATGCCTTAGAAAACATAGTGAGGATGCTAAGGAACCCAGCAGTGATATCAGAGCCAAGCTAGAGAATTAGACGATTTTAGTAGAATTACGAAACCGAAACAACTCCGAAACCTCGGGTTACTGAGATTAAACTATCCATAATCACTCTCTACATCCTTTAGGTCACTTAGATTAGCACACTAGGTAACCTAGTTATCTCATCTTAAAGGTAGGAGCTCTTAGTAGACACTCTCAGGTAGATCTTCTTTGACTCGAGGAGACTGACGAGGAGGCGTGATCCATACACCCTTCAAGGAGCACAAGAAGAGGAGGAGGAGTACAAGAAGAAGAAGGACTTGTTACTTGAGGTATAACTTTCTAACATAGTAGTTAAACCTCTTAGTTGTTATGTTAGATAGGGTTTAATATCAATCCTGGAGTTTAGTCGGTGTTGCGAAGCATATAAAAATCGTTTTTTGCAAACTCCGCTTCCCCGCGAACCCGCGAGGTGCACGACATCAACTTACAGAGCGGAAGATCAACTTTAAGGGTGGAGAAGTGATGGAAGTTCCCACAGATGGCGCCAACTGATGGAGGTTGTGATCTCCCTCGGATGTTTTCCTCCATCGATCTGGCGCGAGCGGTCTTATGCGGCTGAGATTTGATTTGGGATTTGTTGAGTGTGGATCTTAATGGGTCGGTGTTGACGCTGAGCTATCTACAAAGGAAGTCCCGGGGTGGGTGACCACCGTTGGACCCTCCGACGATCAAGTTAGTATCGAGGAATAAATGCAGAGTAGCGGCGTATTGGAATCAATTCGAGTTACCTGAGTCATCTGAAAGAGAGGTTTATATAGTGGTCGCATGGAGCAAGCCAGCGTGAGATTCTCGTCATCAGTTGCTCCCCCTCGTTACGCCCGCATTGATGGAGGGATTCGCTCATTAATAGAGGAACACACCCATGTGGGACGCGGAACGTGGGGCGGCAGCTGTCTCGCTTTGGCAAGATACACGGAGGCGTTCAGGATTTGCGCACTCGGTTGATCAGGGAAGCCGAGGAAGCTCAACCTGTCAGATGGCTCGGAGACAAGCCGGGAGGCCGAAGAAGCTTAGACCTTGCAACAGCTTGGAGATGAACAAGGAGGCTGTGAGGGATCGGTTGTAGGATTGCTCGAATGTGAGCTGATGACTCATTGATAGGCGAATATGAAAGGTATTCCGGGGAGGTCTCCGAAAGGCCGGATGCAACCTCGGAGGCAAGATGCCAAGGAATGCCTAATGCATCAGGTTTATTCCAGCTCCGTAGCTCCCAAGACATGTCATCATCTACGTGTTGTGATCTGAGGAATTCCCACTTGTGAGCCTCATCAATACCCTTATTAAAACATGTGTGATTTTTTTAACCCATGTTTTGGCCTTGGAAATCAAGATGTATTGTGTCAATCATCTAGTAAGATTGTAAATATACAAGTGACATATGGCCAAACCTTCCTCTAAGGTAGTAGGCTAAACTTTACTAAATTACCATGAAGATTTAGCATGTTGATAAATTATAACGGCTATAAATTGCAAATAAATACAATAAATTTTAATGTTTTGAGCTTTTTAATTTAATACAATACACCTTTCATATGGAGAACGATTTTACCTTTACACCCCCTCTTTGTTGTTTTCTAACAACACTTCCCAACTTTCCATTTGAATTTTTTTCTAAATTGGGTTAGGGAGATAGAAGGTAGAAGATGACAGGATTAAGAAAGGAGCGAAGATCAATGGAAAATGGATCTTAGAAGATAAGAAATTTGCTAGAACCCTAGAAGATAAAGAAGCTAGAAGTTGAAGGGAAAAATAAATATACTGGTTCTGTTAAAATTTTCTATTAATGAAGCACGTGGACATTTTTGCCTTTGTTTGAGTTAAGAAGGGGGGGGGAGAGGATGCAGGGAAAAAAGGAATTTAGAAGTGAGAAGATTTGAAAATGAAGAAAATATATATGAATATTTTTCATAAATAGAAAAGTGTAGTTTAGATATATTAGATCTGATGTAAATCAAATGTTACTCAAAATAACAGTCTAAAACTGCACAACTAGTTACTCAAAAGTTGGGACAATATCATGGTATTTACCAATAAATAACAATTAACAAAGCGCATAGTATTTATCTACAAAATGCTCAAGTACATGGTAATTTCGTGAGATTTAGCCCTTTTTCCATGTATAACACACAATACTGTTAGCCGTTTCTTTTTTCCTTTTTTTGTTTTTGTATACGATGTTTGATAATGCTCATAAGTGGGAATTCCTTAGATCACGACATGTAGCGGATGACGTGTCATCCACTAAACCCGCTAGACTCCTGGGGGCTGCAGAGATGGAATCAGTATGTTACATTGGAAACTTTCCTCGGACCTCGTCTCCAAGCTTACACCCCCACTTCTTGCACCCGAGCAATCCAGCAGCCGAACTTACGCCCCCTTTGCTCGTCTCCGAGCTGTTGCAGGACTGAGCTTCCTCGGCCTCCCGGCTCGTCTCCGAGCCATCCGTCGAGCAGAGCTTCCTTGGCCTCCCCGATCAAACGAGAGCGTGGAGCCCAAGCGACCCCGCAACGGCTCCGTGTATCTCGCCAACGCGAGATATTCGCTACCCCACATTCCGCGTCCTACGCTGGCGCGTCCCCCCATTAATGAGCGTATCTCGCCATTAACGGATGGATCCCGCCATCGACGCGGGCATAACGTAGGGGCATAACGAACGGCGAGGATCTTATGCCGGCTCGCTCCATGCGGCCGCTATATAAACCCCTCTTTCAGACGACTCAGGTAAATCGAATTCACTCCAATACGTCGCTACACTGCTTTTATTCCACCGTATAAACTTGATCGTCGGAGGGTCTAATGGTGGTCACCCACTCCAGGACTTCCTTTGCAGATAGCTCGGTGTCAACACTAACCCATTGAGATCCACACACAACAACTTTCAAATCAAATCTCAGCCGCACAAGACCACTCGTGCCAGATCGACGGAGGACAACATCTAAGGGAGATCATGACCTCCATCAGTTGGCGCCGTTTGTAGGAACTTTCAGAAGATTCTCAACCCATAAAGTTGATCTTCCACCCTCGACCCGATGGCGAGCGACAACTGCGACGATCCCAATGCGAACCGCCCCAACCTATATAAGGGAGGCCAGAGCGGTTCTACTCCCCCTCCTAACGTCATCGGCACCTTATCCGCTCGGATCGACAAACTCACGGCTATGGTGGATGTGCTCGTCCGCGTTCAAGTGGCGGGCCCTACCCATTAAGCCGCAGTTCCCTATTCCTAGGATAACGACGCCCGTAGAAGGACCGAGGGGCATGCCCAGGCCCTCAATCTCACGCAAGCTCGTCCCAGCATTGCTGAATGCCGGCATGCCGAGTCCGACAACCACGGCACACACACGGTGAATGATTCTATGACCCGCTAGGCGCCGGACAGCTCCACACCCCGATCTTATGGAAGACCGGGCCGTCTCTCTGACGCTCGTCGTGCGCTCACCCCCCAGAGGAGGCGTCGGTCAGTTCTCCTGCTTCCAGGCACGACTGGCGCCCCCACCCCTGCCGAGGCCGCGCGAATGGCGAATGTTAGGACTACTCAAGAAGGGCCTTCCCCGAAGATTTAAGAAACGTGATAGAGCGGAATCGAAGACGCATCCTTGCGCAGTCCCGGAACGGGGATAACCGCTGCTCCAACTGTGTTGAATCCTCGGGGTGCCACCACCAGATCTGTCACGACCCGTAATTTAGCACGTGACCGGCACTTAAATTATGCAACGTCTAAAGGCGTAACGTAAATCAAGTAAGCCGAAGCCCAAAAAATCTAAACCATTTTATGGAAATTAGTGGGGGTGCAGTTTTGAAATAAAAGTACAATGAATCATGTTTTTCTTTAAATGCATAACTAATGAGACATGAAAATGCAAGTGGGTTATACTAGTTGAAAACATTGTTTCGTCTTTTAAAAATTTGGGCAGCACCTCCCTTGTATGTTTTGATCCAAAACCATATACACAACAATATATAGGCATTCCCAAGCGGGAGCTAGCTCTTCGCCAACCGGCGGAATCACAACCACGCAATAACATATATACGACGTCCAACGGCGAAGATCAACCCAGAAAGAACAATAAATAATCATGACATCAAAACTCAAGAAAGCGATCATAAACCCATCGCTCTAAGTCTCGCACAATACCCAAGTCTGACTAGGTCTACTAACATACAATTTCTAGTTTCTGATTTGATTTGATGAAGTTTATCTAGATGCAACGGAATATAAAGTACGAGAGTGGGCACGATCCAACATGTGTCCCACCTACCAAAGCAAAACACCCTGGAAGAAGCCGTGTGCCAGCGATACCGCAACTGATCCCAAGCGGTGAAACCTGTAAGAACTGTGGCATAATGGGGTGAGTTGCCAACTCGTGAATAGAAAATATCATCATGTAGAAATCGAATAAACAACGATTTCCTAGGTCACTATATCTTGAAGGTAATATTATGTTATCTAGGGTGACCAAAAATACATATATGTCAACAATCGATCAATACAATGACATATATAAATAAATATCCGACATCATATGCCTATATGCCTGTGGATATCATCCACGTGCCCATCAACGACACAAACAATATCATGGAACTTGAGTAACCCACACCGACACTCGAAACATCATGAAAACATATGCCTATATATATATGAGGATATCTACCACATGTGTCCATCAACGACCCATCAAAATCATGGAACCTGAGTGTCCAACATCGACACTCGAAACATCATGAAAACCCGTGTCCAGCATCGACATGTAAATCCTCATATATCAGGCGTCGCATATTCAGACCGGCCCTCATATCTATCTCATCTCAGGCGCCGCATACTCAGATCAGCGCTCATATCCATCTCACGACTCCGGTCGGTATCCTTCGGATAACCGCCGGGTCCAAAAATATCACCGGTAGGTAGTAGTCCCTCTGCCAGGCTCACCTTCTACTGCACAACATACCTTTCTTGTCCCGGGGTACCATACCGGGTCCACCATGTACCCGCAGACGGCTCATCCAGCTCCTCGAATCGGATATCACATAGCTCAGAACCGAGAAAACTCATGGTGGACGCCTCGAAATATCATATTAAGAGAAACCGCGTTTTTAAAGCAACATATAGTTTCCTTGAAATATAACTGCGGTTCTCAAATACAGAGATCTCATGAAAAGAGCATCTCAAGCATATAACTATAAAGTACGATGTATGCAACATAGAGTAGTAATAGCTTCTTAGTTCCAGTTAGGTAAGGCTAGAGCGAAGTCATAAACCCGTCGGTCTCTCCCTATCGGTTCCGCATGCGCTTCGCGCGCCATTGGTGCTTTGTTAGCATATCGAGTATATCATACAAGCATGTCAAGTGATAATACTGAATAATGAATGTACTTTTACGTTTAAGATTTATCTCATGATATGGCAGTTCTACTGTGTAAGTAGCATGGCAATTACCGATGATGAATGCGTGTGAGCCGGCAAATCTGTGTAAGTGTAACATGCGCATCAATGGTAATTGTGCAGGTGTACTAGCAAATGATATCATATAGCATTAAATAATGGAACGTGGTATGTACATCACGAGGGGTAATATTCTACACAACATGGACAATCAATGGGTATATCTATCTACACATGAACTATACGATTGTTGGCTATAGTGCCCTCAAGGCAATTATCGTAGTCGCAGATAGGTGATTATGATGATTGAGGGGGACCTATACCGGTAGAACAGTCTTACTCGAGATGATAGTATGCTATCTGATTTGCCTTTATCATCACTATTACATGTTGATAGAGCCCATAGGATTCTTGCTTGACTACCAGCATTATGATGGCGATCATATACGTAAGAGCTAGGTGGTCTATAAGCACATCCTTAAATGTCCCTAGTCGTGGGAGTATCAAGACTGGGCATCGATACTCCAGTGTAGACTGGTGTATACTGATCAAGACCCCGACGAGGGGCGGTGGCCAGGTCTCACAAGCCATTGGTATTAGTTTGTTCACCTAAGATAGTATACAGGTGCTCATTGCGTTATGAGTACACTGGACGGACTCGCCGGGAACCTGCTAGTTGGTATTATGCCTATTGTCAGCTAGCAATTCCCAGGTGACATATGTACAGGTTAGTCTGTCGACCTGAGATCGTCATTTTTCTTGTGTGAGTTCCCACTGTGCTTTGATTACTACCCTACCACGGCTCAAAGGAGTCGTGTAAACAGGTTTTAGTTGGGTAAAGTCCCGAGCCATATAGAGGCAGTGATCGGATCGTCCGGGATTCGTCTCTCCCGATATTGGGGGTTGATGTCGCGCGGTGCACGGGTGGCCATCACCAGAAATTGTTGGCCAAGGTAGACGAGAATTACCGATCCAGAATTAATAGTTTCTCAGGTGGTGATGGGTTTCATGACGACACTAAATGTCGCGTTGTTAGGGGTCTGATTTTATCCACTCCCCTAGACTCGATATGCGATACTCTTAGATGAACAGACCGGACTCTACGAATATTGTCACTGTCAAGCTCAGTAGGGGTTTGGATGAGTTTTCTCGTCGGCCTTCCTTTCTCTCAATAACTGGGTAGCCGTTACGTACAGCTAGTTCCGCTGACGTGCTTGTGGTTAAACTCACTGCCAGTTTATTGACGAGTCTTTAGAGTCCCACACAGAGGGTTTTCACGGTTCAGGAGATATGGTGTAGATGGCGTATGTTAGTACATACAGGGGTCCGATTAAATATGTGAACAGGCTGCACAGACTTTAATCGGACGGTTGATAATACTAATGGCTTAGGATTAAGCCGGATTATTAAATCAGGTTTTGATTTAATAATTTATATATGTATTTAAATATATGTATTCTAGTATTATTGTTCACTATTCATTTTCTCTCTTGGCTATTCGTATTTTGGTATGAATACGTGTATATGTATTTCGATACGTATACCAGGTTGCATTCCGTATTTATACGGAATAGTTTCTAGAAGATGGACACCTCATTAATTGATTTTCATTTTAGAAAATCAATTTAGAAATGAGGTGGAAGGGGTGACATGGCATGAATAATGCAAGACATGTAGAGAGGTATGGTTTGCATTTGTTTATTTAGAAAATTGATGGAGATATTTTGTGTGCATAATTGTGAGTGAAGGGGGGCTGCCATATTCTTGAGTTAGCTTGCTCACTTCTTTTTCTTCACATGGATCACTCATTCTCACTTGGAGAAACACTTAGCCATTTTCTTTAGTTTCTCATGCCACATGTTTCCTTACCTCATCTTCATCTTCTTGAGTTGCACTTTGAGCATTTGTGATGAGAGAAAATAGATAGTGACACAATCCTACATCTCCACTCTCCATTGCTAGCAACCTTGGAGCGTCGGTTGCCTCGCATGGCAAGGCTAAATCTTGTGTCGTTTCCCTCAGGTGGATCATCGTAGATTGAGGAAGAACGGAAACCAAACTCGATCCGCAACCTCTAGGAGCTTGGGAAGATGGTTGAAGACCGAAGGACACGGATCAACTCGGTATAACCATTTTAACTTCTTTTTATAGCTTGTTAGTATAGGGTAGATCTGGGCATTGGGTCATGGTAGCGCCAGTTTAGAAAAATTTTGTTCCGCATTTGGCCACGGTTTGACGGCCGGGACGCTGCAATAACCCAACATGGTATCAGAGCCAACCCGTAAACCCCTTACTAGCAGTTTTAAACAATGTTAAAGTATCGAAACCGAAACAACTCCGAAACGACACCCCGATGTATTCCAGTTTCTGTCGATTTTTCAGAGTCTTCAAAAATATATTTTAGCAACTGCAGAAGACTATTTAGATGACCACTAGAACACACCCCAAACACGAACCCCAGATTCCAAAATTGGGTCGGCCAGATCCCCTAAAAATCCGAGGTGGCCGGTTTTGTGGAGGCTTCTGGGTTTGAAATTTTGGGTGTGGTCTAGTCTCTGGAATATTGGTTCAGTGGTATTGCTAGTTTAGCCCAATTTGGATATTTTGTTATCTATTATTCAGGGGCAATTCGGGGTGTTTCAAAGTCGATAATTCAACACTGTTTAAATGTTTACAGTACATGCATTACTATCTGCGACTATAAATGTCATTAGAGCGGTACAACTCGTCTAAGTGCTATATGTTCTTTGAGACGAGTTTACGAACGTGACATTCACGTTGATGTTCTGTGTTCTGCTGTGATTGTGGTTGGATCGTTATGGTGGATAGATTGGGTACAATGTTAGTACAGTTTAGTTTCATTTATACATTTGATATTGCGGGGCGAGCGTCCGACATGTGGACTACCGTCACTGCCCATTTGTATATTATTTGCTTAGGGCACGACCGGGTTGAGATCGATGTCACCCTTGTACATATTATTTTCTTTTCTGTACTAGGATTACCCCGCGGTGGAGTGTACAAATAGCCGGGGTTCTAGAAGGCAACGGGTCCGCATCTCATGGCGTTGAGATGGAGGGGACCTTACTCTAGAATTGGCAGGCTATTCGCCGCACTCGTAGGTGGTACAAGTTTACCCATAGAGGGGTGCTCAAGTTACCGGATTCCTTGAAGTATCGGGTGGCCCATTCACTTTGATGAAGGGGGTTGCCTCACTTCTGGTTTTGGCGGGTAACTTGTCACGCTCGTAGGGGTCTAGGTTTTCATTACACAGGCTATCCACACGACCAGGGAACGTCGAGTTTCATTTGCGTCTCAAAGGAAATCCGAAGCTCCTAGATTATCCGTTCGTTCTGTGATGCTTATCGCTATTCTGTGATGTTGCTTATATCATGCCTGGGACGAATGCTATATATATATTTATATATACTAGTAGATGTTGTATATATTTTGCACCCGCACTAGTCCAGTCCCCTCTCTGTCATTAGTTAAGTAACCTAACGGGTGATGACGGGACCCAGTGGCGAATGCGGATGTAATATACGTACATCATATATTTTCGTTCTTTTCTGGTGTGATTACTTGATGAGACTGCGTTGATTCTGATCAATGCAAGGATAAAACAAACCTATATGATGTTGTTGGAACCAATTTTAAAAATGATATCACAGATGTTTTCTTTTTCTTTGCACAGTGGTATTCGATTGGGAATATCCTGCACCTCATTCGACGAGGTAAGGGCCGAGATCCCTTCATTGGGAGTGACCCCTTGGGCAGAAGTTTGCGTCAACGTAATAACTTTTCTATAGTCGATTCTTTTGCTTTGCATCGTGGTATTCGATTGGGAATATCCTGCACCTCATTCGACGAGGAAAGAGCCGAGATCCCTTCATAGGGAGTGACCTCTTTAGAAAAAGTTTACGCTACTATATATTTGTAAAAACCACTCGGTTCCTTCAACGATATCAAGTTCATTACGTTAAAGGTTTTTTGCCAAAAACTAGCCGTAGCTCTTCGTTATTTCAGATTAGTATTGCTTAGTATTCGTGCTACGTTTGTCGTGCCTTGCGAGGCGTAGTGTGCGGTAGCTCTGTAATACTTTTCTGTCGCAAGGATATGTAGATTGGTCAGGACAGTCATTTGACCTTGTTGACCTTGTCAAGGGTCGGTGCGGGTGGGTCTAATGCAATCAAGATAGTGACGGGTTGAACTTGACTAGGACCCTTTAACTTGTTGACCTTGTCAAAGTCACTTGGATCCTAGGAGTAAAAACCACATCGGGAGTTTCAAACATACAGGAAACTTGCCAGGCATGCACATACCTTCTGGAGTGTGGTAACTTGAGTGGATTCCATCAAGTTATCATGCGATGATAGTTGGGTCCCGATTCCCACTGATAAATAGGATTAATCCTCAGGTGATTTTAGATGATCCCGACTAATTCTCCTTTTGGTTTGGAGGAGAATTCGAGGAAACAGTGGGAGCCATCCTGATTAGATAAATGATTAACCATTCTGATATAGATTAGAGTGCATGCTGAGTGTTTCTTTTCTCTCTCTCTGGGGCAGCGACCATGGCCCGACCTTTAACTAAAACTCATTAACCAAGTTAACCGAACCTTCTTAAAATATTTTGGATTTTTGGAATGTCACGGTGTCGCATATATCATTGCCACTTCTATATCACCTTTGCATTTCTCTAGAAAACCCTGTATCACTACGAACATCCACTCCTATTGGATAAATCTATCATATAGTTACATACGTACTCGAAGAAACTTGTTCCAGATTCGAGGATGGATTCTGGTTCTGGAGAGATTGAATAGAATTCTTCGGTTGTCTTTTCTTACCTTCTCTCAGGTTGTGAGGGCTCCTAGGATTAGGAAAGGGTACACCTATTGACATTATTGGATAGTCTTCTCCGGACCATAGACAGGTGCCGAAAGGTGGGGAAGGAAGAAAACCAATTAGCCTAAAAGTGGTGTACAGAAGGTAATAAGTAAAGACATATAAAGGGATTAGAATAACGGCAAAGAAAATTGCGACTGCTATCATTCTCGACAAAACCGTGTATACCCTGCCACTCCCACATCCACTTTGGATTTCTCCAGAACACTTCGTATCACTATGAACGTCCATAATGCTTGGACATTCTATCGTATAGTTACATACGAACTCGAAGGAATTCGTTCTAGATTCGAGAATGGTTTCCGGTTCAGGAGAAATAGAATAGGATTATTCAGATGTATTTTTCCATTACCTTCTCTCAGGTTGTGGGGGCTCCTGGCATAAGGAGTGTACACCTATTATGTTTATTAGATAGTCTTCTTCCAAACCTTAGGCTGGTGCCGATGGGTAGGGAAGGAAGAAAACCAATTAGCCTAAAGAAGGTGTACAGAAGGTAATAAGTAAAGACAAGATAAAGGGATTGCAGAGAGGGCAGGTAAGTATATGGTTACTGTCATGAATCAGGATATTGGAAGAGGCGTTACTAGAAATACCATATTACCCCTTTTTAACATTTTCATGTTTCAGATTTACTGTGCAATGTTAATTGAAAACTGTTTTCTTAATTAGAATCTAACTCCAGGGTATGCATTTACCAGATCAGTTTCTCACATCAGTATGTTATTACAGATGGTGAGTGGGAGTAAGATATTGGGAATTGGGTGATTAGATCATCATTAGTGATATTTGAGGAAATCATCTGGTTTTTGCTTGACGGCAAATATTTGGTTTTGAATATCCGTTGTTATGCACTGATTGATACGAAAAAGTGTGTTTGTAGTTAACCGTAATCAATAACGGTGTCGCTTGTAGCTAGACCGAGATGAGTACGGGTCGTCCTCTGGGAAACGTGGAACCTTTTACTTTTACTTTAGATATGTTGAGAAAGAGAGGAGGGATAAAGAATTTTTATAGAATGGTTTCTAGATCTATGTTAAACAAGAATATAAAATATAGATCTAGATTATTTTAGAGATGTAGATAATTTAATAAGAGGGCTTGTAGGGTTCGTTAGGATTTAGTAGTTATGGACGATTAATTAAAAGTTACCATTTTTATCCATTAATAGATTTAAAACTAGAATGATGGTGATGCGTGTAGATTAGGGTTTCTGGAGGGAAAAGGAATCCCACTCTTAACCCTTATCTCGACACGGAACTCCGTTCATATCTAGCCTTTACCAAAACAATCATTAATCTAATCTCTAATCGCGGTCGGAACTAGCAAAGAATTGCTAGCGCGCCCGATTAGGATGTTAATGATTCTTTTGATAAAGTTCCTAAACTTTATAGGACTTAAAAAGGGTTTAGTTATTTTCATCATCCATTAGCCTACCCTAATCCTACGAACCCTAACAAGCGGAGAATTACTCGCGCATGTTGGAAAAAGAAGATGAAAAGACAGAGAGGGAAAACATAATGTAAAATGCAAAAGAATTAAAGAAAACAACTACCTTTATTAATCAACTTGAACAATCTACACTTTGATTCCTTAGAAAATGATTACAAAGACTAGTTTGCTTCTCGATCTCTTCCAAGGAGGTAGACGAACAGTTGATGATCAACCTGGATGCGTGAGCGTCGGGAGCTTCGTGATCTCTTCGGCTTGATAGCTTTTCCAAGAGGCCTTCGGTGCCCTTTTATAGTGCAAAGCTAGAATCTTTTAGTTGGAAACTTGGTAAAATTCAGCAGAGATTTACTCCACAAAATTTTAGCACACATTCTCTCTAGATTGCCGCGGATCCGCGGCCAACAGGGGGGTTTGGCCGCGGTTCCGCGGCCAATGGTGAGGATCTCTTCACCAATTTTCTTGGGCTCTCTGATTTTGACATTTGGCAATCCTAGGCATCTTTAGAATTCAGAAATCTTCTCTCGGTTGCTTCCAGACTTGGTCTCCAAGTTTTGCTTCTTAATTTGGCAAGTTTTCTTCAACAAATTGATTTGTTTGATAAATTCTTCATAACAACTTGGAAATATTCTGCACAACAACTCAAATAAGATTTTAGTAGACTTTGTTCTACTAGGATTAGGTCAATAATATTTGCATACATTTTCCTACCAAATGATAATTAAAATATATTAACACATGGAAAATAATGTTTTTACACATAAACCCTCATATGTATAATATATTATAATAAAGTCCTTTTTTAATATGAAAATGGTAGGAAAAATGTAATACAAATGTGCAGTTTTATCAACTGAACAAATACCCCCAAACTTATCTTTGATCGTCCCGAGCAAACTAGTTTATTCAAGAGGAGAAAAGGAAAGGAGAAAACTAAGCACACTTTCGTAGGCAGACACGATTACACTGAGCACGTGCAACAAGCCGTTAAACCTCTAGGTGTCCCTAGTAGGAGGAGTGTTGTCTCCTGAGGGTTTTCAGCGGATTACACCCACAAAATCCTATAACAAAAGAGAGATGGTGAAATTTACATATAAAGATAAGAACCATAAAAGAAAGTCTTTGAAAATAAGAGTTTCCAACTATACTGGCTTTTCAGTTGTCATGAGCCCTATCTTAATAGTCATGAAAAGATGTTAGAAATCACATTATCCCTCAATAAAACATTGTCTTTATTCTTCATTCCTACCTTTCGTCCAAACATTGATCATATAACCCTACGTGTGTGTAATGAACATCCCTACACCCGGAGAATTCAATTCAAGCTATCATACTCTTGTCCATCTGCCTCAGTACTTTTTAATTTTATGAATATTTAGATTTGCTCACACATTTTCATGCGACCGTTAATACTTCTTGAGGTACTAACCGACCGATTACTCATGAGCTTGCTGATTCGGTGATAATATTTTCCTCGTCTTGCACCACCTAAGGCTTAGCAGTGACTCCCAGACCAGTTGGCCTTAGGGCACTAGGTGAAGAGGCACCCTCGCTATATTTTTTTATTGCTGCCTTGGCGATAACAAAACCAGTGTTCATTTTTTCTTTTCACCATTTTATATATTTTCTTCATTTTTTTTTCATTTCCTTCATACTTTGGCTTTTAGACAAGAGCATTTCAAGGTATCCTCTACTATCCCGAGTTTCAAGACGTGTGTAAGTGCATATATAGGGTATCAACATTCAAATGTTTGGCTTCCAGAATAGAAACTATTTTTCAGACTTATTTTTATCCTCAGATTAGTGACTTCCTTCATCTTACTAACCCTTGGGACAACGGCTCATAACTACTTATTACCAGTTCGTTTAAGAAAACTTCTAATTTTCTTGGTTTTCTTAAACTATTCCATCTTTTGGATGTAATTTTTCACTTTCTACTCTTTTGTTATCAAATATATATATATATATATATATATATATATATATTTTTAAATTTTTGAAAATGTTATGCTTATGCAAAATATGATGTAAATTGATGCGTAAATAAGCACAAACCTCCCCCAAACCTGTTTACAGCAGTGTCTTCACTGATGTCATCCGTTAAGCTCAAAAAACCTGTAGACTTGGGAGGAAATTATTAATGGGGGAAAGAATATATGAAAGTGAAAATCCTTCCCCAAACTTATTTTAGGCTCACAATTTTGTAAAAATCATTTTCTTTCAAGAGCCAAAATATACCACCCCCCCAAACTTGAGTTAAACAATTTTAATCTTTTAAAATCACACGAGGGGGTCAAGGTTATTGGTCAATGCCAAGCTTTGCAAAGACCGAAGGTCAACACCAACCATTCAAAAGTTTTATCGATGAAGCACCAAGATTGGTGGAAGAACATATAACCTTTCGACGTGAAGAAGTGGGGAGGTGATAAGAGGTGTAATGGAAAAGGATTGCGTCTCAATTTGGAGAGACGACACAGTGATAGTAATGATGGATTACTCGCATTATCATGATTGTCCAAAAGAGGGGGTGGAGGTACAATCTCTTTATCTTGGAGTTGATTCGTCTCAACACCCGTGTCTTGTAAAAATGCGAGTTCATCAGCGAAAATTTCCTCAAAGTTTTCATCGATACCCCAAAGAATAATGTCATCAGAAAAAATGGGGTGATCGTCCGACTCTATAAAAAGTTCCTCATCAGCGTTAGATGTTGACCCGGACAACTTGGTGAAGGAGTCCGTGTCAAGCAACAACATATGAAAAGAGTCAGTATCATGAGGTTGATCAAATTCGCTACTGTAGACATCCATTAATTCGACAGAACACACATGAGCATAGGGTTCGGAGGGTTCACTTCCCAACTTGGAAATGTTAAGCTCAATTGACTTCTTTCCAAAGGATAGGGTCATAGAGCCATTTCTACAATTGATTACTGCGTTGGAAGTGGCCAAAAAGGGTCGACCGAGTATCACCGTGATTTGATTGCGTGGGTTTGCCACAGGTTGTGTATCTATAACGATAAAGTCCACAGGGAATATGAATTCCTCAACTTTGATTAACACATCCTCTAGCTCACCCCTAGGTTAGGTGATAGATCGATAGGCCATCTGAAGAGTGCAATGCGCAGGTTTTAACTCTCCGATCCCTAATTGCTCATAAACAGAGTACGGAAGCAAGTTAACACTAGCACCTAAATCGAGTAGAGCACGATTGATATTTTTACACCCAATAAAAATTGAAATTGTAGGACTTCCGGGGTCCTTTCGTTTCTTAGGTAGTTGTTGTGTAAAAGCTGTGCTCACATTACTCGCAAGGAAAACCTTTTTGGGTACTTGAACTTTTCTCTTCCTAGTGCACAAGTCCTTTAGGATTTTCGCATATGACAGAACTTGTTGAATAGCATCTAGGAGAGGAATGTTTATGTTAACTTGCTTAAAAATTTCCACAATCTTCTCCATTTGTGGACTTGGTCTGTTGCCCCTTAACCTGTTTGGATAATGTGCTTTATCAATAAGGGTTCGGTCCAACATTGGAGAGGATTGTGGGGACGGATTCGATCCTAAAACTGGAGTGGGAATCGACTTAGATAGATTTGGCGAAATGGGCGAAGGGTTCGAGCCTTGGGGAAAACGGAGAATAGGCTCGGGTGAAGGTGGGAGACTAGATGAATTAGGGAAAGAAGAAGAAGCTGGGATATCTGTAACGTTTTAAAAATAATTAAATGAATAAAGTGTTTAAGTGAATTTTAGGATTTTCGGTAAAGTAAAATGTATTTTTCGTAAAACAAAACCGTGATTGTTTTTCATTATAATTTTAAAAATATCTATTTTAATTATGAAATTACTAGTAAATGGTGTTTATTTAGCCACTTATAAATTTTTAGTTTAATAAAATATTTTTCCTAAATTAATTATTTTAAATATTAACATAAGCTTTATTTTTACACTAAATTAGTGTAAATTACAAATTTAAATGGTTTTAATTTGTAAAAATGAACCATGGCATGTTAGAATTTAGTATGTATCATGCAAAATTATTTGCAAATTTTTCCTATTTTCTAGAGCTTTCTTGAGTTGCTATAGTAAAGAAATAAATAAATAAATAAAGTATGAAAAGACTTTTATTGATATTTCTTCTCTTGAAACTTCTACACACTTTTTCCACTCTCTTTTTCTCTCCCTCACCTCTCTAGGGCCGGCCACAAACCCCCCATGGCTGCCCCCCCCATTTTCCACCTCATTTTTATTCAAAATTCATCAAAAACACATCAAAAATTCAATTAAAATTCCACAAAATCCTATTTATTCCATACTCTTTATTCCTTGCTCATTTTTATATGAAATTTGGAGATGGAAAGCATACATTTTGGAGGCTCAATTCTTGTTTGGATTTCACATTTTGAAGGTATAATTTTCTTTCTTTTGATTTATTGTTATTAGATGTTCATATTAAGCTTAATTAGATTTAATGAATTAATTCTATGTTTTTTTTTAATGCAAGCTAGGGTTCTAAATTCAAGTTATGATTTTTAATAATTAATTAGGGTTATAGTAGTTAGTTTAACACTTTTAGTATTAGGAAATCTTGCATGGTTATTGTTTAACAAATTGTTATTCAAAAATTGTTTTAAATTAGGAATTTAGTTAACTAGGTTTTTGCAAAATGTGGTTGTGGTTAATATAAAATTCTAATTTGGGTTGTTATCATTGGATTATAGTTTTAGTGGAAATATTAGCATGTTAATGGAAAGAAAAACTTAGTTTGATTGCTAGTTTCTATGGTTAATTGATAAATTGTGATAAAAATTGCTAATTTTGTAAACTAGATTTTAGAAATTCCTATATAAATGAGATTAAAAATATAATTATGGTTTCATTATATCATTATCATCATGAATTGTGGTTTAAGTCATTAATTTATGCAAAATCATGTTTTGTGGTGGAATTGTGGTATTTTGCTTGAAAAATGTTGAAAATTGTTAAAGGGTGCAAACTAGAAATTTCAAATTTATACAAATATGTGTAATAAAAATATAGTAATAGTTTGTATAGTCTAGTTATGCTATTTAATGAGTTTTATGACCTTTGGTTTCATTTAAATGTCAATTTTTGATGAAAAACGGTAAATTGGCATTTTCGGGTTTTTCGAAAACGGACGATTTGATCGATTTTAGTGTTTCGATGAATTTGATCATGTTTTACAATATAAGTAATGTGTTTTAAAACTACGAGTTATCTGTTGATGTTTATCTCGATCCATCGGAGTTTGTACGCCGATATCGAGCGATATTTGGTTCTTTTGCGTGGACGGGACATAGGTTTTAACCTATGCTTGTTCCTTGTATCGTTTGACTTTTGTATGTGATTCGGTTTACGATACTATTTATATGTTTGCGTTTAGGTACCCTTCAAGTGGACTGCGGGCGATGAAGAGGAGGACGGCGACGCCGTCGTCGGCAGACATGGACCAGGTGAGTAGATGCATATCTACAGGGGGAAATCGGGTGGATGGCGTTTAGCACCCCGCAACGTAGAATAGGAATAGTACTTATTGACATTAGGAAACCCGATGTGACCCTAGATTCTTACTGAGCAGGACCCTAGTAATGACCCTAGGCGGGACTAGACTGATTTAGGAAAACCATACCTGAGGATGAATACTTTGGGAGAGGTTCGTAGGTTTCTGATAGAAACACACACGCACACACTAAAACTTGACATGGCGTATACGTATATGTGTGTATATATATAAAACTAGGTATAGGTGTATATATATACACAACACGTATATGGGATTCGTTGATGTGATATGATATCTGAGGTATGATGAAACAATATAACTGGGCTTGATGCCGTGATTCTTGACTATACAGTCGTATTAAAGTGTTAGCGAATCATTAGAGAAAGAGATAATGAACATGAATATATAAATTATGAAGGGTGGTGGTGATATTGAGGTACATGGGACGCTAAAATAGTACCTGGGCTGTAGCTTGTGACTTGATGACGATAAGATATCGGTATGACTTAATCACAATATGATACATATGACATGATATTTCTGAGGATAAACTAATGATGCTTATCATGATGGCAATGATATATGATTGATGTATGCGATCACAGTTTAGCACCTTGATCATGAGATGTGTTGATGATGACATTATACGAATGAGGAGACACCTAGGAGATACTTGACCGTACCCCGATATTGGGATGCCGTACGATGGATTTTACCGTACGAGGCTTAGATTTGATGATTGATCCGCACTCTTGATTCGAGGAAGCCGTACTACGTACGTGACGCTATTGAGGCGGGATCGCCGACTATTAGAGATATTGATTCAGACCTTAGGTAGACTCTAGTTTTTACTGACTAGTCTATTAGGTTTAGTTCCTTAGGATGTTAGATGGATACTAGTTTAGGTTCGACTCACATAGTGGTAGTTGTACTCGTATTTCGCAGAGGAGTGGATAATGCACATCTGTATTTACATTCATACTGTAATCATCATGGTGCATGTTCTTACATATGTTGCTATAATTAGTATAAACCTTACCTGTTAGGACACCAGCACCATTACCGATGATGCGCATATTCCACGCACACTTATTTGCCAGCTCACACACATCATCATCGGTAATTGCTATGTCACGTACACTTTAGATCATATTATCTTTTATTGATAGAATCAGTTAACAACTAAACCGATATAATATTGTGATTACTCTCTGATGTTAGTATAAGATATGATATTTATTACTTAGACATCCATGCGTTCATATTTTCATGTTATCGCACAGTAGTATGGGCATATGCCGACACTTATCATATACTTACTCATGATTTTGAGATTTGGATTTCTATGAGATTTCTGGATTTTTGGGGAAAACCGCAAAAATATATAAAAACTTCTCTCTCTCTCCTCTTCTCTTTTTAAAATAAGATGCGGTTTTCTCGTGATGTATGTGTCGTCCACCATGAGTATTTCATGTTTTCTGTTGGATTTCGAGACCCGATTCGAGGAGTGGATGAACCGTCTCGGGTACATGGTGGGCCCGGTATGGTACCCCGGGGCAAGAAGATCGAGTTGTAGACGATGAGCCTGGCAGGGGAAGGCTACCTACCGGTGATGTCTGGCGCGGCGGATATCCGGAGGATACCGAACGTTGTCGTGAGATTTGATGATATGGGCCGATCCGGACTGACGGAGCCTGAGGTATTGAGACTATGAGACTTGAGATTTACATGTTTGTGTCGATGCTTGACACGGATTTCCATGGATTTCATTGTTGAGATTTCAGATTCTTATACACATTTTACTATGATAACAGCCAAAGATTTCTTATACAGATATACCTGGATTTCAGGATTGCTTATTTTACATTCATGGTGCATGCATATCCATTCATATAACATAGTACTATATGAGGCACTGACACGAGCACGGAGTATCTGCACTTACATGTAGTATTACCCTGCTATTACTAAGGATTGAGATTAGTAGTGCATTATTATGACCTAGGATAGCGTCGTGCATTCGATTTCTTTTTGTAGATGTCTTCTACTCACGAGTTGGCAACTCACCCCCGTTGTGCCAAATTTTATTACAGGTTCGATGTACAGGTTTCCCTGGCAGCTTGCTGGCACATCTATTCTTTCATGGTGATTTGCACGGTAGGTTGGTTCACTTGTATCTGAACCACCATTATATTTTATTTATTCATTTGTATCTAGTAAGCTCCATCAACCATACTTGTATTAATTGATAAGTTTTTTGGACCAGTCTTTTATTTCGACCTTAGAGTCGCGCATGTATTATTCTGATCTGGTGGTTTTGTTTTCTTTTAAGTTTTGAGCCTCGCCTTTTGGCGTTGTATATTATTGTGCTTGTTGTGGTTGTTTCCGCCTGTTGGCGTTGATGCTAGCTCCCGTTTGGGGATGCTTTTTATTGTTTATGTATATTATACTTGTTGTACCCGTTTGGGGGCCAGTTTTTACAGAGGAGATTCTGCCGAAATTTTTGGTAAAATTTGCTGATGTTTTTTTTTGACTTGTTTTCTTTTACTTCTTCTTCTTTTATGGTTTTGATTTCTGGGCTTCGGCTTACTTAGGTTACGTGGAGCCTCTAGACGCTTCATAATCTAAGTGCCGGTCACGTTCCGTACATTCGGGTCGTGGCAAAGTTGGTATCAGAGCGCTAGGTTTAACCCTGTATAAGTCTAGGTGACCCTTGGTTGATGGAGTAGGCGATTTAGGTAGAGTAACGTACTGTGGGTATGGTCCGCGGCATACTTACGATACGCTACTCTGCTTAAGGAGCCTTAGGATGTACATTTGGTTGCACCGTATTTCATTCGTTCCTTTGATCTATCTTCGTCGATGTCGGAGGGTGGTTCCTGTTACCACGGGGCGCACTGGCAGAGGGAGCTGCGGCTCGAATGCGATAACCATTAGAGTATTGGTTATTCTTGAGGATTGAAGCATTGCTTAGCGTGCGGACGAAGGGTATTCACATGCCGTCCGGATGAAGTTAAAGGGTTCGAACGATTATCAGAAAACCATTTTCCCAAGTTTAAGGTATTCGGAAGAACATGCAGGTATTTCGATGGACCCTCTAGAAGAATGAAACCCTAACTCGACATAATGACCCCGAGAACGCCCTTGAACCTTAGGGTTTACGGCAGTTCCGCAGTGCCATTAGTGAGGCTTGGGTTTGCCCTTCTACGGCTGGATCATCGATGCTGGGGTATGTACCGGATATTTTTAAACTGTACTTGAGTGTTGAGCTCTCAGGGAATTATGGGATTTTGATGGATCGATCGAAAAGTTTAATGTATTCCGGATATCAAGTGAAGGGATCGATTATGTGGGAGACTCTAGACATGAGTATTGCCGTTGGTAGCGCAGTCAGCACACCTATGAAAGAACGAGTTCGCAACAGTCGACATCAGAGGAAAGAGGCGCACATTGACGATAGTGTTTACGATTGTGATTTAGTGATTTGAATTTCATATTTTCGTTGATTGGATTTTTGTATTTTGAGGACTTTGTTCTACGATTGGTATTTCATGTGTGTACCTTTATTCTATCTGTGTTTCATATATCAGTTGTATTGATGTTGTTTAGTACACATCCAGTACACTTGATTTGGTTTTATATATTTTAAGATTTTTGATTTGATTTCGTGCATAGGGGTTACACATGATTTTGACATATGTTTCGACCTAGTTTTCATGCATTTTTGTACTGTGATTTTGATTTTGATATTCGATGTATGTTTTCGTGCACCATGTGCACCTGATTAGGATTCTTGCGCATACTTGGCCCACTTGATGCGATTTTGTGCACACCAGATGCACTAAATCGGGGTTTTGTGCAGATTAGATGCACCTGATATTGAGTCGTGCACGCCCGTTGCACTTGACAGATGTTTTTGGTGCACACCTGTTGCACTTAGTTTTGTTTTTGTGTGTATTCGTGGTATCTTTAGTTGGTTTCGATTTCAGTGCGCACCGGACGCATATGATATTTTTATGATGTGATTGGGATTGATTTCAGTTTGAGCAATATGTTTTCATAGTCATTATTATTTGATTTAGTAACCAGGCGGGACGTGTATGTTAAATAAAAGATATATATATATATAGTTATTTTTTTAAATTAAACGTCCGCTAGTTATACCGTGACACGTGCATTGCACGGCGAATTTTCAAGAGGGGTTTTTGTATGCTTCTTTATTATGAGGCTTAGGCGATTTTACTAGGATGAGAAATATATTTAAGTTATAGATTGATGTATATTATGATGGTTTTAACATTGGGTTATGATATTTTATTCTCGCCATAACTCCGATGATTGCGTTATGCTTGACGGAGTTGATTTTAGTTATGTATTGATGATTTCGGAGCCCCGACGATTTGAATGTTTGCTAAACGTTTTAGTATTTGGAGGGGGAGTTTTAATTTAAATTCGGGGACCGAATTTCTTAAAGGGGGGAAGATTGTAACGTTTTAAAAATGATTAAATAAATAATTAAATGAATAAAAGTGTTTAAGTGAATTTTAGGATTTTCGGTAAAGTAAAATGTATTTTTCGTAAAACCAAACCGTGATTGTTTTTCATTATAATTCTAAAAATATCTATTTTAATTATGAAATTACTAGTAAATGGTGTTTATTTATCCACTTATAAATTTTTAGTTTAATAAAATATTTTTCCTAAATTAATTATCTTAAATATTAACATAAGCTTTATTTTTACACTAAATTAGTGTAAATTACAAATTTAAATGGTTTTAATTTGTAAAAATGAACCATGGCATGTTAGAATTTAGTATTTATCATGCAAAATTATTTGCAAATTTTTCCTATTTTCTAGAGCTTTCTTGAGTTGCTATAGTAAAGAAATAAATAAATAAATAAATAAAGCATGAAAAGACTTTTATTGATGTTTCTTCTCTTGAAACTTCTACACACTTTTCCCACTCTCTTCTTTCTCTCCCTCACCACTCTAGGGCCGGCCACAAACCCCCCATGGCTGCCCCCCCCATTTTCCACCTCATTTTTATTCAAAATTCATCAAAAACACATCAAAAATTCAATTAAAATTCCACAAAATCCTATTTATTCCATACTCTTTATTCCTTGCTCATTTTTATATGAAATTTGGAGATGGAAAGCATAAATTTTGGAGGCTCAATTCTTGTTTGGATTTCACATTTTGAAGGTATAATTTTCTTTCTTTTGATTTATTGTTATTAGATGTTCATATTAAGCTTAATTAGATTTAATGAATTAATTCTATGTTCTTTTTTTTTTTTTTAATGCAAGCTAGGGTTCTAAATTCAAGTTATGATTTTTAATAATTAATTAGGGTTATAGTAGTTAGTTTAACACTTTTAGTATTAGGAAATCTTGCATGGTTATTGTTTAACAAATTGTTATTCAAAAATTGTTTTAAATTAGGAATTTAGTTAACTAGGTTTTTGCAAAATGTGGTTGTGGTTAATATAAAATTCTAATTTGGGTTGTTATCATTGGATTATAGTTTTAGTGGAAATATTAGCATGTTAATGGAAAGAAAAACTTAGTTTGATTGCTAGTTTCTATGGTTAATTGATAAATTGTGATAAAAATTGCTAATTTTGTAAACTAGATTTTAGAAATTCCTATATAAATGAGATTAAAAATATAATTATGGTTTCATTATATCATTATCATCATGAATTGTGGTTTAAGTCATTAATTTATGCAAAATCATGTTTTGTGGTGGAATTGTGGTATTTTGCTTGAAAAATGTTGAAAATTGTTAAAGGGTGCAAACTAGAAATTTCAAATTTATACAAATATGCGTAATAAAAATATAGTAATAGTTTGTATAGTCTAGTTATGCTATTTAATGAGTTTTATGACCTTTGGTTTCATTTAAATGTCAATTTTTGATGAAAAACGGTAAATTGGCATTTTCGGGTTTTTCGAAAACGGACGATTTGATCGATTTTAGTGTTTCGATGAATTTGATCATGTTTTACAATATAAGTAATGTATTTTAAAACTACGAGTTATCTGTTGATGTTTATCTCGATCCATCGGAGTTTGTACGCCGATATCGAGCGATATTTGGTTCTTTTGCGTGGACGGGACATAGGTTTTAACCTATGCTTGTTCCTTGTATCGTTTGACTTTTGTATGTGATTCGGTTTACGATGCTATTTATATGTTTGCGTTTAGGTACCCTTCAAGTGGACTGCGGGCGATGAAGAGGAGGACGGCGACGCCGTCGTCGGCAGACATGGACCAGGTGAGTAGATGCATATCTACGGGGGGAAATCGGGTGGATGGCGTTTAGCACCCCGCAACGTAGAATAGGAATAGTACTTATTGACATTAGGAAACCCGATGTGACCCTAGATTCTTACTTAGCAGGACCCTAGTAATGACCCTAGGCGGGACTAGACTGATTTAGGAAAACCATACCTGAGGATGAATACTTTGGGAGAGGTTCGTAGGTTTCTGATAGAAACACACACGCACACACTAAAACTTGACATGGCGTATACGTATATGTGTGTATATATATAAAACTAGGTATAGGTGTATATATATACACAACACGTATATGGGATTCGTTGATGTGATATGATATCTGAGGTATGATGAAACAGTATAACTGGGCTTGATGCCGTGATTCTTGACTATACAGTCGTATTAAAGTGTTAGCGGATCATTAGAGAAAGAGATAATGAACATGAATATATAAATTATGAAGGGTGGTGGTGATATTGAGGTACATGGGACGCTAAAATAGTACCTGGGCTGTAGCTTGTGACTTGATGACGATAAGATATCGGTATGACTTAATCACAATATGATACATATGACATGATATTTCTGAGGATAAACTAATGATGCTTATCATGATGGCAATGATATATGATTGATGTATGCGATCACAGTTTAGCACCTTGATCATGAGATGTGTTGATGATGACATTATAAGAATGATGAGACACCTAGGAGATACTTGACCGTACCCCGATATTGGGATGCCGTACGATGGATTTTACCGTACGAGGCTTAGATTTGATGATTGATCCGCACTCTTGATTCGAGGAAGCCGTACTACGTACGTGACGCTATTGAGGCGGGATCGCCGACTATTAGAGATATTGATTCAGACCTTAGGTAGACTCTAGTTTCTTACTGACTAGTCTATTAGGTTTAGTTCCTTAGGATGTTAGATGGATACTAGTTTAGGTTCGACTCACATAGTGGTAGTTGTACTCGTATTTCGCAGAGGAGTGGATAATGCACATCTGTATTTACATTCATACTGTAATCATCATTGTGCATGTTCTTACATATGTTGCTATAATCAGTATAAACCTTACCTGTTAGGACACCAGCACCATTACCGATGATGCGCATATTCCACGCACACTTATTTGCCAGCTCACACACATCATCATCGGTAATTGCTATGTCACGTACACTTTAGATCATATAATCTTTTATTGATAGAATCAGTTAACAACTAAACCGATATAATATTGTGATTACTCTCTGATGTTAGTATAAGACATGATATTTATTACTTAGACATCGATGCATTCATATTTTCATGTTATCGCACAGTAGTATGGGCATATGCCGACACTTATCATATACTTACTCATGATTTTGAGAATTGGATTTCTATGAGATTTCTGGATTTTTAGGGAAAACCGCAAAAATATATAAAAACTTCTCTCTCTCTCCTCTTCTCTTTTTAAAATAAGATGCGGTTTTCTCGTGATGTATGTGTCGTCCACCATGATTATTTCATGTTTTCTGTTGGATTTCGAGACCCGATTCGAGGAGTGGATGAACCGTCTCGGGTACATGGTGGGCCCGGTATGGTACCCCGAGGCAAGAAGATCGAGTTGTAGACGATGAGCCTGGCAGGGGAAGGCTACCTACCGGTGATGTCTGGCGCGGCGGATATCCGGAGGATACCGACCGTTGTCGTGAGATTTGATGATATGGGCCGATCCGGACTGACGGAGCCTGAGGTATTGAGACTATGAGACTTGAGATTTACATGTTTGTGTCGATGCTTGACACGGATTTCCATGGATTTCATTATTGAGATTTCAGATTCTTATACACATTTTACTATGATAACAGCCAAAGATTTCTTATACAGATATACCTGGATTTCAGGATTGCTTATTTTACATTCATGGTGCATGCATATCCATTCATATAATATAGTACTATATGAGGCACTGACACGAGCACGGAGTATCTGCACTTACACGTAGTATTACCCTGCTATTACTAAGGATTGAGATTAGTAGTGCATTATTATGACCTAGGATAGCGTCGTGCATTCGATTTCTTTTTGTAGATGTCTTCTACTCACGAGTTGGCAACTCACCCCCGTTGTGCCAAATTTTATTACAGGTTCGATGTACAGGTTTTCCTGGCAGCTTGCTGGCACATCTATTCTTTCAGGATGATTTGCACGGTAGGTTGGTTCACTTGTATCTGAACCACCATTGTATTTTATTTATTCATTTGTATCTAGTAAGCTCCATCAACCATACTTGTATTAATTGATAAGTTTTTTGGACCAGTCTTTTATTTCGACCTTAGAGTCGCGCATGTATTATTCTGATCTGGTGGTTTTGTTTTCTTTTGAGTTTTGAGCCTCGCCTTTTGGCGTTGTATATTATTGTGCTTGTTGTGGTTGTTTCCGCCTGTTGGCGTTGATGCTAGCTCCCGTTTGGGGATGCTTTTTATTGTTTATGTATATTATACTTGTTGTACCCGTTTGGGGGCCAGTTTTTACAGAGGAGACTCTGCCGAAATTTTTGGTAAAATTTGCTGATGTTTTTTTTTGACTTGTTTTCTTTTTCTTCTTCTTCTTTTATGGTTTAGATTTCTGGGTTTCGGCTTACTTAGGTTACGTGGCGCCTCTAGACGCTTCGTAATCTAAGTGCCGGTCACGTTCCGTACATTCGGGTCGTGACAGTATCATTGGTGTCACTATCATCACATTGCTCACTCACTCGGTTATTCAGCACTTTTCCCGATCTCAACGTGGTAACAGCACTCACATTATAACTTTGTGAGTGGCCAGGATTAGGTATGGGTTGAGATGGGAGTTTCCCTTTTTCTCTCGCACTCATTGCGGCATTTAACTGTGCGATTTGTTTTTCTATTGATTTAAAACTCTCACCATGGGAGGCGGAGTTTTTCGTTAGGGTATCAATAGAAGACCTCATCTCAGCTGAATTTTGCATGGATTGTTTCATGAACATATCCAAAGTTTGTGCAAGTGAAGAGTTATCAGTACCGGCCATTTGTGGTGTAGAAGTATTGGCCGGATTTTGGAAATTTTGTGACTGAAAGGGGGGCTGATTCTGTGGTTGTGGTTGCTGTGGAGGAGGTCTTTGATAATTGCTTTGTTGGTTTTAATTCCAAGCAAAGTTAGGATGATTCCTCCATCCTTGATTGTATGTGGAAGAATAAGGTTCGTTTCTAGGTCGCTGCTGAAAAGAAGCATTAGCTTGAAACGATGCATTCATAGGACATTCTTCCGTTAAGTGTGAAGGATCCGAACAGCAACCACAGACGGTCTTAGGAAGCGTAACCTGATTTAGGGAGAATGACGAGAATTTGTTCTCAATAGCGTCGAGTTTCTTCTGTATCGCTGCCATTTCGGCTTTTACTGCGATAAAAATATCGAGCTGGTGAATACCTCCCTTAGTTGAAGGTGGTCTTACGCTTTCCCACTGCAACGTGTGTTCAGCAAGGTCTTCCAGATATTTCCAAGCTTCACCGTCATGTTTAGACATGAAATTGCATTGACACATTGTTTCAAGCATCTGCTTTGTCGCAGGATTAATGCCCTCATATATAATCCGACATAAATCCCATCTTTGTATTCCGTGATGGGGGCATTGGACAAGCAGATCTTTGAAACGTTCAAAGCACTTCCAAAATGGTTCATTGGGAAGCTGGGTGAACTGGTTGATCTCGCTCCTAATATGGGCAGTCTTATGGTTTGGGTAAAACTTCTTAAGAAATGCTATGACGAATTCATCCCAATTAGTGATAGAGTGCGCGGCAGTATTATAAAGCCATTTTTCTGCCAAGTCGCACAATGTGAATAGGAGAAGACGTAAGCGCATAGCATCTAAAGTCAATTGTGAAGTACCCATCACTACGCATACGTTTTCGAATTTGGTGATGAAAACGTACGCGTCTTCCGACTCAAGCCCGCGAAATTTAGGCAGCAGGTTGATGTAGTGGGGTTTAATTTCGAAATTATCCCCGTTAGGTGGTGGAAGAGATAGACAAGTAGGAAGGGGACCATGAATAGGATAACATCTCTCTTGGAGAGAGATGCGCGGTGGATTCTGCTCACCTACGGGCGGTGGCAGCGTGGTGTTATAATTAGATGGAGTGCCGTCCATCACGGTCAATGTGGTGTGTGGTGGGGGAAAAGAAGATGAAGAAGTACCGACTTCGGCGTCGATAGCAGGGACGCGGACAAGACGGGCACTAGGATCCCGTGTCCAGCCGAGCATGCACTAAGCGGGTTTAGTGCAAGTGGCAGCGTGTGTGTGTGATTTAAAATTGGTTTGTTTTGAAAAAGTGGGACTCAAGACAAATCACCCTAAGATGCACAAGCAACCCTAGAACTAAGGTCACCTAGGTCCAGTCTCTAGACCGCTCCTAGACTTCCAAAAGACAAGCCGCAGGATAAATCCTCTACCACCTCCGTACTACCCTTGTAGCCAGGTAAGTGCCAGGTAAGTGGGAAGGAACCACGTCGTGGGCCTAATTAAAAACCACTAGCCTTTGTCACACTTGCCTAGGCACTACAAAAGTAATGCGGATAAACGATAGATTACCCATGACCTTCCTCTGTCCTTATTGAGCGCGACAGTCCTTAGAGTCTGGTCTAGATATTTTTTAAATTAATGAAGGGTTGATCTATATGCTCAGTTTGTGATTTGTGGGGCTTAGGAAGGGTGATGAAATCCCCACATAATCTTGATTTGGTCTTTGCCCCTTAAAGTCCGTATTAAATATGCCAAACAAAACCAATCATAAAACTTTTGCAAAAAGATTTTTGAGCGGCGCAATTTTGCAAAGAATCCTGCAGAAGATAGATTTTATTGGATTTGAGAGGAGAGAGAAGGAGTTGAAAAAGATACCAGAGAAGTGTGAAACCCTAGATCTCCTGTTTCCTCAAGTCCGTGACTCCAGATTCCCTCGCAAAATTCACACACAAATCGTTAAATATGCAATTTGCAGTTTTGTTTTAATAATGATATGAATCGTCTAAGAATTCAACAAAAATAGCAAGAATAAAAAATTACGCACATTTCCCCGGCAACGACGCCATTTGATTAATGCGAAAAAGTGTATGTTTGTAGTTTAACCGCAATCAGAACGGTGTCGCGCGTAGCTAGACCGAGGTGAGTACGGGTCATCCTCAGGGAAATGTTGAACCTTTTACTTTTACTTTAGATATGTTGAGAAAGAGAGGAGGGATAAAGAATTTTTATAGAATGGTTTCTAGATCTACGTTAAACAAGAATATAAAATATAGATCTAGATTATTTTAGAGATGTAGATAATATAATAAGAGGGATTCTAGGGTTCGTTAGGATTTAGTAGTTATGGACGATTAATTAAAAGTTACCCTTTTTATCCATTAATAGATTTAAAACTAGAATGACGGTGATGCGTGTAGATTAGGGTTTCTGGAGGGAAAAGGAATCCTACTCTTAACCCTTATCTCGACACGGAACTCCGTTCATATCTAGCCTTTACCAAAACAATCATTAATCTAATCTCTAATCGCGGTCGGAACTAGCAAAAAATTGCTAGCGCACCCGATTAGGATGTTAATGATTCTTTTGATAAAGTTCCTAAACTTTATAGGACTTAAAAAGGGTTTAGTTATTTTCATCATCCATTAGCCTACCCTAATCCTACGAACCCTAACAAGCGGAGAATTACTCGCGCATGTTGGGAGAAGAAGATGAAAAGACAGAGAGGGAAAACATAATGTAAAATGCAAAAGAATTAAAGAAAACAACTACTTTTATTAATCAACTTGAACAATCTACACTTTGATTCCTTAGAAAATGATTACAAAGACTTGTTTGCTTCTCGATCTCTTCCAAAGAGGTAGACGAACAGTTGATGATCAGCCTGGATGCGTGAGCGTCGGGAGATTCGTGATCTCTTCGGCTTGATAGCTTTTCCAAGAGGCCCTCGGTGCCCTTTTATAGTGCAAAGCCAGAATCTTTTAGTTGGAAACTTGGTAAAATTCAGCAGAGATTTACTCCACAAAATTTTAGCACACAATCTCTCTAGATTGCCGCGGATCCGCGGCCAACAGGGGGGTTTGGCCGCGGTTCCGTGGCCAATGGTGAGGATCTCTTCACCAATTTTCTTGGGCTCTCTGATTTTGACATTTGGCAATCCTAGGCATCTTTAGAATTCAGAAATCTTCTCTCGGTTGCTTCCAGACTTGGTCTCCAAGTTTTGCTTCTTAATTTGGCAAGTTTTCTTCAAAAAATTGATTTGTTTGATAAATTCTTCATAACAACTTGGAAATATTCTGCACAACAACTCAAATAAGATTTTAGTGGACTTTGTTCTACTAGGATTGGGTCAATAATATTTGCATACATTTTCCTACCAAATGATAATTAAAATATATTAACACATGGAAAATAATGTTTTTACACATAAACCCTCATATGTATAATATATTATAATAAAGTCCTTTTTTAATATGAAAATGGTAGGAAAAATGTAATCCAAATGTGCAGTTTTATCAACTGAACATGCACCAATTTCAAACTGATATATCTGTACGTTTATTTTATAAAGTGAGATATAACTTTTTAAAAGTATGTCCATGACATTTACCTATATCGGTTGGTGATTAGGTAAGGTGCATTCAACAGTGGTGCAATTCTTCTTAACCATAGTACAGTTTTCAACCTACGACGCACAGGGTTTGAGTTATTAAACTCAGTGGACTTATACAAAGTATTGTATGTTGTCCGGTGTACATTAGGACAAAGGGGTTGTACTCGTACTATATTCTGTTTACTCATGACTTCTCCAGTTCTAGACAAGTATTTCGTTCCAATGTAAGGTCCAGATATTGAGAAGTTATAGAAATAAGAATAAAGTAGAGAACCATTTGTTGGAAGTATTAGGATTCTTCGAGATAGCCGAAGATGTAGATACTTGTATTTGGTATTCCGTTGATAGTAATGGTTATGAGAACTCACTTCTCTTTTGGGTTTCTCATATATGGATGCACTCCTAGATGAGTAATGCTGATTGGCCTCTTTCCATTTGCTTGATATGCACTGGAGACAGCTGCATGATTTTGAATCTGGTTCCAATTAAATTAGTGCTTTTGTTTCTATATTGGATATATATATAATCAATTTATATCTTAACGATGTTAAGATATAGGGAGTTGTCCGGCTGATGCTTAAAACCTGAAGCTGGACAAACTCAAGGCACGTTTCAGTAATGGCAGTTTGTGGGTTATCCCGGGCTTTGACGAGGGTTAACTTTCTACCATTAGGAAGATCAATAGTGATATTGCTCTTGACTCGCCACAGTTTTAGTAAAATGGATTTTTTCAGAAAACATTAGCGGGAGTATGGTAGAATTGGAAGTGATTCTAGAACCATAAACGATTACTGAAAATTTAGTAGAAGCTAAATATTCAATTAGATTCGACATTCCATTAGCCACTTCACAGATTTGGTAGGTAATCTCAGGCACCCGAAAGGGACTTCGGTCTTCTCAGAGACGGTGACAGGGAGGTTCTTGTTTACCCAGACTTGCCGTTACTGCTGTTCTAGACTATAAGACCCGGCAGAAGGATGAGTATAGCGTCGTTCTAAACTAGCTTTAGAAGTGCACGTGTATATGACTCTGCCAGAGGGTTATTGTAGTCAGTAGGAGCAGCGGAAGCATAGTGGGCAAGTAGCTTATGTCTATTTATAGACTAAACCAGGTATAGCGGAAATAGATCATCTATTTTTGATGTGACAGTCATAGGCTTTGAATTAATCATAATAGGAGATGGATCTGGTAAGAAGGTAGTAGGGTGTGATGTCCTAGTATTTGGTATGACATGCACTTTATAGGAAGTGAAATTCCTATACTACGATCGGTTATACTGTGGTTGTCACACAGTTGTTTCTCCACGTAGGACATGGATATAATATCAGGGTTTCTGGTTACTAGATCTATGGTTTTAGATCTAGATTTGGGAAGTATCCCAATCTGGGTATTTTGACATTATTCTAAAGGTATTTTAGAATGGTCGACTCCTGGCATGGTAGTGTACCTGTAGGTGATGGAGTCACCCTCTCTAAAAGATGTCTTTCAGACTAAAGGGGAGAAGGATTTGCATGATTGACATATCACTTGCTTAGGCAATTGAGTCAACCATGAGATATCAAGTACAACACCAGATATTGCTTTTGCACTATATGCAATAAGCAGATATATTAATCCAATCCTGGAGAAACGTTGGGAAGTAGTTTATGAACATAAATGGATGTTCTAGAGATATGGTAATGGCAGCCTCCTTCGGGAGACAGTTATCATTTCGTCTTCAAAGGTGACCTGGATGATAAAGTCACTGTCAGAGTTATAGTTTTCCCTCTTTTGAGGGACAGTATGTTGGACAGGTGGTCAGAGCGGATACTGAGGATATGCATAGCGCAGGATACTGATTAAATTCAGTGGACGATACAGTCTAAGAAGTTTGCTGGATTTGGAGTTCATTTGTGAACTGGGTCCCATCAGATATCCAGACAAATTCTAAGACAGGTATTGCTCATTTCGGGAGATAGATTTCTCCGCGAAGTTGAGATATAGAGAGATATAGAAAGAAACATTGGAGCGGATTCACTCACTGGGACTATTTCTCGAGCATATTAGTTTCACAAACAGGTTTTGTGAGACTGATTAGTAGAGAAGTTGGGTCTTCGGTATCACACGGGCTGTGAGTATGCGACATCGCAATAATTGGCCTTAAGTGCAAGTGGGAGATTGTTGGCTATAGTGCCCTCAAGGCAATTATCGTAGTCGCAGGTAGGTGATTATGATGATTGAGGGAGGACATATACCGGTAGAACAGTCTTACTCGAGATAATAGTATGCTATCTGGTTTGTCTTTATCATCACTATTACATGTTGATAGAGCACATATGATTCTTTCTTGACTACCATCATTATGATGGCGATCATATACGTAAGAGCTAGGTGGTCTATAAGCACATCCTTAAATGTCCCTAGTCATGGGAGTATCGAGACTGGGCATCGATACTCCAGTGTAGACTGGTGTATACTGATCGAGACCCCGACGAGGGGCGGTGGCCTAGTCTCACAAACCATTGGTATTAGTTTGTTCACCTAAGATAGTATACAGGTGCTCATTGCATTATGAGTACACTGGACGGAGTCGCCGGGAACCTGCTAGTTGGTATTATACCTATTGTCAGGTAGCAGTTTCCAGGTGACATGTGTACAGGTTATTCTGTTGACCTAAGATCGTCATTTGTCTCGTGTGAGTTCCCACTGTGCTTTGATTACTACCCTACCACGGCTCAAAGGAGTTGTGCAAACATGTTTTAGTTGGGTACAGTCCCGAGCCACATAGAGGCAGTGATCGGATCGTTGTGGATTCGTCTCTCCCGGTATTGGGGGTTGATGTCGCGCGGTGCACGGGTGGCTATCACCAGAAATCCTTGATCAAGGTAGACGAGAATTACCGATCCAGGATCGATAGTTTCTCAGGTGGTGATGGGTTTCATGCCGACACTAAATGTCGCGTTGTTAGGGGTCTGACTTTATCCATCCCCTAGACTCGATATGCGATAATCTTAGACGAACAGACCGGACTGTACGGATATTGTCACTGTCAGACTCAGTAGGGGTTTGGATGAGTTTGCTCGCCGGCCTTCCTTTCACTCAATACCTGGATAGCCGTTACGTACAGCTAGTGCCGCTGACGTACTTGTGGTTAAACCCACTGCCAGTGTATTGACGAATCTTTAGAGTCCCACACAGGGGGTTTTGACGGTTCAGGCGATATGGTGTAGATGACGTATATTGGTACATACAGGTGTCTGATTAAATATGTGAACAGGCTGCACAGACTTTAATCGGACGGTTGATAATACTAGCGGCTTAGGATTAAGCCGGATTATTAAATCAGGTTTTGATTTAATAATTTATATATGTATTTAAATATATGTATTCTAGTATTATTGTTCACTATTCATTTTCTCTCTTGGCTATTCGTATTTTGGTACGAATACGAGTATATGTATTTTGATACGTATACCAGGTTGCATTCCGTATATATACGGAATAGTTTCTAGAAGATAACCACCTCATTAATTGATTTTCATTTTAGAAAATCAATTTGAAAATGAGGTGGAAGGGGTGACATGGCATAAACAATGCAAGGCATGTAGAGAGGTATGGTTTGCATTTGTTTATTTGGAAAATTGATGGAGATATTTTGTGTACATGATTGAGAGTGAAGGGGGGGCTGCCATGTTCTTGAGTTGGCTTGCTCACTTCTTTTTCTTCACATGGATCACTCATTCTCACTTGGAGAAACACTTAGCCATTTTCTTTAGTTTCTCATGCCACATGTTTCCTCACCTCCTCTTCATCTTCTTGAGTTGCACTTTGAGCATTTGTGATGAGATAAAATGGATGGTGACACGATCCTACATCTCCACTCTCCATTGCTAGCAACCTTGGAGCATCGGTTACCTCGTATGGCGAGGGTGAAGCTTGTGCCATTTCCCTCAGGTGGATCATCATCGTAGATGGAGGTAGACCGGCAACAAAACTCCATCCGCAACCTCTAGGAGCTTGGGAAGATGGTTGAAGACCGAAGGACACGGATCAACTCGGTATAACCATTCTAACTTTTTTTATAGCTTGCTAGTATAGGGTTTAGGATAGATCCATGCATCGTGTCATAGTAGCGCGAGTTTAGAAAATTTTTGTTCCGCGTTCGGCCACGGTTTGATGGCCGGGGCGCTGCCGTAACCCAACAACGATGACTTTAAAAAGATACACATCGTCATTTTGAAATTAGGTATGGTTCAGGTGGTAATCTTTATATCGGCGATCCTGCCTCATAACATCCCATATGACAATAATCCTCGATCTTCATCCTCAAATCACTAGCGCGGATAAATCATCCGGTACATCTCATCGCGTACGGTAATCTATCGTACATTGACTACAAACAGAATATGGATTCTATCGTCCTATTCAACAATAAAGGTATGGATCTAAAATCTCGTACGGCATAACACTCGTTATCCTTATAAATAAATATATATACACATATATCTCAAGTCACATTTGTATCTGTCACGACCCGAAAGTACGGAACGTGACCGGCATTTAAATTACGAAGCGTCTAGAGGCGCAACGTAATCTAAGTAAGTCAAAGCCCAGAAATCTAAACCATATTAAAAAATAAGTAAAGGAAAACATACAGGAAAACAAGTTTAAAAACAAGATCAAATTTTCTCAAAATTTTCGGCAGAGTCTCCTTTCTAAAAACTGGCCCCAAACGGGTACAAGCAAGAATAATATATATACAAAAAGTAAAAAGGGCATCCCCAAGCGGGAGCTAGCCCTACGCCAACAGGCGAAAACAACCATACCAAGCACAAAAATATACAACGCCAAAGGGCGAGGCTCAAAACTCAAAAGAAAACAAATCCACCAGATACTATAATAATACAAACGCGACTCTAAGGTCGAAATAAACAACTGGTCCTCTAAACTATCAAGTAATACAAGTCTGGTTGATGGAGCTTACTAGATACCAATGAAATAATAAAAGTACAACGGTGGTCCTGATACAAGTGAACCAACCTACCAAGCAAATCACCCTGAATGAAATGATGTGCCAGCAAACTGCCAAGGAAACCTGTACATCGAACCTGTAATAAAATTTGGCACAACGGGGGTGAGTTGCCAACTCGTGAGTAGAAGACATCTGCGAAAAGAAATCGAATGCACGACGCTGTCCTAGGTCATAATAATATACTAATATATCACTAGTCATCTAGTAATGTAGGGTAATAAACTACGCGTAAGTGCAAATGCTCCGTGCTCGTGTCAGTGCCTCAAATAGTAATATGTCGTGTGAATGAGTATGCATGCACCATGAATGTAAAACAATCAACCCTAAAATCTGGATACATCTGTATAAAAAGTCTTTAACTTTCATCATAGTAAAATTTGTATAGAAGTCTGAAACATCATCGATGAAATCCATGGAAATCCATGTCAAGCATCGACACAAAACATGTAAATCTCAAGTCTCAATACCTCATAGTCTCAATATCTCGGGCTCCGTCAGTCCGGATCGGCCCATATCATCAAATCTCACGACAACGGTCGGTATCCTTCGGATATCCGCCGTGCCAGACATCACCGGTAGGTAGTCTTCCCATGCTAGGCTCATCGTCTACAACTCGATCTTCTTGCCCCGGGGTACCATACCGGGCCCACCATGTACCTGAGACGGTTCATCCACTCCTCGAATCGGGTCTCGAAATCCAACAGAAAACATGAAATCTCATGGTGGACGACACATACATCACGAGAAAACCGCAACTTATATTTTAAAAAGAGAGGGAGAAAGAGAGAGAAGTTTTTTTTTATATTTTCTTGCGGTTTTCCCCCAAAATCCAGAAATCTCATAGAAATCCAAAATCCTAAAATCATGAGTAAGTAAATGGTAAGTGTTGGCATAAGCCCCATAATACTGCATGATAACATGAAAATGTGAATGCATGAAATGTCTAAGTAATAAATGCCATGTCTAGACTAACACCTGAGAGTAATCACAATATTATATCGATCTAGCTTTTAGCTGATTCTATCAACAAAAGATAATATGTTCTAAAGTGTACGTGACATAACAATTACCGATGATGATGTGTGTGAGCCGGCAAATAAGTGTGCGTGGAATATGCGTATCATCGGTAATGGTGCTGGTGTCCTAACAGGCATAGTTTTATACTGACTAAGGAAACATATGTATGAACATGCAACGTGATGATTACAATCTGAAAATAAAGGTCAAATGTGAACTAACCACTCATTTGGGAAAATACATATCTAACTACATCTATATGACTTGACCTTGAACTGGTATCTATTTAACCCCCTAAGAACTAAACTAAAGAAACTAATCGATAAGAAATAAGAATCTACCTAAGGTCTGAGTCCATATCTCTAATAGTCGGCGATCTAGCCTCAATAGCGTCACGTACATAATACGACTTCCTCAAATCAAGAGTGCGGATCAATCATCATATCTATGCCTCTTATGGTAAAATCCATCGTACGACATCCTAATATCGGGGTACAGGTCAAGTATCACATACGTACATCATCGGTCGTTTAATATCATCGTCAAATAATGTCATGATCAAAGGTACTGTACTGTAATCGCATACATCCCAATATTATCAATCATATATCATGTCTGCGTAAATATACATTGTCAATTGGTCCTCAGAAATATCATGTCACGAATATCATATCTTGATCAAGTCACATATATCAAGTTGTGATTAAGTCACATATATATATCATACCGTAATCAAGTTACACATATCTCATATCGTAATCAAGTCACAGCTTACAGTCCGGATTCTATTTTTAGAGTCTCATGTACCTCAATATCATCACCACCTATTATGGTTTATGTATACATATCCATTATCTCATTTTCTAATGATCCGCTAACGTCATAACACGACTGTATAGCCAAGAAATCACGGCATCAAGCCCAGTTAGATTGTTTCATCCCCATGTATCATATCACATCCTTATATCACATATACATGTTGTGTATATATACACCTACACATAGTCCTATACATATATACACATATACACCAAGTCAAGTCTCTGTGTGTGCGTGTGTGTGTCTACCTGAAACCTACGAATCTCCTCCAAGATATTCATCCTCTGGTAAGGTCTTTCTAAATCAGTCTAGTCTAACCTAGGGTCATTACTAGGGTCCTACTCACTAAGAATCTAAGGTCACGTCTGGCTTCCTAATGATAATAAGTAATATTCCTATTCTATGTTTGCGGGGGTGTTAAATGCCATCCACCCGATTTCCCCTCGTAGATATACATCTACTCACCTGGTCCTTGTCTGCTGAAAACGATGTCGCCCTCATCTTCTTCCTCGTCCGAAGTCCACGTAAGGGGTACCTATATGAAAACATATATATAATATCGTAAACTGAATCACGGACGAAACCAAAACGACGTCTGAAACGCGCATAGGTTAAAACCTATGACCCGCTCATGCAAAAGAACCAAATATCGCTCGATATCAGCGTACAAACGCCGATTGATCGAGATAAAACACCAACAAACAACTTGTAGTTTTAAAACTCATTACTTATAATATAAAACATGATTTAATTCATCGAAACCCTAAAATCGATCAAATAGTCCGATTTCGTAAAACCCGAAAACGCCAATTTACCGTTTTACTTCAAAACTTGATGTTTAAATGAAACTAATGGTCATAATGCTCATTAAATAGCATAACTAAATTATATAAACCATTACTATGTTTTTAACACCTTAATTTGTATTAAATTGAAATTCTAGTTTGCAAACTTGCCCGATTTCGATGCTTTTAAGCAAAGTTTCACAATTTCACTTCTAGACTTGATTTTGCATGAATTAACTTATTAAACTACAATTCATGATGATAATAATATAATGAAACCATAATTAAATTTTAAATCTCATTTATTTAAGAATTTCTAAAATCTAGTTAGATAAAAAATAGCATTTTTATCACAAGTTTCTATTACCAACTTCAAATTAGTAACTAAGTTAGGTTTTTCATTCCGATAACATGTTAATATTCTCATTAAAACAACAATCTAAAAATAAAAACCTTAATTAGAATTTTATATCACCAATATATATGTTTTATAAAAACCTAGTTAGCTAAATTGCTTAATTAAAATAATTTTGAATGAACAAATTATTATTCAACAACCATGCAAGATTTTCCTATTCTAAAAATGTTAAACTAACTATTATAACCCTACTTAATTAATAAAAAGCCTAACTTGGTTTTATAAACCCTAACTTGAATTTTGAAACATGAAATTGAAACCACAATTAATTTTGCAATTAAGCTAGATTAATAAAGCAAACAACAACTTAACTATGGTTTAGGATTTTATACCTCAAAGGTTGTGGATCAACATGAAAACTTAGCTTCCCAAAAATGCTAATTTGCTCCAAGAACCAAGCTAAAATGAGCAAGGAATGGTGGTAGGAATTAAATTAGGGATTTGTTGATTTTTATTTGGATTTTTGTAGGATTTTTTTATGATTTTTGGAGGGAAATTAAATTTGGAAAATGGGGGGCGGCTGCCATGGGGGATGAGGGCCGGCCACTACATGAGGAAGAGGGAGAGAAAGAAAGAGTGAGGAATTGTGTAGAAACTTCACTCAAAATATCACTTCACTTTAAGTCTTTTCATCTCTTTATTTAATTTTATCCATTTCTTTTCTAATACAACTAAAGAAAATTCTAGAGACATGCAAAAATTTGGAAATAAATTTTGCATGATACACACTAGATTATAATATGAAATGGTTCACTTTTGCAAATTAAACCCATTCAAATTTGTAATTTACACTAATTTAGTGTATAAATAAAGCTTATGTTAATATTTAGAATAATTAATTTAGGAAAAATATTTAATTAAACTAAAAATTTAAAAGTGACTAAATAAACATCATTTACTAGTAATTACATAATTAAAATAGGTCTTTTTAAAATTTATGATGAAAAAAATGATTATGGTTAAATTTTACGAAAAAAATACGTTTTATTTTACCGAAAATCAGAAAATTCGCTTAAGGGATTTTATTTATTTAATTATTTAATTATTTATTTATTTTTAAAACGTTACAGTATCAATTTCATATCATTACATCTTGCATATACGTCATATCTTATAAATCTCAAGTCGTATCGATCTTGATCTCATATCATACCATTATCAACTCATACTTGTTCTCTTTCAATTCATACTTATCATGATTCACTTTCTCATTTCATATTCTCATAACAATCTGAGTCATCTATATTTATCACCACAATATCCCACGTTAAGTTATATTATATACATATATCATATTCTCAAGCCAATATATCCATTTGTGTCAACTTTTATCACATCATCTCTTACTAAATTCTATAATCATGTCCGTAAGTTCGTAGAATATCCTTTATCAAAATTATAATTTGAATAACAATCTTCCATATCAATGGTTGCGGGGTGTTAGTTCTATGTATGCCCTAGAGGCCATTACTGTACATGCGATGTATATTGTAGTGAATGCTTGGACATATATAGGGAGGACTTTCTTGCTCGACATCATAGTATGCTATCTGGTTGCACTTTATCTTAACATGTACACTTATTGTCTCTCTATTACACGTTGATAAAGCCCTTAGGATGAGTACTTGACCACCAGGATTATGATGCAGATCATACTAATGGGGACATGATAGTCGGTAAGTACATCCTTCAAACATTCCTAGTCGTGGGAGTATTGAGACAGGGCATCGATACTCCAGAGTAGATTAGCGTATGCGCTTCTTAACCCATATGATGGGCGATGGATGATCCCATATCCATTGGTGTTTGACATTAGAGAAGGTATATGGGTGCTCAGTGGAGACTGGGTACACTAGACGGACTCGCCGAGAACTCCTAGATAGTATTATACCAATCGTCGGATAGCAGTTCTTTGGTGACACTAGTTCAGGTTAGTCTGTAGACCCGAGATCGTCATAGAGTCTTGTGTGATTTCCACTGTGCTTTGATTTCCACCATAACATGGTCAAGAGATCGTGCAAAAATATGGTTTTTGGGTACAGTCCCGAGTCACATGGAAGCAATGAGCGATAGGAGGGGTTTCTTCTCTCCCGATATTGGGAGTTGATGTTGCGCTATGCTCAATTGGCCATAACAGGAAATCCCTGGCCAGGGTTGCTGAGATTTACTGGTAAGTGTTACCAGTAGTTTCTCAAACCGTTATGGATCGTACATCGACATGACTTATCAGGCTATTGGGGTCTGATGTTATACCACCCCCAGGCTGTGATATGCCACATATCAGACGAAAAGACCGGACTGTACGGTAGTGTTACTGATTGGATTCGCATAAGTACGAGCAAGCTTGCTTTTTGATCTTCTGATCGCTCAATACCCGGATGGCCGTTACGTTTAGCAGACCGCTTGCGGCTTGTGGGTGATTGATATGATCATCACCTACTGCCGGCGTATTGATGAGTCTTTAGAGTCCTACATAGAGATTTCCTGGCTCAAGCAAAACGGAGTAAGAGCACATATGTGATATGTGAGGGACCGAGATTAATGCGATATGTGATACCGCATTCCATTCTCGCGATATATGATATTAGTCGGTTGTATATGATATAGCTGGATTATTAAATCAAGAATTGATTTAATAATTTAATGTATAATTATATATTTGATATATTACATTACATTAACTAATATTAGCTCACTTAAGCTTTTCTTTTTCTCACATTTGATACACTTAACATATATGTGATATATATTAATTGTATTCTTTGCACAAAAAATATATATGTGATATATATTATTGTGTCATGCTAGGTTACACTTGCAACATGAATGTATGAGACTTATACCATTCTAGGGTTAAAGCTAAGGTCTGATATTTATCACTTAAGTTATCACAAAATAGTGAAGACTTAGTCAATGTTTCAAGCTTGGATGAAGCTTGTAGAACATTAACCAAGTCCACTCTTTTGTCATTCCTTAAGATATTTGTTAACCCAACCTTAACCCTTGATCTTGGTTTATTCTGTACATGAGTTAGGCATGATACTTACTCACCCATGGTTGCAATTCTAACCCCACTCTCTCAAGAGTTTCATTTCTTCTTCTTCTTCAACAAAAAGAAAAGGCTTGCTGGGTTTTTTCCAAGTGAAGAATTAGTGTGAGAAAAATAAAACTAAAGTGAGCCCACTTCCTACTTCATCATCCTCTACTACTTTCCATTTAGTTTAGGGTGTTTGCTTCACTAATCTTACCATTAGTGAAGAGATAGCTTGGGTTAATGTCTCCTCGACGTAGATCATCTTCGACCTCGAAGACTTCGATGCAAGCTTGTTCGTTTCTTCATGGCAGCCTCTCTAGAGTCTGGGAGTTCATGATCGCAGCGAAGGGACTACTACACAGAGCTATTGAAGTGAAGGACCGGTCTACAAAGGTTGTATTCCTTGTTCACTTTAGTTGCAAAGTTGTTTGCATTCTTTTCGTCGGATTTTCTTGTATCGATTCTAGGGTTAGGGTTAGCTAGAACGGCAAAAATTTAAATATGGCATGGATGATGCCTCCCGAAACCTTGCTGCCGTGCTAGACAACCTAATAGTGGTATCAGAGCCATGCTAGAAAATTAGACGATATTTGCTAGGATTACGAAACCGAAACTACTCCGAAACACCCGATACAAAATCTAGTTTCTGTCGAATTTTTAGAGGAGTCAAAAAATTTTATAAACAACTACAGAGTGTTATATGTGATATAACATGAACATCACCAAAATTTGTAGCCTTTTTACCTAATTTTGGCCGGCCATATTGGCCTCAAATCCAAGCTCACCGGGTCTTTTAGAAAGTTTGGGCTTCAAATTTTCACGGTGTTCCAGTCTCTGGGTTTTAGGGTTTCAGGTGTTATTTGTTTTTGCTAAATTTTCATGTGATGTTAACTTTCTGCAAAAACAACTCGGAGTGTTTCGTAATCGTAATTCTAACATGTATTCGAGTTATTTAGACGATGTTAAAAAGTTTGAACGGATATCAATAACCCAATCTTTCTCCGCTGGAAATTTTCCAAGAGTTAGATTTTTTCCGAGTTTAAAATTTTCAGAAAATCTTGCAAGCGATTCTGTGGACTCTCTAGAAGAACGAAACATTAACTTGATTATGTGACCATCAGAACCGCCATCAAACCCTAAGATTTGTGGTGGTTCAGCGGTGCCACATGTGAGGCATTGGTTGACCCTTCTACGGTTGGTTCATAGGTGCTGTGGCATGTTTTGGGTGCTATTTTAGACTCCGCTCAAGTGTTGAGCTTGTTGGGAAATTTTGGGTGCTTACTTATTTGATCGAAAAATTTACCTTCGTCTAGTTATCTGTGATTGTGATACAATATTTGGAATCCACAAGTAGTTATGTAATAACTATTTTGAATTTTATAAATCTAGCAGTTTAGTCTCAATTGATCAGTTGCCACGGGATTTTGATGTGATCAAAAGTCCGTCGCAATTACGTAGAGTACACGGATACTCGCCGGGTATCCTTACTAGATAGCCACACACCATAGCCCCAACTAAGTGGCTGTAGGAGAACCCCGTTACCAAAAGCATCCGTTCGGGTGCTCGCAGCCGCGGTGTTCCGCCTTAGTGCACTTCGTCGACGGCATCGGGGGATGCAGCCATCTACTAAAGTTTCCGACGAGCATTCGACCAGGTTATCGGGAATCATGTTGAATTACCCGACAGGTTATTGGAAAGTGTTTTCAATATCGAAACTAAAATGCGGGGTTTATAATTGTTAGGTATGTGATGTCTAAGGAATTCATTTAGTTAGGCATGAAATCCAAAGTATGAGATACATTGGGTTTATGATGTCTAAAGTGGTTGTGGATTCTAACTGTTGTAGTTTTCACTTTCTTTTCTGCGATCATAAGTGTAATATGTGGTGTATCGCCGGTTTCGGTGCTATATGTCAACAACAACTGGGATACACATATTTACTTACATTGATGACATGTGATATTATGTGTTGCTGTGATATATTATATTGGATCGTCGTGTTTTGAATAGACGGGGGTTTTATATGAGATGAGGATTTTTATTTTCATTCATGTAAAATTCATTGTATGTAATATTCTTTTATTGGGGTACTTCCGGGTTGAGGATGATGTCACCATTGATGTATATTATTTACTTTTCCGCATTAGGATAGACCTAAGGCAGGGAGCACAAGTAACCGGGTTCTAGGGTCCAGTGGGAGACCATCTCAATGAGTCGAGACCGGGTATCCTAACTCTAGAATTGGGAGGGTTGCTTGCCGCTCTCGTAGGGGTCTAGGGATGTGGGTTTGGCTATTCATCACGACCGTGGAACCCGCGTTTTTACTGGCTAAAATAAAACACGGAATTCCTAGTATATCCAATATTTCATATGTTATCTTCTGCTGCTCTGTGATGTGATCACTGTGATATGTTCAGACGAATGCCTATATTATATATATGAGATATAATTAATATTGTTGCTTTCATTTCATATGTGATGCTTAGGAAGCATAATTTGATGGGATTTCATTAATGAGATTAATGAAATAAAAGAAACCTAAAGATATTGTAGAAACTTGTTTTAAGAACTAGTAGCTCTAGTTCTTGTTTTGTATAGCGGTATTCCTTGTAGAATATCCAGCACCTTATTCGATAAGGAAAGAGCCGAGATCCCTTCACCGGGAGTGACCACTTTAGCGAAACTAGCAGATGCTACAAACTCGGTTTGTTTTTTGATTGCTTTTATTGTTTTTGCTTTGCATAGTGGTATTTGTGAAATATCCTGCACCTTATTCTATAAGGAAAGAGCCGAGATCCCTTCATCGGGAGTGATCTCTTTAGCAAAACTAGTAAAAGCCTCAAAAACGCTCCTTTTAAAATTCACTCAATTCTACAACGATATCAAGTTCATTACGCAAAGGGTTTTCTTAAAAACCTGTCATAGCCCTCTGTCATTTCAGATAAGTACTACTTAGTATTCGTGCTACGTTTGTTGGCCTTTGTCAAGGCGTAGTGTGCGGTAGCTAACTAGTACTTATCTGCTAAAGCATGAGATGCGATTGGATTAGGGTAGTCGTGCGACTTTGTTGGCCTTCGTCAAGGGTCGTGCGGGTGGGTTTAATTCAATCATGAAATGGACGGGTTGAACTTGACTAGCGGCCTATAGTTTGTTGGCTTTCGTCAAGGTCATAGGAAGCTAGGGGTAAAATATTATCGGGAATTTCAAGTGTTGAAATTTGCAATGAGATTGCATACCTTTTATGAGATAGTTGGATCCCGATACCCACTGCGAGTAAGAGTTACTCCTGGAAGAGTTTTATACATCACAATTAGCCGATCAAGTAGGTGTCTAGAAAGGTGTTAACGGGGTTACGCCCCGGGGAAAACGAGGTTTATTTTAATTAGGTTCGTACGAAAGCACGGGAAACCTCTTTCAAAGTACCGACACTGGCCTGGCCAAAAAATTGGCGAACTTGTAGGGTGTAATTAATCCCGGTTAGTCTTACCTTTTAGGGTTTGAAGGTAGATTTGAATAAAACAGTGGGAGCCATCCTGATTAGATTAGATAAAATAATAACCAAATCTAATCTTGAAAGAGTGCACACAGAGTGTTTTCTTCTCTCTCTCTCTCTCCTGGCAGCGACCATATCACGCCTTAATCAAAATAATAATATGGATGCATTGACCGAACCTGCTTATTATATTGAGCTAGGGAACGTTGGTTCCGCTCAATCTTATAATTGTTATAAGTCCGAGCAGGTAATAGGGGAATATCCGGATTCCCATGCCACCCAATCGAGAATTAAGCATGTTGATGCATATTCTTCGGATGTGTTCATTACCGAGAACTATTTTTCAGTATCCTCTACGTCTTAGGTATGTGATACCGGATCAGGATCCCGCATATGTAATATGTTACATGGGCTACAGAAAGGTAGAGAACTGAGAATGGGTGATATGTCTCTAAGTGTTAGAGAATGGTGCAATTGTTACAGCCAAGTCTGTTGGTAGATATCACCTTGCATTAAATACATTGATTCTGAACGAATGTTATTACATACCGAACCTGATATACAACATTATATCGGTTTCTTTATTAAGTTAAAGAAGGATGTAATTCTGTATTAGAGGATAATGCTGTGAACATTTTCCTGAATCAAGAGTTGATTGGATCAGGCACGTTGTACAATAGCATATACGTTCTAAATCAAACCACAGTTCAAAGTATGTAAAACACACACAAGAGGAGTAGTTCAGAAATGAACGAATCCTTCTTAAGGCATTGTAGACTAGGTCATATCAATGCGACACGACCAGCTAAGTTACATAAGGATGAATATGAGAATCTGTTCGAATTTTCATCTTATGATACCTTCCAGTCTTGTCTCAAAGGTAAAATGACCGATATTCCGTTTACTGGAAACAGAGAAGAGTTAGTGAACTCTTAGGACGCATACATGATGATGTATACAGTCCTATGTCTACAAATGCCAAGGTTAGTTCTTGGTACTTCATTACATTCCTCGACTATCTCTTAAGATTCGGACATGTGTTCTTGTTGAAACATAAGTCTGGAACTTTTGAGAAATTCAAAGAATATAAGCTTGAAGTTTAAGAACTAGACGGGTAGAAGTATTAAGTCCTTCGATGTGATCGAGGAGTAGAATACTTGCGCATGGAATTCCTGAACTTTCTGAAAGGAGAATGTGATTCTCTCTCAGCTTACTCCTTCGAGTACACCACAGCACAACGGTGTATCGGGACGGAGGTATCGCACCCTATGAGATATGGCACGCTCTATGATGAGTATTGATGAGTTACCTGTTTCCTTTTGGTGTTATGCACTTGAGAAGCTGCATACCTATTGAATAGGGTCCCAACCAAATCAGTGCCTACCACTCCATATGAGATATGGTATGGGAAGAGACCATGTCTTAAACGAGTTAAGATATGGGGTTGTCCGGCTTATGTTGAAAAGCAAAATCCGGACAAGCTTGAGGTAAAGTCAGTTTTGTACAAGTTTATTAGGATATCCCGAACATTCGCAAGGGAATATCTTCTAGCACTCTGAGGAGCAAAAGGTGTTTTGTTTCTCAGCATGCCACCTTTTTAGAAAAGGAATTTCTTGTGATGAAATTTGTGGTCATGAGGTAGAACTAGAAAGAGTTTTAGCTAGACAAACTAACAGCTGATGATTTAGTGAAACCAAAGGATTCAATAGTCTCCAACGAACCTCAGCCTCTCTGCGAATCTGGTAGGGTTTCTCATCCACTTGAGAGATACTACGGTCTTCTCGGTGACAGTGGGAGCGAGGATTGCATCATGAGATGATGGCCCAACCGAGTTTAGGCAGGCCATCAGGAGTGGTGACTCTGTGAAATGGCTGGATGCTATGCGATCAAAGATGGAATCCATGTATACCAACAAAGTATGACTTTGTATGTTGCACCTGAAGGGGTAAACCCCATTAGGAGCAAATGGATCTTGAGAAGATTCTTGGTGTAGATGGAAAAGTTGAGACTTTCAAAGCTATGCTTAAGTCCATCAGGATCAATACAAGCATCGCGGAGTTGGAACATCTGTTTTGATGTGACGGTCAAAGAGTTTGACTTCATCAAAATGGTAGATGAACCTTGTATATACAAGAAGGTTGTAGAGAGTAAGGTTGTCTTCTACGTATTGTACGTAGATGATATGCTCTTGATAGAAAATGGTTTCCTATGCTACACTCGGTCAAGCTCCTCTTATCACGGGGATTCTCAAAAGAAGATTTGGATGATACCTACTACATCTTATGGATTATGATCTATGATGATAGATCTAAAGTGGATGTTGGGAGTGTCCTAAATCCAGGTACATTAACACCATACTAAAGGGGTTTAGTATGGAAGATTCTATGCGTGGTGGTTCGCCCACTTACTCATGGATCACTCTCTCCAAAAAGATGTCTCCCGAGACTGATTTGAAGAGAGCTCACATGCAAGGGATATCCTATGCTTCGGCAGTAGGCTCTATCAGAGTATGCGATGTTATGTACCAGACCAGATGTAGATGACTCACTAGGTGTAGTGATAAGGAATCAATCGGATCTTGGTTATGGATTCCCCAAACAACACCAGCACCAACTTCAACAACACTCCACCTCCACTACCGATCACATCTGCCGTTCCTGCTCCATCCAACGAGCAAACGCTCTACTTGAGGCAATCCGCAGCCTCCTAGAGGGACAGCAGCAGCTCTTGAACCGTCCCAAGGCTGAAGCACCTGGGGTGAAGCAATTCAGAGCTTTACATCCCAAACAGTTCTCAGGAAAGGGGAGCCCACTGGAAGCTGAGGAATGGGCTCAGAGTATAGAAGATGATCTGGCAGCGGCATAAGTACCAGAAATAGCTTGGGTTCGTATTGCAAAATTACAGCTCACGGACAATGCACGGAACTGGTGGAAGGCGGAAGAAAGCCATCTTGAACCACCCATCGAATGGAAGACTTTCCGTTACATGTTCGACGCTAAGTACTTCCCTGAGACTGCCAGGTTCGACATGGAACAACAGTTCATACATCTGCGATAAGGTTCGATGTGAACCAAGTCGGTAGATGAGTATGACGCTGAGTTCACCATGCTAAGTCGGTAAGATATATCTCAATAATTCAATTTTTCAATATACCACATACTACACAGCTAACACAATACTTTAAACAGATTTGCGGCACACCTGATACCGACGGATGAGATTAGAGCCTATCGATTTCAACAGGGTTTGGATTCGGAAATCCAGGCTGCACTGGCCACAGGAGATTTTCCGACTCATGAATCGGCTCTGAAAGCTGCCCGCCGTTATGAGGCAGTAGTAAAGGCGAGGGAAAGACCTCAATCTGCTGGATTTAAACGCCCTGCCAACCAGATGGCAGGAGAAGCCTTGTCAAGGCCACCTTTTGTGCCAAGGCGACCGGAAGTACAGAACAACGGTCCTAGCCCAGCCTTTTATACCTACTGCAAGAGAAATGGGCATGTGATGAAAGACTGCCAGCAAGCCAATCATCTTTGCTTAATCTGCGGCTCAGCTGCTCATGATATTGGGTCTTGTCCCTAAAGACAAAACCCAGTTGCTGCACCCAGGCCAGCAATCACCTATCCGCAGCGACCAGCTCTTCAGGCACCTGCTCCAAGACTTGCACTACCTGCTCCACCACCTAGAGGACCACAAGCTGCACCTCCTCCTCGTCAGTTCCATCAAGCTCAAAGGAACATTCCGAGGAATGCTCCTCAGGCCAGGAGGAATGTACCACGGCGCCAGACATTCACGATGACCATGGAAGAAGCTGAGGCCACTGGCCAAGTTATCACTGGTAACCTTTCTTTCTTAAATTTTCTTTCAGTTTTACTACCTATCTACATACCTTTACCTACACCTAAAACATATCCCACATACCTTAGGTACAATCTTAGTAGCCTCAGTCCCTGCACTAGCACTCTTTGATACTGGAGCATCTCACTGCTTTATGTCGCAACGGTTCGTCCGAACTTATGCGATTCCAGTCACACCGCTTGTATCCAGCTAGAATGCCAGTTCAGGAAATGACGTTCTAAAGGCAACAATGGGATACAGCTTGTGTCCAGTAGTCGTCTGCAGCAGAGAAACTTCAAAGTGCTGAACATACCGAACTTCGATGTGGTTTTAGGTATGGATTGGCTCGGAACTTTTTATGCTACCATCGACTGTCGTCAAAAGAGGGTAGTATTCGAGATTCCAGACCATCCGGTCTTCTATTTCAAAAGTGGAGACCGTACACTGGAGCCAAGTACATACAAAGCGAAGCCAAGGAAGGCAGTGATTGCAGCACCTCAAGCGGAGGAAGAATCAAGGCCAGAAGTGGTTCGAGAGTTCGACGATATGTTTCCTGACGATATATCAGGTTTGCCTCCCGATCGATCTCTTGAATTCAGCATTGATTTAGTACCAGGAGCACAACCGGTGATCAAAGCACCTTATCATTTAAGTTCAGAAGGTTTGAAGAAAGTACGAACTCAGTTGGACGAATTATTGGCGAAAGGATGGATTCATCCCAGCTCTTCAAGTTAGGGATCACCAGTACTACTTGTGAAGAAGAAGGAAGGTTCATACAGAATGTGCATCGATTATAGAGCCTTGAACAAAGTAACGATAAAGAACAAGTATCCACTCCCGCGCATCGACGATTTATTCGATCAGCGAAGTGGATCTTATATTTTCTCTAAATTAGATCTTCGTTCAGGTTGTCATCAGCCGAAGGTCAAGAAAGCTGATATTCATAAAACGGCTTTCAGAACTCGCTATGGTCATTACAAATTTCTAGTATGCCATTTGGAGTGAGCAACGCACCAGCAATATTCATGAACCTGATGAATCGAGTTTTTCGGGAGTACTTAGAAAGGTTCGTTTTCATCTTCATCGACGACATCCTGGTGTATTCCAAGAGTCGGAAAGAACATACCGAGCACCTACGAATTGTCCTGGAAACTCTACGACAACATCAATTATATGCCAAGTATAGCAAATGTGAGTTTTGGCTAAATCGAGTTGGTTTTCTTGGACATATCGTATCAGGCGAAGGAATTTCTGTGGATCCAGGGAAAGTTTCAGCAGTAAGCGAATGGACGACACCAAAGTCAGTGAAGGACATTTGGAGTTTCTTGGGTTTAGCTGGATATTACAGAAGGTTCATTGAAGGCTTTTCAAAGATAGCAACACCGCTGACCAAGCTCACATGTAAATATGAAGAATTTGTGTGGTCAGAAGTATGCGAACAAGCTTTCGTAGAACTCAAGTCAAGGTTGACATCAGCGCCAATTCTCGTTATACCGGACCAATCTGTGTAAGTCCACATTGCCCACCCCGGTTCTTACGGGGAGGCGGAAACGGTAAAAAACGATATTTTGACACAAGGCAACATGGACTAAAAAGAGGATCTTTGCTAAACAAAAACCTAGCAAACTACATGATGTTCTATCTACTATGCTAAAGAGATTATACCTCATGAAACCAGACCTTCGGGTCTTCTCTTCGCTGTCTTTCTCGTCCATCCAAGCTCCGAGGATCGATCCAGATCTTGGTCACCTCCGCGGCCTCCTAGAGTCGAAGACGATCCACCCGAGAGTTTGTGTTCCGAGCTCCACCTCAAGCCGAGATTACTAGGTCAACAAGGTTGCTAAGCTTGATGTCCTAGGTTGTGTAGAAGAAGAAGATGGATGTGTTTGTCAATTTAGATCCTTATTTTCTCAACACATGAGAGCAAAGGAAAAATCAAGAGGAGGAAGAAGGAGGAGGAACCATGGAGCTTCTCATTTCAAGAGAGAGAATGAGAATAGAATAATGAACCAAGAATAATGAACCATGGACATTATCATTACTAATCTCTTCATGATAAAGTTGATGGCTACCTTGATTTGACCATTACCATCACAAAAATAAAATCAAAACAAAAAGAAGACTCTAGATCTCACATGAAAGATCCTAGTCAACTTTGGTCAAATGGTCAACAAAGTCAAGTATGGTCAAATGGTCAAAGAAATTAGCCATAACATAATTATCATTAAAAAGATTAGTAAATAATGTCCCCGCCTCATAATGGTTTTGACCGAACCAACTGTCAAAACCCTAATGAGGCACCTCTTTCTTCTTCGCTCCTCATAACTGTGCATACACACCCGCATCCGCATTCCGTAGAATGCAAATGCACAGAAGACAAAACTAATCCATCTATACAATACTAGGATCCGGCTTAAACCAAAGCCCGCTAGTATTGTCTGCCCGAACAGCATACGCGCACAAGTGTACGTAAGTGATCGTAGCCTTGCCGTAAATCCATACGGCCTCTACACCTTTCGCTCAGTGCAGGGAAACTCTCTGTGTGGGACTCTAAAGACTTGACACTACCCTGGCAGTGGTTTTAACTACATACCGCAAGCGGCACTAGCTGTACGTAACGGTCCCCAGGTAGATGTCGATAAGAAGGCCGATGAGGTAAACCCATCCGAACTCCTACTGAGCCTGAGCGTGACAATCTCCGTACAGTCCGGTCTCTTCGTATGAGAGTATCGCATGGCGGGCCTAGGGGGCGGTAAACGTCAGACCCCTAATAGCGGTACAAATCGTACCGGAGTGTAGCCCAGAACACCCTGAGAAACTACTAGAAACACTACCAGTAATTCTCGCTTGCCCTGGCCAGGGACTTTGTGTAATGGCTCTCCTAGACACAGCGCGATATCAACCCACAATACTGGGAGAGACGAATCATATCTAACCGCTACTGCCTCCAACTGCTTCGGGACTGCACCCAACTACTACCTGTTTGCACGACTCCTTTGAGCCGTGGTAGGGTAGTAATCAAAGTACAGTGGGAACACACTCAAGGCGAAGTAGCAGTGTCAAGTCGACGGACTAAGCTGTAGTCCTGTCACCTGGGAACTGTTATCTAACGATAGGTATAGTACCAACCAACAGTTCCCGATGAGTCCTGTCCAGTGTACTTGTAACCTAACGAGCGCCCGCATACTATTTCAAGTACGACGTACTAATGGCTGTGGGACAGACCATCTCCCCTGCTGGGATGAGAAGCGCATACGCTAGTCTACTCCGGAGTATCGATGCCCCGTCTCGATAATCCAACGACTAGGGACCTGTATAAGGATGTGCTTGTAGATTATCCAGCTCCCACTAGTGTGACTGCCATCACAACACTGGTAATCAAGCAAAGATCCTAAGGGCTCCACTAATGTGTATAAGCGATATGCTAAAAAAAACACATGCACACATTAAAGTAGAAACAAACCAAGTAGCATACTACCATTTCGAGCAAGATTGTCTATACAACTGTGAATATCCCAAGCTTTCATCAAGTAATATACAAAGTAGTATGATACAGTAATGGCCTCTAGGGCATATACACTAACAATCTCCCACTTGCACTAAGGCCATGTACTGGCGTATCGAAGACCTATCATCTCGATCAGCTGCTCGAACTGAGTCTGGGGTATGGCCTTCTTGAATGGATCTGCTGTGTTATTCTCCGAATTTACTTTCTTTACCTTGATCTCCCGGCGATCTACGATCTCCCTGATCAGGTGGTACCGCCTCAAAATGTGTCTGGACTTCTGATGGGACCTGGGTTCCTTCGCTAAAGCTATAGCGCCGTTTGTCACAATACAACGGTATTGGATCAACAATGGTAGGAACCACCTGAAGCTCCGTGAGGAACTTCTCCATCCAGACAGCTTCCTTTGCGGCATCGCAAGCAGCTATGTACTCCGCTTCCATAGTTGAGTCAGCAACGGTTTCCTTCTTGGAGCTCTTCTAGCAAACCGCCCCTCCATTGAGGGTAAAGACATAATCCGACATGAACTTGGAGTCATCCTTGTCACTCTGGAAGCTGGAGTCAGCAAAGGCCTCGATCTGGAGGTCTTTTCTGCCATACACCAAGAACATCTCCTTAGTTCTTCTCAGGTACTTGAGAATGTTCTTTACTGCTATCCAGTGTTTCTCTCCTGGGTCCGACTGATACCGGCTTACAACGCTCAATGCGTATGCTACATCTAGTCTGGTACACAACATCGCATACATTATAGAGCCTACCGCTGATGCATAGGGTATAGATGACATGCAAGCCCTTTCCAAATCAGTCTTGGGAGACATCTCTTTGGAGAGAGTGATTCCATGACAAGCCAGTAGATTACCGCGCTTTGAATCTTCCATACTGAATCGTTTCAGTATGGTGTCGATGTACCTGGACTGCGAAAGTCCCAACATCCTCTTAGATCTATCACGATAGATCTGGATCCCCAGAATGTAGTTGGCATCGCCCAGGTCCTTCATGGAGAACCTCTGTGACAAGAATCCTTTGACTGACTGTAGCATAGGAATATCATTTCCTATTAGGAGAATGTCATCCACGTACAAGACGAGGAATACCACAGTTCTCCCTACAATCTTACTGTAAATGCATGGTTCATCTGGGTTTTTGATAAAGTCGAATTCTTTGACAGTATCATCAAAGCAGATGTTCCAACTCAGCGATGCCTGCTTCATTCCATAAATGGACTTAAGCAAGTTGCACACTTTACCGCTGCTCCCACTCTGAATGAATCCCTCCGGCTGATCCATATAGATGCACTCTTCCAAATTTCCATTTAGGAAAGTCGTCTTTACGTTCATCTGCCAGATCTCATAATCGTGGAAGGCAGCAATGGCAAGAAGGATCCGAATAGATTTAAGCATAGCCACTGGAGAAAAGGTCTCGTCATAGTCCAAACCAGGTCTTTGATGAAAAACCTTTTGCAATAAGTCTAGCTTTATAGGTTTCAACCTGTCCATCTACACCAATCATCTTTCTGAAGATCCATTTGCAGCCTACGGGTTTTACCCCTTCTGGAGCAAAGTCCAAAGTCCAAACTTTGTTGGTGTATATGGACTCCATCTCGGTCCGCATTGCATCCAGCCATTTTACTGAGTCACCGCTCTGAATGGCTTGCTGGAAGCTAGTAGGCTCATCATAATCATGTTAGTTATGTATATGCCCTAGAGGCCATTGTTGTACATTTGATGTATATTATAATGGATGCTTGGATTATACAGAGAGGACTTTCTTGCTCGTCATGATAGTATGCTATTTGGTTTCACTTTATCTTAACATGTTGACTTGTATTGGTTTACTGTTTTTCTCTCACATGTTGATAAAGCCCTTAGGATATGTACTCGACTACTGGGATTATGATGAGATCATACTAGTGGGGCCATAGTAGTCGATGAGTACATCCTATAACTGTTCCTAGTCGAGGGTATATCGAGACAGGGCATCGATACACCAGAGTAGACTAGCGTATACGCATCTTGACCCATATGATGGGCGATGGATGATCCCATATCCATCGGTGTTTTGACATCAAGGATGGTGTACGGGTGCTCAGTGGAGACTGGGTACACTGGACGGACTCGCCGAGAACTCCCAGTTGGTGATATACCACACGTCAGATGGCAGTTCTCCGGTGACACTGGTACAGGGTAGTCTGTAGACCCGAGATAGTCATAGAGTCTTGTGTGATTCCTACTGTGCTTTGATTTCCACCTTACCACGTCCACGAGGGCGTGCAAAACGGTGGCTTTTGGGTACAGTCCCGAATCACATGGAGGCAATGAGCGATAGGAGGGGATTCGTCTCTCCTGGTATAGGGAGTTGATGTTGTGCTGTGTTCGATTGGCTATAACTGGAAGTCCCTGGCCAGGGCTGATAATAGAGATTTACTGGTAAGTGTTGCTAGTAGTTTCTCGACCTGTTATGAGCCTCACATCGACACGACTTATCGGTTACTGGGGTCTGACGTATACCACCCCTAGACTTGATATGCGACATATCAGACGAACAGACCGGACTGTACGGGAGTGTTACTGATTGGATTCACAGGAGAACGGACAGGCTATCTTGTTGATCTTCTAATCGCTTAATACCTGGGTGGCTGTTACGTTTAGCTGACCGCTTGCAGCTTGTGGGTGTTTGATATGATCATCACCTACTACCGGCGTATTGACGATTCTTTAGAGTCCTACACAGAGGTTTCTTGGCTCAGGCGAAACGGAGTAGAGCTACATATGTGATATGTGCAGGACCGAGGATAATGCGATATGAGATACCGTATTATATTCTCGCGATATTTTGATATGAATCAGGACATCGGATCAAGTGTTGATTCGATGAATCGGTACATGATATATTAGCCGGTTATATTCGATATAGCCGGATCGTTGGATCAAGTGTTGATTCGATGATTTAATGTATAATAATATATATGATATATTGTATTACATTATCTAATATTGGCTCACTTTATTATTTCATTTTCTCACTAGGTGATACATTGATATATATGCGATATATGTTAATTGTATTATTTTCTTTTGTTACAAATATATAATATATATGTGATATATATTATTGTGACATGATATGATTTATTATTAAACATGTTTAAGGATGATTAAATAGGATTAGGGTTTGATTAGGGTTAGCTTCTTCTTGCACATTCTAGAAGCTTTTCCTTTTGTCTTGGTTAAGATATTATGGTTGATACTTATCCTTAACCTAACCAAACCCTAACCCTAGTTTATTCTCTACAACTTCTTAGCCACTCATCCTTGACCATGGTTGAAAGATCAATCATATAGATTTCTTTTCTATTCATCACAAAAGGATTATCTTTTTCATTCTCTCATTTTTTTCTCTCTTGAGTTCTAAAAGGAAAAAGCTTACTAGTTAATTCTTATGTGATGATTTCAAGTGAGAAAGTGAATAAAAAGAAAGCATAAATACTACTCCCTCATCCTCATCTCATCTAGCCCATGAGCTTAGGGTGTTCATCTCTTTAGAGTGAGAAAGCTTGGGTTTTTGCAACTTCGACGTAGATCATCGGAGATTCGGAATACTTCAAGCTAGCATGGATCGTTCGAGTCGTGGAGCCTCTCTTGAGTCCGGGAGATCGTGGATCACGGCAAAGGGACTTCTACTCGGAGCTTGTGAAGCGTAGGAGCGGACTACAAAGGTTGTAATCCCTCACACTTAGCTTTAAAGATATCATCTTGCATGCTAAACCCTAATAATCTAGCAAAGATCCCGTCTTTGGGTTGTTCGGCACGTCTAAAATTTTATCCGGGCATGTTTGATGCCTTATGAACCTTCACAAGAGTGCCTAGGAACCCTACAGTGGTATCAGAGCCTAGCTAGAGCATTAGGCGACGTGTTTACGAAGTTAAAACTCCGATCGAACCCGAACCGACGAAATTTACCCCCTCTCTGGAAATTTTTCAAAATCTGGGGTTTTTCTGAATTAAAAATACCTGAAAAATACAGCAAGAAAAGATAAGAATTACTGTGAAATTCGTGCCTCTAATTCGACCACTTGGCCGCGGAACCGCGGCAAAGACCCTGTTCCCCTCCGAAAGACGGCGCACAGGACCGCGATGTCCTGACGCTGAGATTCGGGGCAGATGCTGATTGGTTTTATCCGTCCACCTCTCCGAAAATGCCAAATTGATTTATGGCACCGTGTATCGGAGGTTTAGACGGATGCGGCCGATGTAGCAGACTTCGTCAGATTCCCCCTCAGGATGAGGGGTTTTTGATTATGGGGACGCTCTTCCCTGCAGGCGCAAGCCCCTGCAGTTAATTACGCTACCGCGTCGCGGTAACAACTTTCTCCTTCTCCAGAATTTCACTTCGTGTCGTGTGTGTTCATTTTGTTTGTGGTTGCCCGTGGATTGTATACGGAGACTGAGTAATGCCGTCGCCCATAGGACGTGGATTAGTCCAAATCCGTATTTACTTAGATTTGGGTTTGGTGTTTTCAGTCTAAGGATGCATTAGTCGCGTTGCGGCTAAGATCAACTTAAACGTTCGTCAAGGATACGTTAGTCCTGTTTTAGACTAAGATCTACTCAACGTAGTGATTAATTTAATGTATGGCCATCGGGACTCGTCACCTCTCTGACGTCGTTGAAGGATTACAACGACATGTATCAGAGGAGCTCGGAGATGTACCCTCGAACCATAGTTGATTGGGAGTTTTATAATCCATTTGAATATTTAAGGATACGTTAGCCGTGTTTGGGGCTAAGATCAACTTAAACGTTTGTTAAGGATACGTTAGCCCAGTTTGAGACTAAGATCAACTTAACGGGACCATTTAGATCCGACAAAAGAGCATTTGGGCTCTATTGTGCCAGTTTAGGGACGTGGTGGTCCGATATTAGTTTTGGGACGTTTCGGTCCTATGTTAGTTTAGGGACGTTTCGGTCCAATATTAGTTTAGGGACGTCTCGGTCCGTTATTAGTTTAGGGACGTCTCGGTCCGTTATTAGTTTAGGGACGTTTCGGTCCGATGTTAGTTTAGGGACGTTTCGGTCCGATGTTAGTTTAGGGACGTTTCGGTCTGATGTTGGGTGTGTGGCCGTTGGGACCCGTCACTTCTTTGACGTCGTTGAGGAATTACAACGATGGATGTCAAAGGAGTTCGGAGATGTACCCTCGAACCGGATGTAGATTGATTTAGGAGAGCCATTTTTCTCAGCCAATTTAATTTAAGAACTTATGGCCACGATTGGGCTAAGTCCAAAAAAAAAAATGTCCAACATTGCTTTTGCATTTCCTTTTATTTTTATTTGGGCTTTGCCCAGAAAAGATGCAGGGCATCAATTTGTTTTGGGCTCTGTTTCTTTATTGCTTTGCAATTTATTTTGGCCTGCTAGGTCTTTTTGGTTTGGGCCTGGCCCTTCAAGTACTGCATTGCATTTGTGCAAAGCACCAAGAATCTTTTAGATTCAAAGAAAGGAGTGCAGAGCACTTTTTAATTTCTTGATCTAAATTTAGATCAAAGAAAAAAAAATTCTTTTCTTTCTTTCTATCTCAGAGAACCAGAGGTTCTCTAGCAAGTGCAAGGCACTATTTTTTTTATTATTTTTCTTTATTTATTTATTTATTGAAGATCACTGATTTTGTGTTTTAGATAAATGATCTATTCCTAAGAGAATTTTCGCTTATTTCAAAGGTTTTTACCTTCTTCTTTGTGTTCTCAAGAAGTTCTCTTCTTCTTCTTTTTTTTAATCCAAATTCTCTCCTTTGAAATGGGGTCTGGGGTCCTTTTTATAGTGCTCAAAAATCAGTTAAATTTGTTAAAAAGATCTTTTCTGAGTGATTTGGGGAATTTTCCCCACCGTTGGATCTTTGATCCAAAGGCCCCTGTTTTACAGAAGAAATCTTCTTGTTTAAACAAGAACAGAAAAATATCCTTAAATCTTCACTCTGTTGTTGCGCAACTCACCAGCGTGTGACACGTGTCGCGCAGTGAAGCGCTTGCGCAACAGCGCTTGCGCAACAGCGCTTGCGCAACTGCGTGGACACGTGTCGCGCAGTGAAGCGCTTGCGCAGTTGCGCTTGCGCAACTGCGCAGACACGTGTCGCGCTGCCGTGCGCTTGCGCAACTGCGCAGACACGTGTCGCGCAGCCGTGCGCTTGCGCAGTTGAACGTTGCTTATGTTTTTTAAAGAGCCTTGCTCTGATTGGACGTACTGCCTTGGGCGTTGTGCTGCCGTGTCAACTTCTGACACGTGGCGCGTTGCGCGCAGCGCACGGGAACTGAAGCGTTGCTTCAAAATTTGAATTTTCAAAATTCAAGCAGGGCCTTGCTCTGATTGGGGGAACAGGCGTATTTAGTATTTTCCTCGTCTTGCAACACCTAAGGCTTAGCAGTGACTCCCAAACCAGTTGGTCTAAGGCACTAGGTGATGAAGCACCCTTGCTATATTTTTTTATGCTGCCTTAGGGTTTACAAAACCAGTGTTCATTTTTCTACACCATTTTATCTTTTATTTATAATTTCCTTCATAATTTGGCTTTTAGACAAGAGCATTTCAAGGTATTCTCTACTATCCCGAGTTTCAAGACGTGTGTAAGTGCGTATAGTAGGGTATCAACATTCAAATATTTGGCTTCCAGAATAGGAATTATTTTTTAGACTTATTTTTATTCTCAGATTAGTAACTTCTTCATCTTACTAACCCTTGGGACAACGGCTCATAACTACTTATTACTAGTTCATTTGAGAAAACTTCTAATTTTCTAGGTTTTCTTAAATTTTTCCAATCTTTTGAATGTAGTTTTTCACTATCTAATCTTTTATTATCTTATTTATGTACAATTTTTTTTTTAATTTTTTCTATATGTTTTGTGCTTATGCAAAGTATGCGAAGTGATGCGTAGATAAGCACAAACCTCCCCCAAACTTGTTTTCAAGAGTGTCCTCACTGTTGTCTTCTGCTAAACCTCAAAAAACCTGTAAGCTTGGAAGGACATTATTAATGGGGGAAAGAATAAGTGAAAGTGAAAATCCTCCCCCAAACTTATTTTTGGCTTACAATTTTGAGGACAACTTTTATTTTCAAGAGCCAAAAATCCCTCCCCCCCCAAACTTGAGTTAAACAATGTTAAGCTTTTGAAAATCACAAGAGGGGGTCAAAGTTACTGGTCAATACCAAGCTTTGCAAAGACCAAAAGTCAACACCAACCATTCAAAGATTTTATCAGTGTAGTGCACCGGTTGGTGGAAGAACAAGTTGAAAAGAGCCATGAAGAAGTGTGGAAAAGATAAGTGGTGTAAAAGAAAGGGTTTGCGTCTCGTTTTGGAGAGACGACACAGTGATTGTGATGGATTACTCGCATTCTTATGATTGTCACGAAGAAGGGGTGGAGGTTCAATTTCTTTCTGTAGTTGATTCATTTCAACACCCGTGTTTTCTAAAAATACGAGTTCATCAGCGAAGCTTTCATCGATATCCCGAAAAATAATGTCATTTGAAAGAACAGGATGATACTCAGACTCCGGAAAAAGTTCATAATCGACGTTAGATGTTGACCCGGACAACTCGAAAGAAGGGTCCGTATGTATATGATACATATCTGGGTCAAACAACAATGTATAAAGGAAGTCTGGATCTGTATCGTGAAGCTGATCAAATTCGCTGCTGTCGACATCCATTAATTCAACAGAACATACTCGATCATAAGGATCGGAGGGTTGACATCCTAACTTGTAAATGTTGAGCTCAATTGACCTATTTCCGAAAGATAGGTTCATAGAGCCATTTCTACAGTTGATTACAGCGTTGGAAGTAGCCAAAAAGGGACGACCTAGAATCACCGAAATTTGATTCCGTGGGTTCACTAGAGGCTGTGTATCAAGAACAATAAAGTCCACTGGGAATACAAATTCCCCAATTTTTATCAACACATTCTCAAGTTCACCCCTAGATTTAGTGATTGATCGGTCGGCCATCTGGAGAGTTATGTTCGAGGGCTTTAACACTCCCATACATAATTGCTCATAGACTGAATATGGAAGCAAGTTAACACTAGCGCCAAGGTCAATTAAAGCATGGTTAATGTGTTTATCCCCAATAGAAATTGAAATAGTAGGACAGCCAGGGTCATTACGTTTCCTTGGTAATTGTTGGGGAAAAGCTGTGTCTACAGTACTCGACATGAACACTTTTTTCGGCACTTGAGTCTTCCTCTTCCTAGTGCACAAGTTCTTAAGAATTTTCGCATAGGACGGAACTCGTTGTATAGCATCTAGAAGAGGGATATTGATGTTAACTTGCTTAAACATGTCCACAAGCTTCTCCATTTGTGCATCAGGTTTGTTGGCCCTCAATCTGTTTGGAAATGGAGCTCTATCAATAAGCGTTGGGTCCAACATTTGTGGAGAAGTTTGTGGTGGTGGAAAGGATGAAGTTGGTGGAGGGTTCGAGCCTTTAGGAAAACGGAGAATTGGCTTGGAAGAAGAAGAAGGTAAATTGGACGAAATAGGGTAAGAATTAGAAGTGGAAGTGGAAGCCTGGGGTTCAATTGATTCCTCAACATCAATCTGTTCACCCACATGATTGTCTAGCACTCTTCCAGATCTCAACGTGGTAAGTGCATTCACATTAGTGTAATGTGAAGTTCCAGGATCAGGTAGAGGTTGAGATGGAAGATTCCCTTTTTCTCTAGCACTCATTTCGGCTGTTAACTGTGCAATTTGTGCTTCCATCGATTTAATAATCTCACCTTGGGAGGCGGAGGTTTTCTTTATATCATCGATAGAAGACTTAAAATCATCCGACATTTGAATAGAATTTATCAGAAGCAAACTCATGGTTTGTTCAAGTGTAGAGGTGTTATTGGTTCCGGCAGAAAAAGGATCAAAGTTATTGGCCGGGTTTTGAAAATTTTGTGGTTGAAAGGGGTACTGACTCAGTTGTGGTGGTTGCTGTTGGGGTGGAGGGACCCATTGAAAGTTATTCTGGTTTGGATCCGTGTATTGAGTTTGGTGTTGGATCCAAGAAAGATCAGGGTGATTCCTCCAATCTTGATTATATGAGGAAGAAGAAGGATCGTTTCCAGGTCTTTGCTGAAATGCAGCATTAGTGTGACCTTGAAATGGTACATTCAAAGGACATTCTTCCGTCAAATGTGATAGGTTTGAACAGTAGCCACACATAGTTTTGGGAAGTGTGAATTGGTTTAGAGAGGCTGAAGCGATTTTGTTTTCTATAGCATCAAGCATCCTTTGTATTGCGGCCATTTCGGCTCTCATTGTGACGGAAACATCGAGCTGATTGATATCTTCCCTAGGTGATGGTAGTATAACACTTTCCCATTGTAATGTGTTTTGAGCTAAATTTTCTAGGTATTTCCAAGCTTCACCATCATCTTTAGATAGGAATTGACAATGACACATGGTTTCAAGCATCCGTTTTGTCGTGAAATCAATACCCTCATAAATAATTCGACACAGATCCCATCTAGGGATTCCGTGATAAGGACATTGGATAAGAAGATCCTTGAACCATTCAAAGCATTTCCAAAATGGTTCATTGGGAAGTTGGGTAAATTTGAAGATTTCGCTCCGAATACGACTGGTCTTGTGATTAGGATAAAATTTCTTAAGGAATGCTGCAACAAATTCATCCTATTTTAAAATAGAGTGTGCGGTCGTATTATAAAGCCACTTCTCGGCCAAAATCCCACAACGTGAATGGGAGAAGACGTAAACGCAGAGCATCCAAAGACAATTGTGATGTTCCAATCATTGCGCATACGTTTTCGAATTTGGAGATAAAAACGTATGCGTCTTCAGACTCAAGACCGTGAAATTTGGGTAACAGTTTGATAAATTGGGGGTTGATTTCAAAATTTTCCCCGTTGGCAGGTGGTATAGAAAGACAGGTGGGAAGGGGAACACGTGTTGGATAGCATCTCTCTTGGAGAGAAATGCATGGAGGATTCTGCGCACCTGCGGGCGATGGCAAAGTGGTGTTAAAGTTTGATGGATATCCGTCCATCGCGGTGGTGGTGGGAAAAAGAAAATGTAGAAATACCGAATTTGGGGTCGATAGGAGAAACGCGGACAAGACGGGCACTAGAATCCCTTGTCCAGCCTAGCTTGTACTAATGGTTTAGCACAAGTGGCAGCGTTGTGATAATTAAGGGAAAGATGGTTTGGTGTTTGTTTTGAAAAATACGGTTTTTTGAAAATTCAAATCACAAAAAAGGCACACACAATCCTAGATCTAATGGTCACCTAGGTCAAGTCTCTAGACCGCTCCTAGACTTCTAGAAGACAAATCGCAGGATAAATCCTCTATTGTCTCTTTGCCCCTTCTGTGGCCAGGTAAGTTCCAGGTAAGTGGGAGGTTCTTCACTATGTAAGTAGTGGGCTTAATTAAGTAACCACTTGCCTTAGACACACTTGCCTTAGACACCATAAAAGAAACGCGGATAAGCAATAGATTACCCATGACCTTCTTCTGTCCTAATTGAGCGCGACGGTCCTCAAAGTCTTGTCTAGATATTTTTTTAGTTAATGAAGGGTGATGCGGATGCTAGTTTTGTGATTTTTGTGGCTTAGGAAGGGTAATGAAATCCCCACCTAATCTGAATTTGGTCTTTGCCCCTTAATTTCCATATTAAAATATGCAAACAACCAATTTCAAGAATCGCAACAAATTTATTTTTTTAGCGGCGCTGCGAATTTTTGCAAAGAATCCTGAAGAAAATGGTTAATGGATAAGATTAGAGAGAAGAAGAAAGAACAGAGAGTATACCATAGAAATTTGGCACAGTTAACACCCTAAACGGAGGCGGTTCCGCCGCAAAAACACTCCTGTAGCCGTGGTTCCGCGGTGGTAAGGAGGAATTAGGACTTCAAAATTTCTAAGTTGCTTTCTGTACTCCTCTGGACTTTGTAAAACTTCTCTGAATCTTGATTTCCTCAGTACAATGATTCCAGATTCCCTCGCAAAATTCAAACGCTAAAGTTAAGCACACGATGCAAATCTTGAATAAAAATTGGATGGAATAATAATTTTTTAACTCAAATAACAAAAATGAATAAAATAGCACACATCCCCGGCAACGGCGCCATTTGATTGAATCATATCTTCATGTGTATTTGGAAAAGTTTTAATCATAACCAAAAATTTTTATACCGCAATCAATTAACGGTGTCGATATAGTGCGTTAATGAATACAGATCGTCCACTGAGATGTGTGTTTTGATCGATCTTGTTTTAGATGAGTCAAAATGAAAAGATAAAAGAAAATGCAAGAAAATTGATTCAAGATTTATGAGATTTGATTTTAAGATAACATAAAGAATATAGATCTAGAATCAAGAATCAAGAATCAAGAAATGTCCCAATCAATTTAGTTATCAAGATTTGTAGAATAGCTTGTAGGAATCGATCGAATTGGTAGCAATGATGAATCTAATAATGACTAATCTTATCTATGGATAATTTGTAGCTAGAACGATGGTGACGAATGAAGATTAGGGATCTATTGAAGAAACTAGGGTTTCTTCTTCTCTATCCCTTGTCTTTTCATTGATCATCATTCGGATCTAGCCTCTAGCAAAAAGATTCATCAATCATTTGATTCCTAATTTGCAACGAAATTATCAAGAATGTGATCTCGATCCAAATTTGGTCATTGATGATTCTTTTTCCTAAAGTTCACAAATCTCATAAGACTTAAGATTAGTATTAAGATTTTATCATCTCTAGATCTACCAAATCTCTCGATTCCGTAACAAGCGGAGATTTACTCAAGCATCATGAAAATAAAAGATTCAAGATCTAGAAATTTCATAGTGCAAGAATATAAAGAAAGAAAGAATTAACTAATTATCACCTTTATTGAATCGACGACTAATTACACATTCCCACAATTCGAGGTTACAAGATGTTGCTCTCGATCGCTCCCTTTGAAGAGGTAACTAGATTCCGTCGAAGTTCGCTCAGCTCGATCTCCGTGAGACTTGGATCGTCGTGGATCTCACGCTCTTTGATGAAGATTGGCTTCGCGAATAAAGCATCGATGGTTGCTTGCTTGATTTGCTTCTCAAAATGATCTTGATTTGGCTTTGGATTTAGATTTGGGCTAGGGTTTTGGATCAAGTTGTGTCACTCAACTTGTGGAAATTTGGCTCAATATTCAACCCCAATTCATGAACTAATGAACCCCTCAACCCTAGATCTAGATCTCCTTTTAAATTCAAATTCAAATTTCCCTCCCAAAAGCGAGGTTGTTAGAGAGAACCCTCTAGAATATGGTTTGTTGGAGAGAGCCTTATAGAATAAGATTGTTGGAGGGAATATTCTAGAGGAAGGTTGTTACAAGGAATATTGTAGAGTGAGTTTTTTATGCAGAGCCTTCTGGAAGAAGCCACATGGTCTTTGAGAGTCTTCTAGAAGCTAGGGTTGTTACAGGGAATATTCCAGAGGATTTTGGAGTGCCAAGGTGCTAACCAGGCCTCGGAACAACGGCGGATCGACCAACTCGGCCACGGATCCATGGCCATGTGGTAGAGTTGCTGCATGAAAATCTCTGTGCTGATTTCTGTTGGCTTTATGGCACTTTCCTGATGTCTGGAATATATTTATACTTTCTTGTTTACCGCCAGATCATAAGTCTTGGACTTGATATATTTTATCAGCACTTTTAGCAGTTCCGGCTCTTTTACCTGGAGAATTTCCTGCACACAATCTCGAGACAAGTGTTGCGATATACAAAGATCATGCGTGTAGTAATAAACACATAATTTCCCTCATAATGCCGGTTATAATGTATAACACATGTTATTTGGTATTTTACAGATGAATTGCTAATATGTGATATATTTATACCAAACACCATTAGATGATTACAAAGAGTAGGAAAATTGATGTGTTTAGAATGCAATATTTTCGACTGATCAGTACCGAGAGTGGGAGGTGGGAGAATAGACCCAAACATAAGCCTATTAATTTCTTAAAGAGCCGGATTGCAGAAATTTGAAGTTGCAAGTGGCCCATACTTGACTCCACCAGATGTGACAGAGCCTGAGTTGTGGTGAGTGGAAGCAAACGCCATTTTTCATAAAGACGAAACACCGGTTTCAGTATCCCATCACCTAAGGGCAACTACAAACATCTATACCATGATTATTTGATCATGGAAAAACACGACACACGAAGTGTGGAGTGGAAAGGGGAAGAGGTCCCACCGGGCGTGCCAGAATCTATTTACCACCGAAAACAGAGACGAACTAGGATAGATTGCCTTGCCTGAATTTAGGGGCGGATGCTATTTGGAGTTCTGTATCTACCTCTTCGAAGATACCAAGTTAATTTATAGCACCGTATATCGGAGGTTTGGACAAATGCGACCGTTGTAGCGTGACTTTATCAGATTCCCCCTCATTTATGACAAGATTTTGATTGTGGGGACGCTCTTCCCTGGAGGAGCAAGCCACTGCAGTTAATTGCATTATCGCATTGCGATAATCACATTCTCTTGCTCCAGCAGTTCACTTCTTATCGTGCTGTATTTGTTTTATTTTGGGTTTCCCGTAGATTGTATACGGAGACTAATTTATGTCTTCGCTCGTAGGGCGCGGATTAGTCCAAATCCATATATTTGTGATTTAGTTTGGGTCAAGGATTTGCTTGACAGGGTCCACGTTGATTGCTTGGTTTGTCAACGGGAATGAACTTAGGATGCATATCTTATACAAATGAGGTCCATCCGTTCATAAGATATTTGAGTTTGATTTATGGATCGTTATTCATATTTAAGACTAAGATCAACTTAGAAAAAAATAAGCATATGGGCTCAATTATATTAGTTTCAGGACATCACGATCCAACATTTTCATTTTGGGGATGAATGATAGTTTAAGGACGTTTCGGTCCATTATCGCCATATTTAAGACGAATATTATTTTAAGGACATTTTGGTCCAATATTCCCATTTTAGGGACGGGCATTAGTTTAAAGAAATTTCGGTCCAAAATTCCCGTTTTAGGGACGAATGTTAGTTTAAGGACATTTCGGTCCAACATTCCCGTTTTAGTGACGAATTTTAGTTTAAGGACATTTCGGTCCATTATCCATCTTGCGAGCACGTGTATTTGTTACATGGCGGAGTGAACGATGGTGGCATGGAATTCACCCAATTTGGGGTGCGGTCTGATTTGAGGTGTGCACGTCAGTTTGGAAGTGTATCAATGTGGGATGTATAATTCCCTATCTTGATGAAATTTTACATCAAGTTAGGATGAGGAATTGTTGTTGGTTGTCAAGACCCGCCACCTCTCTGAAGACGTTGAGAAATTACAATGACATATATCAGAGGTGTGAAGAGATGTACCCTTAAATAAAATCCCGTATTTTAGGAAAAGGGGGTGATGGACCTAAGAATCGTTAGTCATATTTGAGACTAAGATTATCTTAGGAAGTATGGGATGAAGATCAGTTTGGATATCAGTTTGGATATCACAAACATAAGCTTAGCCAATTTAGGCTAAAATTGGGTTTTGGATTTTGAACTTAGGTTATATGTTCCTTTAGTTCAAAAAGTTTTGTTTAGTTTAAGGACCGCTAATCTAGTTTGAGATTAAGATCAATCTAAACATATGAACGTTTGGGCTCAATTTATTTTTAACTAAGGATACATTAGTCTTATTTGAGACTAAGATTAACTTAGCAACATTTAAGGATCATCAAATTTTAGTTGAGATCCAACAACAGAGCATTTAGGCTCAGTTGCAATTGACTCCAGAGGGACTTAGCCAATTTGGGCTTAGTCTACTCAGTCTTCTTTTTATTGCAGAAGTGTTGAGCTCTTTTTTGGATCTCTGGCGCTCATATGTATATCACGTGAGGCGCTCAGATATAGTCGCTGCCCAATAAGTGCTAAGCACTTGGCCATTTTGGCTGTATATGAAGTGCTAAGCACTTTTGTATAGCGCCCACGTGAGGAGCACGTGAGGCGCTGGGCGCTAGTTTAGGCGCCCACGTGAGGAGCACGTGAGGCGCTAACCTTCTGTTGGGGAGGGATCTTTTGGGCGCTCACGTGTTTTTCATATGAGTCTCTATGTAATTTAGCCTTGGACGCTCACGTGCTTTTCTCGTGAGGCACTGAGTTTTTAGCTTTGGGCGCTCACGTGAGGCTCTACAATAGTACCAAACACTAATTTTCTCTGGCGATCACGTGTATTTCACGTAAGGCGCTATATTTTTGGAGATTTAATCTCTGTTGATATTTTTTTAGAGAACTTAAATCTCTGTTAATGGTATTTTAACTATTAACGATCACCAAGATCACTATTTTGAGGATCTGGGATCATGTTCTGTAAAAACCGAGTTCTTGATTTGAAAGAACTAAATTTCTGGAGTATTATGCACTCTATGTTTTTCATGTTCATGTTTTCAGAGAGGTCAAATCTCTTTTAATAGTGTTTTGACCATTAAGAGTCACTAAGATCTCTATTTTGAGAATCTTGGAGCGGTTCTTTAAAGAACTAAGTTCTTGATTTGAAGGAACTAAGTTCCTGGAGTATTATGAACTCCATCTTCTTCATGTTCTTGTATCCATGTTCTCCCCTGAATCTTTGATTCTCAAGAACAAGATTTTCCAGATGAGAATTAAAATTCTTAACTTGTGGAAGACTTATCTTGTGGATCTCAGATCTAGAGAAAGAACTAAGCTCTTTGAGAAGTGTTAAGCCCTTAGATAAGTAAAAGAGATATTTTAATCTCTGTGTTTTCTTCACCTAGGATTTTGGGGATGGAGATCTTCTTTGTTTATTGAGAATTAAATTCTCTATTTTTTTTTGTTGAGAGCCCTCTATATTTTGAGAAGCTTATGGGATGGTCTCTTCTCTCTTTTTTATCCAGTCCTCCTTTTTCACCTTTTTTTGATTAATCTCTTTGTTCCTATTTATAGGAGAAGAGAAAAATCAATTTGTTGAGAAAATCTCTCATTGAGAGATCATGATTGATTTCATGATCAATCAAAATGATCTTTTAGATCAACTGGTGAATTTTATCCACCGTTGGATTTTTAATCCAAAAGCTCTCTGTTTAATAGAGAATATTTCTTATTTGTTTAACAAGATTTAGGAAATATTTTACTAAGATAGAATTTTATTATATCATATGAATATCTTTTTAGTTTAACAAGATTATAATTTTATTCTATCATATGGATATCTTGTTAGTTTAATTTGATTAGGAAGATATTTTTCTAATATAGAATTTAATTCTATCATATGGATATCTTGCTAGTCTAACAAGATTAGAATTTTTTTATCATTTGGATATCTTGTTAGTTTAACTAGATTAGAATTTTATTCTATCATATGAATATCTTGTTAGTTTAACAAGATTAGGAATATATTTTCCTAATATAGAATTTAATTTTGTTATATGAATATCTTTTTAGTTTAACAAGATTAGGAAAATATTTTCCTAAAATAGAATTTTATTCTATCTGATGTTCGATGGGTGATTTTATAATCACCGTTGGATTTTTGATCCAAGGGTCCTCTGTTTAACAGAGAAGATCTTTTTAGTTTGAGAAAGATCAGGGAAATATTTCCCACATAGAATTTAATTCTATCTGATGGTTTAATTGGTGATATTTTATCACCATTGGATTTTAAATCCAAGATTCTCTGTCAGAGAAAGATCTTTCCATTTTAGAAAGATCACGGAAAATATTTCCAAAATAGAATTTAATTCTATTATATAGAATTTAATTCTATTAGATGGTAGCATTTTAAATTAGGGCGCTCACATACTTTGCATGTGATCGTTGCCAAAGAATGTAAGAGAACTCATGTGTTTAACACGTGACCCCCAGTGTGGATTTAGCCTATTTACTTTCAGCACTCACATGCTTTGCATATGAGCGCTCACGTGTTTAACACGTGAGACCTGTTTAGCATTTGGTTATTTATGTTCAGCGCTCATATGCTTTGCGTATGAGTGCTCACGTGTTTAACACGTGAGGCCAGTTTGGCCCTTTTTGTTATTTACTTTCAGCGCTTATATTCTTTGCATATAAGCGCTTACGTGTTTAACACATGAGGCCAGTTTGACCCTTAGTTATTTGTGTTCAGCACTCATATGCTTTGCATATGAGCGCTCATGTGTTTAACATGTAATGCTAGTTTAGCTTTTAGGTTTATTTTATTCAGCGCTTTGCATATGAGCGCCCACGTGTTTAACACGTGAGGTCAGTTTGGCCCTTAGTTGTTTGTTTTCGGTGCTTATATGTTTTGCATATAAGCGCCTACGTGTTTAACACATGATACCAAACTATGATGATTCTTTTCCTCTTTTTATCTCCTTTTTTTTATAAGGGAACAAGTAGCTCATAGCCAAAAAATTTGGCGGGAACACTCCTCACGTGGACGCCACATAAAAAGTGGTTAGCACTCCATATACAGCCAAAACGGCTGAGTGCTTAGGACTGATTGGGTAGCGCCCAGCGCCACAAGTGCTTCTCTTATGGACGCCGCAAAAAAAGAAGAAGAAAAGTGCTTAGCACTATATATATAATTGAGTGCTCAGCACTGATTGGGTGGCGCCTATAATTAAATGCTTCACATGATACCCTTGTGAGTGTTAGAGAGTCAAATAGGTGCTTAGCATTTTTGCATAAAAAGGGGGCTGAAAAACAGAGCCCAAATAAGTGCTTAGCACTTTTGAACAAAACAAAACAAAAAAAACTGAACTGACTAAACCCAAATTTGGCTAAGTCACTTGCAGTCGAGCCCAAATGCCCTGTCGTTGGACCATAATAAAATTTAAGGATTCGTAAAATCTTGCTAAGTTGGTCTTAGTCTCAAATAAGACTAATGAATCCTTAGTTAAAAATAAATTGGGTCCAAACGCTCATATGTTTAAGTTGATCTTAATCTCAAATTAGATTAACGATCCTTAAACCAAACACAATATTTTTGAATGAAAGAAACATATAACCTAAGTTCAAAACCACGTCAAGCACATCCTTGACCCAAGCTCAAATCTAAAATATATGGATTTGGACTAATCCGTGCCCTACGGGCGATGACATAAACTAGTTTCCGTATACAATCCACGGGCAACAAAAAATAAACAAAAATAAACACGACACGAAGTGAATTGCTGGAGCAGGAGAAAATGGTTATCGCAATGCAGTAACGTAATAAACTGTAGGGGCTTGCTCTTGCAGGGAAGAGCTTCCCCACAATCAAAACAACCCCTCGTAAAGTGAGGGGGAATCTGATGAAGTTTTCTACAACGGCCACATCCGTCCAAATCTCCGATATACGGTGCCATAAATTAACTTGGTATTTTCGGAGAGGTGAACAGATAAATCCAAATAGCATCTGCCCCCAAATTCAGGCAATACGATCTATCCCAGTTCATTTCTGTTTTCGGTGGTAAACAGATTCTAGCACGCCCGGTAGGATCTTTTCCCCTTTCCACTCCACACTTCGTATGTCGTGTTTCTCGAACAAAATCGCGGTTCGCTATGGTTGCCTTTGGATTCTAGGTACTAAAACTTGGTGTCTTGCTCCTGTGCAGAGAAAATCGATGTCTTCCCAATGTACCTCATGCAACAGCAACTCTCGCTCCATCCCAACTGGAGAAGTGACCTACCGGCCCAACGCGGCCTCTATTTTCTCAATGCCGGTAGGACAAGTTACACAATCCACTACTGGATTGTTCTTTAGGACCATGCTGTTAGTTATATGTATGCCCTAGAGGCTATTATTATACATGTGATGTATATTATAGTGGATGCTTGGACATTATAGGGAGGACTTTCTTGCTCGACATGATAATATGCTATCTGGTTGCTCTTTATCTTAACATGTACACTTATTGTCTCTCTATTACATGTTGATAAAGCCCTTAGGATGAGTACTTGACTACCGGGATTATGGTGCAGATCATACTAGTGGGGCAGAGGTAGTCGGTAAGTACATCTTTCAAAAGTTCCTAGTCGTGGGAGTATTGAGACGGGGTATCGATATTCCAGAGCAGACTAGCGTATACGCTTCTTGACCCATATGATGGGTGATGGATGATCCCACATCCATTGGTGTTTGACATCAGAGAAGGTATACGGGTGCTCAGTGGAGATTGGGTACACTGAGCGGACTCGCCGAGAACTCCTAGATGGTATTATACCTATCGTCAGATAGCAGTTCTCTGCTGACACTGGTACAGGTTAGTCTGTCGACCCAAGATCGTTATAGAGTCTTGTGTGATTCCTACTGTGCTTTGATTTCCACCTTACCACGTTCTAGAGATCGTGCAAAACGGTGGTTTTTGGGTACAGTCCTGAGTCATATGGAGGCAATGAGCGATAGGAGGGGATTCGTCTATCCCGGTATTAGGGGTTGATGTTGTGTTATTCTTGATTGGTCATAACAGGAAATCCCTGGCCAGGTTTGCTGAGATGTACTGGTAAGTGTTACTAGTAGTTTTTCGAATTGTTATGGACCTTGCATCGGCATGACTTATCAGGCTATTGGGGTCTGACGTTATATAACCCCCAGGCTGTGATATGCGACATATCATACGAAGAGACCAGACTGTATGGTAGTGTTACTTGATGGATTCGCAGGAGTATTGTTGGCTATAGTGACCTTAAGTCAATTATTGGATCACAGGCACGTGATTGCAATGATTGAGGGAGGACCTATACCGGTAGAACAGTCTTACTCGAGATGATAGTATGCTATCTGGTTTGTCTTTATCATCGTGTACATGCTTTAGGTGACATTACAGATCACTATTACACGTTGATAGAGCTCATAGGATTCTTTCTTGATTACCAACAGTATGATGGCGATCATATACGTGAGAGTTGGGTAGTCTATAAGCATATCCTTAAAGTGTCCCTAATCATGGGAGTTTCGAGACTGGGCATCGATACTCCATGAGTAGACTAGTGTATACGGATAGAGACCCTGACGAGGGGTGATGGCCGGTCTCACAAGCCATTGGTATCAGTTGATTCACCTAAGATAGTATACAAATGCTCATTGGGTTAAGAGTACACTGGACAGACTCGCAGGGGCACTGCTGATTGGTACTATACCTATCGTCAGGAGCAGTTCCCAGGTGACATGAGTACAGCTTAGTCCGTTGACTTGACACTGCTACATTGCCTTAAGTGTGTTGCCACTGTTCTTTGATTGCTACCCTACCATGGCTCAAAGGAGTCGTGCAAACAGTTAGTAGTTAGGTGCAGTCCCGAAGCACTTGGAGGCAGTGGCGGTTAGACAGGATTCGTCTCTCCCGGTATTGGTGGTTGATATCACGTTGTGTCTGGATAGCCATTACACAAAGTCCTTGGCCAAGGAAAGTGAGATTTACTGGTAGGTATTCCAGTAGTTTCTCAATGTGTTCTGAGCTACACTCCGACATGACTTATACCGCTATTGGGGGTCTGACGTTTACCATCCCCTAGGCCCGATATGCGATACTCTTAGAAAAACAGACCGGACTGTGCGAAGATTGTCACAGATAGGCTCAGTAGGGTTTCATGATGAGTTCGCTCGTTAGCTTCCCTTTCGCTCAATACACGGGCAGCCGTTACGTACAGCTAGTGCCACTGACGTGCTTGTGGTTAAACCCACTGCCAGCGTATTGACGAGTCTTTAGAGTCCCCCGCAGAAAGTTCCCCAAGTTCGGGCGAAACGTTGTAGAGGCCGTATGGTTTTATGGCAGGGTTCGATCATATACGTGCACTCGTGCACGGATCATGATCTGATGGATCATACTAGTGGGCTTTGGTTTAAGCCGGATCCTAGTATTAAATTGTTGGATTATTTTCGTCTCGTTGTATTCGTATTCAGTCGGAATGCGGATGCATGTATGTATATACAGGTGAGGGGTATTCTTGTGATCCGTCACGAGTTTACTTTAGAAGATGCCATTCTATTTATTGTTTTAAACATTTGGATTAATGTTTATTAAGTGGAAATTGTGAGTGCAAGTCATGATCAAGAGCATTAAATGTGGCATGTGCTTTTTTAGTGACTCATGGTGTGTTTTCTTGTGCTATATCTATTCTCTTAATTGATTAGTGTGTGGGATTGATATGTGGAGAGAGAGGGAAGCCACTAGAGGTGGGGCTTTGTTCTTGATTTGTTATTAGAGCTCTCACATTTTTATCTCACACAATAATAAGAAAGCTCTTCTTCTTCACTAGTTTTTTCTTGAGCTCACAACATCCATCAATGGCTTCATCTTTAATCTCCACTCTATCCCTCTCATGTGTTGAGAATCCTAGAGTGTATTAAGACAATGTAATCACACACTATCTCTACTTCACCTTGGACATGTCGGCTAGCAAACTTCATGTCCGAGTTGCTTCGGTTTGAAGCGGGAGCCCGTATATAGAATCCTCGACCTGGAGCCACTTCGACGAGCGAGATCGGAGAGCGAACTTCGTCGGCGCAGCAGCGAGGAGCTTGGCGTGGAGATTGAAGACCGAAGGACACGGATCGATCGGTATAATCTCTCCATACTTTTTTACAGCTTACTGGTTTACGGTTAATGGAACGATCTAGGTTTTAAGGTTACGATAGCGCCAGTTTAAAAAGTTTTTGTTCCGCATTTGGGCCTCGGATTGACGGCCGGGACGCTGCCTTATCCCAACAAGTATGAGCAGGCTTGCTTATTGATCTTCTGATCGCTCAATACCCGGACGGCCGTTACGTTTGGAAGACCGCTTGCGGCTTGTGGGTGATTGATATGATCACCACCTACTGCCGGCGTATTAACGAGTCTTCAGAGTCCTACACAGAGGTTTCCTGGCTTAAGCGAAACGAAGTAGGAGCACATATGTAATATGTGCGGGACCGAGATTAATACGCATATGTGATACCGTATTCTATTCTCGTGATATGTGATATTGGTCGGTTATATGTGATATATCCGGGCTGTTGAAGCAAGTGTTGCTTCGACAAGTTGATACATTTAATATTAGTCGGCTGTATGTGATATAGACGGATTATTAAATCAAGTGTTGGTTTAATAATTTAATGTATAATTATATATTTGATATATTAATTTACATTAACTAATATTAGCTCACTTGAGCATTTCTTTTTCTCACTAGTGTACACTTAGTATATATGTGATATATATTAATGTACATCTTTTGTGTCATACTTGATGCCACATGATACATGGGTGTATGAGACTTACAGCATGCTTATAATAATGTGAGGGTTTTGTTTATTTAAAGTAAATCAAATTAGTTGGAAATTGTCACATGGTTGAAGTTTGTAGAAGCTTGTGGAACCATTGACCAAGTCCATACCTTTTGTTTTACTTGAAGATATTTATTAACCCAACCATTATTGTTTAGCCATGGTTTATTCTCTACATGAGTTAGTGTATGACATAAACTCACCCATGGTTGCTATTCTTACCTCATGAGTTTCATTCTCTTCTCTCTTCATCTTCTTCTTCATCAAGAGCTTAGCTCTCTAGGTTTATGGGAGATGAAGAAAAATGGTGAAAAAAATTATTTCTAAAGTGAGCAAAATTTCTACTTCATCAACCTCTTCTCTACTAGCCATTTAGATTGGGTTGTTTCTTCACTAGTTCATCACTTAGTGAAGAGGTGGTTTGAGTTAGTGTCTCCTCGACGTAGATCATCTTCGGCCTCGAAGATTTCAAGCAAACTTGTTCATTTCACCTTGTGGAGCCTCACTAGAGTCCGAGAGATCATTACTTGGAGCGAAGGGACTACTACACGGAGCTATTGAAGTGAAGGACCGGTCTACAAAGGTTGTATTTCTCGTTCACTTAGATGTAATGATGTTTACATGCTTGTTCGTCTAATTCTCTAGTTTAGATTCTAGCGTTAGGGTTCTTTAGCGCGCCAATTTTTGAAAATGGCATGGACGATGCCTCCCGAAACCCAACGGCGATACTAGGGAACCTAGCACTTGCTCCCACCAGTGAGTTTCGGTGCCTCAGCGCCGCAAGAAGAAGCTCCTAAGGAGCCATTCTTCGATCGACTGGCGACCACAATGGCCCATCTCAATGGACCGTCCAAATCTGGTGTCTCGGTCTTCAACAGGCTGAGCAAAGCTCGAACGGGTCTGTGAGGAGGCTCGTGATACCTGAAGGGGGTACCCTAAAATGGATAGCCCTCCCAACTCCTGCTATAGGTGGAGCCATCAAAGGTGCTTCTCCTATCAGAAAGTCGGTCTTCAAAAGATTTGCCGGCCCTCCTCAAACTCTGCCAAGGACGTTGTCTGGCACCGAGTGAGAAAGCCATCAAAGGTCCCATCTGCAAGGCACGCTCGACGTCGTCATTGAAAAGCTGAGGACAACTTCCCCTCTGGACTTCCTCCGTCAGCTCTAATGGTGGAAGTTGACGCTGCTGTTCTAACTGGGAAGAACTTTGATTTGCTCAGGAGGGTGCACAAGAACTCTCTAACGACGGTGCTAAAGAAATTGCCCCCATCAACAGAAGTCACAGTGCAGGCAAAGCCAGAGTAATCCCATCAGCGACTCTCCTCGCAAATTCATAGGGTCTGGAGAAAAGTCCAGGACTTTTTGATTGACCAAAATAACTCTCGTCAGCCAAAGAAATTGAAGGCTCCGCAAGAAAAGGACCACCCCTCCGTCATACAACGAGGGACTTCTTCTACACAGGTGCCTGTTACAACGGCTCCTTCTACTTCAACCTCCCACAAAAGGACGATGCTTGAGAAAATCCCACCGCCGGCGGCAAATTCGAAAGATAATGGACCCAAATGCTCCAAGTCCAGGGGCATGATCATACATATGGTCTACATGGTGTTAATTGTATGTATGCCCTAGAGGCCAGTATTGTACATATGATGTATATTATATTGGATGCTTGGACATATATAGAGAGGACTTTCTTGCTCGATATGATAGTATGCTATCCGGTTACTCTTTATCTTAACATATATACTTGTCTCCCGATACTGTCTTATGGTTACATGTTAGTAAAGCCCTTAGGATGTGTACTTGACTACCAGAACTATGATGCAGATCATACTAGTGGGGCCATGGTAGTCCATAAGTACATACTTTAATGTCTCTAGTCGTGGGTGTATCGAGACGGGGCATCGATATACCAGAGTAGACTAGCGTATACGCTTCTCGACCCATGAGATGGGCGATGGATGATCCCATATCCATTGGTGTTTGACATCAGAGATGGTATACGGGTGCTCAGTGGAGACTGGGTACACTGGACGGACTCGCCAAGAACTCCCAGATGGTATTATACCTCACGTCAGATGGCAGTTCTGGTGACACTTGTACAGGTTAGTCTGTAGACCCGAGATCGTCATAGAGTCTTGTGTGATTCCCACTGTGCTTTGATTTCCACCTTACCACGTCCAAGAGGCGTGCAAAACGGTGGTTTTTGGGTACAGTCCCGAGTCACATGGAGGCAATGAGCGATAGGAGGGGTTTCGTCTCTCCCGATATTGGGAGTTGATGTTGCGCTGTGCTCGATTGGCCATAACAGGGAAGTCCCTGACCAGGGAAGATTTAGAGATTTACTGGTAAGTGTTACCAGTAAATTCTCGACCCGTTATGAGCCTCACGTTGGCATGACTTATCGGTTATTGGGGTTTGACGTTTACCACCCCTAGACTTGATATGCAACATATCAGACGAGGAGACCGGACTGTACGGAAAGTGTTACCGTCAGGCTTTTGTAGGAGTTGGAGCGGGCTTGCTTGCTGATCTTCTGATCGCTCAATACCCGGGTAGCCGTTATGTTCAGCTAGTACCGCTGATGGCTTTTGGGTGCTTTATGTGATCATCACCTACTGCCGGCGTATTGACGAATCTTTAGAGTCCTACATAGAGGTTTTACTGGCTCAGGCAAAACGAAATAGGAGCACGTATGTGATATGTGCGGGACCGAGAATAATGCGTGTATGTGATACCGTATTCTATTCTCACGACTTTTGTATCGGTCGGTTATATGAGATATAGCCGGGTTATCGAATCAAGTGTTGATTCGATAAGTCGATAAATTGGATCTTAGTCGGTTATATGAGATATAGCCGGATTATTAAATTAAGTGTTGATTTGATGATTTAGTGTATAATTATATATTTGATATACTAATTTACATTAACTAACATATGCTCACTTAAGCATTTATTTTCTCACAAGTGTACACTTAATATATATGTGATATATATTAAATTGTATTTTGTTTTGTATCATTGTTGTTGATACAACATACATGGGTGTATGAGACTTACACCATGCTAATTGTGATAATGTGTTTTAATATTTAAAGTAATTCTAAAATTAGTGGAATATTAGCTTGATGCATGAAGCTAGTGGAAGCTTGTGGATGCATTGACTAAGTCCACTAGTTTTATTTTACTTAAGATATTTAGTAACCTAACCATTACAATTAGCCATGGTTATGTCTCTACATGAGTTAGTATATGATACACACTCACCCATGGTTCATTCTCTGACCTCACAAGTTCATTCTCATTTTGCTTGAGCTCATCTTCTTCTTCCTTGAGATAAGCTTGCTAAGTTTTCAAAAGAGAGAAAAATATTGTGAGAAAAATAATTCTAAAGTGAGCCCACTTCCTATTTCCTCATCTTCTACTAGATTAGCACTTTAGTATATGGTGTTTGCTTCACTAATTCTTTAGTTAGTGAAGTAGTAGCTTGAGTTAGTATCCCTCGACGTAGATCATATTCGGCCTCGAAGACTTCAAGCAAGTTTGCCCTTTTCACTTCGAGAAGCCATGTTATAGTCCAGGAGTGCCTTGATCGCAGTGAAGGGACTACAACAAGGAGCTATTGAAGTGATGGACTGATCTACAAAGGTTGTATTTCTATTTCACTTAGTGGTAAAAAGCTTACTATCTTTTTGTTACCCTAGCTTTTCTAGTTTGATTCCTAGGATTAATTCGTTAGCACCCTCTAAAATTTTTAATATGGCATGTGTGATACTACCAAACCCTAGTAGTGGTGCTAAGGAAACCCTTCATGGTATCAGAGTCTAACTATAAACCTAGACTGTGTTAAGATAATACGAAACCGAAAAACTCCGCAAAAATACGGTTTTAGAAACCCTAAAAATGCTCTCTGGATTTTTTTAAAAATTGGGTTAAAAATTATTTTAGCAACTGCAGAGTGGCATTTAAGATGTTTTAAGAACACAGGTGAAATACGAGTGGGGGGGGCTCGGATTCGAGCCGGCGACCAATGCCTCTTTTCCGGCGACGCCAGCCAACATTGTTCCCCTCCTCCTCGTATTGCACCAGTGCTCTTTTACTCTTGTTCTGGGGTTTCTGGTATTGTTTGGGCAGTCCAAAATTGTATGTGATGTTAATTGTGTTATGGACTCTTTACGGAGTATTTCGTATTCGTATATTTTAGCATTGTATTGGTAACTTTGACGACGTTAAACAGGTCGAACGAATTATCAAACACCGGTATTTTCCAGGTTGAACATACTCAATAAATAATGCAGGTATTCTTATGGACCCTCTAGAAGAATGAAACCCTAACTCGAGATGTGACCACAGAACTGCGACTAAACCTTAGGGTTTACCTTAGTTAGTGGCGCCACAAATGAGGCTTGGGTTTGCCCTTCTACGGCTGGTCCATTAAATACTATGGCATAGATTTTGGGTATTGTTTAACGGTGCTCAAGTGTTGAGCTTGCTAGGAAATACGGGTGTTCGGTGATTCGATCGAAGGGTTTAATATCGCCTAGTAGTATGTGATACTTCTTCTGCGACCGTAAGTGTAATATGTGTATGGCCGATTTCGTTGCTATATGTCAACGGCAATTAGGGAGCACATACTTGCTTACGTTGATGACATGTGATGTCCTGTGTTGCTGGATATGTTATATTGGATCGTCGCATTTTGAATAGCCGGGGGTTTTATATGAGATGAGAGTTTTTATTTTCATTCATGTAAAATTAAATGTATGTAATATTCTTTTATTGGGGCACTTCCGGGCTGAGGTTGATGTCACCATTGATGTATATTATTTACTTTTCCGCAATAGGATAGACCCAAGGAGGAGAGCACAAGTAACCGGGTTCTAGAGTCCAGTGGGAGACCAACTCGAGGAGTCGAGTCCGGGTCTCCTAACTCTAGAATTGGTAGGGTTGCTTGACGCTCTCGTAGGGGTCTAGAGGTGTGGGTTTGGCTATTCATCGCGACCGTGGAATCCGTGTTTTATAGAGGCTCAAAATAAAACACGGACCTCCTAATATATCCATTATTTCATATGTTTCTTCTGCTGCGATATCTGTGATGTGATCGTCTGATATGTTGAGATGGATACTGTATATAGTATATATGATATATTATATAGACGTTACTTATGTTTTACACTCGTGCTAGCCCTGCCCGCGCTGCCGTCAGTTACCTAACCTAACGGTGCATGACGGGACATCGAGGCGAATGCGGATGGCATAAGTGTACGTCGTATTTATCTGTGACGTTTAGGTGACTTAAATGATGGGACTTCATTAATGTGATTAATGAAAGAAAAGAAACCTAAAAGATGTTGTAGAATCAAATTTTCAAAAAGGGTAGCTACAGTTTTGCTTTGCATAATGATATATATGATATATCCCGCACCTTATTCGATGAGGAAAGAGCTGAGATCCCTTCGCCGGGAATGACCTATTTAGCAAAACTGGCAGATGCTACAACACTCGGTTTGTATTTTGATTGCATTTGGAGTTTTTCTTTGCATAGTGATGTATATGATATATCCCGCATCTTATTCGATGAGGAAAGAGCCGAGATCCCTTCACCAGGAATGACCTCTTTAGTAAAACTAATGAAAGCCCAAAAAAACACTCCTTTTCAAAATTCACTTGTTTCTACAACGATATCAAGTTCATTACGCAATAGGTTTTCAGAAAAACCTGTCGTAGCCTTTCGTCATTTCAGATAATAACTGTTTAGTATTCGTGCTGCGTTTGTTGGCCTTTGTCAAGGCGTAGTGTGTGGTAGCTGAATGGTGCTTATCTGCTTATGCATATGATGCAGATTGTTTTACGGTAGTCGTACGACCTTGTTGGCCTTTGTCAAGGGTCGTGCGGGTGGGTTTGATTCAATCAAGAAATGACGGGTTGAACTTGACTAGCATCCTATGATTTGTTGGCCTTTGTCAAGGTCATAGGAGTTAGGAGTAAAATATTATTAGGAATTTCAAATGTTGGAATTTGCAATGAGATTGCATACCATCTATGAGATAGTTGGATTCCGATACCCACTGCGAGTAATTGTTACTCCTGGGAGTGTTTTACAGAGGACAATTAGCCGATCAAGTAGGTGTCTAGAAAGGTGTCAACGGGGTTACGTCTCTAGGAAAACGAGGTTTATTTTAATTAGGTCCGTGCGAAAGTACGGGGAACCTCCCTCAAAGTACCGATACTAGCCTGGTTGAATGATTGGCGAAATTGTAGGGTGTAATTAATCCCGGCTAGTCTTTCCTTTTAGGGTTTGAAGGAAGATTTGATAAAAACAGTGGGAGCCATTCTGATTAGATAAAATAATAACCAATCTGATCTTGTAAGAGTATACGCTAAAGTGTTTTCTTTTCTCTCTCTCCAGGTAGCGACCATATCATGCCTTAATCAAGATAATAATATAGATGTATTGACCGAACCCGCATGTTATAATGTGCTGGGGAACGTTGGTTCCATTCTTTCTTATAAAGTTATAAGACTGAACAGGATATAGGGGAATACCAGGATTCCCATGCCACCCGAATGAAAAGAGTACATGTTGATGCATTTTCTTTGGGTGTGTTCGTTACAGAGAACTGTTTCTCCATTTGCTCTACATCCTGGGTATTAGATACCGGATCAGGATCCCATATATGTAATCAGTTACATAGGCTGAGAAAAGGTAAAGAACTTGGAGAATGTGATAAAGACATAAGGGTTGGAAATGGTGCAATTGTTGCAGCTAAAACCGTCGGGGAATATCACCTTGTATTACCAACTGGTAATACATCGATTCTGAACGAATGCTATTACATGCCGAACCTGATATGCAACATTATATCGGTTTCTTTATTAGGTAAAGATGGATATAATTTTGTATTACAGGATAATTTTATGAACATTTTCCTGAACCTAAATTTGGTTGGATCAGGCACGTTGTGCAATGGCATTTATGTTCTAAATCAATCAACAGTTCTGAGCATAACAAATACACACAAGAGGAAGAGTTCAGAACTGAAAGAATCTTTTTTATGGTATTGTAGACTGGGTCACATCAATGTGACACGGCTAGCTAAGTTGCATAAGGATGGATATTTGAGTCCTTTCGAATTTTCATCTTATGACACTTGTCAGTCATGTCTCAAAGGCAAGATGACCAAAACTCCGTTTATGGGACACGGAGAAAGAGTTACGGAACTCTTAGGACTGGTACATAGTAATGTATGCGGTCCCATGTCTACACATACCAGGAATGGTTCTTCATACTACATTACATTCACTGACGATCTCTCTAGATTCGGATATGTGTTCCTGATGAAACACAAATCGGAAGCTTTTGAGAAATTTAGAGAATATAAACAAGAAGTCGAGAACCAAACCGGGAAAAGTATTAAAATCCTTCGATCTGATCGAGAAGGTGAATACTTGAGCAATGAATTCCTGGACTTCCTAAAAGAGAATGGGATTCTCTCTTAGCTAACTCCTCCATATACACCACAGCACAACAGTTTATCGGAACGGAGGAACCGCACTCTATTAGATATGGTGCGCTCTATGATGAGCACAGCTGAGTTACCTATTTCCTTCTGGGGGTATGCGCTGGAGACAGCAGCATACCTATTGAATCAAGTTCCATCTAAATCTATACCTACCAAACCATATGAGATATGGAATGGGAAGAGACCATGTCTTAAACGAGTTAAGATATGGGGTTGTCCGGCCTATGTCAAAAGGCAAAATTTGGACAAACTCGAGGCACGGTCAGTTCTATGCAAGTTTGTGGGATATCCCAAACATTCACATGGATATCTTTTCTACCATGGCGAGGAACAAAAGGTGTTTGTTTCTCGACATGCCACCATTTTAGAAAAGGAATTTCTTGCAAAGGAAATTAGTGGCAACAAGGTAGAACTGGAAGAAATTCCGGCTACACAAATTGCAACTGAAGATTTGGTGGAACCAGAGGATTCGGTAGTTCCCAACGAACCTCAGCCTCTCCACCGATCTAGTAGGGTTCCTCACCCACCTGAGAGATACTATGGTTTTCTCATGGATGGTGGGAGCGATGATTGCATCATGGAGGATGATGACCCAACTAGCTTCGAGCAGGCCATCACGAGTGGTGACTCAGTGAAATGGCTGGATGCAATGCGGTCCGAGATGGAATCCATGTACACTAACAAAGTATGGACTTTGGAAGATGCTCTAGAAGGGGTAAAACCCATTGGGAGCAAGTGGATTTTCAAGAAAAAACTTGGTGTAGATGGTAAAGTAGAGACTTTCAAAGCTAGACTTGTTGCAAAGGGTTTTCTTCAATGACCAGGTGTGGATTATGATGAAATCTTTTCTCCAGTGGCTATGCTTAAATCCATCCGGATCATGCTTGCCATCGCTGCATATCATGACTACGAAATCTGGCAAATGGATGTTAAGACCGCCTTTCTAAATGGTGATTTAGAACAGAGCGTGTACATGACTCAGCCAGAGGGCTTCGTAGCTAGTGGGAGCAGCGGGAAGGTGTGCAAGCTGCTTAAATCCATTTATGAATTAAAGCAAGCATCGCGGAGTTGGAACATCTGCTTTGATGTCGTTATCAAAGAGTTTGATTTCGTCAAAAAGGTAGATGAACCTTGTATATACAAGAAGGTGGCAGAGAGTAAGGTTGTCTTCCTCGTATTGTACGTGGATGGCATACTCTTGATAGGAAATGACATTCCTATGCTGCAATCGATCAAGCTCTTCTTATCACAAAGATTCTCAATAAAAGATCTAGGCGATGACTCATACATCTTGGGGATTAAGATCTATAGAGATAGATCTAAATGGATACCGGGATTGTCCCAATCCAGGTACATTGACACCATACTAAAAAGGTTTAGTATGGAAGAATCCAAGCGTGGGTTTTTACCCACGATCTCTGGGCCCACTCTCTTCAAAGAGATGTCTCCCAAGACTGATTTGGAGAGAGCTAGCATGCAAGGGATACCCTATGCATCGGAGTAGGCTCTATTATGTATGCGATGCTATGTACCAGACCCGATGTAGCACACTCACTAAGTGTAGTGAGTAGGTATCAAGAAGATCCTGGAGAGAGTCACTGGACAGCTATGAAAAGCATTATCAAGTACTTACTTAGGACTAAAGAGATGCTCTTGGTGTATGGCAATGGAGAACTCCAAGTGGAGTCCTTTACCGATTCGAGCTTCCAGAGTGATAAGGACGACTCTAAGTCGCACTCGAGATTTGTCTTCACCCTCTACGGAGGGGCGGTATGCTAGAAGAGTTCCAAGCAGGAAACCATGGCAGACTCGACGATGGAGGCTGAATACATCGCTGCCAACGATGCTGCTAAAGAGGCTGTCTGGATCAAGAAGTTCATAACTGAACTTGGAGCGGTTCCATCCATTAAGGATCCAATATCTTTGTATTGTGATAACAATGGAGCGATGGCTTTGGCTAAGGAACCCAGGTCCCATCAGCGATCCAAGCATATTCTGAGGCGTTATCACCTGATCAGGGAGATAGTTGATCGCCGGGAGATCGAGGTCAGGAGGGTTGACACGAAGAACAACACAGCGGATCCACTCACGAAGGCCATTCCCCAGATACAGATCGAGAGACTCTTCGGGATGCTCGGTATGCGATACTGCAGCAGCTGGCCCTAGTGCAAGCGGGAGATTGTTAGTTGTATGTATGCCCTAGAGTCCAGTATTGTACATATGATGTATATTATATTGGATGCTTGGACATATATAGAGAGGACTTTCTTGCTCGATATGATAGTATGCTATCCGGTTGCTCTTTATCTTAATATGTATACTTGTCTCCTGATACTGTCTTATGGTTACATATTGGTAAAGCCCTTAGGATGTGTACTTGACTACCAGGACTATGATGTAGATCATACTAGTGGGGCCATGGTAGTCCATAAGTACATCCTTTAATGTCCCTAATCGTGGGTGTATCGAGACGGGGCATCGATATACCAGAGTAGACTTGCGTATACGCTTCTCGACCCATAAGATGGGCGATGGATGATCCCATATCCATTGGTGTTTGACATTAGAGATGGTATACGGGTGCTCAGTGGAGACTGGGTACACTGGACGGACTCGCCGAAAACTCCCAGATGGTATTATACCTCACGTCAGATGGCAGTTCTCTGGTGATACTTGTACATGTTAGTCTGTAGACCCGAGATCGTCATAGAGTCTTGTGTGATTCCCACTGTGCTTTGATTTCCACCTTACCACGTCTAAGAGAGCGTGCAAAATGGTGGTGTTTAGGCACAGCCCCGAGCCACATGGAGGCAATGAGCGATAGGAGGGGTTTCGTCTTTCCCGGTATTGGGAGTTGATGTTGCGCTGTGCTCGATTAGCCATAATAGGGAAGTCCCTGGCCAGGGCTGATTTAGAGATTTACTGGTAAGTGTTACCAGTAGTTTCTCGACAAGTTATGAGCCTCACATCGGCATGACTTATCGGTTATTGGGGTCTGATTTTACCACCCCTAGACTTGATATGCAACATATCAGACGAGGAGACCGGACTGTACGGAAAGTGTTGCCGTAAGGCTTTTGCAATTGTTAGAGCGGGCTTGCTTGCTGATCTTCTGATCGCTCAATACCCGGGTAGCCGTTACGTCCAGCTAGTACCGCTGACGACTTGTGGGTGCTTGATGTGATCATCACCTACTGCCGGCGTATTGACGAGTCTTTAGAGTCCTACATAGAGGTTTTACTGGCTCAGGCAAAACGAAAAAGGAGCACGTATATGATATGTGTGGGACTGAGAATAACGCATGTATGTGATACCGTATTCTATTCTCATGACTTTTGTATCGGTCGGTTATATGAGATATAGCCGGGTTATCGAATCAAGTGTTGATTCGATAAGTCGATACATTGGATGTTAGTCGGTTATATGAGATATAGCCAGATTATTAAATAAAGTGTTGATTTGATGATTTGGTGTATAATTGTATATTTGATATACTAATTTACATTAACTAACATATGCTCACTTAAGCATTTATTTTCTCACAAGTGTACACTTAATATATATGTGATATATATTAAATTGTATTTTGTTTTGTATCATGGTTGTTGATACAACATACATGGGTGTATGAGACTTACACCATGCTAATTATGATAATGGGTTTTAATATTTAAGTAATTCAAAAATTAGTGGAATATTAGCTTGATGCATGAAGCTGGTGGAAGCTTGTGGATGCAATGACTAAGTCCACCAGTTTTGTGTTACTTAAGATATTTAGTAACCTAACCATTACAATTAGCCATGGTTATGTCTCTACATGAGTTAGTATATGATACACACTCACCCATGGTACATTCTCTGACCTCACAAGTTCATTCTCATTTTGCTTGAGCTCATATTCTTCTTCCTTGAGATAAGCTTGCTAGGTTTTCAAAAGAGAGAAAAATATTGTGAGAAAAATAATTCTAAAGTGAGCCCACTTCCTATGTTCTCATCCTCTACTAGATTAGAACTTTAGTATAGGGTGTTTGCCTCATTAATTCTTTAGTTATTGAAGTAGTAGCTTGAGTTAGTATCCCTCGACGTAGATCATCTTCGGCCTCGAAGACTTCAAGCAAGTTCGCCCTTTTCACCTCGAGAAGCCATGCTAGAGTCCATGAGTGCCTTGATCGCAGCGAAGGGACTACAATAAGGAGCTATTGAAGTGAAGGACCGATCTACAAAGGTTGTATTTCTATTTCACTTAGTGCTAAAAAGATTACTATCTTTTTGTTACCCTAGCTTTTCTAGTTTGATTCCTAGGATTAATTCGTTAGCACCCTCTAATGGTTTAAATATGGCATGTGTGATGCTACCAAACCCTAGTAGTGGTGCTAAGGAAACCCTTCACATGGCTTCCGAAAAAGAAGAAAGCTGTGCTTCCGTGAGTCACCGATCACAAACTCGTTCGCTGACTAAGGCTCTGGAGCAATAACAAAAGCTCCAGGAAATGCTGACCAAAATGGCAGCGCTTACCGGACAGAAAGAAAGTCCGGACAAGGAGGCCGAACAGCGCTATGAATAGGAGACCGATACAGAGTTCTTGCGAAGGGTGCTTGAAAGAAAAGACAAAGAAGCCACTGAAGACACTGCTAACATGAAGCAGATGGTGCTTTTGTTTCAGGACATGGTTGGAATGATGATCTAACCAGAACCCCCAGTCGAGGATCTGCCGATAATCATCGAGGATGACAGAGGGGAAACATTGAACCCTCTTCCGGCCTTATCAACAGCCAAGGAGGAAACGATCTCCGAGTCTGCTCTTGATGATCATATAGCTCAACAAATAAGAGCTCATCAAGCTAATGAAGCGGCTGGCCAAATCGTCAGAACTGGACGACCGTATCCAGACTGGTATGATCAAATAAAGTACCCGCCGGGATATACGATCCCCAAGTTCCATGTATACAAAGGGACAGCGAACCCCCATCAGCACTTTGCGCAATTCAAAGCTCTATGCGGAAACATTGGAAGCCATGACAAACCGTTGCTTCGCCAGTTCGTTGGCAGCCTATCAGAAACGGCCTTTGAATGGTATTCGGAGCTCCCAAATGACTGCGTAAAGACATTCACAGAGATAGAGCTGCTTTTCACACAGTGGTTCGCTAGCGCAAGCGAGCGCACTCCAATCACGGCATTAATCAATGCCAGGGTAAGGCCAGCAGAAACTTGGGTCCAATACGCGATCCAGTGGCGGAACCTATGGTCTAAGTGTGAACAGGGCATTGAAGAATCCCCCACCGTAGGCATGTTCATCGGGGCTCTTGACCCTCAAACGACTGTGTCCCAGTTCATGACATTCTTCAAACCAACCACTTTCCAGGTTTCGATCGATAAATTGGCCCAAATAGACCAGATGGGCCCCGGGCCTTCCTCCTCAAATAAGGACCCTCGAAATAACAAGGGTAAAGGGAAAGCGGCCTTCGTTGCCAACACGCAATAACAATCGAGTGGCCCAAAACCGGCTGCTCGCCAAAACAACGCGCATCCATACCCATCCTTAGAGGAAAGGCTAGAATGTGGTTAGTCATTTCCCCACGACAAGACGAGGAGACTGTTAGAATTGGCAGTGTTTAATAAACTCATCACATTGCCAGACCTACGGCGTCCACCGCAACCCGGCGACATCAATAACCTTAACTACTGCTCCTATCACAGAATGGTGAGCCACCCAATTGAAGATTGCTACATCTTCAAGAATTGGGTCGAGGACCAGTATCAACAGGGGAAGTTCGCGCTGTCTAATAACTGGAGGGTAAACCCACCACAGAAGCACACGCCTAAAAAGGTGGATGCGCCGGAGGCATCATGCTCACTCGTGGAAGAAACTCCATGGGAAGTTGCTCTTTCAGCAAAAACCAAAAGAATGCTGAAGGATCTATAGATATGTCCAGCGGTCAGGTGGAAAAGTCTACTTGAACCCGAAATCATCGAAGGGATGCTGAAACCACGTCCTGTACCGAAAGTTGTTGACAAAAGGCAAAACCCCATAATCAAAACCGGGGTAGGACTTATCTTCGTGACTCCGCAATGAGAGATATTGCATTACGCCCTCTCTTTAACAGAGCCGAGGACTAATAACAAAGCTGAATATGAAGCTTTGATAGCAGGTCTCGAGATCGCTATCGACATGGGGATCAAAGACCTCCTTATATATGGAGACTCCCAGCTGATCGTCGGCCAAGTAAATGGCGACTGTCAAACATGCAAGCCAGAGCTGATAAAGTATGGTGAAAGAGTGCAGCAACTGCTGACATAAATCCCTTCTTACATCCTGGAGAGTATACCACATGCACAAAACAGCAAGGCGGACACGTTGGCTAAATTGGCTAAGGAACCGGCCGATGAAGACCTCGATGATGTAAGAATCATTTTGCAAAGCCGCAGGATTCTCATGCCAACAAACATATATTCGGAAGACCTGATAGAGCCATCCAAAGAAAAGAAACGATCGAACAAGTAGCCCTTCAAATAGTGGATGAAGAAAAGGTCAAGGACTGGAGGGAAGTTTTCATAGACTAATTCAAATCCCATCAAACGCTCAAAAATGCGCCGTTCAGATATCAGCTCATGAAACGAGCTTTGTCTTTCACCTTCGTCAATGATACTCTATATAAAAGATTGTTCGAGAGTCTGTGGCTAAGATGCATGGGACCATAAGAAATGAAGAAAGTCATCCAAGAAACTCACGATGGACTCTGCGGTTCTCATCAAGCCGGGCCAAAGATGAAGCTGAAGATAAAAAGAATGGGTTACCATTGACCCACAATGATTCTGGACTGCCTCGAATACACGAAGCAGTGTCACTCGTGCCAAATTCATGGAGACTTCATCAACCAACGTCTAAATCCGCTACACCCAACAGTAGCTAGCTGGTCGTTCGAAATGTGGGGAACCAATATAATTAGCCCTATTGACCCAGTATTGTCCAAAGGACATCAGTTCATATTGGCAACGACCGACTACTTCTCCAAGTGGACAAAAGCAGTACCACTAAGGGAGGTGAAGACGGAGAATATCCTCCATTTCTTCAGAACCCATGTCATCTATCAGTTCGGCACTCCGCGACGAATTATCTAGGATAATGGGCCAGCTTATAGAACTCATAAAATCAGCCGCTTCACATAACAACATAAAATAGACTAGAGATACACTTCAGACCATTATCCTCGGGCCAACGGTCTAGCTGAAGTTTTCAACAAGACCATGATAAAGATTATAAAGAAAACGGTATCCAGAAACAAAAAAGATTGGCATGAAAGGATGCATGAAGCTCTCTCGGTGTACCGAACAATGTTCAAAACGGCCACGAATACAACACCATACGCGTTGGTATTCGGTACGGAAGCAGTGCTACCCCTGGAAATAGAACTTCCTTCTCTACGAGTAGCGGTTCGATACGAGCTGACAGATGAAGAAAATGCTCATCTTCGGCTTGAGGAGCTCGACGCTTTTGACAAAACTCGCCTTATAGCACAGCAAAATCTGGAGGCTTATAAGGCAAGGATGACACGGTCATACGAAAGACAGACCAGGCCGAGAACGTTCTACCAAGATGAACTCATGCTAGTCAACAAAAGACCAATAATTCCCAATCGTGCAAAATGGTGGAAGTTCGAGCCGAACTATGAAGCCCGTATATTATAGACAAAGTCTACCAAGGTGGAGCCTACCTACTTATGGATATGTCTGGCGAAAGGCCTTTCCGGCCAATAAACGGCCGATTCCTCAAAAAATACTACGCTTGACGAGCCATGACTTAAGTCGATGATAGATGACGACGCTTGTGTCTGCTCTCTATCTTCCTGAGTCAGGGCTCTGAAAGTAGTATCCAAAAAACTCCGTCGCTTCAAAAATGGCGCCTCAAACATGGCGACAATGGACTGAGAAGTCCTTAAACTAACTATCTTCCTCAAAAATGGCGACAACGTACTAAGAAGTCCGTAAACTAACTATCCACCTCAAACAAGGCAACGACGGACCGAGAAGTCCTTAAACTAACTGTTCGCCTCAAACAAGGAGACAACGGACCGAGAAGTCCTTAAACTAACTATCCGCCTCAAACATGGCAACAACGGACCGAGATGTCCCTAAACTAAAATTTCACCTTAAACATGGCAATAATGAATCAGAATGTCTTTAAACTAGCGCACTGCCATAAATACTGCGATGTCCTCCCTTGAGAGCTAAATTACAATCGAAATCTCAATGGCGAGAGTTGCAGCTCAAGTCTGACCAGTAAACAGATGGGCACCTGCAGCGAAACCACTCTTGGGTATTCCATCGTTAAAAAAAGGGTATGTCCACAAGCGAAATGGGCACGGATGAAAACCCAAAAGGGCGCCGTGAGTAAAAACAGCAGGACTGCCGGCGAGCTTTGTGAAAACCCAAAAGGGCGCAATCTCGTAAAAAAAACCTGCGTCAGATCCTTACGACTCACAAAGGAGCAATACACTTAGGAATCCCTACGATTCCTAAGAAGGAACTACACTTGGGAGATCCCCCACCAAGTTCCACCAACAACGAGAAATGTCCCCATATGGTGAACGACACTTGTAAGTCCTCTTGACTTATAAGGATAAAACACTCTTGCAACATCCTTACGACTTACAAGAGAAAATACACTTAGCAGTCCCCATGATTCCTAAGGAGAAAATACACCTATGGGAGCTTCACGACTCATAGGGTGAAACATCTTTATGAGACCCTTACGGCTAATAAAGTCAAAAAGCCTTAGTCGACAGGATCCTAATCTTATTTGCTAAGCCATCTTTGTTTAAACCGACAAAGGAAAATGATGATTCGCTCTTGGCAACATTCCAGTTGCAGCAATGCCGATGCCTTAATAGGTGTCAAACTCTAAGTCTTTTCATGGCAAATGATGATACACTCCTTGCAATATTCCGGTTGCAGCGATGCTGTTGCCACAATGGGTATCAGGACCAAGTCCCCAACTCGCAACAAAAATCAACGAGCAAAAAATATGCATAAAAAACTGGAATGTTTGGGAAACTCACAATAAAAAGCAGTGAGTAAATAAAAAATAGCCGAAATGATTGGGCACCGCGATAAATAGCCAAAATGATTTGGCAATCGCGACTTTCACGACATAAAAGCTGAAAAGATAGAGCATCACGGAAAGAAATAATATATATATATATATATATATATATGAAACTTTATTTCCTTGCAGGTAGCTCCACACCGAGCCCTGTATGTCCATGGTATATGAAACTTTATTTCCTTGCAGGTAGCTCCACACCGAGCCCTGTATGTCCATGGGAACAAATGAAAGAAAAGGAACTGTATTTTCCCACCATGCCTCGTTAAAGGGAGAGCCAGATCTTGATGGCAATATCTACAGCCTAAACATCGACTCGACATGCTTATCATGCCATCAGGATGCAGACGTGATGTCAACAAAGACCTAATGGTCGAATTAAAAAGGAGTGATGGAAAAATCCTAACTCCAAGTCTTGATGGTTCATATACAACCTAAAGACTATCCAGGCGTTCCTTCTCATACCAGCAGGATACAGATGCAATGTCAATAAAAGACCCAAGGGTCAGAGAAAAAATGGAGTAACGGCAAAATCCTAACTCCAAGTCTCGATGGGACATATACACCTAGAGACTATCACAGCGTTCCCTCTCATTTCAACAGGATGCTGATTCGACTATCAAATAAAATTGGAGCAATGGCATATTCCTAGCTCTGAGCTTCAATTGCAATACATACAACATAGAAGTCCTACAGATGTCTCACTTACTTCAGCAAAGAAACGGCACGACATCGTCAAAAAAAAAATGAAGTGACGGCATATTCCCAGCTTCGGGTCTTAACGACAACTCATATAAAGACTAAAAAACCATCGGAGATCATCCCATCCCAGAAGGGTGGGGTGATGGTTCATCGGGGCTCCAAATTAAACCTAACCTCAAGTAAAAAGCGTCATAGCAAATCCCTAATGCTTGCTCTTCTGGTGGTAATATGACCTAAGGAGATTACTTGAAGACGTCTTGTCCAGCCCCCGAAAGGATCAGAGATACGGCAGTCATGGGGCTACTCGAACAGCGGCTTAAAGACTGCATATCGAGGAATATATCAGCCAACGCGACGGTACCACAGATTAAAGACCCAGTACCACAAACCTAACGGACCTCTGTTGTAAAAAGAATGGGGCTTATCTATATACAACGTTAGGATAAGTTTGCCTGTAAACCCAAGGGAGGCAAACTAAAAAGACTCTGAAACGAGTGAATAAACTACAAGCTCCGAGATGAGTACATAAACTAGAGACTCCGAAACAAGTGAATAAACTAAAGACTCCGAAACGAGTAAATAAACTACAGACTTCGAAATGAGTAAGTAAACTGCATACTCCGAAATGAGTACATAAACTACTTTGCGCTAAATTATAACAATCAAGAAAAGAAAAGTGCAGATATGAAAGGAAAAAAGGCTTATTATTCATACTTCAGAAAAGACTACACAGTGATGATGATTATGATGATGATGATAAAAAAATTCTACTACATCATCTGAGGTCTACAACAATAAGACGCTAAACTCCGGATATAGATTCTCAAACTCAAAAGCAAGTTTGAGCAGTGCGCCTTCAGCTTTATTGACCAACTTTTTGTGTATCTTCTCATGGATTTAAGCCGCAGGGTCACCACTGATATCCCCCACCCTCTAATATGCTAATATTATTGCTTTCTATTGAAAGACGCGGTGCAAGATGGTGACGAGATTATCTTTCCGTTTGTTTGAGATCAACCCCACCAAGTACACTGAATGTACCTTATCTTCAGCATCATCGAGCGCTTGAAGCGGCATAACCTCAAGGCGCCCAGATATAGCTTCCCAGATTGACCCAACGAGAGCAATCGACCGTTGTAATCATCAAAGCGACGCATCACCGCATCCCATTGGGCGTCTGTGAACTCCTGTCCTTGGCAGCGGTCTTATATGCGAATCTCCTCGTAAGAAATAATCTTTTCAAGATCGTACAGATGACCAGCCATGGTACCTAAAAAAGGGTGGAGCGTTAGCGATTAACATTTTAAAGTCACCATAGTGGGCTACAGAAAATCAAGCTGATGGCTCATCAATGATGATACATGTGCCCATTGTGAGAATCCGAAATGATTCTCATTAAATAAATAGTGCCCATTAAACAGCGGAGTTAAAAACTCCCAATATTTCCCAAAAAGCGGGCTCTTTAAAACAAACAACATATTAAAATTGGTGGAAAAAAAGAATTAAAACCCCAAAAATAATAATAATAATAATAATAATAATAATAATAATAATAAAACATACAAGAATGGTAAAGGGAATAAAATTCCCAAAGTTCTTAAAATCCAAATTAGAGCCAAGCTCTGGAAAAAAAAATGGAATTAAATTCCCCTAAAATCCAAGAACAATCCCTATTCTAAAAGAATTCATGGAATCCAATTTCTGAACAAGTGTCAAGATTAACAGTAGGGTAAAACCCTAAATAAGATAATTAAAGATTCTCAAGTCTTGGATGAGAGCATTAAGATCCATGTAAAAAGAAAGTCTTTAGATCTCCAAGAGATCGATTCAAAAAAAAAATAGCTAAGCTCTGTCATAACTGATAATGAACTTAAAACCCAAAACCAAGAAAATATATATGCTCAAAAGGAGTTAAGAGCTAAGCTCAGTTCATAGTTCTTACTAAGAAATCTGGCAGAGTTCTGGGAGACAGAGATCTAAGCTGTGGGAAATGAGAATTAAATTCTCAAAAGAAATGAAGGTCCAAGAAGGAAGATGACGAAACGGCAGTCATCTCAAGGGCCAAAGGCCCTATTTATAAGATGTGAAAGGACGGTTCAACTCCTTAGGAAATCGAACGGTAGAAAAAAGTGACATTGTTGCACCCACGTGTTAACTACGTGAGAAAAATGGTAGGGGCATTTGTTCCCCCAATATTTAAACATAATAAAAGAGCTAAGCTCTGCTGAATTTTAAAGAGGCAGCGCCTCACGTGCCCCTCACGAGGGCGCCAGCATCAGCATCAATTTTGTAGGATTAAATCCTATAGTGGCGCCACACGTGCTCCTCACGCCGGCGTCAATGTGCAAAGCACATGAGTACCCACCATAAGAATTAAATTCTTATGTGGCGCCCACATGCACAACACATGAGCGCCGGCGCCCAAGTCAAGATCAATATAACTAAATTCTACATGAGAATTTGGGATACTTTCTGTTAAACAGAGCCGTCGGATCAAAGATCCAGTGGAGATGATAAATCATCATAATATAGAATTAAATTCTATTAGGAGAAAATATCTTCCAAATCTCTCTAAATAAGAAAGATACTCTCGATTGGATCAAAAATCCAATTATAGAATAAAATTCTATTTTGGGAATATATTCCCTCAATCTTTCTAAATAAAAAAGATTGTTCTCTGTAAAACATATCACCCTTGGATTAAAAATCCAATGGTGATTAAAAATCACCATTTTACAGAATAAATTATGTATAGGGGAAAATATTTCCCCAATCTCGTTAAAAACAAGAAATCATATTCGGTAAAACAGAAAAGCCTTGGATTGAATATCCAACGGTGGGTAAAATTCCCCAGATCAATTTTGAGACTAATTAAATCAATCGGAATCTCTCAGTGAGAGATTTTCTTAAAACAGATTAACAATATGTCTCCACTATATAAAAGATCCGAGACTTCAAGTCTCACACAAACGGAGACAGGCAAAAAGAGAGGCAGACAGAGAGAGAAACCCCCCATAAGCTTCTGAAAAATACAGAAAGCTCTCAAAACAGCAGAGAATTTAATTCTCAAAGAAGAAGACTTTCCTCTTCAAGAACCCTAGGTGAAGAAAACACAAAGATCAAAATATCTCTTTTACCTATTTAAGGGTTTAACCTTTCTCAAATAACTTGGTTCTTTCTCTGGATCAGAGATCCACAAGACAAGTCTTCCACATGTTGAAAATTTAATTCTCATTGGGAAGATCTTGTTCTTGAGAATCAAAGATTCAGAAAAGAATTAGGTCCAAAAGAAAAACAAAAAGAAACTATCCTACAGGAATTTAATTCCTCGGAAAATAGGATTTAACTATAAAAGAAACTTAGTTCTTATAAAATAAAAAGCATAAGAACTTTGATTTTGAAGAAAACCTGATCCCAGATCTTTAAAATAAAGATCTTGGTGCCAGTAATGATCAAAATGCCGTTAAAAGAGATTCAAACTACGAAAAAGAAAAGAACTTAGCGCCTCACGTGCTTTCCACGTAGACGCCCCCAGCAGCGTTCAGCGCCTCACGTGAAAAACACGCAGGCGCCTAAAATAGAAGGCTAGCGCCTCACGTGAAATACATGTGTGCGCTGAATAAAAAGTGCTTAACACTTCATGTTAGTTATATGTATGCCCTAGAGGCCATTACTATACATAGGATGTATATTGTAGTGGATGCTTGGACATATATAGGGAGGACTTTCTTGCTCGACATGATAGTATGCTATCTGGTTGATCTTTACCTTAACGTGTACACTGATTGTCTCTCTGTTACATGTTGGTAAAGCCCTTAGGATGTATACTTGACTACCTGGACTATGATGCGGATCATACTAGTGGGGACATGGTAGTCCATAAGTACATCCTTCAAAGTCCCTAGTCGTTGGTATATCGAGACGGGGCATCGATATACCAGAGTAGACTAGCGTATACCTTCTCGACCTATACAGATGGGCGATGGATGATCCCATATCCATTGGTGTTTGACATCGGAGATGATATACGGGTGCTCAGTGTAGACTGGGTACACTGGACGGACTCGCCGAGAACTCCCAGATGGTATTATACCTTACGTCAGATGGCAGTTCTCTGGTGACACTGGTACAGAGTAGTCTGTTGACCCGAGATTGTCATAGAGTGTTATGTGGTTCCCACTGTGCTTTGATTTCCACCTTACCACGTCCAAGAGGGCGTGCAAAACGGTGGTTTTTGGGTACATTCCCGAGTCACATGGAGGCAATGAGCGATAGGAGGGGATTCGTTTCTCCCGGTATAGGGGGTTGATGTTGCGCTGTGTTCGATTAGCTATAACCGGAAATCCTTGGCCAGGGTTGCTGAGATTTACTGGTAAGTGTTACCGGTAGTTTCTCGAACTATTATAGACCTCATATCGACACGACTTATCGAGCTGTTGGGGTCTGACGTTTACCACCCCTAGGCGAGATATGCGACATATCAGACGAACAGACCGGACTGTACGGTAAGTGTTACTGGTTGGATTCACAGGAGTGTGAGCGGGCTTGCTCATCGATCTTCTGATCGCTCAATACCCGGGTGGCCGTTACGTTTAGCAGACCGCTTGCGGCTTGTGGGTGTTTGATATGATCATCACCTGCTGCCGGCGTATTGATAAGTCTTTAGAGTCCTACACAGAGGTTTCCTGGCTCAAGCGAAACGAAATAGGAGCGCATATGAGATATGTGCGGGACCGAGAATAATGCGTGTATGTGATACCGTATTTCATTCTCGCGATGAATGTATCAATTGGTTGTATGCGATATAACCTAGTTATCGAATCAAAGATTGATTCGATAAGCCGATACATAGGATACTAGTCGGTTATATGAGATATGACCGGATCGTTAAATCAAGTGTTGATTTAATGATTTAATGCATAATTATATATTTGATATATTACTTTGCATTAACTAGTAGTTGTTCACTTTAAAAGGATTTTCTCACTCGATTGTGCACATTGTATATGTGATATAGTTTTGTGCACTAGTTTGTATCATGTTTGATGATACATGCTAACTTGGATTTGTGTAAGACTTTGAACGATGTTTAAGTGAATGGTTAGGGTTTTGTTATCTTTTCTTAACTATTTATTTAGTTTATATCCTTTTAAGGCAAGTAAAGAGAGAAATGGTTGCTTTAAAGGATGAAGCTTGTTAAAGCTTCATGAAGCCTTGACCAAGTGACCATTTTTGTCTTCATACCTAACCTAACCATTCACCTAACCTTAGTTTAGTCTCTACACTTGACCATGGTTGGTTTATGATAAGTATTCTTTGATTTTCTATTTAGAAAATAACTTATCATAATAATCTTCTTCTTTTTCCTCTTCTTCTTCAAGAAGAAAACCTTGATTTCATCAATGGTGATTTGATGAAAAGAGTGAGAAATCCAATTCTAAAGTGAACCCACTTCCTATTTCTTCATCCTCTACCTCTTGCCAAGTAGTATAGGGTGTTTTCTTCACAAGTTTCTTGACTTGGTGAAGTTGGAGCTTGATCTAGTGTTGCCTCGACGTAGATCATCTTCGGCATCGAAGCCGACGACCAAGCCCGCCCATTTCTCCGATGAAACCGACGCTAGAGCTCGGGATTCTATTTGGACAGCGAGGAGACTTCATCATGGAGCTATGGAGGTGGAGGACCGGATCTACAAAGGTTGTATTTCCGTTCTTTTAGTTAAGTTGTTAACTATTCGCATTTGTTTCGCCTAAAATCTTGTTAACTATCCGTATTAGGGTTTCTCGGCACTTGTATTTTTTGAAATTGGCATGGTTGATACCTTGTGAGACCTCATTAGTGTGCCTAGGAACCCTCCAGTGGTATCAGAGCCTAGCTAGAGCCTTAGGCAAAGTGTAGACGACGTTTGAAACCCGATCGAACCGAAACCCTAAAAACCAAATTGCTCTCTGGACTTTTTCCAAAAACTGGGTTTTTTCCAGATTAAAAATGCTTAAAAAATTCAGCAGGGAATTATAAGAATTACGGTGCAAAATTTGACTAATGATACCTCAAACATACGGCGGAACCGCGACAGAAGCCTAGCTTCTGCGGCGGTTCCGCGGCTCTCTGGTGACATCAGCCTTCCATATTTGCACAGTAATTCCTCTTTCACAGTGCTGAGTTTTATGGGAATTTTTAATATTTATTCAAGAGTTGAATTTTTCTGGGGTTGTTTTGGGGATTCGATGATTCGATCGGATTATCAGATTTTGTCTATGTGGATTCCGGATAATTTTTGAATATGTTAAAAAGTTCGACCGGATATAAATACCCACCTTTTCCCCTGTCGGGAAATTTCCAAGTGTTGGATCTTTCCGTAGTTTAACGACGTTCTAAGTAGTGCAAGTAACGCGATGGTCCCTCTAGAAGACAACAAACCTTAACTCGATTATGTGACCGTCTTGAACTGCCCTTTGAACCTTAGGGTTTGGGGCAGTACGGCGTGCCACATGTGAGGCGTTGGCTTGACCCTTCTACGGCTGGACCGTTGGTACTGAGGCATGAAGTGAACGTCTTTGAACTTATTTCATGTGTTGATCTATTTCGGGAAAACTTGGGCGTTCGTTTGTTCGAACGGAAAGTTTAACATTTTCTATTTATCTGGAATGTGATACAATAATTGGAATTCACAAGCAGTTAAGAGATAACTAATTTGAATGTTATAAACATAGCACTTTAGTCTCACTTGATCGGCTGCCACGGAATTTTGATGTGATCAAAAGTCCGTCGCAATCACGTAGCGTACGCGGATACTCGCCGGGTAAACTTAATAGACAGCCTCACTACATAGCCCCGACCAAGTGACTGTAGGAGAACCCCGTCGCCGAAAGCATCCGTTCGGGTGCTCGCGGCAGCGGTGTTCCGCCTTGGTGCATTTCGTCGACGGTATCGGGGGTGCGGCCGTCTACTAAAGTTTGCGACGAGCATTCGATCAGTATGTCGGGAATCTTGTTGAATTACCCGACTTGATATTGAAAAGAGTTTTCAATAATGTGACTAAAATGCGGGGTTTATAATTGTTAGGCATGCGATGTCTAAGGAAGTCATTTGATTAGGCATGCGATGTCTATGCAGGTTGCGGATTCCAACTGTTGTAGTTTTACTCTTTCTTTTCTGTGACCGTAAGTGTAATATGTGATATCGCCGGTTTCGTTGCTATATGTCAACGACAATTGGGATGGGCATATTTACTTACGTTGATGACATGTGACGTTATGTGTTGCTGGATATGTTATATTGGATCGTCGTGTTTGAATAGCCGGGGTTTTTTATGTGAGATGAGTGTTTTCATTTTCATTCATGTAAAAACTTGTATGTAATATTCTTTTATTGGGGCACTTCCTGGTTGCGGAAGATGTCACCTTTTGTATATTATTTACTTTTCCGCACTAGGATAGACCTAAGGAGGGGAGCACAAGTAACCGGGTTCTGGAGTCCAGTGGGAGACCAACTCGAGGAGTCGAGTCCGGGTCTCCTAACTCTAGAATTGGAAGGGTTTCTTGCCGCTCTCGTAGGGGTCTAGGGGTATGGGTTTGGCTATTCATCGCGACCGTGGAATCCGTGTTTTATACTGGCTCGTATTGAAAACACGGACGTCCTAGTATATCCAATATTTCATATGATTCTTCTACTGCAATATCTGTGATGTGATCATGTGATGTTCTGTGATAGATACAGTATATAGTATATATGATATATTATATAGACGTTACTTATGTTTTGCACCTGCACTAGCCCTGCCCTGCTCTGTCGTTAGTTACCTAACCTAACGGTGCACGAGGGGACATCGAGGCGAATGCGGATGGCATAAGTGTACGTCGTATTTATCTGTGATGTTTAGGTACTTAAATGATGGGACTTCATTAATGTGATTAATGAAATAAAAGAAACCTAAGATGTTGTAGAATCGAATTTCAAAAAAAAAACAGGTAGCTACAGTTCTTGCTTTGCACAGCGGTATATGTGATATATCCTGCACCTTATTCGATGAGGAAAGGACCGAGATCCCTTCACCGGGAGTGACTCCTTTAGCAATAAACTGGCAGATGCTACACACTTGGTTTGTCTTCTGATTGCTTTTAAGAGTTTTGCTTTGCACAGTGATATATATGATATATCCCGCACCTTATTCGATGAGGAAAGGGCCGACGATCTCTTCACCGGGAGTGACTCCTTTAGCAAAACTAGAAAAGCCTAAAAAACACTCCATTTCAAAATCATTTGATTCTACAACGATATCAAGTTCATTACGCAATAGGTTTTCAGAAAAACCTGTCGTAGCCCTCCGTCATTTCAGATAAGTACTAGTTAGTATTCGTGCTGCGGTAGTTTGGCATTCGTCAAGGCGTAGTGTACGGTAGCTAACTAGTATTTATCTGCTTTTGCATATGATGCAGATTGGATTAGGGTATTCGTACGGCGTTGTTTGGCATTCGTCAAGGGTCGTGCGGATGGGTTTAATTCAATCAAGAAATATACGGGTTGAACTTGACTAGTGGACTATGGGTTGTTTGGCATTCGTCAAGGTCATAGAACACTAGGGTTAAAATATTATCGGGAATTTCAAGTGTTGAAATTTGCAATGAGATTGCATACCTTCTATGAGATAGTTGGATCCCGATACCCGCTGCGAGTAAGAGTTACTCCTGGTAGAGTTTTACACATTACAATTAGCCGATCAAGTAGGTGTCTAGAAAAGTGTCAACGAGGTTACGCCTCTGGGAAAATGAGGTTTACATTAATTAGGTTCGTGCGAAAGCACGGGGCACCTCCCTCAAAGTACCGACACTGGCCTGGCTAAAAGATTGGCGAACTTGTAGTGTGTAATTAATCCCGGCTAGTCTTTCCTTTTAGGGTTTGAAGGAAGATTTGACAAAAACAGTGGGAGCCATCCTGATTAGATAAAATAAAAAGCAATCTATTCTTGCAAGAGCATACGCTGAGTGTTTTCTTGTCTCTCTCTCCAGGTAGCGACCATATCACGCCTTAATCAAGATAATAATACGGAAGAATTGACCGGGCCCACTTGTTATACTGAGCTGGGGAACGTTGGTCCCGCTCCAACTTATAATTGTTTTAAGACAGAGCAGGAAATTGGGGATTACCAGAATTCCCGTGCCGCCCAAACGAAGAGAGTGCATGCTGATGCATCATCTTCGGGTGTGTTCATTACAAAGAACTGTTTCTCAGTATCCTCTGCATCCTGGGTATTTGATACCGGATCAAGATCCCAGATATGTAATCTGTTACATAGGGCTACAAAAGGGTAGAAAAACTGAGAACGGGTGATAAGTTTCATGAGGCAGAAAACGGGGCAAGTGTTGCAGCCAAGTCTGTTGGTCACTGTCACCTTGTATTACAAATACATTGATTCTGAACAAATGCTATTAGATACCGAACCTGATATACAAAATCATATCATTCTCTTTATAAGTAAAGAAAGGATATAATTTTGTATTGATGGATAATGTTTTGAACATTTCCTATATCAAAAGTTGATAAGATCAGGCACGTTATCTAAAAGCATTGATGTTCTAAATCAAACTACAGTTCTTAGTATATGGAACACACACAAGAGGAAGAGTTCAGAAATGAACAAATCCTTCTCGAGGTATTGTAGACTAGGTCATATCAATGCGACCCGACTAGCTTAAGTTATATATAGATACATGTTTAAATCTGTTTGAATTTACATCTTGTGAAACCTGCCAGTCATGTCACAGAGATAAGATGACCATAGCTCCGTTTACTGGAAACAGAGAAAGAGTTAGTGAACTCTTGGGATGATACATGTTGATGTATGTAAGGTCCCCTGTCTACACATGCCAAGACCGGTTCCTTGTACTTCATTACATTCTCTGATAATCTCTTTAGATTCAGACATATGTTCTTGTTGAAACACAAGTCCGAACCTTTTGAGATATTCACAGAATATGATTTAGAAGTAGAGAACCAAAATACGGGTATAAGTATTATGTCCTTTGATGAGATCAAGGAGGAGAATACTTGAGCACGGAATTCTTGAACTATTCTAATAGAGAATGAGATTCTCTCACAGCATTACTCCTCCGTATACACCATAGCACGATGGTATATCGGGGCGAAGCAATCACACCCTATATGATAAGGTGTGCTCTATGATGAGTACTACTGAGTTACCTATTTCCTTATGGGAATTATGCACTTGAGAAGCTGCATACCTATTGAATAGGGTTCGAATCAAATCAGTTGCCTACCACTCCATATGAGATATGGTATGGAAAGAGCCCATGTCTTAAGCGAGTTAAGATTTGGGGTTGTCCGGCCTATGTCTAAAAGCAAAATCCGGACAAACTCGAGGTAAGATCTGTTATGTAGAACTGGAAATGTTCCAGCTATACAAACTGCAGCTGATGATTTGAAAGAACCAAAGGATTCAATAGTTACCAACGAACCTCGGCCTCTCCGCCGATCTAGTAAGGTTCCTCACCCGCCTGAGAGATACTTCGGTTACTCTATGACAGTGGGAGCGAGGATTACATCATGAGATGATGACCCAACTAGTTTCGAGCTGGCCATCAGGAGTAGGACTCTGTAAGAATGGCTGGATGCTTAGCAATCTGAGATGGAATCCATGTACACCAACAAAGTATGGACTTTGGTTGCTATATCTGAAGGGTTAAATCCCCATCAGGAGCAAGTATATCTTGAGAAGATTACTTGGTGTAGATGGAAAAGTTGAGACTTTCAAAGCTAGACTTGTTAAAGCTTTTCGTCATCGACCAGGCGTGAATAATGATGAAACCTTTTTAAGTAGCTATGCTTAAGTCCATCCAGATCCTACTTTCTACGGCTACATACCATGACTACGATATCTGGCGGTTGGGTGCCATGACTGCTTTTCTAAATGATGTCTTAGAAAAGAACGTCTATAAGTACACAGCCAGAGGGCTTCGTAGACAGTGGGAGCAGCGGAAACGTGTACAAGATCCTTTATAGGATAAAGCAGGTATCGCGGAGTTGGAACATCTGTTTTGATGTGTTAGTCAAAGAGTTTGATATCATCAAAATGGTAGATGAACCTTGTATAAACAAAAAGGTAGTAGGGAGTATGGTGATGATCCTCGTAGAGTACGTGGATGACATGCTCTTGATAAGAAAGGAGTTTCCTATGCTACGCTCGGTCAATCTCCGCTTATCACAATGATTCTCCATATAGGATCAAAGTGATACCTCCTAAATCCTGGGTTTTGGATCTATGAGATAGATCTAATTGGATGTTAGGATTCTCACTAGTTCTAGTGAGATGGTATCAACCGATCCTAGGGAGAATCACTGGAAGGGTTCCAGGGTGATAAGGACGACTGAGAGTCAGTCACAGGCATTGTCTTTACCCTCAGTAAAAGGGACGGTATGTTGGAAGAGTTCCAAGCTAGATACCGTGGCATACTAGACGATAAAGGCTGGATACATCGCTACTTAAGATGCTACCAAAGAGGCTGTTTGGGTGTATATTAGTTCATGAGATGAACTTCGTTCCTACCATTGTGAGACAATGGAGTTGTGGCTTATGCCAAGGAATACCCGTCCCATCAGTGACCCAGGCGTATTCTGAGGCAGCATCACCAGATCATGGAGATAGTTGATCTCCAGGGTGATCTAGGTTAGGAGAGTAGACTCAGAGGACAACACGGCGGATCCACTCACAAAGGCCTTTTCCCAGAGAGAGACTTTTATGGGATGGTTGAGTATGAGATACTACAACCACTGCTATCAGATGGCCCTAGTGCAAGTGGGAGATTGTTAGTTATATGTATGCCCTAGAGGCCATTACTATACATAGGATGTATATTGTAGTGGATGCTTGGACATATATAGGGAGGACTTTCTTGCTCGACATGATAGTATGCTATCTGGTTGATCTTTACCTTAACGTGTACACTGATTGTCTCTCTGTTACATGTTGGTAAAGCCCTTAGGATGTGTACTTGACTACCTGGACTATGATGTGGATCATACTAGTGGGGACATGGTAGTCCATAAGTACATCCTTCAAAGTCCCTAGTCGTGGGTATATCGAGACGGGGCATCGATATACCAGAGTAGACTAGCGTATACCTTCTCGACCCATACAGATGGGCGATGGATGATCCCATATCCATTTGTGTTTGACATCGGAGATGATATACGGGTGCTCAGTGTAGACTGGGTACACTGGACGGACTCGCCGAGAACTCCCAGATGGTATTATACCTTACGTCAGATGGCAGTTCTCTGGTGACACTGGTACAGAGTAGTCTGTTGACCCGAGATCGTCATAGAGTCTTGTGTGGTTCCCACTGTGCTTTGATTTCCACCTTACCACGTCCAAGAGGGCGTGCAAAACGGTGGTTTTTGGGTACAGTCCCGAGTCACATGGAGGCAATGAGCGATAGGAGGGGATTCGTCTCTCCCGGTATAGGGGGTTGATGTTGCGCTGTGTTCGATTGGCTATAACCGGAAATCCCTGGCCAGGGTTGCTAAGATTTACTGGTAAGTGTTACCAGTAGTTTCTCGAACTATTATAGACCTCATATCGACACGACTTATCGAGCTGTTGGGGTCTGACGTTTACCATCCCTAGGCGAGATATGCGACATATCAGACGAACAGACCGGACTGTACGGTAAGTGTTACTGGTTGGATTCACAGGAGTGTGAGCGGGCTTGCTCATCGATCTTCTGATCGCTCAATACCCGGGTGGCCGTTACGTTTAGCAGACCGCTTGTGGCTTGTGGGTGTTTGATATTATCATCACCTGCTGCCGACGTATTGATGAGTCTTTAGAGTCCTACACAGAGGTTTCCTGGCTCAAGCGAAACGAAATAGGAGCGCATATGAGATATGTGCGGGACCGAGAATAATGCGTGTATGTGATACCGTATTTCATTCTCGCGATGAATGTATCAATTGGTTGTATGCGATATAACCTAGTTATCGAATCAAAGATTGATTCGATAAGCCGATACATAGGATACTAGTCGGTTATATGAGATATGACCGGATCGTTAAATCAAGTGTTGATTTAATGATTTAATGCATAATTATATATTTGATATATTACTTTGCATTAACTAGTAGTTGTTCACTTTAAAAGGATTTTCTCACTCGATTGTGCACATTGTATATGTGATATAGTTTTGTGCACTAGTTTGTATCATGTTTGATGATACATACTAACTTGGGTTTGTGTAAGACTTTGAACCATGTTTAAGTGAATAGTTAGGGTTTTGTTATCTTTTCTTAACTATTTATTTAGTTTATTTCCTTTTAAGGCAAGTAAAGAGAGAAATGGTTGCTTTAAAGGATGAAGCTTGTTGAAGCTTCATGAAGCTTTGACCAAGTGACCATTTTTGTCTTCATACCTAACCTAACCATTCACCTAACCTTAGTTTAGTCTCTACACTTGACCATGGTTGGTTTATGATAAGTATTCTTTGATTTTCTATTTAGAAAATAACTTATCATAATAATCTTCTTCTTCTTCCTCTTCTTCTTCAAGAAGAAAACCTTGATTTCATCAATGGTGATTTGATGAAAAGAGTGAGAAATCCAATTCTAAAGTGAACCCACTTCCTATTTCTTCATCCTCTACCTCTTGCCAAGTAGTATAGGGTGTTTTCTTCACAAGTTTCTTGACTTGGTGAAGTTGGAGCTTGATCTAGTGTTGCCTCAACGTAGATCATCTTCGGCATCGAAGCCGACGACCAAGCCCGCCCATTTCTCCGATGAAACCGACGCTAGAGCTCGGGATTCTATTTGGACAGCGAGGAGACTTCATCATGGAGCTATGGAGGTGGAGGACTGGATCTACAAAGGTTGTATTTCCATTCTTTTAGTTAAGTTGTTAACTATTCGTATTTGTTTCGCCTAAAATCTAGTTAACAATCCGTATTAGGGTTTCTCGGCACTTGTATTTTTTGAAATTGGCATCGTTGATGCCTTGTGAGACCTTATTAATGTGCCTAGGAACCCTACACTTCATATACGGCCAAAATGGCTTAGTGCTTAGCACCGATTAGGCAGCGCCCAGCGCCTCACATTCTCCTCATGTGGGCGCCACACAAAAAGTGCTTAGCACTCCTTATATAGACAAAACGACTAAGTGCTTAGCACTGAATGGGCTGCGCACAGCGCCTCACGTGATCTTCACGTGTGCGCCACGCAAAAAGTGCTTAGCACTCCTTATATTGCCAAAATTGCTAAGTGCCTAGCACTGATTGGGCAGCACCCAGCGCCTCAAGTGCTCCTCACATGGGGCGCCTCACAAAAAGTGCTTAGCACTCTATATACAGCTAAAACGGCTGATTGCTTAGCACTGATTGGGCAGCGCCCAGCACCGCACGTGCTCCTCACGTGGACGCCGCAAAAAAAAGAAGAAATGTGCTTAACACTATATATATAATTGAGTGCTCAGCACTGATTGGGCGGCACCCTAATTGAATGCTTCACATGATATCCATGTGAGTGTCAGAGCATCAAATAAGTGCTTAGCTTTTTTGCATAAAAAGGGGGATGAAAAAACAGAGCCCAAATAAATGCTTAGCACTTTTGAACAAAACAAAACAAAAAAAAGACTGAACATACTAAGCCCAAATTGGCTAAGTCTCTTACAGTTGAGCCCAAATGCCCTGTCGTTGGACCCTAATAAAATTTAAGAATCCGTAAAATTTTGCTAAGTTGATCTTAGTCTCAAATAAGACTAATGTATCCTTAGTTAAAAATAAATTGGGCCCAAACGCTCATATGTTTAAGTTGATCTTAATCTCAAATTAGATTAACGGTCCTTAAACTAAACATAATATTTTTGAATGAAAGGAACATATAACCTAAGTTCAAAACCAGGTCAAGCAAATCCTAGACCCAAGCTCAAATCTAAAATATACGGATTTGGACTAATCCGCACCCTACGGGCGACAACATAAACTAGTTTCCATATACAATCCATGGGCAACCAAAAATAAACAAAAATACACACGACACGAAATGAACTGCTGGTGCAGGAGAAAGTGGTTATCGCAATGCGGTAACGTAATTAACTGCAGGAGCTTGCGCCTGCATGGATGAGCATCCCCACAATATCCTGCAGGGATGAGCGTTCCCACAATAAAAAAAATCCCTCGTAAAGTGAGGGGGAATCTGATGAAGTCTGCAACAACGGCCACATCTGTCCAAACCTCCGATATACGGTACCATAAATCAACTTGGTATTTTCGAAGAGGTGGACGGATAAATCCAAATAGTTTCTACCCCGAAATTCAAGCAAGACGATCTATCCTAGTTTGTATCTGTTTTCGACGGTAAACAGTGAGGAAACATAGCCATGAGGAACTCAAGAAAAATGGGAGAATGGATGAAGAAGAGAATAGAGTGGAATGGCTTCATAATATTTTTCAACCATGAAAATAAAAAACTCACAACATTTTCTAATAAACTAATGAAGCTCATTCCTCTCTACATGTCTTCAACCATGCTCAATGCCACCTCACCCTCTACCTCATTTCATGAATATTCATAATTGAGGTGTCCATCTTCTAGAACAAATTCCGTATAAATACGAAATACAAACCGGTATACGTATCGAAATACATATTCTCGTATTCGTATAAAAATACGAATAACCAAGAGGGAAAATGAATAGTGGAAAATATTACTAGAATACATATAATAAAAATATATAAATAAATTATTAAATCAAAAGTTGATTTAATAATCCGGCATAATCCTTAGCCGCTAGTATTACCAACCGTCCGATTAAAGTCCGTGTAGCCTGTACACATATTTAATCGGACACCTGTATGTACCAACATACGTCATCTACATCATATCGCCTGAACCGGGAAAACTCTCTGTGTCGGACTCTAAAGACTCGTCAATACGCTGGTAGTAGGTTTAACCACAAGCACGTCAGTGGCACTAGCTGTACGAAATGTCTACCCAGGTATTGAGCGAAAGGAAGGTCGACGAGCAAACTCATCCGTATCCCTACTGAGCCTGTCTATGACAATCTCCGTACAGTCGGTCTGTTCATCTAATAGTATCGCATATCGGGGCTAGGGGGTGGATAAAGTCAGACCCCTAATAACGTGATATTTCGTGTCGGTGTGAAGCCCATCACCCAATAAGAAATTATTGATCCAAATCAGTAAATCTCATCCACATTGGCCAAGAATTTCTGGCGATGGACACCGGTGCACAGCGCAACATCTACCCCCAATACCGGGAGAGACGAATTCCCGACGATCCGCTCACTGCCTCCATATGGCTCAGGACTGTACCCAACTAAAAGCTGTTTGCACGACTCCTTTAAGCCATAATAGGGCAGTAATCTGAGCACAATAAGAACTCACATGAGAAAAATGATGATCTCAAATCGACAGATTAACCTGTACTCATGTTACCTGAGAACTGCTATCTGACAATAGGTATAAAACTATCTAGCATGTTCTCAGCGAGTCCGTCCAGTATAACTCGTAACCCAATGAGCACATGTATACTATCTTAGGTAACTAGCTGACACCAATGGCTTATGAGACCGGCCACTGCCGTTCGTCGAGATCTCGAAAAGTATACACCAGTCTACTCCAGAGTATCGACGCCCAGTCTCGATACTCCCACGACTAAGGACATTTAAGGATGTGCTTATGGACCACCCATCTCCCACATATATGATCATCATCACAATGCTGGTAGTCAAGCAAAAATCTTATGAGCACTATCAACATGTAATAGTGATCTATAATATCACATAATGCATGTACATGATGATAAAATCAAACCAGATAGCATATTATCATTTCGAGTAAGACTGTTCTACCCGTATAGGTCTTCCCTCAATCATCACAATCTCCTGCCTACGATTACAATACGTGAATTGAGAGCACTATATCCAATAATCTCCTACTTTCACTTAAGGATAATTACTGTGGTGTCGCAAAGTTACAGCCCGTATGAAACTGAACACTCAACTTCTCTACTAATCAGTCTCGCAAAGCTTGTTTGCCAAACTATCACATTCAAGAAATAGCCACAGTGAATGGATTCGCTCCAATCTTTCTATCTTTAACTCTCTATATCTCAACTTTGCAGAGAAAGACTATCTTCTGAAATGAGCGGTACATGTCTTAGAATTTTTCTGGATATTTGATGGGACCAAGTTCATAAATGAACTCCAAATCCAAAAAACTTCTTAGACCGTATCTTTCACTAAATTTAATCAGTATTCTGCACCATGCCTTCCTTAGTATCCGCTTGGGCCATCTTTCCAACATACTTCCCCTCAAAAGAGTCAAAAGAGAGAAAACTATTAACTCTAACAGCCACTTGTTCATACCAGAATATTGCATTTAATACCCCCCATTCTTTTGCTCGTTTATTTATAGGCAGGTTCTTTTGATCCATGTTTTCTATATATTTACAGGTTACAGGTTTCTAGTCCAAAATAACGCAAATCATACAAAATCTCCATAGTTACGCCAATATCTAGAACATCTGTCACTTACAAATAAAAGCCGGGTTCCGGTCATCCGCATCCGTCCAGTGCAGCTTACCAGTTCAAGAGACAAGACGAAAAACAGTGGTCATTCGTGTCTCGGACAAGCACAGAGCACAGGAGGGGCAGCACAAGATTCAATGGGTGCACGGAGCTCGAGGGAGATAAAGGTCATATGAATTAAAAGTGAAGCCCATTTGGACTGTTGAAAATATGAAGAAATATTGGAAGCATTTTGCAATTTAGGACCTGTACAACAGAAGAATAAAGCAACGTGGAGAAGCCCTAGAAAAATCACCCCATGATTCCCCCAAAGAGCCGCGGCACCGCAGCCAATGTAGCCATTATGCGGCGGTTCCGCGGTCGAGTTGACTCAGTGAAAAGAGATATTTTTGGGGTATTTTGGTCATTGTATTAGGACTCAGAATATGGGTCTAGGGTTTCATCTCTCTGCCTATAAATACTCCAGTTTTTTGCCCAAGTGAGAATGCTTCTTTTTAGTTAGATTTTAGTGTAGTTTAGTTTGTAGTTCTTCTTCTTCTTCATCTATTCTTCATGAAAGTGTAGTGAGAGATCTTGAGTGGAAAATCAATTAAGATGAGGGTGTTTTTCTTTTCTTGTATTTTTATTTTCATGCATTGTATTTTTAATTCTTAGTGTAACTTTATTAATTGTTGTTAAGTAGTTGTTAGTTTTCTTTTCTTTTCTTATTTTGTTTTTCGTTCTCTTTTTATCCGTATTTTCAAGCTATGATACTCAACGGAGTCCCTTGCTAAGGTGAGGGCCCAAGTAGTTAGCTTGCTACCATTTTGTAAAACCGTATTTTTCCTTTCTTTCTTTTCTTCTTTCTTGTTTTCTTTTTATTTTCATTTAAATGTGTGAATAATTTCCACACTTGTTAGGGGCTAAGGAAGGTTAGTATGAGGGACGGAAAAATCCCTTGTACTTCTCTTCGTCAAACACCTTGAAACGAATCTAGACCAAACAAACACAACCCCTTCACTTAGACGCGCTATACGTGACATATAGCCACGATCTAAGTCAAGAAGTCCTTCGGGCGCACTACAACATGACATGTAGTTTTGACTTAATAGGATACATAGTTGTGGGTGTTTGTTCTTGTTGGCTATAGTGCCCTCAAGTCAATATTGGATCGCAGGCACGTGATTGCAATGATTGAGAGAGGACCTATACCGGTAGAACAATCTTACTCGAGATGATAGTATGTTATCTGGTTTGTCTTTATCATCGTATACATTCTTCAGGTGACACTACAGATCACTATTACATGTTGATAGAGCCCATAGGATTCTTTCTTGACTGCCAGCAGTATGATGGCGATCATATACGTGGGAGTTAGGTGGTCTATAAGCACATCCTTAAAATGTCCATAGTCGTGGGAGTTTCGAGACTGGGTATCGATACTCTAAGAGTATACTAGTGTATACTGATCGAGACCCCGACGAGGGGTGGTGGCCGGTCTCACAAGCCATTGGTGTTAGTTGGTTCACCTAAGATGTATACAGGTGCTCATTGGGTTATGAGTACACCGGACGGACTCGCCGGGAACATGTTAGTTGGTATTATACCTATTGTCAGATAGCAGTTCCCTGGTGACATGTGTACAGATTAGTCTATCGACCTGAGATCTCCATTTGTCTCGTGTGAGTTCCTACTGTACTTTGATTACTACCCTACCACGGCTCAAAGGAGTCGTGCAAAAAGGTTTTAGTTGGGTACAGTCCCGAGCCACATGGAGGCAGTGAGCGGATTGTCAGGGGATTCATCTTTCCCGGTATTGGGGGCTAATGCCGCGGTGTGCACGGGTGGCCATCACCAGAAATCCTTGGCCAAGGTAGTCTAGAATTACTGATTTGGATCAATAGTTTCTCAGGTGTTGATGAGCTTCATACCGACACTAAATGTCGTGTTATTAGGGGTCTGACTTTATCCATCCCCGTAGACTCGATATGCGATACTGTCACGACCCAAGGTTTGGATGTGACCGACAGTCAGATTGTATAATATCTAAAGATATCTACACAACCCGAGTAAGCCAAACACCAAGATCAAAACCCTTTTTGCGGAATTTTAGAAAAATTTAGTTTTTAAGTAAAAACTACAGTTTTAAGTATTTAATTTGGTTGCATCCCTAGTTGGGATCAACAATGCTAACAGCGGAAATCATTATACAATTATATATGACATCAATAAGAATCTCAGGCATAAATAAAAGAAATATCATTTGACATAACTAAACGATCTCATCTGTCAAGATAATATACATATAACCACATCTCGTTCTAAGTCATAATACAGGGTCTGATAGAGATATTCTTGATTCAATATACAATACCAAAAGAGGAGGTTACTACATAGGTAACCCACCTAGCAAAAGATGCGATAGAAGCTGATAAATGGATCTGCGCTGCTGCTAACCATCCACTTTACTCCTGCAAGGAACTGTGGCACAACGGGACGAGTTGCCAACTCAATGAATAAAACTAATATATAACGGCTGATAATGTAAATATGACGAACTATAACTAACAGCAATAAGGATGAGTATGATGCATAATAACATGTAAAATCATGAATTTGTATCACTAACTATATAAATCAACTGAAATCTCATCACTTAATTCCAAATAAAGTTCATCTTTCCGTGTACAATATCGACACAAATCTTCCGTTTCCCTCATGCCTCGTTCCTTGAACGATCCTAAAATCAATAACAACGGTCGGTATCATCTAAATATCCGCCGCGTTTCACAACTATCTCCGGTATCGAGTATCTTCGCTAGGCTCCCCGCCTCAAATGCGGCTTTCTTGCCCCTCGGTCTCGACCGGGTCCACCATGAATCCGACTGTATAGCTCCTCTACTCAGTCTGGATTACATGAAAATCCGTGACCGTATAGCTCCCCCACTCGGTCCGGAATAAAACCAAATCATAAAAACAACATCTCATGGTGGACGTTTCACATCAATATGAAGAATTACTGATTTTTTTCGCAATAGTATATGAAAACTTAAAACCACAAATCCTCAAAAAAATACAAATGCCACTTTTATCAACTTTTAACACTTGAATATGAAATATGATGTCATTTATGCAAAGTACTAATAGTATTGATGTTTAAGGTATGATAGGAATCATTTTTAACAGGATAATTACTAAGTGTGAAAGTGACATGTTAATATCGACGAGGTGTAGTGTAACATGTAGATATGTGCATGTACGGCATAACTCGTCGATAATGGTGCAGTATTCTAACAATTAACATGGCGATGTATATATATCTATATGAATGCATATGACCAATTTAACATACAAAAGCCTATTTTTATTTAAACTTAACTACGGGCGTATCATGCCATCTTTACAAAATCCCCCAGTAGATATTTAGTCTACTCACCGGAATCGTCGTAATCTACTCAGAAATCACCAATCCTTTTTCTTTCCTTGCGGCCTCCGAGGTTCCCGTACTCCAATCTAACATTGAATTTAACATGTATAAGAAACGACTACTTTCCGATACGGCGAATACATAAAATACAAGTTGTACGTACTAACTATACTACGTACGACTATTGCAAACTATTTAACACTTATACCAACTGAGATTTAACCCCTCGCTGTTCGTAACAGAAAACAGAATCGAGTTACGAAACGACCGTGTCGTGTTTGAAACATTTTAACCCCATTTCAGATATTAACTCCTAGATTTTATATACTGTTAAATTAACTTAAATAAACAATACCAAAATATCCCAACACCTATACAGAGACCTACCCTAAAACACAAAACACCTAACCCCATCAAAAATCCGGCGACGCCGGATCTACCCTAATCCTCGCCGGCAAAAATCCGAGCATGGAGGTTCGTACTCTTAGGGTTTATTCTAGGTCCAGTTTATAAGATTTAGGCACTGTTTGGTTAAGTTGATTTCCATCTAAACTATAGCAGATTAACACAGAGCTAAATTTTACCTAACATAAGACGTTATCAATATTCGATTTCTAAAATTTTACCATTACAGAACTAAAATCTACCGAGTTAAGAATTATACCTACTGAGGATGGCTGAAAGGTTTTCTCCAAGATACCCAAGTGCTTAGCTCCTAGCTTGATGGTGAAAATCCTTAGCCTAGTTCTTCTCTTCACTTCTCCTTTCCTTTATTTTTTTTTTGTGTGTTATGTTTTCTTTCATTCCTTTGAAATTTTCTAATTTTAATTTGGTAAAAATGATCTGAACACAGGATATAGGGTAAAAGGAATGAGTGAGGTGTAGGAGGAGGTGTCACCAAACAAGGGTGTGGTTGTTTCATGCAAGGTGGAGGTGTTGTGCATGAAGTGTGCATGCAAGAAGGATGTGTCCATACCTTATCGCTCCAATTTGTGTTTTTTTGGTGATAATTTCCGAACTAAAACATTATCTAACCCCTTTTTCACTTACACCCTCAACATTTCTAAGTTTGCACAATTTCCTAAACTTTACACAAAGACCCTTCACTACCTATGATATTATATAACACCATTCTTATTAAAATGAAGCTAAATTTCATACTAAAACCCTTGTAATTTATTAATGGTAAACACTAGAATTTCAAATTAATTTGTTTCACATACTACATATGAAAATATCCTATTTGGTTTTAATAACTTTTTAAATTTACATTTTATTATTTAGTTAATTAATTTTATTTATTTCTAAATTTTCAAAATGTTACAGATACTCATAGACGAACGGACCGGACTGTACGGATATTGTCACTGTCAGGCTCAGTATGGGTTTCAGGATGAGTTTGCTCGTCGGCCTCCCTTTCGCTCAGTACCTGGGTAGCCGTTACGTACAACTAATGCCACTGACGTGCTTGTGGTTAAACCCACTGCCAGCGTATTGATGAGTCTTTAGAGTCCCACACAGAGGGTTTCCCTGGTTCGGGCGAAATGTTGTAGAGGCCGTATGGTTTTATGGCAGGGTTCGATCATATACGTGCACTTGTGCACGGATCATGATCGGACGGATAATACTAGTGGGCTTTGGTTTAAGCCAGATCCTAGTATTATATTGTTGGATTATTTTCTTCTCGTTGTATTCGTATTCTGTCGGAATACGGATGCGGGTATGTATATACGGATGATGGGTATTCTTGTAATTCGTTACAAGATTACTTTAGTAGATGCCATTTCTTTTTAGTTATAAAAATTTAGGGTTTTTAATGTTTATTTGGAATGTAAAGTGTGACTCATTATTCTAGCATGCTCACTTGGTGATTCATGGATATCACATGGGTGTGACTCATGGTGGGTCATGTGGTGACATGCTAGGGTTTTGGTTTATAGTGAGTGATATTTATTGTGAGCAAGTGAGATATTTATTCTTGAGTTATTTTCTTTAGTTGCTAGCATACTAGATTATATATTGCTCACAACAAATACTCACACAACACAACTAATATGAAAAAGGCAGCCACTTCTTTACTTGCTCTTTTTCTTCACTTGAGCTCACACTTCTTCTCCCATGGCATCTTCTTCAACCTCCACCCAAACCCTTTCATGAGTTAAGAATCCTTGGGTGTATTGATACAAAGTAATCACAAACTCTCTCTACTTCATCTTGGCTATCTAGGCTAGCAAACTAGATACCCGAGTTGCCTCGGTTTTGAGGCAGGAGCCCGTATTACAAACCTTCGATATGCATATTCTTCGATGGAGGGAGACCGGAGATCAAACATGATCGAGGAAGCTGCGAGGAGATTGGGATAGAGGTTGAAGACCAAAGGACTCGGATCGTTTGGTATAACCTCTCTAAACTCCTTTGTTGATAGTTAGTGTAGGGTTAATGGAACGATCCGGGATTCGGGTTCCGTTAGCGCCGGTTTCTAAATGTTTTTGTTTCGTGTTTGGCCATGGATTGATGGCCGGGGTGCTTTCGTAACCAAACATGGTATCAGAGCCAACCCATTAACCCCATACTAACTCAATGCGACATTATAAATCCGCCGTTTTTTGTGCAAAACTGCCGACAAAAACAGTTCCAAAATTGGAAAGTTTGAGATGTTTGCACACTCTGCAGTCTCATGGCTTGAATTGAGAAGCCGCATAGTGGTGCATGGGCACCCAAAGGAATCCCCGAGGGGACCGAACGGCTGGGCACACTCCCCAAGACCACCACAAGGTGGTATTGGCGGTGGGGACCCGAAACTGCACCATCTTGGGCAGTTTCGGGTCTGCCTCACCCCCTGGCCACCTCGTGGTGGCCTCAGGGGTAGGGTACCCCTTCTAGGCTTCCCGACTCGAAGTTAATTTCGTGCTCTAACTCCCCATGAAGGTTCGGGAGCGTTTTGTTTTGATTCGGATTTCCCGATTGGCTTTAAATGGTCGGTTTTTTGAATTTTAACTCACTGTTTTTTTTCCATGGTTTTGGAAATTGGTTTGGTTTGCTAATTGCGTGCAGAATTCTAATGTCGTAGTTTATATTACATACATTACTATCTATGACCGTGAATGTCATTAGAGCGGTACAACTTTTCTAATTGCTATAGTTCTTTTAGACAGGTTTGCGAACATGACATTCACGTTGATGTTCTGTGTTGTGCTGTGTGTTGGCTGGATCATCGTGGTGGATATCCTGGGTGCAATATTAGTACAGTTTATTCTTATTTGTACATTTGATATAGCGGGGCGAGCGTCCGACATGTAGACTGTCGTCACCACCTGTTTGTATATTATTTATTTGGGGCACGACCGGGTTGAGGTCGATGTCACCGTTGTACTTATTTTCTTTTCTGTACTAAGATTACCCCACGGTGGAGTGCATGGATAGCTGGGTTCTAGAGGGCAACGGGCCCGCATCTTATTACGTTGAGACGCCTCACTCTAGAATTGGCGGGCTATTCGCCGCACTCATAGGGGACACAGGTTGACTCAAGGAGGAGTGCTCAAGTTACCGGTTTCCATGAAGTGCCGGGTGGCCCATTCACTTTGATGAAGGGGGCTGCCTTGCTTATGATTTTGGCGGGTAACTTACCGAAGTCGTAGTGGTCTAGGTTTTCATTGCACAGGCTATCCACACGACCCGGGGAATCTCGTGTTTCAGTTGTGGCTCAAAGGAAACCCGGGGCTCCCAGATTATCAGTATTGTTCTGTGATGCTTATCGCTTATCTGTGATGTTGCATTTATCATGCCTAGAGCGATTATTATTATTATTATTATTATATATATATATATATACCAGTAGATGCTGTATATGTTTTGCACCCGCGCTAGTCCAGTACCCGCTCTGTCATTAGTTAAGTAACCTAACGGGTGATGACGGGACCCAGTGGCGAATGCGGATGGCATATACGTACATCATATTTTCGTTCTTTTCTGGTGTGATTAATTGATGGGACTGTGTTGATTCTGCTCAATGCAAGGAAAACTGACCTATATTATGTTGTTGGAACAATTTTCAAAAGCTGTTATTACAAAGACGTTTTCTTTTGTTTTGCACAGCGGTATTTGGTTATGAATATCTATCACCTCATTCGACGAGGCAAGAGCCGAGATCCCTTCACCGCGAGTGACCTCTTGGGCAGAAGTTTGCGTCAGGGTAATAACTTCACTATAGTTGATTACTTTTTTTCTGTGCATCATGGTATTCAGTGGGAATATCCTGCACCTCATTCTACGAGGAAAGAGCCGAGATCCCTTCACCGGGAGTGACCTCTTTAGCAAAGGTTTTCGCCACTATATATTTGTAAAAAGCTATCCGGTTTCTTCAACGATATCAAGTTCATTACGTTAAAGGTTTTTCGCCAAAAACCATTCGTAGCCCTCCATCATTTCAGACGGGTAGCACTTAGTATTTATGCTATGTTTGTTGACCTTCGTCAAGGCATAGTGTATGGTAGTTATTTTTTACCAATCTGTTGCATAGATAGATGCGTTGGTTTGGGACAGTCGTACAGCCTTGTTGACCTTTATCAAGGGTGAGTACGGGTGGGTTCAAATTAACCTGGACAATGACGGGTAGAACTTGACATGTGACTTATGATTTGTTGACCTTCGTCAAGGTCATAAGAACATGGGGTAGAAATCACATTGGGAGTTTCAAACATACAGGAAACTTGCCAGGCATGCGCATACCTTCTGGAGTGTGATAACTTGAGTGGATTCCACCAAGTTATCATGCGATGATAGTTGGATCCCGATTCCCATTGATGAGTTGGTTTACTCCTCGGATGATTTTAGATGATCCCGACTAATTCTTCTTTTGGGTTTGGAGGAGAATTTGAGGATACAGTGGGAGACATCCTGATTAGATAAAGTGATTAACCGTTCTGATATAGATTAGAGTGCACGCTGAGTTTTTCTTTTCTCTCTCCATTTGGTAGCGACCATGTCCCGACCCTAGACTAGAAATCATAGACCAAGTTAACCGAACCTTCTAAAATACACTGGCTTTGGATTGTCTAAGTTGCATATTTCATTGCCACTCCTACTTTTACCCTTTGCTTTTTCTCAAGAACATTCCATATCACTACGAAGATCCACAATTATTGGATATGACCATCGTTTAGTTACATACGAACTCGAAGAAACTTGTTTCAGATTCGAGGATGGTTTCCGGTTCAGGAGAAATTGAATAGGACTATTCAGTTATCTTTTATCTTTACCTTCTCTCAGGTTGTGAGGGCTCCTAGGATTAAGAGAGGGTACACCTATTGCGCTTATTGGATAGTCTTCTTCCAAACCATAGGCAGGTGCCGAAAGGTAGGGAAGGAAGAAAACCGATTAGCCTAAGTGTGGTGTACAGAAGGTAATAAGTAAAGACAAAATAAATGGATTAGAAAGAGAGCAAAGTAAATTGCGACTGCTATCATTCAAGACCAAACCGCGTATTTCATCGCCGTTCCTACTTCACCTTTGAATTTCTCCAAAACACCTCGTATCACCACGAAGATCCACAGTTATTGGATAATCTATCGTACTCGAAGGAACTAGTTCCAGTTCGAGGATGGATTCTGGTTCAGGAGAAATAGAATAAGGATTATTCAGTTGTCTTTTATCTTTACCTTCTCTCAAGTTCCGAGGGCTCCTAGGATTAGGAGAGTACACCTATTACGCTTATTGGATAGTCTTCTTCCAAACCATAGGCTGGTGCCGAACGGTAGAGAAGGAAGAAAACCATTTAGCCTAAGGGTGGTGTACAGAAGGTAATGAGTAAAGACAAATAAAGGGATTTGGAGAGACGACAAGGAAATATAAGGTTACAGTCATGAATCAGGATAATGGAAGAGGCATTACTAGGAATACCCGGATACATCTTCGAAACATTTTCATGTTTCAGTTTCACTATACGTTGTTAATTGAAAACTGATTTCTCAATTAGATCTTTGCTCCAGGGTATGTATTTACTAGGTATGATTCTCACATCTGTATGGTTTTACAGATGATGAGTAGGACTAAGTTATTGGGAATTAGGTGATTATATCCTCATTATGACGGAATTCGTTATAATTGGTGATATTTGAGGAAATCGCCTAGGGTTTTGCCTGATGGCAAACATTTGGTTTTGAATATCCATTGTTATGCACCAATTTCAAACTAATATATCTGTATATTTATTTCATTAAGTGAGATATAACCTTTTGAAATTATGTCCATGACATTTGCCTATATCAGTTAATGATTGGGTAAGGAGTATTAAACATGGGTGTAATTCTTCTTAACCATAGTACAGTTTTCAACCTACGATGCACAGGGTTTGAGTTATTCAACTCAGGAGACTTATACAAATTATTGTATGTTGACCAGTGTCCATTAGGACAGAGGGGTTGGTGCTCATACTATATTCTGTTTACTTGTGACTTCTCCAGTTTTAGACAAGTATTTCGTAGAAATACAAGGTCCAAGTTTTGAGAAATTATAGGTACAAGAAAAAAGTAGAGAACCATGTGTTGCAAGTATCAGGATTCTTCAAGGTGATCTAAGATGTAGATACTTGTGTTTGGTATTCAGTTGATAGTAATGGTTTTGAGAACTCGATTCTCTTTCAGGTCATTCATATTTGGATGCACTCCTAAGTTGAGTAATGTTGATCGGCCTCTCTCCATTTAGTTAACATGCACTGGAGACAGCTGCATGATTTGAATCTGGTTCCAATTAAATTAGTACCTCTGTTTCAATATTGTATATAGAATGGTTCATATCTTAACGATGTTAAGGTATATGGAGTTGTCCGGCTTATGCTTAAAACCAGACTCTGGATTACTCGAGGCACATTTCTATAATGGCAGTTTGCGGGTTATCCCAGGCTATGACTGGTGGCTATAGTGCCCTCAAGGCAATTATCATAGTCGCGGACAGATGAATATGATGATTAAGGCAAGACCTATACCGATAAAACAGTTTTACTCAAGATGATAGTATGCTATCTGGTTTGCCTTTATCATCATGTACATGTTGATAGAGCCCATGAGATTTTTGCTTGACTGCCAGAATTATGATGGCGATCATATATGTGGGAGCTGGGGTCTATAAGCACATCCTTAAATGTCCCTAATCGTAGGAGTATCGAGACCGGGCATCGATACTCCAGTGTAGACTAGCGATACTGATCGAGACCCTGACGAGGGGAGGTGGACAGGTCTCCCAAGCGATTAGTGTTAGTTTGTTCACCTAAGATAGTATATAGGTGCTCATTGGGTTATGAGTACACTGGACGGACTCGCCGGGAACCTGCTAGTTGGTATTATACCTATTGTCAGATAGCAGTTCCCAGGTGACATGTGTACAGGTTAGTCTGTCGACCTGAGATCGTCATTTGTCTCGTGTAAGTTCCTACTGTGCTTTGATTACTACCCTACCACGGCTCAAAGGAGTCATGCAAACAGGTTTTAGTTGGGTACAGTCCCGAGCCACATGGAGGCAGTGATCGGATCGTCGGGGAATCGTCTCTCCCGGTATTGGGGGTTGATGTCGCATTGTGTACGGATGGCCATCACCATAAATCCATGGCCATGGTAGACGAGGATTACCGATCCAGGATCGATAGTTGCTCATGAGGTGATGGGTTACATACCGACACTAAATATCGCGTTGTTGGGGGTTTGACTTTATCCACCCCCTAGACTCGATATGCGATACTCTTCGACGAACAGACCGGACTGTACGGATGTTGTCACTGACAGGCTCAGTAGGGGTTCAGGATGAGTTTGCTCGTCGGCCTCCCTTTCGCTCAATACCTGGGTAGCCGTTACGTACAGCTAGTGCTGCTGATGTACTTGTGGTTAAACCCACTGCAGCGTATTGACGAGTCTTTAGAGTCCCACACAGAGAGTTTTCACGGTTCAGAAGATATGGTGTACATGACGTATGTTGATACATATAGGTGTCTGATTAAATATGTGCACTTGCTGCGCAGACTTTAATTGGACGGTTGATAATACTAGCGGCTTAGGATTAAACCAGTTTATTAAATCAGGTTTTGATTTAATAATTTACATATGTATTTACATATATGTGTATTCTAGTATTATTGTTCGCTATTTATTTTCTCTCTTGGCTATTCGTATTTTTGTACGAATACGTGTATATGTATTTCGATACATGTACCGGGAAGTATTCCGTATTTTATACGGAATAGCTTCTAGAAGATTTGCCACCTCATTATTGATTTTCCTTTTTAGGAAATTCATTTGCTTTATAATGAGGTGGAGGGTGTGAGGTGGCATGGACAATGACATGGCATGTAGCAAAGTATGGGTTCAAACATGGTTTGCATTGTTTATTGCAATAATTGAAATTGAAATGGTTTTCTTTTTGTGGGAATGAGATGATGAGTGGCCGGCCACTCCTTGATGGTGGTGAATTTGATTTTTGGCTCATTACATTTTACACAAGCCCACTCTTCCACATTCATTCTCACAAAATATACTTAGCCATTTTTGTTCAAGCAAAGATTTTTTCACCACCTCCATTCTTCTTCCATGGTTGCTCTCATGAGCAAATGAGCATGAGAGAAAATATAGTGACACACTACTACACCTTGACTCTCCATCGTTGGCCACTTTGGAGCGTCGGTTACCTCGTTCGTCGAGGTTGGAGCTTGCACCGTTTCCCTCGGGTAGATCATCGGAGATGGAGGAAGACCGGCGACCAAACCACATCAAGAAGCCACTAGGAGCTTGGAATGAAGACCGAAGGACACGGATCAACTCGGTATAACGATTCTAACTCTTAGTTAGTTTGCTAGTTTAGGATTTAAGGTCGATCCAGAAATCGGGTAGCGGTAGCGCCAGTTTAGAAAATTTTTGTTCCGCATTTTGGCCACGTTTTGATGGCCGGGGCGCTGCCGGGACCCTTCATGGTATCAGAGCCACCCTTTAAACCCCTCACTAGCTTGTTTAGACGTGGTTAAAAGATCAATCGATGGATTTTACCGAAATCACGATTTCATTTTTCAGTTTGCTGTCGTTTTTCAAAAGTGTTCAAAAAATTATTTGCAGTAGCTTAAAAATCTGTGCAGCCAATTATAAGGGTACAGAAAAAATTTGAGCCCCTGAAGCCTCTAAAGAGCTGCTGAACCGCCGCACTAACCCTACATTGGCGGCGGATCCGCGTCCATTTAGTGGCGACGGGCTTCAAAATTTCTCCTGTAGCCCTCTGACTTGGAATTGTGATTTTTGTGATATTCTTTTTGGCCCAGTTTTATGTGCAATACTGTTATTTCTATTGGGGCCTATTTAGAAATTTTGTTGATCGATATTTTAAGTTGGCATTTAATAGTACATACATTTCTATCTGCGACCGTGAATATCATTTGATCGGTAAACCCGTCTAACTGCTATATGTTCTTTTAGACGGATTTACGAACGTGACATTCACGTTGATGTTCTGTATTGTGCTGTGATGTTGGTTGGATCGTCGTGGTGGATAGCCAGTGGTGCAATGATAGTACAGTTTTCATTTTATTTGTACATTTGATATTGCGGGGCGAGCGTCCGACATGTGGACTGCCGTCACTGCCAGTTTGTATATTATTCTTTTGGGGCACGACCGAGCTGAGGTCGTTGTCACCCTTGCATATTATTTTCTTTTCTGTACTAGGATTACCCCGCAGTGGGGTGCACGAATAGCCGGATTCTAGAGGGAAACTGGTCCGCTTCTCATGGCGTTGGGACGGAGGGGACCTTACTCTAGAATTGACGGGCTGTTCACCGCACTCGTAGGTGGTATAGGTTGACCCAGGAGGGGTGCCTAAGTTACCGGATTCCGTGAAGTGCTGGGTGGTCCATTCACGTTGCTGAAGGGGGTTGCCTCACTTCTGGTTTTGGCGGGTAATTTGCCGTGCTCGTAGGGGTCTAGGTTTCATTGCACAGGCTATCCACACGACAGGGAACGTCGGGTCTCACTTGCGGCTCGAGTGAAACCCGGGGCTCCAGATTATCCACCATTCTGTGTTGTTTCTGTGATGTTGCTTTATATCATGCCTGGAACGAATGTTATATATATATATATATATTTATATATACTAGTAGATGTTGTATATGTTTTGCACCCGCGCTAGCCCATTCCCCGCTCTGTCGTTAGTTAAGTAACCTAACGGGTGATGACGGGACCCAGTGGCGAATGCGGATGGCATATACGTTCATTTTATTTTCGTTCTTTTCTGGTGTGATTAATTGATGGGACTGCATAGATTCTTATCAATGCAAGGATAAAACAAACCTATATATGATGTTGTTGGAGCCAAGTTTTTAAAAAAAAACTGACATTACAGACGTACACTTTTGCTTTGCATCGTGGTATTCATTTTGGAATATCCTGCACCTCATTCGACGAGGCAAGGGCCGAGATCCCTTCATCGAGAGTGACCCCTTGGGTAAAAGTTTGCGTCAACGTAATAACTTTACTATAGTCTATTATTTTTGCTTTGCATCGTAGTATTCATTTTGGAATATCCTGCACCTCATTCAACGAGGCAAGGGCCGAGATCCCTTCATCGGGAGTGACCCCTTGGGTAAAAGTTTGCGTCAACGCAATAACTTCACTATAGTCCTTTCCTTTTGCTTTGCATCGTGGTATTCAGTTTGGAATATCCTGCACCCCATTCGACGGGGAAAGAGCCGAGATCCCTTCACCGGGAGTGACCTCTTTAGCAAAAGTTTTCGCCACTATATATTTATAAAACCACTTGGATTTCTTCAACGATATCAAGTTCATTACGTTAAAGGTTTTTCGCCAAAAACCAGCCGTTGCCCTCCGTCATTTCCTATAAGTAGTACTTTGTATTCGTGCTGCGTTTGTTGACTCCGTCAAGGCGTAGTGTGCGGTAGCTGAGTGGTGCTTCTTTGTAGCATGGATATGTGATTGGTTAGGACAGTCATGCGGCCTTGTTGACTCCGTCAAGGGCTCGTGTGGGTGGGTTTAATGCAATCAAGATAATGACGGGTTGAACTTGAGTAGGAGTCTTTGATTTGTTGACTCCGTTAAGGTCACTTGGGTCCTAGGGGTAAAAATCATATCGGGAGTTTCAAACATACAGGAAACTTGCCAGGCTTGCGCATACCTTCTGGAGTGCGGTGACTTGAGTGGCTTCCATCAAGTTATCATGCGATGATAGTCGAATCCCGATTCCCACTGATGAGTAGCAATACTCCTCGGGTGATTCCGACTAATTCTCCTTTTTGGGTTTGGAGGAGAATTCGAGGAAACGGTAGGAGCCATCCAGATTAGATAAAAGTGATTGACCATTCTGATCTAGGTTAGAGTGCACGCTGAGTGTTTCTTCTCTCTCTCCCTATGGCTACGACTATGACCCGACCTTTGATTAAAACTCATGAAACCAAGTTGACCGAACCTTCTCAAAACACTTTGGCTTTTGGAATGTCACGGTGTCGCATACATCATTGCCACTTCTATATCACCTTTGCATTTCTCCAGAACACCCCGTATTATTACGAACATCCACTTCCATTGGATAAATCTATCGTATGGTTATATACGAACTCGAAGGAACTTTTTCGAGGGTGGATTCCGGTTCTGGAGAGATTGAATAGGATTGTTCGGTTGTCTTTTCTCTTTACCTTCTCTCAGGTTGTGAGGGCTCCTAGGATTAGGAGAGGGTACACCTGTTGAGCTTGTTGGATAGTCTTCTTCCAAACCATAGGCAGGTGCTGAATGGTAGGAAAGGAAGAAAACCAATCAAGCTTAAGTGTGGTGTACAGAAGGTAATAAGTAAAGACATATAAAGGGATTAGAACAATGGAAAAGGAAATTGCGATCACCATCATTCACGACGAAAACCTGGTATACCCCTGCCACTCCTACATCCACTTTGCTTTTCTCTAGGACACTCCGTATCACTATGGATATCCACTTCCATTGGATAAATCCATCATATAGTTACCTACGAACTCGAAGGAACTTTTTCGAGGATGGATTCTCATTCTGGAGAAATAGAATAGGATTATTCAGATGTCTTTTCTCTTTACCTTCTCTCAGGTTGCGATGGCTCCTAGGATTAGAAGAGTACACCTATTACGCTTATTGGATAGTCTTCTTCCAAACCTTAGGCTGGTGCCGAAGGGTAGGGAAAGAAGAAAACTAATTAGCCTAAAGAAGGTGTACAGAACGTAATAAGTAAAGACATAATAAAGGGATTGGAGTGAGGGCAGGTAAGTATATTGTTACTGTCGTGAATCAGGATAGTGGAAGAGGCGTTACTAGGAATACCAGTAAACCCCTTCGAAACATTTCCATGTTTCAGTTTCACTGTGCGATGTTAATTGAAAACTGTTTTCCCAATTGGAATCTAATTCCAAGGTATGTATTTACCAGATCAGTTTCTCACATCTGCATGTTATTACGGATGGTGAGTGGGAGTAAGATATTGGGAATTGGGTGATTAGATCCTCATTATATCGGAATTCGTTGTAATTGGTGATATTTGAGGAAATCATCTGGATTTTGCCGGATGGCAAGTATTTGGTTTTGAATATCCGTTGTTATGCACCAATTTCAAACTGATATATCTGTACATTTATTTTATAAAGTGAGATATAACTTTTTGATATTGTGTCTATGACATTTACCTATATCAATTGGTGATTAGATAAGGTGCATTCAATAGCGGTGTAACTCTTCTTAACCAAAGTACAGTTTTTCAACCTACGACGCACAGAGTTTGAGTTATTGGACTCAGGAGACTTATACAAAGTATTATATGTTGTCCAGTGTCCGTCAGGACAATGGGGTTGGTACTCGTACTATATTCTGTTTACTTGTCATTTCTCCAGTTCTGGACAGGTATTTCGTACAAATGCATGGTCCAAATTTTGAGAAGTTATAGGTATAAGAATAAAGTAGAGAACCATTTATTAGAAGTATCGGGATTCTTCGAACAATTCGAAGATGTAGATACTTGTGTTTGGTATTCAGTTAATAGTAATGGTTATGAGAACTTGCTTCTCTTTCAGGTTACTCATATATGGATGCACTCCTAGATGAGTAATGCTGATTGTCCTCTTTCCATTTGGTTGATATGCACTAGAGACAGATGCATGTTTTTGAATCTGGTTCAAATTAGATTAGTGCTTTTGTTTCTATATTAGATTAATATAGAATGAATTTATATCTTAAAGATGTTAAGGTATAACGAGTTGTTCGGCTGATGCTTAAAACCAGAATCTGGATAAACTCAAGGCACGTTTTAGTAATGGCTGTCTGTGGGTTATCCCGGGCTTTGACAAGGGTTAACTTTCTACCATCGGGAAGATCAATATTCATATTGTTCTTGCCTCGCCACAGTTTTAATAAAATAGATTTTTTCAGAAAACAATAGTGGGCGTATGGTAGAACTGGAAGTTATTCCAGAACCACAAACGATTACTGGAAATTTAATAGAACCTAAGAATTCATTTGGATTTTATGTTCCATTAGCCACTCCGCAGATTTGGTGGGTAACCTCAGGCACCTGAGAGGTACCTCGGTCTTCTCAGAGACGGTGACAGGGAGGTTCTTGTTTACCCAGACTTGCCATTGCTGCTGTTCTAGACTATAGAACCCGGCAGGAGGATGAGTATAGCGTCGTTCTAAACTAGCTTTAGAAGTGCACGTGTATATGACTCTGCCAGAGGGTTGTTGTAGTCAGTGGGAGCAGCGGAAGCATAGAAGGTAAGTAGCATATGTCTATTTATAGACTAAAACAGGTATAGCAGAAATAGATCATCTAATTTTGATGTGACGGTCATAGGCTTTGACCTCATCAGAATAGGAGATGAATCTGGTAAGAAGGTAGTAGAGAGTGATGTCTAGGTATTGGGATGACATGCACTTGATAGGAAGAGATATTCCTATACTACGATCAGTTGTACTATGGTTGTCACAAAGTTGTTTCTCGACACAGAATATGGATGTAATATCAGGGTTTCTGGTTACTAGATCTATGGTTTTAGATCTAGATTTGGGAAGTATCCTAATCTGGGTACTTTGACATTAAATGGATGACTCCTGGCATGGTGGAGTACCTACAGGTGATGGAGTCAACCTCTTTAAAGGTGTCTTACAGACTAAAGGGGAGAGGGTTCTGCATGATTAGCATATCACTTGTTTAGGCAATTGAGTTAATCATGAAATGTCAAAGTACCACACCAGATGTTGTTTTTACACTAGCTGCAATAAAGATATATTAATCAAATCCTGGAGAAACATTGGGAAGCAGTTATTGAACATAAGTGAATGTTCTAGGGAAATGATTACGGCAGCCTCCTTTAGGAGACGGTTATCATATCAGGCTTCCAAGGTGACATCGATGACAGAGTGACTGTCAGAGTTATAGTTTTCCCTCTTTTGAGGGACAGTATGTTGGACGGGTGGTCCAAGCGAATACTGAGAAAGGCATGGCGCAGGATACTGATTAAATTCAGTGACGATACAGTCTAAGAAGTTTACTGGATTTGGAGTTCATTTGTGAACTGGGTCCCATCAGATATCCAGACAAATTCTAAGACAGTTATTACTCATTTCGGGAGATAGTCTTCTCCGTGAAGTTGAGATATGGAGAGATACAGAAAGATATATTGGAGCGGATCCACTCACTGAGGCTATTTCTCGAACGCAATCATTTTCGCAAACGGGCTTTGTGAAACTGATTAGTAGAGAAGTTGGGTGTTCGGTATCACACGGGCTCTGAGTATGCGACATCGCAATAATTGGCCTTAAGTGCAAGTGGGAGATTGTTGGCTATAGTGCCCTCAAGGCAATTATCATAGTCGCAGACAGATGAATATGATGATTGAGGCAGGACCTATACCGATAAAACAGTCTTACTCAAGATGATAGTATGTTATCTGGTTTGCTTTTATCATCACGTACATGTTGATAGAGCCTATGGGATTCTTGCTTGACTGCCAGCATTATGATGGCGATCATATATATGGGAGCTGGGGTCTATAAGAACATCCTTAAATGTCCCTAGTCGTAGGAGTATCGAGACCGGGCATCGATACTCCAGTGTAGACTAGTGTATACTGATCGAGACCCCGACGAGGGGCGGAGGACAGGTCTCCCAAGCCATTAGTGTTAGTTTGTTCACCTAAGATAGTATACAGGTGCTCATTGGGTTATGAGTACACTGGACGGACGGAAACCTGCTAGTTGGTATTATACCTATTGTCAGATAGCAGTTCCCAGGTGACATGTGTAAAGGTTAGTCTGTCGACCTGAGATTGTCATTTGTCTCATGTGAGTTCCCACTGTGCTTTGATTACTACCCTACCATGGCACAAAGGAGTCGTGCAAACAGGTTTTAGTTGGGTACAGTCCCGAGCCACATGGAGGCAGTGATCGGATCGTCATGGATTCGTCTCTCCTGGTATTGGGGGTTGATGTCGGATTGTGTACGGATGGCCATCACCACAAATCCATGGCCATGGTAGACGAGGATTACCGATCCAGGATCGATAGTTGCTCAGGAGGTGATGGGTTACATGCCGACACTAAATATCGCATTGTTGGGGGTCTGACTTTATCCACCCCCTAGACTTGATATGCGATACTCTTAGACGAACATACCGGACTGTATAGATATTGTCACTGACAGGCTCAGTAGGGGTTCAGGATGAGTTTGCTCGTCGGCCTCCCTTTCGCTCAATACCTGGATAGCCGTTACGTACAACTAGTGCCGCTGATGTGCTTGTGGTTAAACGTACTGCCAGCGTATTGACGAGTCTTTAGAGTCCCACACAGAGGGTTTTCACGGTTCAGAAGATATGGTGTACATGACGTATGTTGATACATATAGGTGTCCGATTAAATATGTGCACTTGCTGCGTAGACTTTAATTGGAAGGTTGATAATACTAGCGGCTTAGGATTAAGCCAGTTTATTAAATCAGGTTTTGATTTAATAATTTACATATGTATTTACATATATGTGTATTCTAGTATTATTGTTCGCTATTTATTTTCTCTCTTGGCTATTCGTATTTTTGTACGAATACGCGTATATGTATTTCGATACATGTACCGGGAAGTATTCTGTATTTTATACGGAATAGCTTCTAGAAGATTTGCCACCTCATTATTGATTTTCCTTTTTAGGAAATTCATTTGCTTTATAATGAGGTGGAGGGTGTGAGGTGGCATGGACAATGACATGGCATGTAGCAAAGTATGGGTTCAAACATGGTTTGCATTGTTTATTGCAATAATTGAAATGGAAATGGTTTTCTTTTTGTGGGAATGAGATGATGGGTGGCCGGCCACTCCTTGATGGGGGTGAATTTGATTTTTGGCTCATTACATTTTACACAAGCCCACTCTTCCACATTCATTCTCACAAAATATACTTATCCATTTTTGTTCATGCAAAGATTTCTTCACCACCTCCATTCTTCTTCCATGGTTGCTCTCATGAGCAAATGGGCATGAGAGAAAATATAGTGACACACTACTACACCTCGACTCTCCATCATTGGCGACTTTGGAGCGTCGGTTACCTCGTTCATCGATGTTGGAGCTTGCGCTGTTTCCCTCGGGTGAATCATCGGAGATGGAGGAAGACCGGCGACCAAACCACATCAAGGAGCCGCTAGGAGCTTGGAATGAAGACCGAAGGACACGGATCAACTCGGTATAAGGATTCTAACTCTTAGTTAGTTTGCTAGTTTAGGATTTAAGGTCGATCCGGAAATCGGGTAACGGTAGCGCCAGTTTAGAAAAAATTTGTTCCGCATTTTGGCCGCGTTTTGATGGCTGGGGCGCTGCCGGGACCCTTCAATGAAGAGGGTTAACTTTCTACCATCTGGAAGATCAATAGTGATATTGTTCTTGACTCACCACAGTTTTAGTAAAATGGACTTTTCAGAAAGCAGTAGTGGGAGTATGATAGAACTGGAAGTGATTTCAGAACCACAAACGGTCACTGAAAATTTAATAGAACCTAAAGATTCAATCAGGTTTGACATTCTATTAGCCACTCCGCAGATATAGTGGGTAACCCCAGGCACCCGAGAGGTACTCTGATATCCTCAAAGACGGTGACAGGGAGGTTCTTGTTTACCCAGACTTGTCATTACTACTGTTCTAGACTTTAAGACCCGGCAGGAAGATGAGTATAGCGCCGTTCTAAAGTTTACTTTAGAAGTGCACGTGTATATGAATCTGCCAGATGGTTGTTGTAGTCAGTGGGAGCATAGTGGGCAAGTAGCTTGTGTCTATTTATAGACTAAAACAGGTATGGCGGAGATAGATCATCTATTTTTATGTGACAGTCATAGGTTTTTTTGACTTCATCATAATAGGGGAAGGATCTGTTAAGAAGGTAGTAGGGTGTGATGTCCTGGTATTTGGATGACATACACTTTGTAGAAAGTGAAATTCCTATATTTCGATCGGTTATACTATGGTTATCACACAGTGGTTTCTCCACATAAGATATGGATATAATATCAGGCATTCTGGTTACTAGATCTATGGTTTTAGATCTAGATTTGGGTAGTTTTCTAATCTGGGTACTTAGACAGTATTCTAAAGGAGTTTTAGAATGGACGACTCCTAGCATGCTGGTGTACCTGCAAGTGATGGAGTCACCCTCTCTAATGGTGTCTTACAGACTAAAGGGAAGAGGGATGTGCATGATTGGCATATCACTTGCTTAGGCAATTGAGTCAATCATGAGATGTCAAGTACCACACCAGATATTGTTTTTGCACTAGATGCAATAAGTTTATATATTAATCCAATCCTGGAGAAACGTTCGGAAGTAGTTTTTGAACATAAGAGGATGTTCTGGGATTTGGTAATGACAGCCTCCTTCGGGAGACGGTTATCATTCTAGGCTTCCAAGGTGACATGGATGATAGAGTGATTGTCAGAGTTATAGTTTTTCCCTCTTTTGAGGGGCAGTAGCTTGGAAAGGTGGTCCAAGCGAATACTGAGGGAGGCATGACGCATAATACTTATTAAATTCAGTTGACGATATAGTCTAAGAAGTTTGCTAGATTTGGAGTTCATTTCTGAACTGTGTCCCATCAGATATCCAGACATATTCTAAGACAGGTATTGCTCATTTCGGGAGATGGCTTTCTCCGTGAACTTGAGATAAAGAGAGACATAGAAAGAAATATTGGAGCAGATCCACTCACTGTGGCTATTTCTCGAATGCAATAGTTTTACAAACGAGCTTTGTGAAACTAATTAGTAGATAAGTTGGGTGTTTGGTATCATACGAGCTATGAGTATGCGATACCGCAATAATTAGCCTTAAGTGCAAGTGGGAGATTGTTGGCTATAGTGCCCTCAAGTCAATTATTGGATCACAGGTACGTGATTGCAATGATTGAGGGAGGACCTATACTGGTTGAACAATCTTACTCGAGATGATAGTATGTTATCTGGTTTGTCTTTATCATCGTGTACATGCTTCAGGTGACACTACAGATCACCATTACATGTTGATAGAGCCCATAGGATTCTTGCTTGACTACCAGCAGTATGATGGAGATCATATACGTGGGAGTTGGGTGGTCTGTAAGCACATCCTTAAAATGTACATAGTCATGGGAGTTTCGAGACCGGGCATCGATACTCCAAGAGTAGACTAGTGTATACTGATCGAGACCCCGATGAGGGGCGGTGGCCGGTCTCACAAGCCATTGGTGTTAGTTAGTTCATCAAAGATGTATACAGGTGCTCATTGGGTTATGAGTACACCGGATGGACTCGCCGCGAACATGCTAGTTGGTATTATACAAATTGTCAGATAGTAGTTCCCTGGTGACATGTGTACAGGTTACTCTATCGACTTGAGATCATCATTTGTCTTGTGTGAGTTCCTACTGTGCTTTGATTACTATCCTACCATGGCTCAAAAGAGTCGTGCAAACAGATTTTAGTTGGGTACAGTCCCAAGCTACATGGAGGCAGTGAGCGGATCGTCACGTGATTCGTCTTTCCCGGTATTGGGGGTTGATGCCGCGGTGTGCACGGGTGGCCATCACCAGAAATTTTTGGTTAAGGTAATCGAGAATTACTGATTCGGATCAATAGTTTGTCAGGTGGTGATGGGCTTCATACCGACAGTAAATGTCACGTTATTAGGGGTCTGACTTTATCCATCCCCAAGACACGATATGCGATACTTATAGACGAACGGATCAGACTGTACGGATATTGTCATTGTCAGGCTTAGTAGGGGTTTCAGGATTAGTTTTCTCGTCGGCCTCCCTTTCGCTCAATACCTGGGAGTTGGGTGGTCTGTTTCAGGATTACCATTACATGTTGATAGAGCCCATAGGATTCTTGCTTGACTACCAGCAGTATGATGGAGATCATATACGTGGGAGTTGGGTGGTCTGTAAGCACATCCTTAAAATGTACATAGTCATGGGAGTTTCGAGACCGGGCATCGATACTCCAAGAGTAGACTAGTGTATACTGATCGAGACCCCGATGAGGGGCGGTGGCCGGTCTCACAAGCCATTGGTGTTAGTTAGTTCATCAAAGATGTATACAGGTGCTCATTGGGTTATGAGTACACCGGATGGACTCGCCGCGAACATGCTAGTTGGTATTATACAAATTGTCAGATAGTAGTTCCCTGGTGACATGTGTACAGGTTACTCTATCGACTTGAGATCATCATTTGTCTTGTGTGAGTTCCTACTGTGCTTTGATTACTATCCTACCATGGCTCAAAAGAGTCGTGCAAACAGATTTTAGTTGGGTACAGTCCCAAGCTACATGGAGGCAGTGAGCGGATCGTCACGTGATTCGTCTTTCCCGGTATTGGGGGTTGATGCCGCGGTGTGCACGGGTGGCCATCACCAGAAATTTTTGGTTAAGGTAATCGAGAATTACTGATTCGGATCAATAGTTTGTCAGGTGGTGATGGGCTTCATACCGACAGTAAATGTCACGTTATTAGGGGTCTGACTTTATCCATCCCCAAGACACGATATGCGATACTTATAGACGAACGGATCAGACTGTACGGATATTGTCATTGTCAGGCTTAGTAGGGGTTTCAGGATTAGTTTTCTCGTCGGCCTCCCTTTCGCTCAATACCTGGGTAGCCGTTACGTACAGCTGGTGCCACTGACGTGCTTGTGGTTAAACCCACTGCCATTGTATTGACGAGTCTTTAGAGTCCTACACAGAGCATTTACCTGGTCCGGGCGAAACGTTGTAGAGGCCGTATGGTTTTATGGCAGGGTTTGATCATATACGTGCACTTGTGCACGGATCATGATCGGACGGATAATACTAGTGGGCTTTGGTTTAAGCCGAATGCTAGTATTATATTGTTGGATTATTTTCATCTCGTTGTATTCGTATTCAGTCGGAATACGGATGCGGGTATGTATATACGGATGAGGGGTATTCTTGTAATTCATTACAAGATTACTTTAGTAGATGCCATTTCTTTTTTGTTATAAAAATTTAAGGTTTGAAATGTTTATTTGGAATGTAAAGTGTGACTCATTATTCTAGCATGCTCTCTTGGTGATTCATGGATATCACATGGGTGTGACTTATGGTGGGTCATGTAGTGACATGCTAGGGTTTTGGTTTGTAGTGTGAGATATTTGTAGTGAGCAAGTGAGATATTTATTCTTGAGTTGTTTTCTTTAGTTGCTAGCATACTAGATTATATATTGCTCACAACAAATACTCACACAACACAACTATAAAGAAAAAGGCAGCCACTTCTTTACTTGCTCTTTTTCTTCAATTGAGCTCACACTTCTTCTCCCATGGCATCTTCTTCAACCGCCATCCAAACCCTCTCATAAGTTGAGAATCCTTGGGTATATTGAGGCAAAGTAATCACAAACTCTCTTTACTTCATCATGGCTATCTAGGCTAGCAAACTAGATGCCCGAGTTGCCTCGGTTTTGAGATGGGAGCCCGTATTACAAACCTTCGACGTGGATCTTCTTCGATGGAGGAAGACCGGAGATCAAACATGATCGAGGAAGCAATGAGGAGCTTGGGACAAAGGTTGAAGACCAAAAGACTCGGATCGTTTGGTATAACCTCTCTAAACTCCTTTGTTGATAGTTAGTGTAGGATTAATGGTACGATCCGGGATTCGGGTTCCGTTAGCGTCGATTTCTAAAAGTTTTTGTTATGTTTGGTATAACCGATTGATAGCCGGGGCGCTGCCGTAACCCATCAGGTCTAGGGTTGGAAATAAGCGCCTGTAGCGGAAGGACAAGGGGCACTAGGAATGGATTTAGCGTTGGAAAGCTTGCTTAAACTCGCAAATCCCATTCCTATGTCCTCCTAATCCCTGCTATTTTCTATTATCCCAACTTCATTTTAAGAATGGCAAAAGAAAAGCACAAGACTAATCCTAACTCTACTAACCCACCTTAACCCTAACAAGCTTACTTGAACATAAATACGATCACTTAGGATAGATTTAAACATATACATATACATTTTTGAATTGACTCGTCTAAGACAAGAACGGACATACAACCATCTCCCTGTGGATCGACCCATGCTCAACCGACTAGCTGCAAAGTGACACCGTCTTGATTGCGGTAAGTAGAGAACAGAGTTGAACGCATATCACAAAACGTATCACGTCTCCGCTGACAATCACCACTCGATCATCTAGGTCACCTTGAAAGCTTGAAATGATAATCGCCTCCTTAAGGAGGCTACCATTACAATATACCAAGAACATATTGTTATGTTCATCACTACTTCCTAATGTTTCTCCAGAATTAGATTAATATATGCTTATTGCAGCTAGTGCAAAAAGAAATATATGGTGTGGTGCTTGACATCTAATGATTTACTCAATTACATAAGCAAGTGATATGTCAATCATGCAAATTCTTCTCTTCATCAGTCTAGAAGACACCTCTTTAGAAAGGGTGACTCCACCACCTGCGGGTATACCACCACATCAGGAGTCGTCCATTCTAAAACACTTTAAAATAGTGTCAATGTACCCGAATTGGGACACTTCCCAAATCTAGATCTAAAACCATAGATATAGTCACCAGAATCCCTGATATTTTGTCCAGATCCTATGTGGAAAAACACCTTGTGACAACCATAGTATAATTGATCGTAGTATAGAAATATCACTTCCTATCAAAAGTACGTCATCTAAATACCAGGACATCACTCTCTATTACCTTCTCACCAGGTCCATCTATTGTTCTAATGAAGTCAGACTCTATGACGGTTACATCAAAAATAGATGATCTATCTCTGCTATGATTTAATCTATAAATAAACATAAACTACTGGCCCACCATGCTTCCGCTGCTCCCACTAACTACAACAACCCTCTGGCAGAGTCATATATACGTTCTCTCTAAAGTTAATTTAGAATGATGTTATAGTCATCCACCTGCCAGATCTTATAGTCTAAGACAGCAGTAGTGGCAACCTTGGGTCATCAAAACCTCGCTATCACTGTCTTTGAGGAGACCGAAGTACATCTCGAGTGGATGAGGTTACTAATCAAATCTGTGGAGTGGATAATGTATTGTCGAATCCAATTGAATTCTTAGATACTACCAAATTTTCAGTAATCGCTCGTGGTTTTGGAATCATTACCAGTTCTACCGTACTCCCACTAATATTTTCTGAAAAGAATTCATTTTACTAAAACGGATGGCGAGTCAAGAACAATATAACTATTGATCTTCCAAATGGTAGAATATTAACCCTCGTCAAAATCCGGGATAACCTACAAACTGCCATTACTGAAACGTTCCTTGAGTTTATCCGGATTCTTCTTTTAAGCATAAGCTGGACAACTCCTTATCCTTAACATTGTTGAGATATAAATCCATTCTATATCCAATATAGAAATAAAGGCACTAATTTAATTTGAATCAGATTCAAAAATCATGCAACTGTTTCCGGTGCATATCGACTAAATGAAAGAAGGCTATGCAGCATTACTCATCAAGGAGCGCGCCTACGGATGAGTAGCCTGAAAGAGAAGCATGTTCTCAAATATATTACTTATGAAAAAATACCTAGCATAAGTATCTACAACTTCGATCACCTCATAGAATCCTGATACTTCCAATGCTTGGTTCTCTACTTTATTCTTATACCTATAACTTCTCAAAGTTTGGACCTTGTATTTCAACAAAATACGTGTCTAAAACCAGAGAAGTCATAAGTAAATGGAATATAGTACGAGTACCAACCCCTTGTCCTAATGGATATCGGACAACATACAATACTTTGTATAAGTCTCCTGAGTTTAATAACTCAAACCTTGTGCATCGTAGGTTGAAAAGTGTGTTATGGTTAAGAAGAATTACACCATTATTGAATGCACCTTACCTAATCATCAACTGATAAAGATAAATGTCATAAAAATAATTTCAAAAATTTATATCTCACTTTATAAAATAAACGTACAGATATTTTAGTTTAAAATTGGTGCATAATAATGGATATTCAAAACCAAATATTTGCCATTAGGCAAAACTTATGTGACTTCCTCAAATATCACTAAGTACAAAGAATTCTGATATTGAGGATCTAATCACCCAATTCCCAATATTCTATTCCCACTCAGCATTTGTAACGCTATACAAAACTGAGAATCAATTCTGGTAAATACATACCCTGGAGTTAGAATCTAATTGGGAAAGTAGTTTTCAATTAACACCGCACAGTAAAACTAAAACATGAAAATTTTTAAGGGGTGGACGGGTATTCCTAGTAATGCCATTTCCACTATCCAGATTTATGACAGTAGCCGCATATTTTCTTGCCCTCACTCCAATCCCTTGATATGTCTTTGGTTCTTACCTTCTTTATACCATATTTAGGCTAATTGATTTTCTTCTACCCTGCCTTTCGACACCTGCCTAAGGTTTAGAAGAAGACTATCCAATAAGCGTAATAAGTGTACTATCATAATATTAGGAGCCATTGCAACCTGAAAGAAGGTAAAGAGAAAAGACAACCGAATAATCCTATTCAATTTCCCCAGAACCGGAATCCATCCTCGAACTGAAACAAGTTTCTTCGTGTTCGTATATAACTATACGATGGAATACCCAAGCGATATGGATCTTCATAGTGATATGGAGTATTTTGGAGAAATGCAAAGGGGATGTAGGAGTGGCAAGGATATATGTGACTTTATCGTGAATAATGGCAATCCAAAGCCAAAATGTGTAAGAAGGTTCAGTTAACTTGGTTCATGAGTTTTAGTTTAAGGTCAGGTCATGGTCACTGCCAAAGAGAGAGAGAAAAGAAACACTTAGCGTGCATTCTAACCTGGATTAGATTGGTTAATCACTTTATCTAATAAGGATGGCTCCTATTGTTTCCTCGAATTCTCCTCCAAATCTTAAAAGGAGAATTAGACGGGATCATCTGAAAATCACCTGAAGAGTAACACATACTCACCAGTGGGAATCGGGACCCAACTATCATTGCGCGATAACTTGATCGAAACCACTCAAGTCATCACACTCCAAAAGGTATGCGTTATAAGGACGGGGGCGCCCCGCGTGCGCGCGCAGCGGAAGCGGGAATGGACGGAGAACAAAAATTCCGTAAGAGCGTGATCGACCATACACCAAAATCGACCAAACACTAGTTTCTAGATAAACTAAAGAACATAAAGAAAGAGTTCAGATGTGCTACAACCTTTGCAGCATGTCCGGCTGATCCCGCAAGACCCCGTCTAAACTCTATGAGCTCCCGAACGCATCTGCACACCGACTGCCTCGCCGTAGATGATCCACATTGAAAGCGGCCTGCCCGAGCTCCAACTCCGTTGCCAGTCGAAGAGACTTCTTCCAGAGACTTGCTAAGCATAGAGGAAGGTGATGCGAACAATGGATACTCTCTACATTTTGCAAACCCTCATTATGGCAACACTTGCCATTTTTCTAGTGAGCTCAAGCTCTTGTTGTGAGGAGGAAGAAGAAGATTTCTTTTGTGAAGGATTATTTTTGTGAAAAAGAATTATCTCTTATTCTTTTTCAAACCGTTTCATATATAACATGACACATACCCTCACTCCCCACTCTCTCATATGTGTGTCAACACATAAGAGAGAGGGTGGCCCCCACCACCTAATTAAATATATTAAATAAATAATGATAATATATATACATTACTATATATATATATATATAAAGATATATATACATTTACATATATATTTATTCGTATATTTATTTATACTTAATTTATAATGGTGGGAATTAATATATATATCAAATATATATATATATATATATATATATATATATTAAATAAGTATTAGTATATGTATCCTATACATGTACACATCATGTATCACATACATGAAATGCCACCAATATCTTCCCAGTATCATATAATGTAGAGAGTGTGTGTATCATATACACAGTACTAGAAACCGTATCATCAATACGGTTATCAATTCAACACATGACTTGATATTCCGGTTTTGAAACCGGCTAGTATAACAGTCGTCTGATTGAACACGTATATCTAGTATGCATGTTTTATCGAACTAAAGTACGTATCCCTTTACGTACGTCACATCGCATTTTGCCCGGGCAGACACTTTCGTTGTGGGACTCTAAACACCTGTCAATACGCTGGCAGTAGGTTATACAGGATTGTATCTGATTGAATCTGAAACACTTTCAGATTCAACCCCTTTCGGGTTAACCCACAAGCTCGTCAGCGGTACTAGCTGTACGTAACGACTATCCAGGTATGAGCAAGATAAAGGCAGGTCGACGAGCGAACTCATCCATACCCAACAAAGTCTATAAGTGACATTCACCGTACAGTCCGGTCTCTTCGTCAAAGAGTATCGTATACCGGGTCTGTGGGTGGAATCTTTCAGACCCCTAATAACTCGATAAGTCATGCCGACAGAGGACTCATAACCAAAGAGCTACAACTGGTAAAACTTACCAGTTTATCTCTACTGCCATGGCCACGGACTTCTGGCTATAGTCGTGTCCCAATACTGGGATTAATGAATTCTCTTGACCGCTCACTGTCTCCATGTGCTTCAGGACTGTATCCAACTAAAACATGTTTGCATGACTCAGTAGAGCCGTGGTAGGGTAGTAATCAAAGTACAGTAGGAACACACACGAGACACCATGGCGATTTCAGGTCTAGGGACTACCCTGTACTCATGTCACCAGAGAACATCTATCTGACTTTGATATAATACCAAGTAGGAGTTCTCGGCGAGTCCGTCTAGTGTAACTCATCCAATGAGCATGTGTATACAATCATCAGTGTCAAACACCAATGGTTATGGGATCAGCCATTGCTCAATACAGGGTCATGAAACGTATACACTAGTCTAAACTGTAGTACCGATGCCCTGTCTCGATACTCCTACGACTAGAGACATTTAAGGATGTGCTTATAAACTACCAGGCCCCACTAGTATGATCCTTATCATAATCCTGGTAGTCAAGCAAAGATCCTATGGGCTTTATCTCATGTATTTGCAGAAAGTCGACCCTAGCACCATCATGAGGTTCTAGAGGCATCAAGCATGCCAAATTTTAAATTTTCTTAGGTGCTAAGTTAGACTAACAAGATCTTTACTAGAATATTAGGGTTTGTCATTGTGATGTGATGAACTAAAGAGAAGAAAAGAGCATACAACCTTTGTAGTTCGAGTCCTTCACTTCACATGCTCCGTATAGTAGTCCCGTGACTCCACTAGGATCCACTTGAGACTCTGGACGAGCTTCCTCCGATGACCTTCGTGCCGAAGATCATCCACGCGAAGTCCCTCCATCTCAAGCTACCTCTACACTAAACTCTTTAGCGTAGTAAACACGCTACACTCTGATCGCTAGTCAAGTGTAGGATGGTGAAGTAGGGGATGCTAAAAGCTCACAAGTTTGTGTTCAGGCTTCATGGTTCACATCACATGTGAGGGTTGAATCTTGAACTATAGCAATTGAGGAAGAAGAAGAAGCTAGAGAGCAACCATGTTAGCAACTTAAGAAAAAATGGCTAAGAGTTAAGAATGAAGTTAGAATGAACGGCAACTCTTGACCCCCACTCCTTCAAGCATGGAATTTTGCAATATAAAATTGCAACCAAGCTTGAATAGTGAGTCAAAATGAATAAATAAATATAATTCCCATGCTTGCAACCATGATCTCATTTTCCACCTCATTTCTATTTTCACAAAATAGAATTTTATGCCATGCTTCATTATTATATATATATATATATATCATAAATATTAATATATATATATATTAAGAAGAATAATTAGTGAGCTAATGATATTAGTTAAGATATAATTATATCACATATAATGAATATCACATTATTAAATCAACACTTGATTTAATAATCCGGTTATATCACATATGACCGACTAATATCATTTATGTGTATATCACATTATCAAATCAACACTTGATTTGACAATCTGGTTATATCACATATAACCGAACCGATAACAGATAACTGCCAGATTACAATACGGTATCACATACACGTATTTAATCAGGCCCCCACACATATCACATATGTGTCCTACTTTTTTTGGCTTGAACCAGGGAACTTCTATGTGGGACTCTAAAGACTCGTCAATACGCCAGCAGTAGGTGATGATCACATCAGTCACCTACAAGACGTCAGCCGTACTAGCTGGATGTAACGGCTACCTGGGTATTGAGCAATATGAAGATCAACAAGCAAGATCGTCCATAGTCTCCATGAAGCCTATCAGTAACACTACCGTACAGTCCAGTCTCTTCGACTAATATGTCGCATATCATGTCTAGGGGCGGTAAACGTCAGACCCCAGTAACGTGATAAGTCTTGCCTATGTCTGGCCTATAATGAGTTGAGAAACTACTGATAACACTTATCAGTAAATCTCATAAGCAGCCCTGGCCAGGAACTTCCAGTTATAGCAAATCGAGTATAGCTTAACATCAACCCCCAATACCGGGAGAGATAAAACCCCTCCTATCGCTCATTGCCTCCATGCGACTCGGGAATGTAACCAAAATCCACCTGTTTGCACATCTCCTTTGAGCGTGGTAGGGAGGAAATCAAAGCACAGTGGGAGCCGCATAAGACTCTATGACGATCTAGGGTCTACAGACTAACCTGTACCAGTGTTACCAGAGGACTGCTATCTGACGATATGTATACTACCACATAGGAGTCCTCGGCGAGTCCTGTTCGGTGTACCCTTTCTCTAATGAGCACCTGTGTACAATCTTTGATGTCACACACCAATGGTTGTGGGATCAACCATTGCCCTCTAAGAGACAAGAAACATACACACTAGTCTACTATGGAATATCGATGCCCTAGTCTCGATATTCCCTCGACTAGGAACTGATTAAAGGATGTACTTTTGGACTATCCTGGCCTCACTAGTATGACTCATCATAGTCCTGGTAGTCAAATACATATCCTAAGGGCTTTATGAACATGTAAGAGACAGACAGTATAAATACCATTCTACATGTTAAGATAAAGGTAACCTGATAGTATACTATCGTGTCGAGTAAGAAAGTCCTCTATATATATGTCCAAGCATCCACTATATCATCTATAATGGTCTCTAGGGCATACATATTCCTAACATTTGCGATACGCGATAACTAATAACATGCATGCACATCACAGATAAAGACAAACCAGATAGCTCAATATCATCTCGAGTAAGACTGTTCTTGGTATAGGCCCTCCTCGAATTCTGTAATTGCATCCCCGCAACTACGAAAATTGCCTTGAGGGCACAAATATCCAACAAACTCCTACTTGCACTCAAGGCCAATAATTGCGGTATCGCATGCACACATCTCATGTGCTACTGCATACCCAACTTATGTACTAACTCTTTCGCAAATTGTGTTCAAGAAATAGCCTCAGTGAGTGGATCCGCTAATATGTTTCTAACTATATCTCTCCGAATCTCAACTTTACGGACACCAACTAGCTCCCGAAATGAGCGATACTTACCCTAGAATATTGTTTGGATAGCTGATAGGACCTTGTTCACGAATGAACTTATTTATCCAAACAATTGAATAGGATGTATCCTCCGCTGATTCACAATTAGCATCTAGTGTCTTAATTACCCCGGTATCTTGATTGGAACTCTTCCAATACACTGCTCCTCATAAGAGGGTAAACTAATGACTCACGATAGACACTCTGTCGCCATTGTCAGTACGGAAGTTGGAATCGGTAATTGCCTCCCGAAAAAGTCTGCTATTACAATACACTAAGAACATCGCATATGCTCTTCACTTCTTCCTATTGTAACACCTTGGAATGCGATTAGTGTTAATTAAGCGTTAATGCGGGGTTTTAAGGAAAATTTTACCAAATTGGGTTCCTTACATTTTACAACAATTAATTAATATTTTTATATTATTTGTTATGACTTGCGCACACACGTGCATGTTAATGTGAGGGTTAGTTAATGTTAATCTTGTTAAGAGACCAAGACTCCTTAGTTAATCCTTGCTCTAATTAACCTTGCCTTAGATATTTTTTGGGTGAGAAAATATCTTTTGCTTTGGATTGAGAGAAAGAGAGAGAGGTGGCAAGGGAGTCATGAAGCATTTATGTGAGCATTTAATAAGGTAGGGGGGAAAGTGAGTGTAAAGAAAGTGTTCACCCTACACTCACCTTTCATCAATTAATCTCTCTCACTCTCTCTTTCTCTCTCACTCTCAATTATTGTTCATTTCCCTCAACCCCAAACTGAACCCTCACTCTCTCGTCACAAAAACCTTGCTAAACTTCACAAAATCCTATTTAAACACTTCAAATGTCTTGAATTAGCCACTTAGTTGCCTTGGAGCTTGGAAAGATAGGATTTTTGAGCAAGAGAGGCTAGGTATGACCTCTAACTGATATTTAGGAGTTATTTTATTGTGTTGCCTTGTTGTTATGGATTATAACACTAAAGGTGGTGTTTTTTGAAAATACCGTATTTTTTGTGTCAACTTGAGGTCTCTGTGATCTGCTGTAGAACCAGATATTTTCTGGAAAAGTTCTCATCACAGTGACATAGTGTTATGACCTAGAACCCACCATAAAAACCTGAGACCCATCCCCTCAAAACGGGCCGCAAATTTAATGGTTCTGGCCACAAATTGTGGCCAGAGTGGGGGCTGGGGAGTTGAGTCTTTGTCGTGGGGTCTCTGGGATTGTATGTAGTCTCGTGGCACTTACAACTTTCACCAATTGTTTGTGTATAAAAATCTGGGACCACTTTGCTATATTCTAGTGTTTTGAGTACGCATGTTACGTTATCCGACACGGTTCGTGATCTGGTGTGCTGCTACACTTGGGCTGGTGTTGGTGTGTCGCCATACACGTTAGCCGTTAGACGAACACTTATGGGTTGGATTGGAGTTGGTGCTTTGGTCAAACGTAGTGTGTACATGATATTGATCGATTTCTGAGATTTTTGCACTGGATTTGTTTTGTGTTAATAGGATCGCAGGCGAGGACTTCGGACGCTGCGAAGAAAGGGAAGTAGGTCCCGCGATTGTCGGTAGATTTAACATCTATGGGGAATTCGCCCGCATGGCGTTATGCGTCAGGGCTAGATATGATATGATATTAGCCGCCTTTTTATATTGCACATATAGAGATTGTGCATAAAACTTCATTACATACTATTATTTGATGTGCTTGGACACTGCACTCTTATTGACGGTTCATATTGCACGAGCACTGATTGTATGCCACCCACACCGTCGATAATTGCCATGATATGCACAACACACATACATATATGATATTGGTTGGTTAGGGACATTGAAATCTTGATTCATATTCTATTATGCATATGACATATAGCATACCTGTATACCTACATGCTTACATATATACCTTGCCATGCCTACATGTTAGCTTCCTATAAACCTATATGGTATTGTACCATTAGAGATAGATATATACATATATGAGACATAGCTACATGTACATATTGCATACATACTTACATGTACTCCCGGATACCTTGATATAGCTACACATATACCTAGAGGGTATTACATCATTATTAATAGGTAGATACACATATCTTTCTATACCGACATGGTTACGCATACCTGGCTATAGCTACATGTTCACCTTTATATGATGTTGCGGTGGATTTCGGAGAAATTAGGAACCGCATGATATACTTAATAACTTGTTACAGTTAAATAGCGGTTTTTCCTTTATATGCTCATATTTCTGTTTCATATTGCATATATTATATTTCATGGATTTCACATTGATATATGGATTTCATATGATGTTTTCTGGATGTTTTACTCCTTGATATATATATCAGTGGTATGGGACGCTGATATATATACATGTATATATATATATATATCTGTGGTATGGGACACTGTAATATATATGTATACCTATATAATATATATCATCATAATGATCTGTGCATGTATTCTTATTCATTGCGATGTGAGGGGCCGATGTGCCCGATATGAGGGGCCGATGTGCCCGATATGAGGGCCGATATGAGGGCTGATTTGAGGGAATTTGGGGATTTAGATTGTCTTGATGGATACTGGTCCGCCGTAATAAGGATTCCGTGAGGATGACATATTTTATCCCATACTCCGCATTTATTTGATATGCATATACTTCATGTATTAGTAGTACCTGATAGAGTACCTTCCATGACTGTTGCATATACATATTGTCATAGTTATGCTATCAGATTACATGTGATAGATTATCGCTGTTAGTACATACTTGCGATTACAGTATGATGTTATTTACTATTCACGAGTTGGTAACTCACCCCGGTTGTGCCGCAGGGTTTTTCAGGTCTGATCATCAGAGTGGTCGCGACATGACGCCTTATTATCTCTACTTTTGCGGATACCGCTAGGTTGGCTGTGAAGCCATTTGCTATAGTGGGTTGCGGTTATCCGATGATGTACATTGTATATTTCTTGTATCTAGTACTCTTCATCTACCACCTTCATGTATTGACTTAGAGACGAGTTGTGAGGATCGATGTTGTTTATTCTTATGACTCTGGTTGTCGTGCCTGTGTGAGCCGGCCTTTATATATGTGGACTATCTTATTTCTTCATTACGGCGTCGTATATCTGTTGTAGTGGTTGTTTCCTCCGTTGGGCGAGATTTGCTCCAGCTTGGGGCTATTTTACTTTTATCTTATGTTTGTACCCGTTTCGGGGCTAGCTTTTACAAAGGAGGTGCTGCCAAAATTTTTATGAAAAACAAACTTAAGTTTAAAGTTTTGCATCGAGATTTTTAAAAGTGTTCTTTCTTTCTTTCTTGTAATGGTTTAGATTGCTGGGTTTTTCGGCTTACTTAATTGCGTTACGCCTGTTGACGTTACGTAGTTTAAGTGCCGGTCATGTGCCCAATTTTTGGTCGTGATAAAGTTGGTATCAGAGCGCTAGGTTTTACCTTTCGGAGTGTAGCATGACCTTGGTATGAAGGAGTAGGTAGCTTAAGCAGAGCGACGTAGCGTATGTATGTTCCACGGCATACTTACGATACAGTACTCCGCCTAAGTGATCTTAGGACTTATTGCTTGAAATTCCTTCCGTGATAATATATCCTTGTGATCCGATTTTTGTGTCCTTATCGAATCCTGTTTCTATTTCCAGCCTTTATACCGTCGAAGACTACGAGGGCGCAGAGAGCGGCTGCGAGGGCCGCGGTCAGAGTTGATTCGTCTGAGACGAGGATTGACCAGGGCGGTACCCCCGTTGTGTAGGAGTAGATTGTTCCACCTTCGACAGACCATATGGCTATGCTAGGGGCTGGTATATAGGATTTGCGCCAGATGATGGGATCGTTAGTTGAGGCCATTCGAGCGCAAGGGCAGGCGGTTGTTCCACCCGTTACGGGGACCGTGTTTGTGCCTACTGTTCAGGCGGTTGTACCTGCAGCTACGGAGGTGATCACCGTATCTTTATCGGAGTTCATGAGGCTGAGGCTTCCGATTTTCACTGGCACCGATGCAGCCGAGGATCTGCAGTCGTTTATCGACCGGATGGCCAAGATATGTCGTTCGCTTAGATGCTCCGACGCGAGATGGGTGGAGTTCGTAAGCTTTCGTTTGGAGGGTTTGGCCCAGAAGTGGTGCGAGTCCTTAGAGAAGGGCAAAGCCGCAGGTCTTTCTCCTATGACCTGGGCTGAGTTCGTGACGGTGTTTCTTGCACGTTTTCTTCCACTGAGTGTCAGGGATGCTCGAGCATGCATATTCGAGTCGTTACGCCAGACTCAGGGTACGACGGTGGCCAAGTTTGATGTTCTGTTTACCGAGCTGTCTGTGTATGCTCCGTATTTGGTAGCTACGGAGGAGATGCGGGTCAAGAGGTTTGTTCGAGACCTGCTTACCCGTTTGTTCGAGACCTGCTTACCCATTTGTTCCTCGCTATCAGCGTTCAGCATTGCGACACCTATGCAGTAGTGGTGGACGCAGCCCTGTTGGTTGAGGAGCATCTTTCTGAGACGTCGGTTGCTCCGGAACCGAAGAGGGTTCGTACTGGTGTTTCAGTACAGAGGCAGGCGTTTAGACGTCATGACAGTTCCTGTTCAGATACTGAGGGTAGTGGAGGTCCAGGATGAGAACGGCTTTTTAGCTTTTATTCTCAGAGGAGTCAGCAGTTTTCATCTAGATGTTACCGGTGCGGGAGTTTGGGTCATCGGGTTCAAGATTGTACTGAGCTACGTGAGCGCGGGGCAGCTGTACCGCAGGTTACTTTACCACCTTCTCCACCACGGACGGCGTTGCCCCTTATGCCTGTTGTTGCTCTGCGTCGGACTCTTGTGTAGAGAGGTCGAGGACGCGGTGGTTTTGTGCCGAGAGGGTGGGGTGGTAGAGGCAGAGGTCAGCCAGTTGCCGGTAGAAGACAGGCTCGGGTGTTTGCCTTGACTCATCAGGACGCGCAGGCGTCCAATGCAGTGGTTTCAGGTACTCTTTCTGTATGTTTTTTTGATGCTCATGTTTTGTTTGATCCAGGATCTATGCATTCGTATGTTTCTACGCACTTCGTGCTGAGTTTGGGCCGAGAGTCGTGTTTGCTAGGTCGGCCGCTTGTTGTGATTACACATGTTGACGGGTCTTTTGTCTCGCGTTATGTGTTTCAATCGTGTGCCGTTCAGATTGGAGATAGAGATTCGTCCGTCGATTTGATCCTTCTGGATATGTTGGACTTCGACGTTCTTCTTGGCATGGACTGGTTGGCAGCTTGTTATGCGTCAGTGGACTGCCGTGAGAAGACGGTCAGTTTTAGTTTTCCGGGCGAATCTGTTCGGGTTGTGCAGGGGGACCGTGGTGCAGCCCCTCACAGTTTGATTTCCGTCATTTGCGCTAGTCGGCTTTTGAGGAGGAGATGTCGGGGATTCTTGGCTTTCATTTGTGATACTGGGGCCACAGTAGGGTCGTTGGACCGGGATCCTATCGTGCGAGAGTTTCCCGACGTTTTTCCCGATGAGTTACATGTTTTGCCGCCAGAGCGCGATATTGAGTTTTGCATTTATCTGATTCCTGGCACGGGGCCTATTTCTATACCGCCTTACCGGATGGCTCCGGCGGAGCTTAGAAAGCTTAAAGATCAATTGCAAGAGTTTTTTGATAAGGGACTTGTGCGTCCGAGTGTTTCGCCGTGGGAAGCTCCTGTTCTGTTCATCAAGAAGAAGGATGACAGTTTGAGGCTGTGTATTGATTATCGTCAATTGAACCGAGTTACGGTGCATAACAGGTATCCTTTACCTTGCATTGACGGTTTGTTTGATCAGCTCCAGGGTGTGAAACATTTTTCTAAGATTGATTTGCGTTCGGATTATCATCAGTTGCGGGTTCGGAATGATGACATTCCAAAGACTGCTTTTCGTACACGCTACGGGCATTATGAGTTTCTAGTGATGTCGTTCGGCACCAATGCCCCAGCAGCCTTCATGGATCTGATGAACTAGATTTTCAGGCCGTTCCTCGACCAGTTCATTATTGTGTTTATTGATGACATTCTGGTCTACTCTAGGAGTCGGGAGGAGCATGAGCGGCACTTGAGAATTGCTTTGCAGACATTGAGAGAACACCACCTGTATGCTAAATTCTCAAAGTGCGTATTTTGTTTTGATAGAGTTGACTTCCTGGGTCATGTGGTGACGGGAGACGGTATTCTTGTGGACCCAAAGAAGATCGAGGCTGTGCAGCTTTGGCCTATACCTGTATCCGTGACAGAGGTTCGTAGCTTTTTGGGCTTAGCTGGTTATTACCGCCGTTTCGTGCAGGATTTTTTCGAGTATCGCTGCACCGCTGACCGGACTGACCCGGAAGGGGGTTCCTTTTCTTTGGACTGATGCGTGTGAGCAAAGTTTTCAGCAGTTGAAGACTCGGTTGACGACTGCACCAGTTCTATCTTTGCCTTCTGGATCAGGTGGCTTTGTAGTTTACTGTGATGCGTCTCGAGTGGGGCTCGGTTGTGTGCTGATGTAGCATGATAGAGTGATTGCATATGCTTCTAGGCAGCTGAAAAAGCATGAGCAGAATTATCCCACTCACGATCTTGAGATGGCTGCGGTTGTCTTTGCGTTGAAGATTTAGAGACACTACTTGTATAGGGAGTCGTATTAGATTTTCATGGACCACAAAAGCTTTAAGTACATCTTCCAGCAGCGGGATCTGAATCTGAGACAGCGCCGTGGATGGAACTTATGAAGGATTATGATTGTGAGATCCTTTATCACTCGGGAAAGGCGAATGTGGTAGCTAACGCTTGGAGTCGTAGGCCCGGGGGCAGCTTGTCCCAGTTGAGCGCAGTTCAGAGACAGTCTTCTGTAGATTGGCAGACCTTGTGCGATGGTAGAGTACAGTTTGAGTTCACTTCCACTGGGGGACAGCTTGCTCATGTCCGCGCCCGTCCGCTTCTTCTGGATCGTATCCGTGAGGCGCAGCCCAGTGATGCCCGTTTGTCTGAGATTCTTGAACTTGTTCGACAGGGTAAAGTTTCGGAGTTCATGATTGATGACCAGGGTGTGCTACATTGCGGGACTCGCTTGTGTGTACCAGATATTGATGGGTTGAGACGCGAGATCCTAGAGCAGGCACATCAGTCAGCCTTTAGCGTTCATCCAGGTTCCACCAAGATGTACCGTGACTTGAGAGACATTTACTGATAGGAAGGGATGAAGCACGATGTTTCAGACTTCATTTCGAGGTGCCTGACTTGTCAGCAAGTCAAGGCCGAGCATCAGAGACCGGCTGGAGAGTTGCAGCCTTTACCCGTTCTTGAGTGGAAATAGGAGCAGATTTCCATGGACTTTGTTGTGGGTCCACCCAGGACCATTCGGGGGTATGACTCCATTTTGGTGATTATTGACTGGATGACGAAAGCGGCTCACTTCCTTCTAGTGAAGACCACTTTCGGGGAGGCGGAAAGAGTAAAAATCAAATTTTTATCACAAGGAAACATAGACATACCATAAAGGATCTTGGCTAAACATGAACTAACAAATTATCTATAAGTTCTAACTACTTGGTTAGAAGGTTATACCAAAAGCTTGAACTCCTTCTCTTCTTATGCTGCTTCTTTTTCTTGTGTGCTTCTTTGAGTGGTGTAAACGGCTCCTCCTCTTCGTCTTCTCTTTACCAAAGAAAGATCCACCCGAAGGCCTCTACCTTGAGCTCCTACCTCAACCAAGAAGTAACTACAGTGCTTGGCTTGCTAGACTAAGAACCCTAGAATTAGTAGAGAGGTGTTTTGATGGTTTAGTCTCAAAGCTTGGATTTTCAACACATGAAACACTTAAGCTTTTGAGAGAGAGGAAGAGGGAGAGCAAACCATGAGAGAGAAAGGTTATGAGAGAATTTGAGAGGAGAATCAACCTTGCTCTCATATTAGAGATATATGATAATAATAATAATTAGGAAAATTGTGATGGTTAGTTTATTTGACCATTATCATTTCACATTTAATGCTAAGCAAGCTTCAAGAAGCATCTTTTGCTTAACAAAAGAAAATATCAAGGTCAATGAAAGTCAACAAGTCAAATGGTCAACCCAACCCTAACCATGAAACAATTATCCTTCATTAATATTATTAATCATATTTTTCATTCTCATTAGGGTTTTGAAAAAGTCAATGGTCAAAAACCCTAATGAGGTTTCTCCCTCTCTGCCTATGTCAACTGCACATACGTATCCGCATTCGTGTTCCGAAGAAACACGAATACAATGAGACAAGACCAATCCCAAAACAAATACTAGGATCTGGCTCAAACCAAAGCCCACTAGTAATAACTGCCCGGACACCAAACGTGTACAAGTGCGCGTATGTGAACGAACCCCGTCGCAAAACCATACGACCTCTACTCTGTTTTGCCCAAAGGTGAACAACCCTCTGTGTGGGACTCTAAAGACTTGACACTACGTTGGCAGTGGGTTTAACCACAGGCCGCAAACGGTACTAGCTGTACGTAACGGTTCCCAGGTAGTTGCCGATAAGAAGACCGATGAGGTGAACCTATCCGAACTCCTACTGAGCCTGAATGTGACAATCTCCGTACAGTCCGGTATGTGCGTCTGAGAGTATCACATGTCGGGCCTAGGGAGCGGTAAACGTCAGTCCCCTAATAGCGGTACAAGTCGTGTCGGAGTGTAGCCCAGAACACCCTGAGAAAATACTGGAAACACTACCCGTAAATCTCGCTTGCCCTGGCCAGGGACTTTATGTAATGGCTCTTCTAGACACAGCGCGATATCAACTTCCAATACCAGGAGAGACGAATCCTGTCTAACCGTCACTGCCTCCAAGTGCTTCGGGACTGCACCCAACTACTACCTGTTTGCACGACTCAATAGAGCCGTGGTAGGGTAGTAATCTAAGAACAATGGGAACACACTCGAGGGGAAGTGACGGTGTCAAGTCAACGGACTAAGCTGTACTCATGTCACCTGGGAACTGATAACTAACGATAGGTATAATACCGACCAACAGTTCCGAGTGAGTCATGTCCATTGTACTCGTAACCTAACGAGCACCTGCATACTATCTCCAGTACGACGTACTGATGGCTGTGGGACAGACCATCTCCCCTCCTGGGATGAGAAGCGTATACACTAGTCTACTCTGGAGTATCGATGCCCTGTCTCGATAATCCTACGACCCGCGACCTGTATAAGGATGTGCTCATAGACTACCCGGCCCCCACCAGTGTGACTGCCATCACAAGGCTGGTAGTCAAGCAAAATATACTAAGGGCTCTATCAATATGTATTAGCAATATGTCAGAAAGAAACACATACACATATTAAGATAGATACATACCAAGTACCATACTACCATATTGAGCAAGAATGTCAATCCGTGTATATATCCCAAGCTTCCAAAATGTATTATACAAACTAGTACTATTCAATAATGGCCTCTAGGGCATATCACACTAACAATCTCCCACTTGCACTAAGGCCATGTGCTGGCATATCGCAGACCTATCATCTCGAATAGCTTCTCGAACTGGGTCTGAGGAATAGCCTTTGTGAATGTATCTGCAGTGTTATCTTCTGTAGCAACCCTCCGAACTTCAATCTCCCGGCGATCCACGATCTCCCTGATCAGGTGATACCGCCTCAAGATGTGTCTGGACTTCTGATGGGACCTGGGTTCCTTTGCTAAAGCTATAGCCCCGTTGTTATCACAATACAGAGGTATTGGATCAACAATGGACGGAACCACCTGAAGTTCTGTCAAGAACTTCTTCATCCATACGGCTTCTTTTGCGGCATCAGATGCCGCGATATACTCCGCTTCCATCGTCGAGTCAGCAACGGTTTCCTTTTTGGAACTCTTCCAACACACCGCCCCTCCATTGAGAGTAAAGACATAACCCGACATGGATTTGGAGTCATCCTTGTCACTCTGGAAGCTGAAGTCAGCAAAGGCCTCGATTTGGAGGTCTTTTCCGCCGTAAACTAAAAACATATCCTTAGTCCTTCTTAGGTATTTCAGAATGTTCTTTACCGCTATCCAATTTTCTCCCCAGGGTTTGACTGATACCGGCTTACTACATCTGGTCTGGTACACAACATCGCATACATTATAGAGCCTACCGCAGAGGCGTAGGGTATAATAGACATGCGATCCCTTTCCAAATAAGTCTTGGGAGATATCTCTTTAGAGAGGGTGATCCCGTGACAAGCCGGTAAATTACCGCGCTTGGAATCTTCCATACTGAATCTTTTCAGTATGGTTTCGATGTACCTGGACTATGAAAGTCCTAATATCCTTTTGGACCTATCACGATAGATCCGGATCCCCAGAATATAAGAGGCATCACCCAGGCCTTTCATGGAGAACCTGTATGACAAGAACCTTTTGACAGATTGTAGCATAGGAATGTCATTTCCTATCAAGAGAATGTCATCCACGTATAAAACGAGGAATACGACAGTTCGCTCCACAATCTTACTATAAATACATGGTTCATCTGGATTTTTAATAAAGCCAAATTCTTTGACCGTCTCATCAAAACAGATGTTCCAACTTCGCGATGCCTGCTTTAGTCCATAAATGGACTTAAGCAACTTGCACACCTTCCAGCTGCTCCCACTCTGAATGAAACCCTCTGGCTGGTCCATATAGACACACTCCTCTAAATTACCATTTAGAAAAGCGGTTTTTACATCCATCTGCCAAATCTCATAATCGTGGAAGGCAGCAATGGCAAGAAGGATCCGAATGGATTTGAGCATAGCTACTGGAGAAAAGGTTTCGTCATAGTCCAAACCAGGTCTTTGACGAAAACCCTTTGCAACAAGTCTAGCCTTATAGGTCTCAACCTGTCCATCTACACCAATCTTCCTTTTGAAGATCCATTTGCAACCTAGGGGTTTTACCCCTTCTGGAGCAACGTCCAAAGTCCATACTTTGTTGGTGTACATGGACTCCATCTCGGTCCGTATTGCATCTAGCCATTTTACTGAGTCAGTGCTCTGAATGGCCTGCTGGAAGCTAGTCGGCTCATCATTATCAATGATGCAATCCTCTCTATCCCCGTCGATGAGAAAACCGTAGTATCTCTCAGGTGGATGAGAAAGATTACTACTCCTGCGGAGCGGCGCAGGAATGTCCTGTCCTTTCGAACCTTCTGGTTCTACTAAGCTTTCAGTAATAGCTCGTGGTTCTGGAACTTCTTCCAGTTCTACTGCGCTCCCACTTATCTGAATTTCTAAAAATTCAGTTTCCAAGAAGCAGGCATGACGAGAAACAAATACCTTTTGTTCCTCTGCGTAATAGAAGAAATATCTCTTAGAGTTCTTTGGATATCCCACAAACTTGCTCTGTACTGAGCGTGCCTCGAGTTTGTTCGTATGCTGCTTTTTGACAAAAGCTGGACATCCCCATGTCTTAATGTGTTAAAGATAGGGTTTCTTCCTACTCCACATCTGATATGGTGTGGTAGGCACTGACTTAGTTGGAACCCGGTTCAAAAGATATGCAGCTGATTCTAGTGCATATCCCCAGAATGATCGCGGTAACTCAGCGTTACTCATCATGGAACGTACCATATCCAATAGGGTTCTGTTCCGTCTCTCCGATACACCATTGTGTTGTGGTGTATATAGAGGAGTAAGTTGAGAGAGAATTCCATTCTCTTTTAGGTAATTCAGGAACTCGGCACTCAAGTATTCATCACCTCGATCAGATCTCAGTGTCTTGATACTTTTGCCTGTTTGTTTTTCTACTTCATTCTTGAATTTCTGGAATTTTTCAAAGGCTTCAGATTTATGCTTCATTAAGAAGACATGTCCATACCTTTAAAAATCATCCGTAAAAGTAATGAAGTAAGAATAACCACTTCGCACATGTGTAGACATTGGACCATATACATCGCTGTGTATGAGTCCCAAGAGCTCGCTCGCTCTTACTCTGTGTCCAATGAACGGAGTCTTTGTCATCTTTCCTTTGAGACATGATTGACAAGTTGCATATGATTGATATTCAAACGGATCCAAATATCCTTCTTTATGCAACTTAGTTAACCTTGTCTCATTGATGTGACCCAGTCTACAATACCATAAGAAAGCATGATTTATTTCTGGAGACTTTCTTTTGTGTGTATTCTGGATATTGAAAATCTGCGGTTGGTTTAATACGTATATACCGTTGCTTAATGTACCCGACCCAATCAAAACACGATTAAGGTGAATGTTTACAACATTACTTACAAAAGCAAAATCATAACCTTCTTTAGACATTAAAGATACAGATATGATATTACAAGTCGAACTGGGTACAAAATAATAGTTGCGCAAAACCAAAACATGTCCATCTGTCAACCCTAAGTGATAGTCCCCCACGGACTCAGCATCCATGCTTGCTCCGTTTGCAACTCTGAGGGTCATATCACCTACCTTCAAAGCTCTACGCCTTCTCAGTGCCTATAAAGAATTACAGATATGAGATCCTAATCCGGTATCCAATACCCAGGAAGTAGAGTTGATTGACAGACAGTCTTCAATAACATACACACCTGAAGCCGAAGCCACAACTTGCTTCGGGTCCTGGTTCTTGGCCTTCCAAGCCCTGCAATCTTTCTTCCAGTGTCCTTTCTTGTGACAATAAAAGCATTCTTCCTTCCCCACAATCTGTCCCGCTATCTTTACTACCTTTGCCTTTCCCTTGGCTTCCACCTTACTAACACCGCCCCTTGGTTTGGTGGGGGCCTTCTTCTTCTTTCCTTTGGCTTTCGCCTTGGACCTAGAAGAGGAAGCTCCTCTAACAAACAAAGCGGGTGTTTCCCTGACTTTCTGTAGGGTGCCCTCTGCACTCCTCAACATATTAAGGAGTTCCGGAAGTTCAACTTCTTTTCCTTGCATGTTGAAGTTCAGGATAAACTGGGCGTAGGTGGAAGGAAGGGACTGGAGAATCAAGTCAGTGTAGAGCTCGTTCTCTAACGTGGTCCCGAGGTCCGCGAGCTCCTCAATGTAGCCAATCATCTTAAGCACGTGTTCCATTACAGATGATCCGATGGCCAACCTCGCTTGAAACAGCTTTTTCGAGGTTTCGTATCTAGCGATATGGGATTGCTCTCCATATAGATCCTTAGTATGGAGAAATATGGATTCAAGGTCCATATTCTCGTGCATCCTCTGATGTTCATTGTCCATAGAGGCAAGCACGAGGCACTTGGCCTTCGCGCAGTCAATTTCCCAGGTCTTATGGATTTCCTTATCCGCGACACTAGATTCTGGACCTGGGACGGCGGGGGCTTTAGTGGTAAGGAGATACCCCAACTTGTCATAAGTGATTGCCATTTTGACATTCCTGAGCCAATCTTTATAGTTTGGCCCTGTCAGTATATTTTTATCTAATAGTAACTTAAGGCCGGTCATGATGTTTGGTCGATGCAATTTGGAGAGAGAGAGAGAAAAAACACTTTAGCATGATGCTCTTACAAGTTTAGAGTGGTTTTTAGTTTCTCTAAACAGGATGGCTCCCACTGTTTCTCGAATCCTTCCTCAAACCATAAAATAAGAATTAGTCGGGATTGATCTCACCATACAATACTTGCTTAACCGTTCAGTCAGGCCAGTGTCGGTACTTTGAGGGAGGTTTTACGACGCTTTCGTGAAGTTCCATAATTAAATAACCTCTTTTCTCTGTGAGTGTAGCCCCGCTAACACCTTTCTAGACACCTACTTGGTTTATAGCATTGATTGTTAAGTGAGAAAGTTTCCCGAGGAGTAGCATATACACACAGTAGGATCGGGATCCAAATATCATCATGTGATAAAGTTGAAGGAATCCTACCAAAATCATCACACTCCAAATGGTATGCAACACTAGCAAGTTTCAGTTTCTTTAGAAACTCCCGATGTGGATTTTTGCCCCATGCTCTTATGACCTTGACTTTGGCCAATAAATCATAAGTCACATGTCAAGTTCTACCCGTCATTTTCCAGGTTAATTTGAACCCACCCGTACCTATCCTTGACTTTGTCCAACAAAGCAGTACGACTGTCCCAAACCAACGCATCTATCTATGCTACATATGAATATCCAATAGCTACCAATCACTATGCCTTGACTTTGGCCAACAAACAAAGCTTGAATACTATTGACTATCCATATGAAATGACGGAGGGCTACGAATGGTTTTGGTGAAACCGTGAACGTAATGAACTTGATATAATCGAAGGAACCTGATAGCTTTTAAAAGGAGTGGTTTAAGCTCCGCGTTTTTAAAAGTTTTCTGTTTTGGAAAAAACCGAGTGGTTTTGAAATTGTTCCAACGATTTAACTTTGGTTTATTTTCTTTGCATTAATATAATACTTCCTATCAATTAATCCTACCATTGCAGAAAACAACGAAAATTTGACGTACGCTTATGCCATCCGCATTCGCCACGGGGCCCCGTCATCACCCGTTAGGATACTTAACTAACGGCAGAGCGGGGGCTGGACTAGCGCGGATGCAAAACATAAGCAACGCCTACTAGATATCATATATAGATATATACATTCGTCAGACGCAATGATAGCCTTTCCCGATCACAGATGAACACATTGGATATGCTAGGAATCTGCGTTTCGTTCGAGCCTGCAACAAAAAACGGATTACACGGTCGCAATGAATAGCCAAACCCCACCCTAGACCCCAACGGGTGCGGCAAACTATCTGCCAAGTACCCGAAGTGAAGCAACCTCCCTCAACAACGTGAGTAGGCCACTCGGCACTTCAAAGTACCCGGTAGTTTGTTCACCGCACCTTGGGTCTATCCTAGGAGCAAAAACAGTAAAAAAAATAATATACAATGACGGCTACAACTTCAATCCGGATGTGCGGCCATAAAAATAATATTACATCAATTTACAATTTTTACATTGAATGAAAGATAAATAAACACTCATCTCACAACCTCGGCTATTCATCCGCGACAATCCAACAGGTTCATATACACAAACCAACATCACAGATCACAGATATGTACAACCCCCACTAATCGACGTATAGCGATTAGTCGACGTTCAGTACATATATCACATTACAAATATAATCAATTAGCTAAAGTTTATAGAATTTCGATCAATATTTCAATTTGAAACTACCCCAAATAGAACACTGTTCTCTGAAAAATCTGGGCAGAAACAAAACACCTGAAAAATCACAAAACATCAAGCTGGATACACTGCAGGGAAAACGCGTTGACTCTGAGTCGACTCGGCCGTGGATCCGCGGCGAAACGTATGGTTTCGCCGCTCTTCCACGGCGGTCTGACCGAGTCACGAGCTAGTTTTTCTTGGGTGTCCTTAAAAATCCCTGCACGTATTTTTCAGGTCTCTGGAAATATTTTTAGACCTGTTTTTAAAATCGGCAGAAAACACTAGTTTTTGATGTTTTTTGCGATTTTTTTCCGGATCGAAGTTCTAAATACTTTGCTAACATGTTAGTTGTTGTTTAGCTAGGCTCTAATACCACTGTGAGTCTATATTACCCATCCCGGTACTTACGGGGAGGCGGAAAGAGTAAAAATCAAATTTTTATCACAAGGAAACATAGACATACCATAAAAGATCTTGGCTAAACATGAACTAACAAATTATCTAAAAGTTCTAACTACTAGGTTAGAAGGTTATACCACAAGCTTGAATTCCTTCTCTTCTTGTGGTGCTTCCTTTTCTTGTGTGCTTCTTTGAGTGGTGTAGACGACTCCTCCTCTTCGTCTTCTCTTTGCCAAAGAAAGATCCACCCGAAGGCCTCTACCTTGAGCTCCTACCTCAACCAAGAAGTAACTAGGGTGCTTGGCTTGCTAGACCAAGAACCCTAGAATGAGTAGAGAAGTGTTTTGATGGTTTAGTCTCAAAGCTTGGATTTTCAACACATGAAACACTTAACCTTTTGAGAGAGAGGAAGAGGGAGAGCAAACCATGAGAGAGAAAGGTTATGAGAGAATTTGAGAGGAGAATCAACCTTGCTCTCATATTAGAGATATATGATAATAATAATTAAAAAAATTATGATGGTTAGTTGATTTGACCATTGTCATTTCACATTTAATGCTAAGCAAGCTTCAAGAAGCATCTTTTGCTTAACAAAAGAAAATATCAAGGTCAATGAAAGTCAACAAGTCAAATGGTCAACCCAACCCTAACCATGACACAAGTATCCTTAATTAATATTATTAATCATATTTCTCATTCTCATTAGGGTTTTGAAAAAGTCAATGGTCAAAAACCCTAATGAGGTTTCTCCCTCTCCGCCTCTGTCAACTGTACATACGTACACGCATTCGTGTTCCGAAGAAACACGAATACAATGAGACAAGACCAATCCCAAAACAAATATTAGGATCTGGTTTAAACCAAAGCCCACTAGTAATAACTGCCCGGACACCAAACGTGCACAAGTGCGCGTATGTGAACGAACCTCGTCGCAAAACCATACGACCTCTACTCTGTTTTGCCCAAAGGTGAACAACCCTCTGTGTGGGACTCTAAAGACTTGACACTACGCTAGCAGTGGGTTTAACCACAGGCCGCAAGTGGTACTAGCTGTACGTAACGGTCCCCAGGTAGATGCCGATAAGAAGACCGTTGAGGTGAACCCATCCGAACTCCTACTGAGCCTGAATGTGACAATCTTCGTACAGTCCGGTCTGTTCGTCTGAGAGTATCGCATGTCGGGCCTAGGGGGTGATAAACGTCAGTCCCCTAATAGCGGTACAAGTTGTATCGGAGTGTAGCCCAGAACACTCTGAGAAAATACTGGAAACACTACCAGTAAATCTCGCTTTCCCTGGCCAGGGACTTTGTGTAATGGCTCTCCTAGACACAGAGCGATATCAACTCCCAATACCAGGAGAGACGAATCCTGTCTAACCGTCACTGCCTCCAAGTGCTTCGGGACTGCACCTAACTACTACCTGTTTTCATGACTCAATAGAGCCGTGGTAGGGTAGTAATCTAAGAACAGTGGGAACACACTCGAGGGGAAGTGACAGTGTCAAGTCAACGGACTAAGCTGTACTCATGTCACCTGGGAACTGATAACTGACGATAGGTATAATACCAACCAACAGTTCCCAGCGAGTCTTGTCCAGTGTACTCGTAACCTAACGAGCACCTGCATACTATCTCCAGTACGACGTATTGATGGCTGTGGGACAGACCATCTCCCCTCCTGGGATGAGAAGCGTATACACTAGTTTACTCTGGAGTATCGATGCCCTGTCTCGATAATCCTACGACCAGGGACCTGTATAAGGATGTGCTTATAGACTACCCAGCCCCCACCAGTGTGACTGCCATCACAACACTGGTAGTCAAGCAAAAGATCCTAAGGGCTCGATCAATATGTATTAGCAATATGTGAAAAAGAAACACATACACATACTAAGATAGATACAAACCAAGTAGCATACTACCATATTGAGCAAGAATGTCAATCCGTGTATATATCCCAAGCTTCCAAAATGTATTATAGAAACTAGTACTATACAATAATGGCCTCTATGGCATATCACACTAACAGGTTTGTGAGGTATTTGAGTGTGCAGGAAAATCTGGGATGACCTGAGGAAATTACGAGATGAGCAAACAACCTCTGCAGACTAGAATTGACCCTAGGAACCCCTATAGCAATACGAACCACAGAGGAGCAACCAGGGCCAGCGAGCTCGGAATTTATGGGGAGCGGCTCGACCACTTGGTGAGGGGTGGGGTCCTGTTTGCTTCCATAGCTCTTATACCCTATATACTTCACTCCGATATTGTTTTGGAACATTGTTTACACTTTATTCAAAATCTGGGACCACTTTCTCAAGTTGTTGTTTTGATTCGAGTTATGGTTTTGCGTATTTTAATTTCTGGATTTTAGTGTTTGTGTGTTATATCGATCACTTGACGTTTGCACGTCTATATCGAGTGACATCGGGTTGTTTTGCGAGAGCAAACCATAGGTTTTGACCTATGTGAGTTCCGCGTGTCGATTTAGTCTTGATACGATACGATACGTGTGACATGTAGGTATACCCCTGGGGACTTCGAGATGACAAGCAAGCGCGTGGCGACGTCGGCATCGGCAAACGAAGATCAGGTGAGTAGATTTATATCTACGGGGAGAAGTCGGGTGGATGGCGTATAGCACCTCCGTAGTTCGTAGTATATTTATGATATATAACTAGATATATATGTGGTTTATGATACATGGATAATTATCAAGATATGATTATGTGTTCATGGTTAGTTTGGGATATTAGAAGTGACTAGCATAGCTTCTTAGTCGCGAAACCTAGAATAGGTTTACACCCACACGCACACACCTGCATTCATTCTATTACCTGTGCGTATATGGGGATATGTATATATATATATATATATATACACACACATGGGTATGGGACTATATATATATTTATATATACGTAAACATATACACGGATTATGATAATAGTACTTGGGATTGGAGATGAGTCGATGAGATTGGGCTTGAGGCCGTGAGATTAGTGATGTGATATGGTTCGTATTTGAGATACGACATGATGTTTTAGCGGGTCCTTTCGACGTGGTGTTTTCAGACATATGCATGTATATACATATGTGGTATCAGTATTGTACTAGACGTGGATCAGTACCCCCGATCATGATAATTGATAAAGAGGATATCCGATGAATAGTGTGATTGATGTGACATTGACCCGTACCAAGATTTGGGATGCCGTACGACGGATTTACCGTACGAGCTATATTGATGATAGATCTGCACTCTTGACTCGAGAATGTCATATTGTATTAGGGTATCGTATGGGATACTATTAAGGTGGGATCACCGACTAGTATATATATATATATGTATCGTGTCATGCCCCGCTTCCCAAAATACGGAATACGAGGGGTAGACAAGGCCAGCCATGCTCCTACGGTCAAGGAAATGTCCTGCCGTAGTCACACTTCGGCTTCTAGTTTTTCATGGTAAACAGTAAATGATGCGCAGGTAATGAGGAATGCAGTAACTGAAAGAAACAATGTAAAGAACTGACCTGAAGTGGAACAAACGAATGTAACTCTGAATAGAAAATCAGGGTGTCTGTGATACACGCCTAATTCTGGTCCAGGCTAAATCTTCTCCTCACACTGAGCATGCATACTCAGGTCGTCAGAGCGACACAATAGCAATATAATATATATAAAATCATGTGACAATTCTAACAATGATACTAGATATATATAACAGTAGATCAATGACAGCATGAATATGAATATGCAGTAACCAATGCAGCGGAACAGTAAAAGCAGTAGAACGATATGCCACGTATGTCAACACAGTAAATAAGATATCTCAATGCCAGTATCCCTATCAGTCTCTAAGTCTCACTGTACAGGTCACTAAGCCTATCGTCAGTCCAAGTGTGAGAGTCAACCACTCGCGAGTGTCCTCCACCCAAGGGTAGAACCCAAGGGCAAGGGACCATGGGCCCAACATGTATATCACGGTGATAATCACATACCCTGTAAATCTCCATATATCTCCCTAAATATATAAGCCGGCTTGGGACACCCGAGATTCTGTTGAACTCACACTTAAACTACCCCACACCCCGTGGTCTACATCAAACGCTAACCATAACCCTAAATACCAATCAGTCGGTGACAAGTCTGCGCGAGAACTGGAGGCAGGACCTCCATCAAGCACGTCCCGACTAATACCTAAGATAAATGGCAGTGTCTGGTGCCTTATCTGTGACACCCATGCAAGCGCTTCCATAAGTGTCCCATACCACTTATAGTCACACGAACACGCATCCCACAGACGTCGACAATACAATAGAATAATAGGGTCACTGATTGTGTACAAGTACGTATCACTTTCACTTATTCACGGATACACGAACACTGACGTACTTGCCACAATCATCACTAAAATCTAACACTGGGTAAATGCATGATATAACTAGGTTATCACTGCAATGATATGGGTATGATATGATACGTAAACAGTATATGAAGCATGATTAAGGTGTCACAAAAATAGTGTTCTATCACTTGCACGATTTATCATGATACGTACGTGTATAGTTTAGCGAAATGATAAACAGGTAATAATTTGTTTGTTCAGTTGTCCATCCATCGAATTTAGTTTCAAGCCAATCGGATTCCAGGATCATTAATTATAACCATTTCATTTTAAGCGCTCGCGGCTGGAAATCCGGTTTCAGAATCAGAAGTCCTTTTCGCAACGCATTTTAATCCCAGTTGGGTTCAGATTTTAGCGACGCTACCATTTGATGAAATCTAGGGTTTTCAGTAAGGCTTTCAACGCAATAGACGGATCTTCAATCGCTTCTGTACGTCAGGAGATATACATTATTCAATACCAATATGTCAGTTTCTGGTTCTGTTGGGGCTGTTATGCGTCCCGATCTTTTAAATTGCATATTAAATAACAAATGATAACGAAACAGAATGAAACCACTTGTGTTGTCTATCTAACAGGTTTACCTACAATAAACAGTGGAGTTCCACAACCTACGAGTTAAGGAAATCCTGCGGTACCCATTACGGAACAGCAAGCAACAACTGGAGTCGCTCTGGACTGCAGTCTAGAGTCGCACTCCGATCCAAATATTAACACAGTTTGAGTAAAAGAATATCTGGAAACTAGTATAGGGTTAAATTTCGTCGAGTCGGCTTCGATTTGAGCCCTTGAACGCATCATTCTAGTATGTATATAATTATTATAAATTTTAACGGTTTTCAGGTACAGAGAAATTCCAGTTTTACGAGTAAACTTGAGGGTAGTTGTTTTAGTCGTTAACGGTTATATTTTCGAACGAAATTCACCCATTAGATTCACAACCCTTCGGGCCAGCATATACAATTGAGTTCCGTCAAATTAAACAATGATTTCCTATGAGAACAAGTATCGAACAGTTGTGTCGAATAATCTAACGGAAAGGTAAAGCATGAAATATATACGATATTGATTTGTAATTAACAAAAGATAGCATGTAGCAAGTAGGGAACTTGCCTGGACATGTGTCGACGAGGGTCCGACAGTGACAGCAGCACGATCGCGTCACGGGCGCAGCACCGTTCGGCCTATTGGAATCGGACAATTGTATTCACTCCGGTTACTCTCCGTGCAATCGTTTTCATTACCACCCGAGTTGTTTCTGGTTTTGATCTGCGAGAGAGAGAAATTTTGAGAACAAGGAGAGATTTGGAGAAATGGAGAGAGAGAGTTAGAGAGAGAAAGTGTGAGATGTAGAGAGAGAGGGGGAAACAGAGATTTGAATGAGAGACAGGTAGAGAAAGATAGATTGAGAGAGGGAGAGAGGAAGTTAGAGAGAGGGAGAGAGAGATTGAGAGAGGGAAACAGAGAGAGATAAAGGGAGGGGAAGAGAGAGAGAGGGAGAGAGAGAAAGTAACAGAGAGAGGGAGAAGGGGAGAGAACAGGGGAAAGAGAGTGAGAGTGAGAGAAAGAAGTGTAGAGGGGGATATAGAGAGATAATGGCGACAGTGATGATGATGGTGGTGTTGACGAGGAGGGCGAAGGGTGTCGATGGAGTTGGTGGTCGACGATGGTGGTCGTCGGGGGACGGGGCGCCGGAGGTGATTGCAAATGGGATGGCCGAGATGGGTGCAGGGAGGAGGAAGAATAGAGAGCTCAGGGTTTCTGGAGAAAGGAGTGAGCGAGGGAAGAGGGTGAGGTGATGAAGGAAGGGGAATCGGTCGTCGTCGTCGTCGCTGGTGAAAGTGGTGGTTGCGGAAGTGGGCGAGAGAGAAGGAGGAAGGAAAGAGAGGAGGGCGAGGGAGTGATGGAAGTGAGGGGAAAGAGAGAGAGGTCGCGCGTCGTGGAGAGTAACGCGCGCTCGAGCGTGGCCGACAAGGGTGCAGTCGTGGGCGAAAGAGGCGGCGTGGGTTACGGCGAAAGAATGGGTCGCGAGCGGGGGAAAATGAACTAGCCGTTGGGGAGAAGATGGGTTGATGCGGGTCGGGTTGGGGAAAACGGTTGTGGGTTGGAGGCGTGGGCTTGTGAGGTGAAGCGGGCTGCGGCAGAAAAGAATGGGTCGGGCCAGGAGAAATCAAAAATAAGAGAAGAGAAGAATGGGGCCGGGGCTGAGAAGAGGGTTCTGGGCTGGGGGTTTGGCCTGTGGGGAAAAATTTGAGGATTAAATTTAATTAAAAGAGTTTGGGCTGAGGGAATTTTGGAAGGAAAAAGGGTTTGGGTTTTTAATAAAAGAAAATTTCGTTTATTTAAAGGGAATGGGCCGAGGGAAATTCTAAAGGGCCGGCAAAATTTAGTAGAAAAAATAAAGGGAAAAAGAAAAGGGGCTGGGGTTTTAAAGGAAGAATTAAATGGAAAAATAAAAAGGGGTTTACAAGAAATAAAGTTATAAATAAATAAATAAAATTATAAATAAGAATAAATAGAATTCTAGAGTACCATAATACAGATTTTGGTACAAAAGGGCTGGGTATTACATTATACCACCCTTACAAAAATTTCGTCCTCGAAATTTAAAAAAAAAAAGCTATAAAATAATAAGTTAAGAGTTATCATATCGAACACTAATACGTAGTGATTTACTTAAAACGGGTGGACAAAATTTAGAAGGTTTATATATGTAAGAACCACATACGAAAGATAGGTCTAATAGGTATAAGGCAGGAACAACTCTTAGGGTAAATACATGTATACGAGAATTTAGATAACAATAGCTAATAATAATACTCAAGGCTTGTTCGATAGAATCGAACCCAAATATGTGCACATATAAGTATATTAAAAGTAGCACAGCAGAAATAATAAGTATAAGGTACATCCACTTATAATAGTAATCATAGGCACAATACCCGAAAATGAAATAACGGTAATAAAGTGGTGAAAGATTTGCCGATAGGTTAAAGCATTTTAGGATAATTTCTTGATCGAATAGTTTTAAATTAACTTAGAAAACCCACATAATGAAAATAAGAAATATGTAACGAAAATATACGCGATACATGGTCGCGCTACTGAAAATAGTGAGAAAGTTAATAGTGTACTTGAAATGCGTAAAACGGAAATAGTTGATAAAACACACTCGTCGATAATTATGAAATAATGGAAACTAAATTTTTGAATAATAATGCCCCAAAAAATGTATAGTGCTAGTTAGGATAGGGATTATAAGGAAGTGCGGCTTATTCAAAGGTTGGAGTATGGCGATTTTAGGCTAGCGGTCAAAAAGATTGGGGTAAGGGTGAGCAGCAAGGACTACAAGGGGAAAAAGTATGGGGGATAACAGTCGGTACAACATAAGGATCAAAATTTGAAGGGCTAGCTAACTCGGAAATTCACAAGACATGTCCTCCTCCCAGAAGGATCTCAAACGGGGCACAGACGAAGGATGACGAGTGGATCTCTAAAAGATCGGGTGTGGTACTAGTTAATCTCAGTGAGGGTTAAGACAAGGTAAGGAGTAAGTGTAGACAGATCTCAGTAGGAAGAATAATTGTACATAAGAAATAATCAAGTAGCACGCGAACTAAGAAGATCGAAGGATTTGCGAACTCAGCAACTTATTTTATTCCAAAAGATTTTAAACAAAGCATTCTCAAAGATAAAAGGTGGCCCTAATCTATACACAGATTTATTTGGCCAGATAAGACAATCATCAAAAGAAATCCCGTCAGTCGCGGTTGTGGAGGTTCAGCAGGTTGCGGTAGGCTCACGCGCTCAGGTAGGGGCGTCTAATCCCATATCGCCTCGCGGGCATCGCCATTGGAAGTTCTTCCACAGCAGAGTCTTGATCTTCCGGTCTTTCTCCCTCGGGTGGAGCTTCTTCATCGAGGTCCGATTCCATATGATCCTCTCCTTCTGGGTTCTCTTCCATGGGGTCTTCCTCCACTGGATTTTCTTCTATCGGATCTTCCTCGGGATCTTCCTCTATCGGGTTCTCTTCAGGGTCTCCAACCTCTTCGTCGGAATCGTCTATCATGTTAAACTCTGGGGCGGCTGCTCCTTCATCCTCTGAATCGCTGTTTCCGAAATTGACCTGGGGACCGTTGATTTCATCGTCAGAACTCACCAGTGTGTGGTCTAAGGAAACGCATGACTGTGCATCCTCATCTAGATGCGGCGCTGCTCCAGGATGGACCATGGTCTGAATGAAAAAGAGTCATGATTAGACAATGGAATACATCAGGAAAATGGCTAAGTGTACGAAGTATGGAAAGACATGTGGTGGCAGAAATTGAAAAATCAAGATTAAAATGTTATGCTAATGAATAGTATGAACAAGGGAAATGACAAGAGAATGATACATATATTCGATTCAAATTTTATTGCATTTAACTAAGAGTTCAATGGATACAAGATTTCAAACGGAAAGAAATATTCATAGTGGATGACAACATAATGCTGAAATTGGAAAAGCGAAATATTCTTCTTTGATTGCTAGGTCGCTGCATTCTCGTCTCACGAGTTGAAACCTGTGTTGGGTCCGCCTTATCCTCGAAATTCGAACTACGCAGTAATCCTCACTTGGCAGAAGTAGGGAGTGTGGACGAGTCTCCTCCCTGTAGTTCTTTCCTTTCTGGGCAACCGTTGATGAGATATTTGTTAGACCCGCATATCAGACATTTCCCTTGGGCGCGGCGACAATCCCTCTGAAGATGTTCTGGCCTCTTACAGTACCCACAACATGGGGTCTTCTGCTGCTTCTGTCGCGGGGAAACAAATTGGCGCTTCATTTTCTTCTCTTTTCCTCGTCTAACGGGGATCCCTTTATGATTTGAGACTCCCGCTGGGGCCTGACTCACCTGCCTTCTCAGTCCTTTAGCTAACAAGTCGTTCGTTCGCTGTTGGGCTTCCTTCTTGTTAGTGTATATGCCCTAGAGGCCATTACTGTATCATACTAGCTTGTATATTACTTAATGGAAGCTTGGGATATTCACAGTTGTATATACAATCTTGCTCGAAATGGTAGTATGCTACTTGGTTTGTCTCTGCTTTAATATGTGCATGTGTTTCTTTTTGCATATTGCTGGTATACATATTAGTAGAGCCCTTAGGATCTTTGCTTGATTACCAGCGTTGTGATGGCGCTCGCACACGTGGGAGCTGGGTAATCTATAAGCACATCCTTATACAGGTCCCTGGTCGTTGGACTATCGAGACAGGGCATCGATACTCCGGAGTAGACTAGCGTATGCGCTTCTCATCCCAGTGTGGGAGACGGTCTGTCCCACAGCCGTTAGTACGTCGTACTTGGGATAGTATGCGGGTGCTCGTTAGGTTACGAGTACACTGGACAGGACTCGTCGGGAACTGTTGGTTGGTAATATACCTATCGTCAGTTATCAGTTCCCAGGTGACATGAGTACAGCTTAGTCCGCTGACTTGACACTGTCACTTCGCCTCGAGTGTGTTCCCACTGCACTTTGATTACTACCCTACCACGGCTCAAAGGAGCTGTGCAAACAGGTAGTTTTTGGGTGCAGTCCCGAAGCACTTGGAGGCAGTGACGGTTAGACAGGATTCGTCTCTCCCGGTATTGGGGGTTGACATCGCGCTGTGTCTAGGAGAGCCATTACACGAGTAGTCCCTGGCCAGGGCAAGCGAGATATACTGGTAGGTTTCCAGTGTTATCTCAGGGTGTTCTGGGCTACACTCCGACACGACTTGTACCGCTATTAGGGGACTGACGTTCACCGCCCCCCTAGGCCCGCCATGCGATGTATCAGACGAACAGACCGGACTGTACGGAGACTGTCACATACAGGCTCAGTAGGAGTGCAGATGGGGTTCACCTCGTCAGTCTTCTTATCGACATCTACCTGGGGACCGTTACGTACAGCTAGTGCCGCTTGCGGTCTGTGGTTAAACCCACTGCCAGCGTAGTGTCGAGTCTTTAGAGTCCCACACAGAGAGCTATTCGCCTTTAGGCAAAACGAGTAGAGGTCGCATGGTTTTGCGACAGGGTTCGTTCGCATCCGCGCACTTGTGCACGTTTGCTGTCCGGACAGTTTATACTAGCGGGCTTTGGTTTAAGCCGGATCCTAGTATATGATTTGAGATTGGTTTTTCTCAGGGTATTCGTGTTCCTCGGATCACGAATGCGGGTGCGTATGCACAGTTGCTTGAGATTGGGGGAGAGGACCTTGTTTTGGGTTAATGGCATTTGTCATTTTATTAACCCTATTGTTTTTGTGTGGATTATTGTTAATTGATAATTAGCTTAATTATTGTGCATGGTTGTTGTTGACAATTTGACTTCATTGACTTGTTGACCATGTTGACAACTTGACCATAATCATTTCATTTGGAATATGCTCTTTGATCTTTGCAAAAATGAAATGATAATGGTCAATTCATGATTTATCATGACAATTTTCAAGCTAATTATCTAATTAGAATTATCCTCACATATTAGTGAGAATGGCTCACTATTATTCTCATTCTCTCATTTCTTTTCTCTCTCTTGCTCATCCTCTCCCTCAAGCTCTCTCCCTCTCATGTGTTGAGAAACAAAAAGCTTGAGAAAAACCCTCTCTTGATCTTCTCTACTCACTTCTAGGGTTCAAGTCTTAGCATTTCTTGCACTCTAGTTACTCCTAGCTTGGAGTTGAAGCTAAAGGTGGTGGCTTTCGGGTGGATCCTTCTTTGACGGGAGAAGACAAGCAAGGTGATCCTTTTCTACCATACCTAGGAGCAAGGAGAGAAGGACTAAAGACCAAAGGTATAACCTTTCTACAACTTTGTTAGTTGTTAGTTTACTTTAGCTAGTTTTAGTTTAGCAAAGATCCTCACAAGCATAGTCCATGTTGCCTAAGTCATTAAAAATCCGATTTTTATTATGTTTTCCGCCTCCCGTAAGCACCGGGATGGGCAACACGGACTTACAGTGGTATCAGAGCCTAACTAAACTCAAACTAGCTAGGTAGTAAAGTGTAGCGAAGTTTCGAAACCGAAAAATCCAAAAACCGAACTTTGAAAAACCCTAGTTTCTGTTGAAATTTTTTCTGCTCAAAATAGAAAACTTTATATTTGTAAATTCATCTCAGGGTTTTTTAAAAACACCCACGAAAAACGAGACAGAGAATCATCCAAACCGCCGCGCTTCCGCCGCACGAGGTAGGCTCGTGCCGCGGAAGCGCCGCGGTTTGATGTCTTCACTGCATCGTTTTTCGTGCAGTGTTTTTCTGTATTGTTTTTGGGATTTTTAGGATATATATTATATGCCCAGATTTTCCAGAACTAAAATTTGCTTTTGCGGGCCTATAAATCCGTATTTTTCCGGAACTTCACTACGCTTTAACTACATCGGTTATATCTGTATTGCTTGCATGTATTGAACGTCGGCTAATCGCTATAAGACGATTAGTCGGGGTTATACATGATCTGTGTTTGTTGTTGGTTTGTGGATATGAATGGATTGGATTGTCGCGGGTGAATAGCCGGGTTGGATGTGAGATGAGCGTTGTTTTTCTTTCATTCATTTGTAACATGTAAATTGATGTAATAATATTCTTTGTATGGCCGCACAACCGGGTCGGGGTTGTAGCCGTCATTGTATAATTCTTTTTACTGTTTTTGCTCCTAGGATAGACCCATGGAGGGGGTGCACAAACTACCGGGTACTCGAAGTGCCGAGTGGCCTACTCACGGTGGTGAGGGAGGTTGCTTCGCTTCGGGTGCTTGGCGGGTAGTTTGCCGCACCCGTAGGGGTCTTGGGTGGGGTATTGGCTATTCACCGCGACCGTGTAATCCGCTTTGCGTTGCAGGCTCGAACGCATTGCGGATTCCTAGTATATCCAATGTATTCATCTGTGATCTGTAATGTCTATCATTGCTATATATTTATATATAATAACTATTTAGGCGTTGCTTATGTTTTACAGCCGCGCTAGCCCAGCCCCCGCTCTGTCGTTAGTTAAGTAACCTAACGGGTGATGACGGGGCCCCGTGGCGAATGCGAATGGCATAAGCGTACGTCATATTTTGGTTGTTTTCTGCAATGGTAGGATTAAATGATGGGACGCATTAAAAGAACTAATGCAAGAAATAAACCAAGTAAAAGTCGATTGGAACACTTTGAAAACCACTCGGTTCTTTTCAAAACTAAAACTTTTAAACGCGGAGCTTGAACCACTCCTTTTAAAAGCTATCTCGTTCCATCGATTATATCAAGTTCACTACGTTCACGGTTTCGCCAAAACCATCCGTAGCCCTCCATCATTTCGGTTAAATATTCGGTAGTATTCAAGCTATGTATTTTGACCTCACGCCAAGGCATAGTGATTGGTAGCTGCCGGATATTTATCCGTTGCATAGATAGAATGCGTTGATTTGAGACAGTCGTACTGCCGTTTTGGCCTACGTCAAGGGTAGGTACGGGTGGGTTCAAATTAACCAGGATAATGATGGGAAGAACTTGACATGTGACTTATGACATTTTGACCTCACGCCAAGGTCATAAGAGCATGGGGCAAAAATCCACATCGGGAGTTTCATAAGTACTGAAACTTGCTAGCGTTGCATACCATTTGGAGTGTGATAATTCTGGTAGGATTCCTTCGGTTTTATCACGCGATGATATTTGGATCCCGATCCTACTGTGAGTATATGCTACTCCTCGGGAAAACTCTCACTTAACGATCAATGCTATAAACCTAGTAGGTGCCTAGAAAGGTGTTAGCGGGGCTACGCCCACAGGGAAAAGAGGTTACTTAATTAAGGAACTTCGCGAAAGCGTTGGAAAACCTCCCTCGAAGTACCGACACTGGCCTGGCTGAACGGTTAAGCAAGTATTGTACGGTGAGAATGATCCCGGCTAATCCTTTTCTTTATGGTTTGAGAAGGGATTCGAGAGACAGTGGGAGCCATCCAGTTTAGACAAACTAAAAACCACTCTAAACTTGCAAGAGCATCATGCTAAAGTGTTTCTTTTCTCTCTCCTAATTGCAGCGACCATTCAAGATGACCGGACTTAAGTTACTATTAGATAAAAACATATTGACAGGGCCAAACTACAAAGATTGGCTCAGGAATGTCAAGATGGCTATCACTTATGACAAGCTGGGGTATATACTTACCACCAAAGCTCCCCCCGTCCCAGGTCCCACCTCCAGCGTCGCGGATGTAGAAATCCGTAAGACATGGGAGATAGATTGCGCGAGGGCCAAATGCCTCGTATTAGCCTCGATGGACAACGACCATCAGAGGAGGCACGAGAATATGGACCTAGAGTCCATATTTCTCCATACAAAAGAACTGTATGGAGAGCAGTCTCGTATCGCAAGATACGAAGTGTCGAAGAAGCTCTTTTCGGCAAGGTTGGCCGTCGGATCATCGGTAGCGGACCACGTGCTTAAGATGATCGGCTACATAGAGGAGCTCGCGGACCTTGGGACCACGTTGGAGAATGAACTCTATACTGATCTGATTCTCCAGTCCCTTCCTTCCACTTACGCCCAGTTCATTCTTAACTTCAACATGCAAGGAAAGGAGGTTGAACTTGCCGAGCTTCTGAACATGTTGAGGACTGCTGAGGGCACCCTACAGAAGGGTAGGGAGACATCCACTTTGTTTGTAGGAGGATCTTCCTCTTCTAGGTCCAGGGCGAAAGCCAAGGGCAAGAAGAAGAAAGCCCCCGCCAAACCAAGAGGCGGTGTCGGTAAAGTGGATACGAAGGGAAAGGGTAAAGCAACAAAGGTAGCGGGGAAGCTGGTGGGGAAGGAAGAATGCTTCTATTGTCACAAAAGTGGCCACTGGAAACAAGATTGCAAGGCTTGGAAAGCCAGAACACAGGATTTGAAGCGAGTTGCAGCTTCAGCTTCAGGTGTGTATGTTATTGAAAACTGTCTATCAATAAACTCTACATCCTGGGTATTGGATACCGGATCAGGATCTCATATCTGTAATTCTTTGCAGGCGTTGAGAAAGCGTAGAGTTTTGAAGGCAGGTGACATGACCCTCAGAGTTGCGAACGGTGCTAGCATGGATGCAGAGGCCGTGGGGGACTATCACCTGGGATTATCAGATGGACACTTTTTGGTTTTGCGTAGTTGTTATTATGTACCAAATGCAACCTGTAATATCATTTCTGTATCTTTATTATCTAAAGAAGGTTATGAATTTGCATTTGTAAGTAATGTAGTGAACATTCACCTTAATCAAGTTTTGATTGGGTCAGGTACATTAAACAACGGTATTTACGTTTTAAACCAACCACAGGTTTTCAATATCCAGAATACACATAAAAGAAAGTCTCCAGATATTAATAAAACTTTCTTATGGCATTGTAGACTGGGTCACATCAACGAGAGAAGATTGACTAAGTTACATACTGAAGGATATTTAGATTCGTTCGATTATCAATCGTATGCAACTTGTCAATCCTGTCTCAAAGGAAAGATGACAAAGGCTCCGTTTTCTGGACACGGAGAAAGAGCGAGCGAGCTCTTGGGACTCGTACACAGCGACGTGTGCGGTCCAATGTCTACACATGCGCGAAGCGGTTTTTCTTACTTCATAACTTTTACGGATGATTTCTCAAGATTCGGACATGTCTTCTTAATAAAGCATAAATCCGAAGCTTTTGATAAGTTCCAGGAATATAAGAATGAAGTAGAAAAACAGACCGGCAAAAGTATCAAGATCCTAAGATCGGATCGAGGAGGAGAATACTTAAGTGCCGTATTCCTGAATTACTTAAAAGAGAATGGAATTCTCTCTCAGCTTACTCCTCCATACACCCCGCAACATAACGGTGTATCGGAGAGACGGAACCGAACCCTATTGGATATGGTACGGTCCATGATGAGTAATGCTGAGTTACCGCGATCTTTCTGGGGATATGCGCTAGAAACAGCTGCATATCTTTTGAACCGTGTTCCCACTAAGACTGTGCCTACCACACCATATGAGTTATGGAGTGGGAAGAAACCCTATCTTCAATACTTGAAGATTTGGGGATGTCCAGCTTATGTCAAAAAGCAGCATACGGACAAGCTCGAGGCACGCTCAGTACTGTGCAAGTTTGTGGGATACCCAAAGAACTCCAGGAGGTATCTTTTCTATTACGCAGAGGAACAAAAAGTCCTTGTTTCTCGCAATGCCCACTTTCTGGAACATCAGTTTTTAGAAAAAGAAATAAGTGGGAGCGCAATAGAACTGGAAGAAATTCCAGAACCACAAACTATTACTGAAAGTTTAGTGGAACCAGAAGGTTCAAAAGAACAGGACATTCCTACGCCGCTCCGCAGGAGTAGTAGGCAGTCTCATCCGCCCGAGAGATACTACGGTTTTCTCATTGACGGGGATAGAGAGGACTGCATCCTAGATTGTGATGAGCCTACTAGCTTCCAGCAAGCCATTCAGAGCGTCGACTCGGTAAAATGGCTGGATGCAATGCGGACCGAGATGGAGTCCATGTACACCAACAAAGTATGGACGTTGGACATTGCTCCAGACGGGGTAAAACCCGTAGGATGCAAGTGGATCTTCAAAAGGAAGATTGGTGTAGATGGACAGGTTGAGACCTATAAAGCTAGACTGGTAGCAAAGGGTTTTCGTCAACGACCTGGTTTGGACTATGACGAAACCTTTTCTCCAGTAGCTATGCTGAAATCCATTCGGATCCTTCTTGCCATCGCTGCTTTCCACGATTATGAGATTTGGCAGATGGACGTAAAGACAGCTTTTCTAAATGGTCATTTAGAGGAGTGTGTCTATATGGACCAGCCAGAGGGTTTCATTCAGGGTGGGAGCAGCGGAAAGGTGTGCAAGTTGCTCAAGTCCATTTATGGACTCAAGCAGGCATCGCGGAGCTGGAACATCTGTTTTGATGAGACGGTCAAAGAATTTGGCTTTATCAAAAATCCAGATGAACCATGCATCTATTGTAGATTTGTAGCGAGAACTGTAGTATTCCTCGTGTTATACGTGGATGACATTCTCTTAATAGGAAATGACATTCCTATGCTACAATCTGTCAAGGGGTTCTTGTCACACAGGTTCTCCATGAAAGACCTGGGTGATGCCTCCTACATTCTGGGTATCCGGATCTACCGTGACAGATCCAAGAGGATATTAGGACTCTCGCAGTCCAGGTACATCGACACCATACTGAAGAGATTCAGTATGGAAGATTCCAAGCGCGGTAATCTACCGGCTTGTCACGGGATCACCCTCTCCAAAGAGATGTCTCCCAAGACTGATTTGGAGAGGGATCGCATGTCTATTATACCCTACGCTTCTGCGGTAGGCTCTATAATGTATGCGATGTTATGTACCAGACCAGATGTGGCTTATGCACTGAGTGTGGTAAGCAGGTATCAGTCAAACCCAGGGGAGAAACATTGGATAGCAGTAAAGAACATTCTCAAGTACCTGAGAAGGACTAAGGAGATGTTCTTGGTGTATGGCGGAAAAGACCTGCAGGTTGAGGCCTTTGCTGACTCCAGCTTCCAGAGTGACAAGGATGATTCCAAGTCCATGTCGGGTTTTGTCTTTACCCTCAATGGAGGGGCGGTGTGTTGGAAGAGCTCCAAACAGGAAACCGTTGCTGACTCGACAATGGAAGCGGAATACATCGCTGCATCTGATGCCGCAAAAGAAGCTGTCTGGATGAGGAAGTTCTTGAAAGAACTTCAGGTGGTTCCGTCCATTGTTGACCCAATACCTCTGTATTGCGACAACAACGGGGCTATAGCTTTAGCGAAGGAACCCAGGTCCCATCAGAAATCCAGACACATCTTAAGGCGGTATCACCTGATCAGGGAGATCGTGGATCGCCAGGAGATCGAGGTCCGGAGAGTTGCATCAGAGGATAACACAGCAGATCCATTCACCAAGGCCTTGCCCCAGACTCAGTTCGAGCGGCTGATCGAGATGATAGGTCTTCGATACGCCAGTACATGGCCTTAGTGCAAGTGGGAGATTGTTAGTGTATATGCCCTAGAGGCCATTACTGTATCATACTAGCTTGTATATTACTTAATGGAAGCTTGGGATATTCACAGTTGTATATACAATCTTGCTCGAAATGGTAGTATGCTACTTGGTTTGTCTCTGCTTTAATATGTGCATGTGTTTCTTTTTGCATATTGCTGGTATACATATTAGTAGAGCCCTTAGGATCTTTGCTTGATTACCAGCGTTGTGATGGCGCTCGCACACGTGGGAGCTGGGTAATCTATAAGCACATCCTTATACAGGTCCCTGGTCGTTGGACTATCGAGACAGGGCATCGATACTCCGGAGTAGACTAGCGTATGCGCTTCTCATCCCAGTGTGGGAGACGGTCTGTCCCACAGCCGTTAGTACGTCGTACTTGGGATAGTATGCGGGTGCTCGTTAGGTTACGAGTACACTGGACAGGACTCGTCGGGAACTGTTGGTTGGTAATATACCTATCGTCAGTTATCAGTTCCCAGGTGACATGAGTACAGCTTAGTCCGCTGACTTGACACTGTCACTTCGCCTCGAGTGTGTTCCCACTGCACTTTGATTACTACCCTACCACGGCTCAAAGGAGCTGTGCAAACAGGTAGTTTTTGGGTGCAGTCCCGAAGCACTTGGAGGCAGTGACGGTTAGACAGGATTCGTCTCTCCCGGTATTGGGGGTTGACATCGTGCTGTGTCTAGGAGAGCCATTACACGAGTAGTCCCTGGCCAGGGCAAGCGAGATATACTGGTAGGTTTCCAGTGTTATCTCAGGGTGTTCTGGGCTACACTCCGACACGACTTGTACCGCTATTAGGGGACTGACGTTCACCGCCCCCCTAGGCCCGCCATGCGATGTATCAGACGAACAGACCGGACTGTACGGAGACTGTCACATACAGGCTCAGTAGGAGTGCAGATGGGGTTCACCTCGTCAGTCTTCTTATCGACATCTACCTGGGGACCGTTACGTACAGCTAGTGCCGCTTGCGGTCTGTGGTTAAACCCACTGCCAGCGTAGTGTCGAGTCTTTAGAGTCCCACACAGAGAGCTATTCGCCTTTAGGCAAAACGAGTAGAGGTCGCATGGTTTTGCGACAGGGTTCGTTCGCATCCGCGCACTTGTGCACGTTTGCTGTCCGGACAGTTTATACTAGCGGGCTTTGGTTTAAGCCGGATCCTAGTATATGATTTGAGATTGGTTTTTCTCAGGGTATTCGTGTTCCTCGGATCACGAATGCGGGTGCGTATGCACAGTTGCTTGAGATTGGGGGAGAGGACCTTGTTTTGGGTTAATGGCATTTGTCATTTTATTAACCCTATTGTTTTTGTGTGGATTATTGTTAATTGATAATTAGCTTAATTATTGTGCATGGTTGTTGTTGACAATTTGACTTCATTGACTTGTTGACCATGTTGACAACTTGACCATAATCATTTCATTTGGAATATGCTCTTTGATCTTTGCAAAAATGAAATGATAATGGTCAATTCATGATTTATCATGACAATTTTCAAGCTAATTATCTAATTAGAATTATCCTCACATATTAGTGAGAATGGCTCACTATTATTCTCATTCTCTCATTTCTTTTCTCTCTCTTGCTCATCCTCTCCCTCAAGCTCTCTCCCTCTCATGTGTTGAGAAACAAAAAGCTTGAGAAAAACCCTCTCTTGATCTTCTCTACTCACTTCTAGGGTTCAAGTCTTAGCATTTCTTGCACTCTAGTTACTCCTAGCTTGGAGTTGAAGCTAAAGGTGGTGGCTTTCGGGTGGATCCTTCTTTAACGGGAGAAGACAAGCAAGGTGATCCTTTTCTACCATACCTAGGAGCAAGGAGAGAAGGACTAAAGACCAAAGGTATAACCTTTCTACAACTTTGTTAGTTGTTAGTTTACTTTAGCTAGTTTTAGTTTAGCAAAGATCCTCACAAGCATAGTCCATGTTGCCTAAGTCATTAAAAATCCGATTTTTATTATGTTTTCCGCCTCCCGTAAGCACCGGGATGGGCAACACGGACTTACACTTCTGACCTTGCAGTACACTCAGAGTCTCAACGGTCTGAAACTGGGAAGTGGAGATAGAGGAAGAGTCATTGGAAAACATGATCCTGAAACAATGATTTTTGAGGATGATATAAGGCACAAGCTATATGAATCAAAATATAATATGGATAGTACAAAGATTCGAGTATATCAGATGTGATGAAATTCATTACAAGTGGAAATCAACTGTAGAGCTCTAAGTCACTTAACCAAAGTGCGGTAGTGTAACCATGATGTAGTTCACAGTTACAACCACGTAACCTTGCCAAGTCACCTGAAACCCTAGCGAATGAATAGCAGAACACATACACGGTGAATATGAATCAAGAATGACGAGTTTACAACCTAGACCAAGGAATGTCTTAGATTGCCAAGCTATACACGGAAAACTGCAATCCCAATCGAAGCAAAACCTGGCTCTGATACCAACTAAACCATGTCACGCCCCGCTTCCCAAAATACGGAATACGAGGGGTAGACAAGGCCAACCATGCTCCTACGGTCAAGGAAATGTCCTGCCGTAGTCACACTTCGGTTTCTAGTTTTTCATGGTAAACAGTAAATGATGCGCAGGTAATGAGGAATGCAGTAACTGAAAGAAACAATGTAAAGAACTGACCTGAAGTGGAACAAACGAATGTAACTCTGAATAGCAAATCAGGGTGTCTGTGATACACGCCTAATTCTGGTCCAGGCTAAATCTTCTCCTCACACTGAGCATGCATACTCAGGTCGTCAGAGCGACACAATAGCAATATAATATATATAAAATCATGTGACAATTCTAACAATGATACTAGATATATATAACAGTAGATCAATGACAGCATGAATATGAATGTGCAGTAACCAATGCAGCGGAACAGTAAAAGCAGTAGAACGATATGCCACGTATATCAACACAGTAAATAAGATATCTCAATGCCAGTATCCCTATCAGTCTCTAAGTCTCACTGTACAGGTCACTAAGCCTATCGTCAGTCCAAGTGTGAGAGTCAACCACTCGCGAGTGTCCTCCACCCAAGGGTAGAACCCAAGGGCAAGGGACCACGGGCCCAACATGTATATCACGGTAATAATCACATACCCTGTAAATCTCCATATATCTCCCTAAATATATAAGCCGGCATGGGACTCCCGAGATTCTGTTGAACTCACACTTAAACTACCCCACACCCCGTGGTCTACATCAAACGCTAACCATAACCCTAAATACCAATCGGTCGGTGACAAGTCTGCACGAGAACTGGAGGCAGGACCTCCATCAAGCACGTCCCGACTAATACCTAAGATAAATGGCAGTTTCTGGTGCCTTATCTGTGACACCCGTGCAAGCGCTTCCATAAGTGTCCCATACCACTTATAGTCACACGTACACGCATCCCACAGACGTCGACAATGCAATAGAATAATAGGGTCACTGATTGTGTATAAGTACGTATCACTTTCACTTATTCACGGATACACGAACACTGACGTACTTGCCACAATCATCACTAAAATCTAACACTGGGTAAATGCACGATATCACTAGGTTATCACTGCAATGATATGATACGTAAACAGTATATGAAGCATGATTAAGGTGTCATAAAAATAGTGTTCTATCACTTGCACGATTTATCATGATACGTACGTGTATAGTTTAGCGAAACGATAAATAGGTAATAATTTGTATGTTCAGTTGTCCATCCATCGAATTTAGTTTCAAGCCAATCGGATTCCAGGATCATTAATTATAACCATTTCATTTTAAGCGCTCGCGGCTGGAAATCCGGTTTCAGAATCAGAAGTCCGTTTCGCAATGCATTTTAATCCCAGTTGGGTTCAGATTTTAGCGACGCTATAGTTTGATGAAATCTAGGGTTTTCAGTAAGTCTTTCAACGCAACAGATGGATCTTCAATCGCGTCTGTACGTCAGGAGATATACACTATTCAATACCAATATGTCAGTTTCTGGTTCTGTTGGGACTGTTATGCGTCCCGATCTTTTAAATTGCATATTAAATAACAAATGATAACGAAACAGAATGAAACTACTTGTGTTGTCTAGCTAACAGGTTTACCTACAATAAACAGCTGAGTTCCGCAACCTAAGAGTTAAGTAAATCCTGTGGTACCCATTACGGCATAGCAAGCAACAACTGGAGTCGCTCTGGACTGCAGTCCAGAGTCGCACTCCGATCCAAATATTAACACAGTTTGAGTACAAGAATATCTGGAAACTAGTATAGGGTTAAAGTTCGTCGAGTCGGATTCGATTTTAGCCCTCGAACGCATCATTCTAGTATGTATATAATTATTAGCAATTTTAACGGGTTTCAGGTACAGAGAAATTCCAGTTTTACGAGTAAACTTGAGGGTAGTTGTTTTAGTCGTTAACGGTTATATTTTCTAACGAAATTCACCCATTAGATTCACAACCCTTCGGGCCAGTATATACAATTGAGTTCTGTCAAATTAAACAATGATTTCCTATGAGAACAAGCATCGAACAGTTGTGTCGAATAATCTAACGGAAAGGTAAAGCATGAAATATATACGATATTGATTTGTAATTAACAAAAGATAGCATGTAGCAAGTAGGGAACTTGCCTGGACATGTGTCGACGAGGGTCCGGCAGTGACAGCAGCACGATCGCGTCACGGGCGCAGCACCGTTCGGCCTATTGGAATCGGACAATTGTATTCACTCCGGTTACTCTCCGTGCAATCGTTTTCATTACTACCCGAGTGGTTTCTGGTTTTGATCTGCGAGAGAGAGAAATTTGAGAACAAGGAGAGATTTGGAGAAATGGAGAGAGAGAGTTAGAGAGAGAAAGTGTGAGATGTATAGAGAGAGGGGGAAACAGAGATTTGAAAGAGAGACAGGGAGAGAAAGAGAGATTGAGAGAGGGAGAGAGGAAGTTAGAGAGAGAGAGAGATTGAGAGAGGGAAACAAAGAGAGATAGAGGGAGGGGAAGAGAGAGAGGGAGAGAGAGAAAGTAACAGAGAGAGGGAGAAGGGGAGAGAACAGGGGAAAGAGAGTGAGAGAGAGAAGTGTAGAGGGGGATATAGAGAGATAATGGCGACAGTGATGATGATGATGGTGTTGACGAGGAGGGCGAAGGGTGTCGATGGAGTTGGTGGCCGACGATGGTGGTCGTCGGGGGACGGGGCGCCGGAGGTGATTGCAAATGGGATGGCCGAGTTGGGTGCAGGGAGGAGGAAGAATAGAAAGCTCGGGGTTTCTGGAGAAAGGAGTGAGCGAGGGAGGAGGGTGAGGTGTTGAAGGAAGGGGAATCGGTCGTCGTCGTCATCGCTGGTGGAAGTGGTGGTTGCGGAAGTGGGCGAGAGAGAGGGAGGAGGGCGAGGGAGTGATGGAAGTGAGGGGAAAGAGAGAGAGGTCGCGCGTCGTGGAGAGTAACGCGCGCTCGAGCGTGGCCGACAATGGCGCAGTCGTGGGCGAAGGAGGCGGCGTGGGTTACGGCGAAAGAAGGGGTCGCGAGCGGGGGAAAATGAACTAGCCGTTGGGGAGAAGATGGGTTGATGCGGGTCGGGTTGGGGAAAACGGTTGTGGGTTGGAGGCGTGGGCTTGTGAGGTAAAGCGGGCTGCGGCAGAAAAGAATGGGCCGGGCCAGGAGAAATCAAAAATAAGAGAAGAGAAGAATGGGGCCGGGGCTGAGAAGAGGGTTCTGGGCTCGGGGTTGGGCCTGTGGGGAAAATTTTGAGGATTAAATTTAATTAAAAGAGTTTGGGCTGAGGGAATTTTGGAAGGAAAAAGGGTTTGGGTTTTTAATAAAAGAAAATTTCATTTATTTAAAGGGGATGGGCCGAGGGAAATTCTTAAGGGCCGGCAAAATTTAGTAGAAAAAATAAAGGGAAAAAGAAAAGGGGCTGGGGTTTTAAAGGAAGAATTAAATGGAAAAATAAAAAGGGGTTTACAAGAAATAAAGTTATAAATAAATAAATAAAATTATAAATAAGAATAAATAGAATTCTAGAGTACCATAATACAGATTTTGGTACAAAAGGGCTGGGTATTACATATCGACTCAGATGTTAGGCGGTTTTCTTACCTTTCGATCAGCTGGTTTAGTTTAGTCTGGTAGTTTACATGTACATGATAGATTAGACTCGAGTCATACCTATTTCAAAACTAACGAATCGTGAGTATTTTAAAGATAGGCCAAGGGTTCTATGGATATTTCAAAGGATGTATCTTTTCATAAAAACACCGTAGCCTTTATTTTCAAAACACCACGATTCATGTTATTTCAAATGACAAACCTGTATGACTCATATTTATATAAATGCAGATTAGTTATCATTGTGTTTATTATTCAGCTCCCGCATATTCTTGCTGTTCGCATCGCACCGCATGCTTATATTGTGTTTTCATATGCCATTATTGAGATCATGCTGTCAGGACACCAGCACCATTACCGATGATGCGTATGTTCCACATACACTTACTTGCCGGCTCACACACATCATCATCGGTAATTGCCATGTCACAAACACCTTAGAGAATATTACTCATTGACACAGCTTGTTAACTGATAGTTCGACATGGTATTAGCGTACTCGTCTTTATATGCTAGTTTAGACATTGCAGTTATTACTTGCTACTGCATACATATTATTATTCACTGTTATGCAGTATTATGGAGTTTTATGCTGATATTCACTGTTTACGTGCTATTGATGACTGGATTTCGGATTTTCATGAGATTTCCTGGATTTGGGAGAAAACCGCAAGAATGTATATAAACTTCTCTCTCTCTCTCTCTTTAAAATGAAAAGTATGGTTTTCTCGTGATGTATGAGTCGTCCACCATGATGTTTTCTCGATTATGAGATGGATTTCGAGACCCGATTCGAGGAGTTGGATGAACTGTCTGCGGGTACATGGTGGACCCGTTAAGGTACCCCGGGGCAAGAAGATCGAGTTGTAGACGATGAGCTCGGTAGGGGCAGACTGCCTACCGGTGATTTCACATGGCGCGTCGGATATCTGGAGGATACCGTTCGTGGTCGTGTGATTGATGTTAGGGGCCAATCAGGACTAACGGAGCCCTAGATAGTGAGATTTGAGACACTGAGATTTTGAGATATTGAGATATTGAGATTTGTTGATACAGGCCAGCCCGGATAACCGGAGCCTGAGATATTGGGATTTATGTTTTGTGTCGATGCTAGACACTGTTTATGTTGATTTCATTGATGATACCTCGTTTTAAATATACAAAAATGTCACTAAGTAATGAAAGCAGTTTCTTCATTTACATGTATTCTTTTTTCATGCATTCATACCTCATTCATATGATATGTTGCTACGTGAGGCACTGACATGAGCATATGGGATTACATTTATGTATAGATGTTTACCCTTGCCACTTTTTCTTGCTTCAGCCTTATCATTTAAGGTTATATATATGTATATTGATCGTATTGAACTAGGATAGCGTCATGCATGCGATTTCTACTCGTAGATGTTTTCTACTCACGAGTTGGCAACTCACCCCTGTTAAGCCATAGTTCTTGCAGGTTTTGCCGTACAAGTTTTGTTGCGGTTTTGCTGGCACACTGTCTCTTCCGGGTGATTGCTTTGGTAGGTGGGTTCTTTTGCATCAGGACCACCATTGTATATTTGTTATTTCAGTTGTATCTAGTAAAACTCCATCAACCAGACTTGTATATTTTATTGACTTAGCAGACCAGTGATGTTTATTCTTTCGTCCTAGAATCGCGCATTGTATTATTATGGATTTCATGCTATATTTGAGTTCCTTTGAGTTTTGATCCTCGCCCTTCGGCATTGTATATTATATTTCTTGCGTGGTTGTGACCGTCAATTGACGAAGAGCTAGCTCCCGCTTGGGAGTGCCTTTATTCATTACATATGCTTTATCAGGTTTGTACCCGTTTGGGGTCAGTTTTTACAAAGGAAACTTTGCCGAAATTTTTAGAAAAGACTAGATATTTTAAAATTTCTTATTTCGGCTTATGTTGTTAAACATCTTGCTTTTAAATTGGTTTTTCTTCACTCTACTGCTTTACTTGGTTTGGATTTCTGGGTTTTGGCTTACTTAGATTACATACGCCTCTAGACGTTTCGTAGTTTAAGTGCTGGTCATGTTCCGTACATTTCGGATCGTGACAAAGTTGGTATCAGAGCGTTAGGTTTTATTTTCGGAGTGTAGGATGACCCTTGGTTGATGGAGTAGGTAGCTTGAGTAGAGTGACGTTCCGTACGTATGTTCCACGGCATACTTACGATACACTACTCCTCTTAAGAAGCCTTAGGGTGTACCTTTCCTTGCATAGTATTATATTCCTTTCTATGATCTAGCCTCATCGGTACCAGTTATGGTTTTGTTACCACGGTTGTACGGGCACAGAGAGCTACGGCTAGAGTTGCGGTCAGCACGATCTCGTAACGAACGAGGACTGACCAGGGCGTGATTCTGGGGATAAACGATTTGCATAGATGCGCCGTGTTATTATGTTTTCGCACCATGAGCGTTTAATGGATCACTGTTACGAGATTACTCGGACGTGCAGATCAGCACCAGAGGATTAGGCCACTGATAGAGGCCAGCCAGAATGTGATGACCATTGATGTATCGCTTATTCATGATGATTGAGGCACTGTTCAGCGTGCAGACGAATGAGCCAGTTGTTGCTGTGAATGATGAGATATCGCCCCAGATATTGGAGCTATTGCAGTACGAGTTGTAATTGAGATATGATAGCAGGTCGCTAGTCACTCGAGGATGAATGACTAGGACATGTGGTTCGTTCGCTTACCCCGATGCGAGGTCATCAGATAGATTGATTCCAGCTAGAGACGACTTCACGCGGATACGTTAAGAGTCGATTGAGGCGATCGAATGTCAGAAACCCATATTCCAAGTTTAAAGTATTTGGAAAGACATGCAAGAAATTCTATGGACCCTCTAGAAGAATGAAACCCTAACTCGACATAATGACCGTGTGAAAGCCTTTGAACCTTAGGGTTTGCGGCAGTTCCGCGGTGCCATTAGTGAGGCTTGGGTTTACCCTTCTACGGCTGGTCCATCGATGCTGTGGTATGTACTCGATATTATTAAACCGTACCGAAGATGTTGAGCTCTTGGAGGATTATGAGGTTTTGACGAATCGATCGAATGGTTCGACTTCATTCGGATGCTATGTGGTGGGATGCATTGCTTGGCTGACTCCAGATATGAGTATAAACGTTGGAGCGCAGTCCATGCAGCCACGATGAGACGAGTCCGAAGCAGTCGACAGTAAAGAAAGGTAGAGTAAGAGGTTTGTACGAGATCTTGATGAGATGACGTTCCACTCCGCCGACATCAGAGATGTGACATGCATACAGAGGCGTTGTATATGGATATATCTTCTAGGAGGAGTCATGATGAGTATGCAGCCGTTCCGGAACCAGAAACAGATATAGTAAAGGACGATGACTTCCGGGCAGTTCGACAGAAACGAGGTTTGGGAGAGACCTCGACAAGAACTTTCTGGAAATACTATACGAGAAGACTTGGACCCAGTATCAGTCATATTGCACGCGCCCAGCAGGCCAGAGTTCAGAATCGTCGACGAGACATGTTATGAGTGACCATAAGAGTTGGTCAGAGATCTTTAGAGGATGTTCCAGAGTGGACTACTTCCATTATTGTTTCCATATTGGACCGTTGAGCCGGGGAGCTATGTACTTAGCAATTCGCAGTGAGATACGGGAGCCTAAGGGTACCAGACGACGGGCTATGATCAGGAGGCAAGTAGATATCTTGCTCTGCTAACATTGTATGCACCGACACCTTCTCGTCCTTGAAGGAAGGACATATCGATGACAGTGTTACGATTGGTGATTTTGTGAGTTGACTATCACGTATCAGTCACTTTGTATTTCGGTATTTTGGGTGATTTATTGCATGACCGAGTTTCATGATATTTGCTTTTTGTGCACCATGGTTGCACCTACTGGGTATTTACGTTTTTTTTGTGCATAGTTATTACACTTGAGATATGTTTTTATATACCGTCATGTTGATTTATGATTTGTGCGTATTTATTGCACTCGATGTTGATTTTGAGCCTTGGCTGCACATGTTGATGATTTCATGGATTGCATACAGCTGATAGGTTTGGTGCAGGTGGTATGCACTTGATTTAGTTTTTGCACTTGGTATAGCTTACATGTGCTTGCAGTGCTTAGATACGTGTTTTGTGCACGCAGTTGAACGCGCTTATGATTTCATACGCCTTGGCACACTCGGTGTTGCTTTTTATACGCATTCGAGTTATTGATGCATTTCCGTGCACTTGTTGCACCTGACTTCATTTTGATGTCATTTGAGATATTGATTGTGATTTCATGCCTAAGGCATGCATATGATTTGACTTATGCTTTCGGCATAGTTTTCATGCACTTTTAGTATTTTGATTTGCTTTTGTGCATGCTGATGCACATGGTTATGAGGTTATATACCACGGTATACCTGGTTTGGACTTTTATTGATGTGTTGTATACCGTCGATTTCGATTGCGATATTCGATATTGTTTTCATGCACCTTGTGCACTGGATTTGGATTCTTGCGTATATTTGGGCGCTTGGTGCGATATTGGTGCACACCAGATGCACTATATCGAGATTCTTCGTGCATATCAGATGCACCTGTTTTTGCTGTCAGGAACACACGTTGCCTCTGATAGGTGTTTCGTGCACACCCGTTGCACTTAGATGTTGTTTCTGTGCACATGTATGGCACATTCATAGATTTGATTTCCGTGCACACCAGACGCACGCGGTATTCTTATGCACCTTTTGAGATTGATTTCTTATGGAGCAGTACGTTTTTATGATATTTACTATTGTTTTCGTACTGAGCAGGACTAGTCAGAGGACAGTACCTGGATGTATTCTGCATGCATTGATAGTTATCGAAGGGGTTTCCAAAAAAAGAGCTATAGTCTCAGTATTTACCTATATGTCTGATATAACACGAAATGTTTAAAACAAGGGAACCCTTCTAAATTGATTTCAAAAACGGCGGGACGTGCATATTAAACAAAAGATATATACATATATGATTATTTTCATACAATAGACGTCTGCTCCTGTGTAGTGTTATGCGCATCACACAGCAACATGAAAGGTTTGGCATGCATTTCCTTCAGATGTTTACATGTATAGTTTTGATGTATATCATATTGGGTTCGTTTTGGATTTGACATTTGTGTCTTCATCATGACTCCGATGATTGCGGGATGCTTGACGGAGTTTTGTTTTTGAGTTATCTACTCTTGTTCATGCGCACGCATTGCGCTACGACGTGTTTTATGTATTGATGGTTTCGGGACCCCGACGGCTTAGTCTTTTACTGAATGTTTTAGAATTGAGGGGTTTAAATTTAATTCAGGGACCGAATTTCTTTAAGGGGGGAAGATTGTAACATTTCAGAAAAATAAAATATTATTTTTGGGAATTTTTATAATTAAATAATTAATATAATGAATATTTTAATAGGGCGGTATAATTAAATATCGATAAATTGGGAAAAATTTGGAAAATTATAGAAATTACTGAAATGAGGGTGTTTTATGTGATTTAGACGAATTATAAATTTTTATGATTATTTATATGCACTTTTAACGCTAATCGCGATTAAATATCGCTAATCGCGCATTAAGCGTGTTTTGTGTACATGACATGCACATGTCGCATTTTTCACACTTGTTACATTTTTCTATCATGTCTATTTCCTTTTGTTTATCATACATGGATTTGTAAATAGAAAAGAGAACAAAAAGAAAAGAAAAAGAAAAGTCAAAGGGGACACAATGATTGCATGAGGGATGGGCATGAGAGAGAGAGGGTGAGAGGTCAACCAAGCATGGCTCTCATTTTATTTCCATTCATCATTCTTCTTCTTTATCTTTTCTCTCCTCTCTCAACTCCCATGGCAGAACCTCCTCCCTCCCCCTCTTCAAGCCTCACTTCATCACCAAAACAAACCCCAAACTCCATCTCCTCTTCATAAAAAACGTGCACAAGCCCGCAAGCTACACTTTGGACCAAGAAAGTTTGGTTTTTGGCGCTGTAGAGGATTCATGAGTGTCAAGTGAGGTAATCCCTTCACAACTAGTGTAGTATTTCAATTGCTTATGCATCTATTCAATTTTAAAATCGATTTGGCGAAATTTAGTGGATTTTTGAAAATTCTAGAGAAGGTTAGGATTTTATTTGAGTTGTATTAGTGAACTTGAGCCTTATTGGTGACCCTAGATCCCCTTTTAATGATAAAAACCCAGACCAAGCCCAACTGAAACCCAAAATACGGAATTACAGAACTTTCATGTCGGTTTGTGAGGTATTTGAGTGTGTAGGAAAATCTGGGATGACCTGGGGAAATTATGAGATGAGCAAACAACCTATGCAGACTAGAATTGACCCTAGGAACCCCCTGTAGCAATATGAACCATAGAGGAGCACCCAGGGCCGCCGAGCTCGGATTTTATAAGGAGGGGCTCGGCCACTTGGTGAGGGGTGGGGTCCTGGTTGCTTCCATAGCTCCTATACCCTATATACTTCACTCTAGTATTGTTTTGGAACATTGTTTACACCTTAATCAAAATCTGGGACCACTTTCTTAAGTTGCTGTTTTGATTCGAGTTATGGTTTTGCGTATTTTAATTTCTGGATTTTAGTGTTTGTGTGTTATCTCGATCACTTGACGTTTGTACGTCTATATCGAGTGACATCGGGTTGTTTTGCGAGAGCAAACCATGGGTTTTGACCTATGTGAGTTCCGCGTGTCGTTTTGGTTTCGATTTGGTTTTAATGCGATACGATACGTGTGACATGTAGGTACACCCCTGGGGACTTCGAGATGACAAGCAAGCGTGTGGCAACGTCGGCATCGACAAACGAAGGCAGGTGAGTAGATTTATATCCACGGGGAGAAGTCGGGTGGATGGCGTATAGCACCCCCGCAATTCGTAGTATATTTATGATATATAACTGGATATATATGTGGTTTATGATACGTGGATGATTATCAAGATATGATTATGTGTTCATGGTTAGTTTAGGGTTATTAGAAGTGAACTAGCATAGCTTCTTAGTTGCGAAACCTAGAATAGGTTTACACTCACACGCACACACCTACATTCATTCTATTACCTGTGCGTATATGGGGATATGTATATATATATATACACATGGGTATGGGACGATGTATATATATATACGTATACATATACACTGATTATGAGGATAGTACTTGGGATTGGAGATGAGTCGATGAGATTGGGCTTGAGGCCGTGAGATTGGTGATGTAATATAATTCGTATTTGAGATACGACGTGATGTTTTAGTGAGTCCTTTCGACGTGGTGTTTTCAGACACATGCATGCATATACATATGTGGTATCAGTATTGTACTAGACGTGGATCAGTACCCCCGATCATGATAATTGATAAAGAGGATACCAGATGAATAGTGTGATTGATGTGACATTGACCCATACCCAGATTTGGGATGCCGTACGACAGATTTACCGTACGAGCTATATTGATGATAGATCCGCACTCTTGACTCGAGGATGTCATATTGTATTAGGGTATCATATGGGATACTATTGAGGCGGGATCACCGATTATTATATATATATGTGTGTGTGTGTGTGTGTGTCGACTCAGATGTTAAGCGGTTTTTTTACCTTTCGATCAGCCGGTTTAGTTTAGTCCGGTAGTTTACATGTACATGATAGATTAGACTTGAGTCATACCTATTTCAAAACTAACGAATCGTGAGTATTTTAAAGACAGGCCAAGGGGTTCTACAGATATTTCAAAGGATGTATCTTTTCTTAAAAACACCGTAGCCCTTATTTTCAAAACACTACGATTCGTTTTATTTCAAATGACAAACGTGTATGACTCTTATTTATATAAATGCAGATTAGTTATCATTGTGTTTATTATTCAGCTCCCGCATATTCTTGCTGTTCGCATCGCACCGCATGCTTATATTGTGTTTTCATATGCCATTATTGAGATCATGCTGTCAGGACACCAGCACCATTACCGATGATGCGTATGTTCCACATACACTTACTTGCCGGTTCACACACATCATCATCGGTAATTGCCATGTCACGAACACCGTAGAGAATATTACTCATTGACATAGCTTGTTAACTGATAGTTCGACATGGTATTAGCGTACTCATCTTTATATGCTAGTTTAGACATTGCAGTTATTACTTGCTACTGCATGCATATTATTATTCACTGTTATGCAGTATTATGGAGTTTTATGCCGATATTCACTGTTTACGTGCTATTGATGATTGGATTTTGGATTTTCATGAGATTTCCTGGATTTGGGAGAAAACCGCAAGAATGTATATAAAGTTTTCTCTCTCGCTCGCTCTTTTTAAAATGAAAAGTGCGGTTTTCTCGTGATGTATGAGTCGTCCACCATGATGTTTTCTCGGTTATGAGATGGATTTCGAGACCCAATTTGAGGAGTTGGATGAACCGTCTATGGGTACATGGTGGACCCGGTAAGGTACCCCGAGGCAAGAAGATCGAGGTATAGACGATGAGCCCGGCAGGGGCAGACTGCCTACCGGTGATTTTACCTGGCGCGTCGGATATCCGGAGGATACCATTCGTGGTCGTGTGATTGATGTTAGGGGCCGATCCGGACTGATGGAGCCCTAGAAAGTGAGATTTGAGACACTGAGATTTTGAGATATTGAGGTATTGAGATTTGCTGATACAGGCCAGTCCGGATAGCCGGAGCCTGAGTTATTGAGATATTGGGATTTATATTTTGTGTCGATGCTAGACACTGTTTATGTTGATTTCATTGATGATACCTCGTTTTAAATATACAGAAATCTCACTAAGTAATGAAAGAAGTTTTTTTATTTACATGTATTCTGTTTTCATGCATTCATACCTCATTAATATGATATGTTGCTACCTGAGGCACTGACACGAGCACATGGGATTACACTTATGTATAGATGTTTACCCTTGCCACTTTTTCTTGCTTCAGACTTATCATTTGAGGTTATATATATGTATACTGACCTAGGATAGCGACATGCATGCGATTTCTACTCGTAAATGTTTTTTACTCATGAGTAGGCAACTCACCCCCGTTGTGCCACAGTTCTTGCAGGTTTTGCCGTACCGGTTTTGTTGCAGTTTTGCTGGCACACTGTCCCTTCCGGGTGATTGCTTTGGTAGGTGGGTTCTTTTGCATCAGGACCACCATTGTATATTTGGTATTTCAGTTGTATCTAGTAAAACTCCATCAACCAGACTTGTGTATTTTATTGACTTAGCAGACCAGTGATGTTTATTCTTTCGACCAAGAGTCGCACGTTGTATTATTATGGATTTCATACTGTATTTGAGTTCCTTTGAGTTTTGATCCTCTCCCTTCGGCGTTGTATATTATATTGCTTGCGTGGTTGTGACCGTCAATTGACGAAGAGCTAGCTCCCGCTTGGGGATGCCTTTATTCATTACATATGCTTTATCAGGTTTGTACCCGTTTGGGGTCAGTTTTTACAAAGGAAACTCTGCCGAAATTTTTAGAAAAAACTGGATATTTTTAAAATGCATATTTCGGCTTATGTTGTTAAACTTCTTGCATTTAAATTAGTTTTCCTTCACTCTACTGCTTTACTTGGTTTAGATTTCTCGGTTTTGGCTTACTTAGATTACGTACGCCTCTAGACGTTTCGTAGTTTAAGTGCCGGTCATATTCCGTACTTTTCGGGTCATGACATCCTCACATTTTATAACAATTAATTAATATTTTTATATTATTTATTATGACTTGCACACATACGTGCATGTTAATGTGAGGGTTAGTTAGTGTTAATTTTGTTAAGAGACCAAGACTCCTTAGTTAATCCTTGCCCTAATTTAACCTTGCCTTGGATATTTTTTGAGTGAGAAAATATCTTTTTCTTTGGATTGAGATAGAGGGAGAGGTAGCAAAGGAGTCATGAAGTATTTATGTGAGCATTTAATAAGGTGAGGGGGGAGAGTGAGTGTAAGGAAAGTGTTCACCCTACACTCACCTCTCATCAATTAATCTCTCTCACTCTCTCTTTCTCTCTCACTCTCAGTTATTGTTCATTTCCTCAACCCCAAACTGAACCCTCACTTCCTCATCACAAAAACCTTGCTAAACTTCACAAAATCCCATTTAAACACTTCAAATGTCTTGAATTAGCCACTTGGTTGCCTTGGAGTTTAGAAAGCTAGGATTTTTGAGCAAGAGAGGCTAGGTAATGAGCTCTGACTGATATTTAGGAGTTATTTTGTTGTGTTTCCTTGTTGTTATGGATTAGAACACTAAAGGTAGTGTTTTCTGAAAATACCATATTTTTAGTGTCAACTTGAGGTCTCTGTGATCTGCTGTAGAACCAGATGTTTTCTGGAAACGTTCCCATCACAGTGACATAGTGTTGTGACCTAGAACCCACCATAAAAACCTGAGACCCATCCCCTCAAAATGGGCCGCAAATTTAATGGTTCTGGCCGCAAATTGCGGCCAGAGTGGGGGCTGGTGAGTAGAGTCTTTATCGTGGGGTCTCTAGGATTGTATGTAGTCTCGTGGCACTTGCAATTTTCACCAATTATTTGTGTATAAAAATCTGGGACCACTTTGCTATATTCTAGTGTTTTGAGTACGCATGTTACGTTATCCGACACGGTTCGTGATCTGGTGTGCTGCTACACTTAGGCTAGTGTTGGTGTGTCGCCACGCACGTTAGCCGTTAGGCAAACACTTATGGGTTGGATTGGAGTTGGTGCGTTGGTCAAACGTATTGTGTACGTGATATTGATCGATTTCTGAGATTTTTGCACTGGTTATGTTCTGTGTTAATAGGATCGCAGGCGGGGACATCGGAGGCTGCAAAGAAAGGGAAGTAGGTGATAGAATTTACCTAGCCCGCAATTGTCGGTGAGTAGATTTAAATCTACGGGAAATTTCCCGCATGGCGTTATGCGTCAGGGCTAGATATGATATGATATTAGCCGCATTTTTATATTGCACATATAGAGATTGTGCATAAAACTTCATTGCATACTATTATTTGATGTGCTTGGACACTGCACTATTATTGACGGTTCATGTTGCATGAGCACTGATTGTATGCCACCCACACAGTCGATAATTTCCATGACACGCACAACACACACATATATATATATGATATTCGTTGGTTAGGGACATTGAGATCTTGATTCATATTCCATTATGCATAAGATATATAGCATACCTGTATGCCTTACTATGCCTACATGTTAGCTTCCTATAGACCTATATGGTATTATACCATTAGAGATAGATATATACATATATGATATATAGCTACATGTACATCTTGCATACATACTTACATGTACACCCGGATACCTTGATATAGCTACACATATACCTGGAGGGTATTACATCATTATTGATAGGTAGATATACATATCTTTCTATACCGACATGGTTACGCATACCTGGCTATAACTACATGTTCACCTTTATATGATGTTGCATTGGATTTCGGAGAAATTAAGAACCGCATAGTATACTTAATAACTTGTTGCAGTTAAATAGCGGTTTTTCTTTTATATGCTCATATTTCTGTTTCATGTTGCATATTTATATTTCATGGATTTCGCATTGATATATGGATTTTATATGATGTTTTCTGGATGTTTTACTCCTGGGTATATATATCAGTGGTATGGGACACTGATATATATACATGTATATATATATCAGTGGTATGGGACGCTGTAATATATATGTACACCTATATAATATATATCATCATAATGATCTGTGCATGTATTTTTATTCATTGCGATGTGAAGGGCTGATGTGCCCGATGTGAAGGGCTGATGTGCCCGATGTGAGGGCCGATATGGGGGCCGATTTGAGGAAATTTGGGGATTTAGATTGTCTTGATGGATACTGGTCCGCCACGATGAGGATTCCGTGAGGATGATATGTTTTATCCCATACTCCGCATTTATTTGATATGCATTTGCTTCATGTATTACTAGTACCCGATAGAGTACGTTCCTTGACTGTTGCATATACATATTGTCATACTTATGCTATCAGATTATATGTGATAGATTATCGCTGTTAGTACATACTTGCGATTACAGTATGATGTTATTTACTATTCAAGAGATGGCAACTCACCCCCATTGTGCCGCAGGGTTTTTCAGGTCTCATCATCAGAGTGGTCGCGACAGGGCGCCTTATTATCTCTACTTTTGCGGATACCGCTACGGTTGGCTGTGAAGCCATTTGCTATAGGTGGGTTGCGGTTATCCGATGATGTATATTGTATATTTCTTGTATCTAGTACTCTCCATCTACCACCTTCATGTATTGACTTAGAGACGAGTTGTGAGGATCGATGTTGATTATTCTTATGACTCTGGTTGTCGTGCCTGCGTAAGCCGGCCTTTATATATGTGAATTATTTCATTTCTTCGCTACGGCGTCGTATATCTGTTGTGGTGGTTGTTTCCGCCGTTGGGCAAGATTTGCTCCCGCTTGGGGATGTTTTACTTTTATCTTATGTTTGTACCCGTTTCGGGGCTAGCTTTTACAATGGAGGTGCTGCCGAAATTTTTATGAAAAACAAACTTAAGTTTAAAGTTTTGCATCGAGATTTTTAAAAGTGTTCTATCTTTCTTTCTTATAATGGTTTAGATTGCTGGGTTTTTCGGCTTACTTAATTGTGTTATGCCTGTTAACGTTACGTAGTTTAAGTGCCGGGCATGTGCCCTATTTTGGGTCGTGACACCTATATTTCTCCAGGATTGGATTAATGTCTGCTTACTACACCAAGTGTAAAAGCAATATCTGGTCCGGTATTTAACATCGCATGATTGACCTCACTGCCGAAGCATGTTTAATGTCATTAATGCGAGTATCTCTCTTCATTAGTCTTGAAAGACATCATTTTAGAAAGAGTGACCCATTACCTCCGGGTACATTACCTCACTAGGAGTCCTCCATTGTAAACTACTTTAGAATGGTATCATTATACCTGAATTTAGATAATACCAAAACCCCTACCAGGACTAACTCTATAGACCTAGTCACCAGAATCATTGACATATGTACAATCCACAGAAAGTGAACCAAAAGTGACTACCAACGTTTGACCGAATTGTAGTATAAGAATATCACTTTCTATTAAGAGTATATTATCCACATCAGTATGCAGAATTTGACAATACTCCCAACAGCTTTCTTACAAATATCTTGTTCATCTCTTATTTTTATGAAGTCAATAACTTTGACCGTTTCATCAAAAGTAGATGATCTACCTCCGCTATGCCTGCTTTTGTCGACAAATAGACTTAAGCAACTTTGCATACTTTCCGCTGCTCCCACTGACTAAGACAATCCTCTGATAGAGTCATATACATATACACTTCTAAATCCAATTTAGAAAGACGTTATAATCATACGCATACAAGATATCATGGTCATGAAAACAACAGTTGGCAAATTTTATCCGTATGGACTTCAGCACAGACTTTGAACAGTACAGTCAAAATCCACATCGGGTATTTGATGAATACTGTATACTACAAGTCTGTCCTTTATTAGGTTAATACCTTTCCATTTTTACGTATATCGAAAGATCTGCTTGCTTCTTATGGGTTTTACCCCTTTCAGAAGCACACAACAAAGTCTATAATTTGTTGTAGTGCATGGAGTCCAACTTGGATAACTTGTCTTCCAGCCATCAGTTGGAAATCACCACTTCCAATGGCATGCTGATAACTAGTAGGGTCATCATCACATGATGCAAGCCTCCTAGTCACCGTCTATGAGAAAACCGAAGTATCTCTCAGATGGCTGACTTCACCTACTAGATCTGCGGAGTAGCTATGGTCTGTTAAGGTCAATTGGAACATCAGGTTCTACTAAACTTTCGGTAACTGTTTGTGGTTCTGGAATCACTTCCAGTTCTACCATACTCCCACTAATTTCTTATGCAAGGAATTCCTTAGCTAAGGATGTAGCGAGTCAAGAACAAAACACTTCTGAACTTGAAAAATGGTAGAATCTATCCCGCGCAAAATCTTAGGATAACCCACATATTGTTATTTCCGAAAATTGCCTCGAGTTTATCCGGATTATGGTTTTAAACATAAACCGGATAACCCCATATCTTAACAATATTAAGATGAACACTATTCTATATCACATATAGAAAAGATGCACTTGTTTAAGTAGAACCAGTATTAATTGATATGCATCTATTTCTAATGCATCCCTTAAATTGAAGAAGGCAACTCAACGTTACTCATCATAGAGCGTACCCGCGGATGAGCAATCTCTGAGAGAATCACATTCTCAATATGGAATACCTAGTACTGACCCCATGTCCGTATGGATATTGGACGACATCAACAATATGTATTAGTCCCTAGAGTTCACTAACTCATTTTCCGTATGTTGTTAATCGAAAAACATTCTTTTGGTTAATAAGAAACCAAAAGTTTGTTGTTTAGGCAAAACCTGATGATTTTCCTCAATAGCAAGAATTGCTCCGAAAACCGACATCGAGAGAAAAAATCATCCATTCTCAATTCATTGCTCCTTCTCTGCATCTGTAACGCCTTACAGATATGGGATTCTAATCCGGTATTTTTATACCCAGCAGTTAGAGTTTATTTAGAAATAGTTTCTCAAGACATAGACGCACGGGAAATCTGAAACATTAAAAATGTTTCAGTGGGGTTAGACGGGTATTCACAGTATTGCCTTTTTCATTGCCCAGGCTCATGACAGTAGTCGCAATTTTCTTTATTCATTTCAACCCCTTTTGATGTCTCTCCATCTTACTTTCCTGTATACCAAACTTATGCTAGTTGGTTTTCTCCTTTCCATTCCTTCAGCAGCAGTTTCGGGATTTGGAAGAAGACTATCAAATAAGCGTCACTTGTATACACTCCTTATATGTAAAGTGCTCTCGAGCTTGAGATAAGGTAGGAAGGATAGACAAATGAACAATTCATCTAATCCAGAACCAGTGGCCATACTCAGACTGAAACAGTTTTATCGAGTTCGTATCTAACTATATGATGGCCTTCCAAACAATTTGGATCTCTGTACTGAATACAGAGGGTTCTGGAGTTAGCAAAAAGGAGAAGTAGGAAATGTGAAGACATATGTGACTATGTCATGGATTAGGGCAATCCAGACATTCCAAATCTATCGATTTAGAAGAAAGGGCGGTCAACTTGGTTAAAGAGTCTTAGTTTAAGTTTAGTCCAGGGTCGCTGCCAGAGAGAGAGAGAGAGAGACAAGAAACACTCTGCGTGCACTCTAACCTAGATTAGATTAATATATTTATCTAATCAGGATGGCTCCCACCGTTCTGTCAAATTCTCTTTCAAACCCTAAAAGGAGAACTAACCGGGATTTTGTATAGAAACTCATAGTAGGAATCGAGACCCAATCTATCATGGTGTGGTAACCTTGACTAAACATCAACAAATTACCCCATTGCATAGAAGGTATACAATCTCATTGAAAGTTTTAACACTTGAAACTCACGATGTCGTTTTTGCCCTTAGGACTCTATGACCATGACTAAAGATCAACAAATCAAAAATTCCTAGTCAAGTTCGTCCCTTCATTTCGGTATTAATTTAGACCCACCCGTATGACCCTTGACTAAAGATCAACAAAGTCGTACGAATATCCTAGCTAATCGCATTATATGCAAGCAGGAAGATATCACTTAGCTACCATACACTACGCCTTGAATAAAGATCAACAAACGCAGCACGAATACTAAGTACTATACTTCCTGAAATAACAGAGGTTTACGGCTGGTTTTGACTAAAACTATCAATGTAATGAACTTGATCTCATCATAGGAACCGAATGGCTTTGAAAGTTTATAGTCGCGTAGACCTTTGCTTAAGAGTGAACTCCCCGTGAAGGGATCTTGACTCTTTTCCTCATCGATTGAGGTGCGGGATATTCCTAATCGAATAGCATGATGCAAAGCAAAAGAATACGGCTACAAAAACAATTTTAGTAACACAAACTTTGCCCAAGAGCGAACTCCCAGTAACGGTATCAAGGCTCTTTCCTCATCGAATGAGGTGCAGGACATTCCTAACCGAATGTCTCGATGCAAAGCAAAAGAATTGACTAAAATTTCCTCTTTATAAAAAAGTTGGTTCCTACAACGTATAGATTTATTTTACTTTTTATTAATGAAATTAATATATTCGCATCATTTAGATAATCTCATTATCTAGTATTATCCTTCTCATACAAATATTACAGAAAAGTATGAAAAGGAAAAATAGAATACACATATACGCCATCTGCATTCGCCACCAGGCCCCATCATGCGCCGTTAGGTTACTTAACTAACGACAGAGCGGGGGCAGGGCTAGTGCGGATGCAAAACGTATATAGCATTAATAAATATATAAATATAAATATACTATATATCACATATATAAGTATATCATCACATGCAAATAATCACATTACAGTATGAAGAAAAGTAGCAATACAGAGTTGGAATGGTCGGATCACTTAGGAATCCCGTGTTTTGTTCGAACCACAAACAAAGCACGAAATACCCCGGTCGCGTGAACAGCCCATGCGTAGCCAAAAGTAGACCCCTACGAGTGCAGCAAGTTATCCGCTAACCCAAAAAATGAGGCAACCCGGCATCATCACCATAATGGGGCCGCCCAGCACTTTCTTGAGCCAGATGACAAGTGCACTCCTCCGTGGGTCTATCCTAACCCCATACAAGCGGCAAGCAGCCCGCCAATCCTAGAATCGAGTGACCTGGTCTTAACTCCTTGAGATGGCCACTCACTGCAATCTAGAATCCGGCTGCCAGTGCGCTTCTCCGTAGGGTAAACCTAATACCTGTATTAATACAACGGTAATATCGATCGCAACCTGATCGAGTCCCGACAAATAATAATACAATAAGCAGAAACGACGGCCACATGTTGACCGCTCGTCCCGAATAAAAGAATATACATCTTGGCTACAACATGAATGAAATGAAACTCATAACAACCAAATATGCACAGGGCTATTCATTTCGCTACAATCCAAACCAAACAAATTTAACATAGAATATCACAGACTCACAAATACATATCAACATATATGTATCATCGTATTAACTGAGTTAAACACTTTAACATCATGAATACGGAAACGCTAAGATATTACAGTTTTGATCGATAACTTTCCAAAACAATACGAGATCAAATCTCAATACTGGGAAAATCAAACAATACCAAAAATCATATTTCTACAAGTTTAAGCCCCCAGAGAAAATTGTGTGGGGGGGTTGTATAAAAGTGGCCGGTGGAATACCGGTATGGCCGGCCAAAATCCCCCAGTTTTCTCCCATGTCATTTTCACATCAAAATCAACATCCTGCAGTTGTTTAAAAAAATATTAAAACACTTTTGAATTTCGAACAGAGAAGAGGCTTAAACTTTGAAATCGGAATCGGAAAATTGTCGATCGAAACTAAAATATCGCCTAAGCTAGCCCTAGTGTTTGGTTGGCTCTAATACCACTGTAAGGACGGGCGCGTAGGGGAAGCAGGAACGGATGAAGAACAAAAATTCCATAGGAACGCGATCGACCATACGCCAAAATCGTCCAAACACTAGTTTCTAGATAAACTAAAGAGAATAAAGAAAGAGTTCAGATGTGCGACAACCTTTGTAGCGTGTCTGGTTGATCCTGGAAGACCCCGTCTAAACTTTGTGAGCTCCCGAACGCGTCTGCAAGCCGACTTTCTCGCCGTAGATGATCCGTGTTGAAAGCAGGCTGCTCGAGCTCCAACTCCGTCGTCGGTCAGAGAGATTACCTCTAAAGACTTGCTAGGCATGGAGGAAGGCGATGCGAACAATGGATACTCTCTACATTTTGCAAAGCCCTAATATGGCAACACATGCCATTTTCCTAGTGAGCTCAATGTCACGACCTAATTTAGGAATGCGACCGGCATTTAAATCACGCGACATCAAAAGGCGTAACGCAATTCAAGTAAGCCGAAAACCGAAAAATCTAAACCAAGAAAAGAAGTAAAGTGATAAACATTAGTTAAAAATATTTAAAAATCTCAAGTTATAAAATCTCAAATTTAAATTTATTTTCTTTAAAATTTCGGCAGTGTCTCCTTTGTAAAAACTAGCCTCAAACGGGTACAGACATAAAATATATAAAATGTATCCCCAAACGGAAGCCACTCATGCTTATAGGCGGAACACAACCACAACAGGTATATATACAATGCCGTAGGGAAGGAATAAGCAATTAAGAAGTGAAAACAGAATAAAAAGAGGTAAAACAATATCACAACATAAATAAAAAGACGGCTTACGACACCCAGAAGCACAAATAATACAATATCGATCCTCACAATCTCGTCTTTAAGAAAAATACAACTAAGTGGTAGATGGAGAGTACTAGATACAGAATTAGATATACAATAGAATCATACGGATACCCGCAAAACCCACCTACACCAAAATCACGACCAACGGTAGCGGTATCCGCAGAAGTAGATGCAATATAAAGCCCTGACGCGACTACACTGATGGTCAAGCCTGCAAAACACTGTGGCACAATGGGGGTGAGTTGCCAACTCATGAATAGTAAATAATATCGTATAGATAATTGCAAGCATGCACGAAAAGCGATAATCCAAAATATGCAATCTGATGGCATAGGTATAGCAGTATGGATATGCAAAAAGGTATACGACCAGGGTATAACAACTACATGAAACAGTGCATGTCATAATAAATCGTGAGCGGGATAAAACATAATCCTCATCAATGAATCATCATAAAATCCGGTGTCCATCAATGACACCTCAAATCCCAATATCTCAGGCGTCGTCACTCTAATCGGCCTTCATATCCATCACATCATGGAACCTGGGTATCCAATATCGACACTCAAAACATCATGAAACTTGTGCCCAGTATCGACATGTAAATCCTTATATCTTAGGCGCCGGATCCTCCGATCGGCCCTCATATCCATCTCATCTCATAACTCCAAAATGGTATCCTCCAGATATCCGTCAAGTTTCCATACAATCACCAGTAGGTAGTGCTCCCCTTCTAGGCCATCGTCTACTCCACGATCTTCTTGCCCTGGGGTACCTCACCGGGTGCACCATGTACCCGCAGACGGCTCATCCAATTCCTTGAATCAGGTCTCGAAAACAAGTTCAGAACCGAGAAAACTCATGGTGGACGCCTCGAAATCACATCACGAGAAACCACGTTTTTAAAACAATTTATAATTTCTTTTGAAATATATCCGCTATTCTCAAATCCAGAAATCTTATGAAAACGGTATCTCAATGCATATATCCATAAGTACGATGTATGCAAACATAGAACAATAATGTGAGCATATCAAGGGAAAACCACACTTTTTAATTATTTCAAGTTTCAGAAGGTATCTTGCGGTTTCCCAAATCCACGAAATTGAAATAAAACAATATATGAGAGTATATATGTGACTGTAGCAATGTATGTATGTATGCATGTATGTATATACGTATGATGCAATTCATAATGCGCAATAGATAAAAAATCAATGTCTAACTGTTAATAATAATGAAAGCGGTACAATATATTTATCCAAGGAAATTTCTATAGTGTGTGTCATGGCAATTACCAACGGTGTGTGTGTGGCATACAATTCGGTGCTCATGCAATATGAACCATTAATAATGGTGCAGTCTCCAATAATATTATGTCAGTGTACAACAGGTAATAGGATGTGCAAAATGGTACCCATGCACAATCAATATATATATACACATATAAGTATATGGTTATATCACTGAATCTATCCCTCGGCGCTTAACGCCATACAGGCGATTTCCCTGTAGATGTTAAATCTACTCACTGGACGATCTCGAGCTAAGTGTACGACAGGTTTTTAAGAAAATCTTTTGCATAATAAACTTGATATCATTGTAGAATCGAGTGATTTTGAAAAGGAGTGGTTTAAGCTCTGTTTTTAAAATCATGTCCTTTTCAAAATAAACCGAGCGGCTGTGGCATCTGCTAGTTTTTGCTAAAGAGGTCATTCCCGGTGAAGGGATCTCGTTTCCTCATCGAATGAGGTGCTGGATATTCATCAAGGAATACCGCTATGCAAAACAAGAACTAGAGCTATCTTTTTGAAAATTTGATTCTACAACATCTTTAAGTTTCTTTCTTTTTCATTAATCCCATTAATGAAGTCCCATCATTTTTGCTTCCTAAGCATCACAGAAGAAACGAAAATATAATGTATGCTTATGCCATCCGCATTCGCCACGGGGTCCCGTCATGCACCGTTAGGTTAGATAACTAACGGCAGAGCGGGGGCTGGAATAGCGTGGATGAAAAACATAAGCAACGTTTATTATATATCATATATATAATAATAAAACATTCGTCTCAGGCATATAAAGTGATCACATCACAGAACATTGCAGCAGAAGACAATATATGAAATATTGGATATATCAGGAGGTCCATGTTTTATATAAAGCCAGTAAAAAAACACGGATTCCATGGTCGCGATGAATATCCAAACCCATATCCCTAGACCCCTACGAGAGCGGCAAGCAACCCTACCAATTCTAGAGTTAGGAGACCAGGTCTCGACTCCTTGAGATGTCTCCCACTGGACTCTAGAACCCGGTTACTTGTGCTCCCCGCCTTGGGTCTATCCTAATGCGGAAAAGTAAATAATATACATCAATAGTGACATCATCCTCAACCCGAAAGTACCCTAATAAAAGAATATTACATACAAGTTTTTACATGAATGAAAACGAAAAACTTTCATCTCACGCAAAAAAAAACCCCGCCATTCAAACACGACGATCCAATATAACATATCACAGCAACACATAACATCACATGTCGTCAACGTAAGTAAATATGCGTATCCCAATTGTCATTGACATATAACAATGAAATCAGCAATACACCACATATTACACTTACTGTCGCAGAAAAGAAAATGAAAACTACAATAATTGGAATCCGTAACCACCTTAGACATCATAAACCCGAAATATCACATATTTCGGATTTCATGCCTAACCAAATGGATTCCTTAAACATTACATGCCAAATAATTATAAACTCCGCATTTTAGACTCGATATTGAAAGCACTTTTCAATATCAAGTCGGGCAATTCAACAAGATTCTTGACAAGTTGATCGAATGTTCGTTGGAAACTTTAGTAGATGACCGCACCCCCGATGCCGTCGACGAAGTGCACTTAGGCGGAACATCGCAGCCGCGAGCACCCGGACGGATGCTTAAGGCAACGGGGTTCTCCTGAAGTCACTTGGTCGGGGCTATGGGGCGTGGCTATCTAGTAATGTTGCCCGGCAAACATTCACGTACTATATAAGATTGGGACGGAGTTTTGGTCCGAATCAAAACCCTGCGGCAACCAATCAAATAAGACTAAATTGCTAGGTTTACAAAATTCAAACTAGTTTTCACAAAACCAATTATTGTAGATTCCAAATATTGTATCACAATTCACAGATAGCTAGACGATATTAAACATTCCGATCGAATCAACAAACTCCCAAAATTTCCCAGAGAGCTCAACACTTGAGAACAGTTTAAAAAATACATAGAACATGCCACAACACCTATGGACCAACCGTAGAAGGGCCGACCCATGCCTCACTCATAGCGCCGTGGAACCGCCGTAAACCCTAGGGTTTGGCCGCGGTTCCGCGGTTAAAGAGTCGAGTTTGGGTATCGTTCTTCTAAAGGGTCCATAGAATTACCTGTATGATTTTCTGAAGATTTTTTAAACCCAAAAATTACAAATTTTGGAAAATTTCCAGAGAGGGGTGAAAATGGGTTATTGATATTCTTTCGAACCTTTTAACGTCGTCAAAGTTACCCGAAACGATGTTAAGATTACGACTACGAAACACTCCGAATTGCTTTTACAGAAAAATAACATCACATGCAATCTTAGTAAAAACAAACAAAACCTGAAACATCAAGCCCTAGAGCCTGGAGCACCTGTTCATAGCAGAATATTGCATTTTATACCGCCCATTCTTACGCTCGTGTGTTTATAGGTAGGTGCTTTTTATCCGTGTTTGTTACATGTTTACAGATTGCGGGTTTCCAGTCCAAATATTGTAAATCAAGATAAAATCTCCACAGTTACACCAAATACAGAACATCTGTTGACAACAGATAAAAGCCGGGTTCCGGTCATCCATATCCGTCCGGTGCTGCGTACCGGTTCCAGGGACAAGACATATGACAGCGGTCATTCGTGTCTCGGACAAGCACAGAGCACGAGAGGGGCTGCACAAGAATCAATGGGTGCACGGAGCTCGAGGGAGATAGAAGTCAAAACTGAAAAAGATAATGCAATCTTGGACTAAGAATCTGAAGATATTCTGGAAGAAATTATCATAAAATACATGTACCAGACAACAGGGGACAGCAGATCAGGGCCGTACAAGAAACACCACACCCTAACCCTACTGTAGGGGCGCGGATCCGCGGCCAATAAGGGGTATTGGCGGCGGATCCGCGGCCGTACAGGCGCCGCAAGCAGAGAACTTTGGGGGGTATTTTGGGTGTTTCATCTTATGTCTGCTGGTTGCCCTAGAACTCCATTCTCCTGCCTATAAATACAGCAGATCTAAGCCAAACCAAGGGAGCTTTTCTTTAGCCTCTTTTTTTGTAGTTTTGTTCTTCTTTCTTCTTCTTCTTCATTCTTTCTCCATGAAATTGTAGTGAGAGCTTTTGAGTGGAAGATTAATGAAGATGAGGGCTTTTTATCTTTCTTGTTAGTTTGCTCCCCCTTGAGATTCTTGCTTTCTCTTGCTCATTCAATCTCTTTATTGAGCTTGAATGGTTAAGGGTTAGTTATTGATCTCAAGGGTCGTATTTTCTCACGGGACTAGTTCTTCACTTCACATGCGTTCTCTACCCTTCCCTTGATCTTGCAACCTCTTCATTGAGCTTGCAAGTTTAAGGGTTGGCTATTGAGCACATGCTTGGCTTGGGTTCTACTTCCGTGTTCTTTTTATTTGCTTATTTATTACTTGCATTTTTCATTCTTGCTTTTATTACTTGCAATTTTATTCATGCACTTTAATACTTGTATCTTTTCTTTTCTTTGTTCTTTTCTTTTTGCTCTCTTTTTGGTTCTCTTTTGTGAATGTATGTAATTATTGTTGTTAAGATAAAATACGGTATTATAAGTTAACGTTTCTTTGCCAATTCCTTTTCCCGTTATTTTCCATTTGAACTTCGCCCAAACCATACGCAAGCGCTCCGTTAGGCACCGTACCCTGACAAGGTAACGGTGATTCCTAACCGCGACCGGTTGCGTTCGGTTTGGCCGGAGGCGAAAGCAAGAGACAAGAACGGAAGGACAAGGGTAAATAAGCCGGATTCCACGAATACCGCGCTTAAATCCCCTAATCCACGTTGTTGCCGATTGCTTAGCTTCAATTGGTCAAGACTCGGCTCAAAGGTTTTGAGTACGGATTTCTTTAGCTTATAATTTCGTATCTTTTCTTAACAACTTTATACTTGCAGATAAACACATAGGTTAGAACAAACTCATACAGATTCTTTATTGACTCGTCTAAGACAAGAAGGTAAGATACCACCATCTCCCTGTGGACCGACCCGTGCTCAACCGGCTAGCTGCATAGCGACACCGTCCTGATCGCGGTTACACTTTAAATCTTTGAACATCCGACACGCCATCGGCGTGCGATCAAATGGCGCCGTTGCCGGGGAGACGGTAGCGTATTTTCTTTCTTGTTATTCGGGTTAATATTCTTTTTGTATATATATAAAAAAAAAATCTTTTTGTTTTTTTTTGATCATTTTTGTGGGCAAGTGTGCAGAATTTTGCGTATTTGCAAACTGCAATTGTGGGGAGCAAAGTGTACATTCAAGGCTAAGGTGTTTACGAAGTACAGTGCCAAAGATCCGGGTAGTTTGACCCGCGCAAGCGAACTTTTCAAGCTTACCGGATTTGATTCAATGGGGGTTTCCTAACCCAAAACTTAACGGTACGTATTTTACTAACACCTTCTTCTCAAATCCGACGCTTCCAATATACTATTCTTTGCAGGATTCTTTGCAAGTTCGCTAGCAAACGCTAAAAATTGACTAACCTGTATTTGTTGCAGCGCCGCGCTTAAACTAAAAAACGATTGTTTGATTCTTTATAGAATTTTTTTTGAATTGCGCATTGCATACGTTAATACGGACTTAAGGGCAAGCGAACCCCACAATATACGGTAAAGGATTTCATCACCTTTTCCGTGGCCCACAAATCACGAACTTGAGCATAACGATTACCCGCACAAATTTTAAAAGAAATTAGACTTTAAGCCTTAAGGACTTCGCGCTCACTAGGAGAAGTTAACTGTGTTTAGAACCTTGCTTAACGGTATATTGTTTACGGGGTGTCTAGGAAAGTGTTAACGGCGAAACAGCCAAAAGAGAAAGGGTTATTTAATTAAGGAACTTCGCGAAAGCGTTGGAAAACCTCCCCTTATCTCTGCACTTACCTGGCCTCGTGATCAGTGTATCTTGAGCCTATTTCTCGACACAGTTTTACTTCGACAATTAAGTTCTGGAGCAGGTCTAGTTGACCTAGGTGAACCCTAGAACGATTAGGTGTGTGGTATTTTTGTGTCGTGATTGTTTTTGTCCATAATCTTTTTGTGTATACTTCATTCTTTTGTTAATATAAAAAAAAAATTTAAAAAAAATCACATTTCCCCCCCCTCCTTTTCCCTCCTTTCTTTCATTCTCTCTTCATATCATGGGTACTCCACCTCGCAAAACTCTTGCCGAACTTTGGTACCCACAACCAGACATTACTTCATACGGTTCTTGCTTTGGCCGAACTTCGAACGATCCATCCATGCCGAAAATTTCATTGAGAGATCGGATAGACGCGTCTAGGACGAACAATTTGACTCCACAATTCACTTCGTATCAACCATTTCAAACAGTCACCCCTTCTTACGTTGATACCCCTTCTTCGAGTCATGTTGCCACCCCGAGACCAATGTCTCTTGCTGAACAAATTGAACAATTTCGTAGCCGATATTTCACTCCTTTCACCACTTCACGTTCTTGGGATCAACAATTCCATTCACCTTCTTATCCCAATGTTGACCCCACTCCTGTCCAGCCATTCAATTCCTACCAATCCTATCCTACTTTTGCACCTTCCCTAGACATTGCTTCAGAACCGCCATTTGAGAGTTTTCAGTATCCAAACAACTTTGAATCTTTTACTGAAACTCCTTCACAACCTATGTCTAGTCTGGAACAGTCGTTGGAAGATTTTAGGGTAGCGTCAAGCCAACAGATGATGGATTTGAATGCGTCCATGGCCGCCTTCATGCAACCTATTGACCCGGTAGCTAGTTCTCAACTAGCTCCAACTTTTTCAATGTATGATGAGGCGGCAGGACAGGCTGTGAATTTGAGTGGAGAGAGTGAGATGTACCCCCTTCCGAATCAAACCTACCCGTCTGAAATTGAATCCCACAACTCCTATGTTGAAAGTCTATCTAGTGTTCCAAACGATTCACCAGTTGAAGATAGAATGATTAATGAGTTGTGTGACTTTGTGGTATTTGATTTACCTGATTGTGAAGGGTCCATTCCAAGTGACAATCCCAATCCTTTTGACCTCTACACCTCCATCTTAGAACCAGAATCGATTAATATCCATGCGTTTGATGAGGTGTCTGAGAATATAAATTTTCACTTGATTGAGGATATTGACGCTGGGAATAATTTGGATGATGAACCCATAGATTTGACTGAGTTTTTCTTTTCAAATCATCATCCCGAGTCATTAAATGTTTTTCCCGAACCCCATATGCGTCTGGACTTTGATGAAATAGGCATGGATGAGATAAATTTTGAGGAGAATATTGAGGATAGTTTTGAGGATGAACCAATTTTGATTGATGAGTCGGATTTTCCAATTCATCCTAATCCTTCCACTGACTGTGTACACCCTCCTGAACCTTTAACCGATAACCTTCCTCAACCACTTCCCTCCATCCTTTCCATCGTTCCGACCTTGCAAGAACCCGTATCACTTCCATTTCCATTGTCTGGTTTACCAAGTTCGGCGTACCCATGGTTTCTTACGAATCTTGAGGGATTTGACCCAATCTCTCGACGGGTTAATAGATTAGCACAATCGCTGTTTACACATCGCTCATCACGAATTGTGCTAATCTATTTACTCCATTTGCACCCTCAAGTTCGTATTCCACTTCCTTTTCCCTTCCGCCATTCTTCTTCTCATCTACCGAGACCGCATTCCACTTCTCTCCACAAGCGGTCTCGCGTAGTCTCCATTTCTTACCTCTCCGCATTCTTCCACCAGCCACTGCTTTATAGAGATACAATCTTTGAATGGTTGGTGTTAACTTTTGGCCTGTGTAAGGCCTTGTATAGTTGGATACTGTTCTTTCCCCCCTAATCCTGAATTTCAACGCTTAACAGTGGAAACTCTGTTTTACTTAAGTTTGGGGGGGACACTTTTTTTGTATATATTTTTTGTTTTCTTTTTTGTTTTGTATATAATTTGTTTTTAGGGAGCGCCGGCAATTTTGACCCTCTTGGTATAGCCTGATAGTGAGGGCACTGTCAAGTTTAAGTTTGGGGGTGTGCTCGGTAAGCTTTCTTCCTTCGCATTCATATGTATATTTTGCATCTGCATATTAAATCCATAAAATCCATAAAAATCTGAAAATTTTCTAAAAATATAAAAACTTTTTTGTCAAGTTAGCTTGTGGAAGAACTCTGATTCAACATTCGACGGTTTTTGTTTGATAAGATAAGAATAACTAAATCTTATTTTTAGATTTTGAAAACCTGAAAGATAACTCTCCTTTGAAGTTAACTATTGCTGATATACGTCTTTACATCACACCACACGTGTCGTGTGTTTTGGAAATTAGATGAAAAGTATGTTATGTTTAAAAAACTTTTAAATAGATAAATGATTTTCTGAGGATCAAATAGGTTTGTTCTGAAATAAGTAATATATTAAGAATAGTTTATGAAGTGAGTGAATATGAAGGAATGTTATTGATGCCTTAATTGGAACTAAGTCTGAAAAATAACCCATCTGAAACTTGATTGGAATGATTACACACCAAACCCACTAAACACGTCTTTTATCCAAAAAAATAATGGAACTGCCGGTTATATCTCCGTTCGTATTAAATCATCTGATTTTCACGCCATCTGTCTTTTGTTTTTGGACCTAGGTAACTTGAGTAATTAAGTCCGCTGGGGTGTTTCTACACCTAATGCCCTAAAACCAACTGGTTTGGGTGCATTGGCCCAAAGCTCGCTAAGAAGCCTAGAAAGTCCAGATAAAAACAAAGTCAAGCAAGTGTTCTCTCCGAGTTAAAATTCCTAACGGTTCTTTGTGTGAGAATAATCTTGATAAAAGACAAGCTTTTATAAAAAAATTTAACGGAGATATGAAGGTTTTACTCTATGATAAAGACTATTACACGTTCACAGAGGTGTGTATGAAATGAAAACAAGAAAAAGGTGGAGTGAAGAATAAGACCTAGTTTCCTGTTAGGGAAGATAGAAATTCTGAAGTTGAAACTTTACTGGAAAACGAAACTTGAAAAATGCTTAACTCTTTATAAAACTTATGTGATCCTTTTAAAATTGTTATCTGGGCTTTATTGTGTGACATAATGACTTTATTCGACCTTTCGGGAACTTAACGACACTATTTTGCACTGCACGTAAAGACATATAAAATCTGTAGTTAAATAAGAAGAGAGGTGTGAAAAATAAAGGTTCGATAGTCTAAACTTAGGATTATAGAATTGTTATTTTCTGAAACAAAACTTTAGGGGCTTGAATCTTAGTTATTTTACAAAACCAACTTGACCGGATTTTGTGGGTAGTATCCGCTGAAAACCCTCAGGAGACAACACTCCTCCTACTAGGGACACCTAGAGGTTTTAATGGCTTGTTGCATATGCTCAGTGCAATCGCGTTCCCGGCGAAAGTGCGGTTATCATTTTATTTTTGTGAATAATTGGTTTTGCTCGGGACGAGCAAAAGTTAAGTTTGGGGGTATTTGTTCATAGCAGAATATTGCATTTTATACCGCCCATTCTTACGCTCGTGTGTTTATAGGTAGGTGCTTTTTATCCGTGTTTGTTACATGTTTACAGATTGCAGGTTTCCAGTCCAAATATTGTAAATCAAGATAAAATCTCCACAGTTACACCAAATACAGAACATCTGTTGACAACAGATAAAAGCCGGGTTCCGGTCATCCATATCCGTCCGGTGCTGCGTACCGGTTCCAGGGACAAGACATATGACAGCGGTCATTCGTGTCTCGGACAAGCACAGAGCACGAGAGGGGCTGCACAAGAATCAATGGGTGCACGGAGCTCGAGGGAGATAGAAGTCAAAACTGAAAAAGATAATGCAATCTTGGACTAAGAATCTGAAGATATTCTGGAAGAAATTATCATAAAATACATGTACCAGACAACAGGGGACAGCAGATCAGGGCCGTACAAGAAACACCACACCCTAACCCTACTGTAGGGGCGCGGATCCGCGGCCAATAAGGGGTATTGGCGGCGGATCCGCGGCCGTACAGGCGCCGCAAGCAGAGAACTTTGGGGGGTATTTTGGGTGTTTCATCTTATGTCTGCTGGTTGCCCTAGAACTCCATTCTCCTGCCTATAAATACAGCAGATCTAAGCCAAACCAAGGGAGCTTTTCTTTAGCCTCTTTTTTGTAGTTTTGTTCTTCTTTCTTCTTCTTCTTCATTCTTTCTCCATGAAATTGTAGTGAGAGCTTTTGAGTGGAAGATTAATGAAGATGAGGGCTTTTTATCTTTCTTGTTAGTTTGCTCCCCCTTGAGATTCTTGCTTTCTCTTGCTCATTCAATCTCTTTATTGAGCTTGAATGGTTAAGGGTTAGTTATTGATCTCAAGGGTCGTATTTTCTCACGGGACTAGTTCTTCACTTCACATGCGTTCTCTACCCTTCCCTTGATCTTGCAACCTCTTCATTGAGCTTGCAAGTTTAAGGGTTGGCTATTGAGCACATGCTTGGCTTGGGTTCTACTTCCGTGTTCTTTTTATTTGCTTATTTATTACTTGCATTTTTCATTCTTGCTTTTATTACTTGCAATTTTATTCATGCACTTTAATACTTGTATCTTTTCTTTTCTTTGTTCTTTTCTTTTTGCTCTCTTTTTGGTTCTCTTTTGTGAATGTATGTAATTATTGTTGTTAAGATAAAATACGGTATTATAAGTTAACGTTTCTTTGCCAATTCCTTTTCCCGTTATTTTCCATTTGAACTTCGCCCAAACCATACGCAAGCGCTCCGTTAGGCACCGTACCCTGACAAGGTAACGGTGATTCCTAACCGCGACCGGTTGCGTTCGGTTTGGCCGGAGGCGAAAGCAAGAGACAAGAACGGAAGGACAAGGGTAAATAAGCCGGATTCCACGAATACCGCGCTTAAATCCCCTAATCCACGTTGTTGCCGATTGCTTAGCTTCAATTGGTCAAGACTCGGCTCAAAGGTTTTGAGTACGGATTTCTTTAGCTTATAATTTCGTATCTTTTCTTAACAACTTTATACTTGCAGATAAACACATAGGTTAGAACAAACTCATACAGATTCTTTATTGACTCGTCTAAGACAAGAAGGTAAGATACCACCATCTCCCTGTAGACCGACCCGTGCTCAACCGGCTAGCTGCATAGCGACACCGTCTTGATTGCGGTTAACTTTAATTCTTTCAATCAGCACCAAAAAAAATCGAAGCCAAAACTACACAGGAAAACCGGCCGGGCCGGTATTTTTCAAGTTCTCGCCGGGTCAAATCCGGTGGAAAGGGCTCGTTTTTTTCTGGTGTTCATATTACATCGCATGTAAAATTCTGCACTTGTTTAAAAAAAATAGAGGACTTAAAAATTTCGACAAAAACTAGGGTTTTGTTAAAACTATTTCGAAGTTGTTTCGGTTTCGTAATTCTACTAACATCGTCTATTCTCTATCTTGGCTTTGATACTACTGTAAGGTTCTCTAGCATGACTACTAGTTTAGGAAGGCATCAACCATGCCAATTTAAAAAATTTAGTGTGCTAAGTAACCCAAACCAAGGATCTAACTAGAAGAATTAGGGTAAGTATGCATGTAATCAAACATTACACTAAGTGAATAAGGTATATAACCTTTGTAAACCGGTCCTTCACTTCAAAAGCTCCGTGCAGTAGTCCCTTTGCTCTGAGTAGTGGTCTCCCGGACTCTCGCTAGGCCCCACTAGGCGAAAAGAACAAGCTTGCTTGAAGTCTTTGAGGCCGAATGTAACATTTTAGAAAAATAAAATATTATTTTTGGGAAGTTAAACAATTTAAGTAATAAAATTATGAATATTCAAAGTATGGAGATTAGTTTTAATGATATGGTATAACTATATACCGATAATTCGGGAGATAATTGAAAATTCTACATGATTATTGATTTTGAGTGTATTAAGTCGATTTCGATATTTTAGAATTAATTACATACAAGTTTACGGCTAAACTTAATTAATAATTACAAATTATGCATTAAGCTTGATTATGCACATGACATGCACCATGTCATATTGTAAAAATACTTGTTACATTTCTATTGACCATGGCTTTAATTCTCCATTTTTCTTTTATGTAAGGTTTTTGTTTTGTGTTTCTTTTAAACAAGGAAAAAGAAAAAAGGATTTTAAATTAAAGATATTTTGAGTGTGGGAGACCAAGAGACAAGGAAGTATGGGCAATGAGAGAGAGAGAGGGTAAGGGGTCTTTGGACCATGGCTCATTGTTTCTTCATTTCATCTTCATCACTCTTCTTCTCCTTCTCCCCCTTCATGGCTGCCCTCTCCCTCCACCTCCTCTACCTCCTCACAACACACCCAAATCCACATCAAAACCTTATATCCTCTTCATTAAAATTGTGCACAAGCTCACTACAAGCATGGTGGACTAAGCAAGTTGAGATTTTGAGCACTTGGGGCAACTCAAGACAAGAAAATTCTTGAGTTTCCAAATGAGGTATTTCTTTCACCATTAGTGTAGCAATTGATTTCCTTTAGCTTCTATTTTATTTTAGAGTTGATTAAGTGATGTTTAGTGATCTTGGAAAATTCCAAGATGAAGTTTAGGGGATTCTTTAGTTATGATGGTGCAATTGAGTATAATTGGTGACTACAACCCCCCTTAGTGTTAAAAAACTAGATCAAACCAGAGCCTAGGCCATAAAACTTGAGTTAGAAACTTTCCGTGTCGATTTTTGTAGTTTGTGATGCCTACAGGAAATCTGGAGTGACCTGAGACCTTTACAGGAAAAACAAGCAACTCTATTGACCTAGATTGAGCACTAGAAGACCACCCTGAGAATACGAACCCAAACCAAGCCAGGAAAACCAGCCAGGCCGGAAATTTGGTTGATCTCGCCGGGTAAATCGTTGGTGATGGTGTTAGAATTTGTTCTGTAGCTCGCATACCCTATAGACTACCCCACTGTACTGCTTGTTTATCCCCAATTCACCTGACCAAAAATCTGGAGCAAGTTTTCTGAGTTTCTGTTTTAGGTTCATGATTGTTCATGACTTAAGTTCTGATTTTGGTGTTTTATCTCGATCGATTGGCGTTTGTACGTCGATGTCGAGGGTTGTTTGGTTCTTTTGCATGCGTAGACCATAAGTTTTAACCAATATGTGATTCGTGTGCCGTTTTGGTTTTCATACGCGATTTCTGTTTACAATACTATGTGTTTATATATGTAGGCACCTTCACGTGGACTTCGGATAACAGGGAAGAGCATGACGACATCGACTTCGGCAAGCAAGGATCAAGGTGAGTAGATGCATATCTACGGGGGAAGTCGGGTGGATGGCGTATAACACCCCCGCAATTTCGTAGGGTATAATGTGTTTATGATATATATACATATGTGTTTTTGTGAGATGTGAATACTTAGCAAGAAAAGGCTTTAGGAGACCATGGGTTGGATTTAGTGTAATTGGAGGAAAGTGCTTTTAGTTTGGTTTCTTAGTCGCGAAACCCTAGAGTGAAGGTTCACACACACACACACACACATGCACACACATGATATGATTATGGGTATATATGTTTATATATATATATATATATATGGATGTGTTGTTATATGTATATATATATATACGTATACACGGATGATGAGCCCAGTATATGATACGTGGAGATGAGCCGATATGATCGGGCATGATGCTGTGAGAATGTGATATGTGATTGGGTCGTGTTATGATATACGACATTATATTATAGTGGATCGTTGGGAAATGTGTTTCATATACACGAGGATATATGTTTTATGATATTGAAAAGTACTAGACTTTAGAACGGTATCCTTAATTCATGATTTTACGATAATGATACCATATGAATAATGAGGTATATGTGATATTTGAACCGTACCCCGATTTTAGGATGCCGTATGATATAGTTTACTATACGAGGTATAGATATGATGATTGATCCGCACTCTTGACTCGAGAATGTCGTACTATGTATTTTACCGTACGTGACGCTATTGAGGCGGGATCGCCGACTACTAGATATATCAACTCAGACTTAGATGGATTTCCTTACCCTTTCGACTGGGCTCGAGTCATACTTATTTTCAAAACTAACGAATCATGAGTATTTTTAAAGACAGGCCAAGGGATACTACGGATTTTTCAAAAAGACGTATCTTTTCTTAAAAACCCCGTAGCCCCTATTTTTCTAAAACCATGACTCATGCTATTTCAAACACCAAAAACTGTATGACTCGTAAATAGAATGTATATTCTTATATGTTGCGGTTACTACATCTTTTTCCGTATATTCATGTTGTTCTCATAGCATTGCATGCTTATACATGTGTGTTTCTATTTTTATTATGAACCCATGTTGCCAGGACACCAGTACCATTACCGATAATGCGTATGCTTGTAACTTTTTAAAAATAAATAAATAAATAAATAAATCGTTTTGGAGAATTTTCTGATAATCAATAAATAAATTGTATTTTCCGTAAAACGTAACTATAATTATTTTTCATTATAGACTTAAATACGCCTATTTTAACTATGTAATTGCTAGTAATTGGTATTTATTTGGTCACTTATAAATTGTTAGTTTAATTAAATATTTTTCCTTAATTAATTATTTTAAATAATATTTTACGCTTTCATTTATACATTAAATTAGTGTAAATTGCAATTTAGAATGGGTTAATTTTACAAATGTGAACTATGACAACTTAACCGTAGTTAGTAACATGTTCTTTTTATAACTTGTCTCCAAATTCTTGTGGGTTCTAGGGAAAGGAAATTGAAATAAAAGAAAATAAAAATATGAAACGATGTAAATTGCATTAATGAGACTTGAGGGGTTTTTTAGAGTCATGGAAATTTCTACACACTTACACACACACACACCCATTCCGTCTTTCTTGGCCGAGCCTACTAGTTGCAGCCCCTCTCTTTTTACAATTCTCCATCTCATTTCTCACTCAAAATTTAACAGAAAAGAAAAAAAATTGAAAAGAGGGTTAAAAGTTGTGATAATAAGAGAAGTTTCTACACATGTCCACACACTTCTCACTCTCTCTCCCCTTCCCAAAATCCTGGCCGAAACCTCACTGCCCCCATTCTCCATTTTTCCCATTTCATTCCCAACTCAAAACTCCTCAAAAATCCATACAAAAATCAATACAAACTTTCACAATTCATCATTTAACCTTTACCTATTATACTTTGTTCAAACTAGCAAGGATTGTAAGGTTACGGCAGCGCCCCGGCCATCAAAACGTGGCCAAATGCGGAACAAAAATTTAGTAAATCGGCGCTACCATTACCCGATGCCCAGATCTACCCTAAACCCTAAACTAGCAAGCATGTAAAGAAGTTAGAACGGTTATACCGAATTGGTCCGTGTCCTTTGATCTTCATTCCAAGCTCCTAGTGGTCGTCTGGATCGAGTTTGGTTGCCGGTCTTCCTCCATCAACGATGATCCACCTGAGGGAAACGACGCAAGCTTCAGCCTTACGAAACGAGGCAACCGACGCTCCAAGGTTACTAGAAATGGAGAGTGGAGGCGTAGGATTATCTCACTAATGTTTTTCTCTCATCAAAATGCTCCAAGAGCAACCATAGAAAGATGAAGAAGAGGTGAAGAAACCATGGCATGAGCAACAAAGAAAATGGCTAAGTCTTTTTGTGGGTCTGAGTATGAGAGTGATTAAGCAAGAAAAGAAAAGGAGCATGTCCACTAAAGAATTGTGGCTGCCTCTCTCATGCACACACACACAAATATCTTCACCATTTTTCCATTAAACAATTCAATGCCCATACCTCTCTACATGCCTCAAGCCATGTCCATGCCACCTCACCCTCTCTACCTCGTTTCGCTAAATGATTTTCTAAAAAGGAAAATCAAATAATGAGGTGTCACATTTTCTAGAAACAATTCCGTATAAATACGGAATGCAACCCGGTATACGTATCGAAATAAATATACGCGTATTCGTACAAAAATACGAATAGCCAAGTGAGAAAATGAATAGTGAACAATAATACTAGAATATAAATATATATATATATATAAATTATTAAATAAAAACCTGATTTAATAATCCGGCGTAATCCTAAGCCGCTAGTATTATCAACAGTCCGATTAAAATCTATGCAGCCTGCACACATATTTAATCGGACACCTGTATGTACCAACATACATCATCTCCACCTTATAGCCTGAATCGTGAAAATCCTCTGTGTGGGACTCTAAAGACTCGTCAATACGCTGGTAGTGGTTTTAACCACAAGCAAGGTCAGCGGCACTAGCTGTACGTAACGGCTACCCAGGTATTGAGCGAAAGGGAGGCCGGCGAGCAAACTCATCCTGAACCCCTACTGAGCCTGACAGTGACAATATCCGTACAGTCCGGTCTGTTCGTTTAAGAGTATTGCATATCGAGCCTAGGGGGTGGATAAAGTCAGACCCCTAATAACGCGATAATTCGTGTCGGTATGTAACCCATCACCATTCGAGAAACTATCAATCCTGGATCGGTAATTCTCGTATACCCCGGCCGAGCATTTCTGGTGATGGCCACCCATGCACAGCGTGACATCAATCCCCAATACCGGGAGAGACGAATCCCCGACGATCCGCTCACTGCCTCCATGTGGGTCGGGACTGTACCCAACTAAAACCTATTTGCACGACTCCTTTGAGCCGTGGTAGGGTAGTAATCAAAGCACAGTAGGAACTCACACGAGACAAATAACGATCTCAAGTCGACAGACTAACCTGTACATATGTCACCTAGGAACTGTTATCTGACAATAGGTATAATACCAACTAGCATGTTCCCGGCGAGTCCGTCCAGTGTACTCATAACCCAATGAGCACCTGTATACTATCTTAGGTGAACAACTGACACTAATGGCTTGTGAGACCGTCTACAGCCCCTTGTCAGGGTCTAGATAAGTATGCTCTAGTCTACACTGGAGTACCGATGCCCAGTCTCAATACTCCTACGACTAGGGACATTTAAGGATGTGCTTATACACCCTCAGCTCCCACGTATATGATCACCATCATAATGCTGGTAGTCGAGCAAGAATTCTATGGGCTCTATCAACACGTACATGATGATTAAAACAAACCAGATAGCATACTATCATCTTGAGTAAGACTGTTCTATCGGTATAGGTCCTCCCTCAATCATCATAATCACCTGCCTGTGACTATGATAATTGCCTTAAGGGCACTATAGCCAACAATCTCCCACTTGCACTTAAGGCCAATTATTGTGATGTCGCATACTCACAGCCTGTGTGATACCGAACACCCAACTTTTCTACTAATCAGTCTCACAAAACCTGTTTGTGAAACTAATGTGTTCAAAAAATAGCCTCAGTGACTGGATCCGCTCCAATTTTTTTTCTATATCTCTGTACATCTCAACTTCACGGAGAAAGCTATCTCCCGAAATGAGCGATACCTGTATTGGAATTTGTCTTGATATCTGATGGGACCCAGTTCACAAATGAACTCCAAATCTAGAAAATTTCCTAGACTGCATCATCCACTGAATTTAATCATTATCATGCGCCATGCCTTTCCTCAGTATCCGCTTGGACCACCTGTCTAACATACTGTCCCTCAAAAGAGGGAAAACTATAACTCTGATAGCCACTCTGTCATTCAGGTCACCTTGGAAGCCTGAAACGATAACCGTCTCCAGAAGGAGGCTGCCGTTACCATATCCCCAGAACATCTACTTATGTTCAAAACTGCTTCCCAATGTTTCTCCAGAATTGGATTAATATATTTTTATTGCAGCTAGTGCAAAAACAACAGCTGATGTGGTACTTGACATTTCATGATTAACTCAATTGCCTAAGCAAGTGATATGCTAATCATGCAGATCCCTCTCACCTTTAGTCTATAAAACACCTTTAGAGAGGGTGACTCCATCACCTGCAGGTACACCACCATGCCAGGAGTCGTCCATTTTAAAACACTTTAGAATAGTGTCAAGTACCCAAATTGGGATACTTCCCAAATCTAGATCTAAAACCATAGATCTAGTAACCAGAAACCTAGATATTATATCTATGTCCTATGTGGAGAAACTACCGTGTGACAACCACAGTATAACCGATCGTAGTATAAGAATTTCACTTCCTATAAAGTGCATGTCATCCCAAATACCAGGACATCACACCCTACTACTTTGTTACCAGATCCATCTCCTATTCTGATGAAGTCAAAGCCTATGACTGTCACATCAAAAATAGATGATCTATATCCGTTATACCTGCTTTAGCCTACGAATAGACATAAGCTACTTGCCATCTATGCTTCCGCTGCTCCCACTGACTACTACAACCCTCTGGCAGAGTCATATACACGTGCACTTCCAAAACTAGTTTAGAACGACGCTATACTCATCCTCCTGCCGGGTCTTATAGTCTAGAACAATAGCAATGTCAAGTCTGGGTAAACAAGAACCTCCAAGTCACCGTCTCTGAGAAGACCGATGTCACGACCCGAAAATATTATCTTGTGACCGGCACTTAAAACACACAACGTCTAAAGGCGTAACATGATTAAAGTAAGTTGAAGCCCAGAAATCTAAACCTTTTTAAGAAATAAAAGAGGTGAAGTTTTGAAATAAAGGTATAATGAAATCAAATGTTTTATTAGATGCATGGATAATAGAACATGAAAAATGCAAGTCGATTTTTATTAGTTGAAAAACATGTTTCGTCTTTTGAAAATTTGGGCAGCACCTCCTTTGTATATTTTGATCCAAAATCACAAATACATGATAATATAAATGGCATCCCCAAGCGGGAGCTAGCTTTTCTGTCACGCCCCGCTTCCCAGAGTACGCTAAGATGGGCACGTGACATAGCCAACCATGCTACCTGTGGATAGGAAAAATCCTTCCACAGTCACATTACGGCTGTAGAGATATCAAGAACAGGAAAGTAAACTAACTATCTAGTACATATCTATAAGCCAGAGTAAAAGAGTCAAGAAATAACAATATGCGGAAGCCAAAAGATACAATAAATGAACCATCTGGAAGTGAAACTACATACCGACAGGAACTTCACCGCTCGTCTAACAGCGGCAATACTCCTGATCAGTCTGCAACAAAGGTAGAGGATCTGGGCCATGCAAAACCCAGACGTCAGCGGGTCAAGTCATCAAGTAATAGCATAATAAACAGGGTAACAGGCAATGCGGATATAAACATGAATAAAGCAAGGATAACTATAATGTAAATCAGAGCAGTGCAGGGTAGTGTGCAGTGGGTAAACTAAACTGTTCTATCAGGTTTTCTGTTCTAAAGTCTTTGAAATCAAATTGATGAATCATCGATGTAACTCAATAGTATCCCGTACATACCCGGGACCACGGCCCCAGATTCTCGGGCTGAAACCGAGACATGCCGCTAGGCAACAAACAGGAATGTGTACAGATGAATGATGTCAGCATCATCATTCCAAGGCTGGCCCAGCCTAAAACTGATCAGAACAAGTAGCGAACTGTTGAGTTACAAGTCAGGTTTCACCTTTGATTTCCCCATACCCCTAAGTTATATGTGTAGGTCAAGTCAGGTATCCCGTAATCAAGAAACTAATGCCAACACAGGATCAGGTAAGCAGATTTGTCTGGATAGACAACAGGAACGGTCCATAAGGACTACATGTCAGGTTTGTTGGCATTAGACACAAGATCAGGTAACGGGTCAGGTCATGGTACATCAGGTCAAGTCAAGCAGTATACGGTACCATGTCGGGTAAATCAATATGTGTGTAGCAAGTCAGGTCAAGATGTAAACAATATCATGGGTGTGCTCATACTCAGTTACATAATCAAGCATGGTTATCAACAGCATGATCTAAGCAATGAATTAAGCAATAGGCATATTCACTCAATTAGCAGTACAGTTATCAGTTGTGTCACAGAGATGATTTCAACATTATAAGAATGCAGTAAGACAATTATAGCCGTTTAATCATGTTAACAAGTTTAAGACTTCATGGATGCAATGGTATAAATATATATATATATATATATATATATATATATAGGTTCCATGGATGAACTCACAGTTTATGCAGGTTAAATGTACACGAGTGTCCGGATGAAGTAAAACGATAGATAAGTGCCATAGGCTACGTCATTAGTGAAAGTGAAATTAAAACATGTAAATATGGTTATTAGGTTCAAAACAGAACTTGCAACAAGTAGGTTCCAAGTTGAAAGATAAAATGATATAACATGAAATTGAACACGTAAAATGGGAAATTATAGTACTAAAGTTAAATTGCAGGTTTTAGGGTGTCATCAAGTATATGTAAATATTGCTTACCATGTAGCAAGGGGTACTTGCCTCGACGGGTCGCGAGTCGGGAAAACGGAACGTAAAACGTCGGTGGGGAAACTCGCGACGGGCGCACGGTTCACGGAATGAACCCAAACGATGAACAGTGGAACCTCACGGGTCGGGATACCTCGCTGGAACGTCGGGACGCGTCGCCGGCACGGCCGGATTCCGGCGAGACACAAAAACAGTAAGTAAACCATCTTTGAAAAAGCATGAAAGATAAGAGAGTAATTAAGAAGTGAGAAGGGAAGGACGGTAGAGGAGAGGGTGCTCACGAGGATCTGTGGAAGGGTGGTGATCGCCGACCACGTCGACGGAGCTCCGGCGGGGTACCTGCAGCGACCACCGGCGATCAAGAACTGTAAAGAAAAGGAAAGAAAAAGAAGGAAGGAGAAGAAGGAGAGGAGGGGAAGCGATGCTCACTGAGTGTGCACGAAGGTTGGGGACACGGGGACGAGGTCACCGGCGGCGGCTCCGGCGGCGCAGACGTATGCAGGGGTGCGCAGGTGGCCGCGGTGCTGGTGCAGGGGCACGGGAAGTTGATGAAGGAGGGAGGAGAGATGGATGTGGAGGCGAGGAGGCGAGGAGGCCGGTGATGGTGGTGTCGGCATTGGGGCTGCGGCGGCGAGGGGCACGGCGGCTAGGGTTGCATGGGGTTGGGTTCGCTGAAGGAAGAAAGAAAAGGAGGAAAGAAATTGAGGAGAGAGGAAGTATATATATATAGAGGAGAGAGAGAGAGATATAGGGAGAGAGAGAGAGATAGAGACGGGGAGAGAGAGAGGGGGAGAGAGAGAGAGAGACAGAGGTTAGCGAGAGGAGAGAGAGAGAGATATAGGGGGAGAGAGAGAGAGATAGAGACGGGGAGAGAGAGGGAAAGAGAGAGAGAGAGATTGAGGCCCACGGGGTTAATAGAGAAACCTGATTGGATGAGGTTATAAATTTGAAAGATTTAAAGGGAACAGTGAATATTATGAGGTTAAAGTATAAATATTTAGACGGTTAAAATATATTAGAATTTGGGATTTGGGCGTAAAGTAAAATATTTCCAAATTGCGCCCGGGTCGGGTCCAAAAATTTGAAATCGAAATGATAAAATTTTAGGCGGGATCAAAAATTTAAAATGAAGTGTTTTATAATCAAAAAGCATACCACCAAAACGGACACACGTACGTGCGCGTAGCCGTCCAAACTCGCCCGTTTCACCGAACAGGATGAGAACACGATGCACGGACGCTACAACAGGGTTAGGGATGTCAAGCAAGCCATGACAAATATTTTTAATTTTATTTTAGATGCCTTAAATTGTTATATGCAGAAATGAATTGTCGGGGTAAAATTACAATAAGTAACAATCAAGCAAGATAAATGAAATAAGTGCCACACTACGTTCAAGCGCTAACTGAAATTAGTAGCATTGGGCTCGGGTGTTACATTATACCCAACTACAAAAGAATTTCGTCCTCGAAATTCCAAGAATACAAAGATAGACAACAAAACAACTACACAAAAAGGTGAGGAAACTTCTGCCGGATTTCATCTCCTCGTTCCCAAGTGGACTCTCCATGCGAGCGATTACCCCAAGAAACAAGCACAAGAGGGATCACCTTGTTCTTAAAAACCTTTTCCTTTCGATCCACGATTTCAATCGGTCGCTCCTCAAAAGTAAAGTCTTCTCGTACTGTTAGCTCCGAATGATCCCATACGTGCGTTTCATCTCGAACATACCTACGGAGTTGAGATACGTGAAACACATTGTGCACATTCGCCAAGGACTGCGGTAACGCCAAACGATACGCTACCTCACCAACACGCTCCAAGATCTCAAAGGGTCCAACAAATCGAGGACTAAGCTTCCATCGGCTTCCAAAACGAATCACCCCTCTAGTCGGTGATATCTTCAAGAATACCAAAAACCTACAGCGAACTCTAGAGGTCTTCTCGACGTATCTGCCCAACTCTTCTGTCTGTCTTGAGCTGCCTTCATATGATTTATGATAGTGTTAACCTTTTCAACTGTCTGCACAACCAAATCGGGTCCCAATAATCTTCGTTCACCAACATCGTCCCAATAAACAGGTGAACGGCATTTACGACCATACAAAGCTTCAAATGGGGCCATCTGGATAGTTGCCTGAAAACTGTTGTTGTAAGAAAACTCCACCAAATGTAGATGATCCTCCCAAGACCCCTTGAAGTCTAACATGCATGCTCTCAACAGATCTTCAAGAGTTTGGATTGTTCTCTCCGACTGACCATCAGTTTGAGGATGATAAGCTGTGCTAAACTTCAATCGAGTCCCCAAACTTCCCTGTAAACTCCTCCAGAAGTGTGATAAAAACCGAGTGTCACGATCGGACACTATGCTCACCGGTGCTCCATGCAATCTTACAATCTCTTTCATGTACCGCTCTGCCAAAGTCTCTGTTGATTGACCAACCCGAAAAGGAATAAAGTGAGCTGCCTTGGTCAATCGGTCAACAATCACCCATACAGCATTGTTGCCTTTTGGACTTCGCGGTAAAGCCGTCACGAAATCCATGGTTATATGCTCCCATTTCCACTGAGGAATCGAAAGTGGTTGCCATAAACCAGCAACCCTTTGATGTTCAGCCTTAACTTGCTGACACACCAAGCACTTTGCCACAAAGTGAGCAATCTCCCGTTTTATGCCTTCCCACCAGAAATGCTGTCGAATATCTCAGTACGTCTTTGTGCCTCCAGGATGTATAGAATAAGCTGAATTGTGCGCCTCCTTCATAAGCTCTTCATGAATATCTCCCTTTGGCATACACAAACGGCTACCATACCTCAACGAACCATCTTCGTGGATCAATAAATCTGTTCGTAGTCCGGCTTCAACCTGTTCTCGAAACTTTTGCAGTCTAGGATCCTGCGATTGCGCTGATTTAATATTCTCGATCAACGATGACTGTACTTACAGCTGCATCAACTGTCCCGAAGAATGCGGTAGCACAACCTCCAAGTCAAATCTTCGAAAATCTTCAACAATCTCTTTCTGCATAGTTAACACCTGAATTGCTGGTAACCGACTAAGCACATCCGGCACGACATTAACCTTCCCCGGATGGTACTTAAGATCAAGATCGTAGTAAACCATCAGCTTCAACCATCTATGTTGCCTCATACTAAGCTCCTTCTGCGTGAACACATACTTCAAGCTCTTATGATCCGTAAAAACTTCGACCCTTTCGCCTAAAGGTAGTGTCTCCAAATCTTCAAAGCGAAAATCACCGCCGCAAGCTCCAAGTCATGAGTTGGGTAATTCTTCTCATGGGTCTTCAACTGTCTCGATGCGTATGCTACAACCTTCCCATGATGCATCAAAACACATCCCAATCCTTTCCCAGATGCGTCGTTGTGAATCACCAATCCTCCAGAATTGTCTGGCACGGTCAGAATAGGGGCGGTTATCAACTTTTGCTTCAACGTCTCAAAAGCTAACGCACACTTATCCGTCCATAAAAAAGGTACCTCCTTGCGCGTAAGCTTGTTCAATAGCTCCGCCAGATGAGCAAAGTTCTCCACAAATCTCCTGTAATATCCGGCGAGCCCAAGAAAGCTTCTTATCTCTGCAACATTCTTTGGAATTGGCCAATCACGAACTGCTGCAATCTTTTCTGGATCGACGGCAATTCCATCGCCAGACACAACATGCCCCAAAAACTTTACTTCCTCCAGCCAAAACTAGCACTTACTCATCTTCGCATATAACTTCTCCTGTATCAACGTCTGCAGTGCGATCTTCAAATGCTCAGTATGCTCTTCAAAACTCTTCGAGTAAACCAGGATATCGTCAATGAATACCACAATAAACTGATCCAAGAATGGTGAAAAGATTCGGTTCATCAAGTCCATGAATACTGTCGGCGCATTCGTTACTCCGAAGGGCATCACTAAGTATTCGTAATGTCCATACCGAGTTCGGAACGCCGTCTTGCAAATATCTTCTGCTTTCACTCGGACCTGATGGTATCCGGATCGCAAATCCAGCTTCGAGAATACCCTCGCGCCACTAAGCTGCTCGAAAAGTTCGCCAATGCGAGGGATCGGGTACTTGTTCTTAATAGTCACCCGGTTTAATTCTCGATAGTCGACGCACATCCTTCTTGTGCCATCCTTATTCTTTACTAGAAGAACTGGAGCTCCCCGAGGCGAGTTACTGCTTCGAATCCAACCCTTCTCAAGCAATTCAGCAACCTGTTTCTTGACTTCTTCCAACTCTACTGGTGCCATTGGATAATACGCTTTGGATACTGGCGTTGCACCAGGAATAAGATCAATTGCGATCTCCACGTCTCGTTCCGGTGGTAATCCCGATATATCTTCAAACACGTCCATAAAATCGCGAACAACAGCCGGCCCTTCACTATTATCAACTTCCATTGCTGCAAGAATATTGTTTGTCGGCCTAGCCCTAAACTCGACTGGCCCGAAAGGACTGCTTCCTTACCGCAACTGCTGTCTGCTGCAAACTCCCCTTCATTCCAGATAAACTCTGCTGCTCTCGGGCTGCCGCAAGTACTTGTGAGAAAGTGGTCAAACCCAGGGAGACAATCTTCCTCTGGATGTCCACGTCCAGGCTGTGCATGAACCTCCATGCCCTGTCTGCATCGTTGGCCACTAAAGGTCCAGCGAAACAGCTGAGTCTTGTCCATTCAGCTGCATGCACATCTACGGGTGCTCCATTCTGCTTTAGCCCGATGAACTTCTCTTCCATTTCCTCCCGTGCGGTCCACGGAAAGAACTTTTCTAGAAAACTCTTTGAAAAATCCGCCCACTTGATCGGCTTGGGCAAGCGGTTCTCCTCCACAAGCCACCATTCTCGGGCATAGTCTACTAACTGAATGCGTACCACATCAACTCTTTTCTCATCTGGAATCTGTGCCGCAATAAGTAAGTTCTCTGTGTCAACTAGCCACTGCTCCGCTGGCAATGGCTCCTCCAAAACAGTAAATGTAAACGGACCCAAACGCCTGAAATATGCTACGGTCCCTACTCGGTCAACTGGTTTAGCTCCAACATTGTTCACAGACTGCTGAACGATCTGCAAACCTTCCTGAAACGATTCCGCTTGCTGCTGGATCAGCTCGGTCTGTTTTTTTATTCTCCAGCATTCCCCTTATCACTCCAAGCATGACGGTTTCGTCCATACGCCTTTGGTACGTCTTCGAATTCTTACCGGCCATATCATAACACCCAACATTTGCATGATGATAGATTCAAAATATAGATCAAGGCTAGAACTCCAAGTTACTTAAATAGAGTGCCGCATTGTAACTATTCCGCGGTAACATAGCCACAATTACGTAACTCCACCCAAGTCGCCTAAGTCCTCGAGATAACAAGGAATCAGGTTTCGAGTTGCAAAGGAAGTTTGTACATCGTGAAGATATAATCAGGAAGAATTTTGAGTCAAGAACGGTAAAACGGCAAGGTGGCAGGACATGTTTCCTAAACATGGTATTCTGATTCGTGTATTGGGTATAATACCCAACTACAAAAGAATCAACCCGACTAACCTATGTCTCTGATACCAAAATAACCATGTCACGCCCCGCTTCCCAGAGTACGCTAAGATGGGCACGTGACATAGCCAACCATGCTACCCGTGGATAGGAAAAATCCTTCCACAGTCATATTACGGCTGTAGAGATATCAAGAACAGGAAAGTATCCAAACTCGCCCGTTTCACTAAACGGGACGAGAACACGATGCACGGACGCTACAACAGGGTTAGGGGTGTCAAGCAGGCCATGGCAAGTATTTTTAATTTTATTTTAGATGCCTTAAATTGTTATATGCAGAAATGAATTGTCGGGGTAAAATTACAATAAGTAACAATCAAGCAAGATAAATGAAATAAGTGCCACACTACGTTCAAGCGGTAACTGAAATTAGTAGCATTGGGCTCGGGTGTTACATCTTCGCCAATCGGCGGATTCACAACCACGCAAGTCATAAAACAAGTATACGACGCCCAACAGCGAAGATCAACACAAAAGGTAAAGAATAAAGCAAGACATCAACCCAATAGGCGAACATAAAACCCGTCGTTCAAGTCTCGCTACTACAAGTCTTGCTAAGCCTTACCACTTATACAAATACTAGTTTCTGATTTGATGGAGTTAACTAGATACAACAAGAATAAAGAATACAATAGTAGTACGATCCAACATGTACCACCTACCAAAGCAAGTCACCCGCATGCAAGCTGTGTGCCAACGATGCCGCTACTGATCCATGATGGCCAACCTGTAAGAACTGTGGCACAATGGGGGTGAGTTGCCAACTCGTGAGTAGAAAACATCATCAGGTAGAAATCGGATAAAACAACGATTTCCTAGGTCAACTATATCGTAATGGAAATATTATGATATCTAGGGTGACCGTGTCTACATATATGCCAACAATAATCAATGCCATTATGTATGTGGATATCATCCAACAATATAACCAATACCTGTATGCATGTGGATCTCGTCCACTCGAAACATCATAAAAGCATATGCATGTAAATATATGAGGATATCAAGAATGTGTGTCCATCAATGATACATCAAATCATGGAACCTGAGTGTCCAACACCGACACTCGAAACATCATGAAGCCCGTGTCCAGCATCAACACGTAAATCCTCATATCTCAGGTGCCGCATCCTCAAATCAACCCCAATATCTATCTCATCTTAGGCGCCGCATACTCTGATCGGCCCTCATCCATCTCATGACTCCGGTCGGTATTCTTCGGATAGCCGACGAATCCAAATACTATCACCGGTAGGTAGTCGTCCCTCTGCCAGGCTCATCGTCATCCCCACGAAATCTCTCTTGCCCCGGGGTACCATAACGGGTCCACTATATACCCGTAGACGGTTCCTCCACTCCTCGAATCGGGTCTCGAAAACAAATCTCAGAACCGAGAAAACTCATGGTGGACGTCTCGAAAATATCATAACAAGAGAAACCGGGTTTTTAAAACATTATATACTTTCCTTTGAAATAACCACGGTTCTCAAATCCAGAAATCTCATGAAAACAGCATATCTCAATGCGTATAATCCTAAAGCACGATGTATGCGACATATAACAGAATGTAAGCATATCCGTATATCATGTAACATGGAACAGTGATGTGAGCATAGGCATACCATCATAATGTGAACATAGCAATAGAATAGAATGATGTAGCAATTTTACTGTGTGAGTGACATAGCAATTATCGATGATGATGTGTGTGACCGGCCAATCTGTGTAAGTGTAACATACGCATCATGGATAATAGTGTAGGTGTACTAGCACTGGTATATGTAATGCAATGAGAATGACATGAACGTAGCATAAACTAAATCGTCGGCGCAATGCTATAAGCAAACGTATCTAATCTAACATCTACACACGAACCATATGATCAGTTTTTAAAGGATGTGAATCGTAGTTTTGAAAGAAGGGGCTACGGTGTTTTTAAGGAAAAGACACCATTTGAAAATCCATAACGTCCCTCAAGATATTTATTTAAGTGATGCATACGATTCTTCAGTTTGGAAATGTGTATGGTTCGGATGACAATTTACGTCGGCTATCCTGTCTTATAGTATCCGATACGGCAATATCATCGAACATCATCCTCAAATCATGAGCGCGGATGATCCATCCGGTAACTCACATCGTGTACGGTATGTTAGTTATATGTATGCCCTAGAGGCCATTACTATACATAGGATGTATATTGTAGTGGATGCTTGGACATATATAGGGAGGACTTTCTTGCTCGACATGATAGTATGCTATCTGGTTGCACTTTACCTTAACGTGTACACTGATTGTCTCTCTGTTACATGTTGGTAAAGCCCTTAGGATGTGTACTTGACTACCTGGACTATGATACGGATCATACTAGTGGGGACATGGTAGTCCATAAGTACATCCTTCAAAGTCCCTAGTCGTGGGTGTATCGAGACGGGGCATCGATATACCAGAGTAGACTAGCGTGTACCTTCTCGACCCATACAGATGGGCGATGGATGATCCCATATCCATTGGTGTTTGACATCAGAGATGATATACGGGTGCTCAGTGGAGACTGGGTACACTGGACGGACTCGCCGAGAACTCCCAGATGGTATTATACCTTACGTCAGATGGAAGTTCTCTGGTGACACAGGTACAAAGTAGTCTGTTGACCCGAGATCGTCATAGAGTCTTGTGTGATTCCCACTGTGCTTTGATTTCCACCTTACTACGTTCAAGAGGGCATGCAAAACGGTGGTTTTTGGGTACAGTCCCGAATCACATGGAGGCAATGAGCGATAGGAGGGGATTCGTCTCTCCCGGTATAGGGAGTTGATGTTGCGCTGTGTTCGATTGGCTATAACCGGAAATCCCTGGCCAGGGTTACTGAGATTTACTAGTAAGTGTTACCAGTAGTTTCTCAAACTGTTATAGACCTCATATCGACACGACTTATCGAGCTACTGGGGTCTGACGTTTACCATCCCTAGGCGAGATATGCGACATATCAGACGAACAGACCGGACTGTACGGTAAGTGTTACTGGTTGGATTCACAGGAGTGTGAGCGGGCTTGCTCGTCGATCATCTGATCGCTCAATACCCGGGTGGCCGTTACGTTTCGCAGACCGCTTGCGGCTTGTGGGTGTTTGATATGATCATTACCTGCTGCCGGCGTATTGACGAGTCTTTAGAGTCATACACAGAGGTTTCCTGGCTCAAGCAAAACGAAATAGGAATGCATATGTGATATGTGCGGGACCGAGAATAATGCGTGTATGTGATACCGTATTCTATTCTCGCGATGAATGTATCGATTGGTTGTATGCGATATAACCTAGTTATCGAATCAAGGATTGATTCGATAAGTCGATACATTGGATATTAGTCGGTCATATGCGATATGACCGGATCGTTAAATCATGTGTTGATTTAATGATTTAATGTATAATTATATATTAGATATATTACCTTACATTAACTAGTATTTTTTCACTTAAGATGGATTTTCTCACTTGATGTGCACATTGTATATATGATATAGTTTTGTGCACTAGTTTGTATCATGTTTGATGATACATGCAAATTTGGGTGTATGTTTACTTGAAACCATGTTTAAGTGAATGGTTAGGGTTTTGTTATCTTTTCTTGATTATTTATTTTATTTATTTATTTATTTTAGCAAGAAAAGAAATGGTTGCTTCTTTTGTTTTTCCTTGAAGTTTCAAGAAGCTTTGACTATTTTTGTTTCTTTTGCTTAACCTAACCATTCACCTAACCATAGTTTATTCTCTACACTCAACCATGGTTGCATTATGATAAGAATGACTTGGATTTTCTTTTTAAGATAATTCTTTTTATTCTTTTTCATCTTCATCTTCATCAAGCTTCATGAAAGCTTGCTAGCTTCAATGGTGACATGAGAAAAAGAGTGAGAAATCCAATTCTAAAGTGAACCCACTTCCTATTTCTTCATCCTCTACCACTTGCCATGTAGTATAGGGTGTTTTCTTCACAAGTTTCATGACTTGGTGAAGTTGGAGCTTAATCTTGAGTTGCCTCGACGTAGATCATCTTCGGCATCGAAGTCGACAACCTAGCCCGATCACTTCTCCGACGAAACCATCGCCAAAGTCCGCGATCCGATGATCGCAGTGGAGGGACGTCATCACGGAGCCAAGGAAGTGGAGGACCGGATCTACAAAGGTTGTAGTCTCTTTCACTTAGCAGTAAAGTTGTTTACTAGCTTGTAGTTTCGCCTAATTTCTAGTTAACGATCCGTATTAGGGTTTCTCGGCACCTAAATTTTTGAATTTGGCGTGGTCGATGCCTTGTGGAACCTCTTGAGTGTGCCTAGGATCCATGTGTTAACGAAATTAAAACCCCGATCGAACCCGAATACGACATTTCAAACCCCTCTCTGTATATTTTTTAAAATCTGGGTTTTTCCAGAATTAAAAATACCTAAAAAATTCAGCAGGCTAAAATAAGAATTATGGTGAAAAACGAGCCCCTAATTCGTCAAGATGGTCGCGGAACCACGGCGATTACCCACCTTTAGCGGTGGTTTCGCGGCACAGTAATTCTTGTCTCTGTGGTTACTATTTTATGGGTATTTTTAATCTGACTCCAGTGTTGAGTATTCTGGGGTTTATTTTGTAATCGTCGATTCGATCGGGAATTTTAAATTCGTTATTTTTCCGGGTAAATTTTAGAACATGTTAAAAAGTTTGACCGGATATAAATACCCACTTTTTCCCCTGTCGGGAAATTTCCAAGTGTTGGATTTTTCCGTAGTTTAAGAACGTTCGAAGTAGTGCAAGTAACGCGATGGTCCCTCTAGAAGACAATAAACCTTAACTCGATTATGTGACCGTTTTGAACTGCCCTTTGAACCTTAGGGTTTGGGGCAGTACGGCGTGCCACATGTGAGGCGTTGGCTTGACCCTTCTACGGCTGGACCGTTGGTACTGAGGCATGAAGTGAATGTTTTTAAACTTATTTCATGTGTTGAGCTGTTTCGGGAAAACTTGGGTGTTTGATTGTTCGATCGAAAAGTTTAACATTTTCTATTTATCCAGAATGTGGTACAATATTTGGAATCCACATGTAGTTATGAGATAACTGAATGAATGTTATAAATCTAGCAGTTTAGTCTCACTTGATCGGTTGCCACGGAATTTTGATGTGATCAAAAGTCCGTCGCAATCACGTAGCGTACGCGGATACTCGCCGGTAAACTTAATAGACAGCTACGCCCCATAGCCCCGACCAAGTGACTGTAAGAGAACTCCTTCGCCGAAAGCATCCGTTCGGGTGCTCGCGGCAGCGGTGTTCCGCTTTAGTGCACTTCATCGACGGTATCGGGGGTGCGGCCGTCTACTAAAGTTTGCGACGAGCATTCGGTCAGGATGCCGGGAATCTTGTTGAATTGCCCGACTAGATATTGAAAAGAGTTTTCGATAAATGAGACTAAAATGCGGGGTTTATAATTGTTAGGCATGTGATGTCTAAGGAATTCATTTGATTAGGCATGCGATATCTAAAGAGTTTGCGGATTCCAACTGTTGTAGTTTTACACTTTCTTTTCTGTGACCATAAGTGTAATATGTGATATCGCCGGTTTCGTTGCTATATGTCAACGACAATTGGGATGGGCATATTTACTTACGTTGATGACATGTTATGTTATGTGTTGCTGGATATGTTATAATGGATCGTCGTGTTTGAATAGCCTGGGTTTTTTTATGTGAGATGAGTGTTTTTCATTTTCATTCATGTAAAAACTTATATGTAATATTCTTTTATTGGGGCACTTCCAGGTTGCGGAAGATATCAATTTTTGTATATTATTTACTTTTCCGCACTAGGATAGACCCAAGGAGGAGGGCACAAGTAACCGGGTTCTGGAGTCCAGTGGGAGACCAACTCGAGAAGTCGAGTCCGGGTCTCCTAACTCTAGAATTGGTAAGGTTGCTTGCTGCTCTCGTAGGGGTCTAGGGGTGTGGGTTTGGCTATCGTCGCGACCGTGGAATCCGTGTTTTATACTGGCTCGTATTGAAAATACGGACGTCCTAGTATATCCAATGTTTCATATGATTCTTCTGCTGCGATATCTGTGATGTGATGATTTGATATGTTGTGATAGATACTGTATATAGTATATATGATATATTATATAGACGTTACTTATGTTTTACACCCGCGCTAGCCCTGCCCCGCTCTGCCGTTAGTTACCTAACCTAACGGTGCACGAGGGGACATCGAGGCGAATGCGGATGGCATAAGTGTACGTTGTATTTATCTGTGATGTTTAGATACTTAAATGATGGGACTTCATTAATATGATTAATGAAAGAAAAAGAAACCTAAGATGTTGTGGAATCAAATTTCAAAAATAAAACAGGTAGCTACAGTTCTTGCTTTGCACAGCGGTATATATGATATATCCTGCACCTTATTCGATGAGGAAAGGGCCGACGATCCCTTCACCGGGAGTGACCCCTTTAGCAATAACTGGCAGATGCTACAACCCTCGGTTTGTCTTTTGATTGCTTCTATAGTTTCTGCTTTGCACAGTGATATATATGATATATCCCGCACCTCATTCGACGAGGAAAGGGCCGACGATCCCTTCACCGGGAGTGACCCCTTTAGCAAAACTAGAAAAGCCTAAAAAACACTCCATTTTAAAATCATTTGATTCTACAACGATATCAAGTTCATTACGCAATAGGTTTTCAGAAAAACCTGTCGTAGCCTTCCGTCATTTCAGATAAGTCCTACTTAGTATTCGCGCTACGTTTGTTGACCTCCGTCAAGGCGTAGTGTGCGGTAGCTAACTAATATTTATCTGCTTATGCATATGATGCAGATTGGGTTAGGGTAGTCGTACGGCCTTGTTGACCTCCGTCAAGGGTCGTGCGGGTGGGTTTGATTCAATCAAGAAATGATAGGTTGAACTTGACTAGTAGCCTATAGTTTGTTGACCTCCGTCAAGGTCATAGGGTGCTAGGGGAAAAATTATCGGGAATTTCAAGTGTTGAAATTTGCAATGAGATTGCATACCTTCTATGAGATAGTTGGATCCCGATACCCACTGCGAGTAAGAGTTACACCTGGGAGAGTTTTACACATTACAATTAGCCGATCAAGTAGGTGTCTAGAAAGGTGTTAACGAGGTTACGCCTCTGGGAAAACGAGGTTTACATTAATTAGGTTCGTGTGAAAGCACAGGGGACCTCCCTCAAAGTACCGACACTGGCCTGGCTGAAAGATTGGCGAACTTGTAGTGTGTAATTAATCCTGGCTAGTCTTTCCTTTTAGGGTTTGAAGGAAGATTTGATAAAAATAGTGGGAGCCATCCTGATTAGATAAAATAATAACCAATCTGATCTTGCAAGAGCGCACGCAGAGTGTTTTCTTCTCTCTCTCTCCAGGTAGCGACCATATCATGGCTTAATCAAGATAATAATACGGATATATTGACCGAACCCGCTTGTTATACTGAGCTGGGGAACGTTGATCCCGCTCCAACTTATAATTGTTATAAGACAGAGCAGGAAATTAGGGAATACCAGATTTCCCGTGCCGCCCAAACGAAGAAAGTGCATGCTGATGCATCTTCTTCGGGTATGTTCATTACAGAGAACTATTTCTCAGTATCCTTTACGTCCTGGGTATGTGATACCGGATCAGGATCCCGCATATGTAATCTATTACATGGGCTACAGATAGGTAAAGAACTGAGAACGGGTGATAAGTTTCATGAGACAGAAAACGGTGCAAGTGTTGCAGCCAAGTCTGTTGGTCACTGTCACCCTGTATTCCAAATACATTGATTTTGAACGAATGTTATTAGATACCGAACCTGATATACAAAATCATATCAGTCTCTTTATTAGTAAAGAAATGATAAAATTTTGTATTGTTGGATAATGTTTTGAACATTTCCTATATCAAAAGTTGATCGGTTCAGGCACGTTATCTAAAAGCATTGATGTTCTAAATCAAACTACAGTTCTTAGTATACAGAACACACACAAGAGGAAGAGTTCAGAAATGAACGAATCCTTCTTGAGGCATTATAGACTAGGTCATATCAATACGACCCGACTGACTGAAGTTACATTTAGATGCATATTTAAATTAGTTTGAATTTACATCTTGTGAAACTTGCCGGTCATGTCACAAAGATACGATGACCATAGATCTGTTTACTGGAAATAGAGAAAGAGTTAGTGAACTCTTGGGATGATACATGTTGATGTATGTAGGTCCCCTGTCTACACATGCCAAGACCGATTCTTTGTATTTCATTACATTCTCTGATGATCTCTTTAAATTCAGACATATGTTCCTGTTGAAACACAAGTCCGAACCTTTTGAGATATTCATAGAATATAAGTTAGAAGTAGAGAACCAAAACGGGTATAAGTATTATGTCCTTTGATGTGATCAAGGAGGAGAATACTTGAGCATGGAATTCCTGGACTATTCTAAAGGAGAATGAGATTCTCTCTCAGCATTACTCCTCCGTATACACCATAGCACGATGGTATATCGGGGCGGACCAATAGCACCCTATGTGATATGGTTCGCTCTATGATGAGTACTACTGAGTTACCTGTTTCCTTTTGGGGGTTATGCACTTGAGAAGCTGCATACCTATTGAATAGGGTTCAAATCAAATCTGTTGCCTACTACTTCATATGTGATATAGAAAGGGAAGAGCTCATATCTTAAGTTGGTTAAGATTTGGGGTTGTCCGGGCTATGTCTAAAAGCAAAATCCGGACAAGCTCGAGACAAGGTCTGTTATGTAGAACTGGAAAGGTTCCAGCTATACAAACTACAACAGATGATTTGATAGAACCAAAGAATTCAATAGTTACCAACGAACCTCAGCCTCTCCGCCGATCTAGCAGGGTTCCTCACCCACCTGAGAGATACTTCGGTTTCTTTATGACAGTGGGAGCGAGGATTGCATCATGAGATGATGACCCAACTAGTTTTGAGCTGGCCATCAGGAGTGAGACTCTGTAAGAATGGCTGGATGCTTAGCGATCTGAGATGGAATCCTTATACACCAACAAAGTATGGACTTTAGTTGCTTTATCTGAAGGGTTAAATCCCCATCAGGAGCAAGTATATCTTGAGAAGATTACTTGGTGTACTTGGAAAAGTTGAGACTTTCAAAGCTAGACTTGTTAAAGGTTTGCATCATTGACCAGGTATGGATTTTGTAGAAACCTTTTCTAAGTAGCTATGCTTAAGTCCATCCAGATCCTACTTGCCACGGCTACATATCTTGACTACGATATCTGGTGGTTGGGTGTCATGACTGCTTTTCTAAAACGATGTTTCAGAAAAGAGAGTCTGTAAGTACATAGTCAGAGGGCTTCGTAGATAGTGGGAGCAGCGGAAACATGTGCAAGATGTTTAATGTGATAAAGCAGGTATCGCGGAGTTGGAACATCTGTTTTGATGTATTAGTCAAAGAGTTTGACATCATCAAAATGGTAGATGAACCTTGTATAAACAAAAAGGTAGTAGGGAGTATGGTGGTGATCCTCGTAGAGTACGTGGATGACATACTCTTGATAGGGAAGGAGTTTCCCATGCTACGCTCGATCAATCTCCGCTTATCACAATGATTCTCCACATAGGATCAAAGTGATACCTACTAAATCCTGGGTTTTGGATCTATGAGATAGATCTAAGTGGATGTTAGGATTCTCACTAGATGTAGTAAGATGGTATCAATCGATCCTGGGGAGAATCACTGGAAGTGTTCCAGGGAGATAAGGATGACTGAATGTCAGTCACAGACATTGTCTTTACCCTTAGTAAAGGGATGGTATGTTGGAAGAGTTCCAAGCTAGATACCGTGGCTTACTAGACGATAAAGGCTGGATACATCGCTACTTAAGATGCTACCAAAGAGGCTGTCTGGGTGTATATTTGTTCATGAGATGAACTTAGTTCCTCCCATTGTGAGACAATGGAGTTGTGGCTTATGCCTAGGAACGCCCGTCCCATCAGTGATCCAGACATATTCTGAGGCAGTGTCACCTGATCATGGAGATGGTTGATCTCCAATGGATCGAGGTCAGGAGAGTAGACTCAGAGGACAACACGGCGGATCCACTCTCAAAGGCCTTTAACCAGAGAGAGAATTTTATGGGATGGTTGAGTATGAGATACTAAAACCACTGCTATCAGATGGCCCTAGTGCAAGTGGGAGATTGTAAGTTATATGTATGCCCTAGAGGCCATTACTATACATAGGATGTATACTGTAGTGGATGCTTAGACATATATAGGGAGGACTTTCTTGCTCGACATGATAGTATGCTATCTGGTTGCACTTTACCTTACACTGATTGTCTCTCTGTTACATGTTGGTAAAGCCCTTAGGATGTGTACTTGACTACCTGGACTATGATGCGGATCATACTAGTGGGGACATGGTAGTCCATAAGTACATCCTTCAAAGTCCCTAGTCGTGGGTGTATCGAGACGGGGCATCGATATACCAGAGTAGACTAGCGTGTACCTTCTCGACCCATACAGATGGGTGATGGATGATCCCATATCCATTGGTGTTTGACATCAGAGATGATATACGGGTGCTCAGTGGAGACTGGGTACACTGGACGGACTCGCCTAGAACTCCTAGATGGTATTATACCTTACGTCAGATGGCAGTTCTCTGGTGACACTGGTACAGAGTAGTCTGTTGACCCGAGATCGTCATAGAGTCTTATGTGATTCCCACTGTTCTTTGATTTCCACCTTACCACGTCCAAGAGGGCATGCAAAACGGTGGTTTTTGGGTACAGTCCCGAATCATATGGAGGCAATGAGCGATAGGAGGGGATTCGTCTCTCCCGGTATAGGGAGTTGATGTTGCGCTGTGTTCGATTGGCTATAACCGGAAATCCATGGCCAGGGTTGCTGAGATTTACTAGTAAGTGTTACCAGTAGTTTCTCGAACTGTTATAGACCTCATATCGACACGACTTATCGAGCTACTGGGGTCTGATGTTTACCACCCCTAGGCGAGATATGCGACATATCAGATGAACAGACCGGACTGTACGGTAAGTGGTACTGGTTGGATTCACAGGAGTGTGAGCGGGCTTGCTCATCGATCTTCTGATCGCTCAATACCCGGGAGGCCGTTACGTTTAGCAGACCGCTTGCGGCTTGTGGGTGTTTGATATGATCATCACCTGCTGCCGGCGTATTGACGAGTCTTTAGAGTTCTACACAGAGGTTTCCTGGCTCAAGCAAAACAAAATAGGAACGCATATGAGATATGTGCGGGACCGAGAATAAGGCGTGTATGTGATACCGTATTCTATTCTCGCGATGAATGTATCGATTGGTTGTATGCGATATAACCTAGTTATCGAATCGAGGATTGATTCGATAAGTCGATACATTGGATATTAGTCGGTCATATGCGATATGACCGGATAGTTAAATCAAGTGTTGATTTAATGATTTAATGTATAATTATATATTAGATATATTACTTTACATTAACTAGTATTTGTTCACTTAAGATGGATTTTCTCACTTGATGTGCACATTGTATATATGATATAGTTTTGTGCACTAGTTTGTATCATGTTTGATGATACATGCAAACTTGGGTGTATATTTACTTTAAACCATGTTTAAGTGAATGGTTAGGGTTTTGTTATTTTTTCTTGATTATTTATTTTATTTATTTATTCATTTTAGTAAGAAAAGAAATGGTTGCTTCTTTTGTTTTTCCTTGAAGCTTCAAGAAGCTTTGACCATTTTTGTTTCTTTTGCTTAACCTAACCATTCACCTAACCATAGTTTATTCTCTACACTCAACCATGGTTGTATTATGATAAGAATGACTTGGATTTTCTTTTTAAGATAATTCTTTTTATTCTTTCTTCATCTTCATCTTCATCAAGCTTCATGAAAGCTTGCTAGCTTCAATGGTGATATGAGAAAAAGAGTGAGAAATCCAATTCTAAAGTGAATCCACTTCCTATTTCTTCATCCTTTACCACTTTCCATGTAGTATAGGGTGTTTTCTTCACAAGTTTCATGACTTAGTGAAGTTGGAGCTTGATCTTGAGTTGCCTCGACGTAGATCATCTTCGGCATCGAAGTCGACGACCTAGCCCGATCATTTCTCCGACGAAACCATCGCCAAAGTCCGCGATCCAATGATCGCAGCGGAGGGACATCATCACGGAGCCAAGGAAGTGGAGGACCGGATCTACAAAGATTGTAGTCTCTTTCACTTAGCAGTAAAGTTGTTTACTAGCTTGTAGTTTCGCCTAATTTCTAGTTAACAATCCGTATTAGGGTTTCTCGGCACCTAAATTTTTGAATTTGGCATGGTCGATGCCTTGTGGAACCTCTTCAGTGTGCCTAGGATCCCTACACGGTAACCCTTCGTACGGTGACATTTAACAAGAATAGGGATCTATCAACCTATATGACCATGAGGGTACGGATCTCAAGTCTTCTACGACATATCACTCATTATTCTCATAATTATGGATATATCTCGAGCCACATCCATATCAAATCTCATATCCTGTTATTTTGTATAAATGCCATATCTTATTGTATATCTCGTTCTCGTAACATGCCACGATAACTCTTATATCAATCGTATCCTCTCGTAACATCTTATCCCATCATATTGATATCTCAAATCTCGTCATCACGTATTAATCATTTCATATTACTTCTAACTATCCTTTTAACCATATCCCTAGTTTCCTAATATAGGTTTCCTTAACCATATCCTATATATCGGTTTCCATCAAAATTTGCGGGGGTGATATACGTCATCCACCCGACTTCCCCCGTAGATATAAATCTACTCTCCTTGATCCTTGCTTACCGAAGTCGATGACGCCATGCTCCGTCATTTCGGAATCCACGCAAAGGTTTCTACAATAATACACAATCGTATTCGCTATTAACATCAAGTCCGGAAAACCAATACGGCACACAGTGCGCTCATAGGTTAGAACCTATAGCCTACGCATGCAAAAGAATCAAACAACTCCTTGTTATTGACGTACAAATGCCCAACAACCAAATACAATATCAATATCAAAACCCAAGTTCATAAATCGCAAATACCAAATGCAGCAACAAAGGAAATCACTATCAGATTTTACCCTAGGCCAAACTAGAACACTTTGCATATTTGGTTGCTCTAGATGTCAGATAAGGAAGCCATGAAACAAAAACCAAACCAAACCATCAAGACCAAGCCACAAATTGCGGCCTGGGGGATTAAATCTATGGCCTGAAAGGGGTTGTAGGGTCTCGGGTCTTAGGAGAAAAATCTAGGTGGCCTGCATGTCTCACTGTCATGGGAACTTATTTTATGAATCTCTCGGGTGACACCAGATTCCATAATACTATCACATACTGTCAAATTTACCGATGTCAGAAAGATCTAAGTTCGTGTTTGGGTTCTATTTTCTGTTCTAGGTCATAAAAACACCACTCAAGTCCTGTAACAGCCCCTAAATATCAACAAATCCATACACACACCCAAACCATTCTCTAGGAATTTCTACCATCACATACCCTAACCAAATCACATTCTAAACTAAACTAGAATACAAGAAAACTCAAAACTAACTAAATGAAAGAAGATATACCTCACATGGGCAACTCAAGAAAAACCCTAGCTTCCCAAAGTCTTCAAAATCCAACTTTTCTTAGTCCAATGTGTTGAGGATGAGGAGGGGATCAAATTTTGTGAAGGGGGTATAGGATTTTGACAAGGTATTTGAGGTGGATCTTGGGGTTGAAAGTGGAGCGAGATGAGGAGGAAGAAGATGAATTAAAATGATGGGGGATGAGGAAATGGCAGCCCCCCTCTCTCTATCTCTTATTCTTACCCTCTCTTAATTATCATATGTCACATGTAGCCCCCCCTCTCTCTCCTCAATAATTTATTCTCTTCTCTTTTCTTTTCTTTTCCTCACAAATAACACCAACACAATAAAAACAACATATAACTAAAATGTAACATGACATGGTACACTAACCATGGAAAACTGTAGAAACACGGATTTGGCTTAATCGCGATTAGTAGTGCATTAATTGGGTTTAATTTTAAACTGCATATAATTAATTATAACAATGCCAAATCCAATAAATCTATTTTTAAGTGAATAAATCCTTTTAATCTCCAATTATTTCACAATATTGGTATATATTTATACCATTTTACGAAAAACCCCAATTTCGCAAATCGGGTAGTTTTCGCGAAATATATTATTTTAATATTAAATTCCAAAATAATATTTTATATTTTCTGAAATGTTACAATCTTCCCCCCTTAAATAAATTCGGTCCCCGAATTTAAATTTAAACCCCAAATGCTAAAGCATTTCAATAATCAACTCAAATCGACGGGGCTCCGAAATCATGGAAGATATAGTAATACTACAGTGCATCGCGTGCGCATGAAAACGAGTATAAAACGCAAAATCGAACTCCGTCAAGCGTCACGCAAATCATCGGATTTGCACGCATATCATCGGAGTTACAATGGAGATACAGATCTCGAAATCCACTATTGAAATGTAATATGCACAAGTCAAATACAGTAATACGTGTATAGTACGCATCCTTGGAAAAACCTTCAAAAACTGAATAAAACACATGCAAAATCTTTTCTAAATCGCCGTGTGATGCGTAACTCATGGCATAAGTGACCGACGCTCATTTGTAAGGTAATAAATATAAGTTCATATAGGTTTTGCTAAAATATACGTTCCGCCCTTTTAAAATATCCCAAAAGGTTTTCCTTTGTAAACGTTCGTGTTGCTCGTGGACACGTAGGAAATAGCGAGACTATAGCTCCTCTTGAAAACCTCTTGTTGAACTTTTAATGCATGCATGGTACTCAGGTACTATCCTCAGATTAGTCATGTTCGGCTACTACATAATATAGTGCTCATTATGAAAACAAGGTGCTCAAGAGTAAAATCAGCCTCAAAGGCGTATCCAATATCACGTACGTTTGGTGCGCACGGAAATCAAATCCAAATACAAGCGCCACAATATGCACGAAAGCAAAACTAAGTGCAATGGGTGTGCACGAAAGCATCTGTCCAGTGCAACGGGTGTGTACGACAATAATATCAAGTACACATAGAGTGCCCGAAAAGCTCAATCCGGTGCAACTAACATGCACGAATAAAATCTAATTCAAGTGCATCCGATGCGTACAAAATCTATTACCAAGCGCCTAATATGCGCAAAAAAATCCAATCCAAGCGCGTCAAGTCCGTAATAAGCTTCTAGTGCAGTAGCATGCACGAAAACGAACATCAAGTGCAAACGCGCACAAAAATATAAATCTGGTAAAACAAATGCTCAAAGACATAAATCGGGTGCATCCAAGGTACGGAGTATAAATCTAGTGTAACCAATGCACGAAATACCCATTTGTTGCAACAAACGCATGAAATGCAAATCTAATACATCCAGTGCACGAAATACAAATACAGTGCAATAAATAAACGGCGTAAAAATCTAGTGCAACAATTGTACAAAAATACAAATCGGGTGCAACGAGTGCATGAAAACTCATCAATAACTCAAATACAAGCGATATAAGCGTGATACTCGGATCACAAACGCAAATTGTAACAAATGATATTGAGGTACACCTCCTTCAATGTCGAAAAATGTCGGTGCGCCCAAAACTGGCAGAGTAAGAACATCCGCTTGCCTCCTGCTCACGGTCTGGCGTCCGCTGTCTCTGGGTCCTCATTTTCTCTGTGGATTACCAATCTCGCAATCCATCGGCTCGTCGGCCCGGTCCGGTGTACTAACGGAAACGATTCAGCTCTGACACTCCTCTGGTCATCTCTCGGCCAATTAGCATGGCCACTCGTAAAGCAGCACGTCACCGGCATCGGCCTCTGGCCCTCTGAAAACATGCGACACAACTGATCCTAGGTGCAAATCTTATCGCAGCAGTGTCCTGGAAGGAACCTGCTCAGGGTCTCTTCCGATCTCGCCTATGCCGAACTATACGGAGGCTGGTACTCTTGCATAATCTTTTCTTGCTTTCTGGACATATACGTTCTCAGCACAACATTTCCTCGGGAACTGGTCCTATCCCAAGGCTTCTGTATACATATTTGATCTCAAATCTCAATAGGGAGTAACAACAGCTCGTTAACGTCTCGCACGAACCTCTTATTCCACTCGTCTTTATAATCATCCACTTTGACGTCACGTCATGCTATCTGCGCACTGCAATTGTTCTCGACTACAGTCAATACAGAATCTCTCACACGGACTCGAAATTGCGAACTCGGTATCTTCATCAGTCTATAGAATATCTGTAGCCTAACACGTCCCCAGGAACTCATCCCAACCTTCGGAGGACTACTCCATATTCGTCCGTTCTCGATCAACTCACAACACATCTGGGTGAGGTCTTCTATCTGAAGCTGGTCCACCTACTGATCTTCTATCGGATCATCCAACGAACAACGTCATCTCTGGATCGATCTACTCTAGATCTGAGTAAGACTCTCCATACTGGAAATCTTCAACTCAACTGGGCCTGCGTCGGCGCATCAAATCAGACGAATTCTCAGTCGCTCAACTCAACTCCAGCTAGACTAGCTACCATCTATCGCATCTCAGCCTGAAAGCTCCAGCGATCTCAGCTTGTAAGCTCTGGAAGCGACATCACATCAATCTCAGTAACGGCTGGGTCATCTGTTTGCATGGTAGACGACATCACAAATTCTGAGGTAGGTTGTACATCAACAGTCCTCCAACAACAGGCAGCCTCTAACAATGGCCCGATCATCCGGTGCAAAACCGAACACTCGCCTCAACAAAAGGTCATGACACAAATACAAAGTCGAGACGTTCCCATGTCACCAGAAAACACGATGGTCAGTCCTCGGCCATGACGAGCTCGTCCTGACCGCATCATTAGCAGCAGCTTAATCTGCGCTCAAACCATGGTGACAGAAACCTCAAGCATATATCGATGAAGGTAGATCAAAGGAATGAAAGGAATCAACCGATCCTAAAATGGATGCATGATCATTAGGCGGAACGGAATCGATGAGAGTATGATCATGAAAACAAATAGAATCAAGGATCTCAAATGGATTTATGATCAAGAGAACGAAGAGAATCATAGATCTCAAAATATGTACATCTTAAGGTTTCTTAAGTGGAGTATCGTATCGCAAATATGACGTGGAACATACGTAAGGTACGTCACTCTGCTCAAGCTACCTACTCCATCAGTCAGGGTCAACCTAAGAAACGAAAGTTCAGGTCTAATACCCCCCTGTTCAAGTCTAAGTTCCGTAAGGTCAAGCTTAGGTTCCGAAATATTTATACGCCCTAGACTCCGCATAGTCAAACATAGACTCGAACCAAGGTTAAACCTAGTGCTCTGATACCAACTTTGTCACGACCCAAAAATATTAGCTCATGACCGGCACTTAAATCACGCAACGTCTAAAGGCGTAACATAATTCAAGTAAGCCGAAGCCCAGAAATCTAAACCTTTTTAAGAAATAAAAGAGGTGAAGTTTTGAAATAAAGTTATAATGAAATAAAATGTTTTATTAGATGCATGGATAATAGAACATGAAAAATGCAAGTGGATTTTTATTAGTTGGAAAACATGTTTCGTCTTTTGAAAATTTGGGCAGCACCTCCTTTGTATATTTTGATCCAAAATCACAAATACATGATAATATAAATGGCATCCCAAAGCGGGAGTTAGCTCTTCACCAATCGGCGGATTCACAACCACGCAAGTCATAAAACAAGTATACGATGCCCAAAAGCGAAGATCGACACAAAAGGTAAAGAATAAAGCAAGACATCAACCAAATAAGCGAACATAAAACCCATCGCTTAAGTCTCGCAACTACAAGTCTTGCTAAGCCTTACCACTTATATAAATACTAGTTTCTGATTTGATGGAGTTAACTAGATACAACAGGAATAAAGAATAAAATATTGGTACGATCCAACATGTACCACCTACCAAAGCAAGTCACCCGCATGCAAGCTGTGTGCCAACAATGCCGCCACTGATCCATGACAGTCAACCTGCAAGAACTGTGGCACAACGGGGGTGAGTTGCCAACTCGTGAGTGGAAAACATCATCAGGTAGAAATCAAATAAAAAAATGATTTCCTAGGTCAACTATATCGTAAAGATAATACTATGATATCTAGGGTGACCGTGCCTACATATATGCCAATAATAATCAATGCCAGTATGCATGTGGATATCATCTAACAATATAACCAATGCCTGTATGCATGTGGATCTCGTCCTCTCGAAACATCATGAAAGCATATGCATGTAATATATGAGGATATCAAGAATGTGTGTCCATCAATGACATATCAAATCATGGAACCAGAGTGTCCAACACCGACACTCGAAACATCATGAAACCCGTGTCCAGCATCGACACGTAAATCCTCATATCTCAAGCGCCGCATCCTCAGATCGGCCCTCATATCTATCTCATCTCAGGCGCCGCATACTCTGATCGTCCCTCATCCATCTCATGACTCCGGTCGGTATCCTCCGGATAGCCGACGGGTCCAAATACTATCACCGGTAGATAGTGGTCCTCTGCCAGGCTCATCCTCATCCCCATGAAATCTCTCTCTTGCCCCGGGGTACCATACCGGGTCCACCATGTAACTGCAGACGGTTCCTCCACTCCTCGAATCGGGTCTCGAAAACAAATCTCAGAACCGAGAAAACTCATGATGGACGTCCTAAAAATATCATAACAAGAGAAACCCAGTTTTTAAAACAATATATACTTTCCTTCTAAATAACCACGGTTCTCAAATCCAGAAATCTCATGAAAACAACATATCTCAATGTGTATAATCGTAAAGCATGATGTATGCTACATATAACAGAATGTAAGTATATCCGTATATCATGTAACATGGAACAGTGATGTGAGCATGGGCATATCATCATAATGTGAGCATAGCAATATAATAGCATGATATAGCAATTCTACTGTGTGAGTGACATAGCAATTATCGATAATGAAGTGTGTGAGCCAGCCAATCTGTGTAAGTGTAACATACGCATCATCGATAATGGTGTAGGTGTACTAGCACAGGTATATGTAATGCAATGAGAATAACATGAATGTAGCATAAAGTAAATCTTAGGCACAATGCTATAAACAAACGTATCTAATCTAACATCTACACACGAACCATACGATCAGTTTTTAAAGGATGCGAATCATAGTTTTGAAAGAATGGGCTATGGTGTTTTTAAGGAAAAGACACCATTTGAAAATCTGTAACGTCCCTCAAGGTATCTATTTAAGAGATGCATACGATTCTTCAGTTTGGAAATGTATATGGTTCGGATGACACATTTACTTCGGCTATCCAGTCTTATAGTATTCGATATGGCAATATCATCGAACATCATCCTCAAATCACGAGCGCGGATCATCCATCCGGTAACTCACATTGTGTACGGCAACATTTCGTACAGTGACATTTAACAAGAATAGGGATCTATCAACCTATACGACCATAAGGGTACGGATCTCAAGTCTCGTACGGCATATCACTCATTATTCTCATAATTATGGATATATCTCGAGCCACATCCGTATCAAATCTCATATCCTGTTATTTTGCATAAATGCCATATCTTATTGTATATCTCGTTCTCGTAACATGCCACTATAACTCTTATATCAATCGTATCCGCTCATAATAACTTATCTCATCATATTGATATCTTAAATCTCATCATCACGTATTAATCATATCATATTATTTCTAAATATCCTTTTAACCATATCCCTAGTTTCTTTATATAGGTTTCCTTAACCATATCCTACATATCGATTTCCATCAAAATTTGCGGGTGTGCTATACGCCATCCACCCGACTTTCCCCATAGATATAAATCTACTCACCTTGATCCTTGCTTGCAGAAGTCAATGACGACATGCTTCGTCATTTCAGAATCCACGCGAAGGTACCTATAATAATTCACAATCGCAATCGCTATTAATATCAAGTCCGGAAAACCAATACGTCACACAGTGCGCTCATAGGTTAGAACCTATAGCCTACGTATGCAAAAGAATCAAACAACTCCTTGTTGTTGACGTACAAACGCCCTACAACCAAATACAATATCAATATAAAAACCCAAGTTCATAAATCGCAAATACCAAATGCAGCAACGAAGGAAATCACTCCCAGATTTCACCCTAGACCAAACTAGAACATTTTGCATATTGGGTTACTCTAGATATCAGATAAGGAAGCCATGAAACAAACACCAAACCAAACCATCAAGACCAGGCCATAAATTGCGGCCTGGGGGATTAAATCTGCGGCCTGAAAGGGCTTGTGGGTTCTCGGGTCTTGGGAGAAAAATCTTGGTGGCCTGCACGTCTCACTGTCATGGGAACTTATTTTATGAATCTCTCGGGTGACACCAGATTCCATAATACTATCACAAACTGTCAAATTTATCGATGTCGGAAAGATCTAAGTTCGTGTTTGGGTTCTATTTTCTGTTCTAGGTCATAAAAACACCACTCAAGTCATGTAACAGCCCCTAAATATCACCAAATCCACACACACACCCAAAACCTTCTCTAGGAATTTCTAACCATCACATACCCTAACCAAATCACATTTTAAACTAAACTAGAATACAAGAAAACTCAAAACTAACTAAATGAAAGAAGATATACCTCACTTGGGCAACTCAAGAGAAACCATAGCTTCCCAAAGTCTTCAAAATCCAACTTTGTATGGTCCAATGTGTTGAGGATGAGGAGGGGATCAACTTTTATGAATGGGGTATAGGGTTTTGACAAGGTTTTTGAGATGGATCTTGGGGTTGAAGGTGGAAGGAGATGAGGAGGAAGAAGAAGAATTAAAATGATGGGGGATGAGGAAATGGCAGCCCCCCACTCTATCTCTTATTCTCACCCTCTCTCAATTATCACATGTCACATGTGGTCCCCCCACTCTCTCTCCTCAATAATTTATTCTCTTTTCTTTTCTTTTTCTCACAAATAACACCAACATAATAAAAACAACATGTAACTAAAATGTAACATGACATGGTGCACTAACCATGGAAAACTGTAGAAACACGGATTTGGCTTAATCGCAATTAGTAGTGCACGGGTTTAATTTTAAACTGCGTATAATTAATTATAAAAATGTCAAATCCAATAAATATATTTGTAAGTGAAAAAATCCTTTTAATATCTAATTATTTCACAATATTGGTGTATATTTATACCATTTTACGAAAAACCCCAATTTCGCAAATCCGATAGTTTTCACGAAATATATTATTTTAATATTAAATTCCAAAAATAATATTTTATATTTTCTGAAATGTTACAACCGAAGTACCTCTCGGGTGCTTAAGGTTACCCACCAAATCTGCGGAGTGGTTAATGGAACGTCGAATCCAATTGAATCTTTAGGTTCTATTAAATTTTCAGTAATCGTTTGCGGTTCTGGAATCACTTCAAGTTCTACCATACTCCCACTTCTGTTTTCTGAAAAAAATCATTTTACTAAAACTGTGGCGAGTCAAGAACAATATAACTATTGATCTTCCTGATATCAGAAAGTTAACCCTCGTCAAAACCCGGGATAACCCACAAACGGTCATTACTGAAACATGCCTTGAGTTTGTCCAGATTCTAGTTTTAATCATCAGCCGGACAACTCCCTATATTTTAACATCGTTAAGATACAAATTGATTCTATATGCCATATAGAAACAAAGGCACTAATTTTATTGGAACCAAATTCAAAATCATGCAGCTGTCTCCAGTGCATATCAACCAAATGGAATGAGGCCAATCAGTATTACTCAACTAGGGGTGCATCCGTATATGAGTAACTCGAAAGAGAAGCAAGTTCTCAAAACCATTACTATCAACGGAATACCAAACACAAGTATCTACATCTTCGACTACTTCGAAGAATTCTGGTACTTCCAACAAACGGTTCTCTACTTTATTCTTATATCTATAACTTCTCAATATCCGGACCTTACATTTTAACAAAATACTTGTCCGAAACTGGAGAAGTCACAAGTAAACAGACTATAATACGAGTACCAACCCCTTTGTCCTAATGGACACTGGACAACAAACAATACTTTGTATAAATCCACTGAGTTTAACGACTCAAACCCTATGCGTCGTAAGTTGAAAACTGTACTACGGTTGAGAAAAATTACACCGCTGTTAAATACACCTCACCTAACCATCAACTGATATAGGTAAATGTCACAGACATAATTTCAAAAAGTTATATCTCACTTTATAAAATAAATGTATAGATATATCAGTTTGAAATTGGTGCATAACAATGGATATTCAAAACCAAATATTTGTCGTCAGGCAAAACCCAGGTGATTTTCTCAAATATCACCAATTACAAAAAATTCCGATATAATGAGGATATAATCACCTAATTCTTAATATCTTACTACCACTCACCATCTGTGACACTATAAAGATGTGAGAAACTGATCCGGTAAATACATACCCTGGAGTTAGAATGTAATCGGGAAATTAGTTTTCAATTAACAACGTATAATGAAACCGAAACATGAAAATGTTTCAAAGGGGTTAACTGGTATTCCTAGTAATGACTCTTCCACTATTCTGATTCATGACTGTAACCATATACTTCCATGCCCTCACTCCAATCCCTTTATTATATCTTTACTTATTACCTTCTATACACCTTCTTTAGGCTAATTGGTTTTCTTGCTTCCCTACCATTCGGCACCTGCCTATGGTTTAGAGGAAGACTATCTAATAAGCGTAATAAGTGTACACTCCTTATGCCAGGAGCCCTCGCAACCTGAGAGAAGGTAATGGGAAAGGACATCTGAATAATCCTATTCTATTTCTACTGAACCGGAAACCATCCTCGAATCTGGAACGAATTCTTTCGAGTTTGTATGTAACTATACGATAGCATGTCCAAGCATTATGGACGTTCATAGTGATACGAAGTGTTCTGGAGAATCCAAAGTGGAAGTGAGACTGGCAGGGGTATACACGGTTTTGTCGTGAATGATAGCAGTCACAATTTTCTTTGCCGTTATTCTGATCCCTTTATTTTTCTTTACTTATTACCTTCTGTACACCACATTTAGGCTAATTGGTTTTCTTCTTTCCCTACCGTTCAGCACCTGCCTATGGTTTGGAGGACGACTATCTAATAAGCTCAATAGGTGTACCCTCTCCTAATCCTAGGAGCCCTCACAACCTGAGAGAAGTTAAAAGGAAAAGACAACCGAATAATCCTATTCAATCTCTCCAGAACCAGAATCCGTCCTCGAATATAGAACAAGTTCCTTCGAGTTCATATGTGACTATACGATGGATTTATCCAATAAGAGTGGATGTTCGTAGTGATACGGGGTGTTCTGTAGAAATGCAAAGGTGATATAGAAGTGGCAAGGATATATGCGACACCGCGACATTCCAAAAGCCAAAGTGTTTTAAGAAGGTCCGGTTAACTTGTTTCATGAGTTTTAGTCTAGGTCGGGCCTTGGTCGCTGTTAAAGAGAGAGAGAGAAAAGAAACACTCAGCGTGAACTCTAACCTAGATCAGAATGGTTAATCATTTTATCTAATCAGGATGGCTCCCACTGTTTCCTCGAATTCCCCTCTAAACTCAAAAGGAGAATTAGTCGGGATCATCTAAAATCACCTGAGGAGTAATCCTACTCATCAGTGAGAATCGGGATCCAGCTATCATCGCATGATAACTTGTTGGAAGCCACTCAAGTTATCACACTCCAGAAGGTATCCGCATGACTGGCAAGTTTCCTGTATATTTGAAACTCCCGATGTGATTTTTATCCCATGCTCTTATGACCTTGACGTAGGCCAACAAATCATAAGTCACATGTCAAATTCTACCCGTCATTGTTCAGGTTAATTTGAACCCACCCGTACATACCCTTGACGTAGGCCAACAAAGTAGTACGACCGTCCCAAACCAACACATCTATCTATGCAACAGAAAAGTAACAAATAGCTACCATACACTATGCCTTGACGTAGGCCAACAAACATAGCATGAATACTAAGTGCTATCCGTCTGAAATGACGGAGGGCTACGAATGGTTTTTGGTGAAAAACCTTTAACGTAATGAACATGATATCGTTGAAGGAACCGGATAGCTTTTATAAATATATAGCTGCGAAAACCTTTGCTAAAAAAGTCACTCCTAATGAAAAGATCTTGGCTTTTTCCTTATCGAATGGGGTGCAGGATATTCCAAATTGAATACCACGATGCAAAGCAAAATAATCGACTATAGTGAAGTTATTACGCTGACGCAAACTTTTATTCAAGGGGTCACTCCCGATGAAGGGATCTCGGCCCTTGCCTCGTCGAATGAGGTGCTGGATATTCATAACCGCACACCACTGTGCAAAGCAAAAGCGTACGTCTGTAATGTCAGTTTTTTAAAATTGGTTCCAACAACATCAAATAGGTTTGTTTTCCTTGCATTAATCAGAATCAACGCAGTCCCATCAATTAATCACACTAGAAAAGAACGAAAATAAAATGTACGTATATGCCATCCGCATTCGCCATTGGGTCCCGTCATCACCCGTTAGGTTACTTAACTAACGACAGAGCGGGGACTGGACTAGCACGGGTGCAAAACATATACAACATCTACTAGTATATATAAATATATATAACATTCGTCCCAGGCATGATATAAAGCAACATCACAGAAACATCACAGAAGTAACACAGAATGGTGGATAAGCTTGGAGCCCCGGGTTTCACTTGAGCCGCAAATGAGAACCGACGTTCACTGTCGTGTGGATAGCCTGTGCAATGAAACCTAGACCCCTACGAGCGCGGCAAGTTACCCGCCAAAACCAGAAGTGAGGCAACCTCCTTCAACAACGTGAATGGGCCATACAGCACTTCACGGAATCCGGTAACTTGAGCACCCCTCTGTGGGTCAACCTATACCCCCTACGAGTGCGGCGAATAGCCCGCCAATTCTAGAGTAAGGTCCCCTCTGTCTCAACTCCATGAGATGCGGACCCGTTGCCCTCTAGAACCCGGCTATTCGTGCACTCCACCGCGGGGTAATCCTAGTACAGAAAAGAAAATAATATACAAGGGTGACATCGACCTCAACCCGGTCGTGTCCCAAACAAATAATATACAAATAAGCAATGACGGCAGTCCACATGTCGGATGCTCGCCCTACAATATCAAATGTACAAATGAAACTAAACTGTACTATCATTGCACCCAAGCTATCCACCATGACGATCCAGCCAACATCACAGCACAACACAGAACATCAATGTGAATGTCACGTTCGCAAACCCATCTAAAAGAACTATAGCAATTAGATAAGTTGTATCGATCAAATGACATTCACGGTCGCAGATAGTAATGTAAGTACTGTAAACTTTAAACAATGTTAGAAAATATCGAGTTCGAAATAACCCCAAATAGCCCCAAACAAGTAGATAAAACCATATCCAAACTGGGCTAAAAAAACAATACCACTGAACTAACGTTCCAAAGACTAAACCACACTGCAAATTTCAAACCCAGAAGCCATAAACAGGCCGGCCACATCGGATTTTTGGCCAATGTGGCCGGTCCAAATTTTGAATTAGGGGCTCATGTTTGCAGTGTGTTCTAGTAGTCACATGAGTAGTCTTCTGCAGTTGTTTAAATAATTTTTGAAGACACTTAAAAATCGACAGAGAATGGAATCAGCAGTGTACAGTTTTGGGATTGTTTTGATTTCTATACTTTAACATTGTCTAAACAAGCTAGCTAAGGGTTTAAAGGTTGGCTCTGATACCATGTAAGGTTACGGCAGTGCCCCGGCCATCAAAACGTGGCCAAATGCGGAACAAAAATTTAGTAAACCGGTGCTACCATTACCCGATGCCCGGATCTACCCTAAACCCTAAAATAGCAAGCATGTAAAGAAGTTAGAACGGTTATACCGAATTGATCCGTGTCCTTTAGTCTTCATTCCAAGCTCCTAGTGGTCGTCTGGATCGAGTTTGGTTGCCGGTCTTTCTCCATCTACGATGATCCATCTGAGGGAAACGGCGCAAGCTTCAGCTTCGCTAAACGAGGAAACCGACACTCTAAGGTTGCTAGCAATAGAGAGTGGAGGCGTAGGATTATCTCACTAATGTTTTTCTCTCATCAAAATGCTCCAAGAGCAACCATAGAAAGATGAAGAGGAGGTGAAGAAACCAGGGCATGAGCAACAAAGAAAATGGCTGAGTCTTTTTGTGAGTGTGAGTATGAGAGTGATTAAGCAAAAAAAGAAAATGAGCATAGCCACTAAAGAATTGTGGCTGCCTCTCTCATGCATACACACACAAATATCTTCACCAATTTTCCATTAAACAATTCAATGCCCATACCTCTCTACATGGCTCAAGCCATGTCCATGCCACCTCACCCCCTCCACCTCATTTCCCTAAATGATTTTCTAAAAAAGAAAATCAAATAATGGGGTGTCACATCTTCTAGAAACAATTCCGTATAAATACGGAATGCAACCCGGTATACGTATCGAAATACATATATACGTATTCATACAAAAATACGAATAGCCAAGAGAGAAAATGAATAGTGAACAATAATACTAGAATATAAATGCATATATAAATTATTAAATCAAAACCTGATTTAATAATCCGGCTTAATCTTAAGCCGCTAGTATTATCAATCGTCCGATTAAAGTCTGTACAGCCTGCACACATATTTAATCGGACACCTGTATGTACCAACATACGTCATCTACACAATATCGCTTGAACTGTGAAAACCCTCTGTGTGGGACACTAAAGACTCGTCAATACGCTGGCAGTGAGTTTAACCACAAGTACGTCAGCAGCACTGGCTGTACGTAACTGCTACCCAGGTATTGAGCGTAAGGGAGGCCGACGAGCAAACTCATCCTGAAACCCTACTAAGCCTGACAGTGACAATATTCATACAGCCCGGTCTGTTCATTTAAGAGTATCGCATATCGAGTCTAGCGGTGGATAAAGTCAGACCCCTAATAACGTGATAATTCGTGTCGGTATGTAACCCATCACCACCCGAGAAACTATCGATCCTAGATTGGTAATTCTCGTATACCCCGGCCAAGGATTTCTGGTGATGGCCACCTGTGCACAGCGCAACATCAACCCCCAATACCAGGAGAGACGAATCCCCGACGATCCGCTCACTGCCTCCATGTGGCTCAGGATTGTACCCAACTAAAACCTGTTTGCATGAATCTTTTGAGCCATGGTAGGGTAGTAATCAAAGTACAGTGGGAACTCACACGCGACAAATGATGATCTCTGGTCGACAGACTAACCTGTACACATGTCACCTGAGAACTGCTATCTGACAATATGTATAATACCAACTAGCATGTTCCCAGCGAGTCCGTCCAGTGTACTCATAACCCAATGAGCACCTGTATACGATCTTAGGTGAACAACTGACACCAATGGCTTGTGAGACAGTCCACCGCCCCTCGTCAGGGTATAGATAAGTATACACTAGTCTACACTGGAGTACCGATGCCCAGTCTCGATACTCCCACGACTAGGCATATTTAAGGATGTGCTTATAGACCCCCAGCTCCTACGTATATGATCGCCATCATAATACTAGTAGTCAAGCAAGAATTCTATGTGCTCTATCAACACGTACATGATGATAAAGACAGACCAGATAGCATACTATCATCTTGAGTAAGACTATTCCATCGGTATAGGTCCTTCCTCAATCATCATAATCACATGCCTGCAACTACGGTAATTGCCTTGAGAGCACTATAGCCAACAAGGATATAGGAGAAAAGGAAGCATTTTGGAGGCATGTTTGCAAGGTTGATCTCTTGGTTTGTGAGGTATAAATTCAAACCCTAAGATTTAATTGTTAGTTAATTACTTTAATCTAGCTAACTAGTAGTTTAATTATGGTTTTAATTTTAAGATTTAAAATTGAAGAGAAGGGTTAAATTAAAGTTAGGGTTTTTATTAGTTGCTCATGGTTAAAATGGGTAGTTTAACATCTTAAGTCATACAAATTCTAGTCCATTTGTAAAATTTCAATTGCTGCTTCAAAATTGTTCAAATTAGATAATTTTACAAACTAGGTTTTTAGAATTAATGTAAATTGATGAGAGAAAATTTTAGTGATGGTTTGTGTGACTTAGTTAAGATATTTAGTGAATATTGTGGCCACTAGATTTGTTAAAACATTTATATTTGAACTAAAATGGAAATTGATGCTTACTAGGTTTTCGGAATAAATCGATTTGAATTAAAGTTGAGATTTTCATGTTATGCAACCTATTCATATATTATCTAGAGTGATGTGAGTGCGCGACGGGTAAAATTGGATTTTAGGCTTGGTGGTTTTCACGTAAAGTGACCCTAGTTGTAGATTGGGGCGTTGTCGCGAGCGCGTTCTGTGCACCAAGTGTATACGTGTCCAGTTAGTGCGCGTGATTGACTTGTGTCGTTTGTTCTATGACTATTTGTATATTTATCCTTTTAATTGCTTATGTGTGATCCTAGGATCAGGTGCAGAGGTGTCGGACGCGGCGTTGAAAGACAGAACGGAGATCGGATTAGATTAGCCGAGGCATCCCGATGAGTAGATGTATACATCTATGGAGGGATCGTCTGGATGGCGCGAGGCGCCCGATGGTTTAGTATAACTTATAGTATTTGCATTATATGCGTAGTTTCCAAGTTAGCCATCCCATTGCATCATATCGTTATATGTATAAATATATATATGTGATATCATCTTGTAGGACACTTGCAGCATTACCATTGGTTCCTCCCGCACGTGCACTATTTATGCGAACACACACACCATTGGTAATTGCTATGTCACGAACACTATAGAATTTGCTTAGAATTGGTATTAGTGCATTTGCATAATATATGTTCCGTAGACTTATACCTGTATATTCATTTCATTAAAGTGGATACGTAGGATTGTTAGCCATATACATACCTTATTGCATCATGATTCATGCATAGCTTCTGGCCGTACTTCGCATGGTATATACTACCGTACTCTAGATTTCCATCATCACCGGCATGTTTATATCTTGTGATTCTTCTCGAGGATTTCAGTATTTATGAGATTTCTGGATTTTGGGGAAAACCGCAAGAATTTTGTAAACTTATTATCCTTTAAAAATGCAACTTGCAGTTTTCTCATGATGTATGTGTCGTCCTCCATGAGTTTTCCTTATTGCTGATGGTTTTCGAGACCCGATTCGAGGAGTAAGATGAACCGTTTTGGGTACATGGTGGGCCGGGTACGGTACCCCAGGGCAAGAAGCTCGAGTTGTAGATGATGAGCCTGGCAGGGGCATACTACCTACCGGTGATTATTGGCGCGGTGGTTATCCGGAGGATACTGACGTGGTCATGAGCTTTGATGATATGGGTCGATCCGGACTAATGGAGCCCTAGACATTGAGATATTGAGATATTGATACTTTGAGATATTGAGACATTCAGATATTGGGATTTATATATATCGTGTCGATGCTTGACACGGATTTCTGGTGATTTCATTGTTGATACTTCATTTTATTGCATAGAGGTTTTCAAAGATAAGAATCAAGATTTTCTCATACCAGGCATTTTCAGGTTTCGTGTTTGATGGTGCATTCATATTGCATTCATGCTAGTACATCATGTTATATTGATATGCATAGGTTGTGACGCATTTGCGTGCATGCTTATGATAGCCTTATTAGATGTTATTTACTACTCACGAGTTAGCAACTCACCCCCGTTGTGCCACAGAATCTTGCAGTTCTGAGCCGTTAGTACAGTAGCGGCGGGTATAACTTCTTTTCCGCTTCGTTTGCTTCGGCTTGCAGCTTGCTCATAGGTGGGTTTTGGAGGATTTTCTTTTGCTCCCACCGTGTATTTTATTTGTATTTAGTATACTCCATCTACTCTTGTATATTGGACTAGACGGTGAAACTTGAGACTTGTATTTGTGATTTGATGTCGATACTCACTTGAGCCGACGTGATGTTTTTATGCTTTTTTTTATACGTATTTTGCATTATTATGATATATTCATTGCATGTGGTTGTGATTCCGCCTTTGGCGAAGAGCTAGCTTACGCTTGAGGATGCCATTATTCATGTATATATATTTTCTTGTTTTGTACCCGTTTCGGGGCCAGTATTTACAAAGAAGACTCTGCCGAATTTTTCAGGAAATTTTGATGTTTTTTTAATGTTTAATGCGACTTGTTTTGGTTAAAATCATCTTTTAAATTAATGTTTTTCTTCACTCTATTTCTTAAATTGGTTTAGATTTCTGTGCTTCGGCATACTTAGCTTACGTTACGCCTTGAGACGTTTCGTAATTTAAGTGCCAGTAACGTTCCTTACCTTCGAGTCGTGACAAAGTTGGTATCAGAGCCATAGGTTTTACCTTTCGGAGTGTAGGATGACCCTTTGGTAGATGGAGTAGGTGATTTGAGCAGACTGACGTAGCGTGTGTATGTTCCACGGTATACTTACGATACGGTACTCCGTCTAAGTGACCTTAGGATATATATATATATATATATATATATATATATATATATATTTGCTTGTATTTCCTTCCTTGATTCCGAAAATCCTATGATTCGATCGCAAATTTCCTATCAATCCTGTTTTTGTTCTAGCCACTATGCCGCCGGAGGCTACGTGGGCCAAAGGGCTGCCGCCTGGGATGAGATTAGAGTAAGCTCATTTGAGACGAGGGCCGATCAAGGCGGTATGCCTACCCCTCAAGGACAGAGTGGTCCGCCTTTTCCAGGATGGATGGCTAGGCTGGAGTCAAGTATTCAGGACGTGCAACAGATGATTGGATTGTTACTGGTGGTTAGCCGAGCTCCGAGAGCCGATGATGCCCCTCCTATTTCACGGGCTGTGTTTGTACCTGCTGCACAAGCATTTGTTTCTGTTATTACCAAGTTTATTTCCATATCCTTATAGGATTTTTGAGTCTGAGACCTCCAGTTTGTTTTTATCGGCATAGATGTAGTGGAGGATACATAGACAATCCTCGACAGGATGGCTGGAATTGTCGTTTACAAAGATGTTCTGACAAGATATGGAATGAGTTCATAGCTATATTTCTTGCTCGTTTCCTTCCGTAGAGCGTTCGAGATGTCTGAGCTCGTAGTTTTGAGTCTTTGCGCAAGACTCCCGGGATGACAGTGTCCGAGTACGACATTCAGATTTCTTGGTGGTTCGATATGCTCTTTGCCTAGAGGACACTGAAGAGGAACGGATAAAGAGGTTCGTGTAGAGATTGGACATACAGTTATTGCTTGCTATAGGCACCCAACATTTTGACACTTATGCAGCTACGATGGATGCAACCTTACTGCTAGAGGAGCGCATTTCTGAGACTTTGGTCGTTTCTGGACCAAAGCTGATTTGTACCAGCATGCCAGCTCAGAGGCGGTGAGATAGACGCCGTTGTCATAGGCTAATCTTTTGGTCGCTCGATATGTTGTTCGTTCGTGATTCGTTCGCATCGGAGATAAGGATTCTTTTGTCGATGTGATTCTTCCCGATATGTTAGACTTTGATGTTCTTCTGGCCTTGGATTAGTTAGCCACGTGTTATGCGTCCGTGGACTGCCGTGAGCAAGCAGTCATATTTAGTTTCCTGGGTGAGCCAATTCTTGTTATGCTGGAAGACGGTAGCGCCACCCTTCCTGATTTGATTTCTCCTCTTTGCGCTACTCCGTTCTTGAAGAAAGGACGTCAGGGATTCACAACGTATGTTTGTGATGTTAGAGCCATAGAGGTCCCGTTTGTGAGGGAAATTTAAGATGTCTTTCCTGAAAAGTTGTTTGGTTTGTCTCCAGAGCGCGATGTTAGGTTTTTCTTTGACTTGATTTCCGGCATGGAGCCTTTTTCTTTACCGCCATATCGGATGGACTCGGGAGAACTGAAAGAATTGAAGGAACAGTTGCAAGATTATTGGATAAAAGGCTTGTTCGTCCGAGTGCATCACCTTGGGGAGCTCCTGTCCTGTTCGTCAGAAGGACGGCCGTTGGCGTCTATATATTGATTATCTTCAGTTGAATCGGGTTACTGTGCGGGACATTTCTTGAAGATTGACTTGCGTTCAGGCTACTACCAGTTGTGGGTTCGAGAGGATGATATTCTGAAGATTTCTTTTCACACAAGTTGTGGGCGTTATGAGTTTTGGTGATGTCGTTCGAGCTCACCAATGCCCTAGCAGCATTTATGGATTGGATGAACCGAATATCCAGGCCGTTCATGATCAGTTTATCATCGTGTCCATTAAGGACGTCTTAGTGTACTTTTGGAGCCGAGTGGAGCCTAGGCAGTAATTGAGGATTTTGTTGCAGACTTGAGGGAGCGCTAGCTATTCACAAAATTATCCGCGTGTGTTTTCTGGTTGGATAGTGTTGACTTCTTGGATCACGTACTATGAGAGATGGTAAGTATGGAACCGAAGTAGATCGAGGCCGTTCTGTGCTGGCCTAGACCTGTATCAGTGACGGAGGTTCGTAACATTTTTGGGTTTGACCCGGTGGGGAGTTTCTTTTCTTTGGACTGAGGTATGCGAGCAGAGCTTTCAGCAGTTAAAGACTCGTTTAACTACAGCGCCAGTTTTAGTTTTTCCTTCAGGATCATGAGGTTTTGTTGGTTATGGTAATGCTTCTCGGCTGTTAAAAAAGCGTGAGCAAAACTTATTCATGCATGATTTAGAGATGGCCGCAGTGATTTTTACACTTAAGATTTGGAGACGAGTAGTGCCAGATATTTACGGATCACAAGAAGCTTAAAGTATATCTTTCAGCAGCGAGATCTAATTTTAAGACGGCGCTGATGGATGGAGCTAGTAAAGACTATAACTGCGAGATTCTTTATCGTCCGGGCAAGGAAAATGTTGTGGCAGATGTTTTGAGTCGGAAGCCAGAGGTAGCTTTCTTTGTTTGAGCACGGTTTAGGGACAGACGATGGCAGAATGGCGGATTCTGTTTGACAGCCGAGTACAGTTTGAGTCTACTTCGATCGTGGGACAACTTGTCCGTGTCCGTGCACATCCACAGTGATTTGACCGTATCCGTGAGGCATAGTCCGATGGCGTTCGTTAATCATAGATCATGGAGCAAGTTCGACAGGGCAGAGATTCACAGCTCATGATTGATGATTAGGGAGTACTACGATTTGGGACTCGACTGTGTGTGCCAGATTCCGAGGGACTGAGATGCGAGATTTTAGAGGAAGCACACCAGTCGACATATAGTGTTTATCCGGTTTTCACCAAGATGTACTATGATTGAGAGAAGTCTACTAGTATGAGGGGATAAAGAAAGATGTCACAGATTTTGTTTTGGGATACCGACTTGTCAGCAGGTCAAGGCCGAGTATCAGAGGCCAGTAGGAGAGTTACAGCCTTTTCCCACTCCGGAGTAGAAATGGGAACAGATTTCTATGGATCTTATTGTGGGTCTGCCTAGGACTAGTCAAGGGTATGATTCTATTTTGGAGATTGTATACCGATTGACGAAAAGCGGCTCATTTCGGCCAGTGAAGACCATTTTTGTGTTCGTTCAGGATGCTCAGGCACATGTTGATGAGATGGTGCGACTACATGGAGTTCCAACTTGTTTTGTGTCCGACTGGGACACCTAGTTCACCAGCCGACTATGGCAGGAATTTCAGGAGGCTTTGGACACTAATTGAGTTTCAGTACTGTTTTCTATCCGCAAACCGATGGTCAATCAGAGGGCTATTCAGATTCTTGAGGACATGCTCCGAGCTTGCATTCTAGATTTTGTGGCATTAGGGTCGTCATTTGACCTTGACAAGGTTTTTCTACAATGACAGCTTTCAGGAGACGATTCAGATGGCACCCTTCGAGGCGTTATATAGGAAGAGATGTCGATCGCGTGTATGTTGGACAGAGCTCAGTGAGAGCAGTATTTTGGGGCCGCAAATTGTGCAGGAGATGATCCAGGAGGAACACGATCTTTCTTTCACCAAGCAGCCAATAGTCATTCTAGATCGTCAGGTGAAGGAACAGAGGTCCGATGACATACCGTCTGTAAATGTTCTTTGGCGTGGCCCGAGCGACGAAGAGGTCACGTAGGAAGCCGAGGTCGAGATGCAGGAGAAACATTCCCATCTCTTCGAGGGTACGCATAGTTCGATTTTAAATCTGGGGACCGAATTTTTTTAAGGTGGGAAGATTGTAACGTTTTAAAAAATAAATAAATAAATCGTTTAGGAGAATTTTCTAATAATCGATAAATAAATTGTTTTTTCCATAAAACGTAACTATAATTATTTTTCATCATAGACTTAAATACGACTATTTTAACTATGTAATTGCTAGTAATTGGTATTTATTTGGTCACTTATAAATTGTTAGTTTAATTAAATATTTTTACTTAATTAATTATTTTAAATAATATTTTACGCTTTCATTTATACATTAAATTAGTGTAAATTGCAAATTGGAATGAGTTAATTTTACAAATGTGAACCATGACAACTTAACCCTAGTTAGTAACATGTCCTTTTTATAACCTGTCTCCAAATTCTAATGGGTTCTAGGGAAAGGAAATTGAAATAAAAGAAAATAAAAATATGAATTGATGTAAATTGCATTAATGAGACTTGAGGGTTTTTTTATAGTCATGGAAATTTCTACACACTTATACACACACCCATCTCATTTCTCATTCAAAATTTAATAGAAAAGAAAAAAATAAAAAGGGGCTTAAAAGTTATGATAATTAGAGAAGTTTTTACACATGTCCATACACTTCTCACTGTCTCTCCCCCTCCGAAAATCCTGGCTGAAACCTCACTACCCCCATTATCCATTATTCCCATTTCATTCCTAATTCAAAACTCCTCAAAAATCCATACAAAAATCAATACAAACTCTCACAATTCATCATTTAACCTTTACCTATTATACTTTGTTCAAACTAGCAAGGATATTGGAGCAATAGAAGCATTTTGGAGGCATGTTTGTAAGGTTGAACTCTTGGTTTGTGAGGTATAAATTCTAACCTTAAGGTTTAATTGTTAGTTAATTACTTTAATCTAGCTAATTAGGAGTTTAATTATGGTTTTAATTTTAAGATTTAAAATTCAAGAGAAGGGTTAAATTAAAGTTAGGGATTTTATTACTTTCTCATGGTTTAAATGGGTAGTTTAACATCTTAAGTCATACAAATTCTAGTCTACTTGTCAAATTTCAATTGTTGCTTCAAAATTGTTCAAATTAGATAATTTTGCAAACTAGGCTTTTAGAATTAATGTAAATTGATGAGATAAAATTTTAGTAATGGTTTGTGTGAATTAGTTAAGATATTTAGTGAATATTGTGGCCACTAGATTTGTTAAAACATTTAGATTTGAACTAAAATGGAAATTGATGCTTACTAGGTTTTCGGAATAAATCGATTTGAATTAAAGTTGAGATTTTGATGTATGCAACCTATTTCATATATTATCTAGAGTGTTGTGAGTGCGCGACGGGTACGATTGGGTTTTAGGCTTGGTGGTTTTCACGTAAAGTGACCCTAGTTGTAGATTGAGGCGTTGTCGCGAACGCGTTCTGTACACCAAGTGTGTACGCGTCCAGTTAGTGCGCGTGATTGACTTGTGTCGTTTGTTTTGTGACTATTCATATATTTATCCTTTTAATTGTTTGTGTGCGATCCTAGGATCGGATGAATAGGTGTTGGACGTGGGGTGGAAAGACAGAACGGAGACCGGATCAAATTAGTCGAGACGTCCCAGTGAGCAGATGTATACATCTATGGGGGCATCGTCTGGATGGCGCAAGGCGCCCGATGGTTTAGTATTACTTATAGTATTTGCATTATATGCGTAGTTTCTTAGTTATTCATCCCATTGCATCGTATCGTTATATTATAATTATATATATGTGATATCATCTTGTAGGACACTTTCACCATTACCATTGGTTCCTGCCGCACGTGCACTATTTATGTGAACACACGCCATTGGTAATTGTTATGTCACGAACACTATAGAATTTGCTTAGAATTGGTATTAGGGCATTTGAATAATATATGATCAGTAGACTTATACCAATATATTCATTTCATTAAAATGGATAAGTAGGATTGTTAGCCATATACATACCTCATTGCATCATGATTCATGCATAGCTTCTGGCCGTACTTCGCATGGTATATACTACCGTATTCTAGATTTCCATCATCATCAGCATGTTTATATCTTGTGATTTTTCTCGAGGATTTCAGTATTTATGAGATTTTTGGATTTTAGGGAAAACCGAAAGAATTTTATAAACTTATTATCCTTTAAAAATGCAAGTTGCGGTTGTCTCATGATGTATGTGTCGTCCACCATGAGTTTTCCTTATTGCTAATAGTTTTCGAGACCCGATTCGAGGAGTAGAATGAACTGTTTTGGGTACATGGTGGGCCCGGTACGGTACCCCGGGACAAGAAGCTCGAGTTGTAGACGATGAGCCAAGCAGGGGCAGACTACCTACCGATGATTGTTGACGCCGCGGATATCCGGAGGATACCGACATGGTCATGCGGTTTGATGATATGGGTCGATCTGGACTGACGGAGCCCTAGACATTGAGATATTGAGATATTTAGAGTTTGAGATATTGAGAGTTTGAGATATTGAGATATTGAGACATTGAGATATTGTGATTTATATATATCGTGTCGATGCTTGACACGAATTTCTGGTCATTTCATTGTTGATACTTCATTTTATTGCATAGAGGTATTCTAAGATAAGAATCAAGATTTTCTCATACCAGGCATTTTCAGGTTTCGCGTTTGATGGTGCATTCATATTGCATTCATGCTAGTACATCATGTTATTTTGATATGCGTAGGTTGTGATGCATTTGTGTGCATGCTTATGATAGCCTTATTAGATATTACTTACTACTGACGAGTTAGAAACTCACCCCGGTTGTGCCACAGTATGTTGCAGGTCTGACCCGTCAGTACAGTAGCGGCGGGTGTACCTTCTTTTCCTCTTCGTTTGCTTCGGCTTGCAGCTTGCTCATAGGTGGGTTTTGGAGGATTTTCTTTTGCTCCGTCCGTGTATTTTATTTGTATCTAGTATACTCCATCTACCCTTGTATATTGGACTAGACGGTGAAACTTGAGACTTGTATTTTTAGTTTGGTGTCGATGCTCACTTAAGCCGACGTGATGTTTTTATGCTTTTTTTTAAGTATTTCGCTTTATTATGATATATTCATTGCATGTGGTTATGATTCTGCCTTTGGCAAAGAGCTAGCTCCCGCTTGGGGATGCCTTTATTCATGTATATGTATTTTCTTGTTTTGTACCCGTTTCGGGGCCAGTATTTACAAAGGAGACTCTGCCGAAATTTTCAGGAACTTTTGAATTTTTTTTAATATTTAATACGAATTGTTTTGGTTAAAATCAACTTTTAAATTAAGGTTTCCTTCACTCTATTTCTTAAATTGGTTTAGATTTCTCGGCTTTGTGTCATGACCCGAAGGTACGGAATATGACCGGCACATAAATTACGAAACGTCTAAAGGTGTAACGTGATCTAAGTAAGCTGAAGCCCGGAAATATAAACCATTTAAAAGAAAAAGTATAAGAAAACAAGTTTAAAAGCAACATCAAATTTTCTCAAAAATTTCGGCAGAGTCTCCTTTATAAAAACTGGCCCCAAACGGGTACAAACAAGAATAATATACATAAGCAACAATAAAAGGCAACCCCAAGCGGGAGCTAGCTCTTCACCAATTGGCGGTCACAACCACGCAAGAAATATAATATATAACACCGAAGGGCGAGGATCAAAACTCAAAGAAAACCATAATAATACAAGCGCAACTCTAAGGTTGAAAGAATAAACAACTGGTCTTCTAAAACTATCAAAAAATACAAGTCTGGTTGATGGAGCTTACTAGATACAACTGGAATAAATAAAAGTACAACGGCGGTCACGATACAAGTGAACCAACCTACTAAGCAATCACCCTGAATGAAATGGTGTGCCCGCAAGCCGCCAAGGAAACCTGTACATCTGAACCTGTAAGAAAATTTGGCACAACGGGGGTGAGTTGCCAACTCGTGAGTAGAAGACATCTGCAAGTAGAAATCGCATGCACGACGATCTCCTAGGTCATAATAATATATATAAATAACACTAGTCATCTAATAGTTACAGGGTAATCATCTGTGCAAAAGTGCGGTACTCAGTGCATCGTGTCAGTGTCACTAAACAGTAATGAGTCACATATCTAAGGTATGAATGCATCATGAATAATAAAATCAATCACGAAATCTGAATAATCTGATATAAGAAAACATCAATAAATCTCACATAATAAAACTGAAACATCATCAGTGAAATCAACAGAAATCCGTGTCCAGCTTCGACACAATATCTCAATATCTCAAGTCTAAATATCTCAATGTCTCAGTATTTCAATGTCTCAACATCTCAATGTCTCAATATCTCGGGCTCCGTCAGTCCGGATCGGCCCATATCATCAAATCCTACGACAACGGTCGGTATCCTCCAGATATCCGCCGCGCCAGACATCACCGGTAGATAGTCCATGCCCTTACCAGGCTCAACGCCTTCATCTGTGATCTTCTTGCCCTAAGGTACCTACCGGGCCCACCATGTACCCGAAACGGTTCATCCTACTTCTCGAATCGGGTCTCGAAAATCTAACAGAAATCATGAAAACTCATGGTGGACGACACGTACATCACAAGAAAACCGCAACATGCATTTTAAAATGAGAGAGAGAGAGAAAGAGAAGTCATTATAAATTCTTGTGGTTTCCCTCCAAATCCAGAAATCTCATGGAAATCCGAAATCCAAGAATCAAGAGTAAGTAAATAGTGAATCGGCATAAAGCCCAAAATAGTACATGAATGAATATATGAATGCATGAAGTATCTATGTAACGAATGCAATCTCTAAGTTAACACATGAGCACAATCACACAAATATTATGTAGTAACTAGCCTTTAGCTGATTATATCAATGAGATAATATTTTCTAAAATGTACGTGGCATGGCAATTACCAATGATGATGTGTGTGAGCCGATAAATATGTGTACGTGGAACATGCGCATCATCGGTAATGGTGCTGGTGTCCTAACAGATGAAATCATAACAGTGAAGAAAACATATGTATAGACATGCAGTGAAATGAGAATAACATGAATATAACAGAGAAAGAGCAATAACCGCAATATTGAAGAATATATATTTCTACAATACCAGTCATACCGTTTTGGTGTTTGAAAAAGCACGAATAGTGGTTTTTAGAAAAATAGGGGCTACGGTGTTTTTGAGAAAAAAATACGACATTTGAAAAATCCGTAGTATCTCTCAGGTTGTTTTTAAATAATGCGCACGATTCGCTAGTTTTGAAAATATGTATGATTCGAGCCTAAACTAACATCTACCTAGCCAACTAAAGGACTAAACTAAAGAACTGGTCGAAAGATAAGAAAAAGTCCACCTAAAGTCCGAGTCATATCTCTAGTAGTCGGCGATCCGTCCTCAATAGCGTCACGTACAAAGTACGACTTCCTTAAGTCAAGAGTGCGGATCAATCATCACATATATATTTCGTACGGTAAAATCCATCGTACGGCATCCCAAAATCGGGGTATAGGTCATATGGTATCATCATTAAAAAATATAATGATTTGGTTACTGATCTAAAGTCTCGTGCAATCCGATGTCTTCAACACATATTATCATATATGAGTATACATTGCACAAGCGATCCATTATAAATATCATAGCATACCTCATTTCATATCTCAATCATATGTCATCTATCATATATATATATATATATATATATATCATCAATCACATGGTATCATCGGTCCAACGATCTGCTGTAATATCATAACATATCTCATATCATAACTCAATCACAAAAAAAATTTCTCAGGGCATCAGGCCCGATCAAATCGACTCATATATCACATAACAAATTTCTCACGGCATCAGGCCCGATCAAATCAACTCATCCCTAAGTATCATATAACATCCTCATTTCACTCGTATATGTTATGTGTGTGTGTGTGTATAGAAACCTACACACATTCATACACACACACACACACACACACACACCAAGTCCAGTGTGTGTGTGTGTGTGTCAACCTATACTCTAGGGTCTCGCGACTAAGAACTAGACTAAAAGCGCTGTTATCCAAAATACACCAATTCCGATCAGTGGTCTCTTAAAACCTTTCTTACTCCGTATTCGTATCTCGTAATTACTATCTATAAATTACTATATCAAGACCATGTAATATCCTACGAAGTTGCGGGGGTGCTATACGCCATCCACCCGACTTTCCCTGTAGATATACATCTACTCATCCGGTCCTCGTCTGCCGAAGTCGATACCGCCATCCACTTCTTCATCGTCCGAAGTCCACATGACGGGTACCTATACGCAAACATATATAATATCGTAAACCGAAATCATGAACAAAACCAAAACGGCACACGAAACGCGCATAGGTTAAAACCTATGACCCGCTCATGCAAAAAACAAACCAAATAACCCTCGACATCGACGTACAAATGCTGATTGTTCGAGAAAAACCCAAACACACCAATCATGGTTTCACAAATCACTAATTATAATATGAAATATGTTGTAACTTATAAAAACCTCAAAATAAATCAATTCGATTTATTTCCGAAAACCTAGAAAGAATCAAATAACCGTTTTAATTCGAAACTTGATATTTTAACAAAACTAATAGCCATAATATTCACTAAATATCATAACTAAGTCATGCAAATCATTACTATATTTTTATCACACTAATTTGTATAAATCCAAAAATTCTAGTTTGCAAATTTATCCAATTTTAACACCTTTAAAGCAAAAATTCACAAATCATCAACTAAACTAAGTTTTGCATGATCTAAGTTGCTAAACAACAAATTAAAATGTTAATAATGTCATGAAAACCATAATTATATTTTAATCTCAATTATTTAATTAATTTATAAAAACCTAGTTTGCAAAATTAGCATAATTAGCAGAATTTTAAACTAACAATTAGCAACTAGTAACTAGATTAGGATTTTGCATTCCATTAACATGTTAATCTCCTCATTAAAACCATGAATATTTGATAGAAATCCTCACTTGATCACAAACTGTAATCTTGAATTTTTAATTTATCGACTAAAACCATAATTAAACACCGAAATCCATTAAATTAAAGTAATTAGCCTATAATTAACACTAGGGTTAAGATTATACCTCAATAAACATGAAATCAAACATGAAAATCATAGTCTCCAAAGTGCTAACTTTGCTCCAAGATCCATGCTAGATAGGCCAAAGAATAATGGGTAGAGATTGGATTTGGAATTTGAGGTTTTATTTTGGATTTTTGATGAATTTTGGAGAATTTTTTTGAAGTGAAAAGAGAAGAATGGAGAGATAAGGGGGCTGCTGGACTTGAAGGGGGGCTTGGCCATGAAGAGGTGTGAGATTGTGATAGATTGTGTAGAATTTTCTATGCTAAGATAAACCTTTTATGTGTCATTTTGCATTCACACCCATTTCTATTTCCATTTTATTTTTTTTGTTTTATAATTTTCCTTTGACCAATAACTAACTAGAACTTGGAGTTAACTTGTAAAAATTTCATGTTACAACTTGGTTTTAGTTTGTCATGGTTCCTAAGTATATGATTAACCCATTCAAATTTGTATCTATCACTAAATTAATGTATATTTAAAAATTTAATATAATATTTAAAATAATTAATTAAGGAAAAATATTTAAATGACTAGAATTTATAAGTAACAATTAATACCAATTACTAACAATTTCATATCTAAATTAGGAATAATTTGGCCTATATTGAAAAATAGTTATAATTAAATTTTACGGAAAATACTGTTTATTTTACCGATTATTGGAAAATTACCTAAACGATTTTTAAAGCGTTACAATCTTCCCCCCTTATAAAAATTCGGTCTCCGATTTTAAAATAGAACTCCCCCAAATTCTAAAACATTTCAGCAAAACACTCAAGTCGTCGGGGCTCCGATATCATAAATACTTAAAACATATTTTAACGCAATGCATGCGCATGGAAAGCAAGTATATAACTCAAAAATCAAAACTCCGTCAAACACCGCTCAATCATCGGAGTCATGGTGAAAATACAATGTCAAAGTCCAATTTGAAAACCAACATGATATACATCAAAACTATAATTTGTATATAGTACGCATCATTGTAAAATCGTCCAAACATCTGATAGAGAAGCATGCAAAAACCTTTTCTCAAATTGCCGTGCGATGCGCGTGTCACGGCACAAGCAGCGGACGTTCATTTTAAGGAAAAACAGCTATTCATATATATCTTTTGTTTAACATACACGTCCCGCCTTTTGAAAATAATTTAGAAGGGTTTCCTTTGAAAATATTTCGTGTCATCTCAGACACATAAGAAAATATTGAGACTATTGCTCAATTTTGGAAATCCCTCCGGTAACTATCAATGCATGCAAAAACACCTTTGGTACTGTTCTCAAAACAGTCTTACTCGGTTACTAAACCAAATAGTAAATATCATAAAAACGTACTGCTCAAATACAGTATACAAAGTACCGCGTGCGTTCGGTGCGCACGAAAACCGAAACCAAATACAGATGCCACGAATATGCACAGAAACAAAACTGAGTGCAACGGGTGTGCACCAAAAACATCTGTCAAGTGCAACATACATGCACGATAACAATATCAGGTGCATCTAATCTTCACAAAACCCCGATTTAGTGCATCTGGTGTGCACAAAATCATATCAAGTGCGCCAAATGTGCGTAAGAATCTTAACCAAGTGCACATGGTGCACGAAAACATATATCGAATATCCAAAATCGAAAGAAGCGGTATACGACATACACCGAATCAAAATCAAGTATACCGCGATAGATAAACTTACAACCACATGCATCAGTGTGCACAAAACCAAATAAAAGTACGAAAAGTGCATGAAAACTATACTGAAGGCAGAAGTCCAAAATCATGTGCAACCCATATACACGAAATCAAATCAGTATAAAAAAATGTATAAAATCAAAATCAAGTGCAATGGGTATGCACAAAAAGAACATCAATACATCTGATACATGGAACATGAATCGAGTGAAAAGAATGAGTACATAGGATAACCAATCATAAAACGAAATCCTCAAAATACCAAAACCCATACAATGGAAATGTGATATTCAAATCACCAAATCGCAATTCGTAACACCGACGTCAATGTGCTCCTCTTTCCTCTGGTGTCGACTTATTCGAACTCGTCTCTTCATAACTGTATGAACGGCGCTACAAACGGCTATACTCATATCTAGAGTTCTCCCAAGTAATATATCCCATCACATGATATCCGAACTACGTTAAAATTTTCGATCGATTTATCAAAGTCCCAAAGTCCCCCGAGAGCTCAACACTCGAGTATAGTTTAAAAATATCCAGTACATGCCACAGCACTTACGGACCAGCCGTAGAAGGGCAAACCCAAGCCTCACTAATGGCACCGCGGAACTGCCACAAACCTTAAGGTTCAAAGGCGTTCTCATGGTCATTATGTCGAGTCAGGATTTCATTCTTCTAGAGGGTCCATAGAATTACCTGCATGTTCTTCCGAATACCTTAAACTTGGGAAAATGGGTTTCTGACATTCGTTCGAACCTTTTAACTTCGCCTAAACAACATGTGAATAACCTTCGTCCGCACGCTAAACAGTACCTCGATACTCAAGAATAGACGATACACTAACGGTCATCACATTCTAACCGGTCTCTAGCAGTGGCCTAATCACCCCATGCAGATATCAAACGCTCGCGTCCATGAGAAAACATAGTAAATGACATATCTAAATACTCATGTCGCCCGCAACTCCAGCCGCAGCTCTCTCTGCTCGTGCAACCGTGGTAACAGAAACTACCATCCGACATTGATGAAGATAGATCATAGGAACGAATAGAAATACGGTGCAAAGAAATGTACATCCTAAGGCTTCCTAAGCGGAGTAGCGTATCGTAAGTATATCGCAGAACATACAAACGGTACGTTACTCTACTTTAGTCACCTACTCCATCAACCAAGGGTCATCCTACACGTAGAAGGTAAAACCTAACGCTCTGATACCAACTTTGTCACGACCCGAAGGTACAGAACGTGACCGGCACTTAAATTACGAAACGTCTAAAGGTGTAACGTGATCTAAGTAAGCCGAAGCCCAGAAATTTAAACCATTTAAAAGAAAAAGTGTAGGAAAAAAAGTTTAAAAGCAACATCAAATTTTCTCAAAAATTTCGGTAGAGCCTCCTTTGTAAAAACCGGCCCTAAACGGGTACAAACAAGAATAATATACATAAGCAACAATAAAAGGCATCCCCACGTGGGAGCTAGCTCTTCGCCAATTGGCGGTCATAACCACGCAAGCAATATAATATACAACGCCGAAGGTCGAGGATCAAAACTCAAAGAAAACCATCAAAACCACCAGAAAACCATAATAATACAAGCGCGACTCTAAGGTCGAAGGAATAGACAACTGGTCTTCTAAAACTATCAAATAATACAGGTCTGATTGATGGAGCTTACTAGATACAACTGGAATAAATAAAAGTACAACGGCGGTCACGATACAAGTGAACCAACCTACCAAGCAATCACCTTGAATGAAATGGTGTGCCCGCAAGCCGCCAAGGAAACCTGTACATTTGAACATGTAAGAAAATTTGGCACAACAGGGTTGAGTTGCCAACTCGTGAGTAGAAGACATCTGCGAGTAGAAATCGCATGGACGACGATCTTCTAGGTTATAATAATATACATAAATAACACTAGTCATGTAGTAGTGACAGGGTAATCATATATTCAAAAGTGCAGTACTTAGTGCATCGTGTCAGTGTCACTAAATAGTAATGAGTCACATATCTGAGGTATGAATGCATCATGAATAATAAAATCAATCACGAAATCTGAATAATCTGATATAAGAAAACATCAATAAATCTCATATAATAAAACTGAAACATCATCAGTGAAATCGACAGAAATCCGTGTCCAGCATTGACACAATATCTCAATATCTCAAGTCTCAATATCTCATTATCTCAGTATCTCAATGTCTCGACATCTCAATGTCTCAATATCTCGGGTTCCGTCAGTACGGATCGGCCAATATCATCAAATCTTACAACAACGGTCGATATCCTCCGGATATCCGCCGCGCCAGACATTACCGGTAGATAGTTCGTGCCCTTGCCAGGCTCAACGCCATCATCTGCGATTTTATTGCCCCGGGGTACCTACCGGGCCTTATATGTATCCAAAACGGTTCATCCTATTCCTCGAATCGGGTATCGAAATCCAATAGAAATCATGAAAACTCATGGTGGACGACACATACATCACGAGAAAACCACAACTTGCATTTTAAAATAAGAGAGAGAGAGAGAGAAGTCATTATAAATTCTTGTGGTTTTCCCCCAAATCCAGAAATCTCATGGAAATTCGAAATCCAAGAATCAAGAGTAAGTAAACAGTGAATATCGGCATAAAGCCCCAGAATAGTACATGAATGAATATATGAATGCATGAAGTATCTAAGTAACGAATGCAATCTCTAAGTTAACACATGAGCGCAATCAAACAAATATTATGCAGTAACTAGCCTTTAGCTGATTATATCAAAGAGATAATATTTTCTAAAGTGTACGTGGCATGGCAATTACCGATGATGATGTGTGTGAGCTGGCAAATATGTGTACGTGGAACATGCGCATCATCAGTAATGGTGCTGGTGTCCTAACAGATGAAATCATAACAGTGAAGAAAACAAATGTATAGACATGCAGTGAAATGAGAATAACATGAATCTAATAGAGAAAGAGCAATAACCGCAATACCGAAGAATATACATTTCTACAATACGAGTCATACCGTTTTGGTGTTTGAAAAAGCATGAATCGTGGTTTTTAGAAAAATAGGGCTACGGTGTTTTTGAGAAAAAAATACGACATTTGAAAAATTCGTAGTATCCCTCAGGCTGTTTTTAAATAATGCGCACGATTCGCTAGTTTTGAAAATATGTATGACTCGAGCCTAAACTAACATCTACCTAACCAACTAAGAGACTAAACTAAAGAACTGGTCGAAAGATAAGAAAAAATCCACCTAAAGTCCGAGTCGATATCTCTAGTAGCCGGCGATCCAGCCTCAATAGCGTCACGTACAAAGTACGACTGCCTCAAGTCAAGAGTGCGGATCAATCATCACATTTATATCTCGTACGGTAAAATCCATCGTACGGCATCCCAAAATCGGGGTACAGCTCAACTATCAAATATATATCATCATTCATATGGTATCATCATTAAACAATATCATGATTTGGTTACTGATCTAAAATCTCGTGCAATCCGATGTCATCAACACATATTATCATATATGAGTATACATTGCACAAGCGATCCATTATAAATATCATAGCATACCTCATTTCATATCTCAATCATATGTCATCTATCTTATATATATATATATATATACACACACACACACACACACACACACATACATACATATATCATCAATCACATGGTATCATCGTCCAACGATCTGCTGTAATATCATAACATATCTCATATCATAACTCGATCACATAACAAATTTCTCACGGCATCATGCCCGATCAAATCGACTCATCCCCAAGTATCATATAACATCCTCATTTCACTCGTATATGTTGTGTGTGTGTGTGTGTGTGTATATATATATATATATATATATATATATATATATATATATATATATAGAAACCTACACACATTCATATACATATATATACACACACATATACCCCAAGTTCAGTGTATGTGTGTGCGTGTGTGCGTCTGTGTATGTGTATATGTAAACCTATACTCTAGGGTCTCGCGACTAAGAACTAGACTAAAAGCACTGTTATCCAAAATACACCAATTCCGATCAGTGGTCTCTTAAAACCTTTCTTACTCCGTATTCATATCTCGCAATAACATATCTATATATTACTATATCAAGTCCACGTAATATCCTACGAAGTTGCGGGGGTGCTATACGCCATCCACCCGACTTCCCCCTTAGATATACATCTACTCACCTGGTCCTTGTCTGCCGAACTCGATGCCGCCATCCTCTTCTACATCGTCCGAAGTCCACGTGAGGGGTAACTATACGCAAACATATATAATATCGTAAACCGAAATTATGAACAAAACCAAAACGACACACGAAACGCGCATAGGTTAAAACCTATGACCCGCTCATGCAAAAAAAACCAAATAACCCTCGACATCGGCGTACAAACGCTGGTTCATCAAGAAAAACCCAAACACACCAATCGTGGTTTCACAAATCACTAATTATAATATGAAATATGTTGTAACTCATAAAAACCTCAAAATAAATCAATTCGATTTATTTCCGAAAACCTAGAAAGCCTTAAATAACTGTTTTAATTCAAAACTTGATGTTTTAACAAAACTAATGGCCATAATATTCACTAAATATCATAACTAAGTCATACAAATCATTACTATATTTTTATCACACTAATTTGTATAAATCCAAAAATTCTAGTTTGCAAATTTATCCAATTTTAACACCTTTAAAGCAAAAATTCACAAATCATCAACTAAACTAAGTTTTGCAAGATCTAAGTTGCTAAACAACAAACTAAAATATTAATAATGTCATGAAAACCATAATTATATTTTAATCTCAATTATTTAATCAATTTCCAAAAACCTAATTTGCAAAATTAGCATAATTGCATAATTTTAAACTAACAGTTAGCAACTAGTAACTAGATTTGGATTTTTCATTCCATTAACATGTTAATCTCCTCATTAAAACCATGAATAATTGATAAAAATCCTCACTTGATCACAAACCCTAATCCTCACTAAAACCATAATTAAACACCGAAATCCATTAAATTAAAGTAATTAGCCTATAATTAACACTAGGGTTAGGATTATACCTCAATAAACATGAGATCAAACATGAAAATCATGGCCTCCAAAGTGCTAAGTTTTCTCCAAGATCCATGATAGATAGGCCAAAGAATAATGGGTAGAGATTGGATTTGGAATTTGAGGTTTTATTTTGGATTTTTGATGAATTTTGGAGAATTTTTTTGAAGTGAAAAGAGAAGAATGGAGAGGGAGAGCGGCTACTGGACTTGAAGGGGGGCTCGGCCATGAAGAGCTGTGAGATTGTGAGAGAGTGTGTAGAATTTTCTAAGCTAAGATAAACCTTTTAAGTGTCATTTTACATTCACACCCATTTCTATTTCCATTTTTTTTTGTTTTATAATTTTCCTTTGACCAATAACTAACTAGAACTTGGAGTTAACTTGTAAAAATTTCATGTTACAACTAGGTTTTAGTTTGTCATGGTTCCTAAGTATATGATTAACTCATTCAAATTTGTATTTATCACTAAATTAATGTATATTTAAAAGCTTTAAATAATTAATTAAGGAAAAATATTTAAATGACTAGAATTTATAAGTAACAATTAAATTACCAATTACTAACAATTTCATATCGAAATTGGGCATAATTTGGCCTATATTGAAAAATAGTTATAATTAAATTTTACGGAAAATTCTGTTTATTTTACCGATTATTGGAAAATTACCTAAACGATTTTTAAAGCGTTACACTTTAGCTTACTTAGATTATGTTACGCCTTGAGACGTTTCGTAATTTAAGTGTCAGTCACGTTCCGTATTTTCGGGTCGTGACAAAATTGGTATCAGAGCCATAGGTTTTACCTTTCGGAGTGTAGGATGACCCTTTGGTAAATAGAGTAGCTGACTTGAGCAGAGTGACGTAGCGTGTGTATATTCCACGGCATACTTACGATACGGTACTCCGCCTAAGTGACCTTAGGATATATATATATATATATATATATATATATATATTCTTGCAATTCCTTCCTTGATTCCGGAAATCCTTTGACTCGATTGCAATGTTCCTATCAATCCTTTTTTTGTACCAGCCACTATGCCACCGGAGGCTACGAGGGCCAGAGGGCTGCCGCCGGGGATGAGATTAGAGTAGGCTTGTTTGAGATGAGGGCCGATCAGGGCGGTATGCCTACCCTCAGGGACAGAGTGGTCCACCTTTTCCAAGATGGATGGATAGGCTGGAGTCGAGTATTCAGGTCATGCGACAGATGATTGGATTGTAAGTGGTGGTTAGCCGAGCTCCGAGAGCCGATGATGTCCCTCCTATTTCACGGGTTGTGTTTGTACCTGCAACATAGGCAGTTGTTTCTGTTATTACCAAGTTTATTTCCGTATCCTTATAGGAGTTTTGAGTCTGAGACCTCCAGTTTGTTTTTATCAGCATAGATGCAGCGGAGGATACGTAGAAAATCCTAGACAGGATGGCTGGAATTGTCATTTACAGAGATGTTCTGACAAGATATGGGATGAGTTCATAGCTATATTTCTTGCTCGTTTCCTTCCGGAAAGCGTTCGAGATGTCCGAGCTCGTAGTTTTGAGTCTTTGCGCAAGACTCCTGGGATAACAGTGTCCGAGTACGACATTCAGATTTCTTGGTGGTTCGATATGCTCCTTGCCTGGAGAACACTGAAGAGGAACGGATAAAGAGGTTCGTATGGAGATTGGACATACAGTTATTGCTTGCTATAGGCACCCAGCATTTTGACACTTATACAACATCGAAGTTAAGGATTCTTTTGTCGATGTGATTCATCTCGATATGTTAGACTTTGACATTCTTCTGGCCTTGGATTAATTAGCCATGTGTTATGCGTCCGTGGACTGCCGTGAGCAAGCAATCATATTTAGTTTCCTGGGTGAGCCGGTTCTTGTTATGCGGGAAGACGGTAGCGCCACCCTTCCCGATTTGATTTCTTCTCTTCACGCTACTCCGTTCTTGAGGAAAGGACGTCAGGGATTCGTAGCGTATGTTTGTGATGTTAGAGCCGCAGAGGTCCCGTTGTTCTTTGACTTGATTTCCGGCACGGAGCCTTTTTCTTTACCGCCATATCGGATGGACCCGACAGAGCTGAAAAAACTGAAGGAACAGTTGCAAGATTGTTGGATAAAGGGCTTATTCGTCTGAGTGCGTCACCTTGGGGAGCAACTGTCCTATTTGTCAGAAGGACGGCCATTGGCGTCTATATATTGATTATCGTCAGTTGAATTGGGTTACTGTGCGGGACATTTCTCGAAGATTGACTTGCGGTCAGGCTACTACCAGCTGTGGGTTCGAGAGGATGATATTGCGAAGATTTCTTTTCACAGAAGTTGCGGGCGTTATGAGTTTTGGTAATGTTGTTCGAGCTCACCAATGGCCTAACAACGTTTATGGATTTGATGATCCAAATATCTAGGCCGTTCGTGGTCAGTTTATTATCGTGTCCATTGAAGACGTCTTAGTGTACTTTTGGAGCCGAGTGGAGCCTAGGCAGTAATTAAGGATTTTGTTGCAGTCTTGAGGGAGCGCCAGCTATTCGCTAAATTATCCACGTGTGTTTTTCGATTGGATAGTGTTGACTTCTTGGATCACGTAGTACGAGCGATGGTAAGTATGGAACCGAAGGAGATCGAGGTCGTTCAGTGCTGGCCCAGACCTGTATCAGTGATGGAGATTTGCAGCATTTTTGGGTTTGACCCGGTAGGGAGTTTCTTTTCTTTGGATTGAGGTATGCGAGCAGAGATTTTAGCAGTTAAAGACTCATTTAACTACGGTGCCAGTTTTATTTTTGCCTTCAGGATTAGGCTGTTTTGTTGGTTACTGTAACGCTTCTCGGCGGTTGAAGAAGCGTTAGCAGAACTATTTCATGCATGATTTAGAGATGGCCGCAGTGATTTTTACACTTATAATTTGGAGACGAGTAGTGCCAGATATTTACGGATTACAAGAAGCTTAAAGTATATCTTTCAGCAGCCAGATCTAATTTTAAGACAACGCCGATGGATGGAGCTAGTGAAGACTATGACTGCGAGATTCTTTATCGTCCGGGCAAGGAAAATATTGTGGCAGATGTTTTGTGTCGGAAGCCGGAGGTAGCTTTCCTTGTTTGAGCACGGTTTAGGGACAGACGACGACAGAATGGCGGATTCTACGTGACAGCCGATTACAGTTCGAGTCTACTTCAACCGGGGGACAACTTGTCCGTGTCCATGCACATCTACAGTGATTTGACCGTATCTGTGAGGTATAGTCTGATGGCGTTCGTTAGTCAGAGATCATGGAGTAAGTTCGACCGGGCAGAGATTCACAGCTCATGATTGATGATTAGGGAGTACTTCGATTTGAGACTCGACTGTGTGTGCCACATTTCGAGGGACTGAGACGTGAGATTTTAGAGGAAGCACACCAGTCGACATATAGTGTTTATCCAATTTTCATCAAGATGTACTATGATTGAGAGAAGTCTACTGGTATGAGGGGATAAAGAAAGATGTCACAGATTTTGTTTTGGGATACTGACTTGTCAGTAAGTCAAGGCCGAGCATCAGAGGCCAGCAGGAGAGTTACAACCTTTGCCCGCTCTAGAGTAGAAATGGGAACATATTTCTATGGATCTTATTGTGGATCTACCTAGGACCAGTCAAGGGTATGATTCTATTTGGGAGATCGTAGACCGATTGACAGAAAGCATCTCATTTCGGCCAGTCAAGACCATTTTTGGGTTCGTTCAGGATGCTCAGACACATGTTGATGTGATGGTGCGACTACATGGAGTTCCGACTTGTTTTGTGTCCGATTGGGACATCCAGTTCACCAGCCGACTATGGCAGGAATTTCAGGAGGCTTTGGACACCAATTGAGTTTCAGTACAGTTTTTTATCCGCAAACCGACGGGCAATCAGAGGGCTATTCAGATTCTTGAGGACATTCTCTGAGCTTGCATTCTAGATTTCATGGCATTGGGGTCATCATTTGCCCTTGACAAGGCTTTTCTACAATGACAGCTTCCAGGAGACGATTCAGATGGCACCCTTCGAGGCGTTATATGTGAAGAGATGTCGATCTCCCGTATGTTGGACAAAACTCAGTGAGAGCAGTATTTTGGGGCCGCAGATTGTGCAGGAGATGATCCAGCTAGAGCTCGATCTTTTTTCACCAAGCAGCCAATAGTCATTCTAGATCGGCACGTGAAGGAAACGAGGTCCGAGGAAATACCGTCCGTAAATGTTCATTGGCATGGCCCGAGCGACGAAGATGTCATGTAGGAAGCCGAGGTCGAGATGTGGGAGAAACATTGCCATCTCTTCGAGGGTACGCGTAGTTAGATTTCAAATTCGGGGACCGAATTTCCTTAAGGGGGAGATTGTAACGTTTTAAAAAATAAATAAACAAATCGTTTAGGAGAATTTTCTGATAATCGATAAATAAATTGTATTTTCCGTAAAACGTAATTATAATTATTTTTCATCATAGGCTTAAATACGCCTATTTTAACTATGTAATTACTAGTAATTGGTATTTATTTGGTCACTTATAAATTGTTAGTTTAATTAAATATTTTTCCTTAATTAATTATTTTAAATAATATTTTACGCTTTCGTTTATACATTAAATTAGAGTAAATTGCAAATTGGAATGGGTTGATTTTACAAATGTGAACTATGACAACTTAACCCTAGTTAGTAACATGTTCTTTTTATAACTTGTCTCCAAATTCTAGTGGGTTCTAGGGAAAGGAAATTGAAATAAAAGAAAATAAAAATATGAAATGATGTAAATTGCATTAATGAGACTTGAGGGGTTTTTTATAGTCATGGAAATTTCTACACACTTACACACACACCTATTCTCTCTCTCTTGGCCGAGCCTACTAGTGGCAGACCCCTCTCTTTTTACGATTCTCCATCTCATTTCTCACTCAAAATTTAATAGAAAAGAAAAAAAATTAAAAAGGGGGTTAAAAGTTGTGATAATTATAGAAGTTTCTACACATGTCCACACACTTCTCACTCTCTCTCCCCCTCCCAAAATCCTAGCCGAAACCTCACTGCCCCATTTTCCATTTTTCCTATTTCATTCCCAACTCAAAACTCCTCAAAAATCCATACAAAAATCAATACAAACTCTCATAATTCATCATTTAACCTTTACCTATTTATCACAACCCGAAAAGTACGGAGCGTGACTGGCACTTAAATTACGAAACGTCTTGAGGCGTACGTAATCTAAGTAAGCCAAAACTCAGAAATTAAAACCAAATAAAACAGTAGAGTGAAGGAAACCCAATTAATTGAAAGCAATTTTAATCAAATAAGTCACATCAGGCTTTTAAAAGCAACATACATTTTTCCGAAAATTTCGGTAAAGTCTCCTTTGTAACTACTGGCCCCAAACGTGTACAAAACGAGAATATATATACAACATGAAATAAGGCATCCTCAAGCGGGAGCTAGCTCTTCGCCAAAGGCGGACTCAAAATCACACGCAATATATATCATCACCGTGCAAATAAGCATATAAAGGCACAAAGTAATAAAGCATCATGTCGGCTCAAGTGAGCTCGACCCAGAGAACAACATAAAAGTACAAGTCTCATTGTCTCATCTCTAAGTCGCTAATACAATAATACAAGTGGTAGATACGGTAGATTGAGTACACTAGATACAATACTGATACTAGGTGGAAACAAAATAATCTCGCAACCCACCTACGAACAATACTGCGAGTCCAAGCAAAAGGAGCAAAAGAGGAGGTGCGCCCGCTGCTACTGTGCTGACGGGTCGGACCTGCAAAACACTATGGCATGACGGGGGTGAGTTGCCAACTCGTGAGTAATAAGTAATATCTAATAAGGCTATCGTAAGCATGTACACAATTTCGTCACAGCCAACAAATACTAATATGATGCGATGTAATAATATGTATGCAACATGAATGCAATAAACAACACGAGATTTGAATATGATTAACATGGGAAATCTGTATTCTTATCTTAGTAAAACAAGTGTAATTTAGTTGTAGTTTCATCAATGAAATCAATATAAATCTGTGTCAAGCATCGACACCAAATATGAATATCTCATTTATCTCGGGCTCCAGCAATCCGGACTAGCCCATAAATCTAATCTCGGGCTCCGGCAATCCAGACTGGCCTGAATCCTCATAACTCAAGACTACGTCGGTATCCTCCGGATATCCGCCGCGTCAGCAAATAACCGGTCGGTAGTGCTCCCCTGCCGGGCTCAACGCCATCATCTACGACCATCTTACCCCGGGGTACCGCACCGGGTCCACCATGCACCCACAGACGGTTCCTCCTCCTCCTCGAATCGGGTGTATGATATTGCTCAAGCACCGAGAAATCTCATGGTGGATGATATATACATCAAATCACGAGAAAACCGCAAATTACATTTTAAAAATGGTAATACATTTTTAAATCCTTGCGGTTTCTCTAAATCCATAAATACGGAAATCCTCGAGAATAATCATAATACATGAATGTCTATGATATTAACAATATGAAATGCGATGCAGAACTAGAAATCTATGCGTGAACAATGATGCAATAAGATATGTGCATATGACTAGCAATCCTATGTATCCATCTAGATGAATTAAATATATCAAATGCAGGTTTATTAATCATAATTGGAGCAATTGATAAGATTCGGATTTAACAAGCTATATAGTGTTCGTGGCATAGCAATTACCAAGGCGTGTGTGTCCCCATAAATAGTGCCCGTGCAGCATAAACCAATGGTAATAGTGCGAGTGTCCTTTGAGGTACTATCACAGTATATATATATATATATATATATATATATATGATAAATGATGCAATGCAACGGGATGATTAACTAGGAACTACGCATAAATGTAAGTACTAAACGAAATTCTAACTATCGGGCGTCTTGCGCCATCCAAACGATTCCCCCGTAGATATGTACATCTACTCACAGGAACGCCTCCGCTAGTCTGATCCAATCACCGCCTTTCCTTTCCGCACCACGTCCGATGTCTCCGCGACCGATCCTAGAATTACACAAAGTAACACACATAAGGCTAATATCCTGCAAAACGTGATAACAAGACCATACGAGAAAACTAGCGTCGCAAGCTAAATGCTCGTGCTCTCGAAGAACCAAAACATGTGTGCTAACGTCTGAAACCACCCCGACATGCTGTGATACACAGCAAACACCAAACCCAAACTCGGAACGTACGTGTCGCGCAAGTCTAAAAGTACTAAAAACAAGGTAAATGGTCCCAGATTTTGATACGAGTGGAACTAGGAAAAGTTGCATATACCAAAGTCCTTAAATATATAGCAGACACCTACAGCAAAAACCCAGACACCCAGGTCCCTACTCTGGCCGCAATTTGCAGCCAGAACCCTTAAATTTGCGGCCATAGAGGGGAAAGGGGGTCTCGTGATTCGGGTGTGTAATCCTAGTCCAGTAACTATACTCCAGTAATTGCAACTTTTGTCTGCTACGTCTGGAATAAGAGCAGATCCCAAAAAGGAAGTAATTCTCAATTATGCTCTAATTAAACACTAATTTAATACAATATGGTGTTTTAGTGAAATCTGGTGAAAAGACTTAGGTTAATTAACACTAACAACACTTAATTAAGCTACTCAACCCATAAAAACCATAACTTTCTCTAATCTCCACTTAAACCACATAATTAGCACTAAATCCCACTTAAACACTATTTTAAGCTAAATAAACTAAAAGTTTAGCAAAAAGGTAATTAAGCTAACCTTTATACCTCAAGTTGGTCTTAGAATTGTTCAAACTTGCTGACCTTACCTTCAAAAGCAAAGATATTTCCTCAAGAACCAACAAGGAATTGTTTTGAAGTGTTTAACATGAGATTTTGTGATGAAATGAGGGATTTTTGATGGAGAATGGAGGCTTAGAAAGAAGAGAAGAAGAAGAAATGAAGGGAAGGGGTTGCTGCTGGCTTGAGGGGGGAGAGTGAGTGTGTGTCAAAAGTCAAGCCCCCCATGCTTATTTAATGTCCCAGCCTCTATTTTTCATTTCCTTTCTATTTTCTTTAATTAGTTTTGATTTTTTTTAAAAAGGAATTTGAGAACCATAAGAATTAAAATGAAAGGCATGTCATAAAATTAACCTAGGGTAATTATTGGTTTGTGCATGCTAAACTAAAATTTTGCTTAGAAATTAATAGTTAAGAAAATTAGATAAATATGTGAACTACAAATTAAATGTTAATTAATAAAACACAAATATATATATATATATATATATATATATATATATATAATTACATACTTTCACAATTAAAATAGATTTATTCTAGTCTATGAGGAAATAGCTATTAACGAGGTTTTATGAAAAACACGCATTATCGCTAATTAACACGAAATTAACCTAAACGAATTTTCAAGGCGTTACAATATTCCCCCTTAAAGAAATTCGGTCCCCGAATTTAAAAATCTAGCTACGCGTACCTTCGAAGAGATGGCGATATTTCTTCCTTATCTCGTCCTCCGTCTCCCAGGTGACCTCTTCGCTGTTTGGGCCATGCCAAAGGACCTTTACAGACGGTATAACCTTTGACCTTAATTTCTTCACCTACCGATCCAGGATGACCACCCGGCTGCTCTGTAAAAGAAAGGTCGTGCTCCAGCTGGATCGTCGGGTGCTGAATCGTATGAGAAGGGTCATGAAGGTACTTGCGGAGCATCGATACGTGGAATACGGGGTGAACATCTGGGAAACTGAGCGGAAGAGCTAACCAATACGCAACTGCACCAACACGCTCAAGGATCTCGAAGGGGTCCATATATCTGGGACTAAGTTTCCCTTTCCTCCAAATTCTCATCACGCCCTTCATTGGGGAGACCCTCATGAAAACATGATCGCCTACAGCAAACTCAAGTCTGTGCCGACGTCGGTCCGCATAAGATCTCTGCCTGCTCTGGGCCGATCTCATCCTATCACGAATCAGCTGGATCTTTATGGTCGTCTCCTGTACGATCTGCGGCCCTAAAATACTGCTCTTGCTGAGCTTTGTCCAACAGACGGGCAATCGACATCTCCTCCCATATAGAGCCTCTAAATGTGCCATCTGAATCGTCTCCTAGAAGCTGTTGTTGTAGGAGAAGTCTATCAAGGGCAAATAATGATCCCAGCTGCCACCAAAATCTAAAACGCATGCTCGAAGCATATCCTCATGAGTCTGAATAGTCCACTCTGACTGGCCGTCGGTCTGCGGATGAAATGCTGTGCTGAAACTCAATCGGGTGCCCAAAGCCTCCTAAAGTCTCTGCCATAGTCGGCTGGTGAATTGGGTGCCTAGGTCAGACACAATACAAGTCGGGACGCCATGCAATCGCACAATCTCATCAATGTAAATCTAGGCATACTGAGCAAATCCAAAAGCGGTCTTCACTGGCAGGAAGTGAGCCGCTTTCTTCAATCGATTCATGATCATCCAAATAGAGTCATACCCTCGACTAGTCCTGGGTAGACCCACAATGAAGTCCATAGAAATCTGCTCCCATTTCCACTCCGGAATGGGCAAAAGCTGCAACTCTCCCGCTGGCCTCTGGTGCTCGGCCTTGACTTGCTGACAAGTCAGGCATCTCGAAACGAAGTCGGCGACGTCTCTTTTCATCCCTTCCCACCAGTAAATTACTCTCAAATCATGATACATCTTGGTGGAACCCGGATGAACACTGTATATCGATTGATGTGCCTCCTCAAGAATCTCACGTCTTAGTCCCTCAGAAGCTGGTATGCACAGTCTAGTCCCAAATCGTAGTATCCCCTGATCATCGATCAAGAACTCGGAATCTCTTCCCCATCTAACCTGCGCCATGATCTCTATACAACGGTCATCACTGTACTGTGCCTTATGGATACGGTCAAGCAACTGTGGACGTGCACGGATATACACAAGCTGTCTCCCGGTCAGAGTAAACTCGAACTGTACTCGACTGTCGCATAGAATCTGCCAATCTGCCGACGTTTGCCTCTGAACTGTGCTCAAACAAGCTAAACTACCTCCGGGTCTCCGACTCAAGGCATCTTCCACTACATTCGCCTTGCCCGGATGATACAGAATCTCGTAATCGTAGTCCTTCACTAGCTCCATCCAACGGCACTGTCTCAGATTAAGGTCTCGCTGCTGAAATATATACTTCATGCTCTTGTGATCCGTGAATATCTGGCATGACACGCCGTATAGGTAATGTCTCCAGATCTTGAGTGCAAAAACCACCGCCGCCATCTCTAAATAGTGAGTAGGATAGTTCTACTCCTGTTTCTTCAGTTGCTGAGAAGCATAAGAGACGACCTTATCATGCTGCATCAACACACAGCCTAGCCCCACTCGAGAAGCATCATAATAAACCACAAATCCACCCGATCCCGAAGGCAACGATAAAACTGGCGCCGTAGTCAAATGAGTCTGCAACTGTTGGAAGTTATGCTCGTACGCCTCGGTCTAAACAAAAGGAACTCCTTTCCGGGTCAACCCGGTCAACGGTGCAGCGATACGGGAGAAGTCCTGAACAAAACGTCGATAGTAGCGGGATAGGCCTAGAAAGCTGCGGATCTCTGTAGCTGATACCGGTCTGGGCCAATGCTGAATGGCCTCGATCTTCTTCGGGTCCACACACATACCATCCCTCGTAACCACGTGACCCAAGAAATCAACGCTGTCAAGCCAGAATGTGCACTTGGAGAATTTCGCGAATAACTGGTGCTCTCTCAAAGTCGGCAATGTGATCCGCAAGTGCTGCTTGTGCTCCTCTCGGCTCCGGGAATATACTAAGATGTCGTCAATGAATACGATGATGAACTGATCAAGATACGGCCTGAAAATGCGGTTCATCAAGTCCATAAACGCTGCTGGGGCATTGGTGAGTCCGAACAACATCACCAAAAACTCGTAGTGCCGGTAACGCGTGCGAAAAGTCGTCATCGAAATATCATCCTGTCGAACCCGCAACTGATAGTAGCCTGATCGCAAGTCAATCTTCGAGAAATGCCCCGCACCCTGGAGCTGGTCGAACAAATCGTCAATATGTAGTAAGGGATATCTGTTCCGCACTGTCACCCGGTTTAGCTGACGGTAATCAATACACAAACGCAAACTGCCATCCTTCTTCTTGACGAACAGGATAGGAGCACCCTAAGGAGACACATTCGGTCGAATAATCCCTTTATCCAGCAAATCCTGCAACTGATCCTTCAGCTCTCTAAGCTCCGTCGGGGCTATCCGATAAGGCGGTATGGAAATAGGCTCCGTGCCGGGGATCTAGTCGATGCAGAACACAATATCGCGCTCAAGCGGTAGCCCAAGCAGCTCGTCAGGAATGACATCAGGAAACTCACTCACAATCGGTACCTGGTCCAACGGGACCTCTGTAGCTCCAGTATCACAAACATACGCTAAGAATCCCTGACATCCTTTCCCCCAAGAGCTGAACAGCACGAAGAGACGAAATCAAGCTGGGAAGGGTGACGCTACGGTCTCCTTGAATAACAAGAACTGCCTCTCCCGGAAAAGTAAATCTGACTGCCTTCTCACGGCAGTCCACGGATGCATAACAAGTGGCTAGCCAGTCTATGCCCAGAAGAACATCAAAGTCTAACATATCAAGGAGAATCAAATCAACCGAAGAATCCCTCTCCCCGATACGAACAGAACACAAACGACACACAAATCGAGCAACAAACGACTCTCCTACCGGAGTAACAACAATAAGTAGCTGATCTAACGATGATGACTCTCGGCCCAACATCGGTGCAAAGTGTGTAGATACATACGAATGTGTGGAACCTGGGTCGAATAATACTCGTGCGTCGAAAGAACATACTAGCAAGGTACCTGTCACAACGGCATTGGATGCCAGCTCATCCTGCGGAGTCAAACCGAACACTCGGGCCTATCCCCCACCAATAGCTGGATGTCCTCTGCCTCGGCCTCTGCTCCTCGTCCTCTCTGAATAGGACCGCCACATCCACGGCCTCTGGGAACGTCTTCCTGGCATGGAGCACCACCACGGGTAGGAAGTAGAGCTCTCTGAGTAGGGGGTGAGGGTGGAAGGGTCACATAAGGAACTGTCGGCTCACCCTGGCGCCTCGCGGTACAATTCTTGAAAAGGTGACCTGGACTCCCACACCAATAACATACTGGCGGTGGCCGCTGACCTGGTGGATAGGAACTGAACAACTGGCTTCGCGTCATGCCTCAACCATCACCACGGCCTGGAAAGAATCCACCACGACCTTTGCCTGCCATGCCTCTGTCAAACTGTACTGGAGCTGGTAAATCTGTACGAATCCTCTTCGGCCGCGAAACGACCGAAGTCTCCGAAATGCGCTCCTCCAAAAGTAAGGTTGCATCCACCGCGGCTGCATAGGTGTCGAAGTGCTGGGCACCAATAGCAAGGGATAGCTGTGTGTCTAACCTACGTACGAACCTCTTCATGCGTTTCCCTTCAGTGTCCACCAGGTAAGGAGCATATCAGGACAACTGAGTAAACTGGATATCATACACGGACACTGTCATCCTTGGAGTCTTACGGAAAACCTCAAAACTATGGGCTCGAGCATCCCGGATGCTCGACGGAAGGAAACGGGCAAGAAACACCGCTGTGAACTCGCCCCATGTCATAGGAGGTAGACCTGTAGCTCGTCCTCTCTCGACTGACTCATACCACGTTTAAGCAAGACCCTCCAGACAAAAACTCGTAAGCTCCACCCATCTATCGTCAGAACATCTCAGCAAACGGCAAATCCTAACCAACCTGTCGAGGAATGTCTGCAGATCTTCCGCTGCATCTGTGCCGGGAAAGACTGGAGGTCTCAATCTCATAAACTCCTGTAATGATACGGGAATGGTCTCGGTAGTAGCAGGAACAACAGTCTGGACAGCAGGTACAATCGTGGTCTGTATAGAGGTAGGTACATCCTCATATCTCTATGCCTGACTGGCCTCGGCTAAAGATCCCATCATCTAACGCAACTCCTGCATACCTGACTCTAGCCTGTCAATGCGGCATGGGGTAGGCGGATCAATCTGTTCTTGAGGGGTAGGCATACCATCCTGATCGTTCCTCGTCTCAGACGAGCCCGATTGAATCTTATCTCTGGCGGCAGCCCTCTGAGCCCTCGTAGCCTTCGGCGGCATAGTGGTTGGTACAAGAAATAGGATAAGAACAGTGCAATAGTATCATAGGATATAAGGAATTGAAGAAGGAATTGCAAGCAATTTATATTCTAAGGTCACTTAGGCGGAGTACCGTATCGTAAGTATGCCGCGGAACATACACACGCTACGTCACTCTGCTTAAGTTACCTACTCCATCTACCAAGGGTCATCCTATACTTAGAAAGGTAAAACCTAACACTCTGATACCAACTTTGTCATGATCCGAAAAGTACGGAGCGTGACTGGCACTTAAATTAAGAAACGTCTCGAGGCGTACGTAATCTAAGTAAGACAAAACCCAGAAATCAAAACCAAATAAAGCAGTAGAGTGAAGAAAACCCAATTTATTGAAAGCGATTTTAATCAAATAAGTCACATCAGGCTCTTTAAAAGCAACATACATTTTTTTGAAAATTTCGGCAGAGTCTCCTTTGTAAATACTGGCCCCAAACGGATACAAAACGAGAATATATATACAACATGAAATAAGGCATCCCCAAGCGGGAGCTATCTCTTCGCCAAAGACGGACTCAAAATTACACGCAATATATATCATCACCGTGCAAATAAGAATATAAAGGCACAAAGTAATAAAGCATCATGGCAGCTCAAGTGAGCTCGACCCAAAGAACAACATAAAAGTACAAGTCTCACTGTCTCATCTCTAAGTCACTAATACAATAATATAAATGGTAGATACGGTAGATGGAGTACACTAGATACAATACTGATACTAGATGGAAACAAAATAACCCCGCAACCCACCTATAAACAATGCTGCGAGTCCAAGCAAAAGGAGCAAAAGAGGAGGTGCGCCCGCTACTACTGTACTGACGGGTCGGACCTACAAAACACTGTGGCACGACGGGGGTGAGTTGCCAACTCGTGAGTAATAAATAATATCTAATAAGGCTAACGTAAGCATGTACACAATTTCATCACAGCCTACAAATACTAATATGATGCGATGTAATAATATGTATTCAATATGAATGCAATAAACAACACGAGATTTGAATATGATTAACATGGGAAATATGTATTCTTATCTTAGTGAAACATCTGTAATTTAATTGTAGTTTCATCAATGAAATCAATATAAATCTGTGTCAAGCATCGACACCAAATATGAATATCTCATTTATCCCGGGCTCCGACAATCAGAACTGGCCCATAAATCTGATCTCGGGCTCCGGCAATCCGGATTGGCCCAAATCCTCATAACTCAAGACTACGTCGGTATCCTCTGGATATCAGCCGCGTCAGCAAATAACTGGTCGGTAGTGCTCCTCTGCCAGGCTCAACGCCATCATCTGCGACCACCTTGCCCCGGGATACCGCACTGGTTCCACCATGCACCCACAGACGGTTCCTCCTCCTCCTCGAATCAGGTGTATGATACTGCTTAAGCACCGAGAAATCTCATGGTGGACGATATATATATCAAATCACGAGAAAACCGCTACTTACATTTTAAAAATGGTAATACGTTTTCAAATCCTTGCGGTTTCTCCAAATCCATAAATCTCATAAATACAGAAACCCTCGAGAATAATCATAATACATGAATGTCTATGATACTAACAATATGAAATGCGATGCGGAACTAGAATACTATGCGTGAACAATGATGTAATAAGATATCTGCATAATATGACTAGCAATCCTACGTATCCATCTTGATGAATTAAATATATCAAATGCAGGTTTATTAATCATAATTGGCGCAATTGATAAGATTCGGATTTAACAAGCTATATAGTATTCGTGCCATAGCAATTACCAAGGCGTGTGTATCCCCTTGAATAGTGCCCGTGCAACATAAACCAATGGTAATAGTGCGAGTGTCCTATGAGGTACTATCACAGTGAATATATGTAACGTTTCTGAAATCTTTATGCAAGATTTTACGTTTTAGGGTAAAAAAGTCGGTATTTTCCGTTTTAACCGATTGTAATCAAACTTCAATATAGACTTGTTTGCAACTAGTATTATTATAATGAAGCTAGTTTGCGGGTTTTTTGGGTCACTTGGAAGTTTTGGTTCACTTTGAAAATTTTCCCTAATTATAGTATTATTTTAATATGTTATTTAAGCAATTAATTAATTAGTGGTAATTACAATTTTTGTTTTGATTAATTACTTCCGATGTGGATCTGTTCTAATCTAAACACTAGATTAGGCTTAATCCATCCATAGAAATATCTTGATATTTTGAGATTTAAATTGAATTTTTAAAGAAAGAAAAGGTGGTAAAAAGGACATTAAAGCATTTATTAGTATTTATTGCTATTTCTTACTAGAAATTTCAACACATTTTTCACAACCACCCCCCACCCTTGCTCATGGTTGAACCTATCCCTTGCTGCCCTTCTTCTTTCTTCACTCCTTTTCACTTCTAAAAGCTTCACAAAATTGATCAAAAATCATCACTTTATTCCAAAAACTCATAATAAAATCCATACCCACAATTCTTCATGCCTAATCAAGCTTGGATCTTCACTAAAGAGCTTCATTTTGGAGGATTAATTTTGGTGATGTTGCTAAAATTGAAATCTAGTTGTGAGGTATAAACTCTAACCCTAATCTTTAAATTGTTGGTTAATTCTTAAGCTAGCTATTTAAGTGTTTATTATTTATTAAAAGTTCATGTTTTGCAAATTCATGATAATTATTAGAAATTTCAAATTAGGGTTTTGAATGGTTAAAGTGGTTAATCATGAAGTGTAGATTTGGAAAACTTAATCAATTTGTGAGAACGATATTTGTTAAAATTCCTAATTTGTCTAATTGAGTTTTTAGCAAACTAAGTTTTTTCTAAATCCTATTTGGGTGAGACTAAAATTATGGAATTGATTTGTATCACTAAGTTAAGCTACTTTGTGTTGTTGAAAATTGCTAGAATTGTTAAATTTCTAGTTTTGAGTTAAAATGAGCTAAAATGATATAAATTGCTTACTAGGTTTTTGGTAAAAATTAGACATGGGTTTTAATGGACGTGGTGGTGATGTATATATTATTATCTACGATAATTATATGTGTTGTGAATGAGTATTGGTGCGATTGGATTTTTGGCGTGGCAGTTTTCATGAATAGCGACCCTATTTAGGGTTTCGGCTATATTTTTCGGTATTTGGATTCTTGGTTTTGAGTTTTTGATGTTGTATTTGGTCGTTGGATATTTGTGTTAGTGTATATGCCCTAGAGGCCATTACTGTATCATACTAGCTTGTATATTACTTAATGGAAGCTTGGGATATTCAAAGTTGTATAGACAATCTTGCTCAAAATGGTAGTATGCTACTTGGTTTGTCTCTACTTCAATATGTGCATGTGTTTCTTTTAGCATATCGCTTATATATATTAGTGGAGCCCTTAGGATCTTTGCTTGATTACCAGCGTTGTGATGGCAGTCACACTTGTGGGGGCTGGGTAATCTATAAGCACATCCTTATACAGGTCCCTAGTCGTAGGACTATCGAGACAGGGCATCGATACTCCGGAGTAGACTAGCGTATGCGCTGTTCATCCCAGCAGGGGAGGTGGTCTGTCCCACATCCATCAGTACATCGTACTGGAGATAGTATGCGGGTGCTCGTTGGGTTACGAGTACACTGGACAACACTCGTCGAGAACTGTTGGTTGGTATTATACCTATCGTCAGTTATCAGTTCCCAGGTGACATGAGTACAGCTTAGTCCGCTGACTTGATACTGTCACTTCGCCTCGAGTGTGTTCCCACTGTACTTAGATTACTACCATACCACGACTCAAAAGAGTCGTCCAAACAGGTAGTAGTTGGGTGCAGTCCCGAAGCACTTGGAGGCAGTGACGGTTAGACAGCATTCGTCTCTCCCGGTATTGGGGGTTGACATCGCGCTGTGTCTAGGAGAGCCATTACACGAGTAGTTCCTGGCCAGGGCAAGCGAGATATACTGGTAGGTTTCCAGTGTTATCTCAGGGTGTTCTGGGCTACACTCCGACACAACTTGTACCGCTATTAGGGGACTGACGTTCACCACCCCTTAGGCCCGCCATGCGATGTATCAGACGAACAGACCGGACTGTACGGAGATTGTCACATACAGGCGCAGTAGGAGTTCGGATGGGTTTACCTCATCGGCCTTCTTATCGACATCTACCTGGGGACCGTTACGTACAGCTATTGCCACTTGCGGTCTGTGGTTAAACCCACTGCCAGCGTAGTGTCGAGTCTTTAGAGTCCCACACAGAGAGTTTCCCTGCACTGAGCGAAACGTGTAGAGGCCGTATGGTTTTACGGCAGGGCTGCGATCACTTACGTGCACTTGTGTGCGTATGCTGTTCGGACAGGCAATACTAGTGGGTTTTGGTTTAAGCCGGATCCTAGTATTGCAAAGATGGATTTGTTTTGTCTTCTGTGCATTCGCATTCTACGGAATGCGGATGCGGGTGTGTATGCACAGTTTTGAGGAGCGATGAAGGAGGAGGTGCCTCATTAGGGTTTTGGCAGTTGGTTCGGCCAAAACCGTTATGTGGCAGGCTCATTAGGGTTTTGGCAATTCGTTCGGTCAAAACCATTATGAGCCGGAGATATTGTTTACTAATCCTTTTAGTGATAATTTTGTGATGGCTAATTGCATTGACCATTTGACCACCATGACCTCTCTTGACTTTGTTGACCCGTTGACCGGAGTTGACCATTGACCTTCATGAGAGGTCTACACTCTTCTTTGGATTTTCTTTTTCTTTTTGATTATGAAAATGGTCAATTCAATGTAGCATCAACTTTATCATGATAGGATTTGTAATGATGATAGTTTTGCATTATTGCAACCATGGTTCATTTCTTTAGCTCATAATTCATTTCTCATTCTCTCTCTTGCTCTTGCTCATGAGAAGAAAAGAAATGCTCATTGGTTGCTAGCTCCTCCTTCCTCCTCCTCTTGATTTCATCTTTTGATCTCATGTGTTGAGAGAAAAAGATCCCATAAAGACAAACACTTCCATATATCTCTACTACACATCCTAGGGCATCTTGACTAGCGATCTCGTTGCCCTAGTTGCCTCGGCTCGAGGTGGAGCTCGGTGTACATCTCTCGGGTGGATCGTCTTCGATTCAAGGAGGCCGCGGAGGTGACCAAGATCCGGATCGTTCCTCGAAGCTTGAATGGACGAGCGAGACAGCGGAATGAAGACCCGAAGGACCGGTTTCATGAGGTATAATTTCTACGGCATAGTAGTTAAAGCCTCTAGTAGTTTGCTAGTTTCTAGTTTAGCAAAGATCCGTGCTTTAAGTCCATGTTGCCTTGTGCTAAATTATTGTTTTTCGCCGTTTCCGCCTCCCCGTAAGAACCGGGGTGAGCAACATGGACTTACAGTGGTATCAGAGCCTAGCTAAACATAAACTAGCAAGTTAGCAAAGTGTTTAGAATATCGATCGGAAAAAAGTCGCAAAACACACCCTGAGAAAACCAAGTTTCTGGCGATTTTTTATACTGCTCAAAAAGTGATTTAACATATATGAAAAATCGTCTCAGGGTTTTTTAAAAACACTACAGAAAAATGATCCAGTGACTGGATCAAACCACCATGGTTCCGCGGCAATAACATGCTTATTGCCGCGGTTCCGCGGCCGATTTGACTCGGCAGTGGACCGGATTTTGTGCAGTGTTTTAGTTTGGCTGTTTTGGGATTTTTAATACATGTTTTTTCTACCCAGATTTTCCAGAGAGCAAATTGACTTTTGGGGTGGTTAAAAATCCGTATTTTGATCGATATTCCGTAGACTTTGGCTAATGGATATTATCTGTGATGTGATATATGTATTGAACGTCTGCTAATCGCTATACGTCGATTAGTGGGGGTTATACATATTTTTGATCTGTAATGTTGATGGTTTGTGGATATGAACTCGGTTGATTGTCGCGGATGAATAGCCGGGGTGGATGTGAGATGAGAGTTTCTTTTTCTTTCATTCATTTAAAATTTGTAAATTGATGTAATATTATTTATTTGGCCGCACAACCGGGGTGAGGTTGTAGCCGTCATTGTATAATTTCTTTTTACTGTTTTTGCTTCTAGGATAGACCCAAGGAGGGGTGCCCAAACTACCGGGTATCTCGAAGTGCCGAGTGGCCTACTCACAGGTTGAGGGAGGTTGCTTCACTTCGGATACTTGGCGGGTAGTTTGCCGCACCCGTAGGGGTCTAAGGTGGGGTTTGGCTATTCATCGCGAGCGTGTAATCCGCTTTTCGTTGCAGGCTCGAACGAATCGCGGATTCCTAGTATATCCAAAGTGTTCATCTGTGATCTGGATTGGCTATCATTGCTATATATCTATATATGATATCTATTTAGGTGTTGCTTATGTTTTGTTTCCGCACTAGTCCAGCCCCAGCTCTGTCGTTAGTTAAGTAACCTAACGGGTGATGACGGGACCCCGTGGCGAATGCGGATGGCATAAGCGTACGCCATATTTTGGTTGTTTTCTGCAATGGTAGGATTAAATGATGGGACGCATTGGAATTAATGCAAGAAAATAAACACAGTAAAAGTCGTTGGAACACTTTCAAAACCCACTCGGTTCTTTTCAAAAACCAGCTTTTTAAACGCGGAGCTTGAACCACTCCTTTTAAAAGCTATCTCGTTCCATCGATTATATCAAGTTCACTACGTTCACGGTTTCGCCAAAACCATTCATAGCCCTCCGTCATTTCAGTTAAATATTCAGTAGTATTCAAGCTATGTATTTTGACGTTCGCCAAGGCATAGTGATTGGTAGCTGCTGAATATTTATCTGTAGCATAGATAGATGCGTTGGTTTAGGACAGTCGTACTACTATTTTGGCCTTCGTCAAGAGTATGTACGAGTGGGTTCAAATTAACCTGGACAATGACGGGTAGAACTTGACATGTGACTTATGATATGTTGGCCTTCCTCAAAGTCATAAGAGCATGGGGCAAAAATTCACATCGGGAGTTTCAAAAGTACTGAAACTTTCTAGTGTTGCATACCATTTAGAGTGTGATGATTCTGATAGGATTCCTTCAGTTTTGTCACGCGATGATATTTGAATCCCGATCCTACTGTGAGTATATGCTACTCCTCGGGAACTTTCTCGCTTAACGATCAATGCTATAAACCAAGTAGGTGTCTAGAAAGGTGTTAGCGGGGCTACTGTTGGTGATAGTGCCCTCATAGTCAATTATTGGATCACAGGTACGTGATTGCAATGATTGCGGAGGACCTATACCGGTAGGACAGTCTTACTCGAGATGATAGTATGCTATCTGGTTTGCCTTTATCAGTCGTGTACATATTCAGGTGACTGATTACATGTTACACTTTGATAGAGCCCTTAGGATCTTGCTTTACTACCAACAGTATGATGGCGATCATATACGTGAGAGTTGGGTAGTTTATATGCATATCCTTAATTGTGGTCCCTAGTCGTGGGAGTTTCGAGACAGGGCATCGATACTCCGGAGTATACTAGTGTATACAGTCGAGACCCCGACGAGGGGCGGTAGCCGGTCTCACAAGCCACTGGTGTCAGTTGGATCACCTAAGATGTATACAGGTGCTCATTGGGTTATGAGTACACCGGACAGGACTCGCCGGGAATCTGCTAGTTGGTATTATACATATCGTCAGATAACAGTTCCCTGGTGACATGTGTACAGGTTAGTTCATCGGCCTGAGGTCGTCATTTGTCTCGTGTGAGTTCCCACTGTGCTTTGATTTCTACCCTACCACAGCTCAAAGGAGTCGTGCAAACAGGTAGCTTTTGGGTACAGTCCCGAGCCATATGGAGGCACGTGAGCGGATCGGCAGGGGATTCGTCTCTCCCAGTATTGGGGGCGAGATCGTGCTGTGTCTAGGAGAGCCATTACACAAAGCCCACGGCCATGGCAGGAGATTTACTGGTAGGTACTCCAGTAGTATCTCAGGGTGTTATTAGGCTACACTCCGACACGACTTATACTGCTATTGGGGGTCTGACGTTACTAGCCCCCTAGGCAGATATGCGATACTCATAGACGAATGGACCGGACTTTATATACATTGTCACTGTTAGGCTCAGTAGGGTTTCATCATGAGTTCGCTCATCGGCATCCCTTGAGGTCAGTCCATGGGCAGCCGTTACGCATTGCTAGTGCCGCTGACGGTTTATGGTTAAACCCACTGCCAGGGTACTGACGAGTCATTAGAGTCCCCCACAGACAGTTTCCCAAGTTCGGACGAAACGTTGTAGAGGCCGTATGGTTTTATGGCAGGGTTCGGAGAATGCACGTGCGTTTACGCACGTGTCGGTTTTCGGATAGATGATACTGGTCGGCTTTGGTTTAAGCCGGATCCGAGTATTGTATTGAGTAGATATAATATCTTTGTCTCAGTTGCATTTGTATTCGGTCGTAATACAAATGCGGGTATATTTATACAGTTACGGGGTTATCCTGAAATTCGTTTCGGGATCACTTTTGGAAGTTGCCAGTTTCCAGTTTTCTATCAGCCGTCTTTTACCATTCGGTTAAAGACGGATTTATCTTTTCTTGAGATGAGTGTGGAAGTTTCTAGAAGCATCTAGATGAGGTGACTAGGTTGAATGGTGTTGTATTTTCATTGGTTGCTTTTGGTGTGTTCACATTTTGTGTTCACACTAGAGATATTTGTTTGTGTTCACACTAGAGATATTTGTTCTTAAGGTCACCACTTCCCTCCTACACTCACCCCCCTCTCTTGCTATATATGGCCGTCCCCCTTCCCCCTCTCTCACTCACTCACTTGATGTTTCATTTGGTAAAAAGATTATGATAGATTTTGGGGTGCATGGAATTTCACAGCTCATTTCATTCCATCACCCGATTCCCATGGCAACTTCATTAACCGATCGTCCACGGCTTTGGATGAAGCGAGACAAAGTCTTCTACTCATTCTCTACATCATTCTTGGTCGTCTCTTTTAGCAAACTTGACGACCGAGTTGCCTCGAGTCAGAGGCGGGAGCCCGTTTAAAGAATCGTTGACGTGGTGCCACCTGGACGAGGAGATCGGAGATCGACGAGATCGGAGCAGCCGCAACGGAGCGTGGGATGATGGTTAAAGAACGAAGGACTCGGATCGTTCGGTATAACCTTTCTACACTCTTTACAGTTTGTTAGTTTAGCGATAATGGCAGATCCGGGTTATAGTATACGATAGCGCCAGTTAAAAGTTTTTTGTTCCGCATTTGGCGTCTGTAGACGGCCGGGGCGCTACCGTAGACTTACAGCTACGCCCACAGGGAAAATAGGTTACTTAATTAAGGAACTTCGCGAAAGCGTTGGAAAACCTCCCTCGAAGTAACGACACTGGCTTGGCTGAACGGTTAAGCAAGTATTGTACGGTGAGATTGATCCCGACTAATTCTTCCTTTATGGTTTGAGGAGGGATTCGAGAGATAGTGAGAGCCATCCTGTTTAGATAAATTAAAAACCAATCTAAACTTGCAAGAGCATCATGCTGAGTATTTTCTTCTCTCTCTCTTAATTGCAGCGACCCAGTGACCGCACCTAGGTTACATCTAGATAATAAAATGACTGAATCTGACTGTTATGACTGGCAAAGGTCTGTCCAGATGTCCGTTGCCCATAACAAGCTGGGACACCTCTTAACTAATCCAACCCCTGCCGTCTCAGGTCTAGTTTCCCCTGTCACGGATATTAATATCCGTAGGACATCGGAAGAAGACTGTGCGAAAGCCAAGTGCCTCGTGTTAGCCTCAGTTGATGGTGTAAACCAGAGGCAGCACGAGAAGATGGACTTAGTTTCTATCTTCCTCCATAACAAAGATTTATATGGAGAGCAATCTCATATCGCAAGATATGAGACCTCGAACGAATTGCTTCCAGCTAGGTTGGCTATCGGGTCATCTGTAGGGGGCAACGTCCTTACAGAGACCAGCTCTTTTGAGCTCTCGGACCTGAAGACCACGTTGAAGAACGGGTCAGATGCTGACTTAGTTCAACAGTCTCTACCTACTACCCTGAAGGAAACCAGGGAAGTAGAAAGAAAGGGAAGGGCAGAAGTTTCGGGAATGGATGTAGTAAAAGAAGGATGTTCCTATTGTTACGGGATTGAATATGGGCAGAAGGATTGCAGGGCTTCCAAAGCCAGTAGCCAGAATTCGAAGCATGTTGTGGCTTCGACTTCGGGTGTGTTTGTAATAGAGAACTATATGTCAGTTTGTTGGGTTCCTAGGCACTCTCAAGAGGTCTCACAAGGAATCAACCATGCCAATATAAAATTTTATGGTGCCGAGAAACCCTAAACTACGGATCGTTGGCTAGATGTCTAGGCGAAAAAACAACTAGTTAACTACTTTAACTAAGTGAACACGGAAATACAACCTTTGTAGATCCGGTGCTCCACCTCCATTGCTCCGCAATGAAGTCTCCTCGCTGTCCATAACAAGTCCCGGGCTCTAGCGTCGGCTTCATCGGAGAATGGACGGGCTAGGTCATCGATGTCCATGCCGAAGATGATCTACGTCGAGGCATCGCTAAATCAAGCTCCGACTTCACCAAGTCAAGAAACTTGTGAAGAAAACACACTCTACTACTTGGCAAGAGGTAGAGGATGAAGAAATAGGAAGTGGGTAGACTTTAGAATTGGATTTCTCACTCATTTCATCAATCCACCATTGATGTAGTCAAGCTTTTCATCTTGAGTTTTAGGAAGAAGAAGAAGAAAGTGTTATGACAAGTTATTTAGAAAATAGAAAATAAAAGAATACTTATCATAATCAACCATGGTCAAGTGTAGAGAATTAACTAAGGTTAGATTAATGGTTGGGGTTAAAGATAAAGACAAAGTGGTCACTTTGGTCAAAGCTTCATGAAGCTTCAAAAAGCTTCATGAAAGAAAATAAAGAAACCATTTTGCTTTTCTTTTATGCTTTTATCAATATCCAAAATGAATAAACAAATGATTAAATGAAAAAGCAAAACCCTAATCATTAAGTTAAACATGGTTTAATTCTATACACTTAACCAAAAGGCATGTATCATCAAACATGATACAAGCAAGTGCACAAAATCATATCGCATATGCAATGCGCACATCCGAGTGAGAAAATCCATTTAATGTGAACCGATACTAGTTAATGCAAAGTAATATATCAAATATATAATTATGCATTAAATCATTAAATCAACACTTGATTTAACGATCCGGTCATATCGCATATAACCGACTAGTATCATTAGTAACAACTTATCGAATCAACACTTGATCCGATAACCCGGCTATATCGCATATAACCGATCAATGTCACATCGCGAGAATCGAATACAGTATCACATACTGGTATTATTCTCGGTCCCGCACATATCTCATATGCGCTCCTATTTCGTTTCGCTTGAGCCAGGAAACCTCTGTGTAGGACTCTAAAGACTCGTCAATACGCCGGCAGCGGATGATGATCATATCAAACATCCACAAGCCGCAAGCGGTCTGCTAAATGTAACGGCCACCCGGGTATTGAGCGATCTAAAGATCGACGAGCAAGCCCGCTCACACTCCAGTGAATCCAACCAGTAACACTACCGTACAGTCCGGTCTGATCGTCTGATCTGTCGCATATCTCGCCTAGGGGTGGTAAACGTCAGACCCCAATAGCTCGATAGGTCGTGTCGATATGAGGTCTATAACAATTCGAGAAACTACTGGTAACACTTACCAGTAAATCTCAGCAACCCTGGCCAGGGATTTCCTGTTATAGCCAATCGAACACAGCGCAACATTAACCCCCTATACCGGGAGAGACGAATCCCCTCCTATCGCTCATTGCCTCCATGTGACTCGGGACTGTACCCAAAAACCACCGTTTTGCACGCCCTCTTGGACGTGGTAAGATGGAAATCAAAGCACAGTGGGAACCACACAAGACTCTATGACGATCTCGGGTCAACAGACTACTCTGTACCAGTGTCACCAGAGAACTGCCATCTGACATTAGGTATAATACCATCTGGGAGTTCTCGGCGAGTCCGTCCAGTGTACCCAGTCTCTACTGAGCACCCGTATATCATCTCTGATGTCAAACACCAATGGATATGGGATCATCCATCGCCCATCTGTATGGGTCGAGAAGGTATACGCTAGTCTACTCTGGTATATCGATGCCCCGTCTCGATACACCCACGACTAGGGACTTTGAAGGATGTACTTATGGACTACCATGTCCCCACTAGTATGATCCGCATCATAGTCCAGGTAGTCAAGTACATATCCTAAGGGCTTTACCAACATGTAACAGAGAGACAATCAGCATACACGTTAAGGTAAAAGGTAACCAGATAGCATACTATCATGTCGAGCAAGAAAGACCTCCCTATATATGTCCCAGCATCCACTACAATATACATCCTATGTACAGTAATGGCCTCTAGGGCATACATATAACTAACAATCTCCCACTTGCACTAGGGCCATCTGTAGCAGTGGTTGAATTATCTCATACTCAACCATCCCATGAAAGTCTCTCTCTGGGAACAGGCCTTTGTGAGTGGATCCGCTGTGTTGTCCTCTGAGTCTACTCTCCTAACCTCGATCTTCTTGGAGATCAACTATCTCCGTGATCAGGCGATACTGCCTTAGAATAAGTCTGGATCACTGATGTGACCGGCATTCCTTGGCATAAGCCACAACTCCATTGTCTCACAATGGTAGGAACATAGTTCATCTCATGAACTAATATACACCCAAACATCCTCTTTGGTAGCATCTTAAGTAGAGATGTATCCAGCCTTTATCGTCTAGTATGTCACGGTATCTAGTTTGGAACTCTTCCAACATACCGTCCCTTTACTGAGGGTAAAGACAATGCCTGTGACTGACATTCAGTCGTCTTTATCACCCTGGAACCCTTCCAGTGATTCTCCCCAGGATCAATTGGTACTATCTCACTACAACTAGTGAGAATCCTAACATCCAATTAAATCTATCTCATAGATCTAAAACTCAGGATTTATGAGGTATCATTTTGATCCTACACGGAAAATCATTGTGATAAACGGAGATTGATCGAGCGTAGCATAAGAAACTCTTTTCTTATCAAGAGTATGTCATCCACGTACTTTACGAGGATCACCACCATACTCCCTACTACCTTTTTGTTTATACAAGGTTCATCTACCATTTTGATGATGTCAAACTCTTTGACTAATCCATCAAAACAGATGTTCCAACTCCGCGATGCCTGTTTTATCCTATAAAACATCTTGCACACGTTTCCGCTGCTCCCACTGTCTACGAAGCCCTCTGGCTGTCTACTTATAGACGCTCTCTTCTAAAACATCATTTAGAAAAGCAGTCATGACACCCAACCACCAGATATCGTAGTTATGGTATGTAGCCATGACAAGTAGGATCTGGATGGACTTAAGCATAGCTACTTGAAAAGGTTTCATCATTATCCACACCTGGTCAATGATGCAAACTTTTAACAAGTCTAGCTTTGAAAGTCTCAACTTTTCCATCTACACCAAGTAATCTTCTCAAGATATACTTGCTCCTGATGGGGATTTAACCCTTCAGATATAGCAACTAAAGTCCATACTTTGTTGGTGTATAAGGATTCCATCTCAGATCAATAAACATCCAGCCATTCTTACAGAGTCTTACTCTCGATGGCCAGCTCGAAGCTAGTTAGGTCATCATCTCATGATGCAATCCTCGCTCCCACTGTCATAGAGAAACAGAAGTATCTCTCAGGTGGGTGAGGAACCCTACTAGATCGGCGGAGAGGCTGAGGTTCGTTGGTATCTATTGAATCCTTTGGTTCTACCAAATCATCTGCTATAGTTTGCATAGCTGGAACCTTTCCAGTTGTACATAACAGATCTTGCCTCGAGTTTGTCCGGATTTTTCTTTTAGACATAGGCCGGACAACCCCAAATCTTAACTAGCTTAAGACATGGGCTCTTCCCATACCATATCATATATGGGGTGGTAGGCAACTGATTTGATTCGAACCCTATTCAATAGGTATGCAGCTTCTCAAGCGCATAACTCCCAAAAAGGAAATAGGTAACTCAGTAGTACTCATCATAGAGCACACCTTATCATATAGGGTGTTATTGCTCCACCCCGATATACCATCGTGCTATGGTGTATTCAGAGGAGTAATGCTGAGAGAGAATCTCATTCTCCTTTAGAATAATCCAGGATTTTCGTGCTCAAGTATTCTCCTCCTTGATCACATCAAAGGAAATAATACTTTTACCCGTATTGGTTCTCTACTTCCAACTTATATTCTATGAATATCTCAAAAGGTTCGGACTTGTGTTTCAACAGGAACATAGGTCTGAATATCGAAAGATCATCAGAGAATGTAATGAAGTACAAAGAACCGGTCCTGGCATGTGTAGACAGGGGACCTACATACATCAACATGTATTATCCCAAGAGTTCACTAACTCTTTCTCTGTTTCCAATAAACAGAGCTAGTGTCATTATATCTTTGTGACATGACTGGCAAGTTTCACAAGATGTAGATTCAAACTGATTTAAATATGCATCTACATGTAACTTCAGCTAGTCGGGTCACATTGATCTGACCTAGTCTACAATACCTCAAGAAGGATTCGTTCATTTCTGAACTCTTCCTCTTGTGTGTGTTCCATATACTAAGAACTGTATTTTGATTTAGAACATCAATGCTTTTAGATAACGTGCCTGAACCGATCAACTTTTGATATAGGAAATGTTCAAAACATTATCCAAAAATACAAAATTTTATCATTTCTTTACTAATAAAGAGACTGATATGATTTTGTATATCAGGTTCGGTATCTAATAACATTCGTTCAGAATCAATGTATTGTAATACAGGGTGACAGTGACCGACAGACTTGGCTGCAACTCTTGCCCCGTTTTCTGCCTCATGAAACTTATCACCCGTTCTCAGTTCTCTACCTTTCTGTAGCCCTATGTAACAGATTACATATCTGGGATCCTAATTTGGTATCACATACCCAGGACATAAAGGATACTGAGAAACAGTTCTGTATAATGAACAAACCCGAAGATGATGCATCAGCATGCACTCTCTTCGTTTGGGCGGCTCGGGAAATCTGGTATTCCCCAATTTCCTGCTCTGTCTTATAACAATTATAAGTTGGAGCGGGACCAACGTTCCCCAGCTCAGTATAACAAGCGGGTTCGGTCAATATTCCGTTTTATTATCTTGATTAAGGCGTGACAAGGTCGCTACCTGGAGAGAGAGAGAGAAGAAAACACTCAGCGTGCGCTCTTGCAAGAATAGATTGGTAATTATTTTATCTAATCAGGATGGCTCCCACTGCTTTTTATCAAATCTTCCTTCAAACCCTAAAAGGAAAGACTAGCCGGGATTAATTACACATTACAAGTTCGCCAATCTTTCAGCCAGGCCAGTGTCGGTACTTTGAGGGAGGTCCCACGTGCTTTCGCACGAACCTAATTAATGTAAACCTCGTTTTCCCTGAGGCGTAACCTCGTTAACACTTTTCTAGACACCTACTTGATCGGCTAATTGTAATGTGTAAAACTCTCCCAGGAGTAACAATTATTCGCAGCGGGTATCGGGATCCAACTATCTTATAGAAGGTATGCAATCTCATTGCAAATTTCAACACTTGAAATTCCCGATAATATTTTGCCCCTAACGTGCTATGACCTTGACGAAAGCCAACAAACCATAGCCCGCTAGTCAAGTTCAACCCGTACATTTCTTGATCGAATTAAACCCACCCGCACGACCCTTGACGAAAGCCAACAAAGCCGCACGACTACCCTAATCCAATCGCATCGTATGCTAGCAGATAAGCAGCATATAGCTACCGCACACTGCACCTTGACGAAAGCCAACAAATGCAGCACGAATACTATATACAACTTATCTGAAATGACGGAGGGCTACGACAGGTTTTTCTGAAAACCTATTGCGTAATGAACTTGATATCGTTGTAGAATCAAATGATTTTTAAAATGGAGTGTTTTTTAGGCTTTTCTAGTTTTGCTAAAGGAGTCACTCCCGGTGAAGGGATCGTCGGTCCTTTCCTCGTCGAATGAGGTGCGGGATATATCACATATATCACTGTGCAAAGCAAAAACTCTTAAAAGCAATCAAAAGACAAACCGACTGTGTAGCATCTGCCAGTTATTGCTAAAGGAGTCACTCCCGGTGAAGGGATCTCGGTCCTTTCCTCATCGAATAAGGTGCAGGATATATCACATATACCGATGTGCAAAGCAAGAACTGTAGCTACCAGTTTTATTTTTGAAATTCAATTCTACAACATCTTAGGTTTCTTTTATTTCATTAATCACATTAATGAAGTCCCATCATTTAAGTACCTAAACATCACAGATAAATACGACGTACACTTATGCCATCCGCATTCGCCTCGATGTCCCCTCGTGCACCGTTAGGTTAGGTAACTAACGGCAGAGCGGGGCAGGGCTAGCGCGGGTGTAAAACATAAGTAACGTCTATATAATATATCATATATACTATATACTGTATCTATCACAGAACATCACATGATCACATCACAGATATCGCAGCAGAAGAATCATATGAAATATTGGATATACTAGGACGTCCATGTTTTCAATACGAGCCAGTATAAAACACGGATTCCACGGTCGCGATGAATAGCCAAACCCACACCCCTAGACCCCTACGAGAGCGGCAAGCAACCCTACCAATTCTGGAGTTAGGAGACCCGGACTCGACTCCTCGAGTTGGTCTCCCACTGGACTCCAGAACCCGGTTACTTGTGCCCTCCTCCTTGGGTCTATCCTAGTGCGGAAAAGTAAATAATATACAAAGGGTGACAACTTCCGCAACCTGGAAGCGCCCCAATAAAAAAATATTACATACAAGTTTTTACATGAATGAAAATGAAAAACACTCATCTCACATAAAAACCCCCGGCTATTCAAACACGACGATCCAATATAACATATCCAGCAACACATAACATCACATGTCATCAACGTAAGTAAATATGTCCATCCCAATTGTCGTTGACATATAGCAACGAAACCGGCGATATCACATATTACACTTACGGTCACAGAAAAGAAAATGTAAAACTACAACAGTTGGAATCCGCAACCTCCTCAGACATCGCATGCCTGACCAAATGAATTACTTAGACATCGTATGCCTAACAATTATAAACCCCGCATTTTAGTCTCATTATCGAAAACACTTTTCAATATCAAGTCGGGTAATTCAACAAGATTCCCGACATCCTGATCGAATGCTCGTCGCAAACTTTAGTAGGCGGCCGCACCCCCGATACCGTCGACTAAGTGCACCAAGGCGGAACACCGCTACCGCGAGCACCCGGACGGATGCTTTCGGCGATGGGGTTCTCCTACAATCACTTGGTCGGGGCTATGGAGTGAGGCTGTCTATTAAGTTTACCCGGCGAGTATCCGCGTACGCTACGTGATTGCGACGGACTTTTGATCACATCAAAATTCCGTGGCAACCGATCAAGTGGGACTAAACTGCTATGTTTATAACATTCATTCAGTTATCTCATAACCTATTGTGAATTCCAATTATTGTATCACATTCCAGATAAACAGAAAATGTTAAACTTTTCGATCGAACAGTCAAACACCCAAGTTTTCCCGATATAGCTCAACACATGAAATAAGTCTAACAACATTCCGTTCGTGCCTCAGTACCAACGGTCCAGCCGTAGAAGGGTCAAGCCAACGCCTCACATATGGCACGCCGTACTGCCCCAAACTCGAAGGTTCAAAGGGCAGTTCAAGACGGTCACATAATCGAGTTAAGGTTTGTTGTCTTCTAGAGGGTCCATCGCGTTACTTGCACTACTTAGAACGTCGTTAAACTATGGAAAATCCAACACTTGGAAATTTCCCGACAGGGAAAAGTTGGGTATTTATATCCGGTTGAACTTTTTAACATATTCTAAAAATTTATCCGGAAAGCCACACAGACAAAATTTGATACTCCGATCGAAACACCGAATCCCCAAAACAATCCCAGATTATTCAACTCTTGAATAAATATTAAAAATACACAAACACCCAAGTTTTCCCGATACAGCTCAATACATGAAATAAGTCTAACAACATTCCGTTCGTGCCTCAGTACCAACGGTCCAGCCGTAGAAGGGTCAAGCCAACGCCTCACATGTGGCACGCCGTACTGCCCCAAACCCGAAGGTTCAAAGGGCAGTTCAAGACGGTCACATAATCGAGTTAAGGTTTGTTGTCTTCTAGAGGGTCCATCGCGTTACTTGCACTACTTAGAACGTCGTTAAACTATGGAAAATCCAACACTTGGAAATTTCCCGACAGGAAAAAGTTGGGTATTTATATCCGGTCGAACTTTTTAACATATTCTAAAAATTTATCCGGAAAGCCACACAGACAAAATTTGATACTCCGATCGAAACACCGAATCCCCAAAACAATCCCAGATTATTCAACTCTTGAATAAATATTAAAAATACCCAGAGAACTCATCACTGTTAAATAGGAGTTACTGTGCAAAAGAATTTAAATACTGTGGCCGTACGGCCGCGGATCCGCCGCATGAGCCTTGCTCATGCCGCGAAACCGCGGTGGAAAAGTTGAATTAGGTCCACGAAATTTACAGTAATTCCTAGAAAACCCTGCTTGATTTTCTGCATATTTTTAATGTGGAAAAATGCATAGTTTTGAAAAAAGGACAGAGAGCATGGGAAAAATGAGGTTTCGGGTTCGTTCAGGTTTCAAATTCCGTCTAGACTTCGCCTAAGGCTCTAGCTAGGCTCTGATACCACTGTAGGGTTCCTAGGCACTCTCAAGAGGTCTCACAAGGCATCAACCATGCCAATATAAAATTTTATGGTGCCGAGAAACCCTAAACTACGGATCGTTGGCTAGATGTCTAGGCGAAAAAGCAACAAGTTAACTACTTTAACTAAGTGAACACGGAAATACAACCTTTGTAGATCCGGTGCTCCACCTCCATTGCTCCGCAATGAAGTCTCCTCGCTGTCCATAACAAGTCCCGGGCTCTAGCGTCGGCTTCATCGGAGAATGGACGGGCTAGGTCATCGATGTCCATGCCGAAGATGATCTACGTCGAGGCATCGCTAAATCAAGCTCCGACTTCACCAAGTCAAGAAACTTGTGAAGAAAACACACTCTACTACTTGGCAAGAGGTAGAGGATGAAGAAATAGGAAGTGGGTAGACTTTAGAATTGGATTTCTCACTCATTTCATCAATCCACCATTGATGTAGTCAAGCTTTTCTTCTTGAGTTTTAGGAAGAAGAAGAAGAAAGTGTTATGACAAGTTATTTAGAAAATAGAAAATAAAAGAATACTTATCATAATCAACCATGGTCAAGTGTAGAGAATTAACTAAGGTTAGATTAATGGTTAGGGTTAAAGATAAAGACAAAGTGGTCACTTTGGTCAAAGCTTCATGAAGCTTCAAAAAGCTTCATGAAAGAAAATAAAGAAACCATTTTGCTTTTCTTTTATGCTTTTATCAATATCCAAAATGAATAAACAAATGATTAAATGAAAAAGCAAAACCCTAATCATTAATTTAACCATGGTTTAATTCTATACACTTAACCAAAAGGCATGTATCATCAAACATGATACAAGCAAGTGCACAAAATCATATCGCATATGCAATGCGCACATCCGAGTGAGAAAATCCATTTAAAGTGAACAGATACTAGTTAATGCAAAGTAATATATCAAATATATAATTATGCATTAAATCATTAAATCAACACTTGATTTAACGATCCGGTCATATCGCATATAACCGACTAGTATCATTAGTAACAACTTATCGAATCAACACTTGATCCGATAACCCGGCTATATCGCATATAACCGATCAATGTCACATCGCTAGAATCGAATACAGTATCACATACTGGTATTATTCTCGGTCCCGCACATATTTCATATGCGCTCCTATTTCGTTTCGCTTGAGCCAGGAAACCTCTGTGTAGGACTCTAAAGACTCGTCAATACGCCGGCAGCGGATGATGATCATATCAAACATCCACAAGCCGCAAGCGGTCTGCTAAACGTAACGGCCACCCGGGTATTGAGCGATCTGAAGATCGACGAGCAAGCCCGCTCACACTCCAGTGAATCCAACCAGTAACACTACCGTACAGTCCGGTCTGATCGTCTGATCTGTCGCATATCTCGCCTAGGGGTGGTAAACGTCAGACCCCAATAGCTCGATAAGTCGTGTCGATATGAGGTCTATAACAATTCGAGAAACTACTGGTAACACTTACCAGTAAATCTCAGCAACCCTGGCCAGGGATTTCCTGTTATTGCCAATCGAACACAGCGCAACATCAACCCCCTATACCGGGAGAGACGAATCCCCTCCTATCGCTCATTGCCTCCATGTGACTTGGGACTGTACCCAAAAACCACCTTTTGCACGCCCTCTTGGACGAGGTAAGATGGAAATCAAAGCACAGTGGGAACCACACAAGACTCTATGACGATCTCGGGTCAACAGACTACTCTGTACCAGTGTCACCAGAGAACTGCCATCTGACGTGAGGTATAATACCATCTGGGAGTTCTCGGCGAGTCCGTCCAGTGTACCCAGTCTCTACTGAGCACCCGTATATCATCTCTGATGTCAAACACCAATGGATATGGGATCATCCATCGCCCATCTGTATGGGTCGAGAAGGTATACGCTAGTCTACTCTGGTATATCGATGCCCCGTCTCGATACACCCACGACTAGGGACTTTGAAGGATGTACTTATGGACTACCATGTCCCCACTAGTATGATCCGCATCATAGTCCAGGTAGTCAAGTACATATCCTACGGGCTTTACCAACATGTAACAGAGAGACAATCAGCATACACGTTAAGGTAAAGGGTAACCAGATAACATACTATCATGTCGAGCAAGAAAGTCCTCCCTATATATGTCCCAGCATCCACTACAATATACATCCTATGTACAGTAATGGCCTCTAGGGCATACATATAACTAACACAGTTATCCCTACTTCCTGGGTATTAGATACCGGATCAGGATCTCATATCTGTAATTCGTTACAGGCTCTGAGAAACCGTAGGGTTATCAAGAAAGGTGATATGACTCTCAGGGTTGCTAACGGAATGAGCATGTATGCTGAATCCGTACAGGAATATTATCTAGGACTGACAACTGGGCAGATATTGATTCTGCGTGACTGTTTTTATGTACCAGGTGCGACTTGTAATATCATATCTGTATCCTTACTTTCTAAGGAAGGGTATGATTTTACTTTTGTATGCGATGTAGTAAACATCTACCTAAATCAAGTTCTGATTGGGTCAGGTACATTGAAAAACGGTATATACGTTTTGAATCAAGCTCAGGACTTCAGTGTCCAGAACACACTTAAAAGAAAGTCTCCGGAATTAAATCAGGCTTTCTTATGGCATTGTAGATTGGGTCACATTAATGAGACACGATTGACAAAGTTACATAAAGAAGGATACTTGGATCCGTTCGAGTATCAGTCTTATGCCACTTGTGAATCTTGTCTCATGGGAAAGATGACAAAGACTCCGTTCACTGGACACGGAGAAAGAGCAAGTGAGCTCTTGGGACTCATACACAGTGATGTGTGTGGTCCATTGTCTATACATGCGCGAAGTGGTTATTCATACTTCATTACTTTCACAGATGATTTCTCTAGGTATGGACATATCTTCTTGATGAAGCATAAATCCGAGGCCTTTGAGAAATTTCGGGAATACAAGAATGAAGTTGAAAAACAAACAGGCAAAAGTATCAAGACACTGAGATCTGATCGAGGTGGTGAATACTTGAGTGCCGAGTTTCTGGACTTCTTAAAAGAGAACGGAATTCTCTCTCAGCTTACTCTTCCATATACACCACAACACAACGGTGTATCGGAAAGGAGGAATCAAACCCTATTGGATATGGTTCGTTCCATGATGAGTAAAGCTGAGTTACCGCGATCCTTCTGGGGTTATGCACTAGAATCAGCTGCATATCTTTTGAACAAGGTTCCCTCCAAGACTGTGCCTACCACACCATATCAGATGTGGTGTGGGAAGAAACCCCAACTTCAATATTTTAAGATATGGGGATGTCCAGCATTTGTAAAAAAGCAGCATGCGGACAAGCTCGAGGCACGCTCAGTACTGTGTAAGTTTGTGGGATACCCAAAGAACTCCAGGGGGTATTTTTTCTATTACGCAGAGGAACAAAAGGTTTTTGTTTCTCGTCATGCCCACTTTCTGGAACATCAGCTTTTAGAAAAAGAAGTAAGTGGGAGCGCAATAGAACTGGAAGAAATTCCAGAACCGCAAGCTATTACTGAAACCTTGGTAGAACCAGAAGGTTCAAGAGAACCGGACATCCCAGCGCCACTCCACAGGAGTAGTAGGCAGTCTCATCCGCCCGAGAGATACTACGGTTTTCTCATAGACGGGGATAGAGAGGATTGCACTATGGATTATGGTGAGCCTACTAGCTTCAAGCAAGCCATTCAGAGCGGTGACTTGGTAAAATGGCTAGATGCAATGCGGACCGAGATGGAGTCCATGTATACCAACAAAGTTTGGACTTTGGACTTTGCTCCAGAAGGGGTAAAACCCGTAGGATGCAAACGGATCTTCAGAAAGAAGATTGGTGTAGATGGGCAGGTTGAAACCTATAAAGCTAGACTTGTTGCAAAGGGTTTTCATCAAAGACCTGGTTTGGACTATGACGAGACTTTTTCTCCAGTGGCTATGCTCAAATCCATTCGGATCCTTCTTGTCATTGCTACTTTCCACGATTATGAGATCTGGCAGATGGACGTAAAGACGGTTTTCCTAAATGGAAATTTGGAAGAGTGCGTCTATATAGATCAGCCGGAGGGATTCATTCAGAGTGGGAGTAGCGGTAAAGTGTGCAAGTTGCTCAAGTCCATCTATGGACTGAAGCAGGCATCGCGGAGTTGGAACATCTGCTTCGATGATACTGTCAAAGAATTCGACTTTATCAAAAACCTAGATGAACCATGCATTTACAGTAAGATTGTAGGGAGAACTGTGGTATTCCTCATCTTGTACGTGGATGACATTCTCCTAATAGGAAATGATATTCATATGCTACAGTCAGTCAAAGGATTCTTGTCGCAGAGGTTCTCCATGAAGGACCTGGGCGATGCCAACTACATTCTGGGGATCCAGATCTATCGTGATTGATCTAAGAGGATGTTGAGACTTTCACAGTCCAGGTACATTGACACCATACTAAAAAGATTCAGTATGGAAGATTCAAAGCGCGGTAATTTACCGGCTTGTCACGGGATCACCCTCTCCAAAGAGATGTCTCCCAAGACTGATTTGGAAAGGGATCGCATGTCTATTATACCCTACGCTTCTGCGGTAGGCTCTATAATGTATGCGATGTTATGTACCAGACCAGATGTAGCATACACATTAAGCGTTGTAAGCCGGTATCAGTCGGACCCAGGGGAGAAATACTGGATAGCGGTAAAGAACATTCTCAAGTACCTGAGAAGGACTAAGGAGATGTTCTTGGTGTATGGCGGAAAAGACCTCCAGATCGAGGCCTTTGCTGACTCCAGCTTCCAGAGTGACAAGGATGACTCCAAGTCCATGTCGGGTTATGTCTTTACCCTCAATGGAGGGGCGGTTTGCTGGAAGAGTTCCAAGCAGGAGACCGTTGCTGACTCAACTATGGAAGCGGAGTACATAGTTGCTTGCGATGCCGCAAAGGAAGCTGTCTGGATGAAGAAGTTCCTTACGGAGCTTCAGGTGGTTCCTACCATTGTTGATCCGATACCGCTGTATTGCGACAACAACGGAGCTATAGATTTAGCGAACCCAGGTCCCATCAGAAGTCTAGGCACATTTTGAGGCGGTACCACCTGATCAGGGAGATCGTAGATCGCCGGAAGATCGAGGTGAAGAGAGTAAATTCGGAGAATAAGACTGCAGATCTACTCACGATGGCCCTACCCCAGACTCAGTTCGAGCGGCTGATCGAGATGATAGGTCTTCGATAAGCCAGTACATGGCCTTAGTGCAAGTAGGAGATTGTTAGTGTATATGCCCTAGAGGCCATTACTGTATCATACTAGCTTGTATATTACTTAATGGAAGCTTGGGATATTCACAGTTGTATAGACAATCTTGCTCAAAATGGTAGTATGCTACTTGGTTTGTCTCTACTTCAATATGTGCATGTGTTTCTTTTAGCATATCGCTTATATGCATATTAGTGGAGCCCTTAGGATCTTTGCTTGATTACCAGCGTTGTGATGGCAGTCACACTTATGGGGGGTGGGTAATCTATAAGCACATCCTTATATAGGTCCCTAGTCGTAGGACTATCGAGACAGGGCATCGATACTCTGGAGTAGACTAGCGTATGCGCTTCTCATCCCAGCAGGGGAGGTGGTCTGTCCCACAGCCATCAGTACGTCGTACTGGAGATAGTATGCGGGTGCTCGTTGGGTTATGAGTACACTGGACAGGACGCGTTGGGAACTATTGGTTGGTATTATACCTATCGTCAGTTATCAGTTCCCAGGTGACATGAGTACAGCTTAGTCCGCTGACTTGACACTGCCACTTCGCCTCGAGTGTGTTCCTACTGTACTTAGATTACTACCCTACCACGGCTCAAAGGAGTCATGCAAACATGTAGTAGTTGGGTGCAGTCCCGAAGCACTTGGAGGCAGTGACGGTTAGACAGGATTCGTCTCTCCCGGTATTGGGGGTTGATATCGCGCTGTGTCTAGGTGAGCCATTACACGAGTAGTCCCTGGCCAGGACAAGGGAGATATACTGGTAGGTTTCCAGTGTTATCTCAGGGTGTTCTGGGCTACACTCCGACACGACTTGTACCGCTATTAGAGAACTGACGTTCACCACCCCCTAGGCCTGCCATGCGATGTATCAGACGAACAGACCGGACTGTACGGAGATTGTCACATACAGGCTCAGTAGGAGTTCGGATGGGTTTACCTCATCGGCCTTCTTATCGACATTTACCTGGGGACCGTTACGTACAGCTATTGCCGCTTGCGGTCTATGGTTAAACCCACTGCCAGCGTAGTGTCGAGTCTTTAGAGTCCCATACAGAGAGTTTCCCTGCACTGAGCGAAACGTGTAGAGGCCGTATGGTTTTACGGCAGGGCTGCGATCATTTACGTGCACTTTTGTGCGTATGCTGTTCGGACAGGCAATACTAGTGGGCTTTGGTTTAAGCCAGATCCTAGTATTGCACAGATGGATTTGTTTTGTCTTCTGTACATTCGCATTCTACGGAATGCGGATGCGGGTGTGTATGCACAGTTTTGAGGAGCGATGAAGGAGGAGGTGCCTCATTAGGGTTTTGGCAGTTGGTTCGGCCAAAACCGTTATGTGGCAGGCTCATTAGGGTTTTGGCAATTCGTTCGGTCAAAACCATTATGAGCCGGAGATATTGTTTACTAATCTTTTTAGTGATAATTTTGTGATGGCTAATTGCATTGACCATTTGACCACCATGACCTCTCTTGACTTTGTTGACCCGTTGACCGGAGTTGACCATTGACCTTCATGAGAGGTCCGCACTCTTCTTTGGATTTTCTTTTTCTTTTTGATTATGAAAATGGTCAATTCAATGTAGCATCAACTTTATCATGATCGGATTTGTAATGATGATAGTTTTGCATTATTGCAACCATGGTTCATTTCTTTAGCTCATAATTCATTTCTCATTCTCTCTCTTGCTCTTGCTCATGAGAAGAAAAGAAATGCTCTATGGTTGCTAGCTCCTCCTTCTTCCTCCTCTTGATTTCATCTTTTGATCTCATGTGTTGAGAGAAAAAGATCCCACAAAGACAAACACTTCCATATATCTCTACTACACATCGTAGGGCATCTTGACTAGCGATATCGTTGCCCTAGTTTCCTCGGCTCGAGGTGGAGCTCGGTGTACATCTCTCGGGTGGATCGTCTTCGACTCAAGGAGGCCGCGGAGGTGACCAAGATCCGGATCGTTCCTCGGAGCTTGGATGGAAGAGCGGGACAGCGGAATGAAGACCCGAAGGACCGGTTTCATGAGGTATAATTTCTACGGCATAGTAGTTAAAGCCTTTAGTAGTTTGCTAGTTTCTAGTTTAGCAAAGATCCGTGCTTTAAGTCCATGTTGCCTTGCGCTAAATTATTGTTTTTCGCCGTTTCCGCCTCCCCGTAAGAACCGGGGTGAGCAACGTGGACTTACAATTTGTACGTCAACGACAAGGGTAGTTGATTGTTTTGCATGTGTTGGCTATAGTTTCTAACTTATGAGCGCACCGCGTGCCGTAATGGATTTCGGAACTTGATGTTGATAGCTTTGCGATTTGGTATTAATTGTAGGTACCTTCGCGTGGATTCTAAGATGACGAAGCACATCGATTTCGGCTAAACGAGGAGAATTGCGGTGAGTAGATTTAACATCTACAGGGGTATCGCCCGCATGGCGTTATGCGTCTGGGCTAGATCAAATGACATGACTATTAGTTAGAAGTATACGGATATTGATTGTGCATGTATACCTTTGTTGCTTATCTCATTTCCTTGTGTATGGACTTAGTATTAATGATACACAACACCATTATTGACGGTTCATGTTTCACGAGCACTAATTGTATGCTACACACACACCGTCAATAATTGCCATGACACGCACAACACCTATACATATATGACAATGTAATGTTTAGGGACATTGAGACATGATCCCTATTTCCTTTTGTGCATATGACATATAGCATACCTGTATACCTACATGCTTACACATATGTCTTGACATGCTTACATGCTAGTTACCTATATATCTACATGGTATTGTACCATTAGTGATAGTATATACACATATGAGATATATCTACATGTACATCTCGCATACATACTTACACTTATACCTGGAGGGTATTACATCATGATACTGATAGGTAGATACACATATATTGCTATGCCAACATGGTTACGCATACCTGGCTATAGCTACATGTTCACCTTTATTTGATGTTGTATGAACTTGGAGAAATTAGGGACCGCATGATATATATATTAACTTGTTGCGGTTTTTCCTTTATATGCTAATATTACTGTTTCATGTTGCATATATTACATTCATAGATTTCATATGATGTTCTCTGATATTTTTACTCCTTGGTATATATAACAGTGGAATGGGACGCTGTTATATATGTTTATATATATATATATATATATATATTAGTGGAATGGGACGCTAATATATATGTATTGATTCATGCATTTATATTTATTCATTACTTGATGTTTTCTGGATTTGAGGACCGTGGTGGTTTCATGATATTATGGAAGTATTCTTATTCTTTACTTGATATTTGCATGCATCCACTCAGAGATTTGTTTTAAACCGATACGGGATCGAGAGTGTCGATATTGGGGCACTTAAGATTCGGAGGACGTATATACCGATACGTGGAACACAAGTGTTGAGGTGAGACACTTGGGTTTCGAGGAACGTATAAATATCTGAAAACTGATACATGGATCACGGGTGTCGATACCGGGCACTTACGATTCGAGGAACGTATGAATATGCGAAAGACCGATATGTGGATCACGGGTGTCGATACCGGGCACTTACGATTCGTGGAACGTATGGATATTAGTATTTATGTGTCGATACTAGACACTTGTTTTATGATGTTTTTGGGTGTTGATGTTGGACACTCACTTTATATGAAACATACTCGATACTGGATATTGGATATATGAGATTTACTTGATACTGCACATTCAAGATATATGAGGTTTACTTGATATTGTACATTCAGGATATATGAGGTTTACTTGATATTGTACATTGAGGATATATGAGACTTACAGGATATGAGGGCCAATTTGAGGGCTGATTTGAGGAAATTTGGGATTTAGATTGTCTTGATGGACTTTGGTCCTGTCACGAGGTCAGGATTCCGTAAGAATGACATGTTTTATTCCATACTCCTCATTTATTTTATATGCTTTGCTTCTTGTATTAGTAGTACCTGATAGAGTACCTTTCATGACTGTTGCATATACATATTGCCATTTATTGCTTCATGTATTAGTTGTACCTGATAGAGTACCTTTCATGACTGTTGCATACATATGGCCATTTATTGCTATCAACTTGAATGTATTAGATTCTTGATGGACTTTGGTCCTGTCACGAGGTCAGGATTCCGTAAGAATGACATGTTTTATTCCGTACTCCTCATTTATTTTATATGCTTTTCTTCTTGTATTAGTAGTACCTGATAGAGTACCTTTCATGACTGTTGCATATACATATTGCCATTTATTGCTTCATGTATTAGTTGTACCTGATAGAGTACCTTTCATGACTGTTGCATACATATGGCCATTTATTGCTATCAACTTGAATGTATTAGTTTCGCGCTGTACGTGCATACTTGCGATTACCTGCATATGTTATTTACTATTCACGAGTTGGCAATTCACCCCCGTTGTGCCACAGTTCTTGCAGGTTGACCGCATGGATCAGTTGCGGCATCGCTGGCACACAGCTGTTTTCAGGTGACTTTCTTGTGGTAGGTGGTACATGTTGGATCGTGCTCTCTTGTATTCATTATTCATATTGTATCTAGTCACTCCATCAAATCAGAAAGTAGTAATTGTATATGTTGCAGACTTAGAGGACTTGTAGTTGCGAGACTTGAAGGATGGGTTTTTTGTTTGCTTTTGGGGTTGATGTCTTGCTTTACTTTATTTCCTTATGTGGATCTTCGCCGTTGGGCGTCGTATACATGTTATTTATACTTGTGGTGGTTGTTTCTGCCGTTGGGCGTGATTTGCTCCCGTTTGGGATGCTTTATTTATATTCTGTGTTGTACCTATTTTCGGGGTTAATTTTTACAAGGGAGGTGCTGCCCAAATTTTTAAAAGACAAAACATGATTTACTTTACCTTTATTTCAAAGCTTCACCTCTTTATTTCTTAAAAAAAGGTTTAGATTTCTGGATTTCAGTTTACTTGAATTACGTTACGCCTGTAGATGTCGCGTGATTTAAGTGCTGGTCGCGAGCTAATATTTTGGGTCGTGACAATATATATATGATAAATGATGCAATGCAATGGGATGATTAACTAGGAATTACACATAAATGTAAGTACTAAACGAAATTCTAACTATCGGGCGTCTTGCCCCATCCAAACGATTTCCCCGTAGATGTGTACATCTACTCATAGGAACGCCTCCGCTAGTCTGATCCAATCATCGCCTTTCTTTTCCACGCCACTTCCGATGTCTCTACGACCTATCCTAGAATTACACAAAGCATACACATAAGGCTAATATCCTGCAAAACGCGATAGCAAGACCATACGAGAAAACTAGCATCACAAGCTAAACGCGCAAGCATTCGAAGCACCAAAATGTGTATGCTAACGTCTGAAACCACCCTGACATGCTGTGATACACAGAAAACACCAAACCCAAACTTGGAACGTACGTGTCGCGCAAGTCTAAAAGTACTAAAAACAAGGTAAATGGTCCCAGATTTTTATACGAGTGGACTTAGGAAAAGTTGCATATACCAAAGACCTTAAATATATAGCAGACACCTACAGCAAAAAACCAGACACCCAGGTCCCTACTCTGGCCGCAATTTGCGGCCAGAACCCTTAAATTTGCGGCTATAGAAGGGAAAGGGGGTCTCGTGCTTCGGGTGTGTGATCCTAGTCCAGTAACTATACTCCAGTAATTGCAACTTTTGTCTGCAACGTCTGGAATAAAAGCAGATCCCAAAAAGGAAGTAATTCTCAATTAAACTCTAATTAAACACTAATTTAATACAATATGATATTTTAGTGAAATCTGGTGAAAAGACTTAGATTGATTAACACTAACAACACTTAATTAAGCTATTAAAGCCATAAAAACCCTAACTTGCCCTAATCTCCACTTAAACCACATAATTAGCACTAAATCCCACTTAAACACTACTTTAAGCTAAATAAACTAAAAGTTTAGCAAAAAGGTAATTAAGATAAGCTTTATACCTCAAGTTGGTCTTAGGAGGGTTCAAACTTGCTGACCTTGCCTTCAAAAGCAAAAACTTGCCTCAAGAACCAACAAGGAGTTGTTTTGAAGTGTTTAACATGATATTTTATGATGAAATGAGGGATTTTTGATGGAGATTGGAGGCTTAGAAAGAAGAGAAGAAGAAGAAATGAAGGGGAGGGGCTGCTGCTGGCTTAAGGGGGGAGGGAGGGGGAGAGAAAGAGGGAGAGAGAGTGTGTGTGTAAAGTGAAGCCCCTCATGCTTATTTAATGCCCCATGCCTCTCTTTTTCATTTCTTTTCTATTTTCTTTAATTAGTTTTGATTTTTAAAAAAAAAGAATTTGAGAACCATAAGAATTAAAATGAATGGCATGTCACAAAATTAACCTAGGGTAATTATTGGTTTGTGCATGCTAAACTAAATTTTTTCTTAGAAATTAATAGTTAAGAAAATTAGATAAATATGTGAACAACAAATTAAATGCTAATTAATAAAACACAAATATATATATAATTACATACTTTCACAATTAAAATAGATTTATTCCAGTCTATGTGGAAATAGCTATTAACGAGATTTTATGAAAAACACGCATTATCGCTAATTAACACGAAATTAAGCTAAACGAATTTTCAAGGCGTCACACTATTATACTTTGTTCAAACTAGCAAGGATATTGGAGCAAAGGAAGCATTTTGGAGGCATGTTTGTGTAAGTCTACGGTAGCGCCCCGGCCGTCTGTCCGAGTCCAAAATGTGGAAACGAAAACTTTTTCTTAACTAGAAACCAGCGCTATCGTATGCTTAAATCCCAGATCGAACCATTAACCTACAACTAGCAACTAGAGAAAGGGTTGGAAAGCTATACCGATCGATCCGTGTCCTTCGGTCTTTGGCCATCATCCCAAGCTCTTCGTGGCATCTCCGGTCTCGATCTCCTCGTCGGAAAGGGCACCACATCTTCGAGTCTTTTTACGGGCTCCCGCTTCATCCGAAACAACTCGGGCACGAAGTGTGCTAGCCGACGTGTCCAAGGTGATGTAGAGAATGTTTGTGATCACTTTGTCTCTTGCATCCATTGATTTGGATGGAGGTTAGAGGTGTTGCCATTAATGGAGATTATGAGCTAGAGGAGGAAGAAGAAGAAGAAGAAGTCTTTTTCCTTTTGTGTTGAGATGATAAGAATGAGAGCAAGCATGAAAATAATACAAGAGAAAACATATCTATCATGGCTGCCCTTCTCTCTCTTCCTCTCATTTCATCACTCAAATCCATCATATAATATGACATATGCACAATAAAAGAGACCATGAGTCACTAACCTTACACATGCCACATTAAATGCACAAAATGATGATTTCTAGCTCATAATTTCCATTTGTAAACATTAATCCAAATGTTTACAACAATAAAAAGATACGACAACATCTAAAGTAAACTTGTGATGGATCACAAGGATACCCCTCACCTGTATATACATACCTGCATCCGCATACCGACCGAATGCGAATGCGATGAGACTAAAGCAATCCAACAAATCTAATACTAGGATCCGGCTTAAACCAAAGCCCACTAGTATGATCCGTTCGATCATGATCCGTGCACTACCGCACGTATATGATCGAACCCTGCCATATATCATACGGCCTCTACAACGTTTCGCCCGAAACTTGAGAAACTGTCTGTAGGGGACTCTAAAGACTCGTCAATACTTTGGCTGTGGATTTAACCACTAGCTCATCAGTGGTACTAGCTGTACGTAACGGTCTACCGGGTATTGACCAAAAGGGAGGTCGATGAGCGAACTCATCCTGACACCCTATTGAGCCTGTCAGTGACAATATCCGTACAGTCTGGTCCGTTTGTCTATGAGCATCGCACGTCGGGCCTAGGGGTTTCGTAAAAGTCAGACCCCCAAAAGCGGTACAAGTCGTGTCGGAGTGTAGCCCAGAACACCCTGAGATACTACTGGTATACCTACCAGTAAATCTCCTGCCTTGGTCAAGGACTTCGTATAATAGCTCTTCTAGACACAGCGTGATCTCACCCCCAATACCGGGAGAGACGAAACCCCTGCCGATCCGCTCACTGCCTCCATGTGGCTCGGGACTGTACCCAACTAAAACCTGTTTGCATGACTCCTTTGAGCCGTGGTAGGGTAGTAATCAAAGCACAGCGGGAACTCACACGAGACAAATGACGATCTCAGGTCGATGAACTAACCTGTACACATGTCACCAAGGAACTACTATCTGACGTCAGGTATAATACCAACGAGCATGTTCCCAGCGAGTCCTGTCCGGTGTACTCATAACCCAATGAGCACCTGTATACATCTTAGGTGATCCAACTGACAACAATGGCTTGTGAGACCGGCCACCGCCCCTCGTCGGGGTCTCGACTGTATACACTAGTCTACTAATGGAGTATCGATGCCCAGTCTCGAAACTCCCACGACTAGAGACCACATTGAGGATGTGCATATAGACTACCCAACTCTTACGTATACGATCGCCATCATATTGCTGGTAGTCAAGCAAGAATCCTAAGGGCTCTATCAACGTGTAATAGCGACCTGTAAGGTCACCTAAAGCAGTACACGATGATAAAGACAAACCATGGTAGCATACTATTCTCTATCAACGTGTAATACTGAACTACAATGTCACCTAAAGTATGTACACGATGATAAAGACAAACCAGATAGTATACAAACCTCTCGAGTAAGACTGTCCTACTGTATAGGTCCTCCCTCAATCATTGCAATCACATGACTGCGTTCCAATAATTGACTCTGAGGGCACTATATCCAACAATCTCCTACTTTGACTCAAGGCTAATTATTGCGATGTCGCATACTCACAGCCTGTGTGATACCGAACACCCAACTCCTCTACTAATCAGTCTCACAAAGCCCGTTTGTGAAACTATTGCATTCAAAGAATAGGCTCAGTGAGTGGATCCGCTCTGATGTTTCTTTCTATATCTCTCTTTATCTCAAGTTTGCGGAGAAAGCCATCTCCCGAAATGAGCAATATCCGTCTTAGAATATGTCTGGATATCTGATGGGACCTAGTTCATAAATGAACTCTAAATCCAAACTCCTTAGACTGTATCGTCAACTGAAACCAATCAGTATCCTGCGCCATGCCTCCTTCAGTATCCGCTTGGACCACCTGTCCAAAATACTGCCCCTCGTCAGAGAGAAAAATATAACTCTGACAGTCACTCTATCATCCAGGTCACCTTGAAAGCCTAGAATGATAACTGTCTTCTAAAAGAGGCTGCTGTTATCATATCCCTAGAACATCCTCTTATGTTCTAAAACTGCTTCCGAATGTTTCTCAAGGATTGGATCAATATCAACTTATTGCATCTACTGCAAAAACAACATCTGGTGTGGTACTTGACATCTCATGATTGACTCAATTGCCTAAGCAAGTGATCTGCCAATCATGCACATCCCTCTCCCCTTTAGTCTGTAAGACACCTTTAGAGAGGGTGACTCCATCACCTACAGGTACACTACCATGCCTGGAGTCGTCTATTCTAAATACCTTTAGAATGCCGTCTAAGTACCCTGATTGGGAAACTACCTAAATCTAGATCTAAAACCATAGATCTAGTAACCAGAATATCTGATATAATATCCATATCCTATATGGAAAAACCACAGTATGACAACCAAAGTATAACCGATCGTAGTATAGGAATTTCACTTCCTACTCTGTGTATGTCATCCAAATACCAGGACATCACACCCTACTACCTTCTTAACAGATCTATCTCCTATTCTGATGAAGTCAAACCTATGACTGTCACATCAGAAATAGATGATCTATCTCCGCTATATCCGCTTTAGTCCATAAATAGACATAAGCTACTTGTCCACTATACTTCCGCTGCTCCCACTGACTATGACAACCCTCTGGCAGAGTCATATACACGTACACTTCTAAATCTAGTTTAGAACGACGCTATACTCATCCTCCTGCCGGGTCTCACAGTCTGGAACAACAGTAGTGTCAAGTCCGGGTAAACAAGAACCTCCCTGTCACCGTCCATGAGGTTACCGGAGTACCTCTCGGGTGCCTGAGGTTACCCACCATATCTGCGGAGTGGCCAATGGAATGTCAATCCTGATTGAATCTTTAGGTTCTTATCAAATTTTCAGTAATCGTTTGCGGTTCTGGAATCACTTCCAGTTCTACCATACTACCACTACTGTTTTCTGAAATAATCCATTTTTATTAAAACTGTGGTGAGTCAAAAACAATATCACTATTAATCTTCCAGATGGTAGAAAGTCAACCCTCGTCATAGCCCGGGTCAACCCACAAACTGCCATTATAGAAACGCGCCTTGAGTTGTCCACTGTCTGGTTTTGAGCATAAGCCGGAAAACTCTCCGTATCTTAACATTGTTAAGATATGAACTATTCTATATCCAATATAGAAACAGAGGCACTGATTTAATTGGAGCCAGATTCAAATCATGCAGCTGTCTACAGTGCATGTCAACTAAATGGAGAGAGGCCGATCAGCATTACTCAACTTAGGAGTGCTTCCAATTATGAGTAACCTGAAAGAGAAGCAAGTTCTCTTAATCATTACTATCAACTGAATACCATACACAAGTATCTACATCTTCGATCACCTTGAAGAATCCTGATACTTGAAACACCTGGTTCTCTACTTTATTCTTATACCTATAACTTCTCAAAACTTGGACCTTGCATTTCTACGAAACACATGTCTAAAAACTAGAGAAGTCATAAGTAAACAGAATATAGTACGAGTACCAACCCCTCTGTCCTAATGGACACTGGACAAAATACAGTACTCTGTATAAGTCTCCTGAGTCTAATAACTCATTCCCTGTGTGTCGTAGGTTGAAAACTGTACTTATGGTTAAGAAGAATTACACCGCTGTTTTGCCTAACCATCCACTGATATAAGTAAATGTCATAAACATAATTTCAAAAAGTTATATCTCACTTTATAAAAATAAACGTACATATATATCAATTTGAAATTGGTGGATAACAATGGATATTCAAAACCAAATATTCGTCGTCCGGCAAACAACCCAGGCGATTTCCTCAAATATCACCAATTACAACGAATCCCGATATAATGAGGATGATCACCCAATTCCCAATAACTTACTCCCACTCATCATCTTTAAAACCATACAGACATGAGAATCAAACCTGGTAAATACATACCCTGGAGCAAGGACTAATTGGGAAATCAGTTTTCTTTTAACAATACACAGTGAAACTGAAACATGTAAATGTTTCGAAGGGGTATCCGGGTATTCCTAGTAATGCCTCTTCCATTATCAGATTCACAACTATAATCGTATATTTCTTTGCCATCTCTCCAAATCCCTTTATTTGTCTTTTAGTCATTACCTTCTGTACACCCCTTTAGGCCAAATGGTTTTCTTCCTTCCCTACCGTTCGGCACCAGCCTATGGTTTGGAAGAAGACTATCCAATAAGCATAATGGGTATACTCTCCTAGTCTTAGGAGTACTCGCAACCTGAGAGAAGGTGAAGATAAAAGACAACTGAATAAAATCTTATTCCTATTTCTCCTGAAGCAGAATCCATCCCCGAACTGGAACAAGTCCCTTCGAGTTCGTATATAACCATACGATGGAGTATCCAATAAACTGTGGATCTTCGTAGTGATACGGGATGTTTCGGAGAAATACAAAGGTGATGTAGGATTGGCGAAGAAATACTTGGTTTGGTCGTGAATAGCAGTCGCAATTTAGTTTGCCCTCTTACTAATAATTCCTTTATTTGTCTTAACTTATTACCTCCTGTACACCATTGTTAGGCTAATTTGTTTTCTTCATTCCCCACTGTTCGGCACCTGCCTATGATTTGGAAGAAGACTATCCAATAAGCGTAATAGGTGTACTGTCCTAATCTAAGGAGCACTCGCAATCTGAGAGAAGGTAAAAGGAAAAGACAACTGAATAGTCCTATTCATTTTCTCCAGAGCCAGAAAGCATCCTCGAATCTGGAACAAGTTCTTTCGAGTTCGTATATAACCATACGATGGTTTTATCTAATGGAAGTGGATGTTCATAGTAATACGGGGTGTTCCGGAGAAAAGGGTAAAAGTAGGTGTGGCAATGAGGTATGCAACTCAGACAATCCAAAAGCCAGTGTTTTAAGATAGTTCGGTTAACTTGGTCACTGAGTCATAGTCAAGGGTCGGGTCTTGGTCGCTGCCAAAAAGAGAGAGAAAATAAACACTCTGCGTCCACTCTAATCTAGATCAGAATGGTTATCAATTTATCCAATCAAGAAACCTGTTACTTTAACCTCAAATTCTCCTCCAAACCTGAAAGAAGAATTAGTCGGGATCACCCGAGGAGTAAACTAACTCATCAGTGGGAATCAGGATCTAACTATCATCGCATGATAACGTGATGGAATCCACTCACGTTATCACACTCCAGAAGGTATGCGCATGCCTGGCAAGTTTCAGTTTCTTTAGAAACTCCCGATTTGATTTTTACCCCATGCTCTTATGACCTTGACGAAGGTCAACAAATCATAAGTCACATGTCAAGTTCTACCTGTCATTGTCCAGGTTAATTTGAACCCACCCGTACAAGCCTTTGACGAAGGCCAACAAGGCTGTACGACTGTCCCAAACCAACGCATCTATCTATGCACCAGAAAAATAACAAATAGCTACCATACACTATGCCTTGACGAAGGCCAACAAACATAGCATGAATACTAAGTGCTACCCGTCTGAAATGACGGAGGGCTACGAATAGTTTTTGGCGAAAAACCTTTAACGTAATGAACTTGTTATCGTTGAAAGAACCGGATAGCTTTTTATAAAAATATAGTGGTAAAAACCTTTGCCAAAGAGGTCACTCCCGGTGAAGGGATCTCGGCTCTTTCTCCATAGAATGAGGTGCAGGATATTCCAACTGAATACCACGATGCAAAGCAAAAAGTAATCGACTATAGTGAAGTTATTACCCTGACGCAAATTTCTGTCCAAGGGGTCATTCTCGGTGAAGGGATCTCGGCCCTTGCCTCGTCGACTGAGGTGCTGGATATTTATAACCGAATACCACTGTGCAAAATAAAAGAGAACGTCCTTGCAATAACATCTTTTTTTGAAAAATGTTCCAACAACATCAGAATAGGTTTGTTTAGCTTGCATTGATCTGAATCAATACAGTCCTATCAATTAATCACACCACAAAAGAATGAAAATACGATGTACGTATATGCCATCTGCATTCGCCACTGGGTCCCGTCATCACCCGTTAGGTTACATAACTAACGACAAAGCGGGGACTGGACTAGCGTGGGTGTAAAACATATACAACATCTACTAATATATATATATATATCAATATATAATATTCGCTCAATGCGTGATAAAATACAATATCACAGAAATGTAATAAGCATCACAGAACAATACAGATAATCTGGGATCCCCGGATTTCATAGAGCCGCTACTGAAACCCGACGTTCCCCTGGTCGTGTGGATAGCCTGTGCAATGAAATCTTAGACCCCTACGGGCGTGGCAAGTTATCCGCCAAAACCTGAAGCAAGGCAGCCCCCTTCAACAACGTGAATGGACCACCCAGCACTTCACGGAATCCGGTAACTTGAGCACCTCTCCTTGGGTCAACCTGTACCCCCTACGAGTGCGACAAATAGCCCGCCAATTCTAGAGTGAAACCCCCTCTGTCTCAAAGCCATGAGATGTGGGCCCGTTGCCCTCTAGAACTCGGCTATCCGTGCACCCCACCGCGAGGTAATCCTAGTACAGAAAGTAAAATATACAACGGGTACATCAACCTCAGCCCGGTCGTGCCCCAAAAGAATAATATACAAACAGGCAGTGACGGCAGTCCACATGTCGGACGCACGCCCCGCAATATCAAATGTACAAAATACAACCAAACTGTACTACCATTGCACCAGGCTATCCACCACGACAAATCCGCAATATCACAGCACAACACAGAACATCAACGTGAATGTCACATTCGCAAATCCGTCTAAAAGGGCTATAGCAATTAGACAGGATTTACCGATCAAATGACATTCACGGTCGCAGATATAATGTAAATACTGTGAACTAACATATTTAAAATTTTCGATCGAAAAAATTTCCCGAAGTGGGCCCCAAGTACAATACCCAGTACTCAGACAAATCTGGGCCCAAACAAAAAATACCAGAAACCCCAATTCCAACTCAGAGACCACTGTAGAAATTTTGGTGCCCTAAAGCTACAGTGTCGCGGCGGAACCGCGGCCAATACAAGGGTCATGTCGCGGTTCCGCGGCGCTACAGTGGGTTTAGGCAACCAATTTTCTACAGTGCTCCTAAGAAACCCTGCCTGTTTTTCTGCAGCACACTAAATAATTTTTTGACCACAGGAAAAATTCGACAGAAACTGTGACTTTGAAATGCAGTTTCTAGAAAATTCGTTCGATCAATGTTTTAAATACGTTGGAACAAGCTAGTAAAGGTTAATGGCGTGGCTCTGATACCATGTAATTCTACAGTAGTGCCCCGGCCGTCTGTCCGAGGCCAAAATGCGGAAACGAAAACTTTTTCTTAACTAGAAACCGGCGCTATTGTATGCTTAAATCCCGGATCGAACCATTAACCTACTACTAGCAACTAGAGAAAGGGTTGGAAAGCTATACCGATCGATCCGTGTCCTTCAGTCTTTGGCCATCATCCCATGCTCCTCGTGGCATCTCCGGTCTCGATCTCCTCGTCGGAAAGGGCACCACATCTTCGAGTCTTTTTACGGGCTCCCGCTTCATCCGAAGCAACTCGGGCACGAAGTGTGCTTGCCGACGTGTCCAAGGTGATGTAGAGAATGTTTGTGATCACTTTGTCTCTTGCATCCATTGATTTGGATGGAGGTTAAATGTTTTGCCATTAATGGAGATTATGAGCTAGAGGAAGAAGAAGAAGAAGAAGTCTTTTTCCTTTTGTGTTGAGATGATAAGAATGAGAGCAAGCATGAAAATAATACAAGAGCAAACATATCTATCATGGCTGCCCTTCTCTCTCTTCCTCTCATTTCATCACTCAAATCCATCATATAATGTGACATATGCACAATAAAAGAGACCATGAGTCACTAACCTTGCACATGCCACATTAAATGCACAAAATGATGATTTCTAGCTCACAATTTCCATTTGTAAACATTAATCCAAATGTTTACAACAATAAAAAGATACGACAACATCTAAAGTAAACTTGTGATGGATCATAAGGAAACCCCTCACCTGTATATACATACCTGCATCCGCATTCCGACCGAATGCGAATGCGATGAGACTAAAGCAATCCAACAAATCTAATACTAGGATCCGGCTTAAACCAAAGCCCACTAGTATGATCCGTCCGATCAAGATCCGTGCACTACCGCACGTATATGATCGAACCCTGCCATATATCATACGGCCTCTACAACATTTCGCCCGAAACTTGAGAAACTGTCTGTGGGGGACTCTAAAGACTCGTCAATACTTTGGCTGTGGATTTAACCACTAGCTCGTCAGTGGTACTAGTTGTACGTAACAGGCTACCAGGTATTGACCAAAAGGGAGGTCGATGAGAGAACTCATCCTGACACCCTACTGAGCCCGTCAGTGACAATATCCATACAATCCGGTCCGTTCGTCTATGAGCATCACATGTCGAGCCTAGGGGTTTGGTAAAAGTCAGACCCCCAAAAGCGGTACAAGTCGTGTCGGAGTGTAGCCCAGAACACCCTGAGATACTACTGGAATACCTACCAGTAAATTTCCTGCCTTGGCCAAGGACTTCGTGTAATGGCTCTCTTAGACACAGCGCGATCTCACCCCCAATACCGGGAGAGACGAAACCCCTGCCGGTCCGCTCACTGCCTCCATGTGGCTCGGGACTGTACCCAACTAAAACCTGTTTGCACGACTCCTTTGATCCGTGGTAGGGTAGTAATCAAAGCACAGTGGGAACTCACACGAGACAAATGACGATCTCAGGTCGATGAACTAACCTGTACACATTTCACCAGGGAACTGCTATCTGACGTCAGGTATAATACCAACTAGCATATTCCCGGCGAGTCCTGTCTGGTGTACTCATAACCCAATGAGCACCTATATACATCTTAGGTGATCCAATTGACACCAACGGCTTATGAGACCGGCCACCGCCCCTCGTCGGGGTCTCGACTGTATACACTAGTCTACTAATGGAGTATCGATACCCAGTCTCGAAACTCCCACGACTAGGGACCACTTTAAGGATGTGCTTATAGACTACCCAACTCTTACGTATACGATCGCCATCATACTGCTGGTAGTCAAGCAAGAATCCTAAGGGCTCTATCAATGTGTAATAGCGACCTATAAGGTCACCTAAAGCAGTACACGATGATAAAGACAAACCATGGTAGCATACTATTCTCTATCAACGTGTAATAGTGAACTACAATGTCACCTAAAGCATGTACATGATGATAAAGATAAACCAGATAGTATACAAATCTCTCGAGTAAGACCGTCCTACCGGTATAGGTCCTCCCTCAATCATTGCAATCACGTGCCTGCGATCCAATAATTGACTCTGAGGGCACTATATCCAACAGTTTGCAAGGTTGATCTCTTGGTTTATGAGGTATAAACTCTAACCCTAAAGTTAATTGTTAGTTAATTATTTTAATCTAGCTAATTAGGAGTTTAACTATGGTTTTAATTTTAAGATTTAAAATTCAAGAGCAGGGTTAAATTAAAGTTAGAATTTTTGTTACTTTCTCATGGTTTAAATGGGCAGTTTAACATCTTAAGTCATACAAATTCTAGTCCAGTTGTCAAATTTCAATTGTTGCTTCAAAATTGTTCAAATTAGATAATTTTGCAAACTAGGTTTTTAGAATTAATGTAAATTGATGAGATAAAATTTTAGTAATAGTTTGTGTGACGTAGTTGAGATATTTAGTAAATATTGTGGCCACTAGATTTGTTAAAACATCTAGATTTGAACTAAAATGGAAATTGATGCTTACTAGGTTTTCGGAATAAATCGATTTGAATTACAGTTGAGATTTTGATATTATGCAACCTATTTCAGATATTATCTAGAGTGTTGTGAGTGCATGACGGGTACGATTGGGTTTTAGGCTTGGTGGTTTTCACATAAAGTGACCCTAGTTGTAGATTAAGGCATTGTCGCGAGCGCGTTCTGTGCACCAAGTGTGTACGCGTCTAGTTAGTGTGCGTGATTGACTTGTGTTGTTTGTTCTATAACTATTCGTATATTTATCCTTTTAATTGCTTCTGTGCGATCCTAGGATCGGGTGAAGAGTTGTCGGACGTGTTGCGGAAAGACAGAACGGAGATCGGATCAGATAAGCCGAGGCGTCCCGGTGAGTAGATGTTTACATCTATGGAGGGATCGTCTGGATGGGGAAAGGCGCCCGATGGTTTAGTATTGTTGGATAATGTTTTGAACATTTCCTATATCAAAAGTTGATCGGTTCAGGCACGTTATCTAAAAGCATTGATGTTCTAAATCAAACTACAGTTCTTAGTATACAGAACACACACAAGAGGAAGAGTTCAGAAATGAACGGATCTTTCTTGAGGTATTGTAGACTAGGTCATATCAATGCGACCCGACTAGCTTAAGTTACATTTAAGATGCATATTTAAATCAGTTTGAATTTATATCTTGTGAAACTTGCTGGTCATGTCACAGAGATAAGATGACCATAGCTCTGTTTAATGGAAACAGAGAAAGAGTTAGTGATCTTTTTTTTGAAAATTCGATTCCACAACATCTTAGGTTTCTTTTATTTCATTAATCATATTAATGAAGTCCCATCATTTAAGTCCACCTAAACATCACAGATAAATATAACGCACGCTTATGCCATCCGCATTCGCCTCGATGTCCCGTCTACACCGTTAGGTTAGGTAACTAACGCCAGAGCGATGCAGGGCTAGCGCGGGTGTAAAACATAAGCAACGTCTATATAATATATCATATATAGTATATACCATATCTATCTGAACATATCACATGATCACATCACAAATAACGCAGCAGAAAAATATCATATGAAATATTGGATATACTAGGACGTCTGTGTTTTTAATACGAGCTAGTATAAAACACGGATTCCACGGTCGTGATGAATAGCCAATCCCACATCCCTAGACCCCTACAAGAGCGGCAAGCAACCCTACCAATTCTATGGTTAGGAGACCCGGACTCGACTCCTCGAGATGGTCTCCCACTGGACCCTAGAACCCGGTTACTTGTGCTCCCCTCCTTGGGTCTATCCTAATGCGGAAAAGTAAATAATATACAAATGGTGATATCATCCGCAACCTGGAAGTGCCCCAATAAAAGAATATTACATACAAGTTTTTACATGAATGAAAATGAAAAACACTCGTCTCACATAAAAAAACCCGGCTATTCAAAGACGACAATCCAATATAACATATCCAGCAACACATAACATCACATGTCATCAACGTAAGTAAATATGCGCATCCCAATTGTCGTTGACATATAGCAACGAAACCGGGGATATCACATATTACACTTACGGTCACAGAAAAGAAAGTGTAAAACTACAACAGTTGGAATCCGCAAACTCTTTAGACATCGCATGCCTAATCAAATGATACTCTTAGACATCGCATGCCTAACAATTATAAACCCCGCATTTTAGTCTCAATATCAAAAACACTTTTCAATATAAAGTCGGGTAATTCAACAAGATTCCCGACATCCAGAACGAATGCCCGTCGCAAACTTTAGTGGACGGCCGCACCCCCCATACCGTCGACGAAGTGCACTAAGACGGAACACCGCCGCCGCGAGCACCCGAACAGATGCTTTTTGGCGACGGGGTTCTCCTATAGTCACTTGGTCGGGGCTATGGGGTGTAGCTGTCTATTAAGTTTACCGGCGAGTATCCGCATAATCAACGTGATTGCGACGGACTTTTGATCACATCAAAATCCCATGGCAACCAATCAAGTGAGGCTAAACTGCTATGTTTATAACATCCAAATCAGTTATCTCATAACTACTTGTGGATTCCAAATATTGTATCACATTCCAGATAAATGGAAAATGTTAAACTTTTTGATCGAACAATCAAACACCCAAGTTTTCCCGAAATAGCTCAACACATGAAATAAGTTTAAAAACATTCACTTCATGCCACAGTACCAACGGTCCAGCTGTAGAAGGGTCAAGCCAACGCCTCATATGTGGCACGCCGTACTTCCCAAAACCCTAAGGTTCAAAGGGCAGTTCAAGATGGTCACATAATCGAGTTAAGGTTTGTTGTCTTCTAGAGGGTCCATCGCGTTACTTGCACTACTTAGAACGTCTTTAAACCACGGAAAAATCCAACACTTGGAAATTTTCCAGCAGGGGAAAAATTGGGTATTTATATCCGGTCGAACTTTTTAACATATTCTAAATTATCCGGAAAAAACACATAGACAAAATTAGACAATCCGATCGAATCTACGAACTCCCAATACACCCCAGAAAACTCAACTCTTGAGTAAACTTTAAAAATTCCCAGAAAACACAGGCATTCCATACGGGTATTACTGTGCAAAGAAAGTGCCAAGATGCTCCTTTATGGCCGCGGAACCGCCGCACATGCCACGCTTATGCCGCGGTTCCGCAGCCACGTGGTCGATTTATGCTCACGTGCTTTACACTAATTCTTAAAAACGCCTGCTGAATTTTCTGGATATTTTTAATTCACAAAAATCCACTGTTTGGAAAAATGTACAGAGAAGGATTTAGGATTAGGGTTTCGGGTTCAATCGGGTTTCTAACTTCGTCTACTCATCGCCTAAGGCTCTAGCTAGGCTCTGATACCACTGTAGGGTTTCTAGGCACACTCAAGAGGTTCCACAAGGCATCAACCATGCCAAATTCAAATTTTAGGTGCCGAGAAACCCTAATATAGATCGTTTACTAGAAATTAGGTGAAACAACAAGCTAGTAAACTGCTTTACTAATAAGTGAATGGAAATACAACCTTTGTAGATCCGGTCCACCACTTCTTTAGCTCCAAGATGACGTCCCTCCGCTGTGATCATCGTGATCCCGGACTCTAGCGATGGTTTCGTCGGAGAAATGATCGGGCTAGGTCGTTGACTTCGGTGCCGAAGATGATCTACGTCGAGGCGACTCAAACTCAAGCTCCACTTTCACTAGGTCATAAAACTTGTGAAGATAACACACTCTACTACATGGCAAGTGGTAGAGGATGAAGAAATAGGAAGTGGGTTCACTTTGGATTTGGATTTCTCACTTGGAATCATCACTTGGAAATTTTCAAGTAAGCTTTCTTCAACTCATGAAGAAGATGAAGAAGAAAAGAAAAGAATGAATTGTGTAATTAGAAAACTCAAGCGATACTTATCATTTAGCAACCATGGGTGAGTAAACTCATGTAGAGAATGAACTAGGGTTTAGGCAAATGGTTAGGGTTAAGTAATAAAACAAAATGGTATGACTTTTTCAAAGATGCTAGAAAACAATATGAAGCTTCTAGCAAAGAAAAGAAATAAAGCCACCATTTTGTTTTAACTAAATAGATAAAATAAACAAAGAAAACAAAACCCTAACCATTAGCTAAACATGCTTTAAAGCATACACACCCAAGTTTGCATGTATCATCAAACATGATACAAACTAGTGCACAAGAATATACCATATATACAATGTGCACAATCAAGTGAGAAAATCCATCTTAAGTGAACAAATACTAGTTAATGTAAAGTAATATATCAAATATATAATTATACATTAAATCATTAAATCAACATTTGATTTAATGATCCGGTCACATCGCATATGACCGACTAATATCCAATGTATCGACTTATCGAATCAATCCTCGATTCGATAACTAGGTTATATCCCATACAACCAATCGATACATTCATTGCGAGAATAGAATACGGTATCACATACACGCATTATTCTCGTTCCCGCACATATCTCATATGCGCTCATATTTCGTTTCGCTTGAGCCAGGAAACCTCTGTGTAGGACTCTAAAGACTCGTCAATACGTCGGCAGCAGGTGATGATCATATCAAACACTCACAAGTATCACTTATAGTATTTACATTATATGCATAGTTTCCTAGTTATCTATCCCATTGCATCGTATCATTATATGTATAAATACATATATGTGATATCATCTTGTAGGACACTTGCACCATTACCATTGGTTCCTGCCACACGTGCACTATTTATGCGAACACACACGCCATTGGTAATTGCTATGTCACAACACTATAGGATTTGCATAGAATTGGTATTAGTGCATTTGCATAATATATTATCCGTAGACTTATACCTGTATATTCATTTCATTAAAATGGATACGTAGGATTGTTAGCCATATACATACCTCATTGTATCATGATTCATGCATAGCTTCTGGCCGTACTTTGCATGGTATATACTACCGTATTCTATATTTCCATCATCACTGGCATGTTTATATCTTGTGATTCTTCTTGAGGATTTCAGTATTTATGAGATTTCTGGATTTTGGGGAAAACCGCAAGAATTTTATAAACTTATTATCCTTTAAAAATACAAGTTGTGGTTTTCTTATGATGTATGTGTTGTCCACCATGAGTTTTCCTGATTGCTGATAGTTTTCGAGACCCGATTCGAAGAGTAGGATGAACCGTTTCGGATACATGGTAATCCCGGTACGGTACCGAGGTAAGAAGCTCGAGTTGTAGACGATGAGCCTGGCAGGGGCAGACTACCTACCGATGATTGTTAGCGCGGCGGATATCCGGAGGATACCGACGTGGTCATGAGGTTTGATGATATGGGTCGATCCAGACTGACGGAGCCCTAGAAATTGAGATATGGAGATATTGAAACTTTGAACTATTGAGATACTGAGACATTGAGATATTGAGATATTAAGACATTGAGTTATTTGGATTTATATATATCGTGCCGATGCTTGACACGGATTTCTGGTGATTTCATTGTTGATACTTCATTTTATTGCATAGAGGGTTTCTAAGATAAGAAACAAGATTTTCATATACCAGGCATTTTCAGGTTTCGTGTTTGATGGTGCATTCATATTGCATTCATGCTCGTACATCATGTTATATTGATATGCGTAGGTTGTGACGCATTTGTGTGCATGCTTATGATAGCTTTATTAGATGTTACTTACTACTCACGAGTTGGCAACTCACCCCCGTTGTGCTACAGTATGTTGCAGGTCTGACCCATCAGTACAGTAGCGGCGGGTGTACCTTCTTTTCCGCTTCGTTTTCTTCGGTTTGCAGCTTGCTCATAGGTGGGTTTTGGAGGATTTTCTTTTGCTCCCACCGTGTATTTTATTTGTATCTAGTGTACTCCATCTACCCTTGTATATTGGACTAGACTGTGAGACTTGAGACTTGTATTTGTGGTTTGGTGTCGATGCTCACTTGAGCCGACGTGATGTTTTTATGCTTTTTCTTACGTATTTCGTATTATTATGAATCATTGCATGTGGTTGTGATTCCGCCTTTGGTGAAGAGCTAGCTCCTGCTTGGGGATGCCTTTATTCATGTATATGTATTTTCTTGTTTTGTACTCGTTTCGGGGCCAGTATTTACAAAGGAGACTCTGCCGAAATTTTCAGGAAATTTTGATGTTTTTTTTATGTTTAATGCGATTTGTTTTGGTTAAAATCATCTTTTAAATTAAGGTTTAGCTTCACTCTATTTCTTAAATTGGTTTAGATTTCTAGGCTTTGGCTTACTTAGATTACGTTATGCCTTGAGACGTTTCATAATTTAAGTGCCAGTCATATTTCAAACCTTCGGGTAGTGACAATGCTCCATGTACACTTTCTTGCCGGCTCACACACATCATCATCGGTAATTTCCATGTCACGTACACATTAGAAAACATTACTTCGTTGGAATAAATTGCTAGCTGGTAGTTTCAACATAGTACTAGTACGCTTGCTTTCATATGCTAGTTTAGATATTGCATTTCTTACTTAGACACTTCATTCATTTATACATTCATTCTGTTGTGCAATATCGTGGGGCTTTATGCTGGTATTCACCGTTTATTGACTCTTGATTTTGGGATTTCGGATTTTTCATGAGGTTTCTGGATTTGGGGAAAAACGCAGGGATTTTATAAACTCGTTATCATTTTAAAATGCAAGTTGCGGTTTTCTCGTGATATGATGTATATGTCGTCCACCATGAGTTTTCCTGATTTCTGTTGGTAGTCGAGACCTGATTCGAGGAGGAGGATGAACCGTCTCGGGTACATGGTGGACCCAGTATGGTACCCCGGGGCGAGAGTGTTTTTGTGGGGATGACGATGAGCCTGGCAAGGGCTACCTACCGGTGATGTTGGGCACGGCGGTTATCCGGAGGATACCGACGCAGTCAAGAAATTTGATGTGATGGGCTGATCCGGACTGACGGAGCCCGAGATTTGAGTATTATGTGTCGCCGTTGGATACGGACTTCGTGATCTTTTGAGTGTCGATGCTGGGCACTCAGGTTTTATCATGATTTTTGTGTCGTTGCTGGACACACGTTGGATGGTGCATTAGTACATGTCACGCATCGATATATTATTACTCTTGATACAGACATGAGTACTTTGATATCACACTTATGATATGCTGTCACCCTTGTTGTAGTATTGTGTATTTTATTGTATGACCTAGGAGAGAGTCATACATGCGATTTCTTCTCGGTGATGTCTTCTACTCACGAGTTGGCAACTCACCCCCGTTGTGCTACAGTTTCTTCCAGGTTTTGCCGCACAGGTTTCCTTGGCGGCTTTGCTGGCACACCACTTCTTCCGGGTGATTGCTTGGGTAGGTGGTTTCACTTGTATCGTAACCACCGTTGTAATTTTATTTATTTCAATTGTATCTAGTAGACTTCATCAACCAGACTTTTATTATTTGATAGACTTAGAAAACCAGTTGTTTATTCTTTCGACCTTAGAGTTGCGCGCTTGTATTATTATGATTCTTCTCTGGTTTTTTTGAGGATGTTGGTATCTTTCTGAGTTTTGATCCTCGCCTTCGGCGTTGTATATTTGTATCGCTTGCGTGGTTGTTTCCGCCAATTGGCGAAGAGCTAGCTCCCGCTTTGGGATGCCTTTATTCATTACTTATGTATATTCCTATTTGTACCCATTTGGGGTCAGTATTTACAAAAGAAACTCTGCCGAAATTTTTGGGAAAGACTTGATACGTTTTAAAATGCTTACTACGACTTTCATTTGAATTTATATGTTAACTTTTAAATAAGTATTCCTTCACTCTTTATTTTAAATGGTTTAGATTTCTGTGCTTTGGCTTACTTAGATTACGTTACGCCTCTAGACATTTCGTAATTTAAGTGACAGTCGTGTTTTGTACCTTCGGGTCGTGACACCGAAGATGATCTACGTCGAGAAATCTCCAACTCAAGCTAGCTCTTCACTAATTAGGAATTAGTGAAGCAAACGACCTAAACTAAATGGCTAATCTAGTGTAGGTTGATGAAGTAGGAATTTTTCTCACTTTAGAATTATTTTTCTCACCAAATTTCTTCACCACTTGAAAACCTAGAGAGCTCTCTTTTTCTTGAGGAAGAAGATGAAGTGAAGAATAGAAAAAGGCAACCATGGGTGAGAAATATCTCATATAACTCATGTAGAGACTTAACCATGGCTTTAGATAATGGTTAGGTTAATAAATATCTAAGGTAAGACAAAATTAGTGGACTAAGTCAATGGTTCCACAAGCTTCTCCAAGCTTCATTAACCATGACAAATTTCCACTTAATTTTGATTTACCCTTAATAATTAAAACCTCATATTATTGCAAGTATGGTGTGAGTCTCATACACCCATGTACAATGTATCATCAAGCATGACACATTAAAACAAATACAATAATATATATCACATATATATTATGTGCATAAGTGAGAAAAAGAAATACTTAAGTGAGCTTAAAATTAGTTAATGTATGTTAATATATAAAACATATATAATTATACATTAAATTATTAAATCAACACTTGATTTAATAATCCGGCTATATAATATATAACCGACTAATATCATTTGTATCAACTTATCGAATCAACACTTGATTCGATAACCCGCTTATATCACATATAACCGACCGATATCACATATCGCGATATTAGAATACGGTGTCACATAAGCATATTAATCTCGGTCCTACACATATCACATATGTGCTCCTATTTCGTTTCGCCTGAGCCAGGAAACCTCTGTGTAGGACTCTAAAGACTCATCAATACGCCGGCAGTAGGTGATGATCATATTAGCCACCCATAAGTCATCAGCGGTACTAGGTAGACGTAACGGCTACCCGGGTATTGAACGATCAGAAGATCAACAACCAAGCCTGCTCATACTCCTGTGAATCCAATAAGTAACACTAACGTACAGTCCGATCTCTTCGTCTGATATGTCGCATATCTAGTCTAGGAGTGGTAAACGTCAGACCCCAGTAACTTGATAAGTCATTCCGATATGAGACTCATAATGGGTGTTCATGTTACATCTCATATAATATTCTGCAACTGCTTAAAAAAAATTTAGACACTCTGAAAATTTCGACAGAAACTTGGTTTTTGTTTCGAGTGTTTCGGAGTTGTTTCGGTTTTGTAATTATACAAATATTGTCTAATTCTCTAGCATGGCTCTGATACCACTGCAGGGTTCCCTTAGGAGGCCACTGCATTTCGGGAGGCATCGACTATGCCGTTTTAAAATTTTAGCGTGCTAAAGAACCCTAGCCTAGAATCTTAACTAAGAGAATTAAACGAATCTACAATGTAAACATCTTTACATCTAAGTGAATAAGGAATACAACCTTTGTAGACCGGTCCATCACTTGAATAGCTCCGTGTAGTAGTCCATTCGCTCCAAGTAGTGAACTCCCGGACTGTAGAAAGGCTCCACAAGATGAAAGGAACAAGTTTGCTAGAAGTCTTCGAGGCCGAAAATAATCTACGTCGAGGAGACACCAACTCACGCTACCTCTTCACTAATATGGAATTAGTGAAGCAAGCACCCCAAACTAAATGGCTAGTCTAGTAAAGGATGATGACGTGGGATTTTTGCTCACTTTAGAAATATTTTTCTCACTCATTTTCTTCACCTCCCAAAAAGCTAGAGAGCTTGAGGAAGGAGATGAAGAAAATCAACCATGGAAAAAAGCAAGTGTAGAATTGGGAACCATGGGTGAGTTAATATCATATACTAATTTATGTAGAGACTAAACCATGGCTAATCATAATGGTTGGGTTAATAAATATCTTAAGTAAAACAAAATTAGTGAACTTGGTCAATGGTTCCACAAGCTCCAAACATATGACTAATTTCCATTTAATTTTGATTTACTTTAAATAAATAAAACCCTTCATTATGTTAAGCATGGTGTGAGCCTTATACACCCATGTCTCATGTATCATCTAGCATGACACAAAAGAGTGTATATTAATATATATCACATATATACTAAATGCACAAGTGAGAAAAAGAATTCTTAACTGAGCTAATATTAGTTAATATAAATTAATATATCAAATATATAATTATACATTAAATTATTAAATCAATACATGATTTAATAATCCGGCTATATCACATACAACCGACTAATATTATATGTATCAACTTATCGAATAACATTTGATTCGATAACCCGGCTATATCACATATAACCGACCGATAACACAAATCGCGAGAATAGAATACAGTATCACATACACGTATTAATCTCGGTCCCGCACATATCACATATGTGCTCCTATTTCGTTTCGCCAGAGCCAGGAAACCTCTGTGTAGGACTCTAAAGACTCGCCAATACGCCGGCAGTGGGTGGTGATCATATCAGTCACCCACAAGCCGCAAGCGGTCTGCTAAACGTAACGGCCACCCGGATATTGAGCGATTAGAAGATCAACAAGCAAGCCTGCTCAGACTCATGCGAATCTAATAAGTAATACTACCGTATAGTCCGGTCTTCTCGTCTGATATGTCGCATATCTCAGCATGGGGGTGGTAAACGTCAGACCCCAATAGCCTGATAAGTCATGCCGATGCGAGGCCCATAATGGTTCGAGAAACTACTGATAACACTTACCAGTAAATCTTAGCAACCCTGGTCAGTGATTTCTTGTTATGGCCAATCAAGCATAGCGCAACATCAACCCCCAATACCGGAAGAGACGAAATCCCCTCATATCGCTCATTGCCTCCATGTGACTCGGGACTGTAACTAAAAACCACCATTTTGCATGATCTCTTGAACATGGTAAGGTGGAAATCAAAGCACAGTGGGAATCACACAAGATTCTATGACGATCTCGGGTCGACAAACTAACTTGTAACAGTGTCACCAGAGAACTGCTATTTGACGATAGGTATAATACCATCTAGGAGTTCTCGGCGAGTCCGCTCAGTGTGCCCAGTCTCCACTGAGCACCCGTATACCTTCTCTGATGTCAAACACCAATGGATGTGGGATCATCCATCGCCCATCATATGGGTCAAGAAGCGTATACGCTAGTCTACTATGGAATATCGATGCCCCGTCTCGATACTCCTACGACTAGGAACAATTGAAGGATGTACTTACCGACTACCTCTGCCCCACTAGTATGATCTGCATCATAATTTTGGTAGTCAAGTACTCATCCTAAGGGCTTTATCAACATATAATAGAGAGACAATAAGTGTACATGTTAAGATAAAGAGCAACCAGATATCATACTATCATGTCGAGCAAGAAAGCCCTCCCTATATATGTCCAAGCATCCAGTATAACATACATCACATGTATAATAATGGCCTCTAGTGCATACATATAACTAACAATTTCCCACTTGCACTAAGGCCATTTGTTGTAGTATCTCATACTCAACGCCCCATAAAAGTCTCTCTAGGGAAAGGCCTCTGTAAGTGGATCCGCCGTGTTATCTTTCATGTCAACTCTCCTTATCTCGATCCCTTAGAGATCAACCATCTCCCTAATCAGGTGATACTATCCTCAGAATATGTCTTGATCGCTGATGGGACCAGCGTTCCTAGGCCAAAACCAAAACTCCATTGTTGTCACAATAATAGTTATTGGACGCTTAATGGTAGGAACCATGTTCATCTCATGAACAAGAAATGTCCAGACAGCCACTTTGGCAACATCGTTGGTAGCGATGTATTCAGCCTTTATCGTCTAGTTTGCCACGGTATATAACTTGGAACTCTTCCAACATACCGTCCCTCCAGTGAGGGTAAAGACAAATCCTGTGACTGTCTTTCAGTCGACCTTATCACTATGGAAGCACGAATTGGTAAAGGACTCCCACTGGAGTTCACCGTTACCAAAACTCCAAGAACACTTCTTCAGTGCTTCTCAAGTACCCAAGAATGTCCTTCACAGCTGTACAGTGATTCTAAGAAGATCCGATTGATTCCTGACCGCTACACCTAGTCAGTTAGCTACATATGGTCTGGTACATAACATCGCACACATGATAGAGCTTACTGCCGAAGCATAGGGTATCCCTTCTACGCAAGCTTTTTCCAAATCAGTCTCGGGAGACATCTTTTCGGAGAGAGTGATTCATGAGTAAGTGGACGAACCACCACGCTTAGAATCCTCCATACTAAACCCCTTTAGTATGGTTTTAATGTTCCTGGATTTAGGACATTCCCAACATCCACTAAGATCTATCACCATAGATCATAATCCACAAGATGTAGTAGGTATCATCCAGATCTTCCATGGAGAATCCTCGTGACAAGAGAAGTTTGACCAAGTGTAACATAGAAAACCATTTCCTATCAAGAGTATGTCATCTACGTACAATACGAGGAAGACAACCTTACTCTCTACTACCTTCTTGTATATACAAGATTCATCTACCTTTTGATGAACTCAAACTCTTTGACTGCCACATAAAATCAGATGTTCCAACTCCGCGATGCCTGCTTTAATCCTGATGGACTTAAGCATAGCATTGAAAGTCTTAACTTTTCCATCTATACCAAGAATCTTCTCAAGATTCATTTGCTCCCTATGGGTTTTACCCCTTCAGGTGCAACATTCAAAGTCTTACATTGTTGGTGTACATGGATTCTATCTTTGATCGCATAGCATCCATCCACTTCACAGAGTCCCCACTCGTGATGGCCTTCCTGAACCTGGTTGGGTCATCATCTACCATGATGCAATCCTCGCTCCCACAGTATCTCTCAGGTGGATGAGGAACCTTACCAGATTCGCAGAGAGGCTGAGGTTCGTTGGAGACTATTGAATCCTTTGGTTTCACCAAATCATCAGCTGTTAGTTTGTCTAGATGGAACTCCTTCCAGTTCTACCTCATCACCACTAATTTCTTCATAAGAAATTTCTTTTCTAAAAAAATGGAATGCTGATAAACAAAACACCTTTTTCTCCTCAGTGTGGTAGAAGAAATTCCCTCGCAAATGTTTGGGATATCCAATAAACTTATACAGAACTGACCTTGCCTCGAACTTGTCTGGATTGTGCCTTTCAACATAGGCCGGACAACCCCATATCTTAACACGTTTAAGACATGGACTCTTCCCATTCCATATCTCATATGGAGTGGTAGGCACTGATTTGGATGGAACCCCATTCAATAGCTATGCAGCTTCTCAAGTGCATAACACCAAAAGGAAATAGGCAACTCAGCAGTATTCATCTTAGAGCGCACCATATCTTATAGGGTACGATACCTCCGCCCCGATACACCGTTGTTTTGTGGTGTACACGACGAAGTAAACTGAGAGATAATTATATTCTCTTTTTGATAATCCAGGAACTACATGCACAAGTATTCCCTTCTCCGATCACATCAAAAGACTTAATACTTTTACCCGTCTGATTCTCAACTTCAAGCTTATATATCTTGAATTTCTCAAAAGTTTCAGACTCGTGTTTCAGCAGGAACACATGTCCGAATCTTGAGAGATCGTCGATGAATTTAATGAAGTATAAAGAACCAACCTTGGCATGTGTAGACATAGGACCGTATACATCATCATGTATCTGTCCCAAGAGTTCGGCAACTCTTTCTCCGTTTCCAGTAAATTGAGTATTGGTCATTTTACCTTTGAGGCGAGACTGGAAGTATCATAAGATGAGAATTCGAACAGATTCAAATATTCATCCTTATGTAACTTAGCTAGTCGTGTCGCATTGATATGACCTAGTCTACAATACCTCAAGAAGGATTCGTTCATTTCTGAACTCTTCCTCTTGTGTGTGTTCTGTATACTTTGAACTGTGGTTTGAATTAAAACGTATATGCTATTATATAACGTGCCAGTTCCAATCAACTCTTGATTAAGGAAAATGTTCACAACATTATCGAGCAATACAAAATTATATCCTTCTTTAACTTAATAAGGAAACTGATTTAATGTTGTATATCAGATTCGGTATATAATAACATTTGTTCTGAATCAATGTATTTACTATTTGGTAATACTAGGTGATATTCGCCTGCTGGTTTGGCTGCAACATTTGCACCATTCCCTACTCTAGAGAATGATCACCTTTTCTCAGTTGTCTACCTTTCTTTAGCAATGTAACAACTTACATTTATGGGATCCTTTTCCGGTATCTCATACCCAAGACATAGAGTATACTGAGAAATAGTTCTTGGTAACGAACACACCCGAAGAATATGCATCAACATGCTCATTCCTCGTTTGGGTCGCGTGGGAATCCGGATATTACCCTATTTTCTGCTCAGTCTTATAACAATTATAAGAAAGAACGGAAACAACGTTCCCCAGATCAGTATAATAAGCAGGTTCGGTCAAAACATCCATATTATTATCTTGATTAATGTATGACATGGTCGCTACCAGGAGAAAGAGAGAGAGAAGAAAACACTCAGCGTATGCTCTTGCAAGATCATATTGATTATTATTTTATCTAATCAGTATGGCTCCCACCGTTTTTATCAAATCTTCCTTCAAACCCTAAAAGGTAAGACTAGCCGAGATTAATTACACCCTACAAGTTCGCCAATCTTTTAGCCAGGCCAATGTCGGTACTTTAAGGGAGATTCCCCGCGCTTTCGCACGGATTTAATTAAAATAAACCTCGCTTTCCCAAGGGGGTAACCCCGTTAACACCTTTCTAGAAACCTACTTTGATCGGCTAATTGTAATGTGTAAAAGTCTCCCAGGAGTAACTCTTACTCCCAGTGGGTGTCGGGATCCAACTATCTCATAGAAGATATGTAATCTCATTGCAAATTTCAACACTTGAAATTCCCGATAATATTTTGCCTTAAGCGATCTATGACCTTGACAAGGTTAACAAACCATAAATCGCAAGTCAAGTTCAACCCATACATTTCATGATTGAATTAAACCCACCCGTACGACCCTTGACAAGGTCAACAAGGCCGCACGATTACCCTAATCCAATCGCATCATATGCTTTACAGATAAGCACTAATCAGCTACCGCACACTACGTCTTGACAAGGTCAACAAACGCAGCACGAATACTAAATAGTCCTTATCTGAAATGACGGAGGGCTACGGTAGGTTTTTAAGAAAACCTTTTGCGTAATGAACATGATATCGTTATAGAATCGAGTGATTTTGAAAAGGAGTTCTTTTGTGACTTTTACTAGTTTTGCTAAAGAGGACACTCCCGGTGAAGGGATCTCAGCTCTTTCCTCATCGAATGAGGTGCTGGATATTTCACAAATACCAGAATGCAAAGCATGAACTAAAACAACAATCAAAAACAAAACCGAGTGGGTTGTAGCATCTGCCAGTTTCACTAAAGAGGTCACTCCCGGTGAAGGGATCTCGGCACTTTCCTTATCGAATAAGGTGCTGGATATTCTACAAGGAATACCGCTATGCAAAGAAAGAACTAGAGCTACCAGTTTTAAAACAAGATTCTACAATATCTTTAGGTTTCTTTTATTTCATTAATCTCATTAATGAAGTCCAATCATTTATGCTTCCTAAGCATCACAGAAGAAACGAAAGCAGCAATATTTATTATATATCATATATATAATATAAGCATTCGTCTCATCATATAAAGTGATCACATCACAGAATATCAGCAGAGAAGAACACATATGAAATATTGGATATACTAGGAATTCAGTGTTTTATTTAAACCAGTAAAAAACACGGATTCAACGGTCGTGATGAATAGCCAAACCCACATCCCTAGATCCCTACGAGAGCGGCAAGCAACCATACCAATTCTAGAGTTAGGAGACCCGGTCTCGACTCCTCGAGATGGTCTCCTACTGGACTCTAGAACCCGGTTACTTGTGCTCCCTACCCTGGGTCTATCCTCTAATGCGGAAAAGTAAATAATATACATCAATGGTGACATCATCCTCAACCTGGAAGTGCCCCAATAAAAGAAAATTACATACAAGTTTTTACATGAATGAAAATGAAAAACTTTCATCTCACATAAAAAAAACGGCTATTCAAAACACGACGATCCAATATAACATATCACAGCAACACATAACATCACATGTCATCAACGTAAGTAAATATGCGTATCCCAATTGTCATTGACATATAGCAACGAAACCGGCGATACACCATATATTACACTTACGGTCGCAGAAAAAAAAGTGAAAACTACAACAATTAGAATCCGCAACCACGTTAGACATCATAAACCCAATGTATCACATACTTTGGATTTCATGCCTAACCAAATGAATTCCATAGATATCGCATGCCTAACAATTATAAACCCCGTATTTTAGTCTCGATATTGAAAACACTTTTCAATAACCAGTCAGGTAATTCAACAAGATTCCCGACAACCTGATCGAATGCTCGTTGGAAACTTTAGTAGACGGCCGCACCCCCAATACCATCGACGAAGTGCACTTAGGCGGAACACCGCGGCCGTGAGCACCCGAACGGATGCTTTTGGCGACGGGGTTCTCTTACAGTCACTTGGTCGGGCTATGGGACGTGGCTATCTAGTAAGGTTACCCGGCGAGTATCCGCATACGCTACGTAATTGCGACAGAGTTTTGATCCACATCAAAATCCCGTGGCAACCGATCAAATGAGACTGAATTGCTAGATTTATAAAATTCAAATTAGCTTTTATAAAACTAAATATTGTGGATTCCAAGTATTGTATCACAATTCACAGATAGCTAGACGATGTTAAACTTTTCGATCGAATCAACAAACACCCAAAACTTCACAAAGAGCTCAACACTTGAGCACAGTTTAAAAAATACCCAGAAAATACTACAGCGCCTATAGACTAACCGTAGAAGGGTCAACCCTTGCCTCATCTATGGCGCCGAGGAACTACCACAAACCCTAGGGTTTCGTGGCAGTTCCGATGGTCACAGAATCGAGTTAGGGTTTCGTTCTTCTAGAGGGTCCATAGAATCACCTGCATGATTTTCTGAAGATTTTAAACTTGGAAAAATCCAACTCTTGGGTAATTTCCAGCGAGAAAGAAAATGGGCATTTGATATTCGTTCGAACTTTTTAATGTCGTCAAGATAACCCGAAATGATGTTAGAATTATGACTATGAAACACTTCGAATTGCTTTTACAGAAATATAACATCATATGCAATATCAGTTAAAACAACCAACACCTGAAAGACCAAAACCCAGAGCCTGGAACACCATAGAAAATTCAACCCAATTCTTCTGAAAAACCGGCCAGCTCAGATTTTATTCTCATGTCACTGGCCAAAATCCGGCGAGGTGGGCTTAAATTTCTATGGTGTTCATCTTACATCTCATATAATATTCTGCAACTGCTTAAAAAAATTTAGACACTCTGAAAATTTCGAAAGAAACTTGGTTTTTGTTTCGAGTATTTCGGAGTTGTTTTGGTTTCGTAATTATACAAACATTGTCTAATTCTCTAGCATGGCTTTAAAACCACTACAGGGTTCCCTAGGGCGGCCGCTGCGTTTCGGGAGGTATCGACTATGCCGTTTTAAAATTTTGGCGCGCTAAAGAACCCTAACCTAGAATCTTAACTAGAGAATTAGACGAATCTAGAATGTACAAATCTTTACATCTAAGTGAACAAAGAATACGACCTTTGTAGACTGATCATTCACTTCAATAGCTCCATATAGTAGTCCCTTCGCTCCAAGTAGTAAACTCCCGGACTCTAGAAAGGTTCCACAAGATGAAAGGAAGAAGCTTGCTAGAAGTCTTCGAGGCCGAAGATGATCTACGTCGAGGAGACACCAACTCAAGCTATCTCTTCACTAATATGGAATTAGTGAAGCAAACACCCTAAACTAAATGGCTAGTCTAGTACAGGATAATAAAGTAGGATTTTTGCTCACTTTAGAAATATTTTTCTCAGTCATTTTCTTCACCTCCCAAAAAGCTAGAGAGCTTGAGGAAGGAGATGAAGAAAAGCAACCATGGAAAAAAGCATGTATAGAATTAGGAACCATTGGTGAGTTAATATCATATACTAACTTATGTAGAGACTAAACCATGGCTAATCATAATGGTTGGGTTAATAAATATCTCAAGTAAAACAAAATTAGTGGACTTGGTCAATGGTTCCACAAGCTTCCACAAGCTTCAACTATGTGACTAATTTCCATTTAATATTGATTTACTTTAAATAAATAAAATCCTTCAATATGTTAAGCATGGTGTGAGCCTTATACACCCATGTCCCATGTATCATCTAGCATGACACAAAAGAGTGTGCATTAACATATATCACATATATACTAAATGCATAAGTGAGAAAAAGAATTCTTAAGTGAGATAATATTAATTAATGTAAATTAATATATCAAATAAATAATTATACATTAAATTATTAAATCAATACTTGATTTAATAATCCGGCTATTTCACCTACAACCGACTAATATCATATGTATCAACTTATCGAATCAACAATTGATTCGATAACCCGGCTATATTACATATAACCGACCAATAACACAAATCGCGAGAATAGAATACGATAACACATACACGTATTAATCTCGGTCTCGCACATATCACATATGTGCTCCTACTTCGTTTCGCCTGATTCAGGAAACCTCTGTGTACGACTCTGAAGACTCGTCAATACGCCGGCAGTGGGTGGTGATCATATCAGTCACCCACAAGCCGCAAGTGGTCTGCTAGACGTAACGGCCACCCGGGTATTGAGCGATCAAAAAATCAACAAGCAAGCCTGCTCATACTCTTACGAATCTAATAAGTAACACTACCGTACAGTCCGGTCTCTTCGTCTGATATGTCACATATCTCAGCCTGGGGGTGGGAAACGTCAGACCCCAATAGCCTGATAAGTCATGCCGATGTGAGGCCCATAACGGTTCGAGAAACTACTGATAACACTTATTAGTAAATCTCAGCAACCCTGGCCAGGGATTTCCTGTTATGGCCAATCAAGCATAGCGCAACATCAACCCCCAATACCGGGAGAGACGAAATCCCCTCTTATCGCTCATTGCCTCCATGTAATTCGGGACTATACCCGAAAACCACCGTTTTGCACGATCTCTTGAATGTGATAAGGTAGAAATCAAAGCACAGTGGGAATCACACAAGACTCTATAACGATCTCGGGTCGACAAACTAACCTGTACCAGTGTCACAATAGAACTGCTATCTGACGATAGGTATAATACCATCTAGGAGATCTCGGCGAGTCCGTTCAGTGTACCCAGTCTCCACTGAGCACCCGTATACCTTCTCTGATGTCAAACACCAATGGATGTGGGATCATCCATCGCCCATCATATGGGTCAAGAAGCGTATACGCTAGTCTACTCTGGAATATCGATGCCCCGTCTCGATACTCCTACGACTAGAAACAATTGAAGGATGTACTTACCGACTACCTCTGCCCTACTAGTATGATCTGCATCATAATCCTGGTAGTCAAGTACTCATCCTAAAGACTTTATCAACATGTAATAGAGAGACAATAAGTATACATGTTAAGATAAAGAGCAACCAGATAGCATACTATCATGTCGAGCAAGAAAGACCTCCCTATATATGTCCAAGCATCCACTATAATATACATCACATATATAATAATGGCCTCTAGGGCATACATATAACTAACAACATGCATATGTGTGTGCATGTAAGAAAATATTTAAATAAAATATTAATTAATAATAATAAAATATATGAAAATAATTATTGGTTAAATTTTATTAAAAACCCCTATTAAAACGCTTAATTAACTCTAATCGCATTCTAAGGTGTTACAATCTTCCCCCTTAAAGAAATTCGGTCCTCGAATTTAAAAATCTTACTATGTGTACCTTCAAAGAGATGAGGAAATTTCTTTTGCATCTCGCTCTCGGCTTCCTATGTGACCTCTTCGCTATTCGGGCCAAGCCAAAGAACCTTCACTGACGGCAAGACCTTTGACCGAAGTTTCTTCACCTGCTAATCCAATATAACTATCGGCTGCTCGGTGAACAAAAGATCGCGCTCCAGCTGGATGGTCTGGTGCTGAATCACGTGAGAAGGGTCATGAAGGTACTTGTGAAGTATCGATACATGAAATACGGGGTGTACATCCGAAAAACTGGATGGAAGTGCCAAATGATAGGCAACGGTACCAACTCGCTCAAGGATCTCAAAAGGACCCACAAATCTAGGACTAAGCTTCCCTTTCTTCCCAAATCTCATCACGCCTTTCATCGGAGAAATCCATAGGAATACATGATCACCCACTACGAACTCAAGTCTGCGATGACGACGGTCGGCATAAGACTTCTGCCCGCACTGGGTTGCTCCCATTCTGTCCTGGATCAATTGGATCTTCTCCGTAGTCTCTTGAACTAGCTGTGGTCCTAAAATCCTGCTCTCGCTGAGTTCGGTCCAATAGACTGGAGATCGACACTTTCTCCTATATAAGGCCTCAAAAGGTGCCATCTGAATCGTCTCCTGAAAATTGTTATTGTAGGAGAACTCTATCAAGGGCGAGTGACGATCCCAACTGCCACCAAAATGAAGCACGCATGCCCGAAGCATATCCTCAAGAGTCTGTATAGTCCGCTCTAACTGACCATCCGTCTGCGGATGGAAAGCGGTGCTAAAACTCAATTGGGTACCCTAAGCTTCCTGAAGTTTCTGCCAAAGATGGCTGGTAAACTGGGTGCCTCTGTCTGATACAATGCATGTAGGAACGCCGTGCAAACGGAAAATCTTATCAATTTACAACTGAGCATACTGAGCATATCCGAATGTGGTATTCACTGGAAGGAAGTGTGCCACTTTCGTCAACCGGTTAACAATCACCCAAATGGAGTCATACCCTCGACTGGACCTAGGTATACCCACAACGAAATCCATGGAGACCTGCTCCTATTTCCACTCTGGAAAGGGCAAAGGCTGCAACTTTCCTTCTGGTCTATGATACTCGGCCTTGACCTGCTGGCAAGTCAGGCACCTCGAAACGAAGTCCGAAACATCACTCTTCATCCCTTCCCACCAGTAGACATCAATTAAATCACGATACATCTTGGTGGAACCTGGATGAACACTGTATCCTAACTGATGTGCCTGCTCTAGGATCTCACGTATCATCCCCTCGGAATCTGGTACATATAAATGAGTCCATAAATGTAGCGCACCCTGGTCATCAATCACAAACTCCGAATCTCTACCCTGCCGAACATGCTCCAGAATCTCAGACAAACGAGCATCGTCGGGCTGTGCCTCACAGATACAATCAAGTAGAAGTGGACGGGCATAGACATGAGCAAGATGCCCTCCAGTGGAAGTGAACTTGAACTGTACTCTACTATTGCAAAAGATCTGCCAATCTGTAGAAGACTGTCTCTGAACTGCGCTCAAATAGAACAAATTACCTCCGGGCCTACGACTCAAAGCATCAGCTATCACATTCTCCTTTCCCAGATGATAAAGGATTTTACAATCATAATCCCTCACAAGCTCCATCCAACGGCGCTGCCTCAAATTCAGTTCCCGCTGCTGGAAGATGTACTCCAAGCTCTTGTTGTCCGTGAAGATCTGACACGACTCTCCGTACAAGTAGTGTCTCCAAATCTTGAGCACAAAGACCACCGCGGCCATCATAAGATCATGAGTGGGATAGTTCTGCTCGTGCTTCTTCAACTGCCAAGAAGCATAAGCGATAACTCTATCATGCTGCATCAACACACAACCGAGCCCCACTCGAGAAGCATCACAATAATTGACATAGCCGCCTGATCCAGAAGGTAAAGATAGAACTGATGAAATCGTCAAACGAGTCTTCAACTGCTGAAAACTCTGCTCACATGCATCAGTCCAAAGAAAAATAACTCCCTTTCGGGTCTTTCCGGTCAGCGGTGCAGTGATACTCGAGAAATCCTGCATGAAACGGCGGTAATAACCGTCTAAGCCTAAGAAGCTGGGGACCACTATCACTGATACAGGTCTGGGCAAACCTGTATGGCCTCGATCTTCTTTGGGTCCACTCGGATACGGTCTCCCGTAACCACATAACCCAAGAAGTCAACACTATCAAGCCGGAAGGCACACATCGAGAATTTAGCAAACAACCGGTGCTCTCTCAATGTCTGCAAAGTGATACTCAAGTGCTGCCATGCTTCTCTCGACTTCTGGAGTAGATCAGAATGTCATCAATAAACACAATAATGAACTGGTTGAGGAATGGCCTGAAAATCCGATTTATCAAATCTATGAACGCTGCTGGGGCATTGGTGAGCCCGAATGACATTACCAAGAACTCATAATGCCCGTAACGCGTATGAAAAGCAGTCTTCGGAATGTCATCATTCCGAACCCGCAACTGATGATAACCCGACCTTAAATCAATCTTGGAAAAATGTCCTGCACCCTGGAGCTGATCGAACAAATCGTCAATGCGAGGTAATGGATACCTATTCCGCATCGTAACTCGGTTCAATTGACGATAATTAATGCACAGTCTCATACTGCCGTCCTTATTCTTAACAAACAGGACAGGAGCTACCCAAGGCGAAACACTCTGATGAATAAGTCCCCTGTCAAGCAACTCTTACAACTGATCTTTAAGCTCCGCCGGGGCTATCCGATAAGGCGGTAAAGAAATAGGCCCCATGCCGGGAGTCAAATCGATGCAAAACTCGATATCGCGCTCTGGCGGCAATCCAGGTAACTCATCAGAAAATACGTTGGGAAACTCTCTCACAATAGGAACCTGGACTAACGGATCTGTTGTGGCTCCAGTATCACGAATAAAGGCTAGGAATCCCCGACATCCTTTCCTCAAGAGCCGACTAGCGCAAAGGGCAGAAATCAAACTATGAGGGGAAGCACTATGGTCCCCCTACACAACAAGAACTGACTCGCCCGAAAAATAAAATCTAACTGCCTTCTCACGGCAGTCCACAGACACATAGCAAGTAGCTAACAAGTCCATGCCAAGGAGAACGTCAAAGTCCAACATATCAAGAAGGATTAAATCGACGGAAAAATCTCTATCTCTATTACGAATGGCACACGACCGAAACACATGTCGCGCAACAAAAGACTCTCCAACGGCAGTAATCATGACAAGCGACTGATCTAACAAAGACGAACCTCTGCCTAACCTCAGTATAAAGTGTGTGGAAACATACGAGTGCGTAGATCCTGGGTCGAAGAATATGCGCGCATCGAAAGAACACACCGAACGAGTACATGTCACTATTGCATTCGACGCCTGCGCATCCTGAGGAGTCAACACAAAAACTTGGGCATGTCTTCTACCATTATCCGACTGTCCTCTGCCTCTGCCACCTTGTCCCCTCTGAACAAAACCACTGCGACCATGACCTCTCTGAGCATCGGTTTGGCGTGAAGTAACGACGGGCGTAAGAGGCAATGCTCTCTGAGGAGGTGAAGGTGGTAAGGTAATACGTAGAACTACTACCTCGTCCTGGCGTACCTCAGTACAATCCCTGATGCGGTGATACAAACTCCCACACCGAAAACATCCGGACGACGACTGTTGACCCTGCAGGTAAAAGCTATATAACTGGCATCACCTAAAGCCTCTGCTACCACCATGACCTAGAAGGAATCTGTCACGGCGTCTACCTGTCTGCCTCCTGGTTGATACATCAGTACGAATCCGCTTCGGTCTCGGAACGACCGAAGTCTTGGAAATACGCTCCTCTACCAGTAGAGCTGCATCCACCGCGGCTGCATACGTGTCAAAATGTTGGGCGCCAATAGAAAGGAACAACTGGATAACCAGGCCTCGTACAAATCTCTTGATACGCTTCTCTTCAGTATCCACCAAATAAGGAGCATATACAGATAGCTGGGTGAACTGTATATCATACTCCGCCACTGTCATACCCAGAGTCTGGCGCAAAGACTCAAAGCTATGAGCTCGAGCATCTCTGACGATCGGCAGAAGAAAACGAGCAAGAAAAACCATCGCGAACTCAACCCAGGTCATAGGAAGAAGACCTACGGATCGACCTCTCTCCAAAGACTTACACCAAGTCTGAGCAAGACCCTCCAGACGAAAACTAGCGAACTCTACTGATCTCGCATTGGAGCATCTCAACGAACGACAGATCCTGGCTATCCAGTCGAGGAACGACTGTTGATCCTCAGCTGCGTCGGTGCGGGTGAAAACCGGAGGCTTCAGCTTCATAAACTCTGATAAAGATACGTCGATATTCTCGGTAGCGGTAGGTATGACTGTCTAAGCAGTAGGTACAATTATGGTCCCCGTAGTAGGTAGAATAACCTCTAATCTCTGTGCTCGACAGACCTCTACAAAAGATCCAATCATCTGACGTAAGTCCTGAACACTGGCCTCTAGCCTAGAAATACGTCCTGGAGAAGGTAGATCAATCTGCTCCTGAAGAATAGGCGTACCTCCCTGGTCGGTCCTCGTCTCAAACGAGCCTACCCTGACCTTAGCTCTAGCAGCAGCTCTCTGTGCCCTCGTAGTCTTTGGCGGCATAGTGGCTAGAATAAGGAAACATGATTCGGTAAGAACATAGAAATCAAATCATAAGGATATATGGAATCAAGAAAGGAATTAAAAGAAAATATGTCCTAAGGTCACTTAGGCGGAGTACCGTGTCGTAAGTATGTCGCGGAACAAACACACGCTACGTCATTCTGCTTAAGCTACCTACTCTATCATACCAAGGGTCATCCTACACTCCGAAAGATAAAACCTAACGCTCTGATACCAATTTTGTCACGACCCAATTTAGGAACGCGACCAGCACTTAAATCACGCGACGTCAAAAAGCTTAACGCAATTCAAGTAAGCCGAAAACCCAAAAATCTAAACCAAGAAAAGAAGTAAATTGATAAAACATTAGCTAAAAACATTTAAAAATCTCAAGTTATAAAATCTCAAACTTAAATTTATTTTCTTAAAAATTTCGGCAGTATCTCTTTTGTAAAAACTAGTCCCAAACGGGTACAAACATAGAATATATAAAATGCATCCCCAAACGGGAGCAACTCAAGCCTATAGGCGGAACACAACCACAACAGGTATATATACGACGCCGTAGTGAAGGAATAAGCAATTAAGAAGTGAAAACAACATAAAAAGAGGTAAAACAACATTGCAACATAAATAAAAAGCCGGCTCACACGAGCACGACACCCAAAAGCACAAATAATATAATATCGATCCTCACAATCTCGTCTCTAAGGCAAATATATATAAGTGGTAGATGGAGAGTACTAGATACAGAATAAGATATACATTGGAATCATACGGATACCCGCAAAACCCACCTACACCAAAATCATGACCAACGGTAGCGGTATCCGCAGAAGTAGATGCAATATAGAGCCCTGGCGCAACTACACCGAGGGTCAAGCCTGCAAAACACTATGGCACAATAGGGGTGAGTTACCAATTTGTGAATAGTAAATAATATCGTACAGATAATCGCAAGCATGCATAAAAAGCGATAATCTGAAATATGCAATCTGATGGCATAAGTATAGCAGTATGGATATGCAACAAATCATGATCAAGATAAACCACCAGGGTACAACAACTATATGAAATAGTGCATGTCATAATAAATCCTGAGTGTGGGATAAAACATAATCCTCATTAATGAATCATCATCATAAAATCCGGTGTCCATCAACGACACCCCAAATCCCAATATCTCAGGCGCCGTCACTCTGATCGACCCTCATATCCATCACATCATGAAACCTGAGTGTCCAACATCGACACTCAAAACAACATGAAACCTGTGCCCAACATTGACACATAAATTCTCATATCTCAAGCGTCACATCCTCCGATCGGCCCTCATATCCATCTCATCTCATAGTTCCGAAACGGTATCCTCCGGATATCCGTCGAGTTTCCATAAAATCACAGATAGTTAGTGCTCTCCCTGCCAGGCTCATCGTCTACTCCATGATCTTTTTGCCCCGGGGTACCTTACCGGGTCCACCATGTACCCGCAGATGTCTCATCCAACTCCTCGAATCGGGTCTCGAAAACAAGCTCAGAACCGAGAAAACTCATGGTGGACGCCTTGAAATCACATCACGAGAAACCACGTTTTTTAAACAATTTATAATTTCCTTTGAAATATATTCGCAGTTCTCAAATCCAGAAATCTTATGAAAACAGTATCTCAATGCATATATCCATAAAGTACGCTGTATACAAACATAGAACAGTAATGCGAGCATATCAAGGGAAAACCGCACTTTTTAAATATTTTAAGTTTGAGAAGGTATATTTCGGTTTCCTAAATCCACGAAATTGAAATAAAACACCATATGAGAGTATATATGTGACTATATGTCACGACCCAAATTTAGGCATATGACCGGCACTTAAACCACGTGACGTCAACAGGCGTATGCAATTTAAGTAAGCCGAAACCCAGAAATCTAAACCACTAAAAGGAATAAGTGATGATAACATTGTTAAAAACCTTCAGGAAACTCAAGTAAAAATCATTAAACTTAAGTTTACTTTCTTAAAAATGTCGGCAGCACCTCCTTTGTAAAAACTAGCCCCAAAACGGGTACAACATGGAATATAAATAAAGCATCCCGAAACAGGAGCAAATCACGCCCAATGGCGGAAACAACCACCACAAGTATATATACGACGTTGTAGCGAAGAAATATAAATGAAAATAGCATAAAGAGGTAAAACTACATAACAGAGACCGGCTCCCACAAGCTGTCGCGCCACGGCAGCGCCCCGGCCGTCTATCTGAGGCCAAAATGCGGAATCAAAATTATTCTTAACTTTAAACCGACGCTACCGCGGACAATAAACCTGGATCGTGGCCATTAACCCAATGCTAGCTAACAAGAGATGGGGTGAGAGATATACCAAGCGATCCGTGTCCTTCGGTCTTCGTCTCCACTCCAATCTCCCGCGAAATCTCCGTCCGTCACCTCCTCGTCGGAAAGGGCACCACGTAGCCGGATTCTTTTACGGGCTCCCACCTCTGGACCGAGGCAGCTCGGGCACGAAGTTGGCTAGCTGACGCGTCCAAGATTTACTGTAGGCTAGTGTAGAATGCTATGTCTCTTTGGGATAGTGAAGTTGCCATGATGGAGGTGGAGTAGAGAATGAACAATGGAGAGATATGCATGGGAATTTTGGTAGCAAGCTAAAAAGGGAGATGATCATTTTCCTACACAAAAATGAATCCCCTCACATAATGAAACCTCTCTCATCCTCTCCCTAGGATGTGGCCGCCCCCCCCAAATGAGAATGGAATATTATAAGAGGAGAAAAAGAAAAGATAATGCTAAATTAAAGTCACACCATTTCTAATCCAAATCAACTCCTCATCTAATCTCATAAATTCAAAGGATGAGACCATAATGGAATCTCATGATTATGAAGGCACAAAAGCAAGAAACCCTTCAACAAATAAGTTATTTGCAAACTGCAAATAACCCCCTCCATCAAAAAGTCCGGCCGCGAAGGAACAAAGGAAAACCGGCCGGAACAGAATGCAAACTGGCAACTTCAGAAAAATGATCCCGTAATAAATTACAGGAAAACCCCGCGACTGTATATACATACCCGCACTTGTATTTCCACTGAATACGAATGCAAAGAGACAAAATCTACACTGTCTAATACTAGGATCCGGCTTAAACCAACGCCCTCTAGTAAAATTCGTCCGATCACGATCCGTGCAATACTGCACGTATCTGATCGAACCCTGCCATATCTCCATACGGCCTCAACAGCGTTTCGCCCGAAACTTGAGTAACTGTGTGTGGTGGACTCTAAAGACTCGTTAATACTATGGCTGTGGATTTAACCACTAGCACGTCAGAGGTATTAGCCATACGTGACGGGCTACCAGCTATTGACCAAAAGGGACGTTGATGAGCGAACTCATCCTGACACCCTACTGAGCCTGGTAGTGACAATATCCGTACAGTCCGGTCCGTTCGTCTATGAGTATCGTATGGCGGGCCTAGGGGGTTGGTAAAAGTCAGACCCCCAAAAGCGGTACAAGTCGTGTCAGAGTGTAGCCCAGAACACCCTGAGATACTACTGGAATACCTACCAGTAAATCTCCTGCTTCAGCCGAGGGCTTTGTGTAATGGCTCTTCTAGACACAACGTGACCTCACCCCCAATACCGTGAGAGACGAACCCCTGCAGATCCGCTCGCTGCCTCCATGTGGCTCGGGACTGTACCCAACTAAAACCTGTTTGCACGACTCCTTTAAGCCGTGGTAGGGTAGTAATCAAAGCACAGTGGGAACTCATACGAGACAAATGGCGATCTCAGGTCGATGAACTAACCTGTACACATGTCACCAGGGAACTGCTATCTGACGTCTGGTATAATCCCAACTAGCAGGTTCCCGGCGAGTCCTGTCCGGTGTACTCATAACCCAATGAGCACCTGTATACATCTAAGGTGAACCAACTGACACCAGTGGCTTGTGAGACCGGCCACCACCCCTCGTCGGGGTCTCGACTGTATACACTAGTCTACTCTGGAGTATCGATGCCTTGTCTCGAAACTCCCACGACTAGAGACCTTTTAAGGATGTGCTTATAGACTCCAGCTCTCACGTATATGATCGCCCTCATACTGCTGGTAGTCAAGCAAGAATCCTAGGGGCTCTATCAACGTGTAATAGCGACTCGTAAGGTCACCTAAAGCAGTACACGATGATAAAGATAAACCAGATAGCATACTATCAACTCGAGTAAGACTGTCTTATTGGGACAGGTCCTCCCTCAATCATTGCAATCACGTGCCTGTGATCCAATAATTGACTCTGAGGGCACTATCTCCAACAATCTCCCACTTGCACTCAAGGCTAATTATTGCGATGTCACATACTCATAGCCCGTGTGATACCGAACACCCAACTCCTCTACTAGTCAGTCTCACAAAGCTCGTTTGCGAAACTATTGCGTTCGAGGAATAGCCTCAGTGTGTGGATCCGCTGTGATGTTTCTTTCTATGTCTCTCTTTATCTCAAGTTCGCGGAGAAACCCATCTCCCGAAATGAGCAATACCTGTCTTAGAATGTGTCTGGATGTCTGATGGGACCTTGTTCATAAATGAACTCCAAATTCAAACTTCTTAGACTGTATCGTCAACTGAACTTAATCAGTGTCCTGCGCCATCCTTCCCTCAGTATCCCCTTGGACCACCTGTCCAAAATACTGCCCCTCGTCAGAGGGAAAACTATAACTCTGACAGCCAATCTGCCATCCTGGTCACCTTGGAAGCCTGGAATGATAACCGTCTCCTAAAGGAGGCTGCCGTTATCAAATCCCTAGAACACGCACTTATGTACTAAAACTGCTTCCGATCGTTTCTCCAGGATTGGATTAATATCAACTTATTGCATCTACTGCAAGAACAACATCTGGTGTGGTACTTGACATCTCATGATTGACTCAATTGCCTAAGCAAGTGATTTGCCAATCATGCACATCCCTCTCTACTTTAGTCTATAAGACACCTTTAGAGAGGGTGACTCCATCACCTGCAGGTACACTACCGTGCCAGGAGTCGTCCATTCTAAATACTCATAGAATGCTGTCAAAGTACCCAGATTGGGAAACCACCCAAACCTAGATCTAAAATCATAGATCTAGTGACCAGAATGTCTTCACATTAAATCCAAGTCCCATGTGGAGAAACCACTGTGTGACAACCAAAGTATAACCGACCGTAGTATAGGAATATCACTTCCTACTCTGTGTATGTCATCCAAATACCAGGACATTACACCCTACTACCTTCTTAACAGATCCATCCCCTATTCTGATGAAGTCAAACCTATGACTGTCGCATCAGAAATAGATGATCTTTCTCTGCTATATCTGCTTTAGTCTATAAATAGACACAAGCCACTTGTCCACCAATGCTTCCGCTGCTCCCACTGACCATGACAACTCTCTGGCAGAGTCATATAGACGTACACTTCTAAAGCTAGCTTAGAACGACGCTATACTCATCCTCCTGCCGGGTCTCACAGCCTGGAACAACAGCAATGGCAAGTCTGGGTAAACAAGAACCTCCCTGTCACCGTCCTTGAGGCTACCGGAGTAGCTCTCGGGTGCCTGAGGTTACCCACCATATCTGCGGAGGGGCTAATAGAATGTCAATCCAGATTGAATCTTTAGGTTCTTATCAAATTTTCAGTAATCGTTTGCGGTTCTGGAATCACTTCCAGTTCTACCATACTCCTACTACTGTTTTCTGAAAAAGATCCATTTTTATTAAAACTGTGGCGAGTCAAGAACAATATCACTATTGATCTTCCAGATGGTAGAAAGTCAACCCTCGTCATAGCCTGGGTCAACCCACAAACAGCCATTACAGAAACATGCCTTGAGTTATCCAGAGTCTGGTTTTAAGCATAAGCCGGACAACTCCCCGTACCTTAACAATGTCAAGATATGAACTGTTCTATATCCAATACAGGAACATAGGGACTGATTTAATTGAACCAGATTCAATTCATGCAGCCATCTCCAATGCATGTCAACTGAATGGAGAGAGCCCGATCAGCGTTACTCAACTTAGGAATGCTTCCAATTATGAGTAACCTGAAAGAGAAGCAAGTTCTCTTAAACATTACTATCATCTGAATACCATACACAAGTATCTACATTTTTGATCACCTTGAAGAATCCCGATACTTGCAATACCCGGTTCTCTACTTTACTCTTATACCTATAACTTCTCAAAACTTGGACCCTGTGTTTCTACGAAACACTCGTCAAACTAGAGAAGTCATAAGTAAACCGAATATAGTACGAGGAACAACCCCTCTGTCCTTATGGACACTGGACAATATACAATACTCTGTATAAGTCCCTTGAGTCTAATAACTCATTCACTGTGTGTCGTAGTTTGAAAACTGTACTTATGGTTAAGAAGACTTACACCGCTGTTCAATGCTCCTTACCTAACCATCCACTGATATAGGTAAATGTCATAGACACAATTTCAAAAGGTATATCTCACTCTATAAAAATAGACGTACAGATATATCAATTTGAAATTGGTGCATAACAACGGATATTCAAAACCAAATATTTGCCGTCCGGCAAACAACTCAGGTGACTTCCTCAAATATCACCAATTACAACGAATTCCGATATAATGAGGATGATTACCAAATTCCCAATAACTTACTCCCACTCATCATCTATAAAACCATACAGATGTGAGAATCAAACCTGGTAAATACATACCCTGGAGCAAGTGTCTAATTGGGAAATCAGTTTTCTTTTAACAGTACACAGTGAAACTGAAACATAAAAATGTTTCGATGGGGTATCCTGGTATTCCTAGTAATGCCTCTTCCAATATCCAGATTCACAACTATAACCATATAATTCTTTGCCACCTCTCCAAATCCCTTTATATGTCTTTACTCATTACCTTCTGTACACCCCTTTAGGCCAAATGGTTTTCTTCCTTCCCTACCATTCGGCACCAGCCTATGGTTTGGAAGAAGACTATCCAATAAGCATAATGGGTGTACTGTCCTAATCCTAGGAGCACTCGTGATGCGAGAGAAGGTGAAGATAAAAGACAACTGAATAAACCTTATTCCTATTTCTCCTGAACCAGGATCCATCCCCGAACTGGAAAAAGTTCCTTTCGAGTTCGTATATAACCATACGATGGATTATCCAATAAACTTGGGATCTTCGTAGTGATACGGAGTGTCCTGGAGAAATACAAAGGTGATTTAGGATTGGCGAAGAAAAACTTGGTTTGGTCGTGAATAGCAATCGCAATTTACTTTGCCCTCTTACTAATCCCTTTCTTTGTCTTAACTTAATACCTTCTGTACATCATCGTTATGCTAATTGGTTTTCTTCATTCCCCACCGTTCGGCACCAGCCTAATGTTTGGAAGAAGACTATCCAATTTGCGTAATAGGTGTACTATCTCCTAAAACAAGGAGTACTCGAAACCTGAGAGAAGGTAAAAGGAAAAGACAACTGAATAGTCCTATTCGTTTTCTCCAGAACCGGAAACCATCCTCGAATAAATTCCTTCGAGTTCGTATATAACCATACGATGGTTTTGTCCAATGGAAGTGGACGTTTGTAGTAATACGGGGTGTTCTGGAGAAAAGGGTAAAAGTAGGAGTGGCAATGAGGTCTGCTCTCTGACAATCCAAAAGCCAGTGTTTAAGAAGGTTCGGTCAACTTGGTCACTGAGTCATAGTCAAGGGTCGGGTCAATGGTCGCTGCCAAAGAGAGAGAGAAAAGAAACACTCAGCGTGCACTCTAACCTAGATCAGAATGGTTATCAATTTATCTAATCTGGAAACCTCCCACTGTAACCTCAAATTCTCCTACAAACCTGAAAGAAGAATTAGTCGGGATCACCCGAGAAGTAAACCAACTCATCAGTGGGAATCGGGATCCAACTATCATCGCATGATAACGTGACGGAATCCACTCACGTCACCACACTCCAGAAGGTATGCACATTCCTGGCAAGTTTCAGTTTCTTTAGAAACTCCCGATGTATGTTTTTACCCCTAGGACCCAAGTGACCTTGATTGAGCCAACATATCAAAAGATCCTAGTCAAGTTCAACTCGTCATTATCTTGATTGCATTAGACCCACCCGCACGAGTCCTTGATTGAGCCAAAATGACCGTACGACTGTCCTAATCAATCACATATCCATAAGACAGAAAAGCATTACAGAGCTACCGCACACTACGCCTCGGCTGAGCACGACATACGTAGCACGAATACTAAGCAATACCAATCTGAAATGACGGAGGGCTACGGCTGGTTTTTGGCGAAAAACCTTTAACGTAATGAACTTGATATCGCTGAAGGAACCGGATAACATTTAATAAAAATTATAGTCACGAAAACCTTTGCTAAAGAGGTCACTCCCGGTGAAGGGATCTCGGCTCTTTCCCCGTAGAATGAGGTGCAGGATATTCCAACTGAAACCACGATGCAAAGCAAAAGTAATCGGCTATAGTGAAGTTATTGCCCTGACGCAAACTTCTGTCCAAGGGGTCACTCCCGGTGAAGGGATCTCGGCCCTTGCCTCGTCGACTAAGGAGCAGGATATTCAAACTGATTACCACTATGCAAAACAAAAGAGAACGTCCTTGCAATAACAGCTTTTTGAAAAGTGTTCCAACAACATCAGAATAGGTTTGTTTATCTTGCATTGATCCGAATCAACGCAGTCCCATCAATTGATCACACCAATAAAGTATGAAAATAATGACGTAGGTATATGCCATCCGCATTCGCCACTGGGTCCCGTCATCACCCGTTAGGTTAGCTAACTAACGACAGAGTGGGGACTGGACTAGCGCAGATGCAAAACATATACAACATCTACTAGTATATATATAATATATAATTTTCGCTCAAGGCGTGATAAAATGCAACATCACAGAAATGTAACCAGCATCACAGAACAATACAAATATCTGGGATCCCCCGGTTTCATAGAGCCGCTACTGAAACCCGACGTTCCCCTGGTCGTGTGGATAGCCTGTGCAATGAAAATCCTAGACCCCTACGGGCGCGACAAGTTACCCGCCAAAACCTGAAGCGAGGCAGCCCCCTTCAGCAACGTGAATGGACCACCCAGCACTTCACGGAATCCGGTAACTTAGGCACCCCTCCTTGAGCCAACCTGTACCCCCTACGAGTGCGGCGAACAACCCGCCAATTCTAGAGTAAAGCCCCCTCTGTCTCAATGCCATGAGATGCGGGCCCGTTGCCCTCTAGAACCCGGCTATCCGTGCACCCCTCCGCGGGGTAATCCTAGTACAGAAAGTAAAATATACATACAACGGGTACATCGACCTCGACCCGGTCGTGCCCCAAAAGAATAATACAAACAGGCAGTGACGGCAGTCCATATGTCGGACGCTCGCCCCGCAATATCAAATGTACATATAAAACAAAACTGTACTACCACTGCATCCAGGCTTTCCCCACGACCGATCCGCAACATCACAGCGCAACACAGAACATCAACGTGAATTTCACGTTCGCAAATCCGTCTAACCGGGCTATAGCAGTTAGACAGGATTTACCGATCAAGTGGCATTCACGGTCGCAGATATAATGTAAATACTGTGAACTAATGTGTTTTAAAATTTTCGATCGATCAAATTTATCGAAATGGGCCCCAAGCACTACTGTAGCACTCAAAGAAATTCTGGACCCAAAAAGAATATTCCAAAACCCCAATTTCACTGTAAAAAAATCACTGTGGGAAAATGGTGTTGTGAACTCACTGAACTGCGGAGGAACCGCGGCGCCAAAGGGGTTTTGGCCGCGGTTCCGCTGCGGTTCTACAGTATCACTCTACCAAATTTTCACAGATGTCTTAGAATTTCCTGCACAGTATTCTGAAACAACCTGAAAAATTTTTGGAGCTAAAAAAATTTCGACAGAAACTGTGCACATGAAAACGCAGTTTTGCGATTTTTGTTCGATCGGAAATGTAAACACATTAGACCAAGCTAGACTAGGTTAATGGTGAGGCTCTGATACTATGTTACGCCACGGCAGCGCCCCGGCCGTCTATCCGAGGCCAAAATGCGGAATCAAAATTTTTCTTAACTTTAAACCGGCGCTACCGCGGACAATAAACCCGGATCGTGACCATTAACCCAATGCTAGCTAACAAGAGATGGGGTGAGAGATATACCAAGCGATCCGTGTCCTTCGGTCTTCGTCTCCACTCCGATCTCCCGCGAAATCTCCGTCCGTCACCTCCTCGTCGGAAAGGGCACCACGTAGCCGGATTCTTTTACGGGCTCCCACCTCTGGACCGAGGCAACTCGGGCGTGAAGTTGGCTAGCCGACGCGTCCAAGATTTGCTGTAGGCTAGTGTAGAATGCTATGTCTTTTTGGGATAGTGAAGTTGCCATGATGGAGGTGGTGTAGAGAATGAACAATGGAGAGATATGCATGGGAATTTTGGTAGCAAGGTAAAAAGGGAGATGATCATTTTCCTACACAAAAATGAATTCCGTCACATAATGAAACCTCTCTCATCCTCTCCCTAGGTTGTGGCCGCCCCCCCCCCCCCCAAAATGAGAATGGAATATTACAAGAGGAGAAAAAGAAAAGATAATGCTAAATTAAAGTCACACGATTTCTAATCCAAATCAACTCCTCATCTAATCTCATAAATGCAAAGGATGAGACCATAATGGAATCTCATGATTATGAAGGCACAAAAGCAAGAAACCCCTCCACAAATAAGTTATTTGCAAACTGCAAATAACCCCCTCCATCGAAAAGTCCGGCCGCGAAGGAACAAAGGAAAACCGGCCGGAACAGAATGCAAACTGGCAACTTCAGAAAACTGATCCTGTAATAAATTACAGGAAAACCCCGCGACTGTATATACATACCCGCATTTGTATTCCCACTGAATACGAATGCAAAGAGACAAAATCTACACTGTCTAATACTAGGATCCGGCTTAAACCAAAGCCCTCTAGTAAAATCCGTCCGATTATGATCCGTGCAATACCGCACGTATCTGATCGAACCCTGCCATATCTCCATACGTCCTTTACAGCATTTCGCCCGAAACTTGAGTAACTGTGTGTGGTGGACTCTAAAGACTCGTCAATACTATGGCTGTGAATTTCACCACTAGCACGTCAGAGGTATTAGCCATATGTGACGGGCTACCGGCTATTGACCAAAAGGGATGTCGATGAGCGAACTCATCCTGACACCCTACTGAGCCTGACAGTGACAATATCCGTACAGTCCGGTCCGTTCGTCTATGAGTATCGCATGGCGGGCCTAGGGGGTTGGTAAAAGTCAGACCCCCAAAAGCGGTACAAGTCGTGTCGGAGTGTAGCCCAGAACACCCTGAGATACTACTGGAATACCTACCAGTAAATCTCCTGCCTCGGCCGAGGGCTTTGTGTAATGGCTCTCCTAGACACAGCGCGACCTCACCCCCAATACCGGAAGAGACGAACCCCAGCAGATCCGCTCACTGCCTCCATGTGGCTCGGGACTGTACCCAACTAAAACCTGTTTGCACGACTCCTTTGAGCCGTGGTAGGGTAGTAATCAAAGCACAGTGGGAACTCACACGAGACAAATGATGATCTCAGGTCGATGAACTAACCTGTACACATGTCACCAGGGAACTGCTATCTGACGTCTGGTATAATCCCAACTAGCAGGTTCCCGGCGAGTCCTGTCCGGTGTACTCATAACCCAATGAGCACCTGTATACATCTTAGGTGAACCAACTGACACCAGTGGCTTGTGAGACCGGCCACCGCCCCTCGTCGGGGTCTCGACTGTATACACTAGTCTACTCTGGAGTATCGATGCCCTGTCTGGAAACTCCCACGACTAGGGACCTTTTAAGGATGTGCTTATAGACTCCACCTCTCACGTATATGATCGCCCTCATACTGCTGGTAGTCAAGCAAGAATCCTAGGGGCTCTATCAACGTGTAATAGCGACTCGTAAGGTCACCTAAAGCAGTACACGATGATAAAGATAAACCAGATAGCATACTATCATCTCGAGTAAGACTGTCCTACTGGGACAGGTCCTCCCTCAATCATTGCAATCACGTGTCTGTGATCCAATAATTGACTCTGAGGGCACTATCTCCAACACAAGCACGTCACCCAGAGTCACCAAAATAATGCAACATCGATCCTCACAACTCGTCTCTTAGTCAATACATGAAGTGGTAGATAGAGAGTACTAGATACAATAAGGGATATACAATGTACATAAACGGATAACCGCGAACCCACCTATAGCAAAGGCTCGAGCCAACCGTAGTGGTATGCGTCGAAAAAGATACAATATGAAGCCCTGCCGCGACTACTCTGAGCGTCAAGCCTGCAAAACACTATGACACAACGGGGGTGAGTTGCCAACTCGTGAATAGTAAATAACATCACACCGATAATCGCAAGTATGCACGAACATCGATAATCTATAACATGCAATCTGATAGCATAAATATGCAATATGGATATGCAACAATCATGATCAAGGTACTCCATCAGGTACTACAAATACATGAAGCAATGCGTATCAAATAAATTCTGAGTATGGGATAAAACATAACATCATCAATGAATCATCATCATGGAAAGTCTTGGTGTCTATCAACGACACCCCGAATCCCAATACCTCAGGCGCTGTCACTTTGATCGGCCCTAAATCTGTAAATCTCATGGAACCTGAGAGTCCAACATCGACACTCAAAACATCATGAAATACTCGTGTCCAGTATCGACACGTAAATCCTCATATCTCAGGTGCCGCATCTTCAGATCGGTCCTGATATCCATCTCATATCATAACTCCAAAACGGTGTCCTCCGGACAACCGCCGAGTTCTATACAATCACCGGTAGGTAGTACTCCCTCTGCCAGGCTCATCGTCTATACCACAAAAATCACCTCTTGCCCGGGGGAACCATATCGGGTCCACCATATACCCGCAGACGATGCCTCCCGCTACTCGAATCGGGTTTCTAACACAAGTCTCAGAACCGAGAAAACTCATGGTGGACACACTGAAATATCATATCAAAAGAAACCGGATTTTCAAACAGTACATAAATTCTTGAAATACCCCCACGGTTCTCAAATACATAAATCACATGAAATCCATATCTCAATGCATAAATTCATGAAATCTGATGTATGCAACATAAAACAGTAATATGAGCATATTAAGGGAAAATCGTTATTTAAATGAATCAAGTTATTAAATATATCATGCGGTTCCCAATTTCTCAAAAATCCAACGCAACATCATATAAAGGTGAACATATAGCTATAGCAAGGTGTATGTGTAAGCATGTATGTATGCATGTATGCTATACTTCATATGCGCAATCGCACAAGAATCAATGTCTCAATATCACTAATCAATACAATATCACATATGTAAATGTGTTGTGCGTGTCATGGCAATTACCGACGGTGAGTGTGTAGCATACAATTTGTGCTCGTGCAACATGAACCGTCAATAATAGTGCAGTGTCCAATGGGTATAAGTCCAGGAACAACAAGTAATAATATGCGATGAAGTTCATGCACAATCTCTTTATGTGCATATAAACATACGGCTAATATCATATCATATCTAGCCCTGACGCTTAACGCCATACAAGCGATTTCCTCGTAGATGTTAAATCTACTCACCGATGATATCGAGTTAAATAAATCCGACCACCTGCTTCCCTTTCTTCGCAGCGTCCGAAGTTCCCGCTTGCGATCCTAAAATTTCAAAAACACAACACATAAAGCTAAATATCCTGCGCCGACATAAAGACAATGAAACCCAAGGATAAAATCCACAAGATATACACACTGTGCACATAGTGCACAAAACGCGTACGACATCGCCACAACCTTAGCTAGGATCGCTAAACGACACAACCACCAAGTCTAGAACCTGATCGTACCGATCGCGGATTCACAACACAATATATATCATGGAAGATAATATATAAAACATCACAATGTCAATTGAAACCCACGCCTAAATTTTACCGAAAACCTAGTAAGCATCTTTTAATCATTTTAGCACAAATCTAGAGGTTTAAACCATTCTAGTAGCCACAATCATCACATAATAGCTTAAATAAGCCACACAAACCCTTACTACAATTTTAATCTCACCCATATAAGATTTAGTAAAAGTTAGTTTGCAATCAAGCTTAATTAGACAATTAGGAAAAATAACAACTCGCAATCTCATAACTAGGTTAAGTTTTCCAAGTGTAAACAACTCAATTAACCTTACAATAATCAAAACCCTAACTTGATCTTCATAATCCTTTCTTGAATTTCTAAACTTGCCAATTAAAGCCATAATTAACATCAAATAAGCTAGATTTAAGGTATTTAAACAACAACTAAAGCTTAGGGTTAGGATTTTATACCTTACAACTTGATTCTAAACTTGCAAAATAACTCCCCAAATAGCCTCCAAAATGCTAACTTTCTTCATGAACCAAGCTAGATTTAGACTAAAGAATAATGGGTAAGGATTTGTTTTAGAGTTTGTGAGATTTTTTGTTGATTTTTGATGAACTTTTGGAGCTTTAAGAAGTGAAAATGGAGTAGGGAAAAAGTTGGAGCAGCCAAGGGAAGGCTCAGCCAAATAGGAGGAAGGAAGAAAGTTATGGAAGTGTGTGGAAAAATCTAGGTTAAAACACAATTAAAGCTCAATTAAAGAAACTCCCATCATGCCATGTAACGTTTTAGAAATCTATATGCGAATTTTCCGTTAATGGGTAAAATAGGCAGTGTTTTTCCGTAAAAACCTCGTAGTGATCTTTTATCTGTGTAGAATTCACTGCACCTAGTTTACCTAGAAAATTGCTAGTTTGCGATTTTTAGTGGTCACTTGAAAATTTTGGTTCATTTTAATATTTTTCCTTAATTAAAATATTATTATAAGATTTTAATTATGCACTTAATTAGTGATAATTACAAATTTGATTGGGTTAAGTATGCTAAAGGGAATCTATGCTAACTTAATCATAAGATTAAGCATTAATCCATCCATGCAAAATATCTCTCCAAAATATCTAAATATTTGTTGAATTAAAGGAAAATTTTAATTAGAAAAGAAAATGAATTAAGAGGTGGCATAAGGATAAGCTTATTAATTGAACATTAATGTGTTTTAACTTGGAAATTTCAACACAATTTCCTTTTCCTTCATGTGTTGGCCGACCCTCCCCTTGGCTGCCCCATTTCATTTTCACCCCATTTTCTCTTCTTTCAAGCTCAAATAATTCATCTAAAAAAATAGAATAATCCCACAAACTCAAATACAAATCCATACACATTATTCTTTAGCCTAATCAAGCTTGGATCTTCATGAAGTTAGCATTTTGGAGGCTAATTTGGACTTCTAGTTGCAAGTTTGTGATTCTAGTGTGAGGTATAAATACTAACCCTAAACTTAGTTGTTGCTTTAATATATTATGCTAGCTTGTTCGATGTTTAAATATGGTTTTAATTTGCATTTTTAGAATTTCTAGAAAAGGTTTTTGATAATCAAGTTAGAGTTTTGTTTATTATAATGGTTAAGTGTGAAGTTTAGACTTGGATAAAACTTAACCTAGTGCAGGATTGTTAAATGATATTTTTCCTAATTATCTAATTAGCTTAATTGCAAACTAAACTTTTACTGAATCACTTTTGGGTGAGATTAAAATTGTAGTAAAGATTTGTGTGGTTTAATAAAGCTATTATGAGATGATTGTGATTACTAGTTTTGGTTAAACTTGTAGATTTGGACTAAAATGATTAAAAGTTGCTTACAAGATTTTCGGACAAATTAGGCGTGGGTTTCTGGACGTTGTGATGTTATATATATTAGTTTCCACGATTTATATTGTGTTATGAATGCACGATCGGTACGATCGGGGTTTAGGCTTGGTGGTTGTGTCATCCTAGCTAGGGTTGTGCTGATATCGTACGCGTTTTGTGCACCGAGTGCACAGTGTGTTTATCTTGAGGATGTTATCCTTGCGTTTCGTTGTCTTTGTGTCGACGCAGGATATTTAGTCTTATATGTTATGTTTGTGAAATTTTAGGATCGCGAGCAAGGACTTCGGACGCTACGAAGAAAGGGAACCAGGTGGTTAGATTACTTAGCTCGAGATCATCGGTGAGTAGATTTAACATCTACAGAGGAATCGCCCGCATGGCGTTATGCGTCTGGGCTGGATTATATGACTTGATTATTAGTTACAAGTATTGCACATATCGAGATTGTGCATGAACTTCATTTCATATTATTGCTTGTTGTTCTAGGACTTGTACCCATTGTACATTATGCTATTATTGACGGTTCATATTGCACGAGCACAAATTGTATGCTACACCCACACCGTCGATAACTGCCATGACACGTACAACACCTATACATACGTGATATTGTAATTGTTAGGGATATTGAGACATGATCCTTATTTTCATTATGCATATGAGATATAGTATACCTTGTTATGCTACAGCTACGCATATACCTGGAGGGTATTGCATCATTATTGACATGTACACACATATACCTTGCTATGCTACAGCTACGCATATACCTGGAGGGTATTGCATCTTTATTGACATGTACACACATATACATTTGTAGGACTATGGTAGCGCCCCGGCCGTCCATCCGAGGCCAAAGTGCGGAAACAAAAAATTTTCTTAACTTTAAAACCGGCACTACCGCATTCTCAAAACCCGGATCGGACCATTAACCTACTACTAGCTAACTAGAGAAGGGATAGAATGCTATACCGAGCGATCCGTGTCCTTCGGACTTCGGCCTCTACTCCGATCTCCTCGCGGAATCTTCGGTCTTCATCTCCTCGTCGGAATGGGCACCACATCGCCGGGTTCTTTTACGGGATCCCACCTCTGGACCGAGGCAACTCGGGCACGAAGTTGGCGAGCCGACATGCCCAAGAAATGCTGTAGGCAAAGTGTAGAATGTTTTGTCTCTTGAGGTTTGAAGTTGCCATGATGAATGGAGGTGAAGAATTGAACTTTGGAGAGGGGCTACAAATTTTTAGCAAGAAAAGAATGAGATGTATGTTTTTTTTCCACCCAAAATGAATCCCTCTCCCTTCTCACATATATGGCCGGACTCAATAATCAAGGAGAATATCAAAGAAGGGTGAGCACAAGGGGAGAATGGAGGTAACCATAAAGAAATGGGTGATACCAAGGAAATATAGTCACACCAAATCCTTTCATTTCTCATCTCATTAATGCTAAAGAAATGATCACAAGAAAAGCATCATAAGATGCTAGAAGTATCATGAAGCTACATTTATAAATGACACCCTCCACTAAACAAATTTGCACACTTGCAAATAAGCCCCTCCATCACAAAAATCCGGCCATGAAGGAATAAAGGAAATATGGCCGAAACGGAATGCAAACTGGCAACTTCAAAAAACTGATCCCGTAATAAATTACAGGAAAACCCCGTGACCGTATATACATACCCGCATTTGTATTCCGACCGAATACAAATGGAATGAGACAAAATCTACACTGTACAATACTAGGATCCGGCTTAAACCAAAGCCCACTAGTATTATCCGTCCGATCATGATCCGTGCAATACCTCACGTATATGATCGAACCCTGCCATATCTCCATATGGCCTCTACAGCGTTTCGCCCAAAACTTGAGAAACTGTCTGTGGGGACTCTAAAGACTCGTCAATAGTTTGGCTGTGGATTTAACCAATGGCACGTCAGAGGTATTAGCCATACGTAACGGGCTATCAGGTATTGACCAAAAGGGACGTCGATGAGCGAACTCATCCTGACACCCTACTGAGCCTGTCAGTGATAATATCCGTACAGTCCGGTCTGTTCGTCTATGAGTATCGCATGGCGGGCCTAGGGGGTTGGTAAATGTCAGACCCCCAAAAGCGGAACAAGTCGTGTCGGAGTGTAGCCCAGAACACCCTGAGATACTACTGGAATACCTACAAGTAAATCTCCTGTCTCGGCCGAGGGCTTTGTGTAATGGCTCTCCTAGACACAGCGCGAACTCACCCCAATACCGGGAGAGACGAAACCCCTATCGATCCGCTCACTGCCTCCATGTGGCTCGGGACTGTACCCAACTAAAACCTGTTTGCACGACTCCTTTGAGCCGTGGTAGGGTAGTAATCAAAGCACAGTGGGAACTCACACGAGAAAAATGACGATCTCAGGTCGATGAACTAACCTGTACACATGTCAACAGGGAACTGCTATCTGATGTCTGGTATAATCCCAACTAGCATGTTCCCGGCGAGTCCTGTCCGGTGTACTCATAACCCAATAAGCACCTGTATACATCTTAGGTGAACCAACTGACACCAATGGCTTGTGAGACCGGCCACCGCCCCTCGTCGGGGTCTCGACTGTATACACTAGTCTACTCTAGAGTATCGATACCCTGTCTCGAAACTGCTACGACTAGGGACCATTTAAGGATGCGATTATAGACCTTAGCTCCCACGTATATGATCGCCATCATACTGCTGGCAGTCAAGCAAGAATCCTAAGGGCTCTATCAAAGTGTAATAGTGACCTGTATGGTCACCTAAAGCAGTACATGATGATAAAGACATACCAGATAGCATACTATCATCTTGAGTAAGACTGTCCTACTGGTATAGGTCCTCCTTCAATCATTGCAATTACGTGCCTGTGATCCAATAATTGACTCTGAGGGCACTATATCCAACAATCTCCCACTTGCACTCAAGGCTAATTATTGCGATGTCGCATACTCACAGCCCGTGTGATACCGAACACCCAACTCCTCTACTAATCAGTCTCACAAAACCCGTTTGCGAAACTATTGCGTTTGAGGAATAGCCTCAGCGAGTGGATCCGCTCAGATATTTCTTTCTATGTCTCTCTTTATCTTAAATTTGCGGAGAAAGCCATCTCCCGAAATGTGCAATACCTGTCTTAGAATGTGTCTGGATATCTGATGGGACCTAGTTCATAAATGACTCCAAATCCAAACTTCTTAGACTGTATCGTCAACTGAACTTAATCAGTATCCTGCGCCATGCCTCCCTCAGTATCCGCTTGGACTACCTGTCCAAAATACTGCCCCTCGTCAGAGGGAAAACTGAAACTCTGACAGACACTTTGTCATCCAGGTCATCTTGGAAGCCTGGAGTGATAACTGTCTCCCGAAGGAAGATGCCATTATCATATCCCTAGAACATCCACTTATGTTCTAAAACTGCTTCCGATCGTTTCTCCAGGACTGGATTAATATCCTATGTGGAGAAACCACTGTGTGACAACCAAACTATAACCGACCATAGTATAGGAATTTCACTTCCTACTCTGTGTATGTCATCCTAATACCAGGACATCACACCCTACTACCTTCTTAACAGATCCATCCCTTATTCTAAGGAAGTCAAACCTATGATTGTCACATCAGAAATTGATGATCTATCTCCACTATATCTGCTTTAGTCTCTAAATAGACACAAGCCACTTGTCCACTATACTTCCGCTGCTCCCACTGACTATGACAACCCTCTGGCAGAGTCATATACACGTGCACTTCAAAAGCCAGTTCAGAACTGTTAGGTTAGTCTAGAACCCTATGAAGAGTTTTGAAGCATCACATGTCCAAAAGTTTAAATTTTTATGGTGCTAAACGAACATGCAAAGGAATCGATCCTAGAAAATTAGGGTTTCGAAACTTTTAAGCTAATAAAGATTAGGGTTTGAAGGATACAACCTTTGTAGCTCCCCTTTTGCTTGACTCCTTGATCTCTAGGGTGTTGGAAGAAGGTCCACTTGTAGTCCTCTTTCGTCCACGACGATCCACCCGAAGTTTCCCGTCCAAGCTTGTAACTTTGGAAAAGCAAAGAGAACACTCTAATCAAGTTGGCTAGACTTGAGTAGAATGATGTTGTGGCTATGGATCTCACTTCAAAAACATTTCTTTAATTTGTGTTTAACTCACTAGAAAAAAACTAGAGAGGAAAAGATGAAGGAGGATGAAGATGGTGGCTATTTTCAACTAGAGGTAAAGAAAATAACCCTTAAGTGAAAAGAAATGAAATATAACCTTTTATATTTTATTCCTTCTAACTTTCAACCATGATTAAATGATGGATAGTTAATTTAACTTGGGTTTTAAATGATAAAGAGAAGGATAACCCTAGGTTAGTGGTAGTTGAGCATGGTTAGCTCAAAGGAAGAATGTAGAAGCTAGAATGATTATCCTTTCCTTTTCATTTTTCTTTTAAATCCAAAATCAAATAATAATCCATAATTTAATCCATGGTGTGAGTCTTATATTGCCACCATTTCCATATGCTAACAACCATGATGGATGGGTGTATGTATGTATACATGTATGCACATCCACATGTGCATGAAACTAGAATGAAAGAAAGAAACACATGCATGCTTACATACATCCATCACATACTAGAAAGGTTTCAAGTGAGAAAACTAATGGTTAAATGATAAATCAACACTTGATTCATCAATCCGTCCATATCACATATGACCCCACCAAAAGCAAGCCGCCCGATCAATGTTCGGTATCATATACGCACATTTCAATCGGGTGCATGCGCATATCGCATATGCGCACCACAACGTTTCGCCTGGACTGGGTAACTCCTTTGTGGGACTCTAAGACTCTTCAATACGCCGGCAGAGGGTGATGATCATATCAGGTACCCTCAAGCCGCAAGCGGTCAGCTAAACGTAACGGCCACCCGGGTATTGAGCGATCAGAAGAAAACAAGCAAACCTGCTACAACTCCCGTCGAGCCAACCGGCAACACTACCGTACAGTCCGGTCTCTTCGTCAGATATGCTGCATATCAAGCCTAGGGATGGTCACGTCGACCCCAATAACTCAATAAGTCTTGCCGGTGAATGGTCTATAACAGATCGAGAAACTACTGATAACACTTATCAGCAAATCTCAGCAGCCCTGGCCAGGGACTTGCTGTTATAACCAGTCGGGCACAGCACAACATCAACTCCCAATACCGGGAGAGACGAAACCCCTCCTATCGCTCATTGCCTTCGTGTGTCTCGGGAATGTACCCAACGGCCACCTGTTTGCACGACTCAGTAGAGCCGTGGTAGGGTGGCAATCAAAGTACAGTGGGAGAACACACAAGACTCCATGACGATCTCGGGTCTACAGACTAACCTGTACTAGTGTCACCTGAGAACTGCTATCCGACGATAGATATAATTCCATATAGGAGTTCTCGGTGAGTCCGTCCAGTGTACCCAGTCAGCACTGAGCACCCGTATATGATCTTGATGTCAAACATCGATGAATGTGGGAACATCCATCGCCCATCACATGGGTCTAGTATCATATACGCTAGTCTACTCTGGTATATCGATGCCCCGTCTCGATACACCTCCGACTAGGGACATTTCAGGATATGCTTATAGACTATAAATGTCCCACTAGTATGATCTCTATCATAATCAGAGTAGTCAAGCCGATATCCTCAGGGCTTTATCAGCATGTATGAATGAATAAAAGCATGATCAAATCAACATGTCAGATAAAGAAGAACCAGATAGCATACTATCATGTCGAGCAAGAATGCATACTGAATATATATATACATGTATAGATACATCCACTATCATATAATGGCCTCTAGGGCATACATATATCCAACAATCTCCCACTTGCACTAAGGCCAGTTATTGGCGTATCTCATACCCAACATCTCAAAAAGTCGCTCATGCTGCGGCTGAGGGAGGGCCTTGGTGAATGGATCCGCGATGTTGTTCTTTGTGTCTACTCTCTTAATCTCGATCTCGCGGCGATCTACAATCTTCCGGATCAAATGAAAGCGCCTCAGGATGTGTCTGGACCGCTGATGGGATCTGGGCTCCTTGACTAACGCCATCGCCCCATTATTGTCACAATACAAAGGTATTGGATCAATAATGGTTGGAACTACTCCTAGCTCCGAGACGAACTTCTTCATCCAGACGGCTTCCTTGGCGGCATCATTTGCAGCAATGTACTCAGCTTCCATCGTAGAGTCTGCAACGGTATCTTGTTTGGAACTCTTCCAACTCACCGCCCCTCCATTGAGGGTAAATACAAACCCAGAGATAGATTTGTTGTCGTCCTTATCGCTCTGGAAGCTCGAATCGGTAAAGGCCTCCATTTGGAGATCTCCATTACCATACACCAAGAATAATTCTTTAGTCCTTCGCAAGTACTTAAGAATGTTCTTCACTGCTGTCCAGTGATTCTCCCCTGGATTGGATTGATACCTGCCTACAACACTAAGTGCGTAAGCTACATCTGGGCGTGTACATAACATCGCATACATTATAGATCCTACTGCCGAAGCATAGGGTATAATACTCATGCGAGCTCTCTCTTCATCGGTCTTTGGACAAGAATACTTGGAGAGAGTGACCCCATGGCAAGCGGGTAAGGCACCCCGTTTGGTGTCTTCCATACTAAACCTTTTTAGGATGGTGTCAATATACCTGGTTTGGGACAATCCCAATAACCTTTTGGATCTATCCCTATAGATCCTTATGCCCAGAATGTACGTGGCATCATCCAGGTCCTTCATGGAGAACCTTAGTGATAAGAAAGATTTGACCGACTGTAGCATAGGAATATCATTTCCTATCAGAAGAATGTCGTCCACGTACAATACGAGGAATGTGACAGCTCTCCCTACAGCCTTCTTATAAACACAAGGTTCATCTGGATTTTTGATGAAATCAAACTCTTTGATGACATCATCGAAACAGATGTTCCAATTCCGTGATGCCTGCTTTAACCCATATATGGATTTAAGCAATTTACATGCTTTCCCGCTGCTCCCACTGTCAATGAAACCCTCTGGCTGATCCATATAAACACATTCTTCTAAATTTCCATTTAGAAATGCGGTTTTAACGTCCATCTGCCAGATTTCATAGTCGTAGTGAGCAGCAATAACAACTAGGATCCGAATGGATTTAAGCATGGCTACGGGAGAAAAAGTCTCGTCATAGTCCAAACCTGGTCTTTGACGAAAACCATTCGCCACAAGTCTTGCCTTATAGGTCTCCACCTGCCCATCTACACCAATCTTTCTTTTAAAGATCCATTTGCACCCTATAGGTTTTACCCCAGGGGGTACAACGTCCAAAGTCCACACTTTGTTGGTGTACATAGACTCCTTTTCGGATCTCATGGCATCCAGCCACTTCACAGAGTCTTTACTCGTGATAGCTTGCTGAAAACTGGTAGGATCATCATCATCCATGATGCAATCTTCTCTGTTACCATCAATGAGGAAACCGTAGTACCTCTCCGGTGGGCGAGAAGTCCTACCAGACCTACGGAGTGGCCGAGGTTCTTCAGTTTCTGCTGCAACAGCCGGTTCAACCAAATCGTCATTTGTAGTTTGTGTCTCTAGAACCTCTTCTAGATCCACCATCTTGCCATCATCTTTGTCTGTGAAAAACTCTTTTTCCAAGAATGTGGCATGTTGAGAAACGAACACTTTTTGTTCCTCTTTGTGGTAGAATAGATATCCATAAGAATTCTTTGGATATCCCACAAAGTTACACATGACCGACCGTGTCTCGAGTTTGTCCGGATTCTGCTTTTTAACATAGGCCGGGCAACCCCAAATCTTAATTCTCTTAAGAGATGGTCTCTTCCCATGCCATATCTCATATGGTGTGGTGGACACGGCTTTGGTTGGAATCCTGTTCAGTAGAAACGCTGCAGTCTCTAATGCATGCCCCCAAAACGAGACGGGTAACTCAGCGTCACTCATCATGGACCGGACCATATCTAATAGGGTCCTATTCCTTCGTTCTGACACACCGTTGTGCTGTGGTGTGTAAGGAGGAGTGAGCTGAGAGAGAATCCCATTCTCTTTCAAGAAGTTTGCAAATTCTGCACTGAGATACTTACCACCTCGATCTGATCGAAGCATCTTGATACTCAAGCCGGTTTGTTTTTCTACTTCTTGTTTATATTCAATGAATTTCTCAAAAGCTTCGGACTTGTGTTTTAATAAAAATACATGACCGAATCTTGAGAAATCATCAGTGAATGTAATGAAGTATGAAAAACCGCATCTAGCCTGTGTAGACATAGGCCCACATACATCACTATGTATGATGCCCAGGAGCTGAGTAGCTCTTTCTCCGTGTCTGGTAAACGGAGTTTTGGTCATTTTACCCTTGATACAAGACTGGCAAGTCGCATAAGATTTATATTCAAAAGAATTTAAATATCCATCTTTGTGTTACTTGTTTAGTCTTGTTTCGTTAATATAACCAAGTCTACAGTGCCAAAGAAAAGCTTCATTTAATTATGAATGTTTTCTTTTATTAGTGTGTTGTATACTGAAAACTGTGTGTTGATTTAGGACATATATTCCGTTGTTAAGTGTACCATACCCAACCAACATTTGATTCAGGTTAATGTTCATAACATTGTTCTGCAATACAAAATTATACCCTTCATTGTCCAACAAAGAAACGGAAATTATATTACATAGCATACTTGGTACAAAATAACATGGATTTAAAACCAAAATACATCCAGATGGCAACCCCAAGTGATACTCTCCCACTGCGACTGTATGTACATTGGAACCATTTCCAACGCGGAGAGTATGGTCACCTGTCCTCAAAACCTTGCTATTTCTCAGCCCCTGCATAGAATTGCAGATGTGAGAACCTGAACCGGTATCCAATACCCAGGAAGCAGAGTTTATAGAAAAACAGTTTTCAGTCACAAACGCACCTGAAGCAGAAGCATCACCATGCTTCTTCTTGAGACTTAAGTACTCCGTGCAATTGCGCTTCCAATGTCCTGTCTTGTGGCAGTGAAAACATTCGCCCTTCCCTGAGTCTCCAGCCTTGGACTTTCCCTTTCCTTTCACCTTTTTAACTCCGCCCTTAGGATTAGTGGGTTTCTTCTTTTTCTTTCCCTTGGCCTTGGCTTTCGGGCGAGAAGAGGAAGACTGTCAAATAGTCATAACGGGAGTTTTTGCTAACTTCATAGTGCTCTCTGTACTCCTTAACATATTAAGGAGTTCAGGGAGGTCCTTCTCCATGCCATGCATGTTGAAGTTCACTATGAACTGAGCAAAGGTGGAGGGAAGGGACTGCAGAATAATATCTATATATTGTTCATTGTCCATCGTCCATCCAAGGTCCTCAAGCTCTTCTATAAGAGCTATCATCTTCAGAACATGGTCTCCTACTGGTGTGCCAGGGGCCATTCGCATCTGAAACAATTTCTTTGATGCTTCGTATCGTAATACGCGGGGCTGCTCCCCATACAACTCCTTTGTATGGAGCAATATACCGTGAATGTCCATGTCCTCGTGCTGCTTTTGATGTGTGTTATCCATCGATGCAAGCGCGAGGCATGTGGCCGTGGCACAGTCAGCGTCCCATGTCTTGCGGACTTCAATGTCCGCAACTGAGGATTTTGGACCAGGGACGGGCGGGGCTGAAGCCGTGAGGACATATGATACTTTATCATAAGTCAAGGCGATTTTCAAATTCCTCAGCCAGTCTTTATAGTTGGTCCCATTCAGTTTGTTTTTATCTAGTAAAAGCTTTAGTCCAGTCATGGGTATCTGCCATTAAGAGAGAGAAAAGAATACACTCAGCGAAAGCTCTTGCATAGATTAGATTGGTTTATTATCTTGTCTAACCGATGTTTCCCACTGCTTTTATCGAGTTTTTCTTTCAAACCTTAAAAAGAAAAACTAGCCAGGATTAATTACAGTCTACAACTTCGCTAACCGTTCAGCCAGGCCAGTGTCGGTACTTGAGGGAGGTTCCCCGTGCTTTCGCACGGACCTAATTAGAGTAAACCTCGTTTTCCCAGAGGCGGAGCCCCGTTAACACCTTTCTAGACACCTAATGGGTTAGCTAATTGTAAACTGTAAAACTCTCCTAGGAGCAACTATTGCCCACAGTGGGATCGGGATCCAACCATCATATGGAAGGTATGCAATCTCATTGCAAATTTCAACTATTGAAATTCCCGATGTGGTTTTTACCCCTAATACTCGTGACCTTGGCTAAGGTCAACAAATCACGAGCACTAGTCAAGATCAACCCGTCATTTCTTGATTAATTAGACCCGTTCACATGACCCTTGGCTAAGGTCAACAAAGTCATATGCCTGTCCTAATTAATCTGCATCATATGCGTTTGTAGGAAGACATCACTTAGCTACCGTACACTACGCCTTGGCTAAGGTCAACAAACGTAGCACGAATACTAAGTACTCTACTTCCTAAAATGACGGAGGGTTGCGGATGATTTTTAAGAAAATCTTTAACGCTTTGAACTTGATATCGTTGTAGAATCAAACAGTTTTCAAAAGGAGTGGCTTAAGCTCCGCAGTTTTGAAATATAGCTTTTTCACAAATAGCCGAGTAGTTTTCAAATCCGATTCTACAACATCTTTTTGGGTTTATTTTCTTTACATTAATCACATTAATGTAATCCCATCATTTAAGTCCTTAAGCCAATCACAGAAAAGAGACGAAAATAACACGTATGCTTATGCCATCCGCATTCGCCGCAATGTTCCGTTATGCACCGTTAGGTTACTTAACTAACGGCATACCGGGACGGGACTAGCGCGGGTGTAAAACATAAGCAACGTCTACTATATATCATATATATAATATGTCATTCATCTCAGATATCACAGAACACAGGCAGCAGAAACATAGATATGACGTGGGATATCCTAGGACGTCCGTATTTAGTATTTAGCCAGAATAGAAAATACGGATTCCACAGTCGCGATGAATAGCCAAGCCCACACCCTGAACCCCTACGAGAGCGGCAAGTGACCCTCCCAATTCTGGAGTTTAGGAGACCCGGTCTTGACTCCTCGAGATGGACTCCCACTGAACCCCAGAACCCGGTCACCTGTGCTCCCCTCCTTGGGTCCATCCTAATGCGGAAAAGTAAATAATATACAACACTGGTAACACAACCTCAACCCGGAAGTGCCCCAAATAAAAGAATATTACATTACATTTGAATTTACATGAATGAAAATATAAAACTCTCATCTCACATAAAACCCCCCGGCTATTCAATCGCGACAATCCTGCACATCATATCTCAGCAACACATAATATCACATATCATCAACGTAAGTAAGTATGCGTACCCCGATTGTCGTTGACGTATAGCAACGAAACCGGCGATATCGAACATACTACACTTACGGTCACAGAAAAGAAAGTATAAAACTACAATATTTGGAATCCACATTCTCTTTAGACATCATAAATGCGAAATATCACATATTTCGTATTTCATGCCTAAACTATATGAATTCCACATATTGTATCACATTCCAGACAAACAGACAGTATTAAAGTTTTCGAACGAACGATCAAGTACCCAAGATTCACTAAAGCTCAACACTTGAGCAGGGTTCAAAAATCCGGAGTGTGACACAGTAGTAGCGGTCCAGCCGTAGAAGGGTCAAGCCAACGCCTCACATGTGGCACGCCGTACTGCCCCAAACCCTAAGGTTCAAAAAGCAGTTCGAGACGGTCACATAATCGAGTTAAGGTTTGTTTTCTTCTAGAGGGACCACCGCAAAAAGACTTGCACGTATCTCCAAAACATTTAAACCCCGTGAATAGTGAGCAAATGATACTCGTTCAAACACTTCAATACTTTCTTATTTACCCGGAAAATTACGAAATGAAAATTCCGATCGAAACGACGAGTCCAAAAATATCTCCAGAATTTTTCAAAACTAAATACAGATTAAAAATACCCAAAAAATTACACAAGCAGATTCCTGAATTACTGTAAAAAAATTATCCATCAATTAATACATACGGCCGCGGAACCGCGGCCTAAGCAAGCTTAGGCCGCGTTTCCGCGGCAAGAATCACTGTTCATTGAATAATTTTTGTACCGTAATCCATATTTTTTCCTGCTGTATTTTTTACATATTTTTAATTCTGAAAAATGTCAATTTTTAGAAAATTTCCAGAGAGCACCCTAAAATGCCGTATTTCGGTTCGATCGAAGTATTAACTTCGTAAAAAGGTCGCCTAATGTTCTAGGTCGGCTCTGATACCAATGTTAGGTCAGGCAGCCACCCCATCCAATGGGGTCGCCGTGGCACCAACGGGTCCCTCAGCCGCTACTTTTTACGCATGCCCCCTCGTAAGGACTACAACCCGCCGGAACACCTTCCGGTCTCGGGACACCCTGGGGGTAAGAGCCTATGCTTCGCCACACTGTCACACAGTGAGAACCCCCCATAGGTCGACATCCAATGCCTAGTAGCTCTGATACCAATGTTAGGTTAGTCTAGCACCCTATGAAGAGTTTTGAAGCATCACATGTCCAAAAGTTTAAATTTTTATGGTGCTAAACGAACATGCAAAGGAATCGATCCTAGAAAATTAGGGTTTCGAAACTTTTAAGCTAATAATGATTAGGGTTTGAAGGCTACAACCTTTGTAGCTCCCCTTTTGCTTGACTCCTTGATCTCTAGGGTGTTGGAAGAATGTCCACTTGTAGTCCTCTTTCGTCCACGACGATCCACCCGAAGTTTCCCGTCCAAGCTTGTAACTTTGGAAAAGCAAAGAGAACACTCTAATCAAGTTGGCTAGACTTGAGTAGAATGATGTTGTGGCTATGGATCTCACTTTAAAAACCTTTCTTTAATTTGTGTTTAACTCACTAGAAAAAAAACTAGAGAGGAAAAGATAAAGGAGGATGAAGATGGTGGCTATTTTCAACTAGAGGTAAAGAAAATAACCCTTAAGTGAAAAGAAATGAAATATAACCTTTTATATTTTATTCCTTCTCACTTTCAACCATGATTAAATGATGGATAGTTAATTTAACTTGGGTTTTAAATGATAAAGAGAAGGATAACCCTAGGTTAGTGGTAGTTGAGCATGGTTAGGTCAAAGGAAGAATGTAGAAGCTAGAATGATTATCCTTTCCTTTTCATTTTCTTTTAAATCCAAAATCAAATAATAATCCATAATTTAATCCATAGTGTGAGTCTTATATTGCCACCATTTCCATATGCTAACAACCATGATGGATGGGTGTATGTATGTATACATGTATGCACATCCACATGTGCATGAAACTAGAATGAAAGAAAGAAACACATGCATGCTTACATACATCCATCACATACTAGAAAGGTTTCATGTGAGAAAACTAATGGTTAAATGATAAATCAACACTTGATTCATCAATCCGGCCATATCACATATGACCCCACCAAAAGCAAGCCGCCCGATCAATGTTCGGTATCATATACGCACATTTCAATCGGGTGCATGCGCATATCGCATACGCGCACCACAACGTTTCGCCTGGACTGGGTAACTCCTTTGTGGGACTCTAAGAATCGTCAATACGCCGGCAGAGGGTGATGATCATATCAGGTACCCTCAAGCGATCAGCTAAACGTAACGGCCACCCGGGTATTGAGCGATCAGAAGAAAACAAGCGAACCTGCTACAACTCCCGTCGAGCCAACCGGCAACACTACCGTACAGTCCGGTCTCTTCGTCAGATATGCTGCATATCGAGCCTAGGGATGGTCACGTCGACCCCAATAACTCAATAAGTCGTGCCGGTGAATGGTCTATAACAGATCGAGAAACTACTGATAACACTTATCAGCAAATCTCAGCAGCCCTGGCCAGGGACTTGCTGTTATAACCAGTCGGGCACAGCACAGCATCAACTCCCAATACCGGGAGAGACGAAACCCCTCCTATCGCTCATTACCTTCGTGTGTCTCGGGACTGTACCCAACGGCCACCTGTTTGTACGACTCAGTAGAGCCGTGGTAGGGTGGCAATCAAAGTACAGTGGGAGAACACACAAGACTCCATGACGATCTCGGGTCTACAGACTAACCTGTACCAGTGTCACCTGAGAACTGCTATCCGACGATAGATATAATTCCATATAGGAGTTCTCGGTGAGTCCGTCCAGTGTACCCAGTCAGCACTGAGCACCCGTATATGATCTTGATGTCAAACATCGATGAATGTGGGAACATCCATCGCCCATCACATGGGTCTAGTATCATATACGCTAGTCTACTCTGGTATATCGATGCCCCATCTCGATACACCTCCGACTAGGGACATTTCAGGATATGCTTATAGACTACAAATGTCCCACTAGTATGATCTCTATCATAATCAGAGTAGTCAAGCCGATATCCTCAGGGCTTTATCAGCATGTATGAATGAATAAAAGTATGATCAAATCAACATGTCAGATAAAGAAGAACCAGATAGCATACTATCATGTCGAGCAAGAATGCATACTGAATATATATATACATGTATAGATACATCCACTATCATATAATGGCCTCTAGGGTATACATATATCCAACAAGAACGACGCTATACTCATCCTCCTGCCGGGTCTCACAGTCTGGAACAACAGCAATGGCAAGTCTGGGTAAACAAGAACCTCCCCGTCACCGTCCTTAAGGCTACCGAACTACCTTTCGAGCGCCTGAGGTTACCCACCATATCTACGGAGTGGCTAATGGAATGTCAAATCAAATTGAATTTTTAGGTTCTTATCAAATTTTCAGTATTCGTTTGCGGTTCTAGAATCACTTCCAGTTCTACCATACTCCCACTACTGTTTTCTGAAAAAATCCATTTTTATTAAAACTGTGGCGAGTCTAGAACAATATCACTATTGATATTCCAGATGGTAGAAAGTCAACCCTCGTCATAGCCCGGGTCAATCCACAAACAACCATTACAGAAACGTGCCTTGAGTTATCCGGAGTCTGGTTTTAAGCATAAGCCGGACAGCTCCCCGTACCTTAACATCGTTAAGATATAAACTGTTCTATATCCAATACAGAAACAGAGGCACTGATTTAATTGGAACCAGATTCAAATCATGCAGCTGTCTCCAGTGCATGTCAACTAAATGGAGAGAGGCCGATCAGCATTACTCAACTTAGGAGTGTATCCAATTATGAGTAATCTGAAAGAGAAGCAAGTTCTCTTAATCATTACTATCAACTGAACACCATACAAAAGTATCTACATCTTCGATCACTTGAAGAATCCCGATACTTGCAATACCTGGTTCTCTACTTTATTCATATACCTATAACTTCTCAAAACTTGGACCTTGTGTTTCTACGAAACACATGTCTAAGAACCAGAGAAGTCACATGTAAACAGAATATAGTACGAGCACCATCCACTTTTTCTTGATGGACACTGGACAACATACAATACTCTGTATAAGTCTCCTGAGTCTAATAACTCAATCCCTGTGTGTCGTAGGTTGAAAACTGTACTTATGGTTAAGAAGAATTACACCATTGTTTAATGCTCCTTACCTAACCATCCACTGATAGGTAAATGTCATAGACATAATTTCAAAAAGTTATATCTCACTTCATAAAAATGAACGTACAGATATATCAATTTGAAATTGGTGCATAACAATGGATATTCAAAACCAAATATTTGTCGTCCGGCAAACAGCCCAGGTGATTTCCTCAAATATCACCAATTGCAACGAATTCCGATATAATGAGGATTATCACCTAATTCCTAATAACTTACTCCCACTCATCATCTGTAAAACCATACAGATGTGAGAATCATGCCTGGTAAATACATACCGTGGAGTAAGGACTAATTGGGAAATCAGTTTTCTATTAACAATACACAGTGAAACTGAAACATGTAAATGTTTCGAAGGGGTATCCGGGTATTCCTAATAATGCCTCTTCCATTATCCAGATTCACAACTGTAACCGTATATTTCTTTGCCACCTCTCCAAATCCTTTTATATGTTTTTAGTCGTTCCCTTCTGCACACCCCTTTAGGCCAAATGGTTTTCTTCCTTCCCTACCGTTCGGCACCAGCCTATGGTTTGGAAGAAGACTATCCAATAAGCATAATGGGTGTACTGTCCTAATCTTAGGAGCACTCGCAACCCAAGAGAAGGTAAAGATAAAAGACAACTGAATAAAACCTTATTCCTATTTCTCCTGAACCAGAATCCATCCCCGAACTGGAACAAGTTCCTTTCGAGTTCGTATATAACTATACGATGGAGTTTCCAAATAACTGTGGATCTTCATAGTGATACGGAGTGTTCTGGAGAAATACAAAGGTGAAGTCGGAGTGGTAATGAAATACTTGGTTTGGTCGTGAATAGCAGTCGCGGTTTACTTTGCCCTCTTACTAATCCCTTTATTTGTCTTTACATAATACCTTCTGTACACCATCGTTAGGCTAATTGGTTTTCTTCATTCCCTACCGTTCGGCACCTGCCTATGGTTTGGAAGAAGACTATCCAATAAGCGTAACAGGTGTACTATCCCCTAATCCAAGGAGCACTGGCAACCTGAGAGAAGGTAAAAGGAAAAGACAAATGAATAGTCCTATCCGTTTTCTCCAGAACCGGAAACCATCCTCGAATCTGGAACAAGTTCCTTCGAGTTCGTATATAACCATACGATGGTTTTATCCAATGGAAGTGGATGTTCATAGTAATACGGGGTGTTCTGGAGAAAAGGGTTAAAGTAGGAGTGGCAATGAGGTATGCAACTCAGACAATCCAAAAGCCAGTGTTTAAGAAGATTCGGTTAATTTTGGTCACTGAGTCATAGTCAAGGGTCGGGCCATGGTCGCTGCCAAAGAGAGAGAAAAAAGAAACACTCAGCGTGCACTCTAACCTAGATTAGAATGGTTATAAATTTATCTAATTAGGAAACCTCCCACTGTAACCTCAAATTCTCCTCCAAACCTGAAAGAAGAATTAGTCGGGATCACCCGAGGAGTAAACCAACTCATCAGTGGGAATCGGCATCCAACTATCATCGCATGATAACATGATGGAATCCACTCACGTTATCACACTCCAGAAGGTATGCGCATATCTGGCATGTTTCAGTTTCTTTAGTAACTCCCGATGCGTGTTTTTACCCCTAGGACCCAAGTGACCTTGATAATGCCAACATATCAAAGAGTCCTAGTCAAGTTCAACCCGTCATTATCTTGATTGCGTTAAACCCACCCGCACGAGTCCTTGACAATGCCAATATAACCGTACGACTGTCCTAACCAATCCACTTATCCATGCGACAGAAAAGCATTACAGAGCTACCGAACACTATGTCTCGGCAATGCACGACATACGTAGCACGAATACTAAGCAGTGCTAATCTGAAATGACGGAGGGCTACGGTAGGTTTTTGGCGAAAAACCTTTAACGTAATGAACTTGATATCGTTGAAGGAACCGGATAACTTTTATAAAAATATAGTGGCGAAATCCTTTGCTAAAGAGGTCACTCCCGGTGAAGGGATCTCGGCTGTTTCCCCGTAGAATGAGGTGCAGGATATTCCAACTGAATACCACGATGCAAAGCAAAAGTAATCGACTATAGTGAAGTTATTGCCCTGACGCAAACTTCTGTCCAAGGGGTCACTCCCGGTGAAGGGATCTCGGCCCATGCCTCGTCAACTGAGGTGCTGGATATTCATAACCGAATACCACTGTGCAAAACAAAAGAGAACGTCCTTGCAATAACAGCTTTTTGAAAAATTGTTCCAACAACATCAGATTAGGTTTGTTTAGCTTGCATTGATCCGAATCAATGCAGTCCCATCAATTGATCACACCACAAAAGAACGAAAATAATGATGTACGTATATGCCATTCGCATTCGCCACTGGGTCCCGTCATCACCCGTTAGGTTACTTAACTAATGACAGAGCGAGGACTGAACTAGCGCGGGTGCAAAACATATACAACATCTACTAGTATATATATCAATATATAATATTCGCTCAAGGCGTGATAAAATGCAACATCACAGAAATGTAATAAACATCACAGAATAATACAGATATCTGGGATCCCCGGGTTTCATAGAGCCGCTACTGAAACCCGACGTTCCCCCGGTCGTGTGGATAGCCTGTGCAATGAAATCCTAGACCCCTACGGGTGCGACAAGTTACCCGCCAAAACCTGAAGCGAGGCAGCCCTCTTCAACAACGTGAATGGACCACCCAGCACTTCAAGGAATCCGGTAACTTGAGCACCCCTTCCTTGGGTCAACCTGTACCCCCTACGAGTGCGGCGAATAGCCCGCCAATTCTAGAGTAAAGCCCCCTCCGTCTCAACGCCATGAGATGCGGGCCCGTTTGTAAGTCTACGGTAGCGCCCCGGCTGTCTTTCAGACGCCAAATGCGGAACAAAAACTTTTATAACTGGCGCTATTGCATACAATAACCCGGATTTGCCATTAACGCTAAACTAACAAACAACAAAGTGGGTAGAAAGGTTATACCGAACGATCCGAGTTCTTCGTTCTTTAACCATCATCCCACGCTCCGTTGTGGCTGCTCCGATCTCCTGGCTATTCGTCGAGGTGGCACAACATCTACGGATCTTTAAACGGGCTCCCGCCTCTATACCGAGGCAACTCGGTCATCAAGTTTGCTAAAAGAGATGACCAAGATTGATGTAGAGAATGAGTAGAACATTTTGTCTCACTTCGTCCAAAACCATGGACGAACGGTTAATGAAGTTGCCTTTTGGAATCGGGTGATGGAAAAATGAGCTATATGAAATTACATAAAGTAAAACTATCATAATCTTTTTCCCAAAATCAATCCATCCTAACCAAATGAATGGCCAGCCACTTTAACAAGAGAGGGGGGTGAGTGTAGGAGGAAAAATGGTGACCATAAGATGAATCCTTATCATAACACATAAAGAAAACAATGACTCACTTAAATACATTTAATGCAAAATGGTGATTCATTAACCTTGTCACCATTCCAATTAATGCTATGAAAGATTCATGAACCTAGTCACCACAACTAGAACCTTCTAGAATCACGACTCACCTCATGACTCACCCAAGAGACGAAAAGATAAATCCGCATTTAACCGAATTTTTAATATAGGTGATAGAAAACTGGAAACTGGCAACTTCCAAAAGCGACCCTGAAACGAATTTCAGGATAACCCCGTAACAGTATAAACATACCCGTATTTGTATTACGACCGAATACAAATGCAACTGAGACAAAGATATTATATCTACACAGTATAATACATGGATCCGGCTTAAACCAAATCCCACCAGTATTATCTGCCCGAAATATGACACGTGCGTAAATGCGCGTGCATTTTCCGAACCCTGCCATAAAACCATACGGCCTCTACAACGTTTCGCCCGAACTTGGGAAACTATCTGTGGGGGACTCTAATGACTCGTTAGTACCCTGGCAGTTGGTTTAACCACAAGCCGTCAGCGGCACTAGCTATGCGTAACAGCTGCCCATGTACTGACCTCAAGGGTAGCCGATGAGCGAACTCATCCTGAAACCCTACTGAGCCTAACAGTGACAATATACATACAGTCTGGTCCGTTCGTCTATGAGTATCGCATATCGTGCCTAGGGGGCTGGTAACATCAGACCCCCAAAAGCGGTATAAGTCGTGTCGGAGACAAGCCCTGAACACCCTGAGATACTACTGGAGTACCTACCAGTAAATCTCACCTGCCTTGGCCAAGGACTTGGTGTAATGGCTTTCCTAGACACAGCACGATCTCACCCCCAATACCGGGAGAGACGAATCCCCTGCCGATCCGCTCACTTGCCTCTATGTGGCTCGGGACTGTACCCAAAAAATACCTGTTTGCACGACTCCTTTAAGCCGTGGTAGGGTAGAAATCAAAGCACAGTGGGAACTCACACGAGACAAATGACGACTTCAGGTCAATGAACTAACCTGTACACATGTCACCAGGGAACTGCTATCTGACGATAGGTATAATACCAACTAGCGGGTTCCCGGCGAGTCCTGTCTGGTGTACTCATAACCCAATGAGCACCTGTATACATCATAGGTGATCCAACTGACACCAGTGGCTTGTGAGACCGGCCACCGCCCCTCGTCGGGGTCTTGACTGTATACACTAGTCTACTCCGGAGTATCGATGCCCTGTCTCAAAACTCCCATGACTAGGGACCACTTTTAAGGATGAGCTTATAGACTACCCAACTCTCACGTATATGATCGCCATCATACTGTTGGTAGTCAAGCAAGATCCTAAGGGCTCTATCAACGTGTAATCGTGATCAGTCACCTGAACCTATACACGACTGATAAAGGCAAACCAGATAGCATACTATCATCTCGAGTAAGACTGTCCTACCGGTATAGGTCCTCCTCAATCATTGCAATCACGTACCTGCGATCCAATAATTGACTTTGAGGGCACTATATCCAACAATCTCCCACTTGCACTTAAGGCTAATTATTACGATGTCGCATACTCACAGCCCGTGTGATGCCGAACACCCAACTCCTCTACTAATCAGTTTCACAAAGCCCGTTTATAAAACTATTGTGTTCGAGAAATAGCCTCAGTGAGTGGATCCGCCCTGATGTTTCTTTCTATGTCTCTCTTAATCTCAAGTTCGTGGAGAAAACTATCTCCCGAATTGAGTAATACCTGTCTTAGAATATGTCTGGATATCTGATGGGACCTAATTCATAAATGAACTCCAAATCCAAACTTCTTAGACTGTATCGCCAACTGAACCTAATCAGTATCCTGCACCATGCCTCCCATAGTATCCTCTTGGACCACCTGTCCATAATACTGCCTCCTTCGTCAGAGGGAAAACTATAACTCTGACAATCACTCTGTCATCCATGTCACCTTTGAAGCCTGGAATGATAACCGTCTCCCGAAGGAGGCTGCCGTCATCCAATCCGTAGAACATGTACTTATGTTCTAAAACTGCTTCCTTATGTTTCTTCAGGATTGGACTAATATAAACTTATCGCATCTAGTGCAAAAACAACATCTGGTGTGGTACTTGACATCTCATGATTGACTCAATTGCCTAAGCAAGTGATCTGCCAATCATGCACATCCCTCTCCCTTTTAGTCTATAAGACACCTTTAGAGAGGGTGACTCCATCACCTGCAGGTACACCACCATACCAGGAGTCATTTATTCTAAAAACCATTAGAATACGGTCAAATTACCCACATTGGGAAACTACCCAAATCCATATCTAAAACAATAGATCTAGAAACCAGAATGTCAGATATTATATCCATATCCTGTCTGGAAAAACAACTGTGTGACGACCACAGTACAACCGATCGTAGTATAGGAATTTTACTTCCTACTCTGTGTATGTCATCCAAATACCAGGACATCACACACCCTACTACCTTCTCAATAGATCCTTCCCCTATTCTGATGAAGTCAAACCCATGACTATCACATCAAAATTAGATGATCTATCTCCGCTATAACTGCTCAAGTCTATAAATAGACATAAGCTACTTGCCCACTATGCTTCCGCTGCTCCCACTGACCACAACTACCCTCTGGCAGAATAATATATACGTGCACTTCTAAAGCTAGTTTAGAACGACGCTATACTTATCCTCCTGCCAGGTCTCATAGCCTGGAACAACAGTAGTGTCAAGTCTGGGTAAATAAGAACCTCCTTGTCACCGTCCTTGAGGCTACCGGAGTACCTCTTGGGTGTCTGAGGTTACCCACCATATCTGCGGAGTGGCTAATAGAATGTCAAACCCGATTGAATCTATAGGTCCTATTAAATTTTCTGTAATCGTTTGCGGTTCTGGAATCACTTCCAGTTCTACCATACTCCCACTACTGTTTTTTGAAAAAATCCATTTTACTAAAACTGTGGCGAGTCAAGAACAATATCACTATTGATCTTCCAGATGGTAGAAAATCAACCCTCGACATAGCCCGGGCCAACCCACAAACTGCTATTACAGAAACGTGCCTTGAGTTATCCAGAGTCTGGTTTTAAGCATAAGCCGGACAACTCCCCGTACCTTAACATCGTTAAGATATGAACCATTCTATATCCAATATAGAAACTTTGGCACTTATTTAATTGGAACCAGATTCAAATCATGCAGCTGTCTCCAATGCATATCAACTTAATGGAAAGAGGCTAATCAGCATTACTCAACTTCGAAATCCATCCATTTATGTGTAACCTGAAAGAGAAACAAGTTTCTCAAAACCAAAACTATCAACTGAATACCAATCACAAGAATCTACATCTTCGATCTCTTTGAAGAATCTCGATACTTGCGACATCTGGTTCTCTGCTTTATTCCTATACCCATAACTTCTCAAAAACTTAGACCTTGTATTTCTACGAAACACTTGTCTAAAAACTAGAGAAGTCATAAGTAAACAGAACATAGTACGAGGACCAACCCCTTTGTCCTGATGGACACTGGACAGCAAACAATACTCTGTTTGAGTCCCCTGAGTTGAATAACTCAAAAACCTGTGCATCGTAGGTTGAAAACTGTACTTATGGTTAAGAACTACTCCGCTGTTCAATGCTCCTTACCCAATCGTCAACTGATGTAGGTAAATGTCATCGACATAATATCAAAAAGTTATATCTCACTTTATAAAAATAAACGTACAGATATATCATTTTGAAATTGGTGCACAACAACGGATACTCAAAACCAAATACATGTCGTCCGGAAAAAACCCAGGCGACTTCCTCAAATATCACCAATTACAACGAATTCCGATATAATGAGGATAATCACCTTATTCCCAATAACATCCTCCCACTCAGCATCTGTAAAACCATACGGATGTGAGAATCATACCTGGTAAATACATACTCTGGAGTAAGTATCTAATCGGGAAATCAGTTTTCCTTTAACAATGCAATGTATAACTGAAACATGAAAATGTTTCGTTGGGGTATCCTGGTATTCCTAGTAATGCCTCTTCCATAATCCAATTCATGACTATAACCGTATATTTCATTGCCATCTCTCCAAATCCCTTTATTTGTCTTTAGTCGTTACCTTCTGTACACCATCGTTAGGCTAAATGGTTTTCTTCCTTCCCTACCATTCGACACCAGCCTATGGTTTGGAAGAAGACTATCCAGTAAGCATAATAGGTGTACCCTCCTAAACCAAGGAGTACTCGCAACTTGAGAGAAGGTGATGATAAAAGACAACTGAATAATACCTTATTCTATTTCTCCCGAACTGGGGAAAAAAGCAAAGGTGAAATAGGAGTGGCGATAAAGTACGTGGTTTGGTCGTGAATGATAGCAGTCGCAATTTACTTTGCCCTCTTTCTAATCCCTTTATTTTGTCTTTATATATTACCTTCTATACACCCTACTTAGGCTAATTGGTTTTCTTCATTCCCTACCTTTCGGCACCTGCCTATGGTTTGGAAGAAGACTATCCAATAAGCGTAACAGGTGTACTCTCTTAAACCAGGGAGCCCTTGCAACCTGAGAGAAGGTGATAATAAAAGACAATTGAATAAACCAATTCTATTTTTCCTGAACCTGGATCCATCCTCGAAGAAGTCCCTTCGAGTTCGTATATAACCATACGATGGATCTATCCAATGGAAGTGGATGTCCGTAGTAATACGGGGTGTTCTGAGAAATTCAAAGGATAGAAGAAGGAGTGGCAATGACTTATGCAACTTAGACAATCCAAAATCCTGTATTTTAAGAAGGTTCGGTCAACTTGGTCACTGAGTCATAGTCTAGGGTCGGTCAAAGGTCGCTGCCAAAGAAAGAGAGAAAAGAAACACTCTGCGTGCACTCTAACCTAGATCAGAATGGTTATCACTTTATCTAATCCGAAAACCTCCCACTATACTGTAAAATTCTCCTCCAAACCTGAAAGAAAAATCAATCGGGATCACCCGAAGAGTAAACCAACTCATCAGTGGGAATCGGGATCCAACTTTCATCGCATGATAACGTGACGGAATCCACTCTCGTTATCACACTCCAGAAGGTATGCGCATGCCTGGCAAGTTTTAGTTTCTTTAGAAACTCCCGATATGATTTTTACCCCATGTTCTTATAACCTTGACGAAAGCCAACAAATCATAAGTCACATGTCAAGTTCTGCCCGTCATTATCTTGTTAATTCGAACCCACCCGTACATACCCTTGGCGAAAGCCAACAAGGTAATACGACTGTCCCAAACCAACTCATCTATCTATGCAACAAATGAATACCCCAGCAGCTACCAAACACTATGCCTTGACGAAAGCCAAAAAACATAGATTGAATACTACTGACCATCCATAAGAAATGACGGAGGGCTACAGCTGGTTTTTGGCGAAAAACCTTTAACGTAATGAACTTGATCTCGTTGAAGGAACCTGATAGCTTTTTTTATAAAAATATAGTGGCGAAAACCTTTGCTAAAGAGGTCACTCCCGGTAAAGGGATCTCGGCTCTTTCCTCGTGGAATGAGGTGCAGGATATTCTAACTGAATACCGCGATGCAAAGCAACTTGTAATCGACTATAGTGAAGTTATTACCCTGACACAAACTTCTGCCCAAGGGGTCACTCCCGGTGAAGGGATATCGGCCCTTGCCTCGTCGAATGAGATGCAGGATATTCCAACTGAATACCACTATGCAAAACAAAAGAAAATGTTTTTGTAATAACACTTTTTAAAATTGTTCCAATAACATCCAAACAAGTTTGTTTTCCTTTGCATTGATCAGAATCAACGCAGTCCCATCAATTAATCACATCAGAAAACAACGAAAATAAAATGTACGTATATGCCATCCGCATTCGCCACTGGGTCCCGTCTTTACTCATTAGGTTACTTTACTAACGAAAGAGCGGGGACTGGACTAGCGCGGGTGCAAAACATATACAACATCTACTAGTATATATACCAATATACAATAATCGCTCCAAGCATGATAATATGCAACATTACAGAAAAGTAATAAGCATCACAGAACAATACGGATAATCTGGGATCCCCGGGTTTCACAGAGCCGCTGCTGAAACCCGACGTTCCCCTAGTCGTGTGGATAGCCTGTGCAATGAAACCTAGACCCCTACGGGTGCGGCAAGTTACCCGCCAAAACCTGAAGCGAGGCAGCCCCCTACAGCAAAGTGAATGGACCACCCTGCCCTTCATAGAATCCGGTAACTTGGGCACCTCTCCTTGGGTCAACCTGTACCCTCTACGAGTGCGGCGAATAATCTGCCAATTCTAGAGTGAGGCCCTTCTGCCTCTCAAAGCCATGAGATGCGGACCCGTTGCCCTCCAGAACCCGGCTATCCGTGCACTCCGTCGCGGGGTAAAACCTAGTACAGAAATGAAAAATATGTACCACGGGTACATCGACCTCAGCCCGGTCGTGCCCCAAAAGAATATTATACAAACAGGCAGTGACGGCAGTCCACATGTTGGACGCTCGCCCCGCAATATCTAATGTACAAATAAATCCAAACTGCACTACTATTGCACACTGCTATCCACCACGACAAATCCGCAAAATCACAGCACAACACAGAATATCAACGCGAATGTCACGTTCGCAAATCCGTCTAAAAAAACTATAGCAATTAGACGCAATTTACCGCTCGAATGACATACACGGACGGAGATATAATGTAAGTACTACAAACTAACAAGTTTAAAATTTCGATCGACAAAACTTCTCGAAGTGGGCCCCACGTACATCTGCTGTACAGTAACAAAATCTGGGCCCAAAAGAAATATTCCAGAAACCATAATTTTACATGAAGAACCCACTGTAGAAAAATGGTTTACTGTAGCTTTAAAACGGCGGCAGAAACGCGGCCAAACTAGGGTTTGTGCGGCGGTTCCGCGGCTTTTTGGAAGCTTCAGTTGACCAAATTTCACCAGAATTCTTAGAAAAGCCTGCTCGATTTTCTGAGATGCTCAAAATGATTTTTAGACCAAAATTTAAAATCGACAGAAACTTTTCACAGAAAAATGTAGTTTTCGAAAATCCGTTCGATCGATATTTTAAACGCGTTAGAACAAGTTAGTAAAGCTTAATGGCGTGGCTCTGATACCATGTAAGTCTACGGTAGCGCCCCGGCCGTCTTTCAGAAGCAAAATGCGGAACAAAAACTTTTATAACTGGCGCTATCGCATACTATAACCCGGATCTGCCATTAACGCTAAACTAACAAACTACAAAGTGGGTAGAAAGGTTATACCGAACGATCCGAGTCCTTCGTTCTTTAACCATCATCCCACGCTCCGTTGTGGCTGCTCCGATCTCCTGGCTCCTTGTCGAGGTGGCACCACATCTACGGATCTTTAAACGGGCTCCCGCCTCTATACCGAGGCAACTCGGTCATCAAGTTTGCTAAATGAGATGACCAAGATTGATGTAGAGAATGAGTAGAACACTTTGTCTCACTTCGTCCAAAACCATGGACGAACGGTTAATGAAGTTGCCTTTTGGAATCGGGTGATAGAAAAATGAGCTATATGAAATTACATGAAGTAAAACTATCATAATTTTTTTCCCAAAATCAATCCATCCTAACCAAATGAATGGCCGGCCACTTTAATAAGAGAGGGGGGTGAGTGTAGGAGGAAAAATGGTGACCATAAGATGAATCATTATCATAACACATAAAGAAAACAATGACCCACTTAAATACATTTAATGAAAAATGGTGATTCATTAACCCAGTCACCATTCCAATTAATGCTATGAAAGATTCATGAACCTAGTCACCACAACTAGAACCTTCTAGAATCACGACTCACTTCATGACTCACCCAAGAGAAGAAAAGATAAATCCGCATTTAACCGAATGTTTAATACGGATGATAGAAAACTGGAAACTGGCAACTTCCAAATGCGACCCTGAAACGAATTTCAAGATAACCCCGTAACAGTATAAACATACCCGCATTTGTATTACGACCGAATACAAATGTAACTGAGACAAAGATATTATATCTACACAGTATAATACATGGATCCGGCTTAAACCAAAGCCCACCAGTATTATCTGCCCGAAATATGACACGTGCGTAAACGCACGTGCATTTTCCGAACCCTGCCATAAAACCATACGGACTCTACAATATGTCGCCCAAACTTGGGAAACTATCTGTGGCGGGGCTCTAATGACTCGTCAGTACCCTGGCAGTGGATTTAACTACAAGCCGTCAGCGGCACTAGCTGTGCGTAATGGCTGCCCATGTACTGACCTCAAGGGTAGCCGATGAGCGAACTCATCCTGAAACCCTACTGAGCCTAACAGTGACAATATACATACAGTCCGGTCCGTTCGTCTATGAGTATCGCATATCGGGCCTAGGGGGCTGGTAAAGTTAGACCCCCAAAAGCGGTATAAGTCGTGTCGGAGACAAGCCCTGAACACCCTGAAATACTACTGGAGTACCTACCAGTAAATCTCACCTGCCTTGGCCAAGGACTTGGTGTAATGTCTTTCCTAGACACAGCACGATCTCACCCCCAATACCGGGAGAGACGAATCCCCTGTCGATCCGCTCACTTGCCTCCATATGGCTCGGGACTGTACCAAAAAAATACCTGTTTGTACGACTCCTTTGAGCCGTGGTAGGGTAGAAATCAAAGCACAGTGGGAACTCACACGAGACAAATGATGACCTCAGGTCGATGAACTAACATTTACACATGTCACCAGGGAACTGCTATCTAACGATAGGTATAATACCAACTAGCAGGTTCCTGGCGAGTCCTGTCCGGTGTACTCATAACCAAATGAGCACCTGTATACATCTTAGGTGATCCAACTGACACCAGTGGCTTGTGAGACCGGCCACCGCCCCTCTTCGGGGTCTCGACTGTATACACTAGTCTACTCCGGAGTATCGATGCTCTGTCTCAAAACTCCCATGACTAGGGACCACTTTTAAGGATGAGCTTATAGACTACCCAACTCTCACGTATATGATAGCCATAATACTGTTGGTAGTCAAGCAAGATCCTAAGGGCTCTATCAACGTGTAATCGTGATCAGTCATCTGAACCTATACACAACTGATAAAGGCAAACCAGATAGCATACTATCATCTCGAGTAAGACTGTCCTACCGGTATAGGTCCTCCTCAATCATTGCAATCACGTACCTGCGATCCAATAGTTGACTTTGAGGGCACTATATCCAACACCGTTGCCCTCTAGAACCCGGCTACCCGTGCACTCCTCCGCGGGGTAATCCTAGTACAGAAAGTAAAATATACAACGGGTACATCGACCTCAGCCCGGTCGTGCCCCAAAAGAATAATATACAAATAGGCAATGACGGCAATCCACATGTCGGACGCTCGCCCCGCAATATCAAATGTACATATACAACCAAACTGTACTAACACTGCATCCAGGCTATCCACCACGACAAATCCGCAATATCACAGCACAACACAGAACATCAACGTGAATGTCACGTTCACAAATCCGTCTAAAAGGGCTATAGCAGTTAGACATGATTTACCGATCAAGTGACATTCACGGTCGCAGATATAATGTAAATACTGTGAACTAACATATTTAAAAAATTTCGATCGACTAAATTTTCTGAAGTGGGCCCCAAGCACAACTGTAGCACTCAAAATAAATCTGGGCCCAAAAGGAATATATCAAAAACCCTATTTCCATGTCAGAGAGGCACTGTAGAAATTTAGTCCAATGAAGAGTTATAACGGCGGCAGAACCGCGGCCAAAATGGGGTTAAGGCCGTGGTTCCGCGGCATTCCTAAGGGATTAGTCCACCAAATTTCTGCAGTGCCCCTAAAAATCCCTGCCTGATTTTCTGCAGTACACCAAATAATTTTTTGACCACAGAAAAATTTCGACAGAAACTGTGATTTGAAAATGCGGTTTTTGGAAAATTCGTTCGATCGAACTTGTAAACACGTTAAAGCAAGCTAGTAAGGGTTAATGGCGTGGCTCTGATACCATGTGGGACTACGGTAGCGCCCCGGCCGTCTATCCGAGACCAAAATGCGGAAACGAAAAATATTCTTAACTTTAAAACCGGCACTACCGCATCCTCAAAACCCGGATCGGACCATTAACCTACTACTAGCTAACTAGAGAAGGGATAGAATGATATACCGAGCGATCCGTGTCCTTCGATCTTCGGCCTCCACTCCGATCTCCTCACGGAATCTCTGGTCTTCATCTCCTCGTCGGAACGGGCACCACATCGCCGGGTTCTTTTACGGGCTCCCACCTCTGGACCGAGGCAACTCAGGCTCGAAGTTGGCGAGCCGACGTGCCCAAGAAATGTTGTAGGCAAAGTGTGGAATGTTTTGTCTCTTAGGGTTGGAAGTTGCCATGATGAATGGAGATGAACAATTGAACTTTGGAGAGGGGCTAGAAATTTTTAGCAAGCAAAGAATGAGATGTATGTTTTTTTTCCACCCAAAATGAATCCCTCTCCCTTCTCACATATGTGGCCGGCCTCAATAATCAAGGAGAATATCAAAAGGGGGTGAGCACAAAGGGAGAACGGAGGTAACCATAAAGAAATGGGTGATACCAAGGAAATATAGTCACACCAAATCCTTTCATTTCTCATCTCATTAATGCTAAAGAAATGATCACAAGAAAAGCATCATAAGATGCTAAAAGTATCATGAAACCACATTTATAAATGACAACCTCTACTAAACAAATTTGCACACTTGCAAATAAACCCCTCCATCACAAAAATCCGGCCATGAAGGAACAAAGGAAATATGGCCGAAACGGAATGCAAACTGGAAAATTCAAAATACTGATCCCGTAATAAATTACAGGAAAACCCCACGACCGTATATACATACCCGCATTTGTATTCCGACCGAATACAAATGCAATGAGATAAAATCTACACTGTACAATACTAGGATCCGGCTTAAACCATAGCCCGCTAGTATTATCCGTCCGATCATGATCCGTGCAATACCGCACGTATATGATCGAACCCTGCCATATCTCCATACGGCCTCTACAGCGTTTCGCCCAAAACATGAGAAACTGTCTGTGGGGGATTCTAAAGACTCGTCAATACTTTGGCTGTGGATTTAACCACTGGCATGTCAAGGGTATTAGCCATACGTAACGGGCTACCAGGTATTGACCAAAAGGGACGTCGATGAGCGAACTCATCCTGACACCCTACTGAGCCAGTCAGTGACAATATCCGTACAGTCCGGCCCGTTCATCTATGAGTATCGCATGGCGGGCCTAGAGGGTTGGTAAAAGTCAGACCCCTAAAAGCGGTACAAGTCGTGTCGTAGTGTAGCCCAGAACACCCTGAGATACTACTGGAATACCTACCAGTAAATCTCCTGCCTCGGCCGAGAGCTTTGTGTAATGGCTCTCCTAGACACAGCGCGAACTCACCCCTAATACCGGGAGAGACGAAACCCCTGTTGATCCGCTCACTGCCTCCTTGTGGCTCGGGACTGTACCCAACTAAAACCTGTTTGCACGACTCCTTTGAGCCGTGGTAGGGTAGTAATCAAAGCACAGTGGGAACTCACACGAGACAAATGACGATCTCAGGTCGATGAACTAACCTGTACACATGTCACAAGGGAACTGCTATCTGACGTCTGGTATAATCCCAACTAGTATGTTCCCGGCGAGTCCTGTCCGGTGTACTCATAACCCAATGAGCACCTGTATACATCTTAGGTGAACCAACTGACACCAGTGGCTTGTGAGACCGGTCACCACCCCTCGTCGGGGTCTCGACTGTATACACTAGTCTACTCTGGAGTATCGATGCCCTGTCTTGAAACTCCCACGACTAGGGACCATTTAAGGATGCGCTTATAGACCCCAGCTCCCACGTATATGATCGCCATCATACTGCTGGCAGTCAAGCAAGAATCCTAAGGGCTCTATCAATGTGTAATAGTGACCTGTAAGGTCTCCTAAAGCAGTACACGATGATAAAGACAAACCAGATAGCATACTATCATCTTGAGTAAGACTGTCCTACCGGTATAGGTCCTCCCTCAATCATTGCAATCACGTGCCTGTGATCCAATAATTGACTCTGAGGGCACTATATCCAACAACCTTTGTATGCTACAACTACGCATATACCTAGAGAGTATTGCATCATTATTGACATGTACACACATATACCTTACTATGCTACAGCTACGCATATACTTAGAGGGTATTACATCATTATTGACAGGTATATACGCATATGAGATATAGCTACATGTACATCATGCATACATACTTACATGTACACCCACTTACCTAGCAAGGTTACATATACCTATGTGGTATTGTATTGTCATTGACATGGGGTCATTGATTCTTATGCGATTGCGCATATGATAAGTAGTATACCTGCATACCTACATGTTTGCACATATACCTGGCTATAGCTACATGTTCACCTGTATATGATGTTGCATTTGATTTCGGAGAAATTAGGAACCGCATGGTATATTTAATAACTTGTTGTAGTTAAATAGCGGTTTTTCCTTTATATTCTCATATTACTGTTTCATGTTGCATATATTATATTTCATGGATTTCGCATTGAGATATGGATTTCATATGATACTTTCTGGATGTTCTACTCCTGTGGGTATATATCAGTATTATGGGACGCTGATATATACATACATATATATATATATATATATCAGTGGTATAGGACGCTGTTATATATGTATATATATATATATATCATCATCATAATGATCTATGCAAGTATTCTTATTCATTACTTGATGTTTTATGGATTTAAGAACCGTGGGGGTATTTCAAGAAAATTATTTATTGTTTGAAAACCCGTTTTCTCTGGATTTGGGGATTGCGAGTGTCGAGGTTGGACATTCATGTTCCGAGGATTGTGAGTGTCGATATTGGATACTCAGGTTCCGTGAGATGTACAGATGTGATATGGGGATTTACGTGTCGATGTTGGACATGGGTTTCATGATGTTTCGAGTGTCGGTGTTGGACACTTAGGTTTCATGATTTTGATGTGTCGTTGAGCGACACACACACACACGCTCAGACACACACACACACACACATATATATATTTACAGGGATAGTTTTCATGATGTTTTCGGGTGTTGATGTTGGACATTCAGGTTCCATAAGATTTATAGGTTATGAGGGCCGATCGGAGGATGCGGTGCCTATGGTATTGAGATTTGGAGTGTCATTGATGGACACTAGCTTCTCCACGATGAGGATTCCGTGTTGATAATATGTTTTATCCCATACTCAGTATTTATTTGATATGCATTAATTCATGTTTTAGTAGTACCTGATAGAGTACCTTTCATGACTTTTGCATATACATAGTGCTATTTATTGCTGTCAGCTTGCATGTGATATATTACCGCAGTACGTGCATACCTGTGATTACCTGCATATATTATTTACTATTCACGAGTTGGTAACTCACCCCCGTTGTGCCACAGTGTTTGCAGGTGTCCCTCAGAGCAGTCGCTGCAGGGCTTCATCATCCCATCGTATCATCTTTTGTAGTGGATACCGCTACGGCTGACTGTGTACAGTTTTGCTATAGGTGGGTTTTGCGGTTATCCGATGATGCTCATTTTTATATTCGTTGTATCCAGTACTCTCCATCTACCACCTTCATGTATTTGACTTAGAGACGAGTTGTGATAATCGATGTTGTATATTATTTTTGTGACTTTGGATGTCTTTTATGCTGTTTTTATTTGCATCGTCCATTTTCTTCGCTATGGCATCGTATATCTGTTGTGGTGGTTGTTTTCCGCCTTTGGGCGTAGATTTGCTCAAGTTGGGGATGCTTTACTTATATCTTTATATGTACCCATTTTTGGGGCTAGTTTTTACAAAAGAGTTGCTGCCCAAATTTTCAAGAAAGTAAATTTGGACTTTAAAGAATTTTTACTTAAGATTCCCAAAAGTTTTAACAATATTCTTATCACTTACTACTTTTGATGGTTTAGATTTCTGGGTTTTCGGCTTACTTGAATTGCGTTACTCCTGTAGACGTTACGTAGTTTAAGTGCCGTCATGTGCCAATTTTCGGGGCGTGAAAAGTTGGTATCAGAGCGCTAGGTTTTACCTTTCGGAGTATAGGATGACCTTGGTATGATGGAGGTGGTAGCTTAAGCAGAGTGATGTAGCGTATTTATGTCCGCGGCATACTTACGACACGGTACTCCGCCTAAGTGACCTAAGAACTAATTGCTTGAAATTCCTTGCATGATGATACATATCTTTGTGATTCGATTTCTGTGTTCATATCAAATCCTATTTCAATTTCTAGCCATTTGCCACCGATGACTATGAGGGCTCAGAGAGAGGCAGCGGGAGCCGAAGTCAGAGTTGACTCGTGTGGGACGAGGACTGACCAGGACGGTACGTTCACTATACAGGAGCAGATTGATCCTCTTTTGATAGATCGTATCGCTAGGCTTGAGGCAGATATGCAGGACTTGCGCCAGATGATGGGATCGTTGGTTGAGGCCAGTCGAGCACAGCGACTGGAGGTTGTCTTCCCTGTTACCCAGTTATTCCTTGCTATCAGCACACAGCATTGTGTCACATATACAGCAGCAGTGGACGCAACCCTATTAAATGAGTCACGTCTTCCCGAGACTTTGGAAGTTTCGGAACCGAGAAGGGCTCGTACAGGTGTATCAGCCCAGAGATAGATGTTTAGTCGCCGCGACAGATTTCATGCACGTCGCGGGAGTAGCAGAGGCTGGGGACGAGGACAGTTGTTTAGCTCTTATCCCCAGGATGGTCAGCAGTCATCTTATGGATGTTAGAGGAGGAGGACAGCCAGTTGCGGGTAGAGGGAAGGCACGAGCGTTTCTTCTACTCATCGGGACGCGCGGGCGTTCAATGCAGAGTTTTCTGGTAATCTTTTCGCATGATCTTCTGAGGTGCATGTTTTGTTTAATTCGGGATCTTTGCACTCGTTGTTCTACACACTTCGTGCCGAGGTTGGGCTGAGAGTCATGTATGCTAGATTAGCCATTGTTATGTTTACTCATGTTAGCGATTCTTTTGTTGCGCGACACGTGTTTCGGTCATGTGCCAATCGGATAGGAGATAGAGATTCGTCCATCAATATGATCCTTCTAGAGATGTTGGATTTGACGATTCTCCTGGGCACGGACTGGTTAGCTACGTACTATGCGTCTGTGGACTGCCGCGAGAAGACAATCAGGTTTTGTTTTCCTGGCGAGTCAGCTCTTACTGTGCAGGGAGACCGTAGTGTCGCCCCTCACCGCTTGATTTCTGCCTCTTTCGCTAGTCGGCTTTTGAGGAGAAGATATCGAGGATTCTTGGCTTTCATTTGTTATACCGGAGCCACAGTAGTTTCGTTGGACCGGGTTCCTATCGTGGAAGAGTTTTCGACGTTGTTCCAGATGAGCCGGCGGAGCTTAGGGAGCTTAAGGATCTGCTGCAGAGTTGCTAGATAGGGGGACTTGTGCGTCCGAGTGCTTCGCCTTGGGGAGCTCCTGTGCTGTTCGTCAAGGAGAAGGATGGCAGTTTGAGGTTGTGTTATGGTTAATCGTCAATTGAAATGAGTTACGGTGCGGATTAGGTATCCTTTACCTCGCATTGACGATTTCTTTGATCAGCTCCAGGGTGCAAGACATTTTCTAAGTTTTTTTTAGGATCAGGTCATCATTAGTTGCGGGTTCGCAGTGATGACATTCCGAAGACTGCTTTTGTGCGCGCTATGGGCTTTATGAGTTTTTGGTGGTGTCGTTGGACTCACCAATACCCTAGCAGCATTCATGGATGTGATGAACCAGATTCTTCAGGTCGTTCCTCCACCAGTGTATTGTTACGTTATTGATGACATTCTGGTCTATTCCAAGGGTTGTGAGGAACATAAGCAGCACTTGAGGATTTCTTTGCAGACGTTGAGAGAGTACCAGCTGTTTGCTAAATTCTCGAAGTGTTTCCTTCAGGCTTGATAGTGTTGACTTCCTAGGTCATGTGGTTAAGAGAGACGGTATTCGTATGGACCCGAGGAAGATCAAGGCTGTACAGCTTTGGCCCAGAACTGTATCGGTGACAGAGGTCCGCAACTTTTGGGCTTAGCCGGTTTTTACCGCCGTTTCGTGCAGGATTTCTTGTGTATTCGCTGCACCGTTGACCGGACTGACCAGGAAGGGAGATCCTTTTCTTTTGACTGAGGCATGCGAGTTGAGTTTTCGGCAGTTGAAGGCTTGGTTGACAACCGCACCAGTTCTACCTTTGCTTTCTGGATCGGGCGACTTGGTCGATTACTGTGATGTTTCGCGAGTGGGGCTCGATTGTGTACTAATGTAGCATGATAAAGTTATCGCTTATGATTCCCGACAGTTGGAGGAAGTACGAGCAGGATTTATCCCACTCATGATCTGGAGATGGCCGCGGTGGTCGTGCTTTGAAGATTTGGAAACACTACTTGTACGGAGAGTCGTGTCAGATTTTCACAGACCACCAGAGCTTAATGTACATCTTCCTGCAGCGGGATCTGAGTTTGAGACAGCATCGTTGGATGGAGCTTGTGAAGGATTGTGTTATGCGATCCTTTATTTACCCGTGGCAAGGCAATTGTGGTAGCTGATGCTTTGAGTCGTAGGCCGAGGGTAGATTGTTCGAGTTATGAGCAGTTCAGAGACAGTCTTCTGCAGACTTAAAGTCTTGTGTGACAGATGAGTATAGTTTGGTTCGCCTCTACTGAGGGGACAACTTGCTCATGTCCGCGCCCGTCCATTTTTAGTTAATCGTTTTCATGAGGCACAGCCCGCCGATGCTCGTTTGTTGAGATTCTTGAGCATGTTCGGCAGGGTAGAGATTCGGAGTTCTTGATTGATGACCAGGGCATGCTATGTTAGGGACTCGTTGGCGTGTACCTGATACTGATGGGTAGAGACGTGAGATCCTAGAGCAGGCACATCAATCAGCTTTCAGTGTTCACCTAAGTGCCACCAAGATGTAACGTGACTTGAGAGTTAGTTACAGTGGGCAGGGATGAAGTGTGATGTTTCAGATTTCGTTTTAAGGTGCCTGACTTGTTAGCGAGCTAAGGTTGAGCATTTGAGAACGGCAGGAGAGTTGCAACTATTAACCGTTCTGGAATGGGAATGGGAGTAGATTTCCATGAATTTCGTTGTGGGTCTACACAGGTCTAGTCAAGGGCATGAATCCATTCGGGTGATTGTTGTCCGGTTATGCTCAGTTTGCTCAGTTGTTTTTCGATTGTCTGGTGTATTTGCACAGAGTTCCTTCATGTGTTGTATCTAATAGAGGCACCCAGTTCGGTAGCCGTCTTTGACAGAAGCTTCAGGAAGCCTTGGGTACCTTGTTGAGCTTTAGCTCCGCTTTCCATCCACAGGCCAATGGTTAGATAGAGCGGACCATACGGACTCTGGAGGATATGCTTATGCGTGCGTACTAATTGTTTGTTGGCTGTGGGATCGTCACTTGCCATTGGTGGGGCTCTCCTACGATAACGGTTATCAGGAGACGACTCAGATGGCACCTTTTTAGACTTGTATGTTAGATTGTGTCGATCGCCAGTTTGTTTTACCAACACCATAAGAGCAGGATTTTTGGACCCCAGCCAGTCATGAGACTACGGAGAAGATCTAGTGGTTCAAGTCAGAATGAGAGCAGCCCAGTGCAGACAGAAGTCTTATGCCGACCGTAGTTGTCGTAGACTTGAGTTGGCGGTGGGAGATCATGTATTCTTACGGATTTTTCCGATGAATGGCGTGTTGAGTTTTGGGGAAGCTTAGTCCCAAATTGTAGGTCTTTTTGAGATCCTTTAGGGAGTTAGTTCCATTTCCATTAAGTTGGCACTTCCGCGCAGATTTTTGAGTATTCACCCTGTATTCCTTGTGTCGATGCTTCACAAATACATTTATGACCTTTCTCACATGATTCAGTACCAAACTGTAAGGTTGCTAGGCACACGCACAAGGGTCTACGAGGCATCAACCATGCCCAATTTAAAAATTAGCCCGGCCGAACAACGCTAAACTAGATCTTTAAACTAGAGATTAGGCGAAAACAAGCATGTTAAACACTTTAACACTAAGTGAGAGGGATTACAACCTTTGTAGATCTGGTCCTTCACTTCTCAAGCTCCGTGTTGAGGTCCCTTCGCTGCGATCATCGTGTTCCGGACTCTCGAGAGGCTCCACGAAGAGAAAGATGCAAGCTTGCTTCCGATCTTCGATAACAAAGATGATCTACCTTGAAGTTTCATTAACACAAGCTCTCACTCACTAAATGATGCGAACACCCTCATCTAAATGGCAAGGATAGATGAGAATGATGAAGTAGGATTTTTGCACTCATTTGTTTTCAATTACTCACTCATAATCATCACTTGGCAAAAAGCTAGAAAGCTTTTTCCATGAAGAAAGAAGGAAGATGAAGATGAATAAATGATTAATCCTTCTGAGATGAATAATGAAAGTTATAATAAGGTTAGAAATGCAACCATGGTCAAACTAACCCTTGTAGAGATTTGACTAAGGTTAAAGGTTTGGTTGGGTTAAGGAAATATCTTGAAAAAATATCATAACAAATATCTTTGCAAGAAACAAAAAACAAAGCTTCTAGAAACTTCTAGAAAAGCTTAACCCTAACCATGTTTAATCTCCACTAAACATATTGCATTAATAACAATATTATGTTACAATATTATATATCACATATATAATATTTATTGTAACAAAATAAAATAATACAATTAACATATATCGCATATATATCAATGTATTACCCGAGTAAGAAAAATAATCTTTTAGTAAGCTAATATTAGATAATGTAATTCAATATATCATATATATTATTATACATTAAATTATCGAATCAACACTTGATCCGATAATCCGGCTATATCGCATATAACCGACTAATATATTATTTACTGATTCGTCGAATCAACACTTGATCCGATGATCCGGCTGATATCAAATATCGTGAGAATATAATACGGTATCTCATATCGCATTATCCTCGGTCCTGCACAAATCACATATGTGCCCCTACTCCATTTTGCCTGAGCCAAGAAACCTCTGTGCAGGACTCTAAAGAATCGTCAATACGCCGGCAGTAGGTGATGATCATATCAAACACCCACAAGCTGCAAGCGGTCAGCTAAACGTAACAGCCACCCAGGTATTGAGCGCTCAGAAGATCAAAAAGCAAGCATGTACATTCTCCTGTGAATCCAATCAGTAACACTCGCGTACAGTCCGGTCTCGTCGTCTGATATGTTGCATATCTCGCCTAGGGGTGGTATACGTCAGACACCAGTAGCTTGATAAGTCATGTCGATATGAGGTCTATAACAGTTCGAGAAACTACTGATAACAGATACCAGTAGATCACAGCAACCCTGGCCAGGCATTTCCGGTTATAGCCAATCGAACACAGCACAACATCAACTCCCTATACCGGGAGAGACGAATCCCCTCCTATCGCTCATTGCCTCCATGTGATTCAGGACTGTACCCAAAAGCCACCTTTTTCCACGCCCTCTTGGACGTGGTATGATGGAAATCAAAGCACAGTAGGAATCACACAAGACTCTATGACGATCTCGGGTCAACAGACTACTCTGTACCAGTGTTACCGTAGAACTGCCATCTGACGTGAGGTATAATACCATCTGGGAGTTCTAGGCGAGTCCGTCCAGTATACACAGTCTCTACTGAGCACCCGTACACCATCCTTGATGTCAAACACCGAAGGAAATGGGATCATCCATCGCCCATCATATGGGTCAAGATGCGTATACTCTAGTCTACTCTGGTGTATCGATGCCCTGTCTCGATACACCCTCGACTAGGAACAGTTATAGGATGTACTCGTCGACTACCGTGGCCCCACTAGTATGATCTCATCATAGCCCAGTAGTCGAGTACATATCCTAAGGGCTTTATCAACATGTAACATAGAGACAATCAGAGTACACGTTAAGATAAAGAGCAACAAGATAGCGTACTATCATGTCCAGCAAGAAAGTCCTCTCTATATATGTCCAAGCATCCATTACAATATACATCGTATGTACAGTAATGGCCTCTACGGCATACATATAACTAACAATCTCCCACTTGCACTAGGGCCATCTGTTGTGGTATCGCATACCCAACAATTCGCTGTGGTTGAAGTATCTCATACTCAACCATCCCATAAAAGTCTCTACTGGGAAAAAGGCCTTTGTGAGTGGATCCGCGCTGTTGTCATCTGCGTCTACTCTCCTAACCTCGATCTCCCTGGAGATCAACCATCTCCATGATCAGATGATACTGCCTATGAATTATATCTGGACTTCTGATGGGACGGGGGTTCCTTGGCATAAGCCACAACTCCATTGTCATACAATGGTCGGAACGAAGTTCATCTCATGAACTTATATGTATCTAGACTGCCTCTTTGGTAGCATCCTTGGTAACGATGTATCTTGCCTTTAATCATCTAGTAAGTCATGGTATCTAGCTTGTAACTCTTCCAATATACCATCCCTCCATTGAGGGTAAAGACAATGCTTGTGACTGACATTCAGTCGTCCTTATCACCCTGGAACTTTTCCAGTGATTCTCCCCAGGATCGATTGATATCATCTCACTACAACTAGTGAGTATCCTAACATCAAATTAGATCTATCTCATAGATCCGAAACCCAGGATTTAAGAGGTATCACTTTGATCCTATATGGAGAATGCTTGTGATAAGCGGAGATTGACCGATCGTAGCATAGGAAACTCCTACCCTATCAAGAGTATGTCATCCACGTACTCTACGAGGATCACCACCATACTCCCTACTACCCTTTTGTATATACAAGGTTCATCTACCATTTTGATGAAGTCAAACTCTTTGACTACCATATCAAAACAGACGTTCCAACTCCGCGATGCCTGCTTTATCACATAAAACATCTTGCACATGTTTCCACTGATCTCTCTGTCTATGAAGCCCTCTGGCTGTGTACTTATAGACTCTCTCTTCTAAAACATCATTTAGAAAGCTGTCATGAGACCCAACCGCCAGATATCGTAGTCATGGTATGTAGCCGTGGCAAGTAGGATCTGGATGGACTTAAGCATAGCTTTGAAAGTCTCAACTTTTCCATGTAAACCAAGTAATCTTCTCAAGATATACTTGCTCCTGATGGGGATTTAACCCTTCAGATAGAGCAACCAAAGTCCATACTTTTTTGGTGTATAAGAATTCCATCTCAGATCACTAAGCATCCAGCCATTCTTTCAGAGTCCCACTTCTGATGACCAGCTCGAAACTAGTTGGGTCATCATCTCATGATGCAATCCTCGCACCCACTGTCATAGAGAAACCGAAGTATCTCTCAGGTGGGTGAGAAACCCTACTAGATCGGCGGAGAGGCCGAGGTTCGTTGGAAACTTATTGAATCCTTTGGTTCTACCAAATCATCAGCTGCAGTTTGTATAGCTGGAACTCTTTCCAGTTCTACCTCATGACCAATAATTTCTTCACAAGAAATTCCCTTTCATAAAGGTGGCATGCTGAGAAACAAAACATCTTTTGTTCCTCGATTTGGTAGAAGATATTCCCTAGCGTATGCTTGGGATATCCAACAAACTTCCACAGAACTGACTTTGCCTCGAGCTTGTCCGGATTATGCTTTTAGATATATGCTGGACAACCCCAAATCTTAACAAACTTAAGATATAGGCTCTTCCCTTTCCATATCACATATGAAGTGGTAGGCAACTGATTTGATTTGAACCCAATTCAATAGGTATGCAGCTTCTCAAGTGCATAACTCCCAAAAGGAAATAGGAAACTCAATAGTACTCATCATAGAGCGCACCATATCACATAGGGTGCTATTGCTCTGCCCCGATATACTATCGTGCTATGGTGTATACGGAGCAGTAATGCTGAGAGACAATCTCATTCTCCTTTCGACTAGTCCAGGAATCCCGTGCTCAAGTATTCTCCTCCCTGATCTCATCAAAGGACATAATACTTATACCCGTTTTTGGTTCTCTACTTCTAACTTATATTCTGTGATTATCTCAAAAGTTTTGGACTTGTGTTTCAACAGGAACATATGTCTGAATCTTGAAAGATCATCAGTGAATGTAATGAAGTACAAAGAACCGGTCCTGATATGTGTAGACAGGGGACTCACATACATCATCATGTATTAATCCCAAGAGTTCACTAACTCTATCTCTGTTTCCAATAAACAGAGCTGTGGTCATTATATATTTGTGACATGACCGGCAAGTTTCACAAGATGTAAATTCAAACATATTTAAATATGCATCTAAATGTAACTTCAGCTTGTCGGGTCGCATTGATATGACCTAGTCTACAATGCCTCAAGAAGGATTCGTTCATTTCTGAACTTTTCCTCTTATGTGTGTTCTGTTTACTAAGAACTGTAGTTTGATTTAGAACGTCAATGCTTTTAGATAACGTACCTGAACCGATCAACTCTTGATATAGGAAATGTTCAAAACATTATCCAACAATACAAAATTATATCGTTCTTTACTAATAAAGAGATAGATATGATGTTGTATATCAGATTCGGTATCTAATAACATTCGTTCAGAATCAATGTATTCTGATAATACAGGGTGATAGTGACCAACAGACTTGGCTGCAACACTTGCACCGTTTCTATCTCATGAAAGTTATCACCCGTTATCAGTTCTCTACATATCTGTAGCCCATGTAACAAATTACATTTGCGGGATCCTGCTCCGGTATCTCATACCCAGGACGTAAAGGATACTGAGAAACAATTCTCTGTAATGAACATACCCGAAGAAGATGCATCAACATGCACTTTCTTCGTTTGGGCGGCACGGAAATTCTGGTAATCCCCTATTTCCTGCTCTATCTTATAACAATTATAAGTTGGAGCGGGACCAACGTTCCTTAGCGCAGTATAACAAGAGGGTTCGGTCAAATACATCCGTATTATTATCTTGATTAAGGCGTGACATAGTCGTAACCAGGAGAGAGTGTGAAGAAAACACTTAGCGTGCGCTTTTACAAGATTAGATTGATTATCAATTTATCTAATCAGGATGTCTCCCACTGTTTTTAGTCAAATCTTCCTTCAAACCCTAAAAGGAAAGACTAGCCGGGATTAATTACACGCTACAAGTTCGCCAATCTTTCAGCCAGACCAATGCCGGTACTTTGAGGGAGGTTCCCCGTGCTTTCGCACGAACCTAATTAAAGTAACCACATTTTTCCAGGGGCGTAACCTCGTTAACACCTTTCTAGACACCTACTTGATCGGCTAATTGTAATGTGTAAAACTCTCCCAGGAGTAACTCTTACTCGCAGCGGGTATCAGGATCCAACTATCTCATAGAAGGTATGCAATCTCATAGCAAATTTCAACTCTTGAAATTCCCAATAATATTTTACCCCTAGCGTCCTATGACCTTGACAGAGGTCAACAAACCATAGGCTGCTAGTCAAGTTTAACCCGTCATTTCCTGATTGAAGTAAACCCACCCGCACGACCCTTGACAGAGGTCAACAAGGTCGCACGACTACCCTAAATCAATCACATCATATGTTTATACAGATAAGCACTAATCAGCTACCGCACACTACGCCTTGACAGAGGTCAACAAATGCAGCACGAATACTAAATAGTACTTATCTGAAATGACGGAGGGCTACGACAGGTTTTTTAGAAAACCCATTGCTTAATGAACTTGATATCGTTGTAGAATCGAGTGATTTTAAATGGAGTGTTTTTGAGGCTTTTCTAGTTTTGCTAAAGAGGTCACTCCCGGTGAAGGGATCGTCGGCTCTTTCCTCATCGAATAAAGTGCAGGGTATTTCACAAATACCGCTGTGCAAAGCAAGAACTATAAAAGCAATCAAAAAACAGACCGAGTTTGTAGCATCTGCTAATTTCACTAAAGAGGTCACTCCCGCTGAAGGGATCTCGGCTCTTTCCTTATCGAATAAGGTGCTGGATGTTCTTCAAGGAACACTGCTATGCAAAGCAAGAACTAGAGCTACCAGTTTTTAAACAAGTTTCTACAACATCTTTAGGTTTCTTTTAGTTTCATTAGTCTCATTAATGAAGTCCCATTTTATTATGCTTCATAAGCATCTCATTTGAAACGAAATCTGCAATATAACATATATCTCGTATATATAATATAAACATTCATCCCAGGCGGTAATATGATCTCATCATAGAACATTGCAGCAGAAGAACATATATAAAATATTGAATATATTAGGACGTCCGTGTTTTAATACGAACCTGTATAAAACACGGATTCCACGATCGCGATGAATAGCCAAACCCACATCCCGAGACCCCTACGAGAGCGGCAAGCAACACTGCCAATTCTAGGGTTAGGAGACCCGGTCTCGACTCCTCGAGATGGTCTCCCACTGGACCCTAGAACCCAGTTACTTGTGCTCCCCGCCTTGGGTCTACCTAATGCGGAAAAGTAAATAATATACAATGGTGATATCATCCTCAGCCCGGAAGTGCCCTAATAAAAGAATATTACATACAAATGAATTTTACATGAATGAAAATGAAAAAACTCTCATCTCACATAAAACCCCCGGCTATTCAGAACGCGACGATCCAATATGACATATCACAGCAACACATAATATCACATATCATCAACGTAAGCAAGTATGCGTGTCCCGATTGTCGTTGATGTATAGCAACGAAGCCGGCGATACACCACATACTATGCTTACGGTCACAGAAAAGAAAGTGTAAAACTACAACAGTTGGAATCCGCAACCTCCTTAGACATCTCATGCCTAACCAAATGAATTTCTTAGACATCGCATGTCTAACAATTATAAACCCCGCATTTTAGTCTCATTATCGAAAACTCTTTTCAATATAAAGTCGGGAAATTCAACAAGATTCCCGATATCCTGATCGAATGCTCGTCGCAAACTTTAGTAGATGGCCCCACCCCCGGATGCCGTCGACGAAGTGCACTAAGGCGGAACACCGCTGCCGCGAGCACCCGAACGGATGCTTTTGGCGACAGGGTTCTCCTACAGTCACTTGGTCGGGGCTATGGGGCGTGGCTGTCTATTAAGTTTACCCGGTGAGTATCCGCGTACGCTACATGATTGCGACGGACTTTTGATCACATCAAAATCCCGTAGCAACCGATCAATTGAGACTAAACTGCTTGATTTATAACATTCAAATTAGTTATCTCATAATTACCTGTGGATTCCAAATATTGTATCATATTCCAGATAAATAGACAGTGTTAAACTTTCCGATCGAATAAACAAACACCCAAGATTTCCCAAATAGCTCAATACTTGAGTGGAGATCAAAAAGTATCCATCACATGCCAGAGCACCAATGGTCCAGCTGTAGAAGGGTCAAGCCAGCGCCTCACATGTGGCAACGCCGTACTGCCCCAAACCCTAAGGTTTAGAGGCAGTTCAAGACAGTCACATATTCGAGTTAAGGTTTTTTATCTTCTAGAGGGTCCACCGCGTTACTTGCATGATTTTCCGGAAGTTTCAAACTCAAGAAAAAATCCAAACTTTGAAAAATTTCCGACAGGGGAAAAAGTGAGTTATTGATATCCGTTCGAACTTTTTAACAGTTTTTAAAAATTATCCGGAAAACCTTAAACGAAGTTGAATTATCCGATCGAATTAACGAGCCGCCAATACAACCCAGAAAGCTCAACTCTTGAGTATAAATTAAAAATACCTAGAAAAAAGAAGAAACACCTAAGGATAATGCTGTACAGACACGTGTCCCCAAATCACCTTTTTGGCCGTGGAACCGCGGCGGCAAGCATGTTTTTGCCGCGGTTCCGCTGCTCTTTGAGAGCATTGGGGGAACGTGTTTTAGGGTTATCCTTAGAATTCCCTGCTGATTTTTTTAAGTATTTTTAATGCAGAAAAAATTACATTTTTGAAAAATATCCAGAAAGGAGTAAATATCGGGGTTTTCGGGTTCGATCGGACTTTAAACTTCGCGTAGACTTCACCTAAAGCTCTAGCTTGGCTGTGATACCACTGTAGGGTTGCAAGGCACACATACAAGGGTCTACGAGGCATCAACCATGCCCGATTTAAAAATTAGCGCTGCCGAACAAACCTAAACTAGATCTTTAAACTAGAGATTAGGCGAAAACAAGCATGTTAAACACTTTAACACTAAGTGCGAGGGATTACAACCTTTGTAGATCCGGTCCTTCACTTCTCAAGCTCCGTTTTGAGGTCCTTCGCTGCGATCATCGTGTTCCGGACTCTCGAGAGGCTCCACGAAGAGAAAGATGCAATCTTCCGTCCGATCTTCGATAAAAAAGATGATCTACCTTGAAGTTTCATTAACACAAGCTCTCACTCACTAAATGATGCGAACACCCTCATCTAAATGGCAAGGATAGACGAGGATGATGAAGTAGGATTTTTGCTCTCATTTTTTTTCAATTACTCACTCATAATCATCACTTGGCAAAAAGCTAGAAAGCTTTTTCCATGAAGAAATAAGGAAGATGAAGATGAATAAATAATTAATCCTTTTGTGAAGAATAATGAAAGTTATGATAAGGTTAGAAATGCAACCATGGTCAAACTAACCCTTGTAGAGATTTGACTAAGGTTAATGGTTTGGTTGGGTTAAGGAAATATCTTGCAAAAATATCATAACAAATATCTTTGCAAGAAACAAAAAACAAAGCTTCTAGAAACTTCTAGAAAACCTTAACCCTAACCATGTTTAATCTCCACTAAACATACTGCATTAATAACCATATCATGTTACAATATTATATATCACATATATAATATTTATTGTAACAAAATAAAATAATACAATTAATATATATCGCATATATATCAATGTATTACCCGAGTGAGAAAAAGAATCTTTTAGTGAGCTAATATTAGATAATGTAATTCAATATATCATATATATTATTATACATTAAATTATCGAATCAACATTTGATCCGACAATCCGGCTATATCGCATATAACCGACTAATATATTATTTACCGATTCATCGAATCAACACTTGATCCGATGATCCGGCTGATATCAAATATCGTGAGAATATAATACGGTATCTCATATCGCATTATCCTCGGTCCTGCACATATCACATATGTGCCCCTACTCCGTTTTGCCTGAGCCAAGAAACCTCTGTGCAGGACTCTAAAGAATCGTCAATACGCCGACAGAAGGTGATGATCATATCAAACACCCATAAGCTGCAAGCGGTCAGCTAAACCTAATAGCCACCCAGGTATTGAGCGCTCAGAAGATCAACAAGCAAGCCTGTACATTCTCCTGTGAATCCAATCAGTAACACTCCCGTGCAGTCCGGTCTCGTCGTCTGATATGTTGCATATCTCGCCTAGGGGTGGTATACGTCAAACACCAGTAGCTTGATAAGTCGTGTCGATATGAGGTCTATAACAGTTCAAGAAACTACTGATAACACTTACCAGTAGATCTCAGCAACCCTGGCCAGGGATTTCCGGTTATAGCCAATCGAACACAGCACAACATCAACTCTCTATACCGGGAGAGACGAATCCCCTCCTATCACTCATTGCCTCCATGTGATTCGGGACTATACCCAAAAACCACCTTTTTGCATGCCCTCTTGGACGTGGTATGATGGAAATCAAAGCACAGTGGGAATCACACAAGACTCTATGACGATCTCGGGTCAACAGACTACTCTGTACCCGTGTCACCGGAGAACTGCCATCTGACGAGAGGTATAATACCATCTGGGAGTTCTCGGCGAGTCCGTCCAGTGTACCCAGTCTCTACTGAGCACCCGTACACCATCCTTGATGTCAAACACCGATGGATATGGGATCATCCATCGCCCATATATGGGTCAAGATGCGTATACGCTAGTCTACTCTGATGTATCGATGCTCTGTCTCGATACACCCTCGACTAGGAACAGTTATAGGATGTACTCGTCGACTACCGTGGCCCCACTAGTATGATCTCATCATAGCCCAGTAGTCGAGTACATATCCTAAGGGCTTTATCAACATGTAACATAGAGACAATCAGAGTACACGTTAAGATAAAGAGCAACCAGATAGCGTACTATCATGTCGAGCAAGAAAGTCCTCCCTATATATGTCCAAGCATCCACTACAATATACATCATATGTACAGTAATGGCCTCTAGGGCATACATATAAATAACAATCTCCCACTTGCACTAGGGCCATCTGTTGTAGTATCGCATACCCAATAATTAGCTGTGGTTGAAGTATCTCATACTCGACCATCCCATAAAAGTCTCTACTGGGAAAAAGGCCTTTGTGAGTGGATCCGCGTTGTTGTCCTCTGCGTCTACTCTCCTAACCATGATCTCCCTGGAGATCAACCATCTCCATGATCAGGCGATACTGCCTATGAATTATATATGGATTTCTAATGGGACAGGGGTTCCTTGGCATAAGCCACAACTCCATTGTCATACAATGGTTGGAACGAAGTTCATCTCATGTGTTGCGCCACGGCAGCGCCCCGTCCTTCTACTCGAGCCCAAAATGCGGAATCAAAAATTTTCTTAACTTTAAACCGGCGCTACCACGGACAGTAAACCCGGATCGTAACCATTAACCTAATCCTAGCTAACAAGAGATGGGAAGAGAGTTATACCAAGCGATCTGTTTCCTTCGGTCTTCGTCTCCACTCCGATCTCCCGCGGAATCTCCATCCGTCACCTCCTCGTCGGAAAGGGCACCACGTAGCCGGATTCTTTTACGGGCTCCCACCTCTGGACCGAGGCAACTCGGGCGCAAAGTTGGCTAGCCGACGCGTCCAAGATTTGCTGTAGGTGTAGTGTAGAAGCTTGTCTCTTTTGGGGTTTATGAAGTTGCCATGGATGTGGAGGTATAGGAAGAAAAATGAACTTTGAAAAAATGGAGCTATCATTTTCTTGCAAAGGAATGAGATGAGGAAATATGCTACACCTCAAAATGAACCTCTCTCTCACCCTTACTCCCAATGTGGCCGGCCCCCCCTTTGGAAATATGGTGGAGGAAAATCAAAACACAAGAAGGAAGGTGAGTGTAGGAAAAAAGAATTGGTGACCACACCCCCAAGCAATGATAACAATATCATATCAAAATCAAATCCATCCTAATCCTTTCTAATCTCAATAAAGAAAGCCATCATGAAAAAGCAAAGTTGCTTAACTTATCATAATGCCTCAAATGCAAGAAACCCCTCCACAACAAGTTATTTGCAAACTTGCAAATAACCCCTCCAACGGAAAGTCCGGCCGGGAAGAAACAAAGGAAAACCGGCCGGAACGGAATACAAACTGGCAACTTCAGAAAACTGATCCCGTAATAAATTACAGGAAAACCCCGCTACTGCATATACATGCCCGCATTTGTATTCCCACTGAACACAAATGCAAAGTGACAAAATCTACACAGTCAAATACTAGGATCTGGCTTAAGCCAAAGACGGCTAGTAGAATCCGTCCGATCACGATCTGTGCAATACCGCACGTATCTGATCGAACCCTGCCATATCTCCATTCGGCCTCTACAGCGTTTCGCCCGAAACTTGAGTAACTGAGTGTGTGGTGGACTCTAAAGACTCGTCAATACTATGGCTGTGGATTTAACCACTAGCACGTCAGAGGTATTAGCCATACGTGACGGGCCACCAGCTATTGACCAAAAGGGACGTCGATGAGCGAACTCATCCTGACACCCTACTGAGCCTGTCAGTGACAATATCCGTACAGTCCGGTCCGTTCGTCTATGAGTATCGCATGGCGGGCCTAGGGGGTTGGTAAAAGTCAGACCCCCAAAAGCGGTACAAGTCGTGTCGGAGTGTAGCCCAGAACACCCTGAGATACTACTGAAATACCTACCAGTAAATCTCCTGCCTCGGCCGAGGGCTTTGTGTAATGGCTCTTCTAGACACAGCGCGACCTCACCCCCAATACCGGGAGAGACGAACCCCTGCAGATCCGCTCACAGCCTCCATGTGGCTCGGGACTGTACCCAACTAAAACCTGTTTGCACGACTCCTTTGAGACGTGGTAGGGAAGTAATCAAAGCACAGTGGGAACTCACACGAGACAAATGACGATCTCAGGTCGATGAACTAACCTGTACACATGTCACCAGGGAACTGCTATCTGACGTCTGGTATAATCCCAACTAGCAGGTTCCCGGCGAGTCCTGTCCGGTGTACTCATAACCCAATGAGCACCTGTATACATCTTAGGTGAACCAACTGACACCAATGGCTTGTGAGACTGGCCACCGCCCCTCGTCGGGGTCTCGACTTTATACACTAGTCTACTAATGGAGTATCGATGCCCAGTCTCGAAACTCCCACGACTAGGGACCTTTTAAGGATGTGCTTATAGACTCCAGCTCTCACGTATATGATCGCCCTCATACTGCTAGTAGTCAAGCAAGAATCCTAGGGGCTCTATCAACGTGTAATAGCGACTCGTAAGGTCACCTAAAGCAGTACACGATGATAAAGATAAACCAGATAGCATACTATCATCTCGAGTAAGACTGTCCTACCGGGATAGGTCCTCCCTCAATCATTGCAATCACGTGCCTGTGATCCAATAATTGACTCTGAGGGCACTATCTCCAACAATCTCCCACTTGCACTCAAGGCTAATTATTGCGATGTCGCATACTCACAGCCCGTGTGATACCGAACACCCAACTCCTCTACTAGTCAGTCTCACAAAGCTCGTTTGCGAAACTATTGCGTTCGAGGAATAGCCTTAGTGAGTGGATCCGCTGTGGTGTTTCTTTCTATGTCTCTCTTTATCTCAAGTTCGCGGAGAAAGCCATCTCCCGAAATGAGTAATACCTGTCTTAGAATGTGTCTGGATATCTGATGGGATCTAGCTCATAAATGAACTCCAAATCCAAACTTCTTAGACTGTATCGTCAACTGAACTTAATCAGTATCCTGCGCCATGCCTTTCCCTCAGTATCCACCTGGACCACCTGTCCAAAATACTACCCCTCGTCAGAGGGAAAACTATAACTCTGACAGCCACTCTGCCATCCAGGTCACCTTGGAAGCCTGGAATGATAATCGTCTCCTAAAGGAGGCTGCCGTTATCAAATCCCTAGAACATTCACTTATGTTCTAAAGCTGCTTCCGATCGTTTCACCAGAATTGGATTAATATCAACTTATTGCATCTACTGCAAGAACAACATCTGGTGTGGTACTTGACATCTCATGATTGACTCAATTGCCTAAACAAGTGATCTGCCAATCATGCACATCCCTCTCTATTTTAGTCTATAAGAAACCTTTAGAGAGGGTGACTCCATCACCTGCAGGTACACTACCGTGCCAGGGGTCGCCCATTCTAAATACTCATAGAATGCTGCCAAAGTACCCAGATTGGGAAACCACCCAAATCTAGATCTAAAACTATAGATCCAGTAACCAGAATGTAGAATATCCAAGTCCTTTGTGGAGAAACCACTGTGTGACAACCAAAGAATAACCGATCGTAGTATAGGAATATCACTTCCTACTCTGTGTATGTCATCCAAATACCAGGACATCACACCCTACTACCTTCTTTACAGATCCATCCCCTATTCTGATGAAGTCAAACCCATGACTGTCACATCAGAAATAGATGATCTATCTCCGCTATTTTTGCTTAAGTCTATAAATAGACATAAGCCTCTTGCCCACTTTGCTTCCGCTGCTCTCACTGACTACGACAACCCTCTGGCAGAGTCATATAGACGTACACTTCTAAAGCAAGTTTAGAACGACGCTATACTCATCCTCCTGCCGGGTCTCACAGTCTGGAACAACAGCAATGGCAAGTCTGGGTAAACAAGAACCTCCCTGTCACCGTCCTTGAGCATACCGAAGTACCTCTCGGGTGCCTGAGGTTACCCCACCATATCTGCGGAGTGGCCAATGGAATGTCAAATCAGATTGAATCTTTAGGTTCTTATCAAATCTTCAGTAATCGTTTGCGGTTCTGGAATCACTTCCAGTTCTACCATACTCCCACTACTGTTTTTCTGAAAAAATCCATTTCTTTTAAAATGTGGCGAGTCAAGAGCAATATCACTATTGATCTTCCAGATGGTAGAAAGTCAACCCTCGTTATAGCCTGGGTCAACCCACAAACAGCCATTACAGAATCGTGCCTTGAGTTATCCAGAGTCTGGTTTTAAGCATAAGCCAGACAGCTCCCCGTACCTTAACAATGTCACGATATGAACTGTTCTATATCCAATATAGAAACAGAGGCACTGATTTATTTGAACCAGATTCAAATCATGCAGCTGTCTCCAGTGCATGTCAACTAAATGGAGAGAGGCCGATCAGCGTTACTCAACTTAGGAATACTTCCAATTATGAGTAACCTGAAAGAGAAGCAAGTTCTATTAATCATTACTATCAACTGAATACCATACACAAGTATCTACATCTTCGATCACCTTGAAGAATCCCGATACTTGCAATACCTGGTTCTCTACTTTATTCTTATACCTATAACTTCTCAAAACTTGGACCCTGTGTTTCTACGAAACACCTGTCTAAGAACTAGAGAAGTCACAAGTAAACAGAATATAGTACGAGGACCAACCCCTCTGTCCTAATGGACACTGGACAATAGACAATACTTTGTATAAGTCCCTTGAGTCTAATAACTCATTCACTGTGTGTCGTAGGTTGAAAACTGTACTATGGTTAAGAAGAATTACATCACTGTTCAATGCTCCTTACCTAACCATCCACTGATACAGGTAAATGTCATAGACATAATTTCAAAAGGTATATCTCACTCTATAAAAATAGACGTACAGATATATCAATTTGAAATTGGTGCATAACAACGGATATTCAAAACCAAATATTTGCTGTCCTGCAAACAACCCAGGTGACTTCCTCAACTATCACCAATTACAACGAATTCCAATATAATGAGGATGATCACCCAATTCCCAATAACTTACTCCCACTCACCATCTGTAAAACCATACAGATGTGAGATCATACCTGGTAAATACATATCCTGGAGCAAGTGTCTAATTGGGAAATCAGTTTTCTTTAACAGTACACAGTGAAACTGAAACATTAAAAAGTTTCGATGGGGTATCCTGGTATTCCTAGTAATGCCTCTTCCAATATCCAGATTCACAACTGTAACCGTATAATTCTTTGCCAACTCTCCAAATCCCTTTATATGTCTTTAGTCATTACATTCTGTACACCCCTTTAGGCCAAATGGTTCTCTTCCTTCCCTACCGTTCGGCACCAGCCTATGGTTTGGAAGAAGACTATCCAATAAGCATAATGGGTGTACTGTCCTAATCCTAGGATCACTCGCAATGCGAGAGAAGGTGAAGATAAAAGACAACCGAATAAACCTTATTCCTATTTCTCCTGAACCAGGATCCATCGCCGAACTGGAACAAGTTCCTTTCGAGTTCGTATATAACCATACGATGGATTATCCAATAAAATTGGGATCTTCGTAGTGATACGGAGTGTCCTGGAGAAATACAAAGGTGATTTAGGATTGGCCAAGAAATACTTGGTTTGGTCGTGAATAGCAGTCGCAATTTACTTTGCCCTCTTACTAATCCCTTGCTTTGTCTTAACTTAATACCTTCTGTACACCGTTTAGGCTAATTGGTTTTCTTCATTCTCCACCGTTCGGCACCAGCCTAAGGTTTGGAAGAAGACTATCCAATTTGCGTAATAGGTGTACTATCTCCTAAACCAAGGAGTACTCTCAACCTGAGAGAAGGTAAAAGTAAAAGACAACTGAATAGTCCTATTCGTTTTCTCCAGAACCGGAAACCATCCTCGAATTCCTTCGAGTTCGTATATAACCATACGATGGTTTTGTCCAATAGAAGTGGACATTCATACTAATACGGGGTGTCCTGGAGAAAAGGGTAAAAGTAGGAGTGGCAATGAGGTTTGCAACTCTGACAATCCAAAAGCCAGTGTTAAGAAGGTTCGGTTAACTTGGTCACTGAGTCATAGTGTAGGGTCGGGTCAATGGTCGCTGCCAAAGAGAGAGAGAAAAGAAACACTCAGCGTGCACTCTAACCTAGATCAGAATGGTTATCACTTTATCTAATCAGGAAACCTCCCACTGTAACGTCAAATTCTTCCCCAAACCTGAAAGAAGAATTAGTCGGGATCACCCGAGGAGTAAACCAACTCATCAGTGGGAATCGGGATCCAACTATCATCGCATGACAACGTGACGGAATCCACTCACGTCACCACACTCCAGAAGGTATGCTCATGCCTGGCAAGTTTCAGTTTCTTTAGAAACTCCCGATGTAATTTTTACCCCTAGGACTCAAGTGACCTTGACACAGTCAACAAATCAAAGAGTCCTAGTCAAGTTCAACCCGTCATTATCCTGGATTGCATTAAACCCACCCGTACGAGCCCTTGACACAGTCAACAAGGCCGCACGACTGTACTAACCAATCCCATTAATATGCTACAAACAAACACTACTTAGCTACCGCACACTACGCCTTGACACAGTCAACAAACGCAGCACGAATACTAAGTAATACTTGTAAGAAATGACGAAGGGCTACGTCTAGTTTTTGGCGAAAAACTTTTAACGTAATGAACTTGATATCTTTGAAGGAACTGCATAGCCTTTTATAAAATTATAGTGACGAAAACCTTTGCTAAAGAGGTCACTCCCGGTGAAGGGATCTCGACTCTTTCCCCGTAGAATGAGGTGCAGGATATTCCAACTGAATACCACGATGCAAAGCAAAAGGCAATCGGCTATAGTGAAGTTATTGCCCTGACGTAAACTTTTGTCCAAGGGGTCACTCCCGGTGAAGGGATCTCGGCCCTTGCCTCGTCGACTGAGGAGCAGGATATTCCAACTGAATACCACGACGCAAAACAAAAGTGAACGCCCTTGCAATAACAGCTTTTTGAAAAATGTTCCAACAACATCAGAATAGGTTTGTTTATCTTGCATTGATCCGAATCAACGCAGTCCCATCAATTTATCACACCACAAAAGAACGAAAATAATGATGTACGTATATGCCATCCGCATTCGCCACTGGGTCCCGTCATCACCCGTTAGGTTACTTAACTAACGACAGAGCGGGGACTGGACTAGCGCGGATGCAAAACATATACAACATCTACTAATATATATAATATATAATTTTCGCTCAAGGCGTGATAAAATGCAACATCACAGAAATGTAACCAGCATCACAGAACAATACAGATATTTGGGATCCCCGGGTTTCATAGAGCCGCTACTGAAACCCGACGTTCCCCTGGTCGTGTGGATAGCCTGTGCAATGAAAATCCTAGACCCCTACGGGCGCGGCAAGTAACCCGCCAAAACCTGAAGTGAGGCAGCCCCCTTCAGCAACGTGAATGGACCACCCAGCACTTCACGGAATCCGGTAACTTGGGCACCCCTCCTGGGTTAACCTGTACCCCCTACGAGTGCGGCGAATATCCCGCCAATTCTAGAGTGAAGCCCCCTCCGTCTCAATGCCATGAGATGCGGGCCCGTTGCCCTCTAGAACCCGGCTATCCGTGCACCCCTCCGCGGGGTAAACCTAGTACAGAAAGTAAAATATACATACAACGGGTATATTGACCGCAACCTGGCCGTGCCCCAAAAGAATAATACAAACAGGCAGTGACGGCAGTCCACATGTCGGACGCTCGCCCCACAAAAACAAATGTACATATAAAACAAAACTGTACTAGCATTGCATCCAGGCTATCCCCCACGACCGATCCGCAACATCACAGCAAAAACACAAAACATCAATGTGAATGTCACGTTCGCAAATCCGTCTAACCGGGCTATAGCAGTCAGACAGGATTTACTGATCAAGTGACATTCACGGTCGCAGATATAATGTAAAAGCTGTGAACTAATGTATTTAAAATGTCCGATCGATCAAAAATTACCAAGTGGGCCCCCAAGTACTACTGTAGCACATCAAGAAATTCTGGGCCCAAAAATAATATTCCAGAAACCCTATTTTCACTCCACAAGCCCACTGGAAAAAGTTGAAGCATTGATCCCTCCATACTGCGGCGGAACCGCGGCGCCAAGTGGGGTTTGGCCGCGGTTCCGCGCTCTCCTTGAAAGATCAATGTCTCCAATTTCTCCAGAATCCTTAGGACTACCAGTACATCAGTTTTCTACAACCTGAAAAAAATTTCGAGCCAGAAAAAATTCGACAGAAAACCGATGCATGTGTTATTGGGTTTTCGGAACATTTGTTCGACCGGAAATGTAAAACACATTAGACAAAGCTAGACTAGGTTAATGGCGTGGCTCTGATACCATGTTGCGCCACGGCAGCGCCCCGGCCTTCTACTCGAGGCCAAAATGCGGAATCAAAAATTTTCTTAACTTTAAACCGGCGCTACCGCGGACAATAAACTCGGATCGTAACCATTAACCTAATCCTAGCTAACAAGAGATGGGAAGAGAGTTATACCAAGCGATCTGTTTCCTTCGGTCTTCGTCTCCACTCCGATCTCCCGCGGAATCTCCATCCGTCACCTCCTCGTCGGAAAGGGCACCACGTAGCCGGATTCTTTTACGGGCTCCCACCTCTGGACCGAGGCAACTCAGGCGCGAAGTTGGCTAGCCGACGCGTCTAAGATTTGCTGTAGGTGTAGTGTAGAAGCTTGTCTCTTTTGGGGTTTATGAAGTTGCCATGGATGTGGAGGTGTAGGAAGAAAAATGAACTTTGAAAAAATGGAGCTATCATTTTCTTGCAAAGGAATGAGATGAGGAAATATGCTACACCTCAAAATGAACCTCTCTCTCACCCTTACTCCCAATGTGGCCGCCGCCCCCCCCTTTGGAAATATGGTGGAGGAAAATCAAAACACAAGAAAGAAGGTGAGTGTAGGAAAAAAGAATGGGTGACCACACCCCCAAGCAATGATAACAATATCATATCAAAATCAAATCCATCCTAATCCTTTCTAATCTCAATAAAGCAAGCCATCATGAAAAAGCAAAGATGCTTAACTTATCATAATGCCACAAATGCAAGAAACCCCTCCACAACAAGTTATTTGCAAACTTGCAAATAACCCCCTCCAACGGAAAGTCCGGCCGGGAAGGAACAAAGGAAAACCGGCCGGAACGGAATACAAACTGGCAACTTCAGAAAACTGATCCCGTAATAAATTACAGGAAAACCCCGCTACTGCATATACATGCCCGCATTTGTATTTCCACTGAACACAAATGCAAAGAGACAAAATCTACACAGTCAAATACTAGGATCCGACTTAAGCCAAAGCCGGGTAGTAGAATCCGTCCGATCACGATCCGTGCAATACCGCACGTATCTGATCGAACCCTGCCATATCTCCATACGGCCTCTACAGCGTTTCGCCCGAAACTTGAGTAACTGAGTGTGTGGTGGACTCTAAAGACTCGTCAATACTATGGCTGTGGATTTAACCACTAGCACGTCAGAGGTATTAGCCATACGTGACGGGCCACCAGCTATTGACCAAAAGGGACGTCGATGAGCGAACTCATCCTGACACCCTACTGAGCCTGTCGGCGACAATATCCGTACAGTCCGGTCCGTTCGTCTATGAGTATCACATGGCGGGCCTAGGGGGTTGGAAAAAGTCAGACCCCCAAAAGCGGTACAAGTCGTGTCGGAGTGTAGCCCAGAACACCCTGAGATACTACTGGAATACCTACCAGTAAATCTCCTGCCTCGGCCGAGGGCTTTGTGTAATGGCTCTCCTAGACACAGCGCGACCTCACCCCCAATACCGGGAGAGACGATCCCCTGCAGATCCGCTCACAGCCTCCATGTGGCTCGGGACTGTACCCAACTAAAACCTGTTTGCACGACTCCTTTGAGACGTGGTAGGGAAGTAATCAAAGCACAGTGGGAACTCACACGAGACAAATGACGATCTCAGGTCGATGAACTAACCTGTACACATGTCACTAGGGAACTGCTATCTGACGTCTGGTATAATCCCAACTAGCAGGTTCCCGGCGAGTCCTGTCCGGTGTACTCATAACCCAATGAGCACCTGTATACATCTTAGGTGAACCAACTGACACCAATGGCTTGTGAGACTGGCCACCGCCCCTCGTCGGGGTCTCGACTGTATACACTAGTCTACTAATGGAGTATCGATGCCCAGTCTCGAAACTCCCACGACTAGGGACCTTTTAAGGATGTGCTTATAGACTCCAGCTCTCACGTATATGATCGCCCTCATACTGTTGGTAGTCAAGAAAGAATCCTAGGGGCTCTATCAACGTGTAATAGCGACTCGTAAGGTCACCTAAAGCAGTACACGATGATAAAGATAAACCAGATATCATACTATCATCTCGAGTAAGACTGTCCTACCGGAATAGGTCATCCCTCAATCATTGCAATCACGTGCCTGTGATCCAATAATTGACTCTGAGGGCACTATCTCCAACATCATGAACTTATATGTATCCAGACTGCCTCTTTGGTAGCATCCTTGGTAACGATGTATCTTGCCTTTAATCGTCTAGTAAGTCATGGTATCTAGCTTGGAACTCTTCCAACATACCATCCCTCCATTGAGGGTAAAGACAATGCCTGTGACTGACATTCAGTCGTCCTTATCAACCTGGAACTTTTCCAGTGATTCTCCCCAGGATCGATTGATACCATCTCACTACTACTAGTGAGTATCCTAACATCCAATTAGATCTATCTCATAGATCCAAAACCCAGGATTTAAGAGGTATCACTTTGATCCTATATGGAGAATGCTTGTGATAAGCGGAGATTGACCGATCGTAGCATAGGAAACTCCTTTCCTATCAAGAGTATGGCATCCACGTACTCTACGAGGATCACCACCATACTCCCAACTACTCTTTTGTATATACAAGGTTCATCTACCATTTTGATGAAGTCAAACTCTTTGACTACCACATCAAAACAGACGTTCCAATTCCGCGATGCCTGTTTTATCACATAAAACATCTTGCACACGTTTCCGCTGATCCCTCTATCTACGAAGCCCTCTGGCTGTGTACTTATAGACTCTCTCTTCTAAAACATCATTTAGAAAAGCTGTCAAGACACCCAAACGCCAGATATCGTAGTCATGGTATGTAGCCGTGGCGAGTAGGATCTGGATGGACTTAAGCATAGCTTTGAAAGTCTCAACTTTTCCATGTACACCAAGTAATCTTATCAAGATATATTTGCTCCTGATGGGGATTTAACACTTCAGATAAAGAAACCAAAGTCCATACTTTGTTGGTGTATAAGGATTCCATCTCAGATCACTAAGCATCCAGCCATTCTTATAGAGTCCCACTCCTGATGGCCAGCTCGAAACTAGTTGGGTCATCATCTCATGATGCAATTCTCGCTTCCACTGTCATAGAGAAACCGAAGTATCTCTCAAGTGGGTGAGGAACCCTACTAGATCGGCGGAGAGGCCGAGGTTCGTTGGAAACTTATTGAATCCTTTGGTTCTACCAAATCTTCAGCTGCAGTTTGTATAGCTGGAACTCTTTCCAGTTCTACCTCATGACCAATAATTTCTTCACAAGAAATTCCCTTTCACAAAGGTGGCATGCTGAGAAATAAAACAACTTTTGTTCCTCGGTTTGGTAGAAGGTATTCCCTTACGTATGCTTAGGATATCCAACAAACTTCCACAGAACTGACTTTGCCTCGAGCTTTTCCGGATTATGCTTTTAGACATATGCTGGACAACACCAAATCTTAACAAACTTAAGATATGGGCTCTTCCCTTTCCATATCACATATGAAGTGTTAGGCAACTGATTTGATTTGAACCCTATTCAATAGGTATGCAGTTTCTCAAGTGCATAACTCCCAAAAGGAAATAGGAAACTCAGTGGTACTCATCATAGAGCGCACCATATCACATAGGGTGCTATTGCTCCGCCCTGATATACCATCATGCTATGGTGTATATGGAGGAGTAATACTGAGAGAGAATCTCATTCTCCTTTAGAATAGTCCAGGAATCCCGTGCTCAAGTATTCTTCTCCCTGATCTCATCAAAGGACATAATACTTATACCCATTTTTGGTTCTCTACTTCTAACTTATATTCTGTGATTATCTCAAAAGTTTCGGACTTGTGTTTCAACAGGAACATATGTCTTAATCTAGAGAGATCATTAGTGAATGTAATGAAGTACAAAGAACCGGTCCTGGCATATGTAGACAGGGGACTCACATACATCATCATGTATCAATCCCAAAAGTTCACTAACTCTTTCACTATTTCCAATAAACAGAGCTGTGGTCATTATATCTTTGTGACATGACCGGCAAGTTTCATAAGATGTAAATTCAAACAAATTTAAATATGCATCTAAATGTAACTTCAGCTAGTCGGGTCGCATTGATATGACCTAGTCTACAATGCCTCAAGAAATATCTGAACTTTTCCTCTTGTGTGTGTTCTGTACACTAAGAACTGTAGTTTGATTTAGAACGTCAATGCTTTTAGATAAAGTACCTGAACCGATCAACTCTTGATATAGGAAATGTTCAAAACATTATCCAACAATACAAAATTATATCGTTCTTTACTAATAAAGAGACAGATATGATGTTGTATATCATGTTCGGTATCTAATAACATTCGTTCAGAATTAATGTATTCTGATAATACAGGGTGATAGTGACCAACAGACTTGGCTGCAACACTTGCACCGTTTCTATCTCATGAAACTTATCACCCGTTCTCAGTTCTCTACCTATCTGTAGCCCATGTAACAAATTACATTTACGGGATCCTGATCCGGTATCTCTTACCCAGGACGTAAAGGATACTGAGAAAAAGTTCTCTGTAATGAACATACCCGAAGAAGATGCATCAACATGCACTTTCTTCGTTTGGGCGGCACGAGAATTCTGGTAATCCCCTATTTCCTGCTCTGTCTTATAACAATTATAAGTTGGAGCGGGACCAACGTTCCTTAGCGCAGTATAACAAGCGGGTTCGGTCAAATACATCCGTATTATTATCTTGATTAAGGCGTGACATAGTCGTAACCAGGAGAGAGAGAGAGAAGAAAACACTCAGCGTGCGCTTTTACAAGATTAGATTGGTTATCAATTTATCTAATCAGGATGTCTCCCACTGTTTTTAGTCAAATATTCCTTCAAACCCTAAAAGGAAAGACTAGCCGGGATTAATTACATGCTAAAAGTTCGCCAATCTTTCAGCCAGGCCAGTGCCGGTACTTTGAGGGAGATTCCCCGTGCTTTCGCACGATCCTAATTAAAGTAAATCTCGTTTTCCCATGGGCATAACCCCGTTAACACCTTTCTAGATACCTACTTGATCGACTAATTATAATGTGTAAAACTCTCCCAGGAGTAACTCTTACTCGTAGCGGGTATCGGGGTCCAACTATCTGATAGAAGGTATGCAATATCATAGCAAATTTCAACTCTTGAAATTCCCAATAATATTTTACCCCTAACGTCCTATGACCTTGACAAAGGTCAACAAACCATAGGCTGCTAGTCAATTTCAACCCGTCATTTCCGGATTGAAGTAAACCTACCCGCACGACCCTTGACAGAGGTCAACAAGGTCGCACGACTACCCTAAATCAATCACATCATATGTTTATACAGATAAGCACTAATCAGCTACCGCACACTACGCCTTGACAGAGGTCAACAAATGCAGTACGAATACTAATTACTACTTATCTGAAATGACGGAGGGCTACGACAGGTTTTATGAAAACCCTTTGCGTAATGAACTTGATATCGTTGTAGAATCGAGTGATTTTAAATGGAGTGTTTTTGAGACTTTTCTAGTTTTGCTAAAGAGGTCACTCCCGGTAAAGGGATCGTCGGCTCTTTCCTCATCGAATAAAGTGCAGGATATTTCACAAATACCGCTGTGCAAAGCAAGAACTATAGAAGCAATCAAAAGACAGACCGAGTTTGTAGCATCTGCTAGTTTCACTAAAGAGATCACACCCGGTGAAGGGATCTCGACTCTTTCCTTATCGAATAAGGTGATGGATGTTCTACAAGGAACACCGCTATACAAAGCAAGAACTAGAGCTACCAGTTATTAAACAAGTTTCTACAACATCTTTAGCTTTCTTTTAGTTTCATTAATCTCTTTAATGAAGTCCTATTTTATTATGCTTCATAAGCATCTCATTTGAAACGAAATCTGCAATATAACATATATCTCATATATATAATATAAACATTCGTCTCAGGCAGTAATATGATCTCATCATAGAACATTGCAGCAGAAGAACATATATGAAATATTGGATATACTAGGACGTCCCTGTTTTAATACGAGCCTGTATAAAACACGGATTCCACGGCCGCGATGAATAGCCAAACCCACATCCCTAGACCCCTATGAGAGCGGCAAGCAACACTGCCAATTCTAGGGTTAGGAGACCCGATCTCGACTTCTCGAGATGGTCTCCCACTGGACCCTAGAACCCGGTTACTTGTGCTCCCCGCCTTGGGTCAACCTAATGCAGAAAAGTAAATAATATACAATGGTGACATCATCCTCAGCCCGGAAGTGCCCCAATAAAAGAATATTACATACAAATGAATTTTACATGAATGAAAATGAAAAAACTCTCATCTCACATAAAATCCCCGGCTATTCAGAACGCGACGATTCAATATAACATATCACAACAACATATAATATCACATATCATCAACGTAAGCAAGTATGCGTATCCCGATTGTCGTTGATGTATAGCAACGAAGCCGGGGATACACCACATACTATGCTTACGGTCACAGAAAAGAAAGTGTAAAACTACAACAGTTGGAATCCGCAACCTCCTTAGACATCTCATGCCTAACCAAATGAATTCCTAAGACATCGCATGCCTAACAATTATAAACCCCGCATTTTAGTCTCATTATCGAAAACTCTTTTCAATCTAAAGTCGGGCAATTCAACAAGATTCCCGACATCCTGATCGAATGCTCATCGCAAAGTTTAGTAGACGGCCGCACCCCCGGATGCCGTCGACGAAGTGCACTAAGGCGGAACACCGCTGCCGCGAGCACCCGAACGGATTTTTTTGGCGACGGGGTTCTCCTACAGTCACTTGGTCGGGGCTATGGGACGTGGCTGTCTATTAAGTTTATCCAGCGAGTATCCGCGTACGCTACGTGATTGCGATGGACTTTTGATCACATCAAAATCCCGTGGCAACCGATCAATTGAGACTAAACTGCTAGATTTATAACATTCAAATTAGTTATCTCATAACTACCTGTGGATTCCAAATATTGTATCATATTCCAGATAAATAGACAGTGTTAAACTTTCCGATCGAATAAATAAACACCCAAGATTTCCTAAATAGCTCAACACTTGAGCGGAGTTCAAAAAGTATCCATCACATGCCACAAAACCAATGTGTTAGATATGTATGCCCTAGAGGCCATTATTGTATAGTACTAGTTTGTATAATACATTTTGGAAGCTTGGGATATATATATTTATATATACGGTTTTACGACAGTCTTGCTCGATATAGTAGTATGCTACTTGGTTTGTTTCTATCTTAAGATGTGTATATGTTTCTTTTAACATATCACTGAAACATATTGATAGAGCCCTTAGGATCTTTGCTTGACTACCGGCGTTGTGATGGCGATCACACTAGTGGGGGCTGGGTAGTCTATAAGCACATCCTTATTCTTGGTCCCTAGTCGTAGGATTATCGAGACAGGGCATCGATACTCCAGTGTAGACTGGTGCATACGCTTCTCTTCCCGGTATGGGAGATGGTCTGTCCCACAGCCATCAGTACGTCGTACTGGAAATAGTATGCGGGTGCTCGTTAGGTTACGAGTACACTGGACAGGACTCATCGGGAACTGTTGGTTGGTATTATACCTATCGTCAGTTAACAGTTCCTAGGTGACATGAGTACAGCTTAGTCCGCTGACTTGACACTGTCACTTCGCCTCGAGTGTGTTCCTACTGTTCTTTGAATAATACCCTACCACGGCTCTACTGAGTCGTGCAAACAGGTAGTAGTTGGGTGCAGTCCCAAAGCATTTGGAGGCAGTGATGGTTAGACAGGATTCGTCTCTCCCGGTATTGGAGGTTGATATCGCGATGTGTCTAGGAGAGCCATTACACATAGTCGTCCCTGGCCAGGGCAAGCGAGATATACAGGTAGGTTTCTAGTGTTATCTCAGGGTGTTCTGGGCTACACTACGACACGACTTGTACCGCTATTAGGGGACTGACGTTTACCACCCCCTAGGCCCGCCATGCGATATTCTCAGACGAACAGACCGGACTGTACGGAGATTGTCACATACAGGCTCAGTAGGAATTCGGATGGGTTCACCTCATCAGTCTTCTTATCGGCATCTACCTGGGGACCGTTACGTACATCTAGTGCCGCTTGCGGTCTGTGGTTAACCCCACTACCAGCGTAGTGTCGAGTCTTTAGAGTCCCACACAGAGGGTTACTCGCCTTTGGGCAAAACAGAGTAGAGGTCGCATGGTTTTGCGACAGGGTTCGTTCACACTCATGCACTTGTGCACGTTTGGTGACCGGGCAGTTATTACCAGTGGGCTTTGGTTTAAGCCAGATACTAGTATTTTTTTTAGGATTGGTTTTGTCTCATTGTATTCGTGTTCCTCGGAACGCGGATGCGGGTGTGTATGCACAGTTGATAGAGGCAGAGGCAGAGAATCTCATTAGGGTTGTTGACCATTTGACTTTGGTTGACTTGTTGACCGTTGACTTTTTCCAAACCCTAATGAGAATGATAAATATGATTAATAATGATAATTAAGGATTATTGTGTGATGGTTAGGTTGACCATTTGACCATGGTGGATATTTTGACCCTTGTTGACATTTTGACCATAATCATTTCATATCAAAAATGCTTCTTGATCTTTGCAAATTGCATTTATTATGAAATGATAATGGTCATTCCATACTCACCATCACATTTTCCTTTTTAATTATTATTATTAATCTATTATTCTCTCATATGAGCATGGTTGTAAAAAGATAGTTCTCATTCTATCATATCTCTTCTCTCTCTTTGCAAAAGCTCTTCTTCTTCCTCTCTCAAAGCTTAAGTGTTCCATGTGTTGGAAATCATAAGTTTTTGAGACAAAGCCACCATAACACATCTCTACTCATTCTAGGGTACTAGGTTTAGCAAACCAAACACCTTAGTTACCTCTAGGTTGAGGTAGGAGCTCAAGTTCGAGGCCCTCGGGTGGATCTATCTTCGGTAAAGAGGAGACGAGGAGGAGGAGCCGTTCAAACTACCACAAGGAGCAAGCAAGGAGGAGAACAACAAGAAGAGAAGGAGTTCAAGACTAGGTATAACCCCCTAACCGAGTAGCTAAAGCTCGTAGTTATTGCTAGTGTGTTGTTTAGCAAAGATCCGGGTTTTCTAGTCCATGTTACCAAAACCCCAAAAATCGTTTTTCACCGTTTCCGCCACCCCGAAAGAACCGGGAGAGGTAACATGGACCTAACAGTGGTATCAGACCCTAGCTAAACACACACTAGCATGTTAGCAAAGTATCTAGAATTTCGATCGGACAAAAAACCGCAAAACACGTCAAAAAATATCAACTTTCTGCCGATTTTTATTTTTGCTGAAAAAATAATAAATCATGTACTAAAAATCGGCTCAGGGTTTTTAAAGAACACACAAGAAAAATGTTCCACCAACTCGGTCAACGCACCGCGGAACCGCGGCAGGAGCATGCTCCTGCCGCGGATCCGCGGCCGAGTTGACTCGGTTGTGGATCAAGTTTCCTGCAGTGTTCTTATATTGGTGTTTTTTGATTTTTAAGATGGTTTGTTTCTGCCCAGAATTTCCAGAGAATAAATTTGTTTTTGGGGTGGTTACAAATCCGTTTTTTATCGATTTTCTGTAGACTTTGGCTAATGGGTTATATCTGTGATGTGATATATGTATTGAACGTCTGCTAATCGCTATACGTCGATTAGTGGGGGTTATACATATCTATGATCTGTAATGATGATGGTTTGTGTATATGAATTCGTTGGATTGTCGTGGATGAATAGTCGGGGGGTTTTGAGATGAGAGTTTTCTTTATCTTTCAATTCATGTAATATGTAAATTGATGTAATATTATTTGTATGGCCGCACATCCGGGATGAGGTTGTAGCCGCCATTGTATAATTTCTTTTTACTGTTTTTGCTCCTAGGATAGACCTAAGGAGGGGCGCACAAACTACCGGGTACCTCGAAGTGCCGAGTGGCCTGCTTACGTTGTTGAGGGAGGTTGCTTCACTTCGGGTATTTGGTGGGTAGTTTGCTACACCCGTAGGGGTCTAGGGTGGGGTATTTGGCTATTCATCGCGACCGTGTAATCTGTCTTTCGTTGCAGGCTTGAACGAAATGCAGATTCCTAGTATATCCAAAGTGTTCATCTGTGATCTGGAATGGCTATCATTGCATCTGACGAATGTGTATATATCTATATATGATATCTATTTAGGCGTTGCTTATGTTTTGCATCCGCGCTAGTCCATCCCCCGCTTTGTCGTTAGTTAAGTAACCTAACGGGTGATGACGGGACCCCGTGGCGAATGCGAATGGCATAAGCGTACGTCATATTTTCGTTGTTTTCTGCAATGGTAGGATTAATTGATGGGACGCATTAAATTAATGCAAGAAAATAAACCTAAAAGACGTTGTTGGAACAATTTTCAAAAAGCTGTTATTGCAAGAACGTTCATTTTTGTTTTGCACAGAGGTATTCGGTTATGAATGCCCAGCACCTCATTCGACGAGGCAAGGGCCGAGATCCCTTTATCGGGAGTGACCCCTTGGACAAAAGTTTGCGTCAGGGTAATAACTTCACTATAGTCGATTATTCTTGCTTTGCATCGAGGTATTCAGTTTAGAATATCCTCCACCTCATTCGATGAGGAAAGAGCCGAGATCCCTTCACAGGGAGTGACCTCTTTAGCAAAAGTTTTCGCCGCTATATTTTCAAAAAGGCAATCATGTTCCTTCAACGATATCAAGTTCATTACGTTAACGGGTTTTTCGCCAAAAACCCAGCCATAGCCCTCCTTCATTTCGAAATGGTATTATTTAGTATTTGTGCTGCGTTTGTTGACCTAGTCAAGGCGTAGTGAACGGTAGCTAGATGATATTTTTCTGTGCATTGCAAATGGGATTGGTTAGGACAGTCGTGCGGCCTTGTTGACCTAGTCAAAGGCACGTACGGGTGGGTCTAATGCAATCAGGATAATGACGGGTAGAACTTGACTAACGGTTTATTGTTTGTTGACCTAGTTAAGGTCATAAACCGTTAGGGGCAAAAACCACATCGGGAGTTTCTAAAGAAACTGAAACTTGCAGATTTAGCATACCTTCTGGAGTGTGATGAGTAGAGTAGATTCCATCTAAGTCATCACACAATGATAGTTTGATCCCGATCCCACTGATGAGTTGGATTACTCTCGGGAGATCATTTCACTTAACAATCAATGCTATAAACCAAGTAGGTGTCTAGAACGGTGTTAGCGGGGCTACGCCTCCAGGGAAAAGAGGTTACTTAATTAAGGAACTTCGCGAAAGCGTTGGAAAACCTCCCTCGAAGTACCAACACTAGCCTGGCTGAAAGGTTAAGCAAGTATTGTGACGTGCGATTAATCCTGACAAGTTCTTCTTTTAAGGTTTGAAGAAGAATTTGAGGAAACAGTGGGAGCTATCCTGGTTAGATAAACTAATAAACCAATCTAATCTTGCAAGAGCGCATGCTGAGTATTTCTTTTCTCTCTCTCCAGGTAGCAACCATTTCACGCCCTAATCAAGATAATAAAATGTATCGCTTGACCGATCCGAATTCTTATTCGGGGCTGGGGAACATTGGTTCGGCTCTAACTTGTGACAACAGTCATAAGTATGAGCAAGGGAAAGAGGATTATATGGATTCCAAGGATACCCAGTTGAAGAAGAAGCATGGTTTTGCATCTACTTCAAGTGTTCTTGTAATTGAGAACTGCTTTACGGTCAGCCCTACCTCCTGGGTACTTGATACCGGATCAGGATCTCATATCTGTAATTTATTGCAGGAACTGAGAAAAAGTAAGAAAGTTGCACCTGGTAGTATGTCGCTCAGGGTAGCGAACGGAGCACAAGTTAATGCTGCAGCCGTCGGTGAATATCACCTAGTATTGCCAAATGGCAATACTATGATTTTGAACGATTGCTACTATGTACCTTCCATGGTTTGCAACATCATATCAGTTTCTTTACTAGATAAAGATGGATATAATTTTGTTCTTGATAGAAATATCATGAACATTTACCTTCATAAGGTACTGGTTGCAGAAAGTACACTGTGTAATGGTATCTACGTTCTAAATCAGAATACAGTTCTCAATGTACAAAACACACGCAAGAGGAAGAATTCAGATACGAATGAATCCTACTTGTGGAATTGTAGACTTGGTCATATCGGAGAGAAAAGACTAAGTAAGTTGCATAAAGATGGACTCTTAAAGACGTTCGATTTTTCATCTTATGAAACTTGTCAGTCTTGTCTCAAAGGGAAGATGATCAAATCTCCGTTCACCGGACATGGAGAAAGAGCAACAGAGCTCTTGGGACTCATACATAGTGATATATATGGTCCAATGTCTATACATGCAAGGGGTGGGTTCTCGTACTTCATCACATTCACTGACGATCTCTCTAGGTTCGGATATGTGTATCTGATGAAACACAAATCTGAAGCTTTTGAGAAATTCAAGGAATTCAGAAACGAAGTAGAGAACCAGACTGGTAAAAGTAGCAAGATCCTCCGTTCTGATAGAGGAAGGGAGTACTTAAGCACAGAATTCCTAGATTACTTAAAAGAGAATGGTATTCTCTCTCAGCTTACTCCTCTTTATACACCACAGCACAACGGTGTATCGGAGCGGAGGAATCGTATCCTATTGGATATGGTTCGCTCCATGATGAGTAGTGCCGAGTTACCTCTTTCATTTTGGGGATATGCGCTTTTGACAACAGCATATCTATTGAATGATGTTCCGTCTAAATCAGTGCCTAAGACTCCGTTCGAGATATGGAATGGAAAAAGGCCATATCTTAAAAGATTTAAGATATGGGGTTGTCCGGCTTATGTTAAAACGCATAAACCAGATAAACTAGAGGCACGATCAGTTTTATATAAGTTTGTGGGATATCCAAAGAATGGTTTTGGATATCTATTCTACCACACCGAGGAACAGAAGGTGTTTGTTGCTCAGCATGCCGTTTTCTTAGAAACGGAGTTTCTTGCAAAAGAAATCAGTGGGAGCACGGTAGAATTGGAAGAAATTCAGCGACCACAAACTGAAACTGAAGATTTGACAGAACCTCATGATTCAATAACCCCAAACGAACCTCAGCCACTCCGCAGATCTGGTAGGATTTCTCATCCGCCCGAGAGATACTACGGTTTCCTCAAAGATGGGGATCGAGAGGATTGCATCTTGGAAGAAGTTGACCCTACCAGTTTCAGGCAAGCAATTATCAGTAGGGACTCTGATAAGTGGCAGGAAGCAATGCAATCCGAAATGGAGTCTATGTACGCCAATAAAGTGTGGACTTTGGATATTGCTCCACCTGGGGTAAAACCCGTTAGATGCAAATGGATCTACAAAAGGAAACTTGGTGTAGATGGGCAGGTGGAAACCTATAAGGCTAGACTCGTTGCAAAAGGTTTTCGTCAAAGACCTGGTGTGGACTATGACGAAACTTTTTCTCCGGTGGCTATGCTCAAATCCATTCGGATCCTACTTGCCATTTCTGCCTTCCATGACTATGAAATCTGGCAAATGGACGTTAAAACGGCTTTTCTAAACTGCTGTTTGGAATAGTGTGTTTACATGGATCAGCCAGAAGGTTTCGTAGACAGTGGGAGCAGCGGGAAGGTGTGCAAGTTGCTTAAATCCATTTATGGATTAAAGTAGCCATCACGGAGCTGAAACATCTGTTTTGATGAGGCAATCAAGGAATTTGATTTCATCAAGAATGAAGATGAACCTTGTGTCTATAAGAAGATTGTAGGATGAACTGTCGTGTTCCTAGTCTTGTACGTGGACGACATTCTTTTGGTAGGAAATGACATTCCTATGCTACAATCGTTCAAGCTATATTTGTCACAACGGTTCTCCATGAAGGACCTGGGTGATGCCTCGTACATTCTGGGGATCAGAATCTACAGAGATAGATTCAAGAGACTATTGGGACTTTCGCAGTCCAGGTACATAGAGACCGTACTAAAGAGATTTAGTATGGAGGATTCCAAGCGCGGTAACATACCCGCATTGCACGGAATTACCCTCTCCAAGAAGATGTCTCCTAAGACTGACGAGGAGAGGGTTCGCATGAGCACTATACCCTACGCTTCGGCGGTAGGATCTATAATGTATGCGATGCTATGTACATGACCAGATGTAGCTTACGCACTGAGCATGGTGAGCCGGTATCAGTCAGACCCAGGTGAGGACCACTGGACGGCAGTGAAGAACATTCTCAAGTACCTGAGAAAGACTAAGGAGATGTTCCTGGTTTATAGTAATGGAGACCTCAGGGTCGAGTCCTTTACCGATTCAAGCTTCCAGAGTGACAAAGATGACAGCAAATCTGTCTCGAGTTTTGTGTTTACCCTCAACGGAGGGGCGGTGTGTTGGAGGAGTTCCAAAAAGGATATCGTCGCAGACTCGACGATGGAGGCTAAATACATTGCTGCAAGTGATGCCACAAAAGAGGCGGTCTAGATGAAGAAGTTCATTAGTGAACTTCAGGTGGTTCCGTCCATTGTTGACCCAATACCTTTGTATTGCAATAACAATGGGGCTATAACTTTAGCGAAGTAACCAAGGTCCAATCAGAAATCCAGACACATCTTAAGGCGGTATCACCTGATCAGGGAGATCATTGATCGCCAAGAGATCGAGGTACGGAGAGTGGACACAAAAGACAATACGGCGGATCCATTCACAAAGGCCCTCTCTCAAACACAGTTCGAGCGACTTTTTGAGCTATTGGGTATGCGGTACGCCAGCAGCTGGCCCTAGTGCAGACGTTGGGTATGCGGTACACCAATTACTGGCCTTTAGTGCAAGAGGGAGATTGTTAGATATGTATGCCCTAGAGGCCATTATTGTATAGTACTAGTTTGTATAATATATTTTGGAAGCTTAGGATATATATATATATATATATATATACGGTTTTACGACAGTCTTGCTCGATATAGTAGTATGCTACTTGGTTTGTTTCTATCTTAATATGTGTATATATTTCTTTTAACATATCACTAAAACATATTGATAGAGCCCTTAGGATCTTTGCTTGACTACCGGCGTTGTGATGGCGATCACACTAGTGGGGGCTGGGTAGTCTATAAGCACATTCTTATTCTTGGTCCCTAGTCATAGGATTATCGAGACAGGGCATCGATACTCCAGAGTAGACTGGTGCATACGCTTCTCTTCCCAGTATGGGAGATGGTCTGTCCCACAGCCATCAGTGCGTCGTACTGGAGAGAGTATGCGGGTGCTCGTTAGGTTACGAGTACACTGAACAGGACTCGTCGAGAACTGTTGGTTGGTATTATACCTATCGTCAGTTAACAGTTCCCAGGTGACATGAGTACAGCTTAGTCCGCTGACTTGACACTGTCACTTCGCCTCGAGTGTGTTCCCACTGTTCTTTGATTACTACCCTACCATGGCTCTACTGAGTCATGCAAACAGGTAGTAGTTGGGTGCAGTCCCGAAGCATTTGGAGGAAGTGACGGTTAGACAGGATTCGTCTCTCCCGGTATTGGGGGTTGATATCGCGCTGTGTCTAGGAGAGCCATTACACATAGTCGTCCCTGGCCAGGGCAAGCGAGATATACTGGTAGGTTTTCAATGTTATCTCAGGGTGTTCTGGGCTACACTCCGACACGACTTGTACCGCTATTAGCGGACTGACGTTTACCACCCTCTAGGCCCGCCATGCGATATTCTCAGACGAACAGACCAGACTGTACAGAGATTGTCACATACAGGCTCAGTAGGAGTTTGGATGGGTTCACCTCATCAGTCTTCTTATCGGCATCTACATGGGGACCGTTACGTACAGCTAGTGCCGCTTGCGGTCTGTGGTTAACCCCACTGCCAGCGTAGTGTCGAGTCTTTAGAGTACCACACAGACGGTTACTCGCCTTTGGGCAAAACAGAGTAGAGCTCGCATGGTTTTGCGACAGGGTTCGTTCACACTCGTGCACTTGTGCACGTTTGGTGACCGGGCAGTTATTACTAGTGGGCTTTGGTTTAAACCAGATACTAGTATTTGTTTTGGGATTGGTTTTGTCTCATTGTATTCGTGTTCCTCGGAACGCGGATGCGGGTGTGTATGCACAGTTGATAGAGGCAGAGGCAGAGGATTCTTATTAGGGTTGTTGACCATTTGACTTTGTTTGACTTGTTGACCGTTGAATTTTTCCAAACCCTAATGAGAATGATAAATATGATTAATAATGATAATTAAGGATTATTGTGTGATGGTTAGGTTGACCATTTGACCATGGTGGACATTTTGACCCTTGTTGACATTTTGACCATAATCATTTCATATCAAAGATGCTCCTTGATCTTTGCAAATTGCATTTATTATGAAATGATAATAGTCATTCCATACTCACCATCACATTTTCCTTTTTAATTATTATTATTAATCTATTATTCTCTCATATGAGCATGGTTGTAAAAAGATAGCTCTCATTCTATCATATCTCTTCTCTCTCTTTGCAAAAGCTCTTCTTCTTCCTCTCTCAAAGCTTAAGTGTTCCATGTGTTGGAAATCATAAGTTTTTGAGACAAAGACACCATAACACATCTCTACTCATTCTAGGGTACTAGTTTTAGCAAACCAAACACCTTAGTTACCTCTAGGTTGAGGTAGGAGCTCAAGTTCGAGGCCCTCGGGTGGATCTATCTTCGGCAAAGAGGAGACGAGGAGGAGGAGCCGTTCAAACTACCACAAGGAGCAAGCAAGAAGGAGAACAACAAGAAGAGAAGGAGTTCAAGACTAGGTATAACCCCCTAACCGAGTAGCTAAAGCTCGTAGTTGTTGCTAGTGTGTTGTTTAGCAAAGATCCGGGTTTTCTAGTCCATGTTACCAAAACCCCAAAAATCGTTTTTCACCGTTTCCGCAACCCCAAAAGAACCGGGAGAGGTAACGTGGACCTAACACAATAGTCCAGCCGTAGAAGGGTCAAGCCAACGCCTCACATGTGGCAACGCCGTACTGCCCCAAACCCTAAGGTTTAGAGGCAGTTCAAGACGGTCACATAATCGAGTTAAGGTTTGTTGTCTTCTAGAGGGTCCACTGCGTAACTTGCATGATTTTCTGGAAGTTTCAAACTTGAGAAAAAATGCAACTTTTGAAAAATTTTCGGACAGGGGAAAAAGTGAGTTATTGATATCCGTTCGAACTTTTTAACAGTTTCTAAAAATTATCCGGAAAAACTTAAACGAATTTAAATTATCCGGTCGAATCAACGAGTCCCCAATACAACCCAGAAAACTCAACTCTTGAGTATAAATTAAAAATACCCAGAAAAAAGAACACCTAAGGATAATGCTGTACAGACACGCGTCCCCAAATCACCTTTTTGGCCGCGGAACCGCGGCGGTAAGCATGTTCTTGCCGCGGTTCCGCGGCTCTTTGAGAGCATTGGGGGCACGTGTTTTAGGGTTATCGTTAGAATTCCCTGCTGATTTTTTAAAGTATTTTTAATGCAGAAAAAATGACATTTTTGAAAAATATCCAGAAATGGGTAAATATCGGGGTTTTCGGGTTCGATCAGACTTTAAACTTCGCGTAGACTTCGCCTAAACCTCTAGCTTGGCTCTGATACCACTGTATGGTTGCTAGGCACACGCACAAGGGTCTACGAGGCATCAACCATGCCCGATTTAAAAATTAGCCGTTCCGAACAACCCTAAACTAGCTCTTTAAACTAGAGATTAAGCGAAAACAAGCATGTTAAACACTTTAACACTAAGTGAAAGGGATTACAACCTTTGTAGATCCGGTACTTCACTTTTCAAGCACCGTGTTGAGGTCCCTTCGCTGCGATCATCGTGTTCTGGTCTCTCGAGAGGCTCCACGAAGAGAAAGATGCAAGCTTGCTTCCGATCTTCGATAACAAAGATGATCTACCTTGAAGTTTCATTAACACAAGCTCTCACTCACTAAATGATATGAACACCCTCATCTAAATGGTAAGGATAGATAAGGATGATGAAGTAGGATTTTTGCTCTCATTTGTTTTCAATTACTCACTCATAATCATCACTTGGCTAAAAGCTAGAAAGCTTTTTCCATGAAGAAAGAAGGAAGATGAAGATGAATAAATGATTAATCCTTTTGTTATGAATAATGAAAGTTATGATAAGGTTAGAAATGCAACCATGGTCAAACTAACCCTTGTAGAGATTTGACTAAGGTTAAAGGTTTGGTTGGGTTAAGGAAATATCTTGCAAAAATATTGTTCAGTTGATAAAACTGCACATTTGTTATTACATTTTTCCTATCATTTTCATATTAAAAAAGGTCTTTATTATAATATATCATACATATGAGGGTTTATGTGTAAAAATACTAATTTTCATGTGTTGATATATTATAATTGGCATTTGGTCAGAAAATGTATGCAAATAATATCATTGGCCTAATCCTAGTAGAACTAAGTCTACTAAATATTATTTGTTGAGTTGTTGTGCAGAATTTTCAGGTCTTAAATCAAGGAAATCAAGTTGTTAAAGCTAACCTGCCTAATTAAGAAATGAAAATTAAGAAATCAATTCTGGCAGAAGAAAAGAAAAGATTTCCAAATTATGAAGGTTCCAGAGAAAGACAAATGTCACAAGAACAGAAGCCCTAAAGTTTGATGAAGGGACATGATGATAAGGCCGCGGATCCGCGGCATTAGCCCCTTTATGCCGCGGATCCGCCGCAGGTATATAGAGTTGGGAGCTGAGGATTTTCAGGGAAGATCTATGCTTCTTACTTCCTAATTTAGAAGCTTAGGTTCTGGCTTTAACACTATAAAAAGGGACCGAGAGCCTCTTGAAAAATTTATCAAGCCAACGAGATCACGAAGCTCCAGACGCTCACGCATCCAGGCTGATCATCGACTGTTCGACTACCTCCTTAGGAAAGATCGAGAAGCAACTAGTTTGTAATCATTTTCTACGGAATAAAAGTGTAGATTGTTCAAGTTGATTAATAAAGGTAGTTATTTTATTTAATTCTTTTTGCATTTTACATTATGTTTTTCCTCTCTGTCTTTTCATCTTCTTCTCCCAACATGCGCGAGTAATTCTCCGCTTGTTAGGGTTCGTAGGATTAGGGTAGGCTAATGGATGATGAAAATAACTAAACCCTTTTTAAGTCCTATAAAGTTTAGGAACTTTATCAAAAGAATCATTAACATCCTAATCGGGCGCGCTAGCAATTCTTTGCTAGTTCCGACCGCGATTAGAGATTAGATTAATGATTGTTTTGGTAAAAGCTAGATATGAACGGAGTTCCGTGTCGAGATAAGGGTTAAGAGTGTGATTCCTTTTCCCTCCAGAAACCCTAATCTACACGCATCACCGTCGATCTAGTTTTAAATCTATTAATGGATAAAAAGGGTAACTATTAATTAATCGTCCATAACTACTAAATCCTAACGAACCCTACAAGCCCCCTTATTATATTAACTACATCCTTGAAATAATCTAGATCTATATTTTACATTCTTGTTTAACGTAGATCTAGAAACCATTCCACAAAATTCTTATTTCTTTCTCTTTTTCAACACATCTAAAGTAAGAGTAAAAAATTCCACGTTTCCCTGAGGACGACCTGTACTCATCTCGGTCTAGCTACAAGCGACACCGTTATTGATTGCGGTTAACTACAAACACACTCTTTCACACCAATCAAATGGCGCCGTTGCCGGGAAAACGTGCGTAATTTTTTTATTCTTACTATTTGTGTTGAATTCTACGACGATTCATATCATTATTAAAACAAAACTGCAAATTGCATATTTAACGATTTTTGTATGAATTTTGCGAGGGAATCTGGAGTCACGGACTTGAGGAAACAGGAGATCTAGGGTTTCACACTTCTCTGGTATCTTTCTTAACTCTTTCTCTCTCCTCTCAAATCCAATAAAATCTATTTTCTGCAGGATTCTTTGCAAAATAGCGCCGCTCAAAAATCTTTTTGCAAAGTTTTGTTTTGCGGTTTGTTTTTGCATATTTTAATACGGATTTTTAAGGGGCAAGACCAAAATCCAGATTAGGTGGGGATTTCATCACCCTTCCTAAGCCCCACAAATCACAAACCGAGCATCTGCATCAACCCTTAATTAATATAAAAAATATCTAGACCAGACTCTAAGAACTATCGCGCTCAATAAGGACAGAGGAAGGTCGTGGGTAATCTATCGCTTATCCGCATTACTTTTGTAGTGCCTAGGCAAGTGTGTCAAAGGCTAGTGGTTTTTAATTAGGCCCACTACTGTGGTTCCTTCCCACTTACCTGGCACTTACCTGGCTACAAGGGTAGTACGGAGGCGGTAGAGGATTGATCCTGCGGCTTGTCCTTTGGAAGTCTAGGAGCAGTCTAGAGACTGGACCTAGGTAACCTTAGTTCTAGGGTTGTTTGTGCATTTTTGTGTGATTTGTCTAAATCCGTCATTTTTCAAAACAAACCAATTATTTTCTCCCCTTTTTACCCCTTCCCCCTTCTTCTCTTCTTATAATGGGTGACCTAAACAGAAGAACACTTGCCGAGCTTTGCTGTCCACAACCAGATATCTCTTGTTTTCGAAATCCCTTCGGTATACCGTCCGGCTCTTCCATGTCCTTAAGAGATCATATAGAACAATCAGGAAGAAACAGTTGGCCACCTCAGTCTTGGTCTTATCAACCGTATCCTAATCCTACACCTGTTTCAGTTGATACCCAGAGTGAGGAAGCTCCTAGACGAATGTCCATTGCTGAGCACATAGCTAGGTCTAGATGCCAAAGTTTCAATCCGGACCAATATCAACCATCACCACCACTGTCTGGAGAAGAGTTTGATATGCGGTTTGTGCCTTATAAGATGTCTGTTGAAAATAGCCAACCAACCAACCCATATCAATATTCTTCTTATCATCGTACTCCTACCCAAGTTCCGCAACCATTCTATTCCTATCAATCGAATCCGACTTTTCCACCTACTCTAGACAGTTCTTCTAATCAGTCATTTGGGAGTTTTAATTATCCACAGAAATTTCAATCTTATACTGAAATCCCTTATCAACCCAAGACTAGTCTGGAGCAGACATTAGAAAAATTTATGGAACTGTCGAACCAAATTATGAAGGATTTGGGTAGTTAGACAGAACTGTACACCCTTCTTAATCAAACCTCCCCATTCCAAACTGAAATCCACAACTCCAGTTTCATAGATTCATCAAGTAAAATGTCTGATAAGTTGTGTGACTTTGTAGTGTTTGATTTACCCAACTGTGAAGGGTCCATTTCAAATGAAACCATACCCAACCCTTGTGATCTCTACACTTCCACTCTTGAACCAAAACTGATTGAAAACCATACTTTTGATGAGCTGTTTGAGAATTCTAACCTTCACTTGAATGAGGTGATTGACGTTAGGGATATATTGATTGATGAACCCGAAATTTTAGATGATTTTGTCCCACCAATTCATCAGATTCTTTCAGTTCCTTGTGGTCATCATCTTGAGCCTTTAATTCTTCCCGAACCCCAAATACGTCTTGAAGTTGATGATAAAGGTATACCCGAAGAAATACAGCCTCCATCTTCCACATCTGGTACAGCAACACTCGACACGCCAATTTGTTTACCCATTTCACCTTCTACTTTCTCCGGTTCTTCTTCTGTTCCTATAGTTTCAGTGAGTTTTGATGAATCACAATCCGTTAATTCAAGTTCAGTAATACCAGAAATTCAACTTGATTTGGATATTTTTGAAAATGAGGTAGATGAGTTTTTCGAGTCCTCTACCTCAATGATTTTTGATGAATCAAGTAGGATAAATTCTGGCACAAAACTCTTTGACAGCAAAATGTTCAATCACACCATTGATAAAAGTTTTGAAGAACTTTTTGCTGATTGAACAATACGGATTTTGTGATTGATCAATCTCCACCTATAGAGGTTGAACCGTAACCATTCTTTCTTCCTAATCATTCACATTCATCCTCATTCTTTCTTTTCTCTATTTTCAAATTCAAACCCTTTCTAGACCACCTCTTATCCCTTCCCCATTTTTTCTTGACTCGATACAACACATTCTTCCACCGACCTATATGTTATACTGATAAAATCTTTGAATGGTTGGTGTTAACTTTTGGTCTTTGTAAAGTCTTACTTTGACCAAATGACTCACCCCCTCTTAAAATGCTTTACATTGTCTTACCCATGTTTGAGGGGGGTATATTTTTGACTCTTGAACATAACTTTTGTCCTCAAATTTGTAAGCCAAAAATAAGTATGGGGGAGGATTTTCACTTTCATATATTTTTGACCCCATTAATAATGTCCTCCCAAGCTTGCAGGTTTTTGTGATCCAGCAGATGACATCAGTGAGGACACTGCTGTAAACAGGTTTGGGGGAGGTTTGTGCTTATTTACTTATAAATTTGCATCATATTTTGCATAAGCACAACATTTTCAAAAATAAAAAATAAAAAATATCTTTTATAACAAAATAGTAGAAAGTGAACAATTACATCCAAAAGATAGGAATAGTTTAAGAAAACCAAGAAAATTAGAAATTTTCTTAAACGAACTAGTAATAAGTAGTTATGAGCTGTTGTCCCAAGGGTTTGTAAGATGAAGGAAGTCACTAATCTGAGGATAAAAATAAGTCTGAAAAATAGTTTCTATTATGGAAGCCAAACATTTGAACGTTGATACCCTACTATATGCACTTACACACGTCTTGAAACTCGGGATAGTAGAGGATACCTTGAAATGCTCTTGTCTAAAAGCCAAAGTATGAAGGAAATAAAAAAATGAAGAAAATATAAAAATGGTGAAAAGAAAAAAATGAACACTGGTTTTGTATCGCCAAGGCAGCAATAAAAAAATATAGCGAGGGTGCCTCTTCACCTAGTGCCTTAAGGCCAACTGGTCTGGGAGTCACTGCTAAGCCTTAGGTGGTGTAAGACGATGAAAATATTATCACCTAATCAGCAAGCACATAAGTAATCGGTCGGTTAGTACCTCAAGAAGTATTAACGGTCACATGAAAATGTGTGAGCAAATCTAAATATTCATTAAGTTAAAAAGTACTGAGGTAGATGGACAAGAGTATGATAGCTTGAATTGAATTCTCCGAGTGTAGGGATGTCCATTACACACACGTAGGGGTATATGATCGAAGTTTGGATGAAAGGTAGGAATGAAGAATAAAGATGATGTTTTATTGAGGGATAATGTGATTTCTAACATCTTTTCATGACTATTAAGATCGGGCTCATAACAACTGAAAAGCCAGTGTAGTTGGAAACTCTTATTTTCAAAGTCTTTCTTTTATGGTTCTTATCTTTATATGTAAATTTCACCATCTCTCTTTTGTTATTGGATTTTTTGGGTGTAATCCGCTGAAAACCCTCAGGAGACAACACTCCTCCTACTAGGAACACCTAGAGGTTTAACGGCTTGTTGCACGTGCTCAGTGCAATCGTGTCTGCCTATGAAAGTGTGCTTAGTTTTCTCCTTTCTTTTTCTCCTCTTGAATAAACTAGTTTGCTCGGGACAATCAAAGATAAGTTTGGGGGTATTTGTTCAGTTGATAAAACTGCACATTTGTTATTACATTTTTCCTACCATTTTCATATTAAAAAAGGTCTTTATTATAATATATCATACATATGAGGGTTTATGTGTAAAAATACTAATTTCCATGTGTTGATATATTATAATTAGCATTTGGTAGGAAAATGTATGCAAATAATATCATTGACCTAATCCTAGTAGAACTAAGTCTACTAAATATTATTTGTTGAGTTGTTGTGCAGAATTTTCAGGTCTTAAATCAAGGAAATCAAGTTGTTAAAGCTAACCTGCCTAATTAAGAAATCAAAATTAAGAAATCAATTCTGGCAGAAGAAAAGAAAAGATTTCCAAACTATGAAGGTTCCAGAGAAAGACAAATGTCACAAGAACAGAAGCCCTAAAGTTTGATGAAGGGACATGATGATAAGGCCGCGGATCCATGGCATTAGCCCCTTTATGCCGCGGATCCGCCGCAGGTATATGGAGTTGGGAGCTGAGGATTTTCAAGGAAGATCTATGCTTCTTACTTCCTAATTTAGAAGCTTAGGTTCTGGCTTTAGCACTATAAAAAGGGACCGAGAGCCTCTTGAAAAATTTATCAAGCCGACGAGATTACGAAGCTCCAGACGCTCACGCATCCTGGCTGATCATCGACTGTTCGACTACCTTCTTAGGAAAGATCGAGAAGCAACTAGTTTGTAATCATTTTCTACGGAATAAAAGTATAGATTGTTCAAGTTGATTAATAAAGGTAGTTATTTTATTTAATTCTTTTTGCATTTTACATTATGTTTTTCCTCTCTGTCTTTTCATCTTCTTCTCCCAACATGCGCGAGTAATTCTCCGCTTGTTAGGGTTCGTAGGATTAGGGTAGGCTAATGGATGATGAAAATAACTAAACCCTTTTTAAGTCCTATAAAGTTTAGGAACTTTATCAAAAGAATCATTAACATCCTAATCGGGCGCGCTAGCAATTCTTTGCTAGTTCCGACCGCGATTAGAGATTAGATTAATGATTGTTTTGGTAAAGGCTAGATATGAACGGAGTTCCGTGTCAAGATAAGGGTTAAGAGTGGGATTCCTTTTCCCTCCAGAAACCTTAATCTACACGCATCACCGTCAATCTAGGTTTAAATCTATTAATGGATAAAAAGGGTAATTTTTAATTAATCGTCCATAACTACTAAATCCTAACGAACCCTACAAGCCCCCTTATTATATTAACTACATCCTTGAAATAATCTAGATCTATATTTTACATTCATGTTTAACGTAGATCTAGAAACCATTCCACAAAATTCTTATTTCTTTCTCTTTTTCAACACATCTAAAGTAAGAGTAAAAAATTCCATGTTTCCCTGAGGACGACCCGTACTCATCTCGGTCTAGCTACAAGTGACACCATTATTGATTGCGGTTAACTACAAACACACTCTTTCGTGTCAATCAAATATCATAACAAATATCTTTGCAAGAAACAAAAAACAAAGCTTCTAGAAACTTCTAGAAAAGCTTAACCCTAATCAAACCCTAACCATATTTAATCTCCACTAAACATGTTGCATTAATAACCATATCATGTTACAATATTATATATCACATATATAATATTTATTGTAACAAAATAAAATAATACAATTAACATATATCGTATATATATCAATGTATTACCCGAGTGAGAAAAAGAATCTTTTAGTGAGCTAATATTAGATAATGTAATTCAATATATCATATATATTATTATACATTAAATTATTGAATCAACACTTGATCCGACAATCCGGCTATATCGCATATAACCGACTAATATATTATTTACCGATTCATCGAATCAACACTTAATCCGATGATCCGGCTGATATCAAATATCCTGAGAATATAATACGGTATCTCATATCGCATTATCCTCGGTCCTGCACATATCACATATGTGCCCCTACTCCGTTTTGCCTGAGCCAAGAAACCTCTATATAGGACTCTAAAGAATCGTCAATACGCCGGCAGTAGGTGATTATCATATCAAACACCCACAAACTGCAAGCGGTCAGCTAAACGTAACAGCCACCCAGGTATTGAGCGCTCAGAAGATCAACAAGCAAGCCTGTACATTCTCCTATGAATCTAATCAGTACCACTCCCGTATAGTCTGGTCTCGTCGTCTGATATGTTGCATATCTCGCCTAGGGGTGGTATACGTCAGACCCCAGTAGCTTGATAAGTCGTGTCGATATAAGGTCTATAACAGTTCGAGAAACTACTGATAACACTTACCAGTAGATCTCAGCAACCCTGGCCAGGGATTTCCGGTTATAGCCAATCGAACACAGCACAACATCAACTCCTTATACCGGGAGAGACGAATCCCCTCCTATCACTCATTGCCTCCATGTGATTGGGGACTGTACCCAAAAGCCATCTTTTTGCATGCCCTCTTGGACGTGGTATGATGGAAATCAAAGTACAGTAGGAATCACACAAGACTCTATGACGATCTCGGGTCAACAGACTACTTTGTACTAGTGTCACCGGAGAACTGCCATCTGACGTGAGGTATAATACCATCTGAGAGTTCTCGGCGAGTCCGTCCAGTGTACCCAGTCTCTACTGAGCACCCGTACACCATCCTTGATGTCATACACCGATGGATATGGGATCATCCATCGCCCATCATATGGGTCAAGATGCGTATACGCTAGTCTACTCTGGTGTATCGATGCCCTGTCTCGATACACCCTCGACTAGGAACAGTTATAGGATGTACTCGTCGACTACCGTAGCCCCACTAGTATGATCTCATCATAGTCCCTGTAGTCCAGTACATATCCTAAGCGCTTTATCAACATGTAACATAGAGACAATCAGAGTACACGTTAAGATAAAGAGCAACCAGATAGCGTACTATCATGTCGAGCAAGAAAGTCCTCCCTATATATGTCCAAGCATCCACTACAATATATATCGTATGTACAGTAATGGCCTCTAGGGCATACATATAACTAACACAGACCATTCGATTAGGACGTGATTTTTCGTTCACCAGCAGCCGATAGTGATAGTGGATCGGCAGGTGGAGTAACTTTGGTCAAAGGTCTTGCCATCTGTGGAGGTTTTCTTTGGCGTAGCCCGTCTAGTGAGAAGACCACTTGGGAGGCTGTGAGCGAGATGTGGGAGTTTGGCCATCTCTTTGAAGGTATGCATAGTAAAAATTTTAAATTCGGAGACCGAATTTCTCTGAGGGGGAAGATTGTAAAGATTTAGAAATCGTTATGTGAATTTTCTATTAATGGGTAAAATAGGCGGTGTTTTTCCGTAAAAACCTTGTAGTGATCTTTTACCTGTGTAGAATTTACTGCACCTAGTTTACCTAGGAAATTGCTAGTTTTCGGTTTTTAGTGGTCACTTGAAAATTTTGGTTCATTTTAATATTTTTCCTTAATTAAAATATTATTATAAGTTTTTAATTATGCACTTAATTAGTGGTAATTACAAATATGATTGGGTTAATTATACTAAAGGGAATCTATGCTAATTTAATCACAAAATTAAGCATTAATCCATCCATGCAAAATATCTCTCCAAAATATCTAGGTATTTGTTGAATTAAAGGAAAATTTTAATTAGAAAAGAAAAGGAATTAAGAGATGGCATAAGGATAAGCTTATTAATTGAACATTAATGTGTTTTAACTTGGAAATTTCCACATAATTTCCTTTTCCTTCGTGTGTTGGCCGACCCTCCCCTTGGCTGCCCCATTTCATTTTCACCCCATTTTCACTTCTTTCAAGCTCAAATAATTCATCTAAAATCATAGAATAATCCTACAAAATCAAATAAAAATCCATACATATTATTCTTTAGCCTAATCAAGCTTGGATCTTCATGAAGTTAGCATTTTGGTGGCTAATTTGGACTTCTAGTTGCAAGTTTGTGATTCTAGTGTGAGGTATAAATTCGAACCCTAACCTTAGTTGTTGCTTTAATATATTATGCTAGATTGTTCGATGTTTAAATATGGATTTAATTTGCATATTTAGAATTTCCAGAAAAGGTTTTTGATAATCAAGTTAGGGTTTTGTTTATTGTAATGGTTAAATGTGAAGTTTAGACTTGGATAAAACTTAACCTAGTGTAAGATTGTTAAATGATATGTTTCCTAATTATCTAATTATCTTAATTGCAAACAAAACTTTTACTAAATCACTTTTGGGTGGGATTAAAATTGTAGTAAAGGTTTTTGTGGTTTAATCAAGCTATTATGAGATGATTGTGATTACTAGTTTTGGTTAAACTTGTAGATTTGGGCTAAAATGATTAAAAGCTGCTTACTAGATTTTTGGACAAATTAGGCGTGGGTTTCAATCGACGTTGTGATATTATATATATTAGTTTCTATGATTTATATTGTGTTATGAATGCGCGATCGATACGATCGGGGTTTAGGCTTGGTGATTGTGTCATCCTAGCTAGGGTTATGCCGATATCGTACGCGTTTTGTGCACTGAGTGCACAGTGTATTTATCTTGAGGACGTTATCCTTGCGTTTCGTTGTCTTTATGTCGACGCAGAATATTTAATCTTATGTGTTGTGTTTGTGAAATTTTAAGATCGCGAGCAGGGACTTTGGGCGCTGCGAAGAAAGGGAAGCAGGTGGTCGGATTACTTAGCTCGAGATCATCGGTGAGTAGATTTAACATCTACAGGGGAATCGTCCGCATGGCGTTATGCGTCTGGGCTGGATTATATTACTTGACTATTAGTTACAAGTATTGCACATATAGAGATTGTGCATGAACTTCATTTCATATTATTACTTGTTGTGCTGGGACTTGTACCTATTGCACACTTCACTATTATTGACGGTTCATGTTGCACGAGCACAAATTATATGCTACACCCACACCGTCGATAACTGCTATGACACGCACAACACCTATACATACGTGATATTGTATTGGTTAGGAATATTGAAACATGATCCTTATTTCTATTGTGCATATGAGATATAGTATACCTTGCTATGCTACAGCTACGCATATACCTGGAGGGTATTGCATCATTATTGACATGTACATACATATACCTTGCTATGCTACAGCTACGCATATACCTGGAGGGTATTGCATCATTATTGACATGTACACACATATACCTTGCTATGCTACGGCTACACATATACCTGGAGGGTATTACAACATTATTGACAGGTATATACACATATGAGATATATCTACAAGTAAATCATGCATAAATACTTACATGTACACCCACTTACCTGGCTAGGGTTACATATACCTATGTGGTATTGTATTGTTATTGACATGAGGTCATTGATTCTTATGTGATTGTGCATATGATAAGTAGTATACCTGTATACCTACATGTTTACACATATACCTAGCTATAGCTACATGTTTACCTGTATATAATGTTGCATTTGATTTCGGAGAAATTAGGAACCGCATGGTTTATTTAATAACTTGTTGCAGTTAAATAGCATTTTTTCCTTTATATGCTCATATTACTGTTTCATATTGCATATATTATATTTCATGGATTTCGCATTGAGATATGGATTTCATATGATGTTTTCTGGATGTTTTACTCCTGTGGGTATATATCAGTAGTATGGGACGCTGATATATACGTATATATATATATATATATATCAGTGGTATGGGACGCTGTTATATATGTACAGATATATAATATATATATATATATATATATATATATATCATAATGATCTATGCAAGTATTCTTATTCATTACTTGATGTATTACAGATTTGACAACCGCGGGGGTATTTCAAGAAAATTATGTATTGTTTGAAAACCCATTTTCTCTGGATTTGGGGATTGCGAGTGTCGAGGTTAGACATTCATGTTCCGAGTATTGCGAGTGTCGAGGTTGGACATTCATGTTCCGAAAGATGTATGGATATGGGGATTGCGAGTGTCGAAGTTGGACATTCACGTTCCGGGGATTGCGAGTGTCGATATTGGATACTCAGGTTCCGTGAGATGTACATATGTGATATGGGGAATTATGTGTCGATGCTGGACACGGGTTTCATGATATTTCGAGTGTCGGTGTTGGACACTTAGGTTCCATGATTTTGATGTGTCGTTGAGGGACACACACACACACATATACAGGTATAGTTTTCATTATTTTTTCGGGTGTCGATGTTGGACACTCAGGTTCCATGAGACTTACAGGTTACGGGGGCCGATTGGAGGATGCGGTGCCTATGGTATTGGGATTTGGAGTGTCATTGATGGACACTAGCTTTTCCACAATGAGGATTCCGTGTTGATGATATGTTTTATCTCATACTCAGCATTTATTTGATATGCATTGCTTCATGTTTTAGTAGTACCTGATAAAGTACCTTTCATGACTGTTGCATATACATTGTTCTATTTATTACTATTAGCTTGCATATGATAGATTACCACAGATCGTGCATACCTGCGATTACTTGCATATGTTATTTACTATTCACGTGTTGGAAACTAACCCCCGTTGTGCCATAATGTTTGCTGGTGTCCCTCAGAGCAGTCGCGGCAGGACTTCTTCATCACATCGTATCATCTTTTGCAGCGGATACCGCTACGGCTGACTGTGTGCAGTTTTGCTATAGGTGGGTTTTGCGGTTATCCGATGATGCTCATATGTATATTCGTTGTATTTTGTACTCTCCATCTACCACCTTCATGTATTTAACTTAGAGATGGGTTGTGAGGATCGATGTTGCATATTATTTTTGGGACTTTGGATGTCTTTTATGCTGTTTTTATTTATATCATCCGTTTTCTTCGCTACGGCGCCGTATATCTGTTGTGCTGGTTGTTTTCCGTCTTTGGGCATGGATTTGCTCCCGTTAGGGATGGTTTACTTATATCTTTGTATGTACCCATTTTTGGGGCTAGTTTTTACAAAGGAAGTGCTGCCCAAATTTTCAAGAAAGTAAATTTGGACTTTAAAGAATTTTTACTTGAGATTCCCAAAAGTTTTTAACAATGTTCTTATCACTTACTACTTTTGATGGTTTAAATTTCTGGGTTTTCGGCTTACTTGAATTGCGTTACGCCTGTAGACGTTACGTAGTTTAAGTGTCGTCACGTGCCAATTTTCGGGTCGTGACATGCCACCCTTTCATTTAAAATTTTCTTTAAACCCTTCAAAACATCTAGAAGTCTAAGATATTTTGAAAAGAAGAAAAAATGCTTAATCTTGTAATTAAGTTAGCATGTTTCACATTTGTATGATTAACCCAAACCAATTTGTAATTACCACTAATCAAGTGTATAATTAAAATCTTATAATAATATTTTAAGTAAGAAAAAATATTTAAGTGAACTCAAAATTATAAGCGACCAAATCAAAAACCGCATACTAGTAATTTTCTAGTTAAACTAGGTGCATTCAAGTCTATATTAAAAAAAATGATCACTTCATGGTTTTTTTATGGAAAACACCAATTATTCTACCTATTATCGGAAAGTTCCCCTAAATGATTTCTAAAACGCTACAATCTTCCCCCTTCAAAGAAATTCGGTCCCCGAATTTAAAATTTATTTACGCGTACCTTCGAAGAGATGAGGGAATTTCTTCCGTATCTTGCTCTCGGCTTCCCAAATGATCTCTTCACTAGTAGGGCTATGCCAAAGAACCTTCACAGATGGCAAGACCTTTGACCGAAGTTTCTTCACCTGCCGATCCGATATAACTACCAACTGCTCGGTGAACGAAAGATCGCGCTCTAACTAAACGGTCTGGTGTTGAATCATGTGAGAAGGGTCATGAAGGTACTTGCGAAGCATCGACACATGAACTACGCGTTGAACATCTGGGAAACTTGGGGGAAGTGCCAAACGATAGGAAACGACACCAACACGCTCAAGGATCACAAAAGGACCAACAAATCTGGGACTGAGTTTCCCTTTCTTCCTAAATCTCATTACGCCCTTCATTGGAGAAATCCGTAGGAATACATGATCCCCCACTGCGAACTCGAGCCTACGACGACGACGGTCGACATAAGACTTCTGTCTGCACTGGGCTGCTCTCATCTTATCCTGAATCAACTAGATCTTCTCCGTAGTCTTCTGAACTAGCTGGGGTCCCAAAATCCTGCTCTCGCTAAGTTTGGTCTAACAGACTTGCGATCAACACTTTCTACCATACAAAGCCTCAAAAGGCACGATCTGAATCGTCTCCTGATAACTGTTATTGTAAGAGAACTCTATCAATGGTAAGTGACGATCCTAACTGCCCCCAAAATCAAGCACGCACGCACGAAGCATATCCTACAGAGTCTGTATAGTCCTCTCCGACTGACCATCGGTCTGTGGATGAAAAGCGGTGGTAAAACTCAAGAGGGTACTCAAGGCTTCCTGAAGCTTCTGCCAAAGACGGCTAGTGAACTGGGTTCCCCTGTCGGATACGATGCATGTAGGAACACCGTGCAAACGCACAATCTCTTCAATGTACAACTGAGCATACTGAGCATAATCGAAAGTGTTCTTCACTGGAAGGAAGTGAGCTGCTTTCGTCAACAGGTCAACAATCACCCAAATGGAGTCATACTCTCGACTGGCCCTGGGTAGACCCACAACGAAGTCCATGGAAATCTGCTCCCATTTCCACTCAGGAACGGGTAAAGGCTACAACTCTCTAGCTGGTCTCTGGTGCTCAGCCTTGACTTTCTGACAGGTCAGGCACCTCGAAACGAAGTCTGAAACATCGCGCTTCATCCCTTCCCACCAGTAAATGTATCTTAAGTCACCGTACATCTTGGTAGAAGCTGGATGAACACTAAAGGCTGACTGATGTGCCTGCTCTAGGATCTCGCGTCTCAACCCATCGGTATCTGGTACACACAAGCGAGTCCCGTAACGTAGCACACCCTGGTCATCAATCATGAACTCCGAATCTGTACCCTGCCGAACAAGCTCAAGAATCTCAGACAAACGGGCATCGCTGGGCTGCGCCTCATGGATACGATCAAGTACAAGTGGACGGGCGCAGACGTAAGCAAGTTGTCCCCCAGTGGAAGTTAATTCAAACTGTACTCTACCATCGCGTAAGATCTGTCAATTTGCAGAAGACTGTCTTTGAATTGCGCTCAACTGGGACAAGCTACCCCCGGGCCTACGACTCAAAGCATCAGCTACCACATTCGCCTTGCCTGGGTGATAAAGGATCTCGCAATCATAATCCTTCACAAGCTCCATCCACCGATGCTGTCTCAGATTCAGATCTCGCTGCTGGAAGATGTACTTCAAGCTCTTGTGCTCCCCGTACAAGTAGTGTCTCCAAATCTTCAACGCAAACACCGCCGCGGCCATCTCAAGATCGTGAGTGGGATAATTCTGCTCATGCTTCTTCAGCTGTCGAGAAGCGTAAGCGATAACTCTATCATGCTGCATCAATACACAACCGAGACCCACTCGAGAAGCATCACAGTAAACAACATAGCCGCCCAATCCAGAAGGCAAAGATAGAACTGGTGCAGTTGTCAACCGAGTCTTCAACTGCTGAAAGCTCTGCTCGCATGCCTTAGTCTAAAGAAAAGAAATCCCTTTCCTAGTCAGTCCGGTCAGTGGTGCAGCGATACTAGAGATATCATGCACGAAACGGCGGTAATAACTAGCTAAGCCTAAAAAGCTGCGGACCTCTATCACAGATACAGGTCTGGGCCAAATCTGTACAGCCTCGATTTTCGTCGGGTCCATAAAAATACCGTCTCCTGTCACCACATAACCCAGGAAGTTAACTCTATCAAGCTAAAATGCGCACTTTGAGAATTTAGCATACAGCCTGTGCTCTCTCAATGTCTGCAAAGAAATCTTCAAGTGCTGCTCATGCTCCTCTCGACTCCTGGAGTAGACCAGAATGTCATCAGTGAACACAACAATAAACTAGTAGAGGAATGGCTTGAAAATCCAGTTCATCAGATCCATGAACGGTGCTGGGGCATTGGTGAGTCTGAACAACATAACCAAAAACTTATAATGCCCGTAGCGCGTACGAAAAGCAGTCTTCGGAATGTCATCATTCCGAAGCCGCAACTGATGATAACCCGATCGCAAATCAATCTTAGAAAAATGTTTTGCACCCTGGAGCTGATCAAACAAAACGTCAATACGAGGTAAAGGATACCTATTCCGCACCATAACTCGATTCAATTGACGATAATCCATACACAATCTCAAACTACCGTCCTTCTTCTTAACGACCAGAACAGGAGCTTCCCAAGGTGAAACACTCGGACGCACAAGTCCCCTATCAAGCAACTCTTGCAATTGATCTTTAAGCTCTCTAAGCTCCGCTGGGACCATCCAGTAAGGCGGTATAGAAATAGGCCCCGTGCCAGGAATCAGATCAATGCAAAACTCAATATCGCGCTCTAGCGACAAACCAGGTAACTCATAGGGAAAAACGTCGGAAAACTCTCGCACGATAGGAACCCAGTCCAACGACTCTACTGTGGCTCCAGTATCACGAATGAAAGCCAAGAATCCCCGACATCCTCTCCTCAAAAGCCGACTAGCGCAAAGGGCTGAAATCAAACTGTGAGGGGCGGCACCACGGTCCCCCTGCACAACAAGAACTGACTCGCCGGGAAAACAAAACCTAACTGTCTTGTCACGGAAGTCCACGGATACGTTGCAAGTAGCTAACCAGTCCATGCCCAGGAGAACGTTGAAGTCCAACATCTCAAGAAGGATCAAGTTGACGGACAAATCTCTATCTCCTATACGAACGACACACGAGCGAAATACGTGTCGCGCAACAAACGACTCGCCAACAGGTGTAATTACGACAAGCGGCTGATCTAGAAAATATGACTCTCGGCCCAACCTCGGCACGAAGTGTGTAGAAACATACGAGTGCGTAGATCCCGGATCAAATAAAACATGTGGATCGAAGGAACATACAGAAAGAGTACCTGAAACCACTGCATTAAACGCCTGCGCGTCCTGATGAGTCAAGGCAAACACTCGAGCATGCCTTCTACCGGCAACTGGCTGTCCTCTGCCTCTGCTACCCCGTCCTCTCTGAACAAACCCTCCGCGACCATGACCTCTCTGCTACTCCCCGTGCCTGAACGAACACTGTCGCGTCGTCTAAACATCTGTCTCCAGGGTGATATACCAGTACGAACCCTCTTCGGTTCTGGAACAACCGACATCTCAGAAAGCCGCTCCTCAACCAATAGGGCTGCGTCCACCTCTGCTGCATACGTGTCGCAATGTCGTGTGCTGATAGAGAGGAACAACCGGGTAAGCAGGCCTCGAACAAACTTCTTGATCCGCATCTCCTCAGTAGCTACCAAATACGGAGCATACACAGATAGCTCGGTAAACTGCACATCGAACTCTGCCACCGTCACACCTGAAGTCTGGCGTAACGACTCGAAATTGCGCGCTCGAGCATCCCTGACACTCTACGGAAGAAAACGGGCAAGAAACACCGTCACGAACTCAACCCAGGTCATAGGAGAAGGGCCTGCTGCTCTGCCCTTCTCTAAAGACTCGCACCACTTCTGGGCAAGACCCTCCAGATGAAAACTCACAAACTTTACCCATCTCACGTCGGAGCATCTCAGAGAATGACATATATTGGCCATCCGATCGATAAATGACTGCGGATCCTCAGCTGCATCAGTGCCTGTGAAAATCGGAGGCTTTAGCCTCATGAACTCAGATAACGATACGGTGATCACCTCTATAGCTGCATGTACAACTGCCTGAACAGTAGGCACCATCGCAGTCCCCGCAACAGGTGGAACAGCCTCCTGTCTCTGCGCTAGACTGGCCTCAACCAATGACCCCATCATCTGGCGCAAATCTTGCATACTGGCCTCTAGCCTCGTAATACGATCCGTCGAAGGTGGATCAATCTGCTCCGGTACAACGAGCGTACCGCACTGGTCAGTCCTCGTCTCAGACGAGTCAATTCTGACCTCGGCCCTCACAGCCGCTCTCTGCGCCCTCGTAATCTTCGGCGGCATAATGGCTGGAAATGTAATTAGGATTCGATAAGAACATAGAAATTGAATCGCAAGGATTTATATAATCATGGAAGGAATTTCAAGCAATAAGTTCTAAGCTCGCTTAGGAGGAGTACCGTGTCGTAAGTATGCCGCAGAATATACACACGCTATGTTACTCTGCTTAAGCTACCTACTTCATCATACCAAGGTCATTCTAACTCCGAAAGGTAAAACTTAGTGCTCTGATACCAACTTTGCCACGACCCAAATTTAGGCACGTGACCGGCACTTAAACCACGTGACGTCAATAGACGTACGCAATTTAAGTAAGCCGAAACCCAGAAATCTAAACCACTAAAAGGAATAAGTGATGATTACATTGTTAAAACCCTTCGGGAAACTCAAGTAAAAAACTTTAAACTTAAGTTTACTTTCTTAAAAATTTCGGCAACACCTCCTTTGTAAAAACTAGCCCCGAAACGGGTACAACATAGAACATAAATAAAGCATCCCCAAACGGGAGCAAATCACGTCCAACGGCGGAAATAACCACCACAAGCATATATACGATGCCATAGCGAAGAAATATAAATGAAAATAGCATAAGGAGGTAAAACTACGTAACAGAGACCGGCTCCCATAAGCGTGGCACCCAGAGTCACCAAAATAATACAACATCTATCCTCACAACTCGTCTCTAAGTCAATACATGAAGTGGTAGATGGAGAGTACTATATACAATAAGGGATATACAATGTACAAAAACGGATAACCGTGAACCCACCTATAGCAAAGGCTCGAGCCAACTGTAGCGGTATCCGCTGAAAAAGATACAATATGAAGCCCTGCCGCGACTACTCTGAGCGTCAAGCATGCAAAATACTATGGCACAACGGGGGTGAGTTGCCAACTCATGAATAGTAAATAACATCACACTGATAATCGCAGGTATGCACGAATAGCGATAATCTATAATATGCAATCTGATAGCAGAAATATAGCAATATGGATATCCAACAATCATGATCAAGGTACTCAATCAGGTACTACAAATATATGAAGCAATGCATATCAAATAAATGCTGAGTATGGGATAAAACATAACATCATCAATGAATGATCATCGTGGAAAGTCCTGGTGTCTATCAACAACACCCCGAATCCCAATACCTCAGGCGCCGTCACTCTGATCGGCCCTAAATCTGTAAATCTCATGGAACCTGAGTGTCTAATATCGACGCTCAAAACATTATGAAATACTCGTGTGCAGCATCGAAACGCAAATCTTCATATCTCAGGCGCCGCATCCTTAGATTGGTCCTCATATCCATCTTATATCATAACTCCAAAACGGTGTCCTCCGGACATCTGCCGAGTTTTATACAATCACCAGTAGGTAGTACTCCCTCTGCCAGGCTCATTGTCTACACTACGAAAATCTCTTCTTGCCCCGGGGAACCATACCGGGTCCACCATGTACCCACAGACGGTGCCTCCCACTTCTTGAATCGGGTTTCTAACACAAGTCTCAGAACCGAGAAAACTCATGGTGGATGCACTGAAATATCGTATCAAGAGAAACCGGGTTTTCAAACAATACATAAATTCTTGAAATACCCCCACGGTTCTCAAATACATAAATCACATGAAATCCATATCTCAATGCGTAAATCCATGAAATCTGATGTATCCAATATAAAACAGTAATATGAGCATATTAAGGGAAAACCGTTATTAAAATGCATCAAGTTATTAAATATATCATGTGTTTCCCAATTTTTCAAAAATCCAACGCAACATCATTTAAAGGTGAACATATAGCTATAGCAAGGTGTATGCGTAAGCATGTAGGTATGTATGTATGCTATACTTCATATGCGCAATCGTACAAGAATCAATATCTCAATATCACTAATCAATACAATATCACATATGTAAATGTGTTTTGCGTGTCATGGCAATTACCGACGGTGTGTGTAGCATACAATTTGTGCTCGTGCAACATGAACCGTCAATAATAGTGCAGTGTCCAATGGGTACAAGTCCAGGCACAACAAGTAATAATATGCGATGAAGTTCATGCACAATCTCTATATGTGCATATAAACATGTAGCTAATATCATATCATATCTAGCCCTGACGCTTAACGCCATACGGGCGATTTCCCCGTAGATATTAAATCTACTTACCGATGATCTCGAGCTAAGTAAATCCGACCACCTGCTTCCTTTTCTTCGCAGCGTCTGAAGTCCTCGCTTGTGATCCTAAAATTTCACAAACACAACACATAAGGCTAAATTTCCTGTGCCGACACAAAGACAACGAAACGCAAGGATAACGTCTACAAGATATACACACAGTGCACATAGTGCACAAAACGCGTACGACATCGCCACAACCTTAGCTAGGATCGCTAAACGACACAAACACCAAGCCTAGAACCCGATCGTACCGATCGCGTATTCACAACACAATATATATCATGGAAGATAATATATAAAACATCACAACGTCAATTGAAACCTACGCCTAAATTTTACCGAAAACCTAGTAAGCATATTTTAATCATTTTAGCACAAATCTAGATGTTTAAACCATTCTGGTGGCCACAATCATCACATAATAGCTTAAATAAGCCACACAAGCCCTTACTACAATTTTAATCTTACCTATATAAGATTTAGTAAAAGTTAGTTTGCAATCAAGCTTAATTAGACAATTAGGAAAAATAACAATTCACAATCTCACAACTAGATTAAGTTTTCCAAGTCTAAACTATTCAATTAGCCTTATAATAATCAAAACCCTAACTTGATCTTCATAACCCTTTCTTGAATTTCTAAACATGCCAACTAAAGCCATAATTAACATCAAATAAGCTAGATTTAAGGTATTTAAACAACAACTAAAGGTTAGGGTTAGTATTTTATACCTCACAACTTGATTCTAAACTTGCAAAATAACTCCCAAAATAGCCTCCAAAATGCTAACTTTCTTCATGAACCAAGCTAGATTTAGGCTAAAGAATAATGGGTAAGGATTTGTTTTAGAGTTTGTGGGATTTTTTTTAATTGTTTTTTGATGCATTTTGGAGCTTTAAGAAGTGAAAATAGAGTGGGGAAAAAGTTGGGGCAGCCAAGTGGAGGGGGGGCTTGGCCAAATAGGAGGAATGAAGAAAGTTGTGGAAGTGTGTGGAAAAAATCTAGGTTAAAACACCATTAAAGCACCTCCCATCATTCCACCTCTTAAACCTTTCATTTAAAATTTTCTTTAAACCCTTCAAAATATCTAGAAGTCTAAGATATTTTGAAAAGAAGACAAAATGCTTAATCTTGTAATTAAGTTAGCATGTTTCACTTTTGTATAATTAACCCAAACCAATTTGTAATTACCACTAATCAAGTGTATAATTAAAAGCTTATAATAATACTTTAATTAAGAAACAATATTTAAGTGAACTCAAAATTATAAGCGACCAAATCAAAAACCGTATACTAGCAATTTCCCAGTTAAACTAGGTGCATATAAGTCTATATTGAAAAAAACGATCACTTTTTGGTTTTATTACGGAAAACACCAATTATTCTACCTATTATCGGAAAATTCACCTAAACGATTTCTAAAATGCTATACTATAGCAATGTATGTATGTATGCACGTATTATGCAATTCATAATGCGCAATAGAAGTAGAATCAATGTCTAACTGTTAATAATAATGAAAGAGGTACAATATGCTTATCGATGGCAATTTCTATAGTGTGCGTGTCATAGCAATTACCAACGGTGTGTGTGTGGCATACAATTTGGTGCTTGTGCAATATGAATAGTTAGTAATGGTGCAGTGTCCAATAATACTATGTCAATGAACAATAGGTAATAGGATGTGCAAAATGGTACTCATGCACAATCAATATATATACATATAAGTATATGCTTATATCACTGAATCTAGCCCTCGGCGCTTAACGCCATACAGGCGATTTCCCCATAAATGTTAAATCTACTCACCGGACGATCTCAAGCTAAGTGTATCCGATCACCTCCTTCCCCTTCCTGGCTGCATCCAAAGTCCCCGCAAATGATCCTAATATCACACAAACCAATACTCAAGAAATTAGTAAACTTTCAAATCAAACACGGACACAGCGCCAAATTAATGAATCGACTCCTATAAGTTACCAAGAGTTAGCTTAGCAGGCTAACGCGTGCAGAGACACTCTAAACCAAACCTATGGCTGCAAGCTAAACGAAACACTTAACGGAAGTCGGATAAATCTGCATCGCATGATATCGAAATGCCAGAATTAGCTAAACGGTCCCAGATTTTACCTACAGAGAAAATAGAAAAAACAAAGTATATTAAAATCCTACGTGACCCATAGAAAGTACCCACAAAAACCCATCGCCCCAAGCTTCTGAAAATCCGGCGGCGCCGGCCAAAAAAGGTATCTCGTCGGGCCAAAGGTAAGGGGTTGGGTCTGGGTTTTTAGGGTATACTCAAGGCTCTAATATCAATCTACTGTATTGTTAGATTTATTTATGGATCAACATAGAGATAGCAGATCAGGACAAAACCCTAACTTAACACAAAATATGATATCGGCACTAATTTAAAACAACATGGTAAAAACTAAAACTAACTAACACACAAACTTCCTTTAGAGCCTAAATAACAGTTAAGGATCATTACCTCACCACAACTTGAATGAAACCATGGCCATCAAGCTCCAAACCATCACAAGAGGGTTTAAGCATGATTTTTGAAGGGTTTAGTGAGGTTTGATGAAGATTTAGGCTTAAGGTTTGTGGGGAAAAGGTTTTCAAGAGGTGAGTTTTGGTGAAGGAGAAGAAGAACAAGAAAATGAGAGAGAGGGTGAGTGTTGAGGGAAAATGAAAGAGAGGGTGAGGGTGAGGGTGAGATGAGAGCCCTGCACTTCCTTTCTCCTCATTTAATACCCTCCATGCTTTGTCCCCGCACACTCCATGCCTCATCTTTCCATTTTCTTCCCTCTTTCTTTTCTCATTAAAAAAAATAGAAACACTTTTACTTAAAAACTATTATATATATATATATATATATATATATATATACACACATGGCATATCATAATAATGATTAAGGTGCCATGTTAACAAAACATGGTTAACACATACTTAACCCTAGGCTAACATGCACATGTGTGTGCAAGTACGAAAATAATTAAATAAAATATTAATTAATTATAATAAAATATGTGAAAATAATTAGTGGTTAAATTTTATTAAAAACCTGCATTAAAACGCTTAATTAACTCTAATTGCATTCTAAGGTGTTAAGCTCTTATTGTGAGGAAGAAGATTTCTTTTGTGATGGATTATTTTTGTGAAAAAGAATTATCTCTTATTCTTTTTCAAACCATGTCATGTATAACATGACACATACCCTCACTCCCCACTCTCTCTCATTTGTGTGTCAACACATAAGAGAGAGGGTGGTCCCCACCACCTAATTAAATAACTAAATAAATAATATATATATACACATTAATATATATATATATATATAAAGATATATATACAATTACATATATATATTTTTTGTATATTTATTTATACTTAATTTATAATGGTGGGAATTAATATATATATATATATATTAAATAAGTATTAGTACATGTATCTTATACGCGTACACATCATGTATCACATACACGAAATGCCATCAATATCTTCTCAGTATCATATACACAATACTAGAAACCGTATCATCAATATGGTTATCAAGTCAACACTTGACTTGGTATTCCATCTTTAAAACCGGTTGGTATAACAGTTGTCCGATTAAACACGTAATTACAATATACATGTTTTATCGAACTTATGTACATATCCCTATACGTACGTCACATCGTGTTTTTCCCGGGAAGGCACCTTCGTTGTGGGACTCTAAAGACATGTCAATACGCTAGCAGTAAGTTATACAGGATCGTATCCGATTGAGTCTGAAATACTTTCAGATTCAACCCCTTTCGGGTTAACCCACAAGCTCGTCAGTGGCACTAGCTGTATGTAACGGCTATCTAGGTATGAGCAAGATAAAGTTAGGTTGACGAGTGAACTCATCCAGACCCAACAAAGTCTATAAGTGACAGTCATCGTGCAGTCCAGTCTCTTCATCAAAGAGTATCGCATACCAGGTCAAGGGGTGGAATCTGTCAGAGCCCCAATAATCCGATAAGTCATACTGACAGAGGGCTCATAACCAAAGAGATACAGCTGGTAACACTTACCAGTTTATCTATACTGCCGTGGCCACGGACTTTAGGCTATAATCATATCCTGCAAAGTGCGATATCGACTCCCAATACAGGGAGTGACGAATTCCTTTGACCACTCACTGCCTCTATGTGCTTCGGGACTGTACCCAACTAAAACCTGTTTGCACAACTCAGTAGATCCGTGGTAGGGTAGTAATCTAAGTACAGTCGGAACACGCATGAAACACTATGGCGATTTTAGGTCTAGAGACTACCCTATACTCATGTCACCAAAGAACTGCTATCTGACATTAGTATAACTCATCCAATGAGCACATGTATACAATTATCAGTATCAAACACCAATGGATATGGGAACAGCCATCGCCCCGTATAAGGTCATGAAACGTATACACTAGTTTAAACTGGAGTACCGATGCCCTGTCTCGATACTCCTATGACTAGGGACATTTGAGGATGTGCTTATAAACTACCGGTCCCACTAGTATGATCCTTATCATAATCCTGGTTGTCAAGCAAGGATCCTATGGGCTTTATCTCATGTATTTGCGATACGTGATAACTAGCATCGCACATTCACATGACAGATAAAGACAAACCAGATAGCACACTATCATCTTGAGTAAGACTGTTCTTGGTATAGGCCATCTTCGAATTCAGTAACTGCATTCTTGCAACTACGATAATTTCCTTGAGGGCACTTATATCCAACAGATTACCGATTCCAGCTTCCAAGATGACATTGATGACAGGGTGTATGTCATAAGTCATAAGTTTATTCTATTTTTAGGAGCAGTATATTGGAAGGGTTCCAAACAGGATACTGAGGCTGGCATGTCGTTGAGTGCTGAGTACGACTCAGAAAATGATACAACCCAAGAAGTTGTTTGGATAAATAACTTCATTTCCGAACTTGGTCCTAAGAAAAGGATGGTATCACTTGATTCGGGGGATAGTTGATCTTCGCGAGATTAAGTAAAAGAGAGATGAAATTAAAGACATTGTAGCGGATCTACTCACTGAAGCTGTTTCTCAAATACAGTTTGTGAAACTGATATTAGAGAAGTTGGGTATGTAATACTGCAATAATTGGCCTTAAGTGCAAGTTGTGGGATATAAGTGCCCTGAAGGCAATTATTTTAATTATACATGGCCCTATATGGATAGAACAATCTTGCTCGAGATGATAGTATATTATCTGGTTTGTCTTTATCAGTCATATGTATATGTTTTATTTGTTATTACGTATCGCTAATACATAATCATAAAGCCTATAGGATCTTTGTTGGATTACCATGATTATAACGGGGATCAAAATAGTGGGGCCTGGATAGTCCATAAGCACATCTTTAAATGTTCCTAGTTGTGGGAGTATCGAGACTGGACATCGGTACTCCAAAGTAGACTAGTATATACGTTTCTTGACCCGGTTAGAGGACGATAGCTGTGTTACGACTCGGAAAAGGCACGTGACTGGCACTTAAATTAGGTGAAGTCTATAGGACCACACCTAATACAAATAAGCCAAAAGCCTAGAAATCTAAACTTTTTAGGGGAAAATAGTGAAGGTGCAGTTCTGAAATAAGGTACACTGAAAACAAGTTTATTCTTATATAAACATAAGTAGTAATATATGGAAACACTATATTTGTATCCAGCTTGAAAACCCTTTTGTCGTTTGAAATTCGGGCAGCACCTCCCTTGTAATTTATAACCCCAAAATGGATACAAGCAATAATATATAAGGCATCCCCAAGCGGGAGCTAGCTCTTCGCCAATTGGCGGAAACAACCACGCAAGATAAAATAAATATATAACGCCGAAGGGCGAGGATTAAAACACGGAAAGAAAGTAAAGAACTCAACATCATCAAGAAAGCCAGAAAACCATAATAATACATGAGCGCGACTCTAAGGTCGAAAGAATAAACAACTGTGGTTTTCTAAGTCTACTAAATATACAAGTCTGGTTGATGGAGCTTACTAGATACAACTGAAATAAATAAAAGTATAACGGTGGTCATGATGCTAGTGAACCCACCTACCAAAGCAATCATCCGAAAGCAAGTGGTGTGTCAGCGAAGCCACCATGGGACCTGTACGGCAAAACCTGCAAGAAACTGTAGCACAACGGGGGTGAGTTGCCAACTTATGAGTAGAAGACATCACCGAGTAGAAACCGAATGTATGACGAACTCCTAGGTCATACAGTAACATACTCAAATATAACAATGAAACATCTAGCAGTGGCAAGGGTAATCATCTAGCATAAGTGTAATACCAAGTGCTCGTGTCAGTGCCTCAAGTAGCAACATGTCGTATATATGATGTACGAATGCATCAAGAATGAAATCAGAATATATCTGTATTAGAAAGATGTTTTCTTATCTTAGTAAGATTTTAGTGTAAAAACTGAAATATCATCCATGAAATCAACAGAAATCCGTGTCAAACATCGACACAGAATCCTCAATATCCCGGAATCTGTCAGTCCGAATCAGCCCATATCATCCAATCTCATGACTATGATCGGTATCCTCCGAATATCCGCCGCGCCAAATATCACCGGTTGGTAGCTTTCTCCTGCTAGGCTCAGCGTCTACAACTCAAGCTTCTTGCACCGGGGTACCTTACCGGGTCCAACATGTACCCGAAACGGTTCATCCTACTCCTCAAATCGGGTCTTGAAAACCAACTCAAGAAAACTCATGGTGGACGCCATATACATCATATCACGAGAAAACTGCAACTTTCATCTTTTTAAAATGATAATAAGTTTAATAAATACTTGCGGTTTTTTCCCCAAATCCAGAAATCTCATGGAAAATCCGAAATCTTAAAATCACGAGTCAATATATAGTGAATATCGGCATAAAGCCCTACAATATTTCATAACAGCATGAATATATAATTGCATGGGTTATCTAAGTAAGCAATGCAATATCTAAACTAGTATATAAGAGCAAGCACACTAATAATATGTTGAAACTACCAACTAGCAGGTTATACCAATAAACTAACGTTTTCTAAAGTGTACGTGACATGGCAATTACCGACGATGGTGTGTGTGAGCCAGCGAACAAGTGTACGTGGAACATACGCATCATCGGTAAGGGTGATGATGTCCTAACAGACGGGATACATAATAGCTAAAGAAAACACATGTAATAAAGAGGCAATACAATGAGAACGAATAAAAATAACAGAAAGGTGAATAGTAAAAGTAGCATCATAGTATGTACGTATCGGTGTACGAGTCATACGGTTTTGTGTTTTGAAATAGCACGAATCATGGTTTTTTTTAGAAAAGTAGGGGCTACGGGGTTTTTGAGAAAAGATACGTCCTTTGAAAAATCCGTAGTATCTCTCGGGCTGTCTTTAAAAATACTCACGATGCATTAGTTTTGAAAATAGGTATGACTCGAGCCTAGTCTAGCATCTACCTAAACAACTAAGAGACTAACTAAGAGACTAGTCAGGAGGATAAGAAAATCTATCTAAATTCCGAGTCGATATACCTAGTAGTCGGCGATCCAGCCCCATAGAGTCGCGTACTGTGTAATACACAGTACGGCATCCTCGAGTCAAAAGTGCGGATCAATCATCTTATATGTCTCGTACGGTAATATCCATCGTACGGTATCTTCAAAGTCAAGGGAACGGTTCAAAATCATATGAATCATCAATCGTACGGTATCAATCGTCGTACAATATCAAAATCGTAATCAGTGGTACGGATCTAAGGTCTCGTACAATCTATTATTTATCGAATCACATATTATCGTATATACGAATACATATCGCCAGACGATCCTTTATAATATCATATCATATACCATATCGCAGTTCAATCACTTATCAACATCTCACGGCATCATGCACGATCATATCGACTCATCACCTGATATCACATGCTATCCTCATCATCCGTGTATGTGTGTATGTGTGTGTGTGTGTGTGTGTACATACTCACATACATACATACATACATATATATATATATCTACATATACACACAAGAAATCAAGTGTGTGTGTGTGTATACATACTCACATACATATATATATATATATATTATATATATCCATATATACACACAAGAAATAAAGTGTGTGTGTGTGCGCGCGCGCGTGTGTGACTACGTAACCTGCGATTCGCCACCAAGTTAATCATCCTTTGGATAGGTCTTCCTAGATCAACCTAATCTAACCTAAGGTTTTCTGAATACCCTATTCGCTAAGTATCCAATATCGCATCCAAACTTACTAATACAGTAATTCGCTATTCCACTATTGCGGGGGTGCTATACGCCATCCACCCGAGTTCCTCCGTAGATATACATCTACTCACCTCGACCCTCACTTGCCGAAGTCAATGATGCCACGCTCTTCTTTGTTGTCCGAAGTCCATGTGAAGGTGCCTACATAGATAAAGACATAGAATCGTAAATAGAAATCGAGTATGTAAACCAAAACGGCACACAAAACACATATAGGTTAGAACCTATGGTATATGCATGCAAGAATAATCAAACAACTCCCGATATCGACGTACAAACGTCAAGTGGTCGAGATAAAACATATCATCAAAACTTAAGTCATTTAAAAATCACGAAACCAAAACAGCAGCTAAGAAAAACTAGTCCCAAATTTTGACTCAGGTAATATAAGGCTAAACAAATAATACAGGGGATAGCTTATGAGGTAAGTGAGCTACAGGCCAAAACCCTACACCAAACACCATCATTGGCCCAGCGAAAAGGCAAGAATGTCCGGTCTGGCCGGCCATAACAAGGAGATTTTGCTTCGACTTTGGGTGGTGGTCTCATAGGGTTCTAATTTGGTCTCCGGGTTTGTTTGATTTTCTTACAAGGTTCCCAATTTGCTCCAGGTTCCCTGTAGACATCACAATCCAAGAAAACTGACATCGGGAAATCTCAGTTCAAGGTCTTAGGGTTTTACCTCGAGCATGATTCATAAAACCATCACTACAGGGTTCAAAAACCTCAATAACACTTTCACAACTCATAATATCCTCCTAACCTCATCTTGGAAAATTCCAAGATCACTAAACTTCACTATATCAACTCTAAACTACAAAAGAAGTTAAAGAAACACAATTATTAAACTAAGAGTGTAGGAAATAGCTCATTTGGCAACTCAAGAAAATTCTTGAGTTGCTCAAAATCTTCAAGGTCCAAACTTGAGGCCTCCATAGGGTTTGTAGTGATGTTGTGGTCATTTTTAGTGAATAATGCATGGTTTTTTAGTGTGGATTTTGGGGGTGGCCATGGGTGGTAGTGGAGGTGGAGGATGTGGAGAGGAAATGAAGAAGATGAGGATGAAGGAATGAAGGGAGTAAAGAAATGGCTAAGGGTTTGTGTAGAAGCTTCACCCCTCTCTCTGTCTCTCTCACTCTCACATGACACAAGTCACCTCACTCTTTCTCTCATTTACTTTTTCTTTTCCCTTATCTTTTTATTTTAAACTTAAAACAAATCATTCAAAAAAATAGAACCATGGTGCATATAATTAAAAATGTTGCAAGTATTTGTAACATGCTATGTTGCATGCCATGCACATAAACCGGATCAATGCATAATTAGTAAAATACTAATCGAGTTTAGTAAATAACTTATTTACAAATAATTGTATAATAGTTCATGAAATGCCCAAATCACATAAATACCTTCAAATCAATAATTATTATTAATTCCCCAATTATTTTCCAAATTATCGGTATATAATTATACCCTTTTATTAAAACTAATTCTCATACTTAATAATATTCATAGAAATTATTATTTTAATTATTTAATTTCCCAAAAATAATATTTTATATTCTGGAATGTTACAATCTTCCACCCTTTAAATAAATTCGGTTCCCGAATTTAAATTTAAAACTCTCCTAAATACTAAAACATTTCAGCAAAATAATCAAGTCATCGGGGTTCCGAAATCATAAATACATAAAACACATCTTAGCGCAATGCATGCGCATGAAAAACGAGTATAGAACTCAAAATCAAAACTCCGTCAAGCATCACGCAATCATCGGAGTTATGATGAAAATACAAATATCAAAATCCAATATGAATCCAATATGATATAATCAGAACTATAGCAGGTACATAGTATGCATCGTTGTAAAATTGTTAAAATATCCAAATGGAAATGCATGCAAAACCTTTTTCAACCAGCCGTGTGATGCGCGTATCACGGCATAAGTAGCGGACGTTCATTGTAAGAAAAATAGCTATATATATATCCTTTGTTTAATATATACGTTCCGCCTTGGGAAAATGATTTTAGAAGAGTTTCCTTTGTAAAGTCTTCGTGTCATCTTGGACACGTAGGAAAATATTAAGACTATAGCTCCTTTTTGGAAATCCCTTCGGTAAATATCGATGCATGTAAAATATACAGGTACTGTCCTCGGACTAGTCCTGCTCAGTCACTATACCATATAGTATATGTCGTAAAAACATGATGCTCAAATTGAAATCAATATCAAATACAGCATATAAATATACCACGTGCGTCTGGTGTGCATGAAAATCAAAACCAAATACAGGTACCATAAATGTGTACTGAAACAAAACTAAGTGCAACGGGCGTGCACAAAAACATGTGTCAAGTTCAATGGGTGTGCATGACAACTATATCAGGTGCATCTGATATGCACTAAGAATCCCGATTTAGTACATCTGGTGTGCACAAAATAGCATCAACTGCGCCATGTGTGCGCAAGAATCCAAATCAAGTGTACAAGGTGCATGAAAACAAATATCGAATATCACAATCGAAATCAACGGTATACAACATACATCAATCCAAATCAGGTATATCGTGTTATATAAACTCGTAAACGCGTGCATCTGCGTGCACAAAATAATATCAAGGTACCGAAAGCTCGTGTAAATTACACCGAATGCATAAGTCAAAATCGTGTGCAACCCCTATGCATAAAATCAAAATCGAATATATCGGAGGGTATGAAATCAAAATCAGGTGCAATGGGTCTGCACAAAACGAAATTTAGTACAACTGATATACGAGAATATAAATCAAGTGCAACGATGGTGCACATAAGAAATATCAATCATGAAACGAAATCCTCAAAATACCAAAGTCCAAAACAACAGAAACATGATATTCGAATCACCAAATCGCAAATCATAAATACTGTCGTCGATATGCTCCCCCTTCAATGTCGAACGGTGTCGGTGCATCCAAAGCTAGCAGAGCAAGCATCTACTTTTCTCCTATTCACGGTTTGGCGCCTTCTGCCCTTAGGTCTTGTTTTCTCTCTCTGTGGCATATATGTTCTAAATCAAACCACAGTTCTTAATGTACAAAACACACACAAGAGGAAGAGTTCAGAAATGAACGAATCTTTCTTATGGCATTGTAGACTTGGTCATATCAATGCGACACGACTAGCTAAGTTACATAAAGATGGATATTTGAATACGTTCGAATTATCATCTTATGAAACTTTCCATTCATGTCTCAAAGGCAAAATGACCAAAACTCCATTTAGTGGACACAGAGAAAGAGTTACGGAACTCTTGGGACTGATACATAGTCATGTATGTGGTCCCATGTCTATACATGCCAGGAATGGTTCCTCGTACTTTATTACATTCACTGACGATCTCTCAAGATACCGACATGTGTTCCTGTTAAAACACAAGTCTGAAGCTTTTGAGAAATTCAAAGAATATAAGCACGAAGTAGAGAACCAAAGAGTAAAAGTATTAAGATCCTTCGATCTGATCGAGGAGGAGAATACTTAAGCAATAAGTTCCTGGACTATCTAAAACAGATTAGGATTCTCTCTCAGCTTACTCCTCCATATACACCACAGCACAACGGTGTATCGGAACGGAGAAATCGCACCCTATTAGATACGGGGCGCTCTATGATGAGCACCGCTGAGTTGCCTACTTCCTTTTGGGGATATACACTGGAGACAGCTACAGAACTATTGAATATGGTTCCCACCAAATCTGTGCCTACCACTCCATATGAGATATGGAAAGGAAAGAGACCATATCTTAATTATGTTAAGATATGGGGTTGTCCAGCATATGTGAAAACACAAAATCCGGACAAGCTCAAGGCAAGGTCAGTTCTGTGCAAGTTTATAGGATATCGCAAGCATTCGTAAGGGTATATCTTCTACCACTCCGAAGAACAAAAGGTATTTGTTTCTCGACATGCCACATTCTTAGAAAAGGGTTTTCTTATGAAACAAATAAGTGGCAATGAGGTAGAACTGGAAAAAGTTCCAGCAGCATAAACTACAACTGAAGATTTAGTGGAACCAGAGGATTCAGTAGTTCCCGACGAACCTCAGTCGCTCCGCCGATCTAGTAGGGTTCCTCATCCACCTTAGAGATACTATGGTTTTCTTATTGATGGCGAGAGAGAGGACTGCATCATGGAAGATGATGACCCGACTAGCTTCGAGCAGGCCATCACGAGTGGGGACTCTGTGAAATGGCTGGATGCAATGCGATCTAAGATGGAATCCATGTACACCAATAAAGTATGGACTTTGGAAGTTGCTCCTGAAGGGGTCAAACCCATTGGGAGAAAATGGATCTTTAAGAAGAAACTTGGTATAGATGGAAAAGTTGAGACTTTCAAAGCTAGACTTGTTGCAAAGGGTTTTCGTCAATGACCAGGTGTGGATTATGACGAAACCTTTTTCTCCATTGGCTATGCTTAAGTCCATCCGGATCTTACTTGCCATTGCTGCATACCATGACTACGAAATCTGGAAAATGAATGTTAAGACCTCCTTTCTAAACGGTGATTTAGAGGAGTGTGTGTACATGACTCAGCCGGAGGGCTTCGTAAACAGTAGGAGCAGCGGAAATGTGTGCAAGATGCTTAAATCCATCTACGGGTTAAAGCAGGCATCGCGGAGTTGGAACATCTGTTTTGATGTTGTAGTCAAAGAGTTTGGCTTTATCAAGAACGTAGATGAACCTTGTATATACAAGAAGATGGTAGAGAGTAAGGTTGTCTTCCTCGTATTGTACGTGGATGACATACTCTTGATAGGAAATGATGTTCCTATGCTGCACTCAGTCAAGCTCTTCTTATAACATAGATTCTCAATGAAAGATCTAGGTAATGCCCCCTGCATTTTGGGGATTAAGATCAATAGAGATAGATCTAAACGGATATTGGGATTGTCCCAATTCAGGTACATTGACACCATACTAAAGAGGTTTAGTATGGAAGAATCCAAGCGTGGGAACTTACCCACGATCTCTGGACTCACTCTCTCCAAAGAGATGTCTCCCAAAACTGATTTGGAAAGTGCTCGCATGCAAGGGATACCATATGCTTCGGCAGTAGGCTCTATCATGTATGCGATGCTATGTACCAGACCCGATGTAGCATACTCACTAAGTTTTGTGAGTAGGTATCAAGCAGATCCTGGAGAGAATCACTGGACAGCTGTGAAGAACATTCTCAAGTGCTTAAGAAGGACTAAAGAGATGTTCTTGGTGTATGGTAATGGAGAACTCCATGTAGAGTCCTTTACCGATTCGAGCTTCCAAAGTGATAAGGACGACACTAAGTCACACTCGGGTTTTGTCTTTACCCATAATGGAGGGGCGGTGTGTTGGAAGAGTTCCAAACAGGAAACCGTGGCAGACTCGACGATGGAGGCTGAATACATCACTGCCAATGATGCATCCAAAGAGGCTGTCTGGATGAAGAAGTTCATAACTGAACTTGGAGTTATTTCGTCCATTGAGCATCTAATACCTTTAAATTGTGATAACAATGGAGCTGTGGCTTTAGCCAAGGAACCCAGGTCCCATCAAAGATCCAGGCATATTCTGAGGCGGTATCACCTGATCCGGGAGATAGTTGATCGCCGAGAGATCGAGGTCAGGAGAGTTGACACGAAGGACAACACTGCGGATCCATTCACGAAGGCCATACCCCAGATACAATTTGAGAGACTCTTTGGGATGTTGGGTATGAGATACTACAACAGCTGGCCTTAGTGCAAGTGGGAGATTGTTAGTTATGTATATGCCCTAGAGGCCATTATTGTACATATGATGTATATTATAGTGGATGCTTGGATATATATAAAGAGGACTTTCTTGCTCGATATGATAGTATGCTAACATGTTGACTAGTATTGGTTTACTGTCTTGCTCTCACATGTTGATAAAGCCCTTAGGATATGTACTTGACTACTAGGACTATGATGGAGATCATACTAGTGGGGCCAGCGTAGTCAACGAGTACATCCTATAATTGTTCCTAGTCGAGGGTGTATCGAGACAGGGCATCGATACTCTATTGTAGACTAGCGTATACGCATCTTGACCCATATGATGGGCGATGGATGATCCCATATCCATTAGTGTTTGACATCAAAGATGGTATGCGAGTGCTCAGTGGAGACTGGGTACACTGAACGGACTCGCCGAGAACTCCTAGCTGGTATTGTACCTATCGTCAGATAGCAGTTCTCTGGTGACACTAGTAAAGGTTAGTCTGTAGACCCGAGATCATCATAGTGTCTTATGTGATTCCCACTGTGCTTTGATTTTCACCTTACCACGTTCACGAGAACGTGCAAAACGGTGGCTTTTAGGTACAGTCCCAAATCACATGGAGGTAATGAGCGATAGGAGGGGTTTCGTCTCTCCCGGTATTGGGGGTTGATGTTGCGATGTGTTCGATTGGCTATAACTGGAAGTCCCTGGCCAGGGCTGATATGGAGATCTACTGGTAAGTGTTATCAGTAGTTTCTCGACCCGTTATAAGCCTCACATCGAAACGACTTATCGGTTACTGGGGTCTGACGTTTACCACCCCTAAACTGGATATGAGACATATCAAACGAAGAGACCGAACTTTACGGGAGTGTTAATGATTGGATTCACAGGAGAGTGAGCAGGCTTGCTTGTTGATCTTTTGATCACTCAATACCCGGGTGGCTGTTACGTTTAGCTGACCACTTGCAGCTTGTGGGTGTTTGATATGATCATCACCTACTGCCGGCGTATTGACGAGTCTTTAGAGTCCTACACAGAGGTTTCCTGGCTCAGGAGAAACGGAGTAAGAGCACGTATGTGATATGTACGGGACCGAGAATAATACGAGTATGTGATACCGTATTCTATTCTCACGATATGTGATATCGGCCGGGTATATGTGATATAGTCGGGTCATCGGATCAAGTGTTGATTCGATGAAATGATACATTTTATATTACTCGGTTATATGTGATATAACCGGATTATCGGATCAAGTATTGATTCGATAATTTAATGTATAATTATATATATGATATATTACATTACATTAACTAATATAAGCTCGTTTAAGTAATTCTTTTTCTTATTTTGGATGCATTGATATATATGTGATATATGTTAAATGTATTCTTTTCTTTTGTTACTAAATTATATATATGTGATAATTATAATTGTAACATGATTGGTTATAAATGTAACTGGGGTTTATGAGAGTTAAAACATGCTAGGGTTAAGATTAGGGTTAATATTTATCATTAAGTTATTCAAATATTGGGGATATTTGTCACGGTAGATTTTGTTGAAAGCTTGTAGAAGCTTGTAGACTTATTTGATTTTGTCCACTCTTTTTGTCTAGCTTAAGATATTTATCAACTATACCTTTAACCATAGCTCATGGTTAAGTCTCTACAAGGGTTAAGGATGATATACTTGACCCATGGTTGCATTTCTAACCACACAACAATTATTCTCATCACTTCATCTTCTTCTTCCTTAAAAAGCTTGCTAGCTTTTTCATTAGTGATGAAATAAATTGAGAAAAAGAAAACTAAAGAGAGCAAAATTCCTACTTCATCATCTTCTTCTATACTAGCCATATAGATTAGTGTGTTAGCTTCACTAATTCATAATTAGTGAAGAGTTAGCTTGAGTTTGTGTTTCCTCAAGACAGATCGTCTTGGATTTCGAAGACTTCAAGTAAGATGCATCATTCACCTCATGGAGCCTCTCTAGAGTCCGGGAGCTTGATGATCGCAGCGAAGGGACCACAACTCGGAGCTTATGAAGCGAAGGAACGGACTACAAAGGTTGTAATCCCTCTCTCTTAGATGTAAAGTTTCTTACATGCAAAGCTTACCGTAATTCTCTAGTTAAGATCTTGGTTAGGGTTTCATAGCACCCCAAAATTTTATAAAATGGCATGGATGATGCCTTGCTAAATCTTATTGTCATGCTATATAACCCTACATGCATGACTCCTTTAAGCCATGGTAGGGTAGTAATCAAAGCACAGTGGGAACTCACACGAGACAAATGACGATCTCAGGTCGATAAACTAACCTGTACACATGATACCAGGGAACTGCTATCTTACAATAGGTATAATACCAACTAGCATGTTCCCTGCGAGTCCTTCCGGTGTACTCATAACCCAATGAGCACCTGTATACATCTTAGGTGAACCAACTGACACCAATGGCTTGTGAGACCAGCCACCGCCCCTCGTTGGGGTCTCGATCCGTATACACTAGTCTACTCTTGGAGTATCGATGCCCAGTCTCGAAACTCCCACGACTAGGGACATTTTTAAGGATGTGCTTATAGACCACCCAACTATCACATAAATGATTGCCATCATACTGCTGGTAGCCAAGCAAGAATCCTATGGGCTCTATCAACATGTAATAGTGATCTGTAAAGTCACTTGAAGCATGTACACGATGATAAAGACAAACCAGATAGCATAGTATCATCTCGAGTAAGACTGTTCTACCGGTATAGGTCCTCCCTCAATCATTGCAATCACGTGCCTGCGATCCAGTAATTGACTTGAGAGCACTATAACCAACTATCTCCCACTTGTACTTCAGGCTAATTATTGCGGTGTCGCATACTCACAGCCCGTGTGATACCGAACATCCAACTTCTCTACTAATCAGTTTCACAAAGCTCGTTTGTATAACTATCGCGTTCGAGAAATAGCCTCAGTGAGTGGATCCACTCCAATGTTTCTTTCTATATCTCTCTTTATCTCAAGTTCGCAGAGAAAGCCATCTCCCGAAATGAGCAATACATGTCTTAGAATATGTCTGGATATCTGATGGGACCCAGTTCACAAATGAACTCCAAATCCAGCAAACTTCTTAGACTGTATCGTCCACTGAATTTAATCAGTATCATGCGCCACACCTCCCTCAGTATCTGCTTGGACCACCAGTCCAAACTACTGCCCCTCAAAAGAGGGAAAACTATAACTTTGACAGTCACTCTGTCATCCAGGTCACTTTGGAAGCCTGGAATGATAACCGTCTCCCGAAGGAGGCTGCCATTACCAAATCCCTATAACATCCTCTTATGTTCATAAACTTCTTCCGAACGTTTCTCCAGGATTGGATTAATATATAAACATATTGCAGCTAGTGAAAAAACAATATCTGGTGTGGTACTTGACATCTTATGATTGACTCAATTGCCTAAGCAAGTGATATGCCAATCATGGACATCCCTCTCCCCTTTAGTCTGTAAGACACTTTTAGAGAGGGTGACTCCATCACCTGCAGTTACACCACCATGCCAGGAGTCGCCCATTCTAAAACACTTTTAGAATAGTGTCAAAGTATCCAGATTGTGAAACTATCCAAATCTAGATCTAAAACCATAGATCTAGTAATCAGAATATTTGATGTAATATCCATATCCTATGTGGAGAAACAACTGTGTGACAACCACAGTATAACCGATCGTAGTATAGGAATTTCACTTCCTACAAAGTGTATGTCATCCAAATACCAGGACATCACACCCTACTACCTTGTTAACAGATCCATCTCCTATTCTGATGAAATCAAAGCCCATGACTGTCACATCAAAAATAGATGATCTATCTCCGCTATACTCGCATTAGTCTATAAATAGACACAAGCTACATGTCCACTACGCTTCTGCTGCTCCCACTGACTACAACAACCCTCTGGCAGAGTCATATACACGTGCACTTCTAAAGCTAGTTTAGAACGACGCTATACTCATCCTCCTTCCAAGTCTCATAGTCTAGAACGGTAGTAATGGCAAGTCTGAGTAAACATGAACCTCCCTGTCACCATCTTTGAGGATACCGAAGTACCTCTCGGGTGCCTGAGGTTACCCACCATATCTACGGAGTGGCTAATGGAATGTCAAAAACCGATTGAATCTATATGTTCTATTAAATTTTCAGTAATCGTTTGTGGTTCTGGAATCACTTCCAGTTCTACCATACTCCTGTTAGGGTCGAAAATTGCACCCCGGTTGACTAAGTCAAATTCAATGTCAACCCCATGCCAAATGGGCCCATGCCCGAGTCGAGCCCGAACATGAAGCGGTCGGCCTCCCCCCATGCCAAGATAAAAATTTTGTAATAAATAATTTTAGTGTATTACTTTTATTTTATTCTTTGAATAAATATAAGAAAAATGGGCATAAAGCAAAATTTTTGTAAAGCCCATGGCTTATGTGCAAAAAGAAATGGCACATGAGCCATGGCATGGGCAAAATGCCATTTTTGTAAAGCCCAAGAGGCTATATGTAAAGTGTATAGCCTATAAAGGCAAGGATAATGAAAATATCCCAACAACTTTTTCTCTCTCCAAAGAGCAAATCTAGATCTGAGATCTTTCTTCTTCCTCAAGGTTCTAAAAACCTTCTTCTTTCTTTTGAATTAAATCAAGAGTTTTACTCTTCCTTTTATAAAACTAAATAGTTTTCCACTACAAAATCCACAAAGGGGAACTCAGATCTTATATCAGATCTCAAAAAGAAGAGAATTTTAAAATCTCACACTTCTTGATCTTCAAGATCCGGCCAACAAGGAAGAAGAAGGAGACCCATCTCCAGAAACCCCACTTTGGGGAAGAACTAAGGCTCAAGAGAAGAAGCTCTTCATCAGCTTCAAAACATCTTAGGAGTTTAACTCCACTCTAATTTCTCTTTCGGGAGTTTTTAGGGCTAAAAGCCCCCTTCTCTTGCCGGCGCCCAGGCGCCCGAGCGCCTTGCGCTTAAGCGTCCCGTGCCCACGTGCCAATATGTGGCGCGCTAGCGCTCGAGTGCCTAGCGCTCAAGCGCCCAGGGCCCACGTGCCGACACGTGGTGCGCTGGCGCTCGAGCGCCTGGCGCTCGAGCGCCCAGCGCCCATGTACCGACACGTGGTGTGCTAGCCCTCGAGCGCTTGGCGCTTAAGTGCTCCACGCTCAAGCGCCCAGAGCCCATGTGTCGGATACGTGGTGCGCTAGCGCCTAAGCGCACAGCACCTAAGCACACAGTGCTTAAGGCGCTGGCCCCACCCGTCCTTTGGGCGCTTTTACCTTTTTTTTATACAAATGTATACATGTATATATATGTATAGATACATACACACTCCACAACACTGTCCCTCCCAAAAAAAATTTTTGGGCCGGGGCGCTGCCCCGCATCCCGCTAGGGGGCTGCTAGCCCCCTTGACCCCCAGCCCGCTATCCGGGTAGCAGGACCCCCGTAAAAACTCTGCATGGCTCCCGATATATCCAAGCCCCCCTCCAAAACAAAACACATGTACACTGCATATCGAGTTCGCATGACCAGTTTAACCCATTAATCGGAGGTTCACTCGCTCCAAAGGAGAGGGGTAATTAACGGCAGCTTAGTCCGCGGCTGCCGGAGATTCGGATCCCCACAATCAATAAACCCCAACCTACCCTAGGCTAGGGGAATCTGTAATGCACCTGACAAGAGAGCCCGTATTTCCATCTCAATGGGGTGATGAAAAACACCCTACAACTCCCACTACTGTTTTCTAAAAAAGTCCATTTTGCTAAAACTGTAGCGAGTTAAGAAAAATATCACTATTGATCTTCCAGATGGTAGAAAGTTACCCCTCGTCATAGCCCAAGATAACCCACAAACTGCCATTACTGAAATGTGCCTTGAGTATGTCCAGAGTCTGGTTTTAAGCATAAGCCGGACAACTCCATATACCTCAACATCGTTAAGATATGAACCATTCTATATACAATATAGAAACAGAGGCACTGATTTAATTGGAACTAGATTCAAATAATGCAGTTGTCTCCAGTGTATGTCAACTAAATGGAAGGAGGCCAATCAGCATTATTCAACTAGGAGTGCATCCAAATATGAGTAACCTAAAAGAGTATCCTGAAAGAGAAGCAAGTTCTCAAAAACCATTACTATCAACTGAATACTAAACACAAGTATCTACATCTTCAATCACCTTGAAGAATCCTGATACTTGCAACACATGGTTCTCTACTTTATTCTTGTACCTATAACTTCTCAAAACTTGGACCTTGTATTTCTACGAAATACTTGTCTAAAACTGGAGAAGTCACAAGTAAACAGAATATAGTATGAGCACCAACCCCTTTGTCCTAAAGGACACTGGACAACATACAATACTTTGTATAAGTCCCCTGAGTTGAATAACTCAAATCCTGTGCGTCGTAGGTTGAAAAATATACTATGGTTAAGAAGAATTACACCGCTGTTTAATGCTCATTACCCAATCATCAAATGATATAGGTAAATGTTATGGAAATAATTTCAAAAAGTTATATCTCACTTTATAAAATAAACATACAAATATAATAGTTTGAAATTGGTGCATAACAACGGATATTCAAAACCAAATATTTGGCGTCAGGAAAACCCCCAGGTGATTTCCTAAAATATCACCAATTACAAAGAATTCCGATATAATGAGAATACAATCACCTAATTCACAATAATTTACTCCCACTCATCATCTGTAAAACCATACAGATGTGAGAATCAAACCTGGTAAATACATACTATGGAGCAAGGATCTAATTGAAAAATCAGTTTTCAATTAACAACGCATAGTGAAACTGAAACATGAAAATGTTTTGAAGGGGTAGCCAGATATTCCTAGTAATGCCTCTTCCATTATACTGATTCATGACTGTAACCTTATATTTCCTTGACACCTTTCCAAATCCCTTTATTTGTCTTTACTCATTACCTTCTGTACACCACCCTTAGGCTAAATGGTTTTCTTCCCTCCCTACTGTTCAGTCGAAAATATTGCAATTTTTAACATAACAATTTCCTCACTTTTCTAATCATCTAAGGATATTTGTTATAAATATAACACGTATTACAAGTTCGTCTGGAAAATATCAATTACCACGTGTTATACATTATAATCAACATTCTGGAGAGAAATTGTATGTTTATTACTCCAAGCATGATATTGTATATCTCAACAATCTTCAGTGATATTTTGTGCAGAATATTATTTCAGGACAGATATCGGAATCGCAAATTTGCCGACAAAATGCAGCAAGTCAAAGAGTTAAAATCTGGCAGAGATTTAGAAGAGATAAAAAGATTCCAAATATCACATGTAACCCCAAAGATCAACACCAGAATACACAGAGAAAATGAGGCAACAAACTCACCACTCGGCCGCGGAACCGCGGCCGAGTCAGGTCGACCGCCGCGGATCCACGGTCGAGTTAGGGCTCCGGTGACTTCAATTCTCCAGAAAGCTTCATTCTAACCACCTAGCTTGTTGAAGACGCTCCATTGTAACAAACTTGTTCTGGAAACTTCCCTCCAACAGCCTTGCTTCTTGAGGAAGCTTGATATCCACCTTAATCTAGATGTTTCCCTACAACTACCTAGCTTCTTGGGGAAGATTAACCTAGTTTCTAGTGAAAGATTGGTGAAGATCTATATAAAGGACTCTAGTCTTCATTTTGAGGGGTTGAACAATTCATTGCACAAGCTGAGTGACACAACTTGTAAGTCCAATTCAATTTCAAATCAAGATTCGTTGAGAACTACATCAAGCGATGACATCGAAGATCCTTTATGCGAAGCCAATCATTATCAAGAGCGCGAGATCCTCGACAAGTCCAAGTATCATGAAGATCGAGCGGAGCGAAATTCGACGGATAGTTACCTCTTTAAGGGAGCGATCGAGAGCAATTCTTGTAATCTCGGATTAAAGGAATGTGTAATTATAAGTTAATTAATAAAGGTGAACAAGTTTTAATTTTCGCTTTCTTTAAATTCTTGCATTATGAAATTTCTAATTCTTGATTCTTTTATTTTCATGATGCGTGAGTGAAATCTCCGCTTGTTAAGGAATCGAAGGAGTTCAGTAGATCAAATGGTGATGAAATCCTAAACTCGTCTTAAGTCTTATGAGAATTATGAAATTTAGGAAAAAGAATCATCAACGACCAAATTTGGAGCGAGATCACTGTTCTTGATAATTTCGTTACAATTTGGGATTAAATGAGTGATGATTCTCTTTGCTAAAGGATAGATTTGAGTAGTGATAAATGAAAAAACAAGGGATAGTGAAGGAGAAACCCTAGTTTCTTCAAAAGATCCCTAATCTTCATTCATCGCCATCATTCTAGCTATAATTCATCAAAAGATAAGATGAGTCATTATTAGTATGCATCATTGCTACTAATTCCTATCGAATCCTACAAGCTATTCTTCATTTTCTTGATACTTAAAATTGATTTTGGACACTTTCTCGATTACTAAATCTTAAATTCTTTCATGATGTTTCTTGAAAATATTTCATCAACTAAATCTTAATTCATCTTCTTGAACTTTTCTTTACTATTTTCTTTTGACTCAACTAAAGCTAGAACAATTAAATACACGAATCTCAATGGACGATCCGTACTCATTAACGAACTACATCGACACCGTTATTGATTGTGGCTATAAATTCTTTGATTGTGATAATACTTTTCAAACCACATCGAGAAACGATTAATCACCTACCGTTCGGCACCAACCTATGGTTTGGAAGAAGACTATTCATTATGCGTAATAGGAGTACTCTCCTAATCCTAGGAGCACTCGCATCCTAATTGAAGGTAAAGATAAAAGACAACTGAATAATCCTTATTCTATTTCTTCTGAACCAGAATCCATTCTCGAACTAGAACGAGTTCCTTCGAGTTCGTATGTAACTATACGATGGATTATCCAATAAATGTGGATCTTCGTAGTGATACGGGGTGTTCTGGAGAAATTCAAAGGTGAAGTAGGAGTGGCGATGATATACGCGGTTTCGTCATGAATGATAGCAGTCGCAATTTACTTTGCTCTCTTTCTAATCCCTTTATTTGTCTTTAGTTATTACCTTTTGTACACCTTACTTAGGCTAATTGGTTTTCTTCCTTCCCCACCTTTTGGCACCTGCCTATGGTTTGAAAGAAGACTATCCAATATGCGCAATAGGTGTACTCTCCTAATCCCGGGAGCCCTCATAACCTGAGAGAAGGTAAAAGGAAAAGACAACTGAATAGTCCTATTCAATTTCTCTAGAACCGGAAACCATTCTCGAATCTGGAAAAAAAATTCGAGTTCGTATGTAACTATATGATGGTCATATCCAATAAATGTGGATCTTCGTAGTGATACGGAATGTTCGAAGAAAAGAAAAGGGTAAAAGTAGGAGTGGCAATAAAGTATACAACTCTGACAATCCAAAACCCAATGTGTTTTAAGAAGGTCTGGTTAACTTGGTTTATGAGTTCTAGTCTAGGTTCGGGCCATGGTTGCTGTCAAAGAGAGAGAGAGAGAAAAGAAACACTCAGCGTGCACTCTAACCTAGATCAGAATGGTTAATCACTTTATCTAATCAGGATGCCTCACACTATATCCTCAAATTCTCCTCCAAACCCTAAAGAAGAATTAGTCAGGATCATCTTAAATCACCCGAGGAGTAAACCAACTCATCAGTGGGAATCGGGATCCAACTATCATCGCATGATAACTTGATGGAATCCACTCAAGTTATCACACTCCAGAAGGTATGCGTATGTCTGGCAACTTTCCTGTATGTTTGAAACTCCCGATGTGATTTTTACCCCATGCTCTTATGACCTTGACTAAGGCCAACAAATTATAAGTCACATGTCAAGTTTTACCCGTCATTGTCTAGGTTAATTTGAACCCACCCATACTCGCCCTTGACTAAGCTAACAAGGCTGTACGGCTGTCCCAAACCAACGCATCTATCTATGCAATAGAAAAGTAACAAATAGTTACCATACACTATGCCTTGACTAAGGCCAACAAACATAGAATGAATACTAAGTGCTACCCGTCTGAAATGATGGAGGGCTACGAATGGTTTTTAGCGAAAAACCTTTAACGTAATGAACTTAATATCCTTGAAGGAACCGGATAGCTTTTTACAAATATATAGTGGCGAAAACCTTTGCTAAAAGGGTCACTCCCGGTGAAGGGATCTCGGCTCTTTCCTCGTGGAATGAGGTGCAGGATATTCCAACTGAATACCTCAATGCAAAGCAAAAAGTAATTGACTATAGTGAAGTTATTATCCTGACGCAAACTTCTTCCCAAGAGGTCATTCTCGGTGCAGGAATCTCGGCTCTTACCTCGTCGAATGAGGTGCTGGATATTCATAACCAAATACCGCTGTGCAAAATAAAAGAAAACGTCCTTGTAATAACATCTTTTGTAAATTGTTCCGACAACATCGAATATGTCTATTTTTCTTCCATTGATCAGAATCAATGCAGTCCTATCAATTAATCACTCAAGGAAAGAACGAAAATATGATGTACATATATTCCATCCACATTCTCCACTGGGCCCCGTCATCACCCGTTAGGTTACTTAACTAATGACAGAGAAGGGCTGGACTAGAGTGGGTGCAAAAAATATACAACATCTACTAGTATATATATAAATAAATATATATATATATAACAATCTTCCCATGCATGATATATGCAACATCACAGAATAGAGATAAGCATCACAAAACAAACGGATAATCTGGGAGCCCCGGGTTTCCTTTGAGCCGCAAGTGAAACCCGACATTCCCTGGTCATGTGGATAGCCTGTGCAATGAAAACCAAGACCCATACGAGCGCGGAAAGTTACCCGCCAAAACCAGAAATGAGGCAACCCACTTCATCAAAGTGAATTGGACATCCGGCACTTCACGGAATCCGATAACTTGAGCACCCCTCTTTGGGCCAACCTATACCCCCTACGAGCGCGGCGAATAGCCCGCAAATTCTAGAGTTAGGCCCCTTCCTTCTCAAAGCCATGAGATGCGGGCCTGTTTCCCTCTAGAACCCAGCTATACGTACACTCCACCGCGGGGTAATCCTAGTACAGAAAAGAAAATAAGTACAAGGGTGACATCGACCTTAACCCGGTCGTGCCCCAAACAAATAATATACAAACCGACAGTGACGGTAGTCCACATATCGGACGCTTGCCCCACAATATCAAATGTACAAAGAAATCCAAACTTCACTACCATTGCACCCAAGTTATCCACCACGACGATCCCGCCACAACCACAACACAATACAGAATATCAACGTGAATGTCACGTTCACGAACCCGTCTAAAAGAGCATACAGCAGTTAGACGAGTTGTACCACTCTAATGACATTCACGGTCGTAGATAGTAATGTATGTACTGAAAACTACAACATTAGAATTCCGCATGCAATTAGCAAACTAAACCATTTTCCAAAACCATGAAAAAACAGTGAGCTAAAGTTCCAAAAACCAACCGTTTATAGCCAATTCGGAAGTCCGAATAAAAACAAAATGTGCCCGAACCTTCGCGGGGAGTTAGAGCATGAAATTACTTTAAGTAGGGGGCCTAAAAGGGGTACCCTACCCCCAAGGCCACCACGAGGAGGCCAGGGGGTGAGGCAGACCAAAAACTGCCCAAGGTGGGGCAGTTTCGGGTCCTCACCACAAAGAACACCTTGTGGTGGTCTTGGGGAGTAGGCCCAGCCATTCGGTCCCCCCTGAGGATTTCTCGGGGTGCCCATTCACCACACCGCGGCTTCTCAGTTCAAACCGTGAGCCCGCGGGGTGTGCAAACATCTCACACTTTCAGTTTTCGGAACTGTTTTTGTCGGCGGTTTTTGCACAACAAAAACGGCGGATTTCTAATGTCGCAAAGAGTTAACTAAGGCTTATGGAGTGGCTTTGATACCATGTTGGGTTATGGCAGCGCCCCATCCATCAATCCGTAACCAAATGCGGAACAAAAATTTATAAAACTTGGCGCTACCACAACCAATTACTTGGATCTACCCATAAGCCCTAGATAACAAAACATGCAAAGGAGTTAGAATGGTTATACCGAATAGATCCGTGTCCTTCGGTCTTTAACCATCATCCCAAACTCCTAGGGGCTTCCTTGGTCAAACTTGATCTCCAGTCTCCCTCCATCGAAGATGATCCACCCGAGAGTCTATGCAACGAGCTCCAACCTCATATCCGAGGAAACTAGGGCACCTAGATCGCTACTCTAGATACCGTAGATGAAGTAGAGAGTGATGAAGGATTAATTTGTCTCAAGACATCCAAGAATTCTCAACTCATGAGAGGGTTTGGGTGGAGCTAGGGGAAGAAGAAGATGCTATGAGAATGGGGTGTTGAGAGAAACTCAAGAGAGAGAAAAAGAAAAATGAATATTGGCTTGTCTCTTTTTGTTTGTTGTGTGAGTGTGATAAGAAATAATGGAGCCATCACATAAATGTCCATGTCTCCAAAATATCTTAGTCAACAAAAAATATCTCAAGTCAACATAATCTCACAACAAACAAAAACCTTAAGCATGCTAGAATAGTAACCACGGGTCACTAATTAGCTATGCCACAAAAATGCAATAAACACCTCATCCTCCACCTCAATAACCTTTTAATCCAAAAAGGTCCAAACCATATTGAGGTGTAATCTTCTGAAAGTAATCTTGTAAGAAATTACAAGAATACCACTCATCCGTATATTCATACCCGCATCCCTATTCCGAAGATACGAATACAAAGAGACGAAAATAATCCAACAAATATAATACTAGGATCCGGCTTAAACCAAAGCCCACTAGTATTATCCGTCCGAACATCATGCGTGCACAAGTACACATATGCGATAGAACCCTGCCGTAAAACCATACGGCCTCTACATCGTTTCGCCCGAAGAAGGGAAACCCTCTTTGTGGGACTCTAAAGACTCATCAATACGCTGGTAGTGGGTTTAACCATAAGCACGTCAGTGGCACTAGCTGTACGTAACGGCTACCCAAGTATTGAGCGAAAGGGTGGCCGACGAGCAAACTCATCCTGAAACCCTACTGAGCCTGACTGTGACAATATCCGTACAGTCCAGTCCGTTCGTCTATGAGTATCGTATATCGAGTCTAGGGGTGGATAAAGTCAGACCCTTAATAACTTGACATTTAGTGTCGGTATGAAACCTATCACGACATGAGAAACTACCGATCCTAGATCAGTAATTCTCGACTACATTGGCCAATGATTTCTGGTGATGGCCACCGGTGCACACGCGACATCAACCCCCAATACCGGGAGAGACGAATCCCCTGACGATCCGCTCACTACCTCCATGTGGCTCGGGACTATACCCAACTAAAACCTGTTTGCACGACTCCTTTGAGCCGTGGTAGGGTAGTAATCAAAGCACAGTGGGAACTCACACGAGACAAATGATGATCTCAGGTCGATAGACTAACCTATACACATGTCACCAGGGAACTGCTATCTGACAATAGGTATAATACCAACTAGCATGTTCCCGACGAGTCCGTCCGGTGTACTCATAACCCAATGAGCACCTGTATACATCTTAGGTGAACCAACTGAAACCAATAGCTTGTGAGACTAGCCACCGCCCTTCGTCGGGGTCTCAATCCGTATACACTAGTCTACTCTTGGAGTATCGATGCCCAGTCTCGAAACTTCCACGACTAGGGATATTTTTAAGGATGTGCTTATAGACCACCCAACTCTCATGTATATGATCGCCATCATACTGCAGGTAGTCAAGCAAGAATCTTATGGGCTCTATCAACATGTAATAGTGATCTGTAATGTCACCTGAAACATGTACACGATGATAAAGACAAACCAGATAGCATACTACCATCTCGAGTAAGAATGTTCTATCGGTATAGGTCATCCCTCAATCATTACAATCACGTTCCTGTGATCCAATAATTAACTTGAGGGCACTATAGCCAACAATAGCGTCACGTACTGTGTAATACATAGTACGACAACCTTGAGTCAAGAGTGTGGATCAATCATCTTAGATGTCTCGTATGGTAATATCCATCGTACGGCATCTTCAAAGTCAAGGGTACGGTTCAAAATCATATGAATCATCAATCGTACGGTATCAATTGTCGTACAATATCAAAATCGTAATCAGTGGTGCGGATCTAATGTCTCGTACAATCTATTATTTATCGAATCACATATTATCGTATGTATGAATACTGCTGGGTTCCATAGCACCCTAACTAGGATTTATGGGGAATCAAGTATGCAATTTTAAAAAACGTAGAGAGCTATGCAACCCATGCTAAGGATCTAACTAGAAAATTAGGAGTTAAGCTCGCATGTAAACAATTTTACATCTAAGTGAACAAGGAATACAACCTTTGCAGACCGGTCCATCACTTCAAAAGCTCTATGTAGTAATCCCTTCGTTCCAAGTAGTGAATTCCCGGACTCTAGTAAAGCTCCACAAAGTGAAATGAACAAGCTTGCTTGAAGTCTTCGAGGCCGAAAATGATCTATATCGAGGAGACGCTAACTCAAGCTACCTCTTCACTAATTTGGAATTATTGAAGCAAACAACCTAAACTAAATGGCTAATCTAGTGTAGATTGATGAAGTAGGATTTTTTCTCACTTTAAAAATATTTATCTCACTAATTTTCTTCACCTTGAGAAAAGCTAGAGAGCTCTTGGAAATGAAGAAGAAGATGGAGTGGAGAATAGAAATGAATCTCAAGAGTGAGAATAGAAATCATGGGTGAGTTAGTATCATATACTAACTCATGTAGAGACTAAATCATGGCAAAAGATAATGGTTGGGTTAATAAATATCTATAGTATGATAAAATTAGTGGACTAAGTCAAAGGTTTCTATAAGCTTCCACTGAGCATCAACCATGACAAATTTGCACCAATTTTGTATTTACTTTAAATAAATAAAAACCCAATTATCTTATGGAATAGTGTAAGTCTCATACACCCATGTAACATGTGTCATCAAGATGGCACAAATGGAAACATATACAATTAACATATATCATATATATATTAAATGTATACAAGTGAGATAAAGAAATTCTTAAATGAGCTAATATTAGTTATTGTAAATTAATATATAAAATATATAATTATACATTAAATTATTAAATCAACGCTTGATTTAATAATCCGGCTATATCACATACAACCGACTAATATCATTTGTATCATCTTATCGAATCAACACTTGATTCGATAACCCGGCTATATCACATATAACCGACCGATATCACATATCGCGAGAATAGAATATGGTATCACATACATGTATTAATCTCGGTCCCGCACATATCACATATGTGCTCCTACTTCATTTCACCTAAGCCACTGTGTAGGACTCTAAAGACTCGTCAATACGCCGGCAGTAGGTGATGATCATATCAGTCACCCGCAAGCCGTCAGCGGTACTAGCTGGACATAACGGCTACCCGGGTATTGAGCGATCAGAAGATCAACAAGCAAGCTTGCTCATACTCGTGCGAATCTAATAAGTAACACTACTGTACAGTCTGGTCTCTTCGTCTGATATGTCGCATATCTACTCTAGGGATAGTAAATGTCAGACCCCAATAACATGATAAGTCATGCTGATATGAGGCTCATAACGGGTTGAGAAACTACTGATAACACTTACCAGTAAATCTCCATATCAGCCCTGACCAGGTACTTCCAGTTATGGCCAATCGAGTACAGCGCAATATCAACCCCCAATACCGGGAGAGACAAATACCCTCCTATCGCTCATTGTCTCCATGTGACTCGGGACTGTACCTAAAAACAACCGCTTTGCACATTCCCTTGAATGTGATAAGGTGGAAATCAAAGCACAGTGGGAATCATACAAGATTCTATGACGATATCGGGTCTACAGACTAACCTGTACCAGTGTCCCCAGAGAACTGCTATCTGACGTTAGGTATAATACCATCTAGGAGTTCTCGGAGAGTCCTGTTCAGTGTACCCAGTCTCCACTGAGCACCCGTATACTATCTTTGATGTTGAACACCAATGGATGTGGAATCATCCATCGCCCATCATATAGGTCAAGAAGCGTATACGCTAGTCTATTCTAGAATATCGATGCCCCGTCTCGATACACCCTCGATTAGGAACAATTTAAAGGGTGTACTTGTGGACTACCCTAGCCCCACTAGTATGATCTGCATCATAATCCTGGTAGTCAGTATCATAATACAAGTCCACATGTTAAGATAAAGAGCAACCAGATAGCATACTATCATGTCGAGAAAGAAAGTCTTTTCTATATATGTCCAAGCATTCACTATAATATACAATCATGTACAATAATGACCTCTAAGGCATACATATAACTAACAATCTCCCACTTACACTAGGGCCAGTTGTTGTAGTATCTCATACCCAACATCCCGAAGAGTCTCTCAAATTGTATCTGGGGTATGGCCTTTGTGAATGGATCCTCCGTGTTATTCTTCGTGTCAACTCTCCTGATCTCGATCTCCCGACGATCAACTATCTCCCAGATCAGGTGATACTACCTTAGAATATGCCTGGATCGCTGATGGGACCTGGGTTCCCTGGCCAAAGCCACTGCTCCATTGTTATCTCAAAACAAAGGTATTGTATGCTCGATGGATGGAACCACTCCAAGTTCGGTTATGAACTTCTTCATCCAGACAGCCTCTTTGGCCGCATCGTTGGCAGCGATGTATTCAGCCTCCATCATCGAGTCTGTCACGATTTCTTGCTTGGAACTCTTCTAACAAACCTCCCATTCATTGAGGGTGAAGACAAAACCCAAGACCAACTTAGAGTCATTCTTATCACTCTGGAAGCTCGAATCGGTAAAGGTCTCCATTTGGAGTTCACCGTTACCATACACCAATAACATTTCTTTAGTCCTTCTCAAATACTTAAGAATGTTCTTCACAGCTGTCCAGTGATTCTCTTCAGGATCCGCTTGATACCTACTCACTACACCTAGTGAGTATGCTATATCAAGTCTGGTACATAACATCGCATACATGATAGAGCCAACTGCCGAAGCATAGGGTATCCCTTGCATGCGAGCCCTCTCCAAATCAGTCTTGCAAGACATCTCTTTGGAGAGAGTGATTCTTGAGATCGTGGGTAAATTCCCACGCTTGGAATCTTCCATACTAAATCTCTTTAGTGTGGTGTCAAGGTACCTGGACTGGGAAAATCCCAACATCCGTTTAGATCTATCTCTATAGATCTTAATCCCTAGGATGTAGGAAGCATCACCCAGATCATTCATGGAGAATCTTTACGATAAGAAGAGCTTGATCGAGTGCAGCATAGGAACATCATTTCCTATCAAGAGTATGTCATCCACGAACAATACGAGAAAGACGACCTTACTCTCTGCCACCTTCTTATATATACATGGTTCATCTACGTTTTTGACGAAGTCAAGCTCTTTGACTACCATATCAAAACAGATGTTCCAACTCTACGATGCTTGCTTCAACCTGTAGATTGATTTAAGTAGTTTGCGCACCTTTCCTCTGCTCCTATTGTCCATAAAGCCCTCTGGCTGAGTCATGTACACGCTTTCCTCTAAATCACCATTTAGAAAGGCGGTCTTAACATCCATCTTCCAGATTTCGTAGTCATCGTATGCAGCGATGGCAAATAGGATCCGGATGGACTTAAGCATAGCCACTGGAGAAAAGGTTTCATCATAATCCACACCTAGTCGTTGACGAAAACCTTTTCCAATAAGTTTAACTTTGAAAGTCTCAACTTTTCCATCTACACCAAGTTTCTTCTTAAAGATCCATTTTCTTCCAATAGGTTTTACCCCTTCGGGAGCAACTTCCAAAGTCCATACTTTGTTGGTGTACATGGATTCCATCTCAGATCGCATTGCATCCAGCCATTTCATAGTGTCCCCACCGTGATGGCCTGCTCGAAGCTAGTTGGGTCATCATCTTCCATGATCCAATCCTCGCTCCCACCATCAATGAGAAAACCGTAGTATCTCTCAGGTGGATGAGGAACCCTACTAGATCAGTGGGAGGCTGAGGTTCGTTGGAGACTACTGAATTCTCTAGTTCCAATAAATCATCAGTTGTAGTTTGTGCTGCTGGAACTTCTTCCAGCTCTACCTCTTTGCCAATAATTTCCTTTACAAGAAATTCTTTTTCTAAAAAGGTGGCGTATTGAGAAACGAACACCTTTTGTTCCTCAGCGTGGTAGAAAATAAATCCTTATGAATTCTTTGGATATCCCATAAACTTGTAAAGAACTGATCATGCCTCGAGTTTGTCCGGATTTTGCCTTTTGACATAGGCCGGACAACCCCATATCTTAACTCGTTTAAGATATGGTCTCTTTTCACATCATATCTCATATGGCATTGTAGGCACTGATTTATATGGAACTTGATTCAATAGGTATGCTGCTGTCTCAAGCACATAACCCCAAAAGAAAACAAGCAACTTAGCGGTGCTCATCATAGAGCGCACCATATCTAATAGGGTGTGATTCTCCGCTCCGATACACCGTTGTGCTGTGGTGTATACGGAGGAGTGAGCTGAGAGAGAATCCCATTCTCTTTTAGATAGTCACAGAATTCCGTGCTCAAATATTCTCCTCCCCGATCAGATTGTAGGATTTTAATACTTTTACTCATTTGGTTCTCGACTTCATGCTTATATTCTTTGAATTTCTCAAAAGCTTCATACTTGTGTTTCAACAGGAACACATGTCCGTATCTTGAGATATTGTCAGTGAATGTAATGAAGTACGAGGAACCATCTCTGGCATGTGTAGACATGGGACCTCATACGTCACTATGTATCAGTCCCAAGAGTTTCGTAGCCCTTTCTCCGTCTCCAGCAAACGTGGTCATTTTGCCTTTGAGACATGACTGGCAGGTTTCATAAGATGAAAATTCAAAAGATTCAAATATCCATTCTTATCTAACTTAGCTAGTCGTGTCACATTGATATGACCAAGTCTATAATTCCACAAGAAGGACTTTTTTATTTCTGAACTTTTCCTCTTGTGTGTGCTCTGTACGTTGAAAACTGTAGTTTGATTTAGAACATATATGCCATTACATAGCGTTCCTGATCCAATCAACTTTTGATTCAGGAAGATGTTCACAACATTATCCTGTAATACAAAATTATATCCATCTTTACTTAATAAAGAAACTGATATAATATTGCATATCAGGTTCGATATGTAATAATATTCGTTCAGAATCAATGTATTACCATTTGGTAATATAAGGTGATATTCGCCAACTGTTTTGGCTGCAACATTTTCACCATTCCCTACTCTTACAGAATGATCACATATTCCCAGTTCTCTACCTTTCTTTAGCCTATATAACATATTACATATGTGGGATCCCAATCCGGTATCTAATACTCAGGACGTAGAGTGTACTGAGAAAAAGTTCTCGGTAACGAACACACCCGAAGAAAATGCATCAACTTGCTCATTCCTCATTTGGGTGGTGTGGGAATCCGGATATTCCCCTATTTCCTGTTCGGACTTATAACAATTATAAGTGGGAGCGGAACCAACATTCCCCAGCTCAGTATAATAAGCAGGTTCGGTCAATACACCCATATTATTATGTTGATTAAGGCCTGACATGGTCGCTACCTGGAGAGAGCGAGAGAGAAGAAAACACTTAGCGTATGCTCTTTTAAGATTAGATTGGTTATTATCTTATCTAATCAGGATGGCTCCCACTGTTTTTATCAAATCTTCCTTCAAACCCTAAAAAGTAAGACTAGCCGGGATTAATTACACCCTACAAGTTCGCCAATCTTTCGGCCAGGCCAGTGTTGGTACTTTGAGGGAGCTTCACCGTGCTTTCGCACGGACCTAATTAAAATAAAGCTCGTTTTCCCAGGGGCGTAACCACGTTAACACCTTTCTAGACACCTACTTGATCGGCTAATTTGTGTTGTGTAAAACTCTCCCAGGAGTAACTCTTACTCACAATGGGTATCGGGATCTAACTATCTCATAGAAGATATGCAATCTCATTGCAAATTTCAACACTAGAAATTCCCGATAATATTTTGCCCCTAACAACTTATGACCTTAACATAGTCAACAAATCATAAGTGCTAGCCAAGCTTAACCCGTCATTTCCTGATTGAATTAAACACACCCGTACGACCCTTAACATAGTCAACAAAGTCGTACGACTACCCCAATCCAATAGCATCATATGCTTTAGCAAATAATCACTAATTAACTACCGCACACTACGCCTTAACATAGTCAACAAACATAGCACGAATACTATGTAGCACTTATCTGAAATGACGGAGGGCTACGACAGGTTTTTAAGAAAACCTTTTGCGTAATGAACTTGATATCCTTGCAGAATCGAGTGATTTTTGAAACGGAGCTTTTTTAGGCTTTTGCTAGTTTTTCTAAAGAGGTCACTCCCGGTGAAGGGATCTCGGCTCTTTCCTCATCGAATGAGGTGTTGGATATTCATCAAGGAATACTGCTATACAAAGCAAGAACTAGAGAAGCAATCAAAAGACAAAACCGAGTGGGTTGTAGAATCTGCTAGCTTTTTGCTAAAGAGGTCACTCCCGGTGAAGGGATCTCGGCTCTTTCCTCATCGAATGAGGTGCTGGATATTCATCAAGAAATACCGCTATGCAAAGCAAAAACTAGAGCTACCCTTTTTGAAAATTTGATTCTACAACATCTTTAGGTTTCTTTCTTTTTCATTAATCTCATTAATGAAGTCCCTTTAATTATACTTCCTAAGCATCACAGAAGCAACGAAAATAGAATGTACGCTTATGCCATCCGCATTCACCATAGTGTCCCGTTATGCATCGTTAAGTTACTTAACTAATGTCATAGGGGCGGGACTAGCGCAGGTGCAAAACATAAGCAATATTTATTATATATCATATATATAATAACAATATTCGTCGCATCATATAAAGTGATCACATCACAGAATATCAGCAGCAGAAGTCCACATATGAAATATTGGATATAGTAGGAATTCCGTGTTTTAAATTGAGCCAATAAAATACACGGATTCCACGGTCCCACATCCCTAGACCCCTACGAAAGCGGCAAGCAACCTTACCAATTCTAGAGTTAGGTGACCCTATCTCGACTCCTCGAGATGGTCTCCTACTGGACTCTAGAACCCGGTTACTTGTGCTTCCCACCTTGGGTCTATCCTATTGCGGAAAAGTAAATAATATACATCAATGGTGACATCATCCTCAACCCGGAAGTGCCCCAATAAAAGAATATTACATATAAGTTTTTACATGAATGAAAATGAAAAACTCTCATCTCACATAAAAAAAACCCGGCTATTCAAACACGACGATTCAATATAACATATCACAGCAACACATGTCATCAACGTAAGTAAATATGCGTATCACAATTGTCATTGACGTATAGTAACGAAACATGCGATACCCCATATATTACACCTAAGGTCGCAGAAAAGAAAGTGAAAAACTACAACAATTGGAATCCGCAACACCTTAGACATCATAAACTCGAAATATCACATACTTCTGATTCCATGCTTAATCAAATGAATTTCTTAGACATCATAAACCCGGAATATCTCATATTCCGAATTTCATGCCTAATAATTATAAACCCCGCATTTTAGTCTCGTTATTGAAAACACTTTCCAATAACAAGTCGGGCAATTCAACAAGATTCCCGACATCCTGATCGAATACTCGTCGAAAACTTTAGTAGACGGCCGCACCCCCGATGGCATCGACAAAGTGCACTTAGGCGGAACACCACGGCCGCGAACACCCGGACGGATGCTTTTGACAACGGGGTTCTCCTATAGTCACTTGGTCAGGGCTATAGGGCGTGGTTATCTAGTAACGTTACCCGGCGAGTATCCGCGTACACTACGAAATTGCGACGGACTTTTGATCCTCATCAAAATCCCGTAGCAACCGATCAATTGAGACTAAATTGCTAGATTTATAAAATTCAAATTAGTTTTCACAAAACTAATAATTATGGATTCCAAATATTGTATCACATTCACAGATAGCTAGACGATGTTAAACATTTCGATCGAATCAACGAATTCTCGAAATTTCCCAGAGAGCTCAACACTTGAGCATAGTTAAAATATACCCAGAACATGCCACAGTACCAACAGACCAACCTGTAACATTTCAGAAATATAAAAATATTATTTTTGGAATTTAATATTAAAATAATATATTTCGCTAAAACTATTTGATTTGCGAATAGGGGTTTTTCGTAAAATGGTATAAGTATATACCAATATTGGAAAATAATCGGAGATTAAAATGATTTATTTATTATAATGATATTTATCGGATTTTGGCATTTTTATAAATTAATTATTTGCAAATTTCGATTAAAATCGATTAGTGCACTACTAATCGCGATTTGGCCAAATCCGTATTTTATGTTTTTCCATGGCTAGTGCACCATGTCATGTGCATGTTGTGTTTTTGTTTGTGACTTATGAATTTTGTGAGTTAGTGAAACAAAGAAAAGCAAAGGAAATGAAAAGAGAGAAGTGAGTTAAAAATGAATAACAAAAGGAGAAGAAAACAAAGAAGATATTTTGGAGATAAGAGAGTGAGCTTAAGAAAGAGAGTGGGGTTAAGAGAGAGAAGGTTATACTTGGCTGCCTCTTCATTCCCCCTCCATTCTCTTCTTCATAATTCTTCTTCATCTCATTCATCTCTCAACCTCCATGCATCATCTCAATTTCCTTCTTTAAACCTCATGCCACATTCATATAAAACATACACAAACTCATTCTAAACCCTTTAAACCATCCAAGTTTGGATTTTTAAGACTTTAGGCAACTTAAGAATTTTCCTAAGTTGCCAAATGAGGTAATCCCTTCACTTTTAGATTAGTACATGTGTTTATATATCCTAGTTTAGTTACAAATCGATTTAGTTTGGTTATGTGATCTTGGAAATTTCCAAGTTGATGTTAAGTGATAATTTAAGGTATAGTGAGTGTTTTAAGACCTTGGAGATCGTTCTATTGGCCAAGACCTGAGACTAGAACCCAAAACACGGAGTTAGAATTTCCCTGATATCGTATTTTGGGGTTTTTATGAGGGGATACTGAGATCTGCTATAACCCGGAGACCCTAAAAATTATTTAGCGAACATAGAGAGACGTGCAGGCAACCAGGAACCTACCCTAGAAACCCGAGCCCATTCCTTATTGTTCTAGCCGCAGATTTATTGCCTAGGGCAGCAATTTGCGGCCAAGTCGGGATGAAATGTGTTGATTCTTGGTCTGTAGCTCCCTTATGTGATATCTAGAGCAATCCCATATGCAAAATTGGCTAGTTTTACCTGAGTTGAAATCTGGGAGTGATTTATCATGTTGCTGAATTTCGTTTTCCGATTCTGAAAACCTGGTTTTTATATTTGATTTGGATTCTGTCGTTTGGCGTTTGTACGTCAACGACAAGGGTTATTTGGTTGTGTTTTCATGCGTAGGCTATAGGTTTTAACCTATGAGCGAACTGTGTGACGTATCGATTTTCGGATTTTGGTTTTAGTTGCATTGCGATTGTGTATTGATTGTAGGTACTTCACGTGGATTTCCGAGACAACGAAGCACATCGACTTCGGCTAAGCGAAGAGTTTAGCAGGTGAGAAGATTTATATCTACGGGAGAAGTTTGGTGGATGGCGTATAGCACCCCCGTAACCATTTGATATGGAAGATCGTTTTATAAATTATAATTTGATAAAGGATATTCTACGAACTTAAGATAACATGATTATAGGTTTAGAAAGAGATGATATGATAAAAGTTGATACTAATGAACATATATTGGCTTGATAATATGATATAGGTATATAAGATAATATGATGTGGATATTGAGATGATAGATATAGATGACTCAGATTGATATATGAGAATATGAAATGAGAAGTGAATCATGATAAATATGAATTGAAAGAGGACAAGTATGGGTTGATAATGATAGGATATGAAATCGAGATCGATATGAATTGAGATTAACTAGATATAACGTATATGCAAGATGACATGATATAAGATTGTTATAGATGTGTTATGTGATTGATAAGGTATGCCGTACGAGATTATAGATCCGTACCTTTGCTGGCGAATAGGATGATAGATTCCCTACTCTGTTTGTGACACCGTACGATGGATTACCGTACGCGATGCGTTTGCTAAATGTTTGATCCACGCTCATGAATTGAGAATGATGATCGAGGATATTGCGATACTTGATACTATGAGGCGGGATCGTTGACCTAAGAGGCTACCTTATTATAGTTCATGTTTATGTTGGATTATTCCTCATATGATACCTATCATGTTTCCAGTATTTAATATTATATGATATCAACTGCTAGTACACCTGCACAATTACCGTTGATGCGCATGTTATACGTAAACAGATTGCCGGCACACACACATTCATCATCGGTAATTGCATGCTACTTACACAGTAGAACTTCCCTATCATGATACTACTCTTAACCGTAAAAGTACGTTTATTGTTCAGTATTATCACTTGACATGCTTACATGATATACTCGATATGCTCATATTACTACTCTATGCTGCATACATCATACTTTATGGTTATATGCATTGAGATGCCATTTTTATGAGATCTCTGGATTTGAAAAATTCAGTTTAATTTCAAAGGAAATTGTGTAGTGTTTTAAAAATGCGGTTTCTCTTGATATGATATTTCCAGGTGTCCACCATGAGTTTTCTCGGTTCTAAGCAGTGAGTATACCCGATTCGAGGAGAGGTAAGCACCGTCTGCGGGTTTATGCTGGAACCGGTAAGGTACCCGGGGCAAGAAGACTCGTATTGTTAGGTGGTAAGCTTGGCAGGGGAGCACTACCTACCGGTGATTGTATAGAGCTCGGTGGATATCCGGAGGATACCGTTTTGGAGTTATGATATGAGATGGATATGAGGACCAATCTAAGGATGCGGCGCCTGAGAAGAGATAGATATGAGGGCCGATCTGAGTATGCAGCGCCTGAGATATGAAGATTTAGTGTCGATGCTGGACACGGGTTTTCATGATGTTTCGAGTGTTGGTGTTGGGTACTCAGGTTCCATAATTTTGATGTGTCTTTGATGGACACACGTGGTTGATATCCTCATATATATATACAGGCATATGTTTTCATGATGTTCGAGTGTCGGTGTAGGATACTCAGGTTCCATGATATTGTTTGTGTCGTTGATGGACACGTGGATGATATCCATATGTATACAGGCATATGATGTCGGATATTTATTTATATATGTCTGCTCGATTGTTGACATATATGCATACATGGTCACCCTAGATATCATAGTATTACCTTTAGGATGTAGTGACCTAGGAAATCGTTAATTTATTCGATTTTCTACTTGCTGATGTTTTCTACTCACGAGTTGGCAACTCACCCCCGTTGTGCCACAGTTCTTATACGTTTGACCGTTTAGGATCAGTTGCGGTATCGCTGGCACACAGCTTCATCCAGAATGTTTTGCTTTGATAGGTGGGACACATGTTGGATCGTGCCCACTCTCGTAATTTATACTCCGTTGTATCTAGATAAACTCCTTCAGATCAAAACAAATCAGAACTAGACATTGTATATTGGTAAACCTAGTCAGACTTGGGTTGTGCGAGACTCAGAGCGATGGGTTTATGATCCATTTTCTTGAGTTTTGATGTCTTGCTTCTTTATTTGTTCATTCTGGGTTGATCTTCGCCGTTGGGCGCCATATATATGTTATTGCGTGGTTGTGATTCCGCTGGTTGGCGAAGAGCTAGCTCCCGCTTGGGGATGCCTATATATTGTTGTGTATATAGTTTTGGATCAAAATGTACAAGGGAGGTGCTGCCTAAATTTTTAAAGACAAAACATGTTTTCAACTAGTATAACCCACTTGCATTTTCATGTCCTATTAGTTATGCATTTAAAGAAAAATATGATTCATTATACTTTTATTTCAAACTGCATCCCCACTATTTTCCGCAAAAAATTTTAGATTTTCTGTGTTTCGGCTTACATGATTTATGTCATGCCTTTAGACATTGCGTAATTTAAGCGCCGGTCATGTGTTAAATTATGGGTCGTGACACAACCGTAGAAGGGTCGACCCATGTCTCATACATGGCACCGCGGAACCGCCGTAAATAGCCCTATTTGGCCGCGGTTCCGCGGTCATGTAGTCAAGATTGGGTGTTGTTCTTCTAGAAGGTCCATAGAATTACCTGCATGATTTTTTGAATATTTTTAACATGGAAAAATCCAGCTTTTGGAAAATTTTCCAGAGAAAGGTGAAAATCGGGTATTCGGAGTTCGTTAGAACTTCTAACTTCGTCTAGACAATAATACTCGAGCTTAGCTCTGATATCACTGCTGAGTTTCATAGTACCCTAACTAGGATTAATGGGGCATCAAGTATGCAATTTTAAAAAACCTAGTGAGCTATGCAACCCATGCCAAGGATCTAACTAGAAAATTAGGAGTTAAGCTAGCATGTAAACAATTTTACATCTCAATGAACAAGGAATACAACCTTTATAGACCGGTCCTTCACTTCAAAAGCTCCGTGTAGTATTCTCTTCACTCCAAGTAGTGATCTCCCGGACTCTAGTAAGGCTCCACAAAGTGAAATGAACAAGCTTGCTTGAAGTCTTCGAAGCCGAAGATAATCTATGTCGAGGAGACACTAATTCAAGCTACCTCTTCACTAATTTGGAATTAGTGAAGCAACAACCTAAACTAAATGGTTAATCCAATGTAGGTTGATGAAGTAAGATTTTTTCTCACTTTAATTTATATATCTTGCTAATTTTCTTCACCTTGAGAAAAGCTAGAGAGCTCTTGGAGATGAAGAAGAAGATGAAATGGAGAATAGAATGAATCTCATGAGTGAGAATAGCAACCATGGGTGAGTTAATATCATATACTAACTCATGTAGAGACTAAACCATGGCAAAAAATAATGGTTGGGTTAATAAATATCTATAGTAAGACAAAATTAGTGGACTAAGTCAAAGGTTTCTATAAGCTTCCACTAAGCATCAACCATAAAAAATTTCCACCAATTTTGTATTTACTTTAAATAAATAAAAACCCAATTATCTTATGGAATGGTGTAAGTCTCATACACCCATGTAACATGTGTCATCAAGCATGGCATAAAAGGAAACATATACAATTAACATATATCACACACATATATATATATTAAATGTATACAAGTGAGATAAAGAAATTCTTTAATGAGCTAATATTAGTCAATGTAAATTAATATATCAAATATATAATTATACATTAAATTATTAAATCAACACTTGATTTAATAATCTGGCTATATTACATACAACCGACTAATATCATTTGTATCATCTTATCGAATCAACACTTGATTCGATAACCCGGCTATATCACATATAACCAACCGATATCACATATCGTGAGAATAGAATATGGTATCACATACACATATTAATCTCAATCCCGCACATATCACATATGTGCTCCTACTTCGTTTCGCCTGAGCCAGGAAACTTCTGTGTAGGACTCTAAAGACTCGTCAATACGCCGGCAGTAGTTGATGATAATATCAGTCACCCACAAGCCGTCAGCAGTACTAGCTGGACGACGGCTACCCTGGTATTGAGCAATCAGAAAATCAACAAGCAAGCCTGCTCATACTCCTGCGAATCCAATAAGTAACACTACCGTACGGTCCGGTTTCTTCGTCTGATATGTCGCATATCTAGTCTAGGAGTGGTAATCGTCAGACCCCAATAACTTGATAAGTCGTGCCGATATGAAGCTCATAATGGGTCGAGAAACTACTGATAACACTTACCAGTAAATCTCCATATCATCCCTAGCCAGGGACTTCCTGTTATGGCCAATCGAGCACAGCGCAATATCAACCCCCAATACCAGGAAAGACGAATTACCTCCTATCGCTCATTTGCCTCCATGTGACTCGAGACTGTACCCAAAAACCACCGTTGTGCATGTTCTCTTGAACGTGGTAAGTTGGAAATCAAAGCACAGTAGGAATCACACAAAACTCTATGACGATCTCGGGTCTACAGACTAACCTATACCAGTGTCACCAGAGAACTGCTATATGACGTTAGGTATAATACCATCTGGGAGTTCTCGGCGAGTCTTTTTTAGTATACCCAATCTCCACTGAGCACCCATATACTATCTTTGATATCAAACACTAATAGATGTGGGATCATCCATCGCCCATCATATGGGTTAAGAAGCGTATAAGCTAGTCTACTCTGGAATATCGATACCCCGTCTCGATATACCCTCGACTAGGAACAATTTAAAGGATGAACTTGTGGACTACCCTGGCCCCACTAGTATTTTCTGCATCATAATCCTGGTAGTCAAGTATATATCCTAAGGGTTTTACCAACATGTGAGAGCAAGACAGTATCACAATACAAGTCCACATGTTAAGATAAAAAGCATCCAGATAGCATACTATCATGTTGAGCAAGAAAGTCCTTTCTATATATGTCCAAGCATCCACTATAATATACAATCATGTGCAATAATGGCCTCTAGGGCATACATATAACTAACAAATACATATCACCCAACGATCCTGTAAGTCCATGCTACCTCTCCCGGTACTTTCGGGAATGCGGAATTTGGTAAAAAACGATTTTCTTAAAGATGGTAACATGGACCTAAAACCCGGATCTTGGTTAAACTTCTATCTAACATCCTAACTGAGAGTTTCTAGCTACTCGGTTAGGGGGTTATACCTAGCTTGTCTTGAACTCCTTCGTCTTCAAGCTCCGGTGGTGGTCCGATGGCTCCTTCTCGTCGTCTCCGTATGCCTAAGATAGATCCACTTGAAAGCTCCAACCTTTAGCTCCTTCTTCGTTCTTTGAAGAAACTAGTTCACTTGGTTTGCTAAACCTAGTGAACTAGAATGAGTAGAGAAGAAATAGAATGGGATTTTATCTATGGTTCTTGATTCTCAACTCATGAGACAAGAGAACCATAGATCAAGAGAGGGAGCAAGAGGTTGAGGGTGAGAGCAAGAAGAGAGCTCAAGAACAAGAGAGAGAATGAGCAAGAAAAGAATGAGAAACTCTTTTGTCTTTCACCCTCTCATAATCCAAAGTGATCATAACTCATCATATCAAAAAAGTCTTATGTGATGGTTTGAAGCAACCATAAGCTTATCATGTCATGCACTCATTTTACTCAAATGAGCAAGCAAGAAAAAGTCTTTGGCATGAAATGATAACCATGGTTATCATGATGGTCAACTAGTCAAGCCTAGTCAACCGGTCAACAAGTCAACAAAAGTCAACAAGTCACCAAAGTCAACAAGTCAACAAAAGTCAACAAGTCAACAACCATATCACCATAATACTTAATTAATATAATAGTTAATCACATATCATATTCTCATTAGGGTTGAGCATAATGTCAAATAGTCAACGGTCAACTGTCAACAACCCTAATGAGAATCCGCAGCCTCTGCCTCCCTGTCAACTGTGCATACACACCCGCATCCGCGTTCCGAGGAACACGAATGCAAACTGGATAAATCCAATCCCATAAGGCACACTAGGATCTGGCTTAAACCAAAGCCCGCTAGTGTAAACTGTCCGGACACTGTACGTGCACAAGTGCACGGATGTGACCGAACCCTGTCGCAAAACCATGCGACCTGTCGCAATACCATGCGACCTCTACTCTTTTGCCTAAAGGCGAAAAGCTTTCTGTGTGGGACTCTAAAGACTCGACACTACGCTGGCAGTGGGTTTAACCATAGACCGCAAGCGGCACTAGCTGTGCGTAACGGTCCCCAGGTAATGCCGACAAGAAGACGGACGAGGCGAAACCCATCTGAACTCCTACTGAGCCTAAGTGTGACATTCTCCGTACAGTCCGGTTTGTTCGTCTGATACATCGCATGGCGGGCCTAGGGGGCGGTAAACGTCAGTCCCCCAATAGCGGTACAAGTCGTGCCGGAGCGAAGCCCAAAACACCCTGAGATAACACTGGAAACCTACCAGTATATCTCGTTTGCCCTGGCCAGGGACTACTCGTGTAATGGCTCTCCTAGACACAGCGCGATGTCAACCCCCAATGCCGGGAGAGACGAATCCTGTCTAACCGTCACTGCCTCCAAGTGCTTCGGGACTGCACCCAACCACCACCTGTTTGCACGACTCCTTTGAGCCGTGGTAGGGTAGTGATCAAAGTACAGTGGGAACACACTCGAGGCGGAGTGACAGTGTCAAGTCAGCGGACTAAGCTGTACTCATGTCACCTGGGAACTGATAACTGACGATAGGTATAATACCAACTAGTCAGTTCCCGATGAGTCCTGTCCAGTGTACCCGTAACCTAACGAGCACCCGCATACTATCTCAAGTACGACGTACTGACGGCTGTGGGACAGACCGTCTCCCACACTGGGATGAGAAGCGCATGCGCTGGTCTACTCCGGAGTATCGATGCCCTGTCTCGATAGTCCTGCGACCAGGGACCTGCATAAGGATGTGCTTATAGATTACCCAGCCCCACTAGTGTGACGGCCATCACATCGCTGGTAATCAAGCAAAGATCCTAAGGGCTCTACTAATGTGTATAGGCGATATACAAAACAAACACATGTACACATTGAAGTAGAAACAAACCAAGTAGCATACTACTATTTTGAGCAAGATTGTCAATACAAGGTGAATATCCCAAGCTTCCATTAAGTAATATACATACTAGTATGATACAGTAATGGCCTCTAGGGCATATACACTAACAATCTCCCACTTGCACTAAGGCCATGTACTGGCGTATCGAAGACCTATCATCTCGATCAGCCGCTCGAACTGAGTTTGGGGCAAGGCCTTGGTGAATGGATCTGCAGTGTTATCTTCTGATTTTACTCTCTTTACCTCGATCTCCTGGCGATCAATGATCTCCCTGATCAGGTGGAACCGCCTCAAAATGTGCCTGGACTTCTGATGGGACCTTGGTTCCTTCGCTAAAGCTATAGCGCCGTTGTTGTCACAATACAGCGGTATTGGATCAACACTGGTAGGAACCACCTGAAGTTCCGTGAGGAACTTCTTCATCCAGACAGCTTCCTTTGCGGCATCGCAAGCAGCTATGTACTCCGCTTCCATGGTTGAGTCAGCAACGGTTTCCTGCTTGGAACTCTTCCAGCAAACCGCCCCTCCATTGAGGGTAAAGACATAACCCGACATGGACTTGGAGTCATCCTTGTCACTCTGGAAGCTGGAGTCAGCAAAGGCCTCAATCTGGAGGTCTTTTCCGCCATATACCAAGAACATCTCCTTAGTCCTTCTCAGGTACTTGAGAATGTTCTTTACTGCTATCCAGTGTTTCTCCCCTGGGTCTGACTGATACCGGCTTACAACGCTCAATGCGTATGCTACATCTGGTCTGGTACATAACATCGCATACATAATAGAGCCTACCGCAGATGCGTAGGGTATTGATGACATGCGAGCCCTTTCCAAATCAGTCTTGGGAGACATCTCTTTGGAGAGGGTGATTCCGTGACAAGCCGGTAGATTACCGCGCTTGGAATCTTCCATACTGAATCGTTTCAGTATGGTGTCGATGTACCTTGACTGTGAAAGTCCCAACATCCTTTTAGATCTATCACGATAGATCTGGATCCCCAGAATGTAGTTGGCATCGCCCAGGTCCTTCATGGAGAACCTCTGTGACAAGAATCCTTTGACTGACTGTAGCATAGGAATATCATTTCCTATTAGGAGAATGTCATCGACGTACAAGACAAGGAATACCACATTTCTCCCTACAATCTTACTGTAAATGCATGGTTCATCTGGGTTTTTGACAAAGTCGAATTCTTTGACAGTATCATCAAAGCAGATGTTCCAACTCCGCGATGCCTGCTTAAGTCCATAGATGGACTTGAGCAACTTGCACACTTTACCGCTGCTCCCACTCTGATTGAATCCCTCTGGCTGATCCACATAGACGCACTCTTCTAAATTTCCATTTAGGAAAGCCGTCTTAACGTCCATCTGCCAGATCTCATAATCGTGGAAGGCAGCAATGGCAAGAAGGATCCGAATGGATTTAAGCATGGCTACCGGAGAAAAAGTCTCGTCATAGTCCAAACCAGGTCTTTGACGAAAACCCTTTGCAACGAGCCTAGCCTTATAGGTTTCAACCTGCCCATCTACACCAATCTTCTTTCTGAAGATCCATTTGCAGCCTACGGGTTTTACCCCTTCTGGAGCAAAGTCCAAAGTCCAAACTTTGTTGGTGTACATGGACTCCATCTCGGTCCGCATTGCATCCAGCCATTTTACCGAGTCACCGCTCTGAATGGCTTGCTGGAAGCTAGTAGGCTCATCATAATCTATGATGCAATCCTCTCTATCCCCGTCTACGAGAAAACCGTAGTATCTCTCGGGCGGATGAGACTGCCTACAACTCCTGCGGAGCGGCGTAGGAATGTCCGGTTCCCCTGAACCTTCTGGTTCTACTAAGGTTTCAGTAATAGCTTGTGGTTCTGGAATTTCTTCCAGTTCTATTGCGCTCCCACTTATCTGATTTTCTAAAAACTCAGTTTCCAAGAAGCGGGCATGACGAGAAACAAGGACTTTTTGCTCCTCTGCGTAATAGAAAAGATACCCCTTGGAGTTCTTTGGGTATCCCACAAACTTGCACTGTACTGAGCGTGCCTCGAGCTTGTCCGCATGCTGCTTTTTTACAAAAGCCGGACATCCCCATGTCTTAAAGGATTTAAGACAGGGTTTCTTCCCACTCCACATCTGGTATGGTGTGGTAGGCACTGTCTTAGTAGGAACTTGGTTCAAGAGATGTGCAGCTGTTTCCAGTGCATAACCCCAGAAAGATCGCGGTAACTCAGCCTTACTCATCATGGAACGAACCATATCTAGTAGGGTTCGATTCCTTCTTTCCGATACACCGTTGTGTTGTGGTGTGTATGGAGGAGTACGCTGAGAGAGAATTCCATTCTCTTTTAAGTAGTCCAGAAACTCGGCACTCAAGTATGCACCACCTCGATCCGATCTTAGGATCTTGATACTTTTGCCTGTTTGTTTTTCTACTTCATTCTTATATTCTCGAAATTTCTCAAAGGCCTCGGATTTGTGCTTCATTAAGAAGACATGTCCAAACCTAGAGAAATCATCTGTGAAAGTAATGAAGTATGAATAACCGCTTCGTGCATGTATAGACATTGGACCACACACGTCACTGTGTATAAGTCCCAAGAGCTCGCTCGCTCTTACTCCGTGTCCAGTGAACGGAGTCTTTGTCATCTTTCCCATGAGACAAGATTCACAAGTGGCATAAGACTGGTACTCGAACGGATCCAAGTATCCTTCTTTATGTAACTTAGTCAACCGTGTCTCATTGATGTGACCCAGTCTACAATGCCATAAGAAAGCCTGATTTAATTCTGGAGACTTTCTTTTAAGTGTGTTCTGGACACTGAATATCTGAGCTTGATTCAATACGTATATACCGTTATTTAATGTACCTGACCCAATCAGTGCTTGATTTAGGTGGATGTTTACTACATCGCTTACAAAAGCAAAATCATATCCTTCCTTAGAAAGTAAGGATACAGATATGATATTGCAAGTCGCACCTGGTACATACAAACAGTCACGCAGAATCAATATCTGCCCAGTTGTCAGTCCTAGGTGATATTCCCCTACGGATACAGCATCCATGCTCATTCCGTTAGCAACCCTGAGAGTCATATCACCTTTCCTGATAACCCTACGGTTTCTCAGACCCTGTAACGAATTACAGATGTGAGATCCTGATCCGGTATCCAATACCCAGGAAGTAGGGTTAACTGACAAACAGTTCTCAATTACAAACACACTCGAAGCCGAAGCCACAACATGCTTCGAATTCTGGCTACTGGCTTTACAAGCCCTGCAATCTCTCTGCCATAGTTCATTCCCGTTACAATAGGAACGTCCTTCTTTAATCATATCCAGTCCCGAAACTTTTGCCCTTGTTTTTCCTTTTTCTTCCCTGGTTTCTTTCAGGGTATAAGCAGAGGGCAGGGACTGTAGAATTAGGTCAGTACTTGACCCATTCTCCAACGTGGTCTCCAGGTCCGTGAGCTTAAAATAGCTGGTCTCTGTAAGGATGTTGCCCCCTACAGATGACCCGACAGCCAACCTCGCTTGAAGCAATTCGTTCGAGGTCTCATATCTTGCGATACGAGATTGCTCTCCATATAAAACTTTGTTATGGAGGAAGATAGAAACTGAGTCCATCTTCTCGTGCTGCCTCTGGTTTGCACCATTAACTGAGGCTAACACGAGGCACTTGGCTTTCGCACAATCCTTTTCCGGTGTCCTGCGGATGTGAACATCCGTGACAGGGGAAACTGGACCTGAGACAGCAGGGATTTGATTAGTTAAGAGGTGTCCCAGCTTGTCATGGGCAATGGACATCTGGACAGACCTTTGCCAGTCATAACAGTCAGGTTCAGTCATATTTTTATCTAGATGTAACCTAGGTGCGGTCACAGGGTCGCTGCAATTAAGAGAGAGAAGAAGAAACACTCAGCATGATGCTCTTGCAAGTTTAGAGTGGTTTTTAGTTTGTCTAAACAGGATGGCTCCCACTGTTTCTCGAATCCCTCCTCAAACCATAAAGGAAGAATTAGTCGGGATCAATCCCACTGCACAATACTTGCTTAACCGTTCAGCCAGGCCGGTGTCGGTACTTCGAGGGAGGTTTTCCAACGCTTTCGCGAAGTTCCTTAATTAAAGAACCTCTTTTCCCTGGGGGCGTAGCCCCGCTAACACCTTTCTAGGCACCTACTAGGTTTATAGCATTGATCGTTTAGTGAGAAATTTCCCGAGGAGTAGCATATACTCACAGTAGGATCGGGATCCAAATATCATCGCGTGAAGAAACTGAAGGAATCCTACCAGAATCATCACACTCCAAATGGTATGCAAATCTAGCAAGTTTCAGTGCTTATGAAACTCCCGATGTATATTTTTTCCCCATGCTCTTATGACCTTGACTAAGGCCAACAAATCATAAGTCACATGTCAAGTTCTACCCGTCGTTGTCCAGGTTAATTTGAATCCACCCGTATATACCCTTGACTAAGGCCAACAAGGTAATACGACTGTCCCAAACCAACGCATTCTATCTATGCAACATATGAATACCCACCAGCTACCAAACACTGTGCCTTGACTAAGGCCAACAAGCACAGCTTGAATACTGTTGAATATTCATATGAAACGACGGAGGGCTACGAATGGTTTTGGCGAAACCGTGAACGTAGTGAACTTGATTTAGTCGATGGAACGAGATAGTTTTTAAATGGAGTGGCTCAAACTCCGCATTTTAAAAGTTTGTTTTGAAAAGAACCGAGTGGTTTTTCGAAAATGTTCCAACGACTTATACTTGGTTTATTTTCTTGCATTAGTTCTTTTAATGCATGTTTTGCTTGCATTAGTTCTTTTAATGCGTGATATTCTTGCATTAGTTCTTTTAATGCGTCCCATCATTTAATCCTACCATTGCAGAAAACAACCAAAATATGACGTACGCTTATGCCATTCGCATTCGCCACGGGGCCCCGTCATTACCCGTTAGGTTACTTAACTAACGACAGAGCGGGGGCTGGGCTAGCGCGTCTGTAAAACATAAGCAACGCCTAAATATTATCATATATAGATATACTGCAATGATAAACATTTCAGATCACAGATAAATGCATTGGATATACTAGGAATCTGTAATTTGTACGAGCCTGTAACAAAAACAGATTACACGGTCGCGGTGAATAGCCAACACCCCACCCAAGACCCCTACGGGTGCGGCAAACTACCCGCCAAGTACCCGAAGCGTAGCAACCTCCCTCATCTCCATGAGTAGGCCACTCGACACTTCGGCATACCCGGTAGTTTGTGCACCCCCTCCATGGGTCTATCCTAGGAGCAAAAACAGTAAAAAGAAATTATACAATGACGGCTACAACTCCGACCCGGTTGTGCGGCCATACAAATAATTATTACATCAATTTACAAATTTACATGAATTGCAAGAAAAGAAAACTCTCGTCTCACAACCCCCGGCTATTCACCCGCGACAATCCAACATATTTATATACACATTCCAGCACATTACAGATCATGTATAACCCCGACCAATCGACTTATAGCGATTAGCCGACGTTCAATACATGCATCACATTACAGAAAACCCGTTAGCTCAAGTCTTATAGAAGTTCGATCAAAAATACGGATTTTCGGGACCCCAAAAAAGAAATTTTCGTTCTGGAAAATCTGGGTTGAAAATATATATGCTAAAAATCCCAAAATACCCCCAAGAAAACACTGCACCAAAACGTTTCCTCTGCCGAGTCGACTCGGCCGCGGTTGCGCGGCGGGAGCGTGCTCCCACCGCAGAACCGCGGCCATTTGACTCGAACGTTGGAAAAGTTTTGGTGGGTGCCTACAGAAAAGCCTGAGCCAATTTTAGGTGTCAAAATAATCAACTTTTGAACAGTAAAAAATTCGACAGAAACTGCAAATTTTCGGGGTTCGTTTTCGGGACTTTTTCGTTGATCGATCTTCTAGTTACTTGCAAACATGTTAGATAGAGTTTAACTAGGCTCTGATACCACTGTAAGTCCATGCTACCTCTCCCGGTACTTTCGGGAATGCGGAATTTGGTAAAAAACGATTTTCTTAATGATGGTAACATGGACCTAAAACCCGGATCTTGGTTAAACTTCTATCTAACATCCTAACTAAGAGTTTCTAGCTACTCGGTTAGGGGGTTATACCTAGCTTGTCTTGAACTCCTTCGTCTTCAAGCTCCGGTGGTGGTCCGATGGCTCCTTCTCGTCGTCTCCGTACGCCGAAGATAGATCCACTTGAAAGCTCCAACCTTTAGCTCCTTCTTCGTTCTTTGAAGAAACTAGTTCACTTGGTTTGCTAAACCTAGTGAACTAGAATGAGTAGAGAAGAAATAGAATGGGATTTTATCTATGGTTCTTGATTCTCAACTCATGAGACAAGAGAACCATAGATCAAGAGAGGGAGCAAGAGGTTGAGGGTGAGAGCAAGAGGAGAGCTCAAGAACAAGAGAGAGAATGAGCAAGAAAAGAATGAGCAACTCTTTTGTCTTTCACCCTCTCATAATCCAAAGTGATCATAACTCATCATATCAAAAAAGTCTTATGTGATGGTTTGAAGCAACCATAAGCTTATCATGTCATGCACTCATTTTACTCAAATGAGCAAGCAAGAAAAAGTCTTTGGCATGAAATGATAACCATGGTTATCATGATGGTCAACTAGTCAAGCCTAGTCAACCGGTCAACAAGTCAACAAAAGTCAACAAGTCACCAAAGTCAACAAGTCAACAAAAGTCAACAAGTCAATAACCATATCACCATAATACTTAATTAATATAATAGTTAATCACATATCATATTCTCATTAGGGTTGAGCATAATGTCAAATAGTCAACGGTCAACTGTCAACAACCCTAATGAGAATCCGCAGCCTCTGCCTCCCTGTCAACTGTGCATACACACCCGCATCCGCGTTCCGAAGAATACGAATGCAAACTGGATAAATCCAATCCCATAAGGCACACTAGGATCTGGCTTAAACCAAAGCCCGCTAGTGTAAACTGTCCGGACACTGTACGTGCACAAGTGCACGGATGTGACCGAACCCTGTCGCAAAACCATGCGACCTGTCGCAATACCATGCGACCTCTACTCTTTTGCCTAAAGGCGAAAAGCTTTCTGTGTGGGACTCTAAAAACTCGATACTACGCTGGCAGTGGGTTTAACCACAGACCGCAAGCGGCACTAGCTGTGCGTAACGGTCCCCAAGTAATGCCGACAAGAAGACGGACGAGGCGAAACCCATCTGAACTCCTACTGAGCCTGAGTGTGACATTCTCCGTACAGTCCGGTCTGTTCGTCTGATACATCGTATGGCGGGCCTAGGGGGCGGTAAACGTCAGTCCCCCAATAGCGGTACAAGTCGTGCCGGAGCGAAGCCCAAAACACCCTGAGATAACACTGGAAACCTACCAGTATATCTCGTTTGCCCTGGCCAGGGACTACTCGTGTAATGGCTCTCCTAGACACAGCGCGATATCAACCCCCAATGCCGGGAGAGACGAATCCTGTCTAACCGTCACTGCCTCCAAGTGCTTCGGGACTGCACCCAACCACCACCTGTTTGCACGACTCCTTTGAGCCGTGGTAGGGTAGTGATCAAAGTACAGTGGGAACACACTCGAGGCGGAGTGACAGTGTCAAGTCAGCGGACTAAGCTGTACTCATGTCACCTGGGAACTGATAACTGACGATAGGTATAATACCAACTAGTCAGTTCCCGACGAGTCCTGTCCAGTGTACCCGTAACCTAACGAGCACCCGCATACTATCTCAAGTACGACGTACTGACGGCTGTGGGACAGACCGTCTCCCACACTGGGATGAGAAGCGCATGCGCTGGTCTACTCCGGAGTATCGATGCCCTGTCTCGATAGTCCTGCGACCAGGGACCTGCATAAGGATGTGCTTATAGATTACCCAGCCCCACTAGTGTGACGGCCATCACATCGCTGGTAATCAAGCAAAGATCCTAAGGGCTCTACTAATGTGTATAGGCGATATACAAAACAAACACATGTACACATTGAAGTAGAAACAAACCAAGTAGCATACTACTATTTTGAGCAAGATTGTCAATACAAGGTGAATATCCCAAGCTTCCATTAAGTAATATACATACTAGTATGATACAGTAATGGCCTCTAGGGCATATACACTAACAGATCCTTTATAATATCATATCATATACCATATCACGGCTCAATCACTTATCAACATCTCACTGCATCATGCCCGATCATATCGACTCATCACCTCATATCACATGCTATCCTCATCATCCGTGTGTGTCTGTGTTTGTGTATACTCACACACACACACACACACACACACACACACATACACACACAAGAAATCAAGTGTGTGTGTGTGTGTGCGTGCGCGTGCGTGTGTGTGTGACTACGTAACCTGTGATTCACCACCAATGTAATCATCCTTCGGATAGGTCTTCCTAGATCAACCTAATCTAACCTAAGGTCTTCTGAATACCCTATTCGCTAAGTATCCAATATCGCATCCAAACTTACTAATACAGCAATTCTCTATTCCACTATTGCGGGGGTGCTATACGCCATCCACCCGAGTTCCTCCGTAGATATACATCTACTCACCTCGACCCTCACTTGCCGAAGTCAATGATGCCACGCTCTTCTTTGTTGTCCGAATTCCATGTGAAGGTGCCTACATAGATAAAGACATAGAATCGTAAATAGAAATTGAGTATGTAAACCAAAACGGCACACAAAACACACATAGGTTAGAACCTATTGTCTATGCATGCAAGAATAATCAAACAACTCCCGATATCGACGTACAAACGTCAAGTGACCGAGATAAAACATATCATCAAAACTTAAGTCATTTAAAAATCACGAAACAAAAACAGCAACTAAGAAAGACTAGTCCCAGATTTTGACTCAGGTAATATAAGGCTAAACAAACAATACAGGGGATAGCTTATGAGGTTAGTGAGCTACAGGCCAAAACCCTACACCAAACTCCATCATTGGCCTGGCGAAAAAGCAAGAATGTCCGGTCTGGCCGGCCATAACAAGGAGATTTTACTTCGACATTGGGTGGTGGTCTTACAGAGTTCTAATTTGGTCTCCGGGTTTGTTTGATTTTCTTACAAGGTTCCCAATTTGCTCCAGGTTTCCTGTAGACATCATAATCCAAGAAAACCGACATCGGGAAATCTCAGTTCAAGGTCTTAGGGTTTTACCTCAAGAATGATCCATAAAACCAGCACTACATGGTTCAAAAACCTCAACTAAACCTCAAAAACACTTTCACAACTCATAATATCCTCCTAACCTCATCTTGGAAAATTTCAATATCACTAAACCTCACTATATCAACTCTATACTACAAGAGAAGTTAAATAAACACAATTATTAAACTAAGAGTGTAGAAAATACCTCATTTGGCATCTTAAGAAAATTCTTGAGTTGCTCAATGTTTTCAAGGTCCAAACTTGAGGCCTCCATAGGGTTTGTAGTGATGTTGTGGTCATTTTTTGTGAAAGATGCATGGTGTTTTAGTATGGATTTTGGGGTGGCCATGGGTGGTAGTGGAGGTGGAGGATGTGAAGAGGAAATAAAGAAGATGAGGATGAAAGAATGAAGGGAGTAAAGAAATGGCTAAGGGTTTTTGTAGAAGTTCACCCCACCCCACCCCCCCCACCCCTCTCTCTTTCCCTCACATGACACAAGTCACCTCACTCTCTCTCATTTACTTTTTCTTTTCCCTTTTCTTTTTATTTTAAACTTAAAACAAATCATTGAAAAAAAAAAGAACCATGGTGCATATAATTAAAAATGTAGCAAGTATTTGTAACATACTTAGTTGCATGCCATGCACATAAACCGGATCAATGTATAATTAGTAAAATACTATTCGAGTTTAGTAAGTAACCTATTTACAAATAATTGTATAATAGTTCATAAAATGCCTAAATCATATAAATACCTTCATATCAATAATTATTATTAATTCCCCGATTATTTTCCAAATTATCGGTATATAATTATACCCTTTTATTAAAACTAATCCTCATACTTAATAATTTTCGTAGAAATTATTATTTTAATTATTTAATTTCCTAAAAATAATATTTTATTTTCTGAAATGTTACAAGCTGGTCCCACAGCTATTGGTGTTTAACACCGAAGATTGTATACATGTGCTCATTAGTGAATGAGTTTCACTTGACAGACTCACCGAGAACTCTTAGATGATATTATACCTATTGTCAAATAGTAGTTCTCTGGTGACATGAGTACAGAGTAGTTTTTTGACCTGAGATCGTCATAGTGTCTTGTGTGTGTTCCTACTGCACTTTGATTACTACCATACCGCAGCTTTAAAGAGCCATGCAAATAGATTTTAGCTGGGTACAGTCCCGAAGCACATAGAGGCAGTGAGTGATCGAAGGGATCAGTCTCTCCTGGTATAAGGAGTTGAAGCCGCACTGTGTTTGATTGATTGTAACCATAAGCCCTTGGCCAAGGCGGTTGAGATAAACTAATAAGTGTTATCAGTTGTATATTAGATGGTTATGAGTTTGCCATTAGCATGACTTATTGGGTTATTGGGGTCTGACAGTTTCCACCCCCTAGACTTAGTATCAACACTCTCAGACGAAAAGACCAGACAGTACGGTGATTTTCACTGATAGACTCTGTTGGGTACGGATGAGCTTACTTGTCGACATTTCTTTTGACAATACTTGGGTAGCCGTTACGTGCAGCTAGTACCGTTGACGTGCTTGTGGGTTAATCCGTGAGGGTATTGATCTGAAAGTGTTTCAGATTCAATCAGATGTGATCCTAATCTACTGCCAACGTATTGTTGAGTTTTTAGAGTCTCACACAGAGGTTTTTCCCGCTTAGGCGAAACGATATAGTATGCGTATGGTGATACGTGCGGGGGTTCGATTAAACATGTGTATTTGATACACAAACTTTAATCGGACGTTTGATAATACTAGTCAATTTATTATAAACTCGGATTATTAAATCAAGTGTTGATTTAATAATAAAAAATATATATATTATAGTATTATGTTCTCTCTCTCTCTCTCATTGCTATTTGTATGTGATACAAATACTTGTGTGTGTGTGTGTGTGATACGTATAATAATATATTGTGTATATGATACACATACCCTTCTAGAAGTTTGTTGTTTGTATATGATACAAATACATGTGTATGTATATTATACGTATACTATTATATAAATGTATGTGATACATTTATCTTTTCTAGAAGGGACAATGTATATGATGCATATACTCATATATTGTGTACATGATACACGTACCCTTCTAGAAGTTTGCTATTTGTGTGTGTGTGTGTATGTGTGTGTGTGTGTGTAAATGTATCTGATACATTTATCTTTTCTAGAAGGGACACATCATTTCTTTATTTATTAATAAAGAACTGAGAATATTATAGAGAGGTATGGTCATGCATGCTAGATATATCGCATTATTATATTTGATATAATAAAATATACTTGTTATCTCTTGATTTTTTCCCTCATTCTTTCATGCTCTTTCTCTCTCTTCATTTTCATGAGAGAAAAGACAGGAAAATAGAGAAAAATAGAGAGAGTGATCACTACATCTCTTCCTCTCACCATCCAGCAAATTTTGAGAGCAAGTTACTTCACAAAAGTGTGGTTTTTGATGAAGTTGAAGTTTGGGTTGGGGTTTTCTTCGAAATGGATCATCTTCGGTTAGGAGGTCCACTTGCAAGCTCGATTCTTATGCCATGGGGTCTAGCTTAGGTCTTCCACTAGGCGAGTGGACATGCTACAAAAGTTGTGGTCCTCCTAAACCCTATTTATTGCTCTCTAGTTTGTTACAACTATAAGTATTTGAATGATTTTGGGATTTGTATTTGGTGCTATACTCTTGATATTTTTTGTTCACTATTCCGCCGCGGTCCGCAAGTGTTGCGACCCTAGCACCAAATACTAAAACACTCCACCACAAATTGTATAGTCTATCTGGATGTTTCCCAAAAATATCATGATAATAATTATTGAACACCTCGCTGATATCCTCCTCATCACTAATTTCTGATCCTTACCATAAGATATTACTGATGTTGTTACATTATTTCCATCCGTTAGCAATTGAATGGGAAAATGGGAATTACAATCGCCTTCCTTCAACCACTGCACTCTTGATCTTTACCTCCACATTATTTCTTCTTTGTTGCATATTTTAAATAAATCATATTTTAAAGAAATTCTTCTTATGAAGTCACTTTAAAACAATGGATTTAATTACTCTCTTCGATCAAGCTTACCAATACTACTTTGCAAATTTAATTTCTATTTAAGAATATTACTAAAATTATTACTGCTCTATTTTTTTCAATTATCTCTAACATGCCTCAATTTGTTAAGAAATTTTTGAGTAACACTCCTATCTTTTGTTGGCTATAGTGCCCTCAAGTCAATTATTGGATCGCAGGCAAGCGATTGCGATGATTGAGGGAGGACCTATACGGATAAAACAGTCTTACTCGAGATGATAATATGCTATCGGGTTTGTCTTTATCATCATGTACATACATCAGGTGATATTATAGATCACTATTACATGTTGATAAATCCCATAGGATTCTTGCTAGACTACCAGCAGTATGATGGCAATCTTATACGTGAGAGTTAGGTGGTCTATAAGCACATCCTTAAATATCCCTGGTCGTGGGAGTTTCGAGACTGTGTATCGATACTCCAGAGTAGAATAGTGTATACTGATCGAGACCCCAACGAGGGGCGGTGGCCGGTCTCATAAGCCATTGGTGTCAGTTTGTTCACTTAAGATGTATACAGGTGTTCATTGGGTTATGAGTACACAGGACGGACTCGCCAAGAACCTGCTGGTTGGTGTATATCTATTGTCAGATAGTAGTTCCCATGTGACATGTGTACAGGTTAGTCTTTGACCTGAGATCGTCATTTGTCTCGTGTGAGTTCCCACTGTGCTTTAATTACTACCCTACCATGGCTCAAAGAAGTCGTGCAAACAAGTTTTAGTTGGGTACAGTCCCGAGGCATATGGAGGCAGTGAGCGGATCGTCAGGGGATTCTTCTCTCCAAGTATTGGTGGTTGATGTCGCGTTGTGCACGGGTGTCATGACGTGAAGGTATGAAACGTGACCGGCACTTAAATTACGAAACGTCTAAAGGCGTAACGTAATCTAAGTAAGCCGAAGCCCAGAAATCTAAACCATTTAAAAGAAGAAGTGTAGGAAAACAAGTTTAAAAGCAACGTCAAATTTCTTAAAAATTTCGGCAGAGTCTCCTTTGTAAAAACTAGCCCCAAACGGGTACAAACAAGAATAATATATACAAACAATAAAAAGGCATCCCCAAGTGGGAGCTAGCTCTACGCCAAAAGGCGGAAATAACCACACAATGCACTAAAATATACAACGCCGAAGGGCAAAGCTCAAAACTCAAAAGAAAACCAAATCCACCAGAAAATCATAATAATACAAGCGCGACTCTAAGGTCGAAAGAATAAGCAACCGGTCTACTAAATCTACCAATAATACAAGTCCGGTTGATGGAGCTTACTAGATACAAATGAAATAATAAAAGTACAACGGCGGTCCTGATACAAGTGAACCAACCTACCAAGCAAATCACCCTGAATGAAATGATGTGCCAGCAACCTGCCAAGGAAACCTGTACATCGAATCCTGTAAGAAAAATTTAGCACAACGGGGGTGAGTTGCCAACTCGTGAGTAGAAGACATCTGCGAGTAGAAATCGCTTGCACGACGCTATCCTAGGTCATAATAATATACTTAATATATCACTAGTCATCTAGTAGTGGAAGGGTAATAATCTATGCGTAAGTGCAATACTCAGTGCTCGTGTCAGTGCCTCAAGTAGTAACATGTCATGTGTATGAGTATGCATGCACCATGAATGTAAAATAATCAACCGTGAAATCTGGATATATCTGTATAAGAAATCCTTAACTTTTATCATAGTAAAATTTGTATGGTAATCTGAAACATCATCAATAAAATCTATGGAAATCCGTGTCAAGTATCGACACAAAACATGTAAATCTCAAAGTCTCAATACCTCATAGTCTCAATATCTCGAGCTTCGTCAGTCCAGATCGGCCCATATCATCAGATCTCACGACAACGGTCGGTATCCTCCGGATATCCGCCGCGCCAGACATTACCGATAGGTAGTCTTCCCCTGCCAGGCTCATCGTCTATAACTCAAGCTTCTTGCCCCGGGGTACCATATCGGGCCCACCATGTACCCGAGATGGTTCATCCACTCCTCGAATCGGGTCTTGAAATCCAACAGAAAACATGAAATCTCATGGTGGACGACACATACATCACGAGAAAACCGCAACATGTATTTTAAAATGAGAGGGGGGAGAGAGAGAGAAGTTATTATATATATTCTTGCGGTTTTCCCCAAAATCCAGAAATCTCATAGAAATCCAAAATCTCAAAATCATGTGTAAGTAAATAATGAGTATCGGCATAAGCCTCACAATACTGCATGATAATATGAATATGTGAATACATGAAGTGTCTAAGTAATAAATGAAATGTTTAAACTAGCACATGAGGGTAATCACACAATATTATACTGGACTAGCATTTAGCTGATTATATCAATAAAAGATAATATGTTCTAAAGTGTACGTGACATGGCAATTACCGATGATGATGTGTGTGAGCCGGCAAATAAGTGTACGTGGATTATGCGCATCATCGGTAATGGTGCTGGTGTCCTAACAGGCAGAGTTTCATATTAGCTAAAGAAACATATGTATGAACATGCAATGCGATGATTACAATATGAATATAAGGGTGAATGTGTATTAACCGCACATTTAGAATATACATATCTAACTACAAACTATATGACTTGAGTCTAAACTAGTATCTATCTAACCCACTAAAAAACTAAACTAAAGAAACTAGTCGATAGGAAATAAGAATCCACCTAAAGACTGAGTCGATATCTTTAGCAGTCGGCGATCCAGCCTCAATAGCGTCACGTATGTAGTACGACTTTCTCGAGTCAAGAGTGCGGATCAATCATCACATCTATGCCTCGTACGGTAAAATCTATCGTACGACCTCCTAAAATAGGGGTACGAGTCAACTATCACATATATACATCATCATTCATATAGTATCATCATCAAACAATATCATGATCAAGGGTACTGTACTATAATCGCATACATCCCAATATCATCAAATATATATCATCGTCTATGTAAATATACATCGTCAAATGATCCACTAAAATGTCATGTCATATATCATATCGTGATTAAGTCACATATTACCATCCGGGTTCTATTCTAGAGTCTCATTCGTTTAAATGTCATCTACACATATCATCGTTTATATATATCTCATTACCCAACGATCCTCTAATATCGTAACACATTTCATATCATATCTCGGTCATATATCCAATATCTCATGGCATCATGCCCGATCTTATCGACTCATCCCCAAGTATCATATAATACCCTCATACCACATGTATATGTTGTGTGTGTGTGTGTGTGTGTATACCTACACACATTCCTATATACATATATATACACACACATATATACCAAGTCAAGTTTATGTGTTTGCGTGTGTGTATCTACAAGAAACCTACGAATTCGAATTCCCTCCTAGGCAATCATCCTCTGGTTAAGTCTTTCTAAATCAGTCTAGTCCAACCTAAAGTCTTCAATAGGACCTTACTCGCCATGAATCTAAGGTCACGTCCGACTTCCTAATAACAGTACGTAATATCCTTATTCTACGTTTGCGGGGGTGCTATACGCCATTCACCCGACTTCCCCCGTAGATATACATCTACTCACCTGGTCCTTGTTTGCCGAAGTCGATGCCGCCATCCTCTTCTTCATCGTCCGAAGTCCACGTGAGGGGTACCGATACGCAAACATATATAATATCGTAAACTAAAATCGTGGACAGAACCAAAACAGCGCACGAAACGCGCATAGGTTAAAACCTATGACCCGCTCATTCAAAATGACCAAATAACGCTCGACATCGGCGTACAAACGCCGATTGATCAAGATAAAACACAAACGTGCAAATCTTAGTTCCAAAACTCACTAATTATAATATACAATAGATTGCAACTCATCGAAAACTCAAAATAAATCAAATCAGTTTATTTCCGAAAAACTAGAAAGCGTCAATTAACCGTTTCACTTCAAAACTTGATGTTTAAACGAAACTAACGGCCATAATATTCACCAAATATCATAACTAGGATATATAAACCATTCCTACAATTTATCCTCATCAATTTGTATTGAATTGAAAAGTCTAGTTTGCAAAAATACCAAATTTTAATACTTTTTACAGAAAAATTCACAATTCAACAACTAAGCTAGATTTTGCATATTTTAAATTGTTAAACCACTCATAGATACCTTAATAATGCACTAAAAATCCTAACTAGATTTTAATCTCACAATTAAATTAATTTCTAAAAACCTAGTTAGCAATTTAGCATACACTACTACAAATAAGGGTTGCCCCTACGGATAAATCCGTAGGGGCAACCCACTGCCCCTACGGATATATGCGTAGGGACGAAAAAATACACCGTAGATGCAAAGGCCGCAGGTGCAAGTTGAGGCCCTGAACTTGCCCCTACGGGCAAATTCTTGTCCCTACGGATTTCTGTGTAGGTCCTGTTGCCCCTACGGATTAAGCCGTAGGGTATAAGATTTTATATTATTTACGGTTTTTTAAATATATTACTTGTACCTACGGACATGTCCGTACGTCCATGTACTACCCCCTACGGATATGTGCGTAGGTATGTTTCCGTAGGGGCAAAATATCAGGATTCCTGATATTTGGCCCCTACGGATAACCCCTAGATGTCCAGTCAACTGCTGCGCCTCAACGCATTTCGGAGTAAAAGGAACTGATTGACCAAGGTCTTACAGAAGAAGCTGCTAGAGGCCGTAGGGGAGTGGCAGTGGCCCCTACGGCTATGTCCGTAGGGGCATTCCCAACCCCCTGGCACTGAGATCAGGGGGGAAATATCAGTTACTGCTGATATTTTTCCCCTACGGATATATCCGTAGGGGTAACATGTGTGCCTACGGATTAATCCGTAGGTACATATTGTCTGTATTTTTTTTTTAAAAATGGGCTGCTTGATTTTTTCCCGCCCTGTGCACAATAATATATACATCAATCAAATCATATATTGCAGTATTCATAATCACATCTCACGCATATATATAATATACAAAAGAAACCCAAAAACTGAATATGATATAAATACAAACCAATATCAATATCGTTTCAAAATGTAGTACAATGTGTATGATATAAATAAATACATGTTTCAAAAAATAAGAACAAAAAATCTACCCTAGCTTGGTCCAGCTCCACCTCTGAATAACGATATAATAACGCGCGCCTGCTCCTCGGTCAATAAACTCTGCAATTCGGCTCGAGCGGGAGTCTGAGCGGCATGTGGAGCTGGCGATGTGGTCTGCGCAGCCGCCGTCGAGGTAGTCGCTTGCGGAGCCGCGGCTGCGGGAGTCTGAGTGGGCGGTGGAGCTACAGGAGCTATCTGCAGAACCGCAGCCAATGTAGTGGCTTGCGGAGCCGCAGCCGAAGGAGATGCATGTGGAGGCTCGGCCGATCTACCCTGTCGCGTCTGGACATAACGTGTGTAAGAAGCGTGTAAGAACTGTGTATTATTCGAATTCGTATCATTATTAAGTTATTTCGAAACCCTGTTTGGATATCTAGTTTGGAAAAGCGTTGTTTATTTTAATTACATATGTATGTATGATTAATCAAACCTAACTCTAAAATCAAATAAGCTCAAGCTACTTACTAATTATGGATATGTTGATATGTATAATATGACATGATATTTTACTATAAAATAGTACACATACCAGCATCTCCTTCAACTCCTGAACGGTGGCCCTCAAGCTATCCAGTTCCTGATGGACATGCCGGTCACTGGAGACGGAGGAAGTAACCGCCGGGGTGGAGTCCAACCTCATATGGGCCCTGCTAGGGCCCAGTCCCCGGCCTCTCTCCCAACCTCCGTGGTGCCCTCCGTGTGCGGCGTCCAGAACTGGGGTCAGCAGCCTCGGATCGTTCTGTCCGGTAAAATCGATCCCCGAGGCCTGGGCCTGCTCAACCACCCGCTCCTACACCCACATTAAGCAGTAAAGTATAAGTATAAAATTTAAACTTGAACCTTTCAAAACTAAAATTTCAAATTTGGGTAGAAAAAATATTAACACTTACGCAGTACTCCTGGGTAGCGACGTCGGGATATCGAAGCTCGCCCGTGGCGGGATCTGTCGAGGTGCCGTGGACGGCAAGATATGCGGACAGCACGCTCGGTGTACCACCTGACGCCACGGTCCGAGATGTCTGCAATATTAGAAACTAACTCTTAATATTAGAAATATTAGAGAATAACTCTTAATATTGCAGAATATTAGAGAATAACTCTTAATTTACCGATAACTCCATGGCTCGAGTAATGTTCCTCGAGCCACCTGTGTAAGTGGGGCGACCCCTCTTCGCCGACTTCCTGTTCTCCGTATTCTGAGCGGCCTGTTTCTGCACAACGCATTAACATTTAGTTTTCTAATTAAGAAACACAAAGAAATAAATTATATCATAAATAATGAATTAAATTTAAAATACATACCTGTTTGCGTTGGGAGTCGAAATAAGCGCACAATAGAGGCCATGTCTCTACGTCGACTCTCGCAAACGCCGGAGTAGATAGGAGGGCCGCTCTCTCTGACTCGGGGGTCGCCGTCCACAGGGAGTAGCAGTCGGCCTTCAGCTCATTCCTATTGTATCGGACCTTGGCCTGCATGTTCTTCATCAGGCCATTGTACAGAGCATGAAGGTCGAGCACCCTCCCCGGGTGATCAGGGTCGGCTACAGGCTGAAAATCGTAATCCAACTGAAAATACAAAAAAAAACATTGTTATTAGATTGCAAGTGTTAATAATAAATATATTAGATAGATCAAATGAAAATATATATTAATACATACCCGAGCCTGATCAAAGAAGAGGGCGAATGAGCGCTGGTGCTGCTCGCCCCACTCAACGTGAAGTGGGTAGTTCTTCACGATCCGGCTCTCGTCCCCCAAATACCAGCCGAACCTCTCGGCATGAGGACTGGTATAGCGATAGTCAAGGGTAAAAAATAGGGGGAATGCTGCCTCCCCCCTAGCTCTATCAGGCCTCAGCCTATGGGACTGATTCAGGCCTCGAGTCCCCCTCTGGGTATGGAGAGGCCCTGCGTCTGCACGAAATATCAAGACAATCAATAATAAGACAAAGTTGTATTAAGAAATCAAGGTTAAACAAAAATTCAAGTGTGATATATACCTCCGGTGACTAGCGCACGAGCCTGGGCCCGAGCAGCAGCACGAGCGGGACGATAGTTCCTCCGGTGAGGAACAACCGGGGTCCCGGACCCGGACGCATCCCCTCCAACTATAAAATAAACATCGACGCTAAATTTCCATGAAGTTCATATTTATTCTATAGAGCATATGTAAAATGAATAAATATTTTAAATTTATTCATACTAACCTGCAGACGATGCGGAGGGTATGGAAGCGGCAGGAGTGGCCCCTGTGGAAGGTGTGGACGCACCACCTATAATTAGACAATTAAAAATAGATTATATAAGTAATTGCAAAAAGAATGTGTAGATCAATAATATAACGTTCTAAATCAATATGCATGCACTATAGGATATATAAACATACCCGCAGGTGCGGTGGTGTCACCACCTACAGCTAGACAATAATAAAAATTGTTAAGTAAGAGCAAAAGGAATGTTTGTATTTATGATATAGCATTCTAAATCAATATACATACACTATATGATATATAAACATACCTGGAGGAGCGGGGGTGGCCTCTGTCCCAGATGTGGATGCATCACCAACAACTAGACAATCAAACATTGACAATCTAAGTAATTTTGACATAAACATGCATGAATATCTGTAATATTACATTCAAAATGGATATGCATGCAGTATACCTGGAGGTGCGGCCAAATCAACACGGAAGGAGGCATCCGAAGGGGTCTCCGATCTGGGTGCAAGACCGGCCCTCTGAAGCTCCCTACGGAGCTCTCCGGGCGGCAGAACCGCTCTACCCCTGCCTCTGCCTCTGCCGCGGCTGGAACTCCTGCCGCCCCTCGCTGCTCCCGACATCGTCATCAAATCTAGATAAACGGTTCGTGGACGCATTAGACAATCATTAAAAGTATTGACTATATTTGATCTAGAGCGTAAAATGTGAAGTAATAATATAACATTACTGATAACCTTTTTCGTTTCGTGGGCGCATCATACATATCTACTTGGATTTCATCGTCGATGTCATTTCTAACCCCACGTAACTTCATGATCGGTCGAAGACAACCCGTCCTTCGAAACAGACGGTCGGAGCACTTTAAGCCTTCTCTCTTCTTCGTCCTCATCGCTGTCCTCGTATTCTAGGACATCGTAGACATCTCTAGGTTTCCATCGGCATACAACACTCCACCCCGGATGCTTCAAACACTGTGAGTAGTATACTTGGAACGCTTGGTTCGGAAAGATAAACGGATCGTCCTGACCGTAAAATCGAAGTGTGTTCACACTGGTCAATCCATATTCATCTTTCCAAGTCCCAAGACTGCTTCTCCACCTGTCCGTATCGGTTCGCGGATCGTACCAAGTACACTGGAATATATAAAAGGGTTCTGATCGTCCGGGATAGTGGATGCCGAGTATACAATTTAAGTACCCATAGTAAATCACACCGTCCGATCCTACCATCGCAATCCCACTATTCTGAGTGGTTCTAGATGTTTCTATGTCCTTAACTTCGAATTTGTATCCAAGGACACCAAATCCTTTGTAATATGCAACCTCCATACTAGGAAATTGAGCTAAACATCTTGAATCACTCTCAAATGATGCAGACAAGTTCGGATCGTGGATCTAACAGAACAAATTTTACGACAAAATACATAACGATACAAGTTTAGATTAAAACTGATAGCAATAAAATGTTATTCGAATAACTTACATGATCTGTGACCCAATCACAAAAATTATCCTGATGGTATTTTTCCAACCGTTCTTCGTTCCAATCAGGATGCCCCGCACGAGCCTCGTTAAAATGAGTTCTGTTTTCGACAAGTAATTGTGACATTAATATTATGTCATTTCATACACACACAAACACAGATATAACAATTAATCCAAAAGAACTTACTCTCTAATTTGTTCAAGATGTGCGCAATTAAGCAAGATAAACCGGTATATCTTGTTGATAAATTAGTCTACCCTCTTATACTCGGCTTTACCATATGGCCCGTCTTGAATTCTTCGTGGTCGGTTAAGCCCTGTCTCAATATTCTCGACCAGATAGCGGGAACAAAATGTGGTTGCTTCATCAAGAAGATAACCTTGCATGATAGAACCCTCTGGTCGATTTTTATTGCGTATATACTTCTTAAGAGTGTAGAGGTACCTAATGAGAATATGTTGAATAAATAAATACGGGCATACATGACAACAATAAATTTATAAATTGCGCGAAACGAAAAATTACACGTACCTCTCGACGGGATACATCCATCGATATTGTACTCGTCCGGCTAACTTCGCCTCAGTTGCAAGATGAACCGTCAAGTGTATTATGATATCGAAAAATGACGGTGGGAAAATACGCTCAAACTTGCAAAGTATTAACGCAATAGAATTTTCTAGTTTATCCAGCGTCGCAACCTCCAGTGTTTTAGCACACAACTCCCTGAAAAAACAACATAGGTCGTTGATTACTAGACCAACCGAGTCGGGGAGAGAAGTCCTGAGGGCTAATGGAAGAAGGTGCTCCACGATAATATGGTGATCATGACTTTTCAGCCCATCGATCTTGCCCTTCACAATTTTTATTTTCTTGCTGAATGATCCTGAGAAACCTGTGGGGACTTTCAAATCATGCAACACCTGCAGGAATCTTTTCTTCTCCGGTTGTGACATATGATAAGCGGCATTGCGAAGTACAAACTTGCCCGGTTTACCCGCTACCGGTCTAGGGTGCAATTCACTTCTTATTCCCCACTCTTGTAGATCCATCCGAGCATTCATGTTGTCTTTCGATTTCCCGTCTTTACACAGAAGCAAGTTAAGTATGTGCTCTGATACTCCCTTCTCTATATGCATGACGTCCAGAAAATGACGCACTGAATTTGTAGACCAGTACGGAAGCTCGAAGAAAATGCTTAACTTGTTCCAATATTGTGGTTTGACCTGTTTCGTCGGATCCATCCCGAAGGTCACGTTATTGTAACCATCCCATTTATCAGTCACGTCCTCTCCGGATAATGGGGATAGAGGTCCAAGAAGCTCCTGATGACCATCAAAGTGAACCGTGTCTAACCTATAGGGGTGGTCTGGAGGCAGAAAACGTCGATGGCCGCAATAACAAACCTTCCTGCTAAAATTCAAAAATTTTGATGTTGTGTGTTCATGGCAATGAGGACATGCTTTGTGACCATGTACGGACCAACCTGATAGCATTCCATACGCAGGAAAGTCATTAATTGTCCACATTAAAGCCGCACGCAGTATGAAGGTTGTATTTGTGTTTGAATCATATGTCTCTACACCATCAATGAACAAAGTTTTCAGCTCCTCGATCAGAGGTCGGAGATAGACGTCGATATTGTTCCCCGGTGAGTTTGGACCGTCGATAAGAAGAGGCATCATAAAGTATGATTGGTCCATAGCCAACCAAGGCGACAGATTATAAATTATCATTACAACGGGCCATGTACTGTGACTTCCAGCCATATAGTTGAATGGGCAGAAGCCATCGGTAGCCAGTCCGAGCCGGACATTGCGAGGATCGCTACTGAATATTGCGTGCCTCCTATCGAAATCCTTCCATGCCGGTAAATCTCTTGGATGGCTCATTTTTCCATTTTCGCTTGGAGGAGCACGGTGATGCCAAATCATTGCCTTGGCTGTTTTCTTGCACCTGAATAGCCTCTGTAGCCTCTGTGTTATGGGAAAATATCGTGCTATCTTCACAGGTATATCAGGCTTCTTATCAGAATCTTTCGGCTTATACCTGGCCTCTCCGCATGTTGGACACTCTTTCAAATCTGAATTCTCTTTCCGGTACAACACGCAATTTTTAGGACATGCTTGAATGTTCTCGCACTTTAGACCCAAATCAGACATCATTTTCTGGGCTTCGTACCAGCTTTCGGGCACATTATTTCCCGGAGGCATAGAATCTTTCAAGAACGAAAGAAGCATTGTGAATGACTTATTGCTCCATCCATTTAGGCACTTAATCTGGAAAAGTTGGACAACCATGAGAGGGTGGAATACTTCGCATTCTCATAAATTGGTTTCCTAGCATCATTCATGAAATTTTCATATTTATCCGCACGCGGTCCTTGACCGGAAGGAATGTCATCTTCGGTACGAATAGATTCACCTAGGGCAGCCTCTACAATATCCTCCATTTCTTCTGATGGAAATAAATTTCCGTCTCCTGCCGTATTACCGAATTCTTCTTCTCCTGCCGCATTATCATGTTCTCCTTCTTCTTCTACCGCAGTACTGCATTCTTCTCCTTCCCCGTGATATTTCCAACTTGAATAAAGTCTAGTAAACCCATATTTCACAATATGAAGCTCTGCCAATTCTACCTTCTGCCAGTACTTATTGCCACATCTATCGCACGGACAGAGAATCTTCTCTATTATGATCTTATTATGTGCGCGTGCAAATTCAAGGAAAGCAGCAACTCCTGCGACAAACTTAGGTTGCATACGTTATTTCCAATCCACATACATCCAGTCCTTAACTCTGACGTACTCATGGGCCATATTAGACTGAATAACATATAAATTGTAGGTTATGCTGACTATATTGAGAAATATAAGAACGTGATAGTTACTGACAAAGGAGAAAATCCGTGTATATGCTTTGTGTGTGTGTTTGTCGTTGAAAAGAATAAATTATCGCACGTTATGTTAACCGATAGACGGGGACTAAGTGGCGCTTTTAGTTTCATATCTGAGTATCGATGGGAATATGAAGGTTTCATATTATCATATATTGGTTTTAACCCGAACATCTCGAATCGCTCTCTAATTATGCGTTTGTATGTGTGTGTTCCGGCTGTCGGGGGTAGGCTTCTATCCCATTAAGAATGTATAGAGCGAACGCCCATCACTTGTGCTTTCAACCGTTTCGAGTAAATTTTGGCAGCACCTCCCCGCTGTTCTCCGAGTACACTGTAATAGAATAGATAATCATTTCAAAGCTGTGAAACAACGTTGAAATGAACATCTAATCTATCTTTATACACGGAGAACCAGCGGAAAGGTACCGACGAAATATCTCGAAACGGATGAAAACACAAGTGAATGAAGGCGTTTGCTTTATACATTCTTAACTTGTCCACACGGGACAAATCTATGGGTTACCATACGATTGAATTCTCTCGTCGCGTAGACTGTACGACGGTTGTTAGTATCGAGCTATACTGTCCGATATTTAACAACCTTCGTATAGTTCTAGGTCACGACGAGCATCGCACGTATGTTAACCGATAGACGGGGACTAAGTGGCGCTTTTAGTTTTATATACGAGTATCGATGGGAATATGAAGGTTTCATATTATCATCGAGTATCATATATTGGTTTTAACCCGAACATCTCGAGTCGCTCTCTAATTATGCGTTTGTTGTGTATTCTTGTTGTATGTGTGTGTTCCGGCTGTCGGGGGTAGGCTTCTATCCCATTAAGAATGTATAGAGAGAACGCCCATCACTTGTGCTTTCAACCGTTTCGAGTAAATTTCGGCAGCACCTCCCCGCTGTTCTCCGAGTACACTGTAATAGAATAGATAATCATTTCAAAGCTGTGAAACAACGTTCAAATGAACATCTAATCTATCTTTGTACACGGAGAACCAGCGGAAAGGTACCGACGAAATATCTCAAAACGGATGAAAACACAAGTGAATGAAGGCGTTTGCTTTATACATTCTTAACTTGTCCACACGGGACAAATCTATGGGTTACCATACGATTGAATTTTCTCGTCGCGTAGACTATACGACGGTTGTTAGTATCGAGCTATACTGTCCGATATTTAACAACCTTCGTATAGTTCTAGGTCACGACGAGCATCGCACGTATGTTAACTGATAGACGGGGACTAAGTGGCGCTTTTAGTTTCATATATGAGTATCGATGGGAATATGAAGGTTTCATATTATCATCGAGTATCATATATTGGTTTTAACCCGAACATCTCGAGTCGCTCTCTAATTATGCGTTTGTTGTGTATTCTTGTTGTATGTGTGTGTTCCGGCTGTCGGGGGTAGGTTTCTATCCCATTAAGAATGTATAGAGCGAACGCCCATCACTTGTGCTTTCAACCGTTTCTAGTAAATTTCGGCAGCACCTCCCCGCTGTTCTCCGAGTACACTGTAATAGAATAGATAATCATTTCAAAGCTGTGAAACAATGTTGAAATGAACATCTAATCTATCTTTGTACACGGAGAACCAGCGGAAAGGTACCGACGAAATATCTCGAAACGGATGAAAACACAAGTGAATGAAGGCGTTTGCTTTATACATTCTTAACTTGTCCACACGGGACAAATCTATGGGTTACCATACGATTGAATTTTCTCGTCGCGTAGACTATACGACGGTTGTTAGTATCGAGCTATACTGTCCGATATTTAACAACCTTCGTATAGTTCTAGGTCACGACGAGCATCGCACGTATGTTAACCGATAGACGGGGACTAAGTGGCGCTTTTAGTTTCATATATGAGTATCGATGGGAATATGAAGGTTTCATATTATCATCGAGTATCATATATTGGTTTTAACCTGAATATCTCGAGTCGCTATCTAATTATGCGTTTGTTGTGCATTCGTGTTGTATGTGTAACATGATTTTAAACCATCGAGATCAAGATTGATAGAACTGATAATCCTACATTGCAATAGCATTCATCAACCAAAAACTATTATTGCAATGGTATTCATCTATAACAATCAACAATTAAAACTACAAATGTAGGATACTGATATCATAAAGCGTTATACGCAACATTGATAGAACTGATAAATAAAAAAACGAAACACAAACCGTATCAAGATTTAACAACTTTGATTATGTCATATACGCGGGCCGATATTTTCATATTAGCCAATAGGCAAAAATAGATTGCGGTCTGGATATGGCATATTGGCAGATGTTACCTATATGCATACATGCATGTTGTCTCCCTATTTTTTCATAAATCAAACCAACTACATACATCAAACTAGTCCATGCCACCAATCGGAAACTCCACTATGTTTTTGAATTATTATTTTTCCAAATAGCATTGAGCTCCTATTGACATTGTCCCATCCAACAAATTTGTTGTGCTTGCCTCGACCTTCATCTACCTTTCACATGACATACACATTATATGAGTAATATAGTTATAAATTATGGTATTTTGTTGTCATCAATCCACCTAACCCTAACCCCAAGTTGCTTAATAATTCAAGCAATTCAACAGCATTTAGTACCAAATCACTAGCCTTCGGCAACAATACTCGTCCAAACTAAAAATTTAAATTTTGAGAAAAAAAAAATTCTTCGGAAGCATGATCCTTACAGTTCACTACAGTTAAGGTATGTTATATCATATGTACACTCTTCTCTAACTCATACACAAGAATTCATTAACCGGGGGATACTATAATTACAACCGTTCAATAATTATAAACATGTATAATCACACCTCCCACTTATGTACAAATAATGATAATGCGCCAATAAATTGATCATCACCTCACTTCTAAAATCCATGATGTACAATCCTGTAACAATCGAAAGTTTTGGCGAACGACTATATCCTAAAACACCTGCATTTTTCTTAGAAATTCAGACAAAGGTTCTTTGCACTTGAATAAGCCACCGCATACACATTGCTCAGCCAAATGCACGACATTAACTTGTCTGCATCCAAGGCACACTAGGTCTTGCAGATGGTACAGCCTCTCCCTTAGCCGAACAATTTGAAGAAGAGCATTCTCCATTTCCTCAGGGTTGTATGGCTGCCCACATTGAGGAATACTACAATGCCGCTTGTAATCCAAAAGTGTAGTGTGACAACATAAATCAAGGTCACGGTGGTCATTGAAATAACTACATAAATGGCCAATGTGTGAGAATGTGTATATGCATGCAACCCTCTTTCATTTTCTTGTTTTTTTCCAACTCCCTACCACTTAACCCCAACCCATCCCCAGCCCCCGCCCCCAGCCCCAGCCCCAGCCCAGCCCCAACCTAACCCTAAACCCAGTGCGGCCAGCTAAACCCCAACACCAACCCTAAGGCAAACCCTAACCCCAGCCCCACCCCACAGCAGCCGAACCCCAACCCTAACCCTACCCCGACCCCGACCCCGACTGCGACCGCGACCCCTGCCCAACCCCAACTCGCGCGCCATGAACCCTAATCCCAAAATAATCCCAAAATTCTTTAATTTACCTCACCTGAACCCTAAGCCCAAAGTAATCCAAAGATTTACTCACCTGAACCACTGCTGCGCTGGGGCTGGGGCGACGACCTGAACCGCGGTGGCGACGAGAGCTGAGGTGGCGACGAGGAGAACGACGTTGGCGACAACGGCGTGGCGAATTGGGGAATTTTTTCGCGCGCGATCGAGAGAGAGAGAAAGTGATCGAGCATAGGCGATCGATCTGGGTTTTTGTTAAATCGATATTTACTTGCCCCTACGGATATACCCGTAGGTCCTTTGTTTGCGGCTCCGTAGGGGCAAACATCAAATTAAGAATTAATATTTTTATTCTTGGACGTCTGTGCCCATAGGGGCAACCTTTTAGCCCTACGGATTAATCCATAGGGCCAAGTTAAATATGCCCCTACGGATTCCAATATCCGTAGGGGCAACCCCCTATTTTACTAGTGATAATTATCACAATTTTTAAAGTAACCATTAACAACTAGTAACCAAATTAGGTTTTGCATTCAATAAACATGTTAGTCTACCCATTAAAACCATGAATTATTGATAAACATCATAACTAGAATTTTATCTCACCAATTTATATAAATTATAAAAACCTAGTTTGCAAAAAAAAAAATGGCATATTTACCAAAATTTTAATTTAACAATTAGCAACTAGCAACTAGCTTATCTTTTACATGATTTAATATGTTAAACAATAACTCACCACCACAAATAAATGATCAAAAAGCCTAACCTGATCCAAACCCTAAACTTGAATTTTCAAGTTTACAACTAGCACAAAATTAACACTAAAATATGCTAGATTTAAGCAATTCATACAACAATTTCATTATAGGTTAAAGATTTATACATCACATTCAAGAGATCAAACATGAAAATCATAGCCTCCAAAATGCTAACTTTGCTCCAAGATCCATGCTAAATAGGCCAAAGAATAATGGGTAGGATTTAAATTAGGAATTTGTGGGTTTTTATTTGAATTTTTGATGAAATTTTGGATGATTTTTTAGAAGAATTGAAGTGGAGAAATGGGGGGGCTGCCCATGGTGAGGCCGGCCATGAGAGATGAGGGTAGAGAGAGAGAAAGAAAATGTGAGGAAATGTGTAGAAACATCTTCAAATAGTTACCTCTTGTAAGTCTTTTCATAATTATTTCATTTTCCATATTAAATTCCACCCTAGAATTCTCTAGAATTTGAAACCAATTCAAGAAGAGAAAAGAATGCAACCATCTTAATTCTAATATGACATGGTTCACATTTGTAAAATTAGCCCATTGCAATTTATAATTTGCAACTATTTAATGTATAATTAAAAGCTTATGTAAATATTGAAAATTAATTAATTACGAAAAATATTTTAGTAAACAAATAATTTATAAGTCACTAAATAAACACCATTTACTATTAATTACATAGTTAAAATAGGCCTATTTAAATCTATATTGAAAAATAACTGTAGTTGAGTTTTACGGAAAATACGGTTTATTTTACCGATTATCAGAAAATCCACCTAAAGGATTTTATTTATTTATTTATTTATTTATTTGTAAAACGTTACAACGGGTGGCCATCACTAGAAATCCTTGGCCAAGGTAGTCGAGAATTACTGATCTAAGATTGGTAGTTTCTCAAGTGGTGATGGGTTTCATACCGACACTAAATGTCGTGTTGTTAGGAGTCTGACTTTATCCACCCCCTAGACTCGATATGCGATAATCATAGACGAACGGACCGGACTGTATGGATATTGTCACTTTCAGGCTCAGTAGGGGTTTTAGGACGAGTTTGCTCATCAGCCTCCCTTTTGCTCAATACCTGGTAGCCGTTACATATAGCTAGTGCCGCTGACGTGCTTGTAGTTAAACTCACTGTCAGCATATTGAAGAATCTTTAGAGTCCCACACAGAGGGTTTCCCTGCTGCGGGCAAAACGATGCAAAGGCCGTATGGTTTTACGGTAGGGTTCGATCATATACGTGCACTTATGCACAGATCATGATTCGGACGGATAATACTAGTGGGATTTGGTTTAAGCCGGATCCAAGTATTATATTGTTGGATCATCAACAATTATTGTCTCATTGTATTCGTATTCTGTCGGAATACGGATGCGGGTATGTATATACGGATGAGGGGTATTCTTGTAATTCTTTACAAGATTGCTTCTAGAAATTGCCATTTCTTTTTGTATTAAACATTTAGGTTTAAATGTTTAATGAGGTGGAGGATGAGTTTTGTTTCTTGGCATTACACTTCAAGCATGCTTTGTGGTGGGTCATGATATGAGTCATGTAGTGACTCGTGATACACTATTCTAGCATGCTTGATGTTTTATTTGTGGTGTGATATATTTATGTGAGATATTTATTCTTTAGTTGTCTTCTCGAGTTGCTAGCATGCTTAATATAAAATCTCACAACATAAATAGCACACAACATTTAATCCTTTTCTTCACTTGGTTTTTCTTAGCCTCACTCTCTCATCCTCTCATGGCTTCTTCTACCTCCACCCTAATTGTCTCATGTGTTGAGAAACCTAGGGTGTATTGAGACAAACTAATCCTATACTCTCTTTACTTCATCTTGGTTATCTAGTGCAGCGAACTAGGTACTCGAGTTGCCTCGGATATGAGGTTGGAGCTCGATGCAAAGACTTTCGGGTGGATCATTTTCGATGGGAAGACCGGAGATTAAACATGATGAAGGAAGAGCTTGGGATAAAGGTTAAATACCGAAGGATACGGATCATTCGTTATAACTTTCTAAACTCCTTTACAAATTGCTAGATTAGGGTTAATGGTCAATCCGTAGATTAGGGTTCCATTAGCACCAGTTTATAAAAATTTTGTTCTGCATTTGGCCGTGGATTGATGATCGAAGCGCTGGCATAACCCAACATCTTTATTGCACTCGACTCACCATAAAGAAACCAATTCAACAAAATTTTCTTCTTCCAATTATGCCTTTTCAAAAAGATTTTTTTTTTATTATTCTCCACCATTCTTTAAATAAGTACTATTTTTTCTTCAATAGTAGAAGATGTGGGGAAGAAGTTGGTGAGAAGTATTGGACTCACCAACCCACTCACAAAAAGAAGAAAAGAAAAAACTAAAACCTCCGGTCATAACCATAGTCACAAATTCGTGATTCGGGTATAATTCGGCCACGTCGAAAATTCGGATTCGGAGAACTATTCGGAAAAAATCAGCAGGTATTCGGAAAAGATTCGGCAAGTGTTCGGGAAATGTTCGGGAAGGATTTCGAGCAAGAAATTAATATATAATACGCTAGGTTTTGATTTTGTGAATTACTCGCAGTTTTTTGAATTATTCGCTATTTTTTCGAATAATTCGCGAATTATTCGGCGCGTTCGGCAACGACGAATAAATCGGAGATTAATCGGCCGATCAAAAATTCATGAATTATTCACGAATTCACCGAATAATTCGCGAATTATATGACTATGGTCGTAACATCACATAATTCAGATTTTATTATGGGCGGTTTTTAATATACCTTAATCATGTGCAGTTTTTGAATTATCCCTGTTCAGAACAAAATAAAAATTAATTTACTAACGTGAATAAGACATGGGAATTTTTTTATATATTTGAAATGATGGAGGTCTTGATCTCCTTCAGATGTCGTCTTCCGTTGATCCGTAGCGAGTGGTGATGAGTGTCTGAGTTGGATCTGAGGGTTGCCACTTGATGCGTGCGGATCTCAATGGGCTTGATTTATGAATGAAGTCGAGCTACCTGCAAGGAAGTCCCGGGATGGTTGTACCACCGTGAACCCTCCGACGATCAAGTTAGTCGAAGTATTTGGGTAGAGTAACGGCCTATTAGGGTCAAAATGCCTTACCTGAGTCGTCTGAGAGAAGGGTTTATATAGTGGCAGCCATGGGATGGCGGGCGTGAAATTCACGCCGGCCGTTACGCCCCTGGCGTTACGCCTGCGTGAAAGGCGGGATTTCCCATTAATGACGAGATGCGCTCGTTAATGAGGAATGAGATGGCGTGGAACACGAGATCGTGGGTGGCGGATATCTCGCGTCAGGCGAGATTCGCGGAGACGCCTGTGATCGGTGCTCGGGGTCGGTCGATGAGACCGAGGAAGCTGAGCTCGGCTGGAGGCTCGGGGTCGAGCGGGAGACCGAGCAGGCTTGGTTCATGTGACTGCTCGGAGGAAAGCTAGAAGGGCTGAGGAAGCTCAGCTTGCAGGAGGGCTCGGAGAAGAGCCAATGGTTATTTGTAAGACGAGCAGAAGAGTGGTCTGGAAGGCCACCGAGGGTCGGGAACATCCTCTGGAGGGAGGCCCGGGGCGCGCCTTCAACGTACCGTTCTTGCTTGTTTCTCGCAAACCCTGGGACACGTCATCTGCCATGTGTCATGATCTGGGGAGTGCTTAGTATCGAGGATCATCATTATCCCCCAAGTCTCGTCCTGACCTATTTATGGGTCGGGTCGAGAGTTGTATAACCGGTCACCCAGACTAAGTTCTTATTTGATGACGTCAGCGGATCAGGGAAGAGATCTCAAATTAAAGAGGAAGCGCCGATTCAGGCGTACGTTGATTGGAGCGCCAGGTCACGTATCCGACTCTGGTTGGCTGACGTGACGGGCCGCTGGTGTTCTCGCGCCCGATAGGATGCACCCGATGCGCGTGCGACAGGTGGAGCGTTAACGGCCGTTGAATGCAGAGTGTCATTTTGGCGGGAGATGATCAGCACCGCTGGATATGTTCACCGATTGCTATAAATAGAGGTGGGATCCTCCCAAGGGTCCACACTTTGCTACAATTTCCTTTTCCCTTCGTGTGTTAGCTCGGTGCTCTTCCCTCTAGGTCAGATTTCCTGCGTTCTTTCCTCGAAGGACCCCTTCTCTTGGTCAAGTTAGATGTCTTCCTCTAAGGAGTCCGTAGAAATAGTTCGGGTAGAGTCTAGGGAGTCTTTTGCAGCTTCATATTCTTCATCCGGGTTGGAATCTTCCCGGGAAGTTAGGGTTAGTCATGCCTCCCGGGGCCGTGCGACGAGGACGGTCCCCAAAGCGAGCGCCAGGAGTGTCCACGACGTAGCTTCCCTTGTGAGGCATGTGGATAAGCTCACCACAATCCGAGCTCGCTTCCACATTCCCTCCGGTTACTCGCTTCATTTGGCCGGGGAGGGAGAGAAGGAAGATCAGGTACAGAGCAAGGATATTGCCTTATTCTTAGAGGCTTTTTAGGCCGGAATGCGCCTGCCTTTCTCTCCCGGGGTGAGTCCGGCGTTGCATTGTTTTCAGTTAGCCCCGGGCCAGTTAGTGCCGAACTCCTGGAGGATTCTCCTCGGGTTCCTGGTTTGGTTGAATTTGCGGGAGATCCCTTTCAGCCTGAACCTTCTTCTCTCCTCTCTCTGCTACAAAAACCACCCCGGCACTCGCAAGGATGAGCCGAGCTGGGTATATATTTCTTTTAGAAAGTACCGGGGAGGTGCGGCAGGGTCGGGGGTCGTCGCGGTCCCTTCTTCTATTCACGAGTGGAAGGAGAAATTTCTGTTTGTCGGGCGACCAGAGGGTGAGGATTGGCCTGTGCCCATCCAGTGGCATAGGTCCAACTGCCCGTGGGTGAGGCGGTCAAATGATCCCGATGCTGTGGCGGTGTCAGAGTGGAAGCCTGTCCCCCAGGCCGATGTGTTGCTGTCTGAGTAGGCCCTCAGTTGGGCCGGGCTCAGCCCCGGTAAGTTTAGGAGTTTTAGGTGAATTGTTTAGACTTGTGTAACCTTCCACTTTCTTCTAGATTTGCTAACTCCTTCTTTGTATTCTCGCTTTCTTACAGAACCGATAGACCAAGCCAAATTTCGGGCTGCCCTTGTCGAACAGAAGAAAGGGAGGAAGGCCGGAAGCATCGTCCCGTCACATCCCGTTATGAGCCTGGCTCCACCGGTGGCTGCTCCAGCCAGGCACTCAAGCCTGCCCCAGAACTCGGAGCCCTCCCAAGAGCAGAGCCGCAAACACGCTCGGGAGCAGGAGCCCCAGGCCCAGACTTCGGAGATGAGGAGGATGTCCGTGCGACCTTTCTCAAGAGGTACCATAAGACGGTGCCTCAAGCCCCGGGTTCCCCGATCATCGTGGATGAAGGGGAGCTCCTCTTTGAGGGGCCCTCGGGGCTTTCCATCGCCGACAGCCTGCTCTCGGAGATAGAAAGGTCGTCCGGGGGCAAAATCCCTCGGGGGACCCTCAGAGCCCAAATGGCGGCCATACCCCAGGAGGCCGTGCAGGTCAGTGTTCGGTCCCCACTCGGGTTTTTATTCAGTACTTTTTGTTCGCAAGATCGGGCGCCCCCCTTTTCTTCTAACCCCTCCTTTGTTTTCTTCAGGTCCTTCAGCACTGTGCTCTCGTTGTCAGCATGAAGTACGAGGAAATTGCCCCGGCGATGCAGATCGCGGGCGAGTCCTCCTCGGGGTAGGAGAGTTCGAGGAAAGGGTCGCCGCCTCGAAGACCGGGTGGTGGCTGGGGATCGGGAGATCGCCAACTGCCGAGAGGCCGTCCGAGTTTTGAAGGAGTCTAACCAGGCCACCGAGGCCAAGTTGGAAGATGCCTGGGTGCTTGTCAACACCCTGAAGAAGACGGCGAGCACCATCAAGAGGGAGAACGAGGCGGCGAAGGAAGGAGTTAGGCGTGCCAACCTCCGGGCATAGAAGGCGGTAGAGAATTACAAGAAGTCGGACCAGTACTACGCCGACTTCGCTGAAGCCGATGCCTTCGTTTGGCATGATGCACTCGACGCCGTCAAGGCCAAGATGCCGGAGTTTCCTGACGGAGATCTCCGGGGTGAGTACCCCTTTGAGGGTAAGGCACAGGGGAATGCCCCCAGAGGCGTCGCCGGGGAAAAGGCCCCAGGAAGGGGCGTCGGGGAAAAGTCGGTAGCCCCGGCTTCCGACATCGAGGCCCCCATGGTGGACGTCGACCCACCAGCCGCCATCATGGCCATCATGGTGGAAGCGGAGCTCATCGAAGTTCTCTACAGCCCTGAGGCCTGAATCTATTCACCTTCTTATTTTCTTTTGCGCTGAAATTTTGTAAGCCTCCGGGCGTTTTTGTAAGGCCGGGGAGCCCATAATACCTCTGTAAAAGCTTCCGACCTTTCTGAATGAAATCATTTTGAAGTGTTCTTTGCGTACATATTTTCCCTTTGTTTGTGGTAAAATCTCTATTTGCGTTGTACTGCTTTCATGATGCGTTAGGTCGGAGATCGGTTTTTCATCTGGCGATCGTACGTCGAGTTGAACCCAACCATTTGTCAAATGAGCAAAGACCGGTGCAAGGTTGGTATCTCTATGGCCCCGAAGTCGAGGTGGGTACCGCCTAGTAAAGACGTGTAGGAAGTCGCCCTCTAAGGATGGATTAAGCAGGGAAGCTGCTCGATGGACTCTTGATGAGGGCTTTGATCATTGGCGTCATTGGGTAAGAGATTACTAGCCAAGGATGGACCGTGCAAGGAAGCTGCTCGGTTGCCTCTAGATGAGGGCTTTAATCCTTGGCGTCGTTGGGTAAGAGATTACCAGCCAAGGATGGACCGAGTAGGGAAGCTGCTCGGTGGTTTCTTGATGAGGAATTTGATCCGTGGCGTCGTTGGGTAGGAGATTACCAGCCAAGGATGGACCGAGTAGGGTTGCTGCTCAGTTGCTTCTTGATGAGGGCTTTGATCCTTGGCGTCATTGGGTAAGAGATTACCAGCCAATGATGGACCGAGCAGGAAGCTGCTCGATGGCCACTTGATGAGGGCTTTGATCCTTGGCGTCGTTTGGTAAAAGATTACCAGCCAAGGATGGAACCGAGCAAGGAAGTTGCTCAGTGGCCTCTTGATGAGGGCTTCGATCATTAGCGCGGGAGGGCAAGGAGTTGCCTGCTAAGGATAGACCGAGTAGGGTTGCTGATCGATTGCCTCTTGATGAGGGCTTTGATCCTTAGCGTCGTTGGGTAAGAGATTATCACCCAAGGATGGACCTAGCAGGGAAGCTTCTCGGTGGCCTCTTGATGAAGGCTTTGATCCTTAGCGTGGGAGGGCAAGGAGTTGCCTGCTAAGGATGGACCGAGCAGGGTTGCTGCTCGGTTGCCTCTTGATAAGGGCTTTGATCCTTGACGTCGTTGGGTAAGAGACCACTAGCCAAGGATAGACCGAGCAGGGAAGCTGCTCGGTGGCCTCTTGATAAGGGCTTTGATCCTTGGCATCGTTGAGTAAGAGATTACCAGCCTAGGATGGACCGAGAAGGGAAGCTGCTCGGTGGCCTCTTGATGAGGGCCTTGATCCTTGGCGTCGTTGGGTAGGAGATTACCAGCCAAAGATGGACCGAGCAGGGAAGCTGCTCGGTGGCCTCTTGATGAGCGATTTGATCCTTGGCATCGTTGGGTAACAGATTACCAGCCAAGGATGGACCGATCAGGGAAGCTGCTCGGTGGCCTCTTAATAAGGGCTTCGATCCTTAGCGCCGGAGGGCAAGAAGTTGCCTGCTAAGGATGGACCGAGAAAGGTTGCTGCTCGGTTGCCACTTGATGAGAGCTTTGATCCTTGGTATCGTTGGGTAAGAGATTACCAGCCAAGGATGGACCGAGCAGGGAAGCTGCTCGGTGGCCTCTTGATGAGGGCTTCGATCCTTAGCGCAGGAGGGCAAGGAGTTGCCTTTTAAGGATGGACCGTGCCGGGTTGCTGCTCGGTTGCCTCTTGATGAGGGCTTTGATCCTTGGCGTCATTGGGTAAGAGATTACCATCCAAGGATGGACCGATCAGGGAAGCTGCTCAGTGGCCTCTTGATGAAGTCTTTGATCCTTAGCACGGGAGATCAAGGAATTGCCTGCTAAGGATGGACCGAGCAGGGTTGCTACTCGGCTTTGCGAGGTTCTGTCTAACCCTCCTTGATGTGTGAACATCGGGAAGAGTGACTATTGTGGACTGCACATGTCAGGAACCCATGGGGGAGGAGAAAAATTTCCAAGAGCCGCATCAGTTCTGCCACATGGCGGTGCGGTATTGGAGTAATTTGGGTGGATCCCAGGATTCGCGCCCATGCGCGCACGAATTTGGGTCCTTAGGGATGCTGTTTTGGGTTATAAATAGAGAAGGGTGTGTTGCCTATGCTTAGGTTTGCACCCCAAAAACATAAGAATGGAAGGATTCATTTTCTCTATCCCCGAGTTCGTTTCCTTCGAAGATGTATACTTGTACGACCAGCTAAGCTCCGAAAAGACGCTTCAGGAGGTGGTTCAGCGTGTGGAGGACCACTTCGGCCGCCTGCTGCCGCGGCGATCACCCTTACTCCAGATGCTGATGTATTCGATTTGGAGGGTGTCGTCGGGGCTGTATAATCCCTTGTCTGAGCAACAGAAGGACGAGGTAGTTGCCAAGCTGTGATCGATGTGCCAATTCGGCCTGATCTCGAAGAGTCGGCGGGATTGCTCGGTGGCACTCATCCTCGAGTGTTATCAACTGAGGCATCTCGCTAATGGATGCCCGGCTGGGGAATCCTCCAGCCCGTTTGTGGTGTCGAGGGTTCGCGGGCAGCATTAGAGGCAGAGGTTTGAGGCGGCCAAGGTTCGGCTGGCGGCAATTTCTTCGGAATACCACGAGCAATGCTTCCTGTGACTCCTTCCCCCGCTATTGTATGAATTTTTCTTTTTCTTTCTTATGTAAGGCTGAGGAGCCTACAATACCTTTTGAATAAATAAAATTCTCCTTTTTGATGCTCTATTATTTCCCTCTTATTATTAAACAAAAAGAAATTTAGAAAGATTTACATCGCTTTTGTGAAAGAAGAAATACACGTTCATAGATATTCTTTTCAGAGGTACAGCATGAGCTTTTCGGCGTTATAAGGCCGTAGAAATTTGCGACCATTCGCATCTTGTAAACGATAGGCTCTGCCGGGCAGGACCTCGGAGACGAGGAAGGGACCGTCCCATTTCGGGGAAAACTTATGCAGCTTGCCTTGATCGACGAACTCGTTCCGCTTTAGAACTAAATCTCCGGTTTTGAAGAAGCGACGCTTGACTCGCGCGTTGTAGTAGCGGGCGGTTTGCTGTTGATAAGTAGCAGCTCTGATCTGATCCCGGTCCCGTTTCTCTAACAACATGTCCAGATCAGTCCGGAGGGCCGAGGTGTTGGCTTCATCGTCGAAGTGCTTGACCCTATGGCTGGGCTGCCCTATCTCCGCTGGGACCATTTCCTCAGTACCGTAGCAGAGGCTGAAAGGGGTCTTTCCGGTGGGGGTCTTCTTTGACGTGCGTAAGGCCCGTAATACCCGGGGTAGTTCCTCGACCCAGCTGCCTTGGCATCCTTCTAGGCATGTCCGAAGACCTCGGAGGACGTCCCGGTTAGCGACTTTGGCCTGCCCATTGCATTGGGGATGCACGACCATGGAAAACTTCATAAGGATATGGTATTCACTGCAGAATTCCTTGACTTTTTCGTTCTCGAAATTTGTCCCGTGGTCGGTGATGATACACCTCGGGATACCGAATCAGAATATTACGTTGTTCTGCAGGAACTTGATAGTCTTGGTGGCGTCCGGTTTCCTGATGGGGACGGCCTCGATCCACATCGTGAAATAGTCCACTGCGACAAGGACGTACTTGTGTCCGCCCGTACTGGTAGGGAACTGGCCTATGATGTCCATTTCCCACTGGGCAAATGGCCAGGGGGAGGTTAGGGCTGTTAGCTCGGTAGCCGGAAGGCGAGGTATGCTGCCATGGAGTTGCAGCTTTTGCACCTCCTGTCGAGCTTCTACGCGTCCTGATGAATCATCGGCCAATAGTACCCTTGGAGCAGTGTCTTCTGGATTAAAGTGCGAGCCCCTTAGTGCGCACCACCAACCCCTTCGTGAATCTCACGGAGGACGTAGTCGGCCTCGTCGGGGTCGTCGCATCGGAGCAGGGGTTGAGTGAAGGATTCTTGTAGAGGTTCCCATTGCTCCAGACGAAATGGCGAGGTTTAGCTCAGAGACGGCAGGCTTCCCCTCGATCTTCTGGGAGTGTAACTTCCCTCAGGAATTCTACAAGGGGCTTCCTCCAATCCCAGTCTTCTTCCCGGGCTGTGTACACTTGAACTGACGTCACCCCGTCTTCCATGCTGGGCCGTGGTAAGACCTCAAAGAGAATGTTTCTCTTGTTGTTGGCCGTATAAGATGATGCCAGCTTACTCAAGGCGTCGGTCTGGGCATTTAGTTGTCTGGGGATCTGCTCCACTTAGACCTCGTCGATGTTTTTTCGTAATCTTCTTACCTCGGCCAGATACTTCACCATCAGAGGCTCCCGTGCCTCGAATCGGCCGGTCACTTGACCAATGACTCGGGCGAAGTCGCTGCGGATCCAGATCGTTTTCAGCCCCACTACGGAGGCTATACCTAGTCCGGTCAGCAAGGCCTCGTATTTCGCTGCGTTGTTCGAGGCTATGAACCCGAGCTTCAGAGAATACTCCATCTCTGTCTCGTTCGGGCCTCGAATGATGAGGCCGGCACTATGGTTGAGGACCCGTCAACGTAAAGGACCCAATCAAGGACGAAGTCGGGTGTCTTATTGGTTGAGGGTTGAGTTCCGGGGGCCGGCGTGAATTCCGCTTCTTTACTGGGGATGGTGCATTCGACGATAAAATCGGCCAGGACTTGTGCCTTGATAGCCTGCCTCGGGCGGTATTTTATGTCGAACTGGGACAACTCCCACCTCTATTTCTCCAAGCAACCAGAGGACTCGAGGGAGGCGAGGATAGCCCGTAAAGGCCGCTCGGTAAGAACAAGGATGGTGCGCCTGGAAATAGTGTCGTAGTTTCCTTGAGGCCACGATGAGTGCCAAGACGATCTTCTCTATGGCCGGGTACCTCGTTTCCGCATCCTTGAAGACGTGGCTCACATAGTATACCGGCTTCTGGACTCCCTCGACCTCTCGGACGTGCACCGAACCTGCAGCTTGGTCAGACATCGCTAGATATAGCGATAGCTCATCCCCTTCAACTGGCCGGTGAGCAATGGGGGACTCACAAGGTGCCTCTTTAATTTCTTAAAGACGGTCTGGCACTCCTCTGACTATTCAAACCTTGGTATCTTCCTTAGAGCTTTGAAGAACGGGAGGCACTTCTCCCGAGACCTTGACATGAAATGACTTAGAGCGGCTACCCGCCCTGTTAGCCGCATGATTTCGACATTAGTCTTGTGCGCGGACATGTTGAGGATGGCATTGATTTTCTCTGGGTTAGCCTCGATTCCACGGTGGGTGACCATGAAGTCGAGGAACTTTCCACTGGTGACCCCGAATGCATACATAGGGGGGTTCAGTTTCATCTTGTATTTATGGAGGATGTCGAAGGCCTCGCCCAGATCCTTGGCGTGTTCATCCGACGAGACGAGCATGTCTTCGACGTAAACCTCCATATTCCTGCCGATCTGTGGCTTGAACATCCGATTAACCAAGCGTTGGTACATAGCCCCGGCATTTTTGAGGCCGAAGGGCATCACCTTATAGCAGTATACCCCCCGGTCCGTTGTGAATGCGATGAGATCCACGTCTGCCAGATTCATACGGATCTGGTTATAGCCAGAGAAAGCATCCATGAAGCTAAGTAGCTCGTGGCCTGCCGAACTATCGACGAGCTGATCTATCCGAGGGAGGGGATAGCTGTCTTTCGGGCAGGCCTTGTTGAGGTCAGTGAAATCGACGCACATGCGCCACTTCCCGCTAGACTTTTTAACCATGACTACATTCGCAAACCATTCCGAGTAAAGCACGATCCGAATGAAGTTCGTGGCGAGGTGCCTGTCTACCTCGTCCTCGATTTCTATTTGTTTGATCGGGGCAAAGCTTCGCTTTTTCTACCTGACGGGCCGGACCGCAGGGTCCACCCCGAGCTTTTGTGATATGATTTTGGGGTCAATCCCAGGCATGTTGTTCATACCATAATTTTGCATTATTATATTCCCCATTCTTATTCATTTTACAAATAAACAGGTGCTTTTGATCCATGTCTGCTACATAGTTGCAGGTTACAGGTTCTCAGAACAAAAACAGTGAAAATGGTGAAAAGACGATACAAAAGTGAGACTACGACCAACAAATGGAAAGATCTTAATCATGCCTACAGTTTGACGAATAAACGAAGATCAATGAACAAGTTCACAAAGTACAAAGGCAGCACAAGGTTCAAGACTTCGACACGAAGTAAAGGGTAAAAGTCCACGACTTTATGCACTATGGAAATCTGGAAGAAAACTAGAAGACAATCTAAGAAACCAAGTGAAGAAACAAGTAGGAAAATGCAACCGGAAGATTAACAAAGAAGCAGAGTCAACAAGGCCCCTATATGGCCGCGGATCCGCAGCCAAACAGGGGTTTTGGACGCAGTTCCGCGGCCGTACGAAGCGCGTGTCGGCGCAAATTCTTATGGCATGGCGGTGCGTTGACTAGTCTTCTTAGGGGTATATTTGTAAATGCAGATGTGAATCGAATGTAACCCTAGGATTTCTATGATCTATAAATAGAAGCCCTAAACCTCTTTTGAGGTATGCCTCTTCTTGTGCCTCATTGTATTTATCAAAATTCAGATCCTGTAAATGTTGGAAGAGAGCATCAAATAAAAATTAGAGTAAGTTTTCTTTTCATTGCCCTAGTTAATTTTATTATCTACCCTAGTGTAAATTTTATTATCTGCTCTAGTATAGATTTCATTATCTGCCCTAGTTAATTAGTTTAGAACATGTTTTTCAATTCCCTAATGAGTGAGTAGTCTCCTCACTTGTTAGGGTTAGGAATAGGGAAGGCTTGAGAGATGAAGATCTTTCACCCCTTTCTATCCCATCACACGTTTTTATAAGACTCCATGCATACATACACACACCGCTCCCTACGGCACCCTATCTCACGAGGTAGGGGTGATACCGTAGTATAAAAGACCGGTTGAGCACGTTTTCCATGGAGGTTAGGGTAAGAATTAAGAAACGAAGGACAAAAACCTAGAGGAAGAAACATCGTTTCTTCCCGACGGTACTAATCCACTTTATTAATTATTACCATAACACCTCATAGATCTTAAATAGGGCATAGAAAGCGGTGAGGAATATTGACTTTCCAAACTTAACCTAAACCTAACCCTAGCAAGATTCTAATCTTAATCTAGATCAACTTAGTTTTTAGATTTAATCATTCCAACACCGTTTGGAATTAACTCGTTAGAACAAATTGAGGATACACAAAATCCCTGTAGACCGACCCGTACTCACCGGCTAGCTACCAAGCAACGCCGTTCTTGATTGCGGTAAAATTATTCTTTGATTCATCTTTTGAAAACGCATACGCAAAATAACTTTCAATCAAATGGCGCCGTTGCCGGGGATGGCCTTGTTATTTTCTTTTTGTAATTTCGGGTTGATATAAAATTGAAAAATCCTAAAAACTGAAAAATAAAAGAAATATAAAAAATTTATCATTTTGTTATTTTGTGAATGGTATTTCGTTTGAATTTTTGCAGGACCGACGAACGAATTCAGATCTGAAAAAATTCAGAGAGCGAAACAGAAAACAGCTGATCTGAACAACCGAGGAGTACCATAACAGAGCAACAGAAAGATTTGGAGATCTGAACAAACCAACCGACCTCGGAACCGCCGGTTTCACCCGTCTTTGACCGTGGATCCGCCGCGGTCTTGTGACGTCAGCAAGCGAAAAATCCTCTGTAAGCTTCTCCTCTTCTTCTCTGCAACCCCTGATATCTCCTCTGTAAAATTTGCCTGCAGGATTCTTTGCACCAAAAATTTCTCCACTTCTCTAATAATTGATCGTGTGCAGGATTCTTTGCGCCGCGTTTAAAAAAAATTGTTTGCAAGTGATTGTGTTACTGCTTTGCATAATTTAATTTGACTTTAAGGGGCTTGAACACCAATCCAGATTGGGTGGGGATTTCATTACCCTTCCTAGGATCCTAAAAATCACCTAAGGCATATTGCAATGACCATCAAGTTAAATTAAAAAAAGATTAGACTCAGCCCTAAGGACTTCACGCTCAATAGGACAAAAGAATAGTTGTAGGCATCGACCGTTGATCCTAACCTGACTTTATGGTGCCTAGGCTAGATAGGTAGTGAAAGGTAACTTTAAAAGGCCCGTCTCACGGTGATTCGTGAGCGGATCCCTCCTTTCTCTAATTGTGCTTACCTAGCCACAATTGGCGGTGAAGAGGCGGTTTGAGGTTCTACTTCTTGCCCTTTGGAACAGTTAGGAGCTGTCTAGCTGACCTAGGTGATCCTAGATCTAGGCTTGATTGTGCATTTGTGATTGATTGAACGTGTGCTTAAGCCTTTTATCGAAAATCTTTTTTTGCAAAAAGATCCACATAAAAAAAAACACAAAATGAAAAAAAGAATTTTTTTTACAAAAACTTGCAACTTGTCTTTAAGAAATCCGTGCACCCCACATTCTTTTTCTTCTCCTTCTTACATCATGGGTACCCCACCTCCCAAAACTCTTGCCGATCTTTGGTACTCTCATCCAAACATTGCTTCATACGCGAATTGTTTTGGTCGAATTACAGACGACCCCTCCATGCCCAAAATTTCTTTGAAAGATCGAATAGAAGCGTCTAGGAGAAATAATTCGACTCCACAATCCACTTTGTATCAACCATTTCAACCTTCACCACCTTCTTATGTTGATACTACTTTTTCGAATCCTGTTGTTACTCTGAAACCCATGTCTATTGCTGAACATATTGAATAATCTCGTAACCGATTTTTCACTCCTTTCAACACTTCCAGTTCTTGGGATCAACAAGTCCATTCACCTTTTTATCCAAATGTTGATCCTACTCCTGTCCAACCATTCAATTCCTACCAGTCCTACCCGACTTTCACATCTTCCCTAAACATTACTTCTACACAACCATTTGGGAGTTTCACTTATCCAAACAATTTTGAATTTTTTACTGAAACCCCTTCACAACCCATGTCTAGTGTGGAACAGTCGTTGGAAGTGTACATTGCAGCAACAAACCGAAAGATAAGGAATTTGGATGCATCCATTGTCGCCCTTATGCAACCTAGTGACCCGGTAGCTACTTTCCAACTAGCTCTAAAAATTCCAATGTATGATAAGGTGGTTGGACAGATTGAGAATTTGAGTGGAGAGAGTGAGCTGTGCACCCTTCCAAATCAAACCTACCCATCTTCAATTGAATCCCACAACTCCAGTTTTCAAACAAGTGTCCCAAATGATTCACCTGTTAAAAATAAAACGTGTAATGAGTTGTGCGACTTTGTAGTGTTTGATTTACCTGATTGTGAAGAGCCCTTTTCGAGTGAAACCGTCACCAATCCTTTTAACCTCTACACCTCCAATCTAGAACCTGAATTGATAAATATCCATGCTTTTGATGAGGTGTCCAAAAAAATTGATTTTCACTTGATTGAGGATATTGACGCAGGGAATAATTTGGATGATGAACCCACAGATTTGACTGAATTTTTCTCTCCAATTCATCATCCCGAGTCATTAAATGTTTCTCCCGAACTTTATATGCGTCTTGATTTTGATGATAATTTCATGGATGAGATAACTTTTGAGGAGAATTATGAGGAGAGTATTGAGGATAGTATTGAGGATGAACCAGTTTTGTTTGATGTTTCGGATTTTCCAATTCATCCTCCTGAACCTTTAACTGTTATACTTCCTAAATCACCCTCCCTCCTTTCCATCGTTCTGACCACGCAAAAGATCATGCAGGAGGACTGTGAGCTTGAAAAATTTCTATTCGATCACAGCAGTTTGGACGCCACTAGTGCGTTCCTTTTTGAATCTGATACAGTTCTCACAGCCGATAACAATTACGAGTGCTTCACTTTTTCGGACGATTTTGAAAACTCACCGCCCGAGTTTGAGTCATTTGAATTTTCGGATGACTTAGTTGAACCATCAGACTCGGTTGCTTACAGTCATTTCGAACCATTGATGGAATCCTTCGAGTTCGAGACAGTTTACTTATGTGAGAATAAGACTATCCCTAAATCACTCCCCTTCGTCCTTTCCATCGTTTCAACCGCGCAAGAATCCATCGCGCTTCCATTTTCAATGGATGGTTTACCAAGTTCAATGTACCCATGTTTTCTTGCGAATCTTGAGGAATTTGACCCCATTTCTCGACGGGTTGATAAATTAGCACAATCACTTTTAACACATCGGTCATCACAATTTGCGCTAATTTATTCACTCGATTTACACCATCAAGTTCGTACTACACTTCTTTCTCTTTTCCGCCATTCTTCTCCTCCACCGAGACCATATTCCACCCTTCTTTCCATACGGTCTCGAGTGCTTCTCAACTCCTTTCTTTACACTCCATTCTTCCACCAACCCTACCATTATAATGATAAATTTTTTGAATGGTTGGTGCTAACCTTTGGCCTGTGTAAGGCCTTGTATAGTTTGTTTTTTCTCCTCCCTAACTCTGAATTTTAACGTTTAAAACAGTGGAAACACTGTCTCACTTAAGTTTGTGGGGGACTTTTTGTATATATATTTTGTTTTTCTTTTAACAAAAAAAAATAATAAACAGGGGAGTGCCGCCATTTTATACCCTCTTGGTGTAGCCTGACAGTGAGAGCACTGTCAAGTTTAAGTTTGGGGGTATGCTCGGTAAGCCTTCTTCCTTCCTATTCATGTGTACATCTTTGCATTTGCATACTTATTTTAAAACCTATAAAAAATTGAAAAATTTTAAAAATTTTAAAAATTAAAACATTCAATTTTGGCCATAATTAGCTTGAGTTTGACAAATAGGTTAACTAGCTAGGGACAACTAGACCTTAGACTTAGTAAATTAAAAAACCCTAAAAATAATCTTTCTTAAAATTTAACGGTAGAAAGTATATGTCTTTATAGTTTATTTAGAAATAGGCAAATTTCGAGTTGACTTCATGGGCTAAGTTAAAACAAAGGAAAAGTATTGATATCTTTATTAAAGTATAATTTTGAAAAATAATCCCTAAGCTTAAGTCTAAATTCTTAAAATATATACCCTACAACTTGCACAAACACAAACCTTGAAACATGGAATAGTAGAAGAGACCTTGAAATGCTCTTGTCTAAAGTCCTTAGTATGAAGGAAAATAAAATAAAAATACAAGTGTGAATAAAGAGATAAAAAATGAACACTGATTTTTGTAATTACTTAAGGCTGCATAAATAGAAAAATATTTAGTGGGGGTGCTTCATCACCTAGTGCCTTAGACCAACTGGTTTGGGAGTCACTGCTAAAGCCTCAGGTGTTACAAGACTAGGAATTACGCCTTAATGTGCAAACACATTTTGTAATCGATCGTTGGTACCTCAAGAAGTATTAACGGTCGCATGAAGGATGTGTGAGCAATTTCATTTAAAAATTCACCAATTGAAAAGTACTTTGGACGATGGATGATCAGTCGAAAATAATGTATTTTTAACACGTCAATTTCCCTATCATTTGCATTCATCTAAAGGTATTCAGGTTAAGTATTGCACATATTAGCAAAGCAGTCGTAAAATACGAGATTACCTGTGTTGTATACTAAAACCGGCATTTTAAGGGAAATTGAGAGTTTATCATGGCATCGCATCATCTTTGTACAGCGCAACACTTGTTTCGAGAATCTGTGCAGGAAATTCCAGGAGAAAAGCCAAAATTGTCAAAGTGCTGATAAAAGATACGCCAAGTCTAAGATTTTTGATCTGGCATTGATACAGAAAGAAATATAAAATTCAACATATCAGAAAAATACCATAGAGTTAAGAGGAAGCAGCACAGAGAACTTCACGGAGAGAAGCCCTCACGTGACCGCGGATCCGCGGCCGGAGAAGGCACGTGCCGCGGATACGCGGTCAACATGCCACGTCATCATCTCTGCTTCACTTCAGAACTCTTCATTCAGTGCATACACCTCAGAAAGCTATGACAAATTCCAGAAAACTCCAGAGTCTTCTGCCAGATCAGCAAGCCCCTTGTCAAAGCTAAACTATCAAGCTTCCAAAGCAAGCTTCTCACTTAACTACCTAAAACCTAGAAGCTTCTCCCTAACCTCCAAGCTTATGAAGGAAGCCAACCCTAACTAACTAATTCTAGAACCTTCCTCCTAACTACCAAGCATACAAGAGAAGCTAACCTAGACTAAGCTTACAAAGGAAGCTAACCATTCTTAAGGCTATATAAGGGACCCTAGGCTTTACTTGAAAGGGTTGTTGAAAGTTAATCTTCATCTCCCCCCAAATTCAATACAAGTTGAGTGACACAACTTGTACACCCTAATTCAAAATCCAAGCCAAATTCAAGATCCTGAGTACCAAATCAAGCGAGAAGCCTTCAACCTTTTAGGAGTGGAGCCGATCTTTAATCGAGCAAGTGATCCAAGCCGATCCGTGACTCAAGGAGACGAGCGAAGCCAAATCGACGATCGAGTTCTTCCTCTTGTAGTTCTTGAGTGAATTGTAACGGAATTGTTGATAAATAAAAGGTGAAATTCTTTAATCTTGCTTTCTTTAAATTCTTGCATCATGATTCGATCTCAATTTGTGATTGTGGTTCTTGTTATGATGTTTGAGTAAAACTCCGCTCGTAAAGGAGTCGAGACGATCAATAGAATGATGATGTAACAAATTTTAAAACAATTCTTAAGTCCTGCGAGTTTGTAAACCCTAGCAAATTGAAGAATCGACGACCTAGTTTCGATGCGATGCTTTCTTGATTGTGTTCGCTCGAAACTAGGGATCCACGATCGATTCTTGAATTTACTTGAGACCAGAATGTGAATGATATCGATGAAGGAATAAGGGATAGATGATGAAACCCTAGTTTCACAAGAAATCCCTAATTCTCGTTGATCATCATCGATCTAGTATCAATTCATCGATGCATAAGAATATGTAATCAATAGTTTTCATCACATCTATAGATCCGATCGATTCCTACGAGCCTCACTTCGATTCTTGATATTTGGATTGGAAATCATCACATCTCAATTCTTGATTTTAATATTTTCTTGTTATTAGATCTAGATTCTTCTAATTCTTGAACTTCATTTTACAAATCATGAATTGTTCTTTCTTTTCTTTTCTCTTAAATTTTCAATTCAAATAAAACAAATACGAACAAATCACATAATCCCTGTGGACGATCCGCACTTACTAACGCGCTATATATGACACCGTTATTGATTGCGGTCAAATATTTTTGGTTGTGATTTCTATTCATTTTCTAAACCGACACAACAAGAATTCGAAATCAATCAATGGACAAGAGTATAATAGCTTGATTTGAATTTCCAAGTGTAGGGGTGATATATACACACACGTAGGGGTATGTGATTGGGGTTTAGATAAGAGATAGGAATGAAGAATAGGACTTATATCTTTAATAGAGATGATAAAAATTCCTAAGTTGAGATGGAACCCTAGAAGGAAAACTCAAAAGATGCTAAAAGCTAAGTAAATTCACAAGAATATATATAATCTTAAGTTAAATGATAAGGAAGCCTGAAAAATACGGGTGAATAATTTATGAGTCGAAGATAATAGAATTTCTTGTTAGAAAATCTAATTGGAGAATAAAAGTCAATGGGCCGAATTGATAAGATTTTGTGGGTAGTATCCGCTGAAAACCATCAGGAGACAACATTCCTCCTACTAGGGACACCTAGAGGTTTAACGGCTTGTTGCACGAGCTCAGTGCAATCGCGTTTCCCTGCGAAAGTGAGGCTATATCTTTTTCGAGAATAAAACTAGGTTTGCTTGAGGACGAGCAAAAGATAAGTTTGGGGGTATTTGTTCATACCATAATTTTGCATTATTATATTCCCCATTCTTATTCATTTTACAAATAAACAGGTGCTTTTGATCCATGTCTGCTACATAGTTGCAGGTTACAGGTTCTCAGAACAAAAACAGTGAAAATGATGAAAAGACGATAAAAAAGTGAGACTACGACCAACAAATGGAAAGATCTTAATCATGCCTACAGTTTGAAGAATAAACGAAGATCAATGAACAAGTTCACAAAGTATAAAGGCAGCGCAAGGTTCAAGACTTCGACATGAAGCAAAGGGTAAAAGTCCACAACGTTATGCACTGTGGAAATCTGGAAGAAAACTAGAAGACAATCTGAGAAACCAAGTGAAGAAACAAGTAGGAAAATGCAACCAGAAGATTAACAAAGAAGCAGAGCCAACAAGGCCCCTATATGGCCGCGGATCCGCGGCCAAACAGGGGTTTTGGCCGCGGTTCTGCAGCCCTGCGAAGCGCGTGTCGGCGCAAATTCTTATGGCATGGCGGTGCGTTGACTAGTCTTCTTATGGGTATATTTTTAAATGCAGATGTGAATCGAATGTAACCCTAGGGTTTTTTTGATCTATAAATAGAAGCCCTAAACCTCTTTTTGAGGTATGCCTCTTCTTGTGCCTCATTGTATTTATCAAAATTCAGATCCTGTAAATGTTGGAAGAGAGCATCAAATAAAAATTAGAGTAAGTTTTCTTTTCATTGCCCTAATTAATTTTATTATCTGCCCTAGTGTAAATTTTATTATCTGCCCTAGTATAGATTTCATTATCTGCCCTAGTTAATTCGTTTAGAACATGTTTTTCAATTCCCTAATGAGTGAGTAGTCTCCTCACTTGTTAGGGTTAGGAATAGGGAAGGCTTGAGAGATGAAGATCTCTCATACCTTTCTTGCCCATCACACGTTTTTATAGGACTCCATGCATACATACACACACCGCTCCCTACGGCACCCTATCCCATGAGGTAGCGGTGATACCGTAGTATAAAAGACCGGTTGAGCATATTTTCCATGGAGGTTAGGGCAAGAATTAAGAAAGGAAGGACAAGAACCTAGAGGAAGAAACATCGTTTCTTCCCGATGGTACTAATCCACTTTATTAATTATTACCATAACACCTCATAGATCTTAAATAGGGCATAGAAAGCGGTGAGGAATATTGACTTTGCAAACTTAACCTAAACCTAAACCTAGCAAGATTCTAATCTTAATCTAGGTCAACTTAGTTTTTAGATTTAATCATTCCAACACCGTTTGGAATTAACTCGTTAGAACAAATTGAGGATACACAAAATCCCTGTGGACCGACCCGTACTCCCCGGCTAGTTATCAAGTGACGCCGTTCTTGATTGCGGTAAAATTATTCTTTGATTCATCTTTTGAAAACGCATACGCAAAACAACTTTCAATCACATGTCGGCAGGCGCCCAGGCGAATAAGTCCGAGTTATTCCTGAGGAAGTGGATCAGGTCATCTCGGAGAATCCCCGTCAAGAGTGACCCGATCTGTACGGTTCGCTCATTGTCCCCTTCCGCATGGGGGGACTCAGTTGGTGGTTCCATTGGGGTTCTTCAGACCTTTTTTGCTCGTCTCGAGTATCCAGGGAACCCTTGATATCATCCTCACACTTAAGGTCATTGTTTGGCCGCTCAGACATAGATGTTGCGATGAAGCAAACCTTTGCAGTTTGTTGGTCCCCATAGGCCCGACCTATCCCGTCTTGGTCTAGCAGGAACTTTATCGCTAGGTGGTAGGTCTATAATTGGGCGTGGATGGAGTTCAATGTCGGCCGACCTAGATGGATGTTGTAGGCCAATGGAATTCTCGCGACGATAAACTCCACAGGCACGGTGCGCGTACGACCCGCCTCCCCGATGTTAAATTGGAGGGTGATTACCCCTTCCACCAGGATAGAGTGGTTAGTGAACCCCAACAGGAATGGGCGTTCGGTCTTGGGTCCGATGGGGTGAGTCCTATACGCAGAAAGCAGTGATAAAAGAGAATGTCTGCCGATCTTCCCGAGTCGACCAATATCCTCTGCACTTCGTAGCGGTGGACCCGGGCGGTGATCACCAGTGGGTCGTTGTGAGGTAGGAATATCTCGTGGAGGTCCTCGTCGGTAAATATGATCGGCTCGGCAGCTTTATCCCTCTTCCTTGGGTGGCTGCCAGTCCCCTCGACCAGTAAGGGGCGCCACGTTTCATCGGTCCCCGTCATACCTACAGCTGACACGTCCATGATTTGGCCGATTGTTAACTCGCCGGGAGGGAGATGGTGCTCTTTCTCACGGTCGGCTTGCCGCTTATCCCGCAAGTACCTTGCTAGGTGCCCCGAGCGGATCAACTCTTCTATGTAGTCTCGGAGCTGCTTGCAGTTCTCGGTGGGGTGGCCCTACGACCTGTAGAAAGCGCAGTAGGGGCCCCGGGTATGCTTTGCCGCCCTATTCGAGACTGGGGGAGTTTGAAGAACCTCTCGCCCTTTGCTTCCTCTAACAGTTCCGTCTGGGAGACGTTGAGCGGGGTGTACACCTGAAACATCGGGGAGTAGGGCTTTGGCCTCTCAATCTTCTTTTTCTCCTCCCTGGCCCTTTTCTTCTGATCGACTTGCTCTGTCCGGGGCAGGTTGGCGTTCACCTCGGACTCAAGCTGGATCTCACGTTTGGTCCAGGCCTTTACCTCAGCCATGGTCTTAGGTTGCGCTAATGCAAAAGAGCGTAGCCACTCCTTGTGCCTAAGACCCGACCTAAGGGCCGTAATGACCGTCTCGTCCCGATGCTCTGGGACCTCAAGGAGGACGTTATAGAAGAGGGTGACGTATACTTTGAAGGATTCTTTGTCCCCGCTCTTTATGGTGAAGAGATGATCAACGGTCCGCTTCTGCCATCTGTTCCCGACGAAATGACCGAGGAACTGGGTGGCTAGCTCATCGAAGGTAGAGATTGAGTGTGGCGTGAGTCCTCGGAACCAGTCTCGTCCAGCGCGGATGAGAGTGGCGGGGAAATCGCGGAATTGTGCGGTGTCGGAATTGTCCTGGAAACTCATCCCGGCTGTGAACGCGTCCAAATGGTCTTTCGGGTCAGACTTCTCGTCGAAGAGGGAGACCTTCGGGGGCTTGATCCGGGAGGAGACGTGGACGGCGAGTAGCTGTTTGGTGAAGGGCTTCATGAGCCAGTCGGCGGCATATTTAGCCCTGTCGCTTGAAAGACGATTTTCTCGATTCATGCTTTCGATCTTCTTTTCGAGGGCGTCGAGTCGACCGTGGTATCCTGACGATTCGGCATACTCTAATTTATGGCCTTTGCTGCTGGTGACCTGCGCCTGACCGTGGCTCCGGTTCCGTTCGATGTGGCTCCTTAAGTCACCTGGCGAGGTCATTTTCGAGCTACCATGGTGAGTCCAGTCCGCGCGACCCTGTCGAGGAGGGGCGCCAGTTATGCTTGGGAGCAGGCGAGCTGATCGACGCCTCCTCGGGAGAGACAAGAGCGTGATGGGCCTCAGGGCGGGGTGCTCTTTCATAAGACCTCGGCGTTGAGCTGTGAGGTGCACAATGGGTCATCGAATTAGTTGGCCCGGGGATCTATGGCCGCCGGAGACAGCGAGGCGGCGCTCGGATGTGCCAGCGTGGGCGGTGTCTTCTCTCCCTATGTGTCGCTCCCGAGGTGGGGGTGCGGCAACTTGGGGAGCTTGCCCCGCCGTTTAGACATGGACTTGGGCATCCACAACGAACGCGAGCCGATCTATTCGAGCCGATAAAGCGTGAATGGTGTTCGGGGGAGGAGGGGATCCATCCATGCCTCCATTGTGGGGAAGGCGGTGACTAGTGCTTGGATCGTCACAATGATCACTCTCCATGAGTTCGAGATCGGAAGATCAACTTTCATTGAGTGGAATTTTCGATTTTTCCCACAGACGGAGCCAACTGATGGAGGTCATGATCTCCTTCAGATGTTGTCTTCCGTTGATCCGCAGCGAATGGTGATGAGTGGCTGAGATTGGATATGAGGGTTGCCTCTTGATGTGTGTGGATCTCAATGGGCTTGATTTAAGAATGAAGCCGAGCTACTCGCAAGGAAGTCCCGGGGTGGTTGTACTACCGTGGACCCTCCGACGATCAAGTTAGTCGAAGTATTTGGGCAGAGTAACGGCCTATTGGGGTCAAAATGCCTTACCTGAGTCGTCTGAGAGAGGGGTTTATATAGTGGCAGCCGTGGGCTGGCGGGCGCGAGATTCACACCGGCCATTATGCTCCAGGCGTTACGCCTGTGAGAAAGGCGGGATTTCGTATTAATGACAAGATGCGCTCGTTAATGGGGGAACGAGATGGCGTAGAACTTGGGATCGTGGGCGGTGGATATCTCACGTCAGGAGAGATTCACAGAGCGTGGCGGAGACGCCTGTGATCGGTGCTCGGGGTCGGTTGATGAGACCGAGGAAGCTGAGCTCAGCGGGAGGCTCGGGGTCGAGCGGGAGACCGAGCAGGCTTGGTTCATGTAACTGCTCAGAGGAGAGCTGGAAAGGCTGAGGAAGATCAGCTTGCTGGAGGGCTCGGAGGAGAGCCAATGGTTATTTATAAAACGAGTAGAAGAGTGGTCTAGAAGGCCACCGAGGGTCGGGAACATCCTCGGGAGGGAGGCCCGGGGCGCGCCTTCAACGTACCATTCTTGCTCTTTTCTCGCAAGCCCTGGGACACGTCATCTGCCACGTGTTATGATCTGGAGAGTGCTCAGTATCGAGCATCATCATTAGCCCACCCCTCTCATCCTGACCTATTTATGGGTCAGGTCGAGAGTGGTATGACCGGTCACCCAGGCTAAGTTCTTATTTGATGACGTCAGCGGATCAGGGAAGAGATCTCGCATTAAAGTGGAAGCGCCGATTCGGGCGTACGTTCATTGGAGCGACAGGTCACATGTCCGACGCTAGTCGGCTGACGTGACGGGCTGCTGGTATTCTCGCGTCCGATGAGACGCGCCCGATGCACGTGCGACAGGTGGAGCGTTGACGGCCGTTAAATGTAGAGTGTCATTTTGGCGGGAGATGATCGGCACCGCTGGATGTGTTCGCCGATTGCTATAAATAGAGATGGGATCCCCCCGAGGGTCCAAACTTCGCTACAATTTCCTCTTACCTTCGTGTGTTAGTTCGGCACTCTTCCCTCTAAGTCTGATTTCCTGCGTTCCTTCCTCGGAGGACCCCTTCTCTTGATCAGGTTAGATGTCTTCCTCTGAGGAGTCCGTAGAAATAGTTTAAGTAGAGTCTAGGGAGTCTTCTGTAGCTTCCTCTTCTTCGTCCGGGTTGGAATCTTCCCGGGAAGTTAGGGTTAGTCGCGCCTCCCGGGGTCGTGCGACGGGGACGGTCCCCAAAGTGAGCGCCAGGAGTGTCCGCGACGTAGCTTCCCTTGTGAGGCATGTGGATGAGGTCACCACAATCTGGGCTCGCTTCCACATTCCCCCCGGCTACTCGCTTCGTTTGGCCAGGGAGGGAGAGAGGGCAGATCAGGTACAAGGCAAGGAGAATGCCTTGTACTTAGAGGCTTTTTGGGATGGAATGCGCCTGCCCTTCTCTCCCGAGGTGAGTGCGGTGTTGCATTATTTTCAGTTAGCCCTGGGCCAGTTAGTGTCGAACTCCTGGAGGATTCTCCTCGGGTTCCTGGTCCGGTTGAAATTGCGAGAGATCCCTTTCAGTATGAACCTTCTCCTCTCCTCTCTCTGCTACAAAAACTACCCCAGCACTCGCAAGGACGAGCCGGTCTGGGTATATATTTCTGTTAGAAAGCTGCGGGGAGGTGCGGCAGGGTCAGAGGTCGTCACAGTCCCTTCTTCTATTCACGAATGGAAGGAGAAGTTTCTGTTTATCGGGCTACCGAGAGTGAGGATTGGCCTGTTCCCATATAGTGGCACAGGGCCAACTGCCCGCAGGTGAGGCGGTCGAATGATCTCGATGAGGTGGCGGTGTTGGAGTGGGAGCCCATCCTTTGGGTCGATGTGTTGCTGTCTGAGCAGGCCCTCAGTTGGGCCGGGCTCAGACCCGTTCAGTTTGCGGGTAAGTTTAGGAGTTTTAGGCGACTTGTTTAGACTTGTGTAACCTTCCAATTTCTTCTGGCATTGCTAACTCCTGCTTTGTATTCTCTCTTTCTTGTAGAACAAATGGACCAAGCCAAATTTCGGGCGGCCCTTGTCGAACAGAAGAAAGGGAGGAAGGCCAGAGGCGACGGCTCGTCATGTCCCGTTACGAGCCCGGCTCCACCGGTGGCCACTCCGGCCAAGCGCTCGAGCATGCCCCAGAACTCGGAGCCCTCCCGAGCGCAGAGCCGCAAACACGCTTGGGATCAGGAGCCCCGGGCCTCGGACTTCAGAGACGAGGAGGATGTCTGTGCGCCCCTCCTCAAAAGGTACCATAGGATGGTGCCCCATAACCCGGCTTCCCCGATCATCGTGGATGAAGGGGAGCTTCGCTTCGAGGTGCCATCGGGGCTTTCTATCGCCGATAGCCTGCTCTAGGAGATGGAAAGGTCGGCCGGGGCAGAATCCTTTGGGGGACCCTCAGGGCCCAAATGGCGGCCATAGCCCAGGAGACCGTGCAGGTCAGTGTTCGGTCCCTACTCGAGTTTTTATTCTATACATTTTGTTCGCAAGATCGGGCGCCCCCTTTTCTTTTTAACCCATCCTTTGTTTTCTTCAGGTCCTCCAGCACTGTGCTCTTGTTGTCAGCATGGAGGACGAGGAAATTGCCCCGGCGATGCAGATCGCGGGCGAGTTCACCTCGTGGGATGAAGTTCGAGGCTAGAGCTGCAAACGGCGGTGGAGAGGTTTGCCGTCCTCAAAGACCGGGTAGCGGCTGGGGATCGGGAGATCGCCAACTGCCGAGAGGCCGTCCGAGTTTTGAGGGAGTCCAACCAGGCCAATAAGGCCAAGTTGGAAGATGCCAGGGTGCTTGTCAACACCCTTAAGAAGACGGCGAGCACCTCAAGAGGGAGAACGAGGCGGCGAAGGAAGGAGTTAGGCGTGTCGACCTCCGGGCATCGAAGGCGGTAGAGAATTACAAGAAGTCGGACCAGTGCTACGCCGAACTCGCTGAAGCCGCTGCTCTCGTTTGGCATGATGCACTCGATGCCGTCAAAGCCAAGATGCCAGAGTTTCCTGACGGCGAACTCCGGGGTGAGAACCCCTTTGAAGGTGAGGCACGGGAGAATGCCACCAAAGGCATCGCCGGGGAAAAGGCCCCAGGAGAGGGCGTCGGGGAAAAATCGGTTGCTCTGGCTTTCGACGTCGAGGCCCCCGCGATGGGTGCCGACCCACCAGCCGCCATCCCAGCCATCGCGGTGGAAGCAGAGCTCATCGAAGTTCTCCCCGACCCCGAGGCCTGAATTTCTTCACCTTCTTATTTTCTTTTGCGCTGAAATTTTGTAAGCCCCCGGTCGTTTTTGTAAGGCTGGGGAGCCTATAATACCTCTGTAAAGACTTTTGACCTTTGTGAATGAAATCATTTTGTAGTGTTCTTTGCGTACATATTTTCCCTTTGTTTGTGGTATAATCTTTATTTGCGCGGTACTGCTTTCATGATGCGTTAGATCGGAGATCGATTTTTCATCTGGCGATCGCACGTCGAGTTGAACCCAACCATTTATCAAGTGTGCAAAGACCGGTGCAAGGTCGGTATCTACATGGCCTTGAAGTAGAAGTGGGGATCGCCTTAGTAAAGACGTGTAGGGAAGCTGCTAGGTGGCCTCTTGATGAGGGCTTTGATCCTTGGCGTCGTTGGGTAAAAGATTACCAGCCAAGGATGGACCGAGCAGGAAGCTGCTCGATGGCCTCTTGATGAGGGCTTTGATCCTTGGCATCGTTGGGTAAGAGATTACCAGCCAAGGATGGACCGAGCAAGGATGCTGCTCGGTGGCCTCTTGATGAGGGCTTCGATCCTTAGCACGGGAGGGCAAGGAGTTGCCTACTAAGGATGGACCGAGCAGGGTTGCTGCTCGGTTGCCTCTTGATAAGGGCTTTGATCTTTGGTGTCGTTGGGCAAGAGATTACCAGCCAAGGATGGAACGAGCTGTTAGTTATATGTATGCCCTAGAGGCCATTACTATACATAGGATGTATATTGTAGTGGATGCTTGGACATATATAGGGATGACTTTCTTGCTCGACATGATAGTATACTATCTGGTTGATCTTTACCTTAACGTGTACACTGATTGTCTCTCTGTTACATATTGGTAAAGCCCTTAGGATGTGTACTTGACTACCTGGACTGTGATGCGGATCATACTAGTGGGGACATGGTAGTCCATAAGTACATCCTTCAAGGTCCCTAGTCATGGGTGTATCGAGATAGGGCATCGATATACCAGAGTAGACTAGCGTATACCTTCTCGACCCATACAGATGGGCGATGGATGATCCCATATCCATTGGTGTTTGACATCAGAGATGATATACGGGTGCTCAGTGGAGACTGGGTACACTGGACGGACTCGCCGAGAACTCCCAGATGGTATTATACCTTACGTCAGATGGCAGTTCTCTGGTGACACTGGTACAGAGTAGTCTGTTGACCCGAGATCGTCATAGAGTCTTGTGTGGTTCCCACTGTGCTTTGATTTCCACCTTACCATGTCCAAGTGGGCGTGCAAAACGGTGGCTTTTGGGTACAGTCCCGAGTCACATGGAGGCAATGAGCGATAGGAGGGGATTCGTCTCTCCCGGTATAGGGAGTTGATGTTGCGCTGTGTTCGATTGGCTATAACCGGAAATCCCTGGCCAGGGTTGCTGAGATTTACTGGTAAGTGTTACCAGTAGTTTCTCAAACTGTTATAGACCTTATATCGACACGGCTTATCGAGCTATTGGGGTCTGACGTTTACCACCCCTAGGCGAGATATGCGACATATCAGACGATCAGACCGGACTGTACGGTAAGTGTTACTGGTTGGATTCACAGGAGTGTGAGCGGGCTTGCTCGTCGATCTTCTGATCGCTCAATACCCAGGTGGCCGTTACGTTTAGCAGACCGCTTGCGGCTTGTGGGTGTTTGATATGATCATCACCTGCTGCCGGCGTATTGACGAGTCTTTAGAGTCCTACACAGAGGTTTCCTGGCTCAAGCGAAACGAAATAGGAGCGCATATGAGATATGTGCGGGACCGAGAATAATGCGTGTATGTGATACTGTATTCCATTCTCGCGATGAATGTATCGAATGGTTGTATGCGATATAACCTAGTTATCGAATCAAGGATTGATTCGATAAGTCGATACATTACATATTAGTCGGTTATATGCGATATGACCGGATCGTTAAATCAAGTGTTGATTTAATGATTTAATGCATAATTATATATTTGATATATTACTTTGCATTAACTAGTATTGGTTCACTTTAAATGGATTTTCTCACTCGCTTGTGCACATTGTATATTCGATATAGTTTTGTGCACTTGATTGTATCATGTTTGATGATATATGCAAAATTGGTTAAGTGTAAAGATTGAACCATGGTTATATGAATGGTTAGGGTTATGATTACTTATTCATTTATTTATTTATTAGTTTTGGAAAATAAAAGCATAAAGAGAAAAAACAAAATGGTTTTCATTCATTCTTTCTTTCATGAAGCTTGTTGAAGCTTCATGAAGCATTTGACCAAGTGACCATTTTGTCTTCTTCTTTAACCCTAACCACTCACATAAACTCTAGTTAGCTCTCTACACTTAACTATGGTTTGATTATGATAAGAATGATTATTCTTTTCTATTCTTAAATTAACTTATCATAATATGTTTTCTTCTTCTTCTTCATCTTCTTCAATGAAGAAAGCAAAACTTCATCAATGGTGATTGATGAAAAAGAGTGAGAAATCCAAATCTAAAGTGAACCCACCTCCTATTTCTTCATCTTCTACCTCTTTCCAAGTAGTATAGGGTGTTCTCTTCACAAGTTTCATGACTTGGTGAAGTGGGAGCTTGATCTAGTGATGCCTCGACGTAGATCATCTTCGGCACGTCGTCGACGACCTAGCCCGCCCATTTCTCCGACGAAGCCGACGCAAGAGTCCGGGATCCGATTTGGACAGCGGAGGGACATCATTGCGGACCTATGGAGGTGGAGCACCGGATCTACAAAGGTTGTATTTCCGTTCTTGTAGTTAATTTGTTAACTAGTTTCATTGTTTCGCCTATATATCTAGTTAACGATCCGTATTAGGGTTTCTCGGCACCCGTAAAATTAGAAATTGGCATGGTTGATGCCTTGTGAGACCTCATTAGCGTGCCTAGGAACCCTACAGTGGTATCAGAGCCTAGCTAGAGCCTTAGGCGTTGCGTAGACGGAGTTTGAAACCCGATCGAACCGAAACCCCGATTCTAAAATGCTCTCTGGACTTTTTCCATAAACTGGGTTTTTTCCAGATTAAAAATGCTTAAAAAATTCAGTAGGAAAAACTAAGAATTACGGTGCAAAAATTATCACATGATTCCATGAATGTGCGGCGGAACCGCGGCATTAGCATGCTAATGCGGCGGTTCCGCGGCCCTTTTGTCTCTTCTGTCATTTATTCTTGCACAGTAATTCCTATAGTTTAGTGCTGGATTTTATGGGAATTTTTAATTTGAATTCAAGAGTTGAATTTTTTGGGGTATTTTGGAGCGTACATGATTCGATCGGATTATGAGACTTTGTCTATGTGGCTTTCCGGATATTTTAGAATATGTTAAAAAGTTCGACTGGATATAAATACCCACCTTTTCCCCTGCCGGAAAATTTCCAAGTGTTGGATTTTTCTGTGGTTTAAGGACGTTCTAAGTAGTGCAAGTAACGCGATGGTCCCTCTAGAAGACAACAAACCTTAACTCGATTATATGACCGTCTTGAACTGCCCTTTGAACCTTCGGGTTTGGGACAGTACGGCGTGCCACATGTGAGGCGTTGGCTTGACCCTTCTACGGCTGGACCGTTGGTACTGAGGCACGAAGTGAATGTTTTTAAACTTATTTCAAGTGTTGATCTGTTTCGGAAAACTTGGGTGTTTGAATGTTCGATCGGAAAGTTTAACATTTTCTATTTATCTGGAATGGGATACAATAATTGGAATTCACAAGTAGTTATGAGATAACTGAATGAATGTTATAAATCAAGCACTTTAGTCTCACTTGATCGGTTGCCACGGAATTTTGATGTGATCAAAAGTCCGTCGTAATCACGTAGCGTACGCGGATACTCGCCGGGTAAACTTAATAGACAGCCTCACCCCATAACCCCGACCAAGTGACTGTAGGAGAACCCCGTCGCCGAAAGCATCCGTCCGGGTGCTCGCGGTAGCGGTGTTCCGCCTTGGTGCACTTCGTCGACGGTATCGGGGGTGCGGCCGCCTACTAAAGTTTGCGACGAGCATTCGATCAGGATGTTGGGAATCTTGTTGAATTTCCCGACTTGACATTGAAAAGAGTTTTCGATAATGAGATTAAAATGCGGGGTTTATAATTGTTAGGCATGCGATGTCTAAGGAATTCATTTGATTAGGCATGAGATGTCTATGTAGGTTGCGGATTCCAACTGTTGTAGTTTTACACTTTCTTTTCTATGACCGTAAGTGTAATATGTGATATCGCCGGTTTCGTTGCTATATGTCAACGACAATTGGGATGCGCATATTTACTTACGTTGATGACATGTGATGTTATGTGTTGCTGGATATGTTATATTGGATCGTCGTGTTTGAATAGCTGGGGGTTTTTATGTGAGATGAGTGTTTTCATTTTCATTCATGTAAAAACTTGTATGTAATATTCTTTTATTGGGGCACTTCCAAGTTGCGGAAGATGTCACCATTTGTATATTATTTACTTTTCCGCACTAGGATAGACCCAAGGAGGGGAGCACAAGTAACCGGGTTCTGAGTCCAATGGGAGACCAACTCGAGGAGTCGAGTCCGGGTCTCCTAATGTAACGTTTTGAAAATCGTTTCGGTGAAATTTCGAAAAAACGGTAAAATAAGGGGGTTTTCTGTAAAAAGTCAAAATACAAATATCTTTATTATAAAATTAAATATACATATTCTAGCTATGAAATTGCTAGTATTTGGTGTTTGTTGAGCCACTGGTGAAATTTCAAATTTTCTGAAATTTTTCCGAAATTAATTATTTTAATATTATTTTAAGCCGGTAAGAAAATACATTAAATTAGCGATAAATACAAATTTAAATGGGCTAATTTTAATCCTTAAAATCATGTTGATTAAAATCTAGTTGTAATATAAATTTTTAGTATTTTATTTCAAGTTTTAATTGATTTATTTTATGGAAAACAAAAATATAGTTATTTTGAACTAAAACTTGCAAATATGGTATTGTGGGGGGTCTTTTTGCATAGAATTTTTTTGTAAAGTCTCTCACACTCACCCTCACTCCCCTTGGCCGGCCCCACACTATTGTAGCAGCCCAAGAATTTTATTTCCCTCTTTTTGACCTTAAATCATGTGAGAAATGGGTTAAAATAAGGTTTTTATATATAGTAAAGTAGGTGGGGGTATTATGGTAATTTGGGAGGGGCTTTGACTTGGATTCTTTTCCACAACTCCCCCACACCTCTCCCCACTCCCTCCTCAGCCGAAATTCCTGCAATAAACAGCCCCAAAATTTCCCCTCTCATTTTTCTTCTAAACTCATCAAAATTCCATCAAAATTCCATTTAAACTTCACAATTTCAAGCCCATCCTTCATCCATTCTTCTTAACCTTTCTTGCATGGATTTTGGATGCTAGGAGGCCATCTTTAGAGTCAAAATTTCTTGCTAGATCTCTAGATCTAGAGGTATAATTCTTACCCATTTAAATTCTTATGGTTAGATTTCTTTAAATGAGTTGTTTTAGTGTTAATATTGGTGCTATTTTCATTTAGGATCTTCAAGAGAATGGTTTGAGTTAAACTAGGGTTTTTAGCACACCATTATTAAGTTAATTATTCTATTTTGCTATCTAGTGTTTTATACAAACCAAATCTAAGAGTTTAACTTGCTTTTTGGGCTTCAAATTAGTGCTAATTTAGTGTTTCATGTATAGTTTGGGTTGGATTTTGTTAGTTATAAAATTCAAGAAAGGGTTTGAATGCAAGTTAGGGTTTTGTGAAATTGGTGTATGGTTGTGTAATGTATTAGGCTCTTATGGCTTGTTAAAACAAAGTTAGTAGCTAGTTGTTAATTGTTAGTTTAAAAATTATGATAATTACGCTAATTTGCTAACTAGCTATTTAAAATTGGTTAAATAATTGGGTTAAAAATGTAATTATGTTTTTATGACATCATTAACATTATTATGAGTGGTTTAATATCTTAGGTTATGGAAAACCAAGCTTAATTGTTGAATTGTGAATTTTGCTTTAAAAGGTTTTAAAAATTGATATTTTTGCAAACTAGGATTTTGGAATTTATGCAAATTGATGAGAATAAATTATAGGAATGGTTTATATGACTTTGTTATGATATTTAGTGAATATTGTGGATGCTAGGTTCGTTTATACATCGAGTTTTGTACTAAAACGGTGATTTGTGCTTGTTAGATTTTCGGAAAAATGACTTTTTAAGTGAAATTGGGGTTTTTGTGAATTTTAAGCTATTTTATATTATAATTAGTGCTTGTAATTGTACAAATGAGTGTGTTGGGAGTTTTCTCGATGGTTTGGCGTTTGTACGCCGACGTCGAGGGTTTTTGGGTCGATTTGTGAAAGCAACCATAGGTTTTGACCTATGTGGGATTCGTGGGTCGTTTTGGTCATGAGTCGGATTTTAATGCGATACGGTGCGTTATGATATGTAGGTACCCCATGTGGACTTCGAGACGACAAGCAAGTGCGTGGCGACGTCGGCACCGGCGAGCGAGGACCAGGTGAGTAGATTTGTATCTACGGGGAGAAGTCGGGTGGATGGCGTATAGCACCCCGCAGTCCGTGATGGTGTATACGGATGCGTATACACACCAACAATTTATTATATGTTATTTGGGATTAATAACGATGTTTAGGATGGATATTGGTGTGTTGGATTATTTTAGTGTTGCGAACCCTAGGGTAGTGTTGCACTACACATACACACATACACACATACATACTTGCATACATTCCTATTTATATGTGCTCATGGGATTCTTTATAGTTATGTGTTCACATGGGTATGGGACTATGTGTTCACATACGGATTTGAGGATGATACTTGGGATTGAGCTGAGTCGATGAGATTTGTTTTGTGGTTGTGATATCGGTGATATGGCAGGATTCGTACTTGAGGTACGTCCTGGTGTTATAGCGGATCTTGGGACGACGATACGGGTGAATAGTGTTGTTATTAAAATGGTCGACATGTGATCGTGATATAAGATATGATAGGCTAGGATATTGATATTAGGCCGTATCGGGCGATGTATACCCTTTGATGATGGTATGTGCTGACGATATCGGTTTGTACGAGATTGTCGATCAGTAGTCAGATCATGAGTATCTTGAGGATATTAGTATTGTACTAGACATATGTCAGTACCCTAGACTACGATCTTGAATAAAGTGGATACCAGAGGAATGGCGTGAGGAATATGATATTGACCCGTACCCAGATTTGGGGATGCCGTACGACGGATTTACGTACGAGCTATATCTAGATGATTGATCCGTACTCTTGACTTGGGATGTCTGATTGTAGATATGGTATCGGATATGATATTATTGAGGCGGGATCACCGACTAATATATATACAGGTATGTATATGGATCGACTCAGATGTTAGGCGGTTTCCCTACCTGTAGTCCAGCTTGTTAGCTTAGCCCTTTAGTTTAGTTTAGTTGTTAGATTAGATTCGATTCTTACCTATTTCAAAAACTAACGAATCGTAGGTATTTTAAAAGACAGCCCAAGGGATCCTACGGATATTTCAAAAGACGTATCTTTTCATAAAAACACCGTAGCCCCTATTTTCAAAACCCCATGATTCGTGTTATTTCAAAAGGCACCATTTGTAGGACTTATATTAGATTAATGCAGGTTAGTTACAGTTGCGTCTAGTATTCAGCTCCCGCTTATTATTGTGGTTCGCTTCGCATCGCATACTTATGTTATAATTTCTTATTGCAATGTTGATATCATATTGTTAGGACACCAGCACCATTACCGATGATGCGTATGTACCACGTACACTTACTTGCCGGCTCACACATATCTTCATCGGTAATTGCCATGTCACGTATACCTTAGAAAATATTATTGCTTGACTTAGCTTGTTAGTTAGTAATTTGACATGATATTAGTGTACCTGCCTTATATGCCAGCTTAACATTGTAGTTATTACTTGTCACTTCATGCATACTGTTATTCATTGTTATGCCTATATTCATGGTTTTACATGCTATTGATGATTTGGATTCGGATTTCCATGAAATTTTCTGGATTTGGGGGGAAAACCGCAAAACTTATATAAACTGATTTCTCTCTTTTTAAATAAAAAAAAAGTGCGGTTTTTCCCATGATGTATGAGTCGTCCACCATGAGTTTGCTGATGGATTTCGAGACCCGATTCGAGGAGACGGATGAACCGTTTCGGGTACATGGTGGACCCGGTAAGGTACCCCGGGGCAAGAAGCGCGTGATGATGACGATGTGAGCCTGGCAGGGGAGCACTACCTACCGGTGATTTTACCCGACGCGTCGGATATCCGGAGGATACCGTCGTGGTCTTGAAATGGATGGTAGGGGCCGGTCTGGACTGACGGCGCCCTAGATATTGTGATTAAGATATTGAGATTTCGAGATATTGAGGTACAGAGACTGTGATACAGAGATATCGAGATATTGGGATTACGTTTTGTGCCGATGCTAGGCACTGTTTTATGCTGATTTCATTGTGATACCTCATTTTAAAAATACAAAGGAAATCTCATTAAATTATGAAAACAGTTCTTCATTTACATGTATTCTGTTTCCATGCATTCATACCTCATTCATATGATATATTGCTACCTGAGGCACTGACACGGGCACATGAGATTACACTTGGATTAGATATTTACCCCAGTCATTGTTATAGACTGCTGGTTTTATTTGAGGATTATATATATTGATCGTATGACCTAGGATTGCGTCATACATGCGATTTCTTTCCGTAGATGTTTTTCTATTCACGAGTTGGCAACTCACCCCCGTTGTGCCCCAGTTTCTTGCAGGTTTGCCGTACAGGTTTCATTACGGCTTGCGGGCATAGTTTCCTTCGGGTGATTTGCTAGTAGGTGGGTTTACTTGTATCGTACCCCCATTATATATCTTGTATATTATTATTCTGTTGTATCTAGAAGTTCTATCAACCAAACATGTATTTATTTGAGATAGAGACCAGTGATGTTTATTCTCTCGACCTTAGAGTCGCGCGTTGTATTTCTGTGGTTTTCTTGTGGTTTTTGAGTTTCCTTTTGAATTTTGATTCTCGCCCTTGGCGTTGTATATTATATTGCTTGTGTGGTTGTGACCGTCGATTGACGAAGAGCTAGCTCCCGCTTGGGGATGCCTTTTTATTGATTTCGTATACTATTCATGTTGTATCCTGTTTAGGGGCCAGTATTTACAAAGGAGACTGCCGAAATTTTCAGGAAATATTTGATGTTTTTAAAACCGCATAATTCGGCTTATGCTATTAAAACTACTTGATTTAAATTGGTTTTCCTTCACTCTGCTAATTTTCTTGGTTTGGATTTCTGGGTTTTCGGCTCACTTAGATTACGTACGCCTCGAGACGTTCGTAGTTTAAGTGCCAGTCATGTTCCGTACTTTCGGGGCGGGACACCTAACTCTAGAATTGGTAGGGTTGCTTGCCACTCTCGTAGGGGTCTAGGGGTGTGGGTTTGGCTATTCATCATGACCGTGGAATCCGTGTTTTATACTGGCTCGTATTGAAAACACGGACGTCCTAGTATATCCAATATTTCATATGATTCTTCTGCTGCGATATCTGTGATGTGATCATGTGATATGTTCTGTGATGGATACAGTATATAGTATATATGATATATTATATAGATGTTACTTATGTTTTACACCCGTGCTAGCCCTGCCCTGCTCTGCCGTTAGTTACCTAACCTAACGGTGCATGAGGGGACATCGAGGCGAATGCGGATGGCATAAGTATACGTCGTATTTATCTGTGATGTTTAGGTACTTAAATGATGGGACTTCATTAATGTGATTAATGAAATAAAAGAAACCTAAAGATGTTGTAGAATCGAATTTCAAAATAAAACAGGTAGCTACAGTTCTTGCTTTGCACAGCGGTATATGTGATATATCCTGCACCTTATTCGATGAGGAAAGGACCGAGATCCCTTCACCGGGAGTGACTCCTTTAGCAATAACTGGCAGATGCTACACACTCGGTTTGTCTTTTGATTGCTTTTAAGAGTTTTTGCTTTGCACAGTGATATATATGATATATCCCGCACCTCATTCGACGAGGAAAGGACCGACGATCCCTTCACCGGGAGTGACTCTTTTAGCAAAACTAGAAAAGCCTCAAAAACACTCCATTTTAAAATCATTTGATTCTACAACGATATCAAGTTCATTACGCAATAGGTTTTCAGAAAAACCTGACGTAGCCCTCCGTCATTTCAGATATGTACTGGTTAGTATTCGTGCTACGTTTGTTGATCTCTGTCAAGGCGTAGTGTGCGGTAGCTGATTAGTGCTTATCTGTATAAGCATATGATGTGATTGATTTAGGGTAGTCGTGCGACCTTGTTGACCTCTGTCAAGGGTCGTGCGGGTGGGTTTACTTCAATCAGGAAATGACGGGTTGAACTTGACTAGCAGCCTATGGGTTGTTGACCTCTGTCAAGGTCATAGGACGCTAGGGGCAAAATATTATCGGGAATTTCAAGTGTTGAAATTGGCAATGAGATTGCATACCTTCTATGAGATAGTTGGATCCCGATACCCGCTGCGAGTAAGAGTTACTCCTGGGAGAGTTTTACACATTACAATTAGCCGATCAAGTAGGTGTCTAGAAAGGTGTCAACGGGGTTACGCCTTTGGGAAAATGAGGTTTACATTAATTAGGTTCGTGCGAAAGCACGGGGGACCTCCCTCAAAGTACCGACACTGGCCTGGCTGAAAGATTGGCGAACTTGTAGTGTGTAATTAATCCCGGCTAGTCTTTCCTTTTAGGGTTTGAAGGAAGATTTGATAAAAAGAAGTGGGAGCCATCCTAAATAGATAAAATAATAACCAATCTGATCTTTCAAGAGCATACGCTGAGTGTTTTCTTCTCTCTCTCTCCAGGTAGCGACCATATCACGCCTTAATCAAGATAATAATACGGAATATTGATCGAACCCGCTTGTTATACTGAGCTGGGGAACGTTGGTCCCGCTCCAACTTATAATTGTTATAAGACAGAGCAGGAAATTGGGGATTACCAGAATTCCCGTGCAGCCCAAACGAAGAGAGTGCATGCTGATGCATCATCTTCGGGTGTGTTCATTACAGAGAACTGTTTCTCAGTATCCTTTACGTCCTGGGTATGTGATACCGGATCAGGATCCCGCATATGTAATCTGTTACATAGGGCTACAGATAGGTAGAGAACTAAGAACGGGTGATAAGTTTCATGAGGCAGAAAACGGGGCAAGTGTTGCAGCCAAGTCTGTTTGTCACTGTCACCCTGTATTTTAAATACTTTGATTCTGAACGAATGTTATTAGATACCGAACCTGATATACAAAATCATATCACTCTCTTTAATAGTAAAGAAATGATAAAATTTTGTATTGTTGGAAAATGTTTTGAACATTTCCTATATCAAAAGTTGATCGGTTCAGGCACGTTATCTAAAAGCATTAATGTTCTAAATCAAACTACAGTTCTTTAGTATACGGAACACACACAAGAGGAAGAGTTTAGAAATGAACGGATCCTTCTTGAGGCATTGTAGACTAGAACATATCAATGCGACCCGACTAGCTGAAGTTACGTGTAGATGCATATTTAAATTAGTTTGAATTTACATCTTATGAAACTTGCCAGTCATGTCACAGAGATAAGATGACCATAGCTCCGTTTACTGGAAACAGAGAAAGAGTTAGTGAACTCTTGGGATGATACATGTTGATGTATGTAAGGTCCCCTGTCTACACATGCCAAGACCGGTTCTTTATACTTCATTACATTCTCTGATGATCTTTCGAGATTCAGACCTATGTTCCTGTTGAAACACAAGTCAGAACCTTTTGAGATATTCACAGAATATAAGTTAGAAGTAGAGAACCAAAACAGGTATAAGTATTATGTCCTTCGATGTGATCAAGGAGGAGAATACTTGAGCACGAAATTCTTGGACTATTCTAAAGGAGAATGAGATTCTCTCTCAGCATTACTCCTCCGTATACACCATGGCACGATGGTATATCAGGGCGGAGCAATCACACCCTATATGATAAGGTGTGCTCTATGATGAGTACTACTGAGTTACCTATTTCCTTTTTGGGAGTTATGCACTTGAGAAGCTGCATACCTATTGAATAGGGTTCAAATCAAATCAGTTGCCTACCACTTCATATGATAAGGGAAGAGCCCATCTCTTAAGTTAGTTAAGATTTGGGGTTGTCCGGCCTATGTCTAAAAGCAAAATCCGGACAAGCTCGAGGCAAGGTCTGTAATGTAGAACTGGAAAGGTTCCAGCTATACAAACTGCAGCTGCTGATTTGATAGAACCAAAGGATTCAGTAGATTCCAACGAACCTCAGCCTCTCCGCCGATCTAGTAGGGTTCCTCACCCACCTGAGAGATACTTCTGTTTCTCTATGACAGTGGGAGCGAGGATTGCATCATGAGATGATGACCCAACTAGCTTCGAGCTGGCTATCGAGAGTAAGACTCTGTAAGAATGGCTGGATGTTTATCGATCTGAGATGGAATCCTTATACACCAACAAAGTATGGACTTTGGTTGCTATATCTGAAGGGTTAAATCCCCATCAGGAGCAAGTATATCTTGAGAAGATTACTTGGTGTAGATGGAAAAGTTGAGACTTTCAAAAGTAGACTTGTTAAAGGTTTTCGTCATTGACCAGGCGTGGATAATGATGAAACCTTTTTCCAGTATCTATGCGTAAGTCCATCCAGATTCTACTTGCCACGGCTACATACCATGACTATGATATTTGGTGGTTGGGTGTCATGACAGCTTTTCTAAATGATGTTTTAGAAGAGGGAGTCTACAAGTACACAGCCAGAGGGCCTCGTAGACAGTGGGAGCAGCAGAAACGTGTGCAAGATGTTTTATAGGATAAAGCAGGCATCGCGGAGTTAGAACGTCTGTTTTGATGAATTAGTCAAAGAGTTTGACATCATCAAAATGGTAGATGAACCTTGTATATACAAAAAAGGTAGTAGGGAGTATGGTGATGATCCTCGTAGAGTACGTGGATGACATACTCTCGATAGGGAAAGAGTTTCCTATGCTACGCTCGATCAATCTCCGCCTATCACAATGATTCTCCACATAGGATCAAAGTGATACCTACTAAATCCTGGGTTTTGGACCTATGAGATAGATCTAAATGGATGTTAGAATACTCACTAGCTGTAGTGAGATGGTATCAATTGATCCTGGGAAGAATCACCGGAAGTGTTCCAGGGTGATAATGACGACTGAGTGTCAGTCACAGGCATTGTCTTTACCCTCAGTAAAGGGACGGTATGTTGGAAGAGTTCCAAGCTAGATACCGTGGCATACTAGACGATAAAGGCTCGATACATCGCTACTTAAGATGCTACCAAAGAGGCAGTCTGGGTGTATATTAGTTCATGAGATGAACTTCGTTCCTCCCATTGTGTGACAATGGAGTTGTGGATTATGCCAAGGAACACCCGTCCCATCAGTGATCCAGACATATTCTAAGACAGTGTCACCTGATCATGGAGATAGTTGATCTCCAGAGTGATCGAGGTTAGGAGAGTAGACTCAGAGGACAACACGGCGGATCCACTCACAAAGGCCTTTTCCCAGAGAGAGACTTTTATGGGATGGTTGAGTATGAGATACTACAACCACTGCTATCAGATGGCCCTAGTGCAAGTGGGAGATTGTTAGTTATATGTATGCCCTAGAGGCCATTACTATACATAGGATGTATATTGTAGTGGATGCTTGGACATATATAGGGATGAAATTCTTGCTCGACATGATAGTATACTATCTGGTTGATCTTTACCTTAACGTGTACACTGATTGTCTCTCTGTTACATGTTGGTAAAGCCCTTAGGATGTGTACTTGACTACCTGGACTGTGATGCGGATCATACTAGTGGGGACATGGTAGTCCATAAGTACATCCTTCAAGGTCCCTAGTCATGGGTGTATCGAGACAGGGCATCGATATACCAGAGTAGACTAGCGTATACCTTCTCGACCCATACAGATGGGCGATGGATGATCCCATATCCATTGGTGTTTGACATCAGAGATGATATACGGGTGCTCAGTGGAGAATGGGTACACTGGACGGACTCGCCGAGAACTCCCAGATGGTATTATACCTTACGTCAGATGGCAGTTCTCTAGTGACACTGGTACAGAGTAGTCTGTTGACCCGAGATCGTCATAGAGTCTTGTGTGGTTCCCACTGTGCTTTGATTTCCACCTTACCACGTCCAAGAGGGTGTCCAAAACGGTGGCTTTTGGGTACAGTCCCGAGTCACATGGAGGCAATGAGCGATAGGAGGGGATTCGTCTCTCCCGGTATAGGGAGTTGATGTTGCGCTGTGTTCGATTGGCTATAACCGGAAATCCCTGGCCAGGGTTGCTGAGATTTACTGGTAAGTGTTACCAGTAGTTTCTCAAACTGTTATAGACCTCATATCGACACGACTTATCGAGCTATTGGGGTCTGACGTTTACCACCCCTAGGCGAGATATGCGACATATCAGACGATCAGACCGGACTGTACGGTAAGTGTTACTGGTTGGATTCACAGGAGTGTGAGCGGGCTTGCTCGTCGATCTTCTGATCGCTCAATACCCAGGTGGCCGTTCCGTTTAGCAGACCGCTTGCGGCTTGTGGGTGTTTGATATGATCTTCACCTGCTGCCGGCGTATTGACGAGTCTTTAGAGTCCTACACAGAGGTTTCCTGGCTCAAGCGAAACGAAATAGGAGCGCATATGAGATATGTGCGGGACCGAGAATAATGCGTGTATGTGATACCGTATTCCATTCTCGCGATGAATGTATCGAATGGTTGTATGCGATATAACCTAGTTATCGAATCAAGGATTGATTCGATAAGTCGATACATTGCATATTAGTCGGTTATATGCGATATGACCGGATCGTTAAATCAAGTGTTGATTTAATGATTTACTGCATAATTATATATTTGATATATTACTTTCCATTAACTAGTATTGGTTCACTTTAAATGGATTTTCTCACTCGCTTGTGCACATTGTATATTCGATATAGTTTTGTGCACTTGATTGTATCATGTTTGATGATACATGCAAAATTGGTTAAGTGTAAAGATTGAACCATGGTTATATGAATGGTTAGGGTTATGATTACTTATTCATTTATTTATTTATTAGTTTTGGAAAATAAAAGCATAAAGAGAAAAAAACAAAATGGTTTTCTTTCATTCTTTCTTTCATGAAGCTTGTTGAATCTTCATGAAGCATTTGACCAAGTGACCATTTTGTCTTCTTCTTTAACCCTAACCACTCATATAAACTCTAGTTAGCTCTCTACACTTAACTATGGTTTGATTATGATAAGAATGATTATTCATTTCTATTCTTAAATTAACTTATCATAATATGTTTTCTTCTTCTTCTTCATCTTCTTCAATGAAGAAAGCAAAACTTCATCAATGGTGATTGATGAAAAAGAGTGAGAAATCCAAATCTAAAGTGAACCCACCTCCTATTTCTTCATCCTCTACCTCTTGCCAAGTAGTATAGGGTGTTCTCTTCACAAGTTTCATGACTTGGTGAAGTGGGAGCTTGATCTAGTGATGCCTCGACGTAGATCATCTTCGGCACGTCGTCGACGACCTAGCCCGCCCATTTCTCCGACAAAGCCGACGCAAGAGTCCGGGATCCGATTTGGACAGCGGAGGGACATCATTGCGGACCTATGGAGGTGGAGCACCAGATCTACAAAGGTTGTATTTCCGTTCTTGTAGTTAATTTGTTAACTAGTTTCATTGTTTCGCCTATATATCTAGTTAACGATCCGTATTAGGGTTTCTCGGCACCCGTAAAATTAGAAATTGGCATGGTTGATGCCTTATGAGACCTCATTAGCGTGCCTAGGAACCCTACACGAGCAGGGAAGCTGCTCGGTTGTCTCTTGATGAGGGCTTCGATCCTTAGCGCGGAAGGGCAAGGAGTTGCTTTCTAAGGATGGACCGAGCAGGGTTGCTACTCGGTTGCCTCTTGATGAGGGCTTTGATCCTTGGCATCGTTGGTAAGAGATTACCAGCCAAGGATAGACCGAGTAGGGAAGCTGCTCGGTGGCCTCTAGATGAGGGCTTTGATCCTTGGCGTCGTTGGGTAAAAGATTACTAGCCAAGGATGGAACGAGCAGGGAAGCTACTCGGTTGCCTCTTGATGAGGGCTTCGATCCTTAGCGCGGGAGGGCAAGGAGTTGCCTGCTAAGGATGGACCGAGCAGGGTTGCTGCTCGGTTGCCTCTTGATGAGGGCTTTGATCCTTGGTGTCGATGGGTAAGAGATTACCAGCCAAAGATGGACCGAGCAGGGAAGCTGCTTGGTAGCCACTTGATGAGGGCTCCAATCCTTTGCGCGGGAAGGCAAGGAGTTTCCTGTTTAGGATGGACCGAGCAGGGTTGCTGCTCGGTTTCCTCTTGATGAGGGCTTTGATCCTTGGTGTCATTGGGTAAGAGATTACTAGCCAAGGATGGACCGAGCAGGGAAGCTGCTCGGTGGCCTTTTGATAAGGGCTTCGATCCTTAGCGCGGGGGGGCAAGGAATTGCCTGCTAAGGATAGACCGAGCTGGGTTGCTGTTCGGCTTTATGAGGTTCTTTCTAACCCTCCTTGGTGTGTGAACATCGGGAAGAGTGACCGTCGTGGACGGCACGTGTCAGGAACGCATGGAGGAGGCGAAACGTTTCCAAGAGCCGCGTCAGTTCTGCCACGTGGCGGTGCGATATTGGAGTACTTTGGGTAGATCCCAGGACTCGTGCCCATGCACGCGTGAATTTTGGTCCTTAGGGATGCTGTTTGGGGTTATAAATCGAGAAGGGTGTATTGCCCATGCTTAGGTTTACACCCCGAGAACATAAGAATGGAAGGATTCATTTTCTCTATCCCCGAGATCGTTTCCTTCGAAGATGTATATTTGTACGGCCAGCTGAGCTCCGAGGAGACGCTTCAGGTGGTGGTTCAGCGTGTGGAGGACAACTTCGGCCGCCTGCGGCCCCGGCGATCATCCTTACTCCAGATGCTGATGTATTCGATTTGGAGGGCGTCGTAGGGGCTGTATAATCCCTTGTCCGAGCAACTGAAGAACGAGGCAGTTTCCAAGCTGCGATCGCTGTGCCAATTCGGCCTGATCTCGAAGAGTCGACGGGATCGCTCGGTGGCACTCATCCTTGAGTGTTATCAACTGAGGCATCTCGCTGATGGGTGCCCGGCTGGAAAATCCTCCGGCCCATCCGTAGTGTCGAGGGTTCGGGTGCAGCATCAGAGGCAGAGGTCTGAGGCGGCCAGGGTTCGGCTAGCGGCAATTTCTTTAGAATACCACGAGCAATGCTTCCTGTACCCCCTTCCCCCGCTGTTGTAAGAATTTTTCTTTTTCTTTTTTATGTAAAGCTGAGGAGCCTACAATACCTTTCGAATAAATAAAATTCTCCTTTTTAATGCTCTATTGTTTCCCTCTTATTATTAAACAAAAAGAACTTTAGAAAGATTTACATCGCTTTTGTGAAAAAAGAAATATACGTTCATAGATATTCTTTTCAGAGGTACAGCTTGAGCTTTTCGGCGTTGTAAGGCTGTGGAAATTTGCAACCATTCGCATCTTGTAAACGATGGTCTCTGCCGGGCAGGACCTCAGAGACGAGGAAGGGACCGTCCCATTTCGGGGAAAACTTATGCAGCTTGCTTTGACCGACGAACTTTTTCCGCCTTAGGACTAAATCTCAGGTTTTGAAGAAGCGACACTTGACTCGCGCGTTGTAGTAGCGGGCAGTTTGCTGTTGATAAGCGGCAGCTCTGATCTGAGCCCGGTCATGTTTCTCTAACAACACGTCCAGATTAGTCCGGAGGGCCGAGGTGTTGGCTTCATCGTCGAAATGCTCGACCCTGGGCTGGACAGCCCAATCTCCGCTGGGACCACTGCCTCAGTACTGTAGCAGAGGCTGAAAGGGGTCACTCCGGTGGTGGTCTTCTTTAACGTGCGCAAGGCCCATAAAATCGACCAGGACTTGTTCCTTGATAGCCTGCCTCGGGCGGTATTTTATGTCGAACTGGGAAAACTCCCATTTCCATTTTTCCAAGTGACTAGAGGACTCGGGGAGGCGAGGATATCCCCTAAAGGCCGCTCGGTAAGAACGAGGATGGTGTATGCCTGGAAATAGTGTCGTAGTTTCCTTGAGGCCATGATTAGTGCCAAGACAATCTTCTCTATGGCCGGGTACCTCGTTTCCGCGTCCTTGAAGACGTGGCTCACATAATATACCGGCATCTGGACTCTATCGACCTCTCGGACGAGCACCGAACCTGCAGCTTGGTCAGACACCGCTAGATTGGCGATAGCTCATCCCCTTCAACTGGCCTGGTGAGCAACGGGGGAGTCGCAAGGTGCATCTTTAATTTCTCAAAGATGGTCTGGCACTCCTCTGACAATTCGAACCTTAGTATCTTCCTTAGAGCTTTGAAGAACGGGAGGCACTTCTCCCCAGATCTTGACATGAAATGACTTAGAGCGGGTACCCTCCCTGTTAGCCGCATGATTTCGACGTTAGTCTTGGGCGCGGACATATTGAGGATGGCGCTGATTTTCTCTGGGTTAGCCTCGATTCCACAGTGGGTGACCATGAAGGCGAGGAAATTTCTACTGGTGACCCCGAATGCGCACTTGGCGGGGTTCAGTTTCATCTTGTATCTGCGCAGGACGTCGAAGGCCTCGCCCAGATCCTTGGCGTGTTCATCTGACGAGGTTGATTTAACGAGCATGTCATCGACGTAAACCTCCATATTCCTGCCGATCTGTGGCTTGAACATCCAATTAACCAAGCGTTAGTACGTAGCCCCGGTGTTTTTAAGGCCGAAGGGCATCACCTTATAGTAGTATACCCCCCGGTCCGTTATGAATGCGGTGAGATCCTCGTCCGTCGGAATCATATGGATCTGGTTGTATCCAGAGAAAGCATTCTTGAAGCTAAGTATCTCGTGACCTGCGGAACTATCGACGAGCTGATCTATCCGATGGAGGGGATAGTTGTCTTTCGGGCATGCCTTGTTGAGGTCAGTGAAGTGGACGCACATGCGCCACTTCCCGCTAGACTTTTTAACAATGACTACACTCGCCAACCATTCCGAGTAAGGCACATTCCGAATGAAGTTGGCGGCGAGGAGGCTGTCCACCTCATCCTTGATTGCTTTTTGTTTGATCGGGGTGAAGCTTCGCTTTTTCTGCCTGACAGGCCGGACCGCAGGGTCCACCCCGAGCTTATGTGATATGATTTTGGGGTCAATCCCCGGCATGTCGGCAGGCGCCCAGGCGAATACGTCCGAGTTATTCCTGAGGAAGTGGATCAGGTCGTCCTGGAGATTGCCCGTCAAGAGTGACCCGATCTGGACGGTTCGCTCATTTTCCCTTTTCGCAAGGGGACCTCAGTCGGTGGTTCCATTAGGTTCCTCAGACCTCTTTTTGCTCATCTCGAGTATCCAGGGAACCCTTGATATCATCCTCGCACTCAGGGTCATTGTTTGGCCGCTCAGACGTAGATGTTGCGGTGAAGCAAACCTTTGCAGTTTGTTGGTTCCCGTAGGCCCTACCTATCCCGCCTTGGTCGAGCGGGAACTTTATCGCTAGGTGGTAGGTCAATATCTGGGCGCGGAGGGAGTTCAGTGTCGGGCGACCTAGGAGGACGTTGTAGGCCGATAGAATTCTCGCGACGATAAACTCCACAAGCACGGTGCGCGTACGGCCCGCCTCCCCGATGTTAAATTGGAGGGTGATTACCCCTTCCGCCAGGATGGAGTGGTTAGTGAACCCCAACAGGATGTGGGCGGTCGGTCTTAGGTCCGACGGGGTGAGTCCCATACGCAAAAAGCAGTCAGAAAAGAGAATGTCTGCTGAGCTTCCCGAGTCGACGAATATCCTCTGCACTTCATAGCGGTGGACCTGGTCTGTGATCACCAGTGGGTCGTTGTGAGGAAGGGATATCCCGTGGAGGTCCTCGTCGGTAAATATGATCGGCTCGGCCGCTTTAGCCCTTTTCCTTGGGGAGCTGCCAATCCCCTCGACCGATAAGGGGCGCCGCGTTTCGTCGGTCCCCGTCGTACCCCCCGCTGACACGACTATGATTTGGCCGATTGTCAACTCGCCGGGAGGGGGATGGTGCTCTTGCTCACGGTCGGCTTGTCGTTTGTCTCGCAAGTTCCTTACTAGGTGCCCCTAGCGGATCAACTCCTCGATGTAATTTCGAAGCTGCTTACGGTTCTCGGTGGGGTGGCCCTGCGACCTGTGGAAAGCGCAGTAGGGGCCCTGGGTATGCTTTGCCACCCTATTCGAGACTAGGGGGGTTTGAAGAACCTCTCGCCCTTTGCCTCCTCCAACAGTTCCGTCTGGGAGACGTTGAGCGGGGTGTACTCCTGAAATTTTGGGGAGTAGGGCTTTGGCCACTCAATCTTCTTTTTCTCCTCCCTGGCACTTTTTTGATGATCGGCTTGCTCTGTCCGGGGCAGGTTGGCATTCACCTCGGACTCAAGCTGGATCTCACGTTTGGTCCAGGCCTTTACCTCGTCCATGGTCTTAGGTTACGCTAATGCAAAGGAGCGTAGCCACTCCTTATGCCCAATACCCGACCTAAGGGCCGTAATGACCGTCTCGTCCTGGTGCTCTGGGAACTCAAGTAGGGCGTTGTAGAAGCGGGTGACGTATCCTTTGAATGATTCTTTGTCCCCGCTCTTTATGGTGAAGAGATGATCAACGGTCCGCTTCTGCCATCTGTTCCCGACAAAATGATCGAGGAATTAGGAGGCCAGCTCATCAAAGGTAGAGATTGAGCATGGCGTGAGTGCTCAGAACCAGTCTCGTCCAGAGGGGATGAGAGTGGCGGGGAAAGTGTGGCATTGCGCGGCGTCGGAATTGTCCTGGAAACTCATCCCGGCTGTGAACGCGTCCAAATGGTCTTTCGGGTCGGACTTCCCGTCGAAGAGGGAGACCTTCGGGGGCTTGTTCCGGGAGGAGACGTGGACGGCAACTTGCTCTTTGGTGAAAGGCTTCGTGAGAGAGTCGGCGGCATATTTAGCCCCGTCACTTGAAAGACGATTTTCTCGATGCATGCCTTCGATCTTCTTTTCGAGGGCGTCGAGTCAGCTGTGGTATCCCGACGATTCGGCATACTCTGATTTATGGATTTTGCTGCTGGCAACCTGCGCCTGACCGCGACTCCGATTCCGTTCGATGAGGTTCCTTAGGTCCCCTTGTGAGGTCGTTTTCAAGCTACCGTAGTGAGTCCAGTCCGCGCGATCCTGTCGAGGGAGGGGGCGCCGGTTATGCCTGGGAGCAGGTGTCAAGACCCAAAATTAGGCACGTGACTGGCACTTAAACCACGTGATGTCAACAGGCGTAACGCAATTTAAGTAAGCCGAAAACCAAGAAATCTAAGCTATGAAAAGTAGTAAGTGATAAAAATATTGTTAAAAACATTTGAAAATCTCAAGTAAAAATCTTTAAACTTAAGTTTATTTTCTTAAAAATTTCGGTAGCACCTCCTTTGTAAAAACTAGCTCCGAAACGGGTACAAACATAGGATATAAGTAAAGCATCCCTAAACGGGAGCAAATCATGCCCAAAGGCGAAAACAACCACCACAAGCATAATATACGACGTCGTAGCGAAGAAGTAGACAACATAAAGTGAAAACAGCATAAGAGATAAAACTGTATAATAAAAGCCGGCTCATACGAGCTCGACACCAAGAGTCATAAAATATATAATATCGTCCTCACAACTCGTCTCTAAGTCAATACATAAAGGTGGTAGATGGAGAGTACTAGATACAATGAAATATACAATGGATATAAAATCGGATAACCGCAGCCCACCTACAGCAAAACGGCTCACACCCATCCGTAGCGGTATCCGCTGCAAAAATATACAATAAGAAGCCCTGCCGCGACTACTATGAGGGTCAACCTGCAAAACACTGTGTCACAACGGGAGTGAGTTGCCAACTCGTGAATAGTAAGTAAAATCGTACAGATAATCATAGGTATGAACGTACAGCGATAATCTATCACATGCAATCTGATAGTATCAATATGCTAATATGGATATGCAACAATCATGAAAGGTACTCTATCAGGTACTACAAACACATGAAGTAATGCATATCAATGAATGCTGAGTATGGGATAAAACATATCATCATCAATGAATCATCATTGTGGAAAACCGGTGTCCATCAACGACACCCCAAATCCCAATTCCTCAGGCGCCATCACTCTGATCGGCCCTCATATCCTGTAAATCTCATGGAACCTGAGTGCCCAACATCGGCACTCGAAAACATCATGAAATCTCGTGTCCAACATCGACACGAAAATCCACACATATCGGGCTCCGTCAGTCCGGATCGGCCCATATCCATATCTCGACTCCGGTCGGTATCCTCCGGATAACCGCCAGGTCCAACCAATCTCTGGTAGGTAGTAGTCCCTCTTCCAGGCTCATCATCTACTGCACAACATCCCTTTCTTCCCCCAGGGAACCATACCAGGTCCACCATGAACCCGCAAACAGATCATCCAGCTCCTCGAATCAGGTTTATATCACAAGTCTCAGCACCAAGAAAACTCATGGTAGACGCACTGAAATATCATATCAAGAGAAACCGGGTTTTCAAAACAATGCATGCTTTCTTGAAAGAATACCATGGTTCTCAAATTCATAAATCATATGAAATCCGTATCTCATTGCGTAAATCCATGAAATGTGATATATTAAACACAAAACGGTGGTATGAGCATATCAAGGGAAAACCGCTCTTTTAAATGAATCTCGTTTTTAAATATATCATGCGGTTCCCAATTACTCCAAAATCCAATGCAACATCATATAAAGGTGTACAGGTAGCTATATATGCACGATGCATTTCATAAGCGCAATAGAACAAGAATCAATATATCAATATCAATAACAATACCATACCGCATATGTGTATAGGCTGTGCGTGTCATGGCAATTACCGACGGTGTGGGTGTAGCATACAATTTAGTGCTCGTGCAATATGAACCGTCGGTAATGGTGCAGTGTCCACAAGGTACTATGTCTGGGCACAACAAGTAATGGTATGAAATGATGCACAATCAATATATATACGTATAAACATGCGGCTATAATATCATATCTAGCCCTGACGCATAACGCCATACGGGCGATTTCCCCGTAGATGTTAAATCTACTCACAGATGATTTCGAGCTAAGTAAATCCGACCACCTGCTTCCCTTTCTTCGCAGCATCCGAAGTCCCCGCCTGTGATCCAATTAACACAAAACACAATAACGCGTGGATTTAGCAAACTACGTAATAATAACGAACACAACGCCAATTTAACGAATTGGTTCCCTTAGGCTATAAAAGGGTTCGCTTAGCGGCTAACGTATGTGGCGACATCACCAAAACAAACCCACGACAGCAAGCTACCCGAAACACTAAAACTACATCGGATCAATCGTAAAGCACATCGTCGAAACACTAAAAACTAGCAAAATGTTCCTTGATTTTTCATACTGTCAATACCTAAAAATCTAGCAGTACCAAACACCCTAAAACAACTGCAGACAGCTGCCCATACAAACAAAACACCCCAGTCCCCTGTACGGCCGAGCTCGCCGGAATTCCATCAAGTGTCGCCGGCCAAAACCGGTCAGGTGGGGTTTGTGCTTTAGGTGAACACTCAGGGCAACTAGTACAACACCACTACATTGCAAGTTTTTCCAGTAACACTCGTGGTCATAGCAGATTACAGACATCCTAAAATGACACTAAAATACGATATTACACCAAAAACTATATCTTTATCGTTCTAAACAGCTAAGCTATACAACAATAAAAGAACCTAATTAACAGTAGAGGGGTCATTACCTATCCACACTTGCTCAAAATCCTAGCTTTCCATACTTCAAGTGATCCTAGTGGCTTGATCTTGACTTGTGAAGGGTTTTAGTAGGGTTTAATGAAGATTTGGTTTGGGTTTGTGAGGATTTGTGAAGGTTTTGGGTAGGGTTTCAGTTGAGAGATGAGGGTGATGAAAAATGAGGTGAAGAAAAATATGAGAATGAGAGAGTGAGGGAAATGAAAGTGTATGTGTGAGTGAGGGATGAAGGAATGAGAGTGTGAGTTTAGTGTATGCCATGCCTCCCTCTTCTCTCTCCTCATTTAATGCAAGCCATGCTTGCCCCATCCTCATCATGCCCCCTCTCTCTCTTCCTCTCTAAAGTCAACAAATTCAAAACTAATATTTTTAAAACTAAATTATTTAAATAAATAGTTACACTTAATGGAATGGGGTTAGATACCATGGCTATTTAAGCATGGTTAACCCTAATTTACCCTAGGTTAACATGCACAAGTGTGTGCAAGCTCGAAATAAATAATAATACAATATTAATAAATTTTTATAAAATTTTTGAAAACTATTTTGGTAAACTTTTTACTAAAAACCCGCATTATCGCTTAATTAACACTAATCGCATTCTAAGGTGTTACAATCTTCCCGACTTAAAGAAAATCGTCCCCGAATTTAAAAATCTTACTATTTGTACCTTCAAAGGGATGAGCGAATTTCTTCCGCATCTCGCTCTCGGCCTCCCAAGTGACCTCTTCACTATTCGGACCACGCCAAAGAACCTGTTGGAGATAGTGCCCTCAGAGTCAATTATTGGATCACAGGCACGTGATTGCAATGATTGAGGGAGGACCTATCCCGGGACGACAGTCTTACTCGAGATGATAGTATGCTATCTGGTTTACCTTTATCATCGTGTACTGCTTCAGGTGACCTTACATGTCGCTATTGCACGTTGATAGAGCCCCTAGGATTATTGCTTGACTGCCAGCAGTATGAGGGCGATCATATAAGTGGGAGCTGGTAGTCTATAAGCACATCCTTAAATGGTCCCTAGTCGTGGGAGTTTCGAGACAGGGCATCGATTCTCCAGAGTAGACTAGTGTATACAGTCGAGACCCCGACGAGGGGCGGTGGCCGGTCTCACAGGCCACTGGTGTCAGTTGGTTCACCTAAGATGTATACAGGTGCTCATTGGGTTATGAGTACACCGGACAGGACTCGCCGGGAACATGCTGGTTGGTCTTATACCTGACGTCAGATAGCAGTTCCCTGGTGACATGTATACAGGTTAGTTCATCGACCTAGGGATCGTCATTTGTCTCGTGTGAGTTCCCACTGTACTTTGATTACTACCCTACCATGGCTCAAAGGAGTCGTGCAAACAGGTTTTAGTTGGGTACAGTCCCGAGCCACATGGAGGCAGTGAGCGGATCTTCAGGGGTTCGTCTCTCCCGGTATTGGGGGTGAGGTCGCACTGTGTCTAGGAGAGCCATTACACGAAGTCCTTGGCCAAGGCAGGAGATTTACTGGTTGGTATTCCAGTAGTATCTCAGGGTGTTCTGGGCTACACTCCGACACGACTTGTACCGCTTTTGGGGGTCTGACTTTTACCCACCCCCTAGGCCCGCCATGCGATGCTCATAGACGAACGGACCGGACTGTACGGATATTGTCACTGACAGGCTCAGTAGGGTGTCAGGATGAGTTCGCTCATCGACGTCCCTTTTGGTCAATAGCTGGTGGCCCGTTACGTATTGGCTTATACCTCTGACGTGCTAGTGGTTAAATCCACAGCCATAGTATTGACGAGTCTTTAGAGTCCACCACACATTCAGTTACTCAGCTTTCAGGCGAAACGCTGTAGAGGCCGTATGGAGATATGGCAGGGTCCGATCAGATACGTGCGGTATTGCACGGATCAGGATAGGACGGTTTGTACTAGTGGCCGTATGGATATATGGCAGGGTTCGATCAGATACGTGCGGCATTGCACGGATCAGGATCGGACGGATATTACTAGCCGGCTTTGGTTTAAGCCGGATCCTAGTATAGTACAGTGTAGATTTTGTCTCTTTGCATTTGTATCCGGACGGAATACAGATGCGGGTGTGTATGCACAGTATGGGGGTTTTCCTGTAATTTATTACGGGACCAGTTTTCTGGAGTTGCCAGTTTGCATTCCGTTCCGGCCGGTTTTCCTTTGTTCTTTCCCGGCCGGACTTTTCCGATGGAGGGGGTTATTTGCAAGTTTGCAAATAACATTTTGTGGAGGGTTTATTTGTGAGATGAGAGATTATGATGGCATCTTTTCTTTTGCACCATCTCTTGCATTAAAGAGAGGGTATGGGTTTGGAGTGATAAGTATGGTTGATGTTTTGTTTATGGTCACCTTTCTACTTTTACTACACTCACTCTCCTTCTTGGTTTTATGATGGTTGATTTCATTTATCCCTCCACCATTCTCACATTTTGTATGGCCGGCCACAATTTGGAGAGGAGAGAAAAGGGAGGTTTTCATTTTTGAGTGTGGCAATTTTCCTTGATCTCATTTCATGCTAGAAAAATGCAAGCACCATTTTTCTTATCTTGATTCCTCCATCTATCAAATGGCAACATCCACTACCCCAATATGAGACATGAGTCCTACACATATTCTACAGCATATCTTGGGCATGTCGACTTGCCAGCTTCATGCCCGAGTTGCCTCGGTATTGAGGTGGGAGCCCGTAAAAGATGCAGGCGATGTGGTGCCCTTCCGGCGAAGAGGCGACGACCGGAGTTTCCGCGAGAGATCGGGACGACGACGAGAAGACCGAAGGACTCGGATCACTCGGTATATCTCTAACCCGTCTTGTTGTTAGCTAGATCTAGTTTAATGGCCCGATCCGGGGTTTAGTGCGCGGTGGTGCCGGTTTGCTAAGTTCGCAAAATTAAAGTTTATCACCGCTTCCGCATTTGGCCGTCGGATTGACGACCGGGGCGCCGCCGTGCACTTACAGTGGTATCAGAGTCTCGCCATTAACTTCGTCTAGCTTTGTTTGATGTGTTTGCATTTCCGATCGACCAAAATTCCAAAAACCCGCGTTTTTCTTTACATCAGTTTTCTGTCGAAATTTTTTGAAGTCCAAAAATTTTTCAGGTTGTCTCAGAATGATGTGCAGGGAGTTCTAAGAACACTGGAAAAATTCGACAACACGATCCCTCCGTAAGACCGTGGAACCGCGGCCATTACCACTCTGGAGGTCGCGGATCCGCCGCATGAATGAGGGATCATGTCATCATTTTTTTGCAGTGGGCTTGTGGGCTGAAAATAGGGGTTTTGGAATATTAAAATTAGGCCCAGAATTTCTGTGAGTGCTACAGTATTGCTTGGGGGCCCACTTGTTAATTTTTGATCAATCGGATATTTTAAATACATTATTTCATAGTATTTACATTATATCTGCGACCGTGAATGTCACTCGATCGGTAAATCCGGTCTAACTGCTATAGCCCGGTTAGACGGATTTGCGAACGTGACTTTCATGTTGATGTTTTGTGATTTTGTTGTGATGTTGCGGATGGGTCGTGGGGATAGCCTGGATGCAATGCTAGTACAGTTTCTGTTGTATTATGTACATTTGATATTGCGGGGCGAGCGTCCGACATGTGGACTGCCGTCACTGCCTGTTTGTATTATTATTTCGGGGCACGACCTGGTTGCGGTCGATGTACCCGTTGTATGTATATTTTATTTTCTGTACTAGGTTTACCCCGCGGTGGGGTGCACGGATAGCCGGATTCCGTGAAGTGCTGGGTGGTCCATTCACGGTGCTGAAAGGGGTTGCCTCGCTTCAGGTTTTGGCGGGTAACTTGCCGCGCCCGTAGGGGTCTTGGATTTCATTGCACAGGCTATCCACACGACCAGGGGAACGTCGGGTTTCAGTAGTGGCTCTGTGAAACCCGGGGATCCCAGATATCTGTATTGTTCTGTGATGCTGTACATTTCTGTGATGTTGCATTTTTATCACGCCTTGAGCGACATATAATATATTGGTATATATATTAGTAGATGTTGTATATGTTTTTCATCCGCGCTAGTCCAGTCCCCGCTCTGCCGTTAGTTAGCTAACCTAACGGGTGATGACGGGACCCAATGGCGAATGCGGATGGCATATACGTACGTCAGTATATTTTCGTTCTTTGTGGTGTGATCAATTGATGGGACTGCGTTGATTCGGATCAATGCAAGTTAAACAAACCTATTCTGATGTTGTTGGAACACTTTTCAAAAAGCTGTTATTGCAAGGACGTTCACTTTTGTTTTGCATCGTGGTATTCATTTGGAATATCCTGCTCCTCAGTCGACGAGGCAAGGGCCGAGATCCCTTCACCGGGAGTGACCCCTTGGACAGAAGTTTGCGTCAGGGCATTAACTTCACTATAGCCGATTACTTTTGCTTTGCATCGTGGTATTCATTTGGAATATCCTTCACCCCATTCTACGGGGAAAGAGCCGAGATCCCTTCACCGGGAGTGACCTCTTTAGCAAAGGTTTTCGTCACTATATTTTTCTAAAAAGCTATCAGTTCCTTCAACGATATCAAGTTCATTACGTTAAAGGTTTTCGCCAGAAACCATTCGTAGCCCTCCGTCGTTTCATATGGGTAGTCAATAGTATTCAAGCTGTGTTTGTTGGCCAAAGTCAAGGCACAGTGTTTGGTAGCTGTTGGTTATTCATATGCAGCATAGATAGATGCGTTGGTTTGGAACAGTCATACTGCCTTGTTGGCCAAAGTCAAGGGTAGGTACGGGTGGATTCAAATTAACCTGGAGAATGACGGGTAGAACTTGACATGTGACTTATGATTTGTTGGCCAAAGTCAAGGTCATAAGAGCATGGGGTAAAAATCTCATCGGGGGTTTCAAAAGAACTGAAACTTGCCAGATATGCGCATACCTTCTGGAGTGTGATAGCGTGAGCGGATTCCGTCACGTTATCATGTGATGAGAGTTGGATCCCGATTCCCACTGATGAGTTAGTTTACTCCTCGGGTGACTCCTACTAATTCTTCTTTCAGGTTTGGAGGAGAATTTGAGGTACAGTGGGAGGTTTCCAGATTAGATAAATTGGTAACCATTCTGATCTAGGGTAGAGTGCACGCTGAGTGTTTCTTTTCTCTCTCTCTGGCAGCGACCATTGACCCGACCTTAGACTTTGACTCAGTGACCAAGTTGACCGAACCTTCTTAACACTGGCTTTTGGATTGTCAGAGTTGCAGACCTCATTGCCACTCCTACTTTTACCCTTTTCTCCAGGACACCCCGTATTACTACGAACGTCCACTTCCATTGGACAAAACCATCGTATGGTTAGATACGAACTCAAAGGAATTTATTCGAGGATGGTTTCTGTAAGTCCACGTTGCGACCCCCGGTTCTTACGGGGAGGCGGAAACGGTATAAAAATCAAATTTTTGGCGCATGAGGCAACATGGACTAAACAAAGTCGGGATCTTTTCCTAAACTAAAACTAGCATACAAGCTAAAGAGAGTTAGCTACTCGGAAATATGGTTATACCTAAACTTGAACTCCTTCTTCTTCAAACTTTGTAGAGGTTGATGGTTCTTTCCTCGTCGCCTTCTTCCGTCGAAGATGGATCCACCTGAGGGTTCAACCTTCGGGCTCTTCCTCGAACTTTGAGTGAACTAGAATCTCCGGCTTGCTAAACCCTTGATCCTAGAGTGAGTAGAGAGTGTCTAGGGGTTGTTTTCTTTTCAAGGAGAGGGATTCTCAACACATGAGAAGGATTCTCCTTGAGCTTGAGGAAGAAGAAGATGAAGTGAGGAGAGAGAATGATTATGATAGAATGAGCTATCTTTTTCCTTTTTGCAACCATATCAAAAGAAAAAGAATTATCTAATTAGCAATAATAATTCAAATGAGAATAGTTGATGGTTGTTTTGGAATGACCACCATCATACTTCATTAAATGAATGTTGGCAAGAATCAAGGAGCATCCTTGCAAAATAATGATGATGGTCAAACATTCAACCATGGTCAACAAGTCAACCATGGTCAACAAGTCAACAAAACCAACCATAATATAATTTCATTTAATTACTATTATTAATAGATATCTCACTAATTCATTAGGGTTTGGAAAAAAGACGACTGTCAACTGTACATGCGCACCCGTTCCGAAACCCTAATGAAAAACCTCTTCTTCCGCCTCAAACAACTGTGCATACACACCTGCATTCTTGTTCCAAGGAACATGAATACTGAGAGATAAAAGTAACCCCAAAACATATACCAGTATCCGGCTCAAACCAGAGCCCGCTGGCAACATCCGTCCGGACTCCAAACGTGCACAAGTGCGCGGATGAGAACGAACCCTGTCGCAAAACCATGCGACCTCTACTCTGTTTTGCCCAGAGGCGAATACCCTCTGTGTGGGACTCTAAAGACTCGACACTACGCTGGCAGTGGGTTTAACCACAGACCGCAAGCGGCACTAGCTGTGCGTAACGGTCCCCAGGTAGATGCCGACAAGAAGGCTGACGAGGTGAACCCCATCTGAACTCCTACTGAGTCTGAATGTGACAGTCTCCGTACAGTCCGGTCTGTTCGTCTGATACATCGCATGTCGGGCCTAGGGGGCGGTAAAACGTCAGTCCCCCAATAGCGGTACAAGTCGTGTCGGAGTGAAGCCCAAAACACCCTGAGATAACACTGGAAGCCTACCAGTATATCTCGCTTGCCCTGGCCAGGGACTACTCGTGTAATGGCTCTCCTAGACACAGCGCGATGTCAACCCCCAATACCGGGAGAGACGAATCCTGTCTAACCGGCACTGCCTCCAAGTGCTTCGGGACTGTACCCAACCACTACCTGTTTGCACGACTCCTTTGAGCCGTGGTAGGGTAGTAGTCAAAGTACAGTGGGAACACACTCGAGGCGAAGTGCCAGTGTCAAGTCAGCGGACTAAGCTGTACTCATGTCACCTGGGAACTGATAACTGACGATAGGTATAATACCAACCTGTCAGTTCCCGACGAGTCCTGTCCAGTGTACTCGTAACCCAACGAGCACCCGTATACTATCTCCAGTACGACGTACTGATGGCTGTGGGACAGACCATCTCCCACACTGGGATGAGAAGCGCATACGCTAGTCTACTCCGGAGTATCGGTGCCCTGTCTCGATAGTCCTGCGACTAGGGACCTGTATAAGGATGTGCTTATAGATCACCCAGCCCCCACTAGTGTGACTGCCATCACAACGCTGGTAATCAAGCAAAGATCCTAAGGGCTCCACTAATGCGTATATGTGATATCGCAAAATAAACACATGTACACATTGAAGTAGAAACAAACCAAGTAGCATACTACTATATTGAGCAAGATTGTTTATACAAGGTGAATATCCTAAGCTTCCATTAAGTAATATACAAACTAGTATGATACAGTAATGGCCTCTAGGGCATATACACTAACAATCTCCCACTTGCACTAAGGCCATGTACTGGCGTATCGAAGACCTATCATCTCGATCAGCCGCTCGAACTGAGTCTGGGGTAGGGCCTTGGTGAATGGATCTGCAGTGTTTTCTTCTGAAGAAACCCTCCGAACCTCGATCTCCTTGCGATCCACGATCTCCCTGATCAGGTGATACCACCTCAAGATGTGCCTGGATCTCTGATGGGACCTGGGTTCCTTCGCTAAAGCTATAGCCCCGTTGTTGTCGCAATACAGAGGTATTGGGTCAACAATGGACGGAACCACCTGAAGTTCTTTCAAGAACTTCCTCATCCAGACAGCTTCTTTTGCGGCATCAAATGCAGCGATGTATTCCGCTTCCATAGTCGAGTTTGCAACGGTTTCCTGTTTGGAATTCTTCCAACACACCGCCCCTCCATTGAGGGTAAAGACAAAACCCGACATGGACTTGGAATCATCCTTGTCACTCTGGAAGCTGGAGTCAGCAAAGGCCTCGATCTGGAGGTCTTTTCCGCCATACACCAAGAACATCTCCTTAGTCCTTCTCAGGTACTTGAGAATTTTCTTTACTGCTATCCAGTGTTTCTCCCCAGGGTTTGACTGATACCGGCTTACTACACTCAGTGCATAAGCTACATCCGGTCTGGTACACAACATCGCATACATTATAGAGCCTACCGCAGAAGCGTAGGGTATAATAGACATGCGATCCCTCTTCAAATCAGTCTTGGGAGACATCTCTTTAGAGAGGGTGATCCCGTGACAAGCCGGTAGGTTACCGCGCTTGGAATTTTCCATACTGAATCTTTTCAGCACGGTGTCGATGTACCTGGACTGTGAAAGTCCTAATATCCTCTTGGATCTATCACGATGGATCCGGATCCCCAGGATGTAAGAGGCATCACCCAGGTCTTTCATGGAGAACCTGTGTGATAAGAAACCCTTGACAGATTGTAGCATAGGAATGTCATTTCCTATTAAGAGAATGTCATCCACGTATAAAACAAGGAATACTACAGTTCTCGCTACAAATCTACTATAGATGCATGGTTCATATGGATTTTTGATAAAGTCAAATTCCTTGACCGTCTCATCAAAACAGATGTTCCAACTCCGCGATGCCTGCTTTAGTCCATAGATGGACTTAAGCAACTTGCACACCTTTCCGCTGCTCTCACTCTGAATGAAACCCTCTGGCTGATCCATATAGACACACTCCTCTAAATTTCCATTTAGAAAAGAGGTTTTTACGTCCATCTGCCAAATCTCATAATCGTGGAAGGCAGCAATGGCAAGAAGGATCCGAATGGATTTCAGCATAGCCACTGGAGAAAAGGTTTCGTCATAGTCCAAGCCAGGTCTTTGACGGAAACCCTTTGCTACAAGTCTAGCTTTATAGGTCTCAACCTGTCCATCTACACCAATCTTCCTTTTGAAGATCCACTTGCATCCTACGGGTTTTACCCCGTCTGGAGCAATGTCCAACGTCCATACTTTGTTGGTGTACATGGACTCCATTTCGGTCCGCATTGCATCCAGCCATTTTACTGAGTCAACGCTCTGAACGGCCTGCTGGAAGCTAGTAGGCTTATCATAATCTATGATGCAATCCTCTCTATCCCCGTCTATGAGAAAACCGTAGTATCTCTCGGGCGGATGAGACTGCCTACTACTTCTGCGGAGCGGCGTAGGAATGTCCTGTTCATTTGAACCCTCTGGTTCCACTAAGCTTTCAGTAATAGTCTGTGGTTCTGGAATTTCTTCCAGTTCTACTGCGCTCCCACTTATCTGATTTTCTAAAAACTCAGTTTCCTTGAAGCGGGCATGACGAGAAACAAGGACTTTTTTCTCCTCTGCGTAATAGAATAGATACCCCTTGGAGTTCTGTGGGTATCCCACAAACTTGCACTGTACTGAGCGTGCCTCGAGCTTGTCCGCATGCTGCTTTTTAACAAAAGCCGGACATCCCCATGTCTTAAAGGATTTAAGACAGGGTTTCTTCCCACTCCATATCTGATATGGTGTGGTAGGCACTGTCTTAGTAGGAACTTGGTTCAAGAGATGTGCAGCTGTTTCTAGTGCATAACCCCAGAAAGATCGCGGTAACTCAGCCTTACTCATCATGGAACGTACCATATCCAATAGGGTTCGGTTCCGTCTCTCCGATACACCGTTGTGTTGCGGAGTGTATGGAGGAGTACGCTGAGAGAGAATTTCATTCTCTTTTAAATAGTCCAGGAACTCGGCACTCAAGTATTCACCACCTCGATCCGATCTTAGAATCTTAATACTTTTGCCTGTTTGTTTTTCAACTTCATTCTTGTAATCCCGAAATTTCTCAAAGGCCTCGGATTTGTGCTTCATTAAGAAGATATGTCCATACCTAGAGAAATCATCTGTGAAAGTAATGAAGTATGAATAACCGCTTCGCGCATGTGTAGACATTGGACCACACACGTCACTGTGTATGAGTCCCAAGAGCTCGCTCGCTCTTTCTCCGTGTCCAGTGAACGGAGTCTTTGTCATCTTTCCCATGAGACAAGATTCACAAGTGGCATAAGACTGATACTCGAACGGATCCAAGTATCCTTCTTTATGTAACTTAGTCAACCGTGTCTCATTAATGTGACCCAGTCTACAATGCCATAAGAAAGCCTGATTGATATCTGGAGACTTTCTTTTGTGTGTATTCTGGACATTGAAAATCTGTGGTTGGTTTAATACGTATATACCATTGCTCAGTGTACCTGACCCAATCAGAACTTGATTAAGGTGAATGTTTACAACATTACTTACAAACGCAAATTCATAACCTTCTTTAGAAACCAAAGATACAGAAATGATATTACAAGTTGCGTTGGGTACAAAAAAGCAATTACGCAAACCAAAACATGCCCATCTGACATTCCCAGGTGATAGTCCCCCACGGCTTTAGCATCCATGCTAGCTCCGTTCGCAACTCTGAGGGTCATGTCACCTGCCTTCAAAACCCTACGGTTTCTCAACGCCTGCAAAGAATTACAGATATGAGATCCTGATCCGGTATCCAATACCCAGGAAGTAGAGTTTATAGAAAGACAGTTTTCAATAACATACACACCTGAAGCTGAAGCCGCAACCTGCTTCAGTTCCTGTGTCCTGGCCTTCCAAGCCCTGCAATCCTTTTTCCAGTGTCCACTCTTATGACAATAGAAGCATTCTTCCTTTCCAACAAGCTTCCCCGCAATCTTTGTTGCCTTTTCCTTTCCCTTCGTACCCACTTTACTAACACCGCCTCTTGGTTTGGCAAGGGCTTTCTTCCTCTTTCCCTTGGCTTTCGCCTTGGACCTAGAGGAAGAAGATCCTCCTACAAACAAAGCGGGTGTTTCCCTACCCTTCTGTAGGGTGCCCTCTGCGCTCCTCAGCATGTTGAGGAGTTCTGAAAGTTCAACTTCCTTTTCTTGTAAGTTGAAGTTCAGTATAAACTGGGCGTAAGTGGATGGAAGGGACTGGAGAATTAAATCCGTATAGAGTTCACTGTCCAACGTGGTCCCAAGTTCTGCGAGCTCCTCAGTGTAGCCAATCATCTTAAGCACGTGGTCCGCTACCGATGATCCGACGGCCAACTTTGTCGAAAATAACTTTTTCGACACTTCGTATCTTGCGATACGAGACTGCTCTCCATACAGTTCTTTTGTATGGAGAAATATGGACTCGAGGTCCATATTCTCATGCCTCCTCTGATGTTCGTTGTCCATAGAGGCAAGCACGAGGCACCTAGCCTTCGCGCAATCAATCTCCCAAGTCTTACGGATTTTCTTATCCGCGACGCTGGAGGTGGGACCTGGGATGGGGGGAGCTTTGGTGGTAAGAAGATACCCCAGCTTGTCGTAAGTGATTGCCAATTTTACATTCCTGAGCCAATCTTTGTAGTTTGGCCCTGTCAGTATATTTTTATCTAGAAGTAACTTAAGTCCAGTCATTTCGAATTTGGTCGCTGCAGGGGGGAGAGAAGAAACACTTTAGCACGATGCTCTTGCAAGTTTAGAATGGTTTTTAATTTGTCTAAACAGGATGGCTCCCACTGTCTCTCGAATCCCTCCTCAAACCACAAAGGAAGAATTAGCCGGGATCAATCCCACCGCACAATACTTGCTTGACCGTTCAGCCAGGCCAGTGTCGGTACTTCGAGGGAGGTTTTCCAACGCTTTCGCGAAATTCCTTAATTTAAGAACCTCTTTTCCCTGGGGGCGTAGCCCCGCTAACACCTTTCTAGGCACCTACTAGGTTTATAACATTGATCGTTTAGTGAGAAATTTCCCGAGGAGTAGCATATACTCACAGTAGGATCGGGATCCAAATATCGTCGCGTGACGAAACTGAAGGAATCCTACCAGAATCATCACACTCCAAATGGTATGCAAATCTAGCAAGTTTCAGTACTTATGAAACTCCCGATGTGGATTTTTGCCCCATGCTCTTATGACCTTGACTAAGGCCAACAAATCATAAGTCACATGTCAAGTTCTACCCGTCGTTATCCAGGTTAATTTGAACCCACCCGTATATACCCTTGACTATGGCCAACAAGGCAATACGACTGTCCCAAACCAACGCATTCTATCTATGCAACATATGAATACCTACCAGCTACCAAACACTGTGCCTTGACTAAGGCCAACAAACACAGCTTGAATACTGTTGAATATTCATATGAAACGACGGAGGGCTACGGATGGTTTTGGTAAAACCGTGAACGTAGTGAACTTGATATAATCGATGGAACGAGATAGCTTTTAGAAGGAGTGGCTCAAACTCCGCATTTAAAAGTTAGTTTTTGAAAAGAACCGAGTGGTTTTTCGAAAGTGTTCCAACGACTTTAACTTGGTTTATTATCTTGCATTAGTTCTTTTAATGCGTGATATTCTTGCATTAGTTCTTTTAATGCGTCCCATCATTTAATCCTACCATTGCAGAAAACAACCAAAATATGACGTACGCTTATGCCATTCGCATTCGCCACGGGGTCCCGTCATCACCCGTTAGGTTACTTAACTAACGACAGAGCGGAGGCTGGGCTAGCGCGGCTGTAAAACATAAGCAACGCCTAAAAATAAAGCAATGATAGACATTACAGATCACAGATGAATATATTGGATATACTAGTGATCCGCAATCCGTTCGAGCCTGCAACGAAAAGCGGATTACACGGTCGCGGTGAATAGCAAATACCCCACCCAAGACCCCTACGGGTGCGGCAAACTACCCGCCAAGTACTCGGTAGTTTGTGCACCCCTCCATGGGTCTATCCTAGGAGCAAAAACAGTAAAAAGAATTATACAATGACGGCTACAACCCCGACCCGGTTGTGCGGCCATACAAATAATATTATTACATCAATTTACATTTACAAATGAATGAAAGAAAAACAAAAGCTCATCTCACATCCACCCCGGCTATTCACCCGCGACAGTCCAACACATTCATATACACATTCCAATATCAAACACAGATCACAGAGATGTATAACCCCGACTAATCGACTTATAGCGATTAGCCGACGTTCAATACATGCAAACATCACAGATATAACCATCATAGTCAAAGTGCAGTGAAGTTCGGAAAAAAATACGGAATTATAGGACCCCAAAAGTAAATTTCTGTTCTGGAAAATCTGGGCACATATAACATATTTGAAAAATCCCAAAACCCTACCAGAAGAACACTGCACGAAACCCGATCACGAGAGGACCCCACACGGCGGCGGTTCCGCGGCCAATGCCTACCTCATGCCGCGGAAACGCGGCTGTTTGAAGGAATCAGGGGATCGTTTTTCTTGGGTGTTCACACAAAACCCTGAGCCGATTTTAGGTGTATAACAAATCTTGTTTTGACCAGAAAATTTTTTAACAGAAACTAGGGTTTTGTAAAAGTTTGGATTTTGGATTTTTTCGGTTCCGAACTTCGTTACACTTCACTACCAAGCTAGTTTAAGTTTAGTCAGGCTCTGATACCACTGTAAGTCCACGTTGCGACCCCCGGTTCTTACGGGGAGGCGGAAACGGTATAAAAATCAAATTTTTGGCGCATGGGGCAACATGGACTAAACAAAGTCGGGATCTTTTCCTAAACTAAAACTAGCATACAAGCTAAAGAGAGTTAGCTACTCGGAAATATGGTTATACCTAAACTTGAACTCCTTCTTCTTCAAACTTTGTAGAGGTTGATGGTTCTTTCCTCGTCGCCTTCTTCCGTCGAAGATGGATCCACCTGAGGGTTCAACCTTCGGGCTCTTCCTCGAACTTTGAGTGAACTAGAATCTCCGGCTTGCTAAACCCTTGATACTAGAGTGAGTAGAGAGTGTCTAGGGGTTGTTTTCTTTTCAAGGAGAGGGATTCTCAACACATGAGAAGGATTCTCCTTGAGCTTGAGGAAGAAGAAGATGAAGTGAGGAGAGAGAATGATTATGATAGAATGAGCTATCTTTTTCCTTTTTGCAACCATATCAAAAGAAAAAGAATTATCTAATTAGTAATAATAATTCAAATGAGAATAGTTGATGGTTGTTTTGGAATGACCACTATCATACTTCATTAAATGAATGTTGGCAAGAATCAAGGAGCATCCTTGCAAAATAATGATGATGGTCAAACATTCAACCATGGTCAACAAGTCAACCATGGTCAACAAGTCAACAAAACCAACCATAACATAATTTCATTTAATTACTATTATTAATAGATATCTCACTAATTCATTAGGGTTTGGAAAAAAGACGACTGTCAACTGTGCATGCTCACCCGTTCCGAAACCCTAATGAAAAACCTCTTCTTCCGCCTCAAACAACTGTGCATACACACCTGCATTCTTGTTCTGAGGAACATGAATACTGAGAGATAAAAGTAACCCCAAAACATATACCAGTATCCGGCTCAAACCAGAGCCCGCTGGCAACATCCGTCCGGACTCCAAACGTGCACAAGTGCGCGGATGAGAACGAACCCTGTCGCAAAACCATGCGACCTCTACTCTGTTTTGTCCAGAGGCGAATACCCTCTGTGTGGGACTCTAAAGACTCGACACTATGCTGGCAGTGGGTTTAACCACAGACCGCAAGCGGCACTAGTGCGTAACGGTACCCAGGTAGATGCCGACAAGAAGGCTGACGAGGTGAACCCCATCTGAACTCCTACTGAGTCTGAATGTGACAGTCTCCGTACAGTCCGGTCTGTTCGTCTGATACATCGCATGTCGGGCCTAGGGGGCGGTAAAACGTCAGTCCCCCAATAGCGGTACAATTCGTGTCGGAGTGAAGCCCAAAACACCCTGAGATAACACTGGAAGCCTACCAGTATATCTCGCTTGCCCTGGCCAGGGACTACTCGTGTAATGGCTCTCCTAGACACAGCGCGATGTCAACCCCCAATACCGGGAGAGACGAATCCTGTCTAACCGGCACTGCCTCCAAGTGCTTCGGGACTGTACCCAACCACTACCTGTTTGCACGACTCCTTTGAGCCGTGGTAGGGTAGTAGTCAAAGTACAGTGGGAACACACTCGAGGCGAAGTGCCAGTGTCAAGTCAGCGGACTAAGCTGTACTCATGTCACCTGGGAACTGATAACTGACGATAGGTATAATACCAACCTGTCAGTTCCCGACGAGTCCTGTCCAGTGTACTCGTAACCCAACGAGCACCCGTATACTATCTCCAGTACGACGTACTGATGGCTGTGGGACAGACCATCTCCCACACTGGGATGAGAAGCGCATACGCTAGTCTACTCCGGAGTATCGATGCCCTGTCTCGATAGTCCTGCGACTAGGGACCTGTATAAGGATGTGCTTATAGATCACCCAGCCCCCACTAGTGTGACTGCCATCACAACGCTGGTAATCAAGCAAAGATCCTAAGGGCTCCACTAATGCGTATAGGTGATATCGCAAAATAAACACATGTACACATTGAAGTAGAAACAAACCAAGTAGCATACTACTATATTGAGCAAGATTGTTTATACAAGGTGAATATCCCAAGCTTCCATTAAGTAATATACAAACTAGTATGATACAGTAATGGCCTCTAGGGCATATACACTAACAGTTTCCGGTTCTGGAGAAAACGGATAGGATTATTCAGTTGTCTTTTCCCTTTTACCTTCTCTCAAGTTGTGAGTACTCCTTGGTTTAGGAGATAGTACACCTATTATGCAAATTGGATAGTCTTCTTCCAAACCTTAGGCTGGTGCCGACCGGTAGGGAATGAAGAAAACCAATTAACCTAAACGGTGTACAGAAGGTATTAAGATTAAGACAAAGCAAGGGATTAGTAAGAGGGCAAAGTAAATTGCGACTGCTGATTCACGACCAAACCAAGTATTCCTTCGCCAATCCTAAATCACCTTTGTATTTCTCCAGGACACTCCGTATCACTACGAAGATCCACAGTTTATTTGGATACTCCATTGTATGGTTATATACGAACTCGAAAGGAACTTGTTCCAGTTCGGGGATGGATTCTGGTTCAGGAGAAATAGGAATAAGGTTTATTCGGTTGTCTTTTATCTTCACCTTCTCTCGCATTGCGAGTGCTCCTAGGACTAGGACAGTACACCCATTATGCTTATTGGATAGTCTTCTTCCAAACCATAGGCTGGTGTCGAACGGTAGGGAAGGAAGAAAACCAATTGGCCTAAAGGGGTGTGCAGAAGGTAATGACTAAAGACATATAAAGGGATTTGGAGAGGTGGCAAAGAATTATACGGTTATAGTTGTGAATCTGGATAATGGAAGAGGCATTACTAAGAATACCAGGATACCCCATCGAAACATTTCAATGTTTCAGTTCAACTGTGTACTGTTAAAAGAAAACTGATTTCCCGATTGGACTTGCTCCAGGGTATGTATTTACCAGGTTTGATTCTCACATCTGTATGGTTTTACAGATGATGAGTGGGAGTAAGTTATTGGGAATAGGGTGATCATCCTCATTATATCGGGATTCGTTGCAATCGGTGATATTTGAGGAGATCGCCTGGGCTGTTTGCCGGTCGGCAAATATTTGGTTTTGAATATCCGCTTTTATACACCAATTTCAAATTGATATATCTGTACGTCTATTTTCATAGAGTGAGATATACCTTTCTGAAATTATGTCTATGACATTTACCTATATCAATGGATGGTTAGGTAAGGAGCATTAAACAGCGGTGTAATTCTTCTTAACCATAAGTACAGTTTTCAACCTACGACACACAGTGAAAGAGTTGTTAGACTCAGCGGACTTATACAGAGTATTGTATGTTGTCCACTGTCCATTAGGACAGAGGGGTTGGTCCTCATACTATATTCTGTTTACTTTTAACTTCTCTAGTTAGACATGTGTTTCGTAGAAAAACAAGGTCTAAGTTTAGAGGAGTTATAGGTATTTGAATAGAGTAGAGAACCAGGTGTAGCAAGTATCGGGATTCTTCAAAGTGATCGAAGATGTAGATACTTGTGTATGGTATTCAGTTGATAGTAATGATAAAGAGAAATTGCTTCTCTTTCAGGTTACTCATAATTGGAAGCATTCCTAAGTTGAGTAACGCTGGTCGGCCTCTCTCCATTTAGTTGACATGCACTGGAGACAGCTGCATGATTTGAATCTGGTTGAATTGAATCAGTGCCTCTGGTTCTATATTGGATATAGTACAGTTCATATCTTAACATTGTTAAGGTACGGGGAGTTGTCCGGCTTATGATTAAAACCAGACTCTGGATAACTCAAGGCACGTTTCTGTAATGGCTGTTTGTGGGTTGATCCAGGCTATGACGAGGGTTGACTTTCTACCATAAGAAAGATCAATAGTGCTATTGTTCTTGACTCGCCACAGTTTTAATAAAAATGGATTTTTTCAAAAACAGTAGTGGGAGTATGGTAGAACTGGAAGTGATTCCAGAACCCTAAACGATTACTGAAGATTTGATAAGGAACCTAAAGATTCAATCTAATTTGACATTCCATTGGCCACTCCGCAGATAAGGTGGGTAACTTCAGGCACCCGAGAGGTACTCAGATAGCCTCAAGGACGGTGACAGGGAAGTTCTTGTTTACCCACACTTGCCATTGTTGTTGTTCCAGGCTGCGAGACCCGGCAGGAGGATGAGTATAGCGTCGTTCTAAACTAGCTTTAGAAGTGCACGTCTATATGACTCTGCCAGAGGGTTTTCGTAGTCAGTGGGAGCAGCGGAAGCATTGGTGGACATCAGGCTTATGTCTATTTATAGACTAAAGCAGATATAGCGGAGATAGATCATCTGTTTCTGATGTGACAGTCATAGGTTTGACGTCATCAGAATAGGGGATGGATCTGTTAAGAAGGTAGTAGGAAGTGATATTCCTATACAACGATCGATTATACTTTGGTCGTCACACAGTGTTTTCTCCACAAGGGACCTGGACATTATATCAGACATACTGGTTACTAGATCTATGGTTTTAGATCTAGATTTGGGTGGTTTCCCAATCAGGGTACTTTGACAGCATTCTAAGAGTATTTAGAATGGACGACTCCTGGCACGGTAGTGTACCTGCAGGTGATGGAGTCACCCTCTCTAAAGGTGTCTTATAGACTAAAGTAGAGAGGGATGTGCATGATTGGCAGATCACTTGCTTAGGCAATTGAGTCAATCATGAGATGTCAAGTACCACACCAGATGTTGTTCTTGCACTAGATGCAATAAGTTGACATTGATCCAATCCTGGAGAAACAGTCGGAAGCAGTTTTAGAACATAAGTGGATGTTCTAGGGATATGATAACGACAGCCTCATTTGGGAGACAGTTATCATTCCAGGCTTCCAAGGTGACATAGACGACAAGGAGGTTGTCAGAGTTATAGTTTTCCCTCTGACGAGGGACGGTATTCTGGACAGGTGATCCAGGCAGATACTGAGGGAGGCATGGCGCAGGATACTGATTAAGTTCAGTTGACGATACAGTCTAAGAAGTTTGGATTTGGAGTTCATTTATGAGCTCGGTCCCATCAGACATCCAGACACTCTAAGACAGGTATTGCTCATTTCGGGAGATGGCTTTCTCCGCGAACTTGAGATATAGAGAGACATAGAAAGAAACATCTAGGCGGATCCACTCACTGAGGCTATTCCTCGAACGTAAGAGTTTCGCAAACAGGCTTTATGAGACTGACTAGTAGAGGAGTTGGGTGTTCGGTATCACACGGGCTGTGAGTATGCGACATCGCAATAATTAGCCTTGAGTGCAAGTGGGAGATTGTTGGAGATAGTGCCCTCAGAGTCAATTATTGGATCACAGGCACGTGATTGCAATGATTGAGGGAGGACCTATCCCGGGACGACAGTTTTACTCGAGATGATAGTATGCTATCTGGTTTACCTTTATCATCGTGTACTGCTTCAGGTGACCTTACATGTCGCTATTGCACGTTGATAGAGCCCCTAGGATTCTTGCTTGACTGCCAGCAGTATGAGGGCGATCATATAAGTGGGAGCTGGTAGTCTATAAGCACATCCTTAAATGGTCCCTAGTCGTGGGAGTTTCGAGACAGGGCATCGATTCTCCAGAGTAGACTAGTGTATACAGTCGAGACCCGACGAGGGGCGGTGGCCGGTCTCACAGGCCACTGGTGTCAGTTGGTTCACCTAAGATGTATACAGGTGCTCATTGGGTTATGAGTACACCGGACAGGACTCGCCGGGAACATGCTGGTTGGTCTTATACCTGACGTCAGATAGCAGTTCCCTGGTGACATGTGTACAGGTTAGTTCATCGACCTAGGGATCGTCATTTGTCTCGTGTGAGTTCCCATTGTACTTTGATTACTACCCTACCACGGCTCAAAGGAGTCGTGCAAACAGGTTTTAGTTGGGTACAGTCCCGAGCCACATGGAGGTAGTGAGCGGATCTTCAGGGGTTCGTCTCTCCCGGTATTGGGGGTGAGGTCGCGCTGTGTCTAGGAGAGCCATTACACGAAGTCCTTGGCCAAGGCAGGAGATTTACTGGTAGGTATTCCAGTAGTATCTCAGGGTGTTCTGGGCTACACTCCGACACGACTTGTACCGCTTTTGGGGGTCTGACTTTTACCCACCCCCTAGTCCCGCCATGCGATGCTCATAGACGAACGGACCGGACTGTACGGATATTGTCACTGACAGGCTCAGTAGGGTGTCAGGATGAGTTCGCTCATCGACGTCCCTTTTGGTCAATAGCTGGTGGCCCGTTACGTATTGGCTTATACCTCTGACGTGCTAGTGGTTAAATCCACAGCCATAGTATTGACGAGTCTTTAGAGTCCACCACACATTCAGTTACTCAGCTTTCGGGCGAAACGCTGTAGAGGCCGTATGGAGATATGGCAGGGTCCGATCAGATACGTGCGGTATTGCACGGATCAGGATAGGACGGTTTGTACTAGTGGCCGTATGGATATATGGCAGGGTTCGATCAGATACGTGCGGCATTGCACGGATCAGGATCGGACGGATATTACTAGCCGGCTTTGGTTTAAGCCGGATCCTAGTATAGTACAGTGTAGATTTTGTCTCTTTGCATTTGTATCCGGACGGAATACAGATGCGGGTGTGTATGCACAGTATGGGGGTTTTCCTATAATTTATTACGGGACCAGTTTTCTGGAGTTGCCAGTTTGCATTCCGTTCCGGCCGGTTTTCCTTTGTTCTTTCCCGGCCGGACTTTTCCGATGGAGGGGGTTATTTGCAAGTTTACAAATAACATTTTGTGGAGGGTTTATTTGTGAGATGAGAGATTATGATGGCATCTTTTCTTTTGCACCATCTCTTGCATTAAAGAGAGGGTATGGGTTTGGAGTGATAAGTATGGTTGATGTTTTGTTTATGGTCACCTTTCTACTTTTACTACACTCACTCTCCTTCTTGGTTTTATGATGGTTGATTTCATTTATCCCTCCACCATTCTCACATTTTGTATGGCCGGCCACAATTTGGAGAGGAGAGAAAAGGGAGGTTTTCATTTTTGAGTGTGGCAATTTTCCTTGATCTCATTTCATGCTAGAAAAATGCAAGCACCATTTTTCTTATCTTGATTCCTCCATCTATCAAATGGCAACATCCACTACCCCAATATGAGACATGAGTCCTACACATATTCTACAGCATATCTTGGGCATGTCGACTTGCCAGCTTCATGCCCGAGTTGCCTCGGTATTGAGGTGGGAGCCCGTAAAAGATGCAGGCGATGTGGTGCCCTTCCGGCGAAGAGGCGACGACCGGAGTTTCCGCGAGAGATCGGGACGACGACGAGAAGACCGAAGGACTCGGATCACTCGGTATATCTCTAACCCGTCTTGTTGTTAGCTAGATCTAGTTTAATGGCCCGATCCGGGGTTTAGTGCGCGGTGGTGCCGGTTTGCTAAGTTCGCAAAATTAAAGTTTATTACCGCTTTCGCATTTGGCCGTCGGATTGACGACCGGGGCGCCGCCGTGCACTTACAGAACCTTCACAGATGGCAAGACCTTTGATCGAAGTTTCTTCACCTGCCGATCCAATATAACTACCGGCTGCTCAGTGAACGAAAGATCGCGCTCTAGCTGAACGGTCTGGTGCTGAATCATGTGAGAAGGGTCATGAAGGTATTTGCGAACCATCGATATATGGAATACAGGGTGAACATCCGAAAAACTGGGTGGAAGTGCCAAACGATAGGCAACAGTACCAACTCGCTCAAGGATCTCAATAGGACCTAAAAATCTGGGACTAGGCTTCCCTTTCTTCCTAGATCTCATCACGCCTTTCATCGGAGAAATCCGTAGGAATACATGATCCCCCACTGCGAACTCGAGCCTGCGACGATGACGTTCAGCATATGACTTCTGTCTGCACTGGGCTACTATCATCCTATCCTGAATCAACTGAATTTTCACCATAGTCTCTTGAACTAGCTGGGGCCCCAAAATCCTTCTCTCACTGAGTTCGGTCCAACAGACTGGAGATCGACACTTTCTACCATACAAAGCCTCAAAAGATGCCATCTGAATCGTCTCCTGATAACTGTTATTGTAGGAGAACTCTATCAATGGCAAGTGACGATCCCAACTGCCACCAAAATCAAGTATTCAAGCACGAAGTATATCCTCCAGAGTCTGTATAGTCCACTCCGACTGACCATCGGTCTGCCGATGGAAAGTAGTGCTAAAACTCAAACGGGTACCCAAAGCTTCCTGTAGCTTCTGCTAAAGATGGCTAGTGAACTGGGTGCCCCTATCGGATACAATGCATGTGGGAACGCCGTGCAAACACACAATCTCATCAATGTACAACTGAGCATACTGAGCATAAACGAAAGTATTATTCACTGGAAGGAAGTGAGCCGCTTTCGTCAACCGGTCAATAATCACCCAAATGGAGTCATACCCTCGACTTGACCTAGGTAGACCCACAACGAAGTCCATGGAGATATGTTCCCATTTCCACTCCGGAACGGGTAAAGGCTGCAACTCTCCTGCCGGTCTCTGATGCTCAGCCTTGACCTGCTGACAAGTCAGGCACCTCGAAACGAAATTTGAAACATCACTCTTCATCCCTACCCACCAGTAGATATCTCTCAAGTCACGGTACATCTTGGTAGAACCTAGGTGAACACTAAAAGCTGACTGATGTGCCTACTCTAAGATCTCGCGTCCCAACCCATCGGTATCAGGTATACACAAACGAGTCCCAAAACGTAGCACACCCTAGTCATCAATCTCAAACTCCGAATCTCGACCCTACCGAACATGCTCAAGAATCTCAGACAAACGGGCATCGGCGGGCTGTGCCTCACGAATACGATCAAGTAGAAGTAGACAGGCACGGACATGAGCAAGCTGTCCACCAGTGGAAGTGAACTCAAACTGTACTCTGCTATCACACAAGATCTGCCAATCTGCAGAAAACTGTTTCTGAACTGCGCTCAACTAGGACAAGCTACCCCCGGGCCAACAACTCAAACCATCGGCTACCACATTCGCCTTGCCCGGGTGATAAAGGATCTCACAATCATAATCCTTCACAAGCTCCATCCAATGGCGCTGTCTCAAATTCAGATCCCGCTGCTGGAAGATGTACTTTAAGCTCTGGCGGTCCGTGAAAATTTGACACGACTCCCCGTACAAGTAGTGTCTCTAAATATTAAGCGCAAAGACCACCGCGGCTATCTTAAGATCATGAGTGGGATAATTCTACTTGTGTTTCTTTAACTGCCGGGAAGCATAAGCGATAACTCTATCATGCTGTATCAATACACAACCGAGCCGCATTCGAGAAGCATCACAGTAAACGACAAAGTCGCCCAATCCAGAGGGCAAAGATAAAACTGGTGCAGTCGTCAACCGAGTCTTCAACTGCTAAAAACTCAGCTCGCATGCCTCAGTCCAAAGAAAAGGAACCCCCTTCCTGGTCAGTCCGGTCAACGGTGCAGCGATACTCGAGAAGTCCTGCACGAAATGGCAGTAGTAATCGGCTAAGGCCAAAAAGCTACGAACCTCTATCACTGATACAGGTCTGGGCCAAAGCTTTACAGCCTTGATCTTCCTCGGGTCCACACAAATACCGTCACCCGTAACCACATAACCTAGGAAGTCAACACTATCAAGCCAGAAGGCACACTTCGAGAATTTAGCAAACAGCTGGGGCTCTCTCAATATCTGCAAAGCAATCCTCTAGTGCTGCTCATGCTCCTCACGACTCTTGGAATAAACCATAATGTCATCAATAAACACAATAGTAAACTGGTTGAGGAACGGCCTGAAAATCCAGTTCATCAAATCCATGAACGCTGCTGGGGCATTGGTGAGTCCGAACGACATCACCAAAAACACATAATGCCCGTAGCGCGTACGAAAAGTAGTCTTCGAAATGTCATCATTCCGAACCTGCAACTGATGATAACCTGATCTCAAATCAATCTTAGAAAAATGTCCCGCACCCTGGAGCTGATCAAACAAATCGTCAATGCGAAGTAAAGGATACCTATTCTGCACCGTCACTCGGTTCAATTGACGATAATCAATGCACAACCTCAAACTGTCATCCTTCTTCTTAACGAATAGAACATGAGCTCCCTAAGGCGAAACACTCAGACGTACAAGTCCCCTATCAAGCAACTCTTGCAGCTGATCCTTAAGCTCCGCCGGGGCCATCCGGTAAGGCGGTATAGAAATAGGTCCCGTGCCGGGAATCAGATCAATGCAAAACTCAATCTCACGCTCTGGTGGTAATACAGGAAACTCATCGGGAAAAACTTCGGGAAACTCTCGCACGATGGGAAACCAGTCCAACAAATCTACTGTGGCTTCGGTATCACGAATGAAAGCTAAGAATCCCTGACATCCCCTCCTCAAAAGCCGACTAGCGCAAAGGGCTGAAACCAAACTGTGAGGGGCAGCACCACGGTCCCCCTGCACAATAAGAACTGACTCGCTGGGAAAACAAAACCTGACCTTCTTCTCGCGGCAGTCCACGGACGCATAGCACGTAGCTAACCAGTCCATGCCCAGGAGAACGTTGATGTCCAACATCTCAAGTAGGATCAAGTCGACGGATGACTCTCTATCTCCAATCCGAATGGCACACGGCCGAAACACGTGTCGTGCAACACACGACTCGCCAACAGGAGTAGTCACAACAAGCGGCTGATCCAGCAACCACGACTCTCAGCCCAACCTCGGCACGAAGAGTGTAGAAACATATGAGTGTATAGATCCCGGATCAAACAATACGTATGCATCAAAAGAACATACTGAAAGAGTACCTGAAACCACTGCATTGGACGCCTGCGAGTCCTGATGAGTCAAAGCAAATACCTGTGCCTGCCCTTTACCTGCAACTAGCTGCTCTCCACCTCTACCACCCCGTCCTCTCTGAACAAACCCTCCACGACCATGACCTCTCTAAGCATAAGTCTGACGCGGAGCAACAACAGGCGCAAAAGGCAACGCTCTCTGAGGTGGAGAGGGTGGTAAGGTAACATGTGATACGGCTGCCTCGTCCTCACGTGGCTCAGTACAATCTCAAACACGATGATAGAAACTCCCGCACTGGAAACATCCAGACGATGACTGCTGACCGTTCTGGGGATAAGAGCAGAATAACCGGCCTCGTCACAAGCCTCTGCTACTCCCACGACCTGAACGAAATCTGTCGCGGCGTCTAAACATCTGCCCCGGGCTGATACACCAATACGAACCCTTTTCGGTTCAGGAACTACCAAAGTCTCGGAATAACGCTCCTCAACTAGTAGGGCTGCGTCCACTGCGGCTGCATATGTGTCACAATGCTGGGCGCTGATAGCGAGGAACAACTGGGTAAGCAGGCCTCTAACAAATCTCTTGATCCGCATCTCCTCGGTGTCCACCAAATACAGAGCATACACAGATAGCTGGGTAAACTGCACATCGTACTCTGCCACCTTCATGATAGGTTCCATAGCACCCTAACTAGGATTTTTGGGGCATCAAGTATACAATTTTAAAAAACCTAGAGAGCAATGCAACCTATGCCTAGGATCTAACTAGAAAATTAGGAGTTACACTAGTATGTAATAAAACATTATGCTAAGTGAATGAGAAATACAATCTTTATAGACCGGTCCTTTACTTCTAAAGCTCCGTGTAGTAGTCCCTTCGCTCCAAGTAATGATCACTCGAACTCTAGAAAGATTCCACGTGAAGAAATGAACGAGCTTGCTCAATGTCGTCGAGGCCGAAGATGATCTACGTCGAGGAGACTCAAGCTCATGCTACCTCTTCACTAATTGTGAAATTAGTGCAGCAAACACCCTATATAAATAGCAAGTAGTAGAGGATGATGAAGTAGGAAATGGGCTCACTTTAGTTTTATTTTTCTCACAATATTTTCTCACTTTTCGAAAAGCTAGAAAGCTTTTTTTCAAGGATGAAGAAGATGAAGTGAAGAAGTGAGAATGAAATAATGAGGTGAGAATAGCAACCATGGGTGAGTTAGTGTCATATAATAACTCATATAGAGACATAACCATGGCTAAGTGATAATGGTTAGGTTAATAAATATCTTAAGTAAAACAAAATTAGTGGACAATGTCAATGCATCCACAAGCTTCTACAAGCTTCATGCATGTGACTAATTTCCAACTAATTTGGATTTACTTTAAATATTTAAACCCTACATTATAATTAGCATGATGTAACTCTCATACACCCATGTAGTGTGTATCATCAAGCATGACACAAATAATGTACATTAATATATATCACATATATATTATGTGCACAAAATCAAGTGTGAAAAGAAAACTTAAGTGAGCCAATACTAGTTAATGTAAATTAATATATCAAATATATAATTATACATTAAATTATTAAATCAACACTTGATTTAATAATCCGGCTATATCTCATATAACCGACTAATATCAAATGTAACAAATTATCGAATCAACACTTGATCCGATAACCCGGCTATATCACATATAACCGACCAATGTCACATATCGCGAGAATAGAATGCGGTATCATATACGTGCATTAATCTCGGTCCCGCACATATCATATATGTGCTCCTATTTCATTTCGCATTAACCAGGGAACCTCTGTGTAGGACTCTAAAGACTCGTCAGTACGCCGGCAGTAGGCGATGATCATATCAAACACCCACAAGCCACAAGTGGTCTGCTAAATGTAACGGCCACCCGGTTATTGAGCGATCAGAAGATCAACAAGCATGCTTGCTCATACTCCCGTGAATCCAATCAGTAACACTACCTTACAGTCCGGTCTCTTCGTCTGATATGTCGCATATCTCGTCTGGGGGTGGTAAACATCAAACCCCAATAACTCGATAAGTCGGGCCGATATGAGGCTCATAACGGGTCGAGAAACTACTGATAACACTAACCAATAAATCTCATAAACAGCCCTGGCCAGGGACTTCCTGTTATAGCCAATCGAGCACAGCGCAACATCAACCCCCAATACCGGGAGAGACGAATCCCCTCCTATCGCTCATTGCCTCTATATGACTTGGGACTGTACCCAAAAACCACCATTTTGCACATTCTCATGAACGTCGTAAGGTGGAAATCAAAGCACAGTGGGAATCACACAAGACACTATGACGATCTCGGGTCGACAGACTAACCTGTACCAGTGTCACCAAAGAACTGCCATCTGATATGAGGTATAATACCATCTGGGAGTTCTCGGCGAGTCCGTCCAATGTACCAAGTCTCCTCTGAGCACCCGTATATCATCTCTGATGTCAAACACCAATGGATATGGGATCATCCATCGCCCATCTACATGGGTCGAGAAGCTATACGCTAGTCTACTCTGGTATATCGATGCCCCGTCTCGATACACCCATGACTAGGGACATTAAAGGATGTACTTACCGACTACCTTTGTCCCACTAGTATGATCCGCATCATAATCCAGGTAGTCAAGTACACATCCTAAGGACTTTACCAACATGTATCAGAGAAACAATCAATGTACATATTAAGATAAAGAGTAATCAGATAGCATACTATCATGTCGAGGAAGAAAGTCCTCCCTATATATGTCCAAGCATCCACTACAATATACATCTCATGTACAGTAATGGCCTCTAGGGCATACATATAACTAACAATCTCCCACTTACACTAGGGCTATCATATAGAAGTGGTTGTAGTATCCCATACTCAACCATCCCATAAAAGTCTCTCTCTGGGAAAACGCCTTTTTGAGTGGATCCACCGTGTTGTCCTTTGAGTCTACTCTCCTAACCTCGATGTCCTAGAGATCAACCATCTCCATGATCAGATGATACTGCCTTAGAATATATCTGGATCACTGATGGGACAGGGGTTCCTAGGCCTAAGACACAATTCCATTGTCACTCAATGGTAGGAACGAATTTCATCTCATGAACTAATATACACCCAGACTTCCTCTTTGGTAGTATCTTTGGTAGAGATGTATCCAGCCTTTATTGTCTAGTTTGCCACGGTATCTAGTTTGAAACTCTTCCAACATACCGTCCCTCCATCGAGGGTAAATACAATGCCTGTGATTGACATTCAGTCGACCTTACCACCCTGGAAGCTATCCAGTGATTCTCTCCAGGATCGATTGATACCATCTCACTACACATAGTGAGAATCCTAATATCCACTAAGATCTATCTCATAGATCCATAACCCAGGATTTAGGAGGTATCACCTTGATCCTATATAGAGAATCCTTGTGATAAGAGGAGATTGACCGAGTGTATCATAGGAAACACCTTTCCTATCAAGAGTATGTCATCTACGTACAATACGAGGAAGAACACCTTACTCTATACTGCCTTTTTGTATATACAGGGTTCATCTACCATTTTGATGAAGTTAAACGCTATGACTGCCACATCTAAACAGATGTTCCATCTCCGCGATGTCTGCTTTAACCCGTAAAGCAACTTGCACACATTTCCGCTGCTCCAACTGTCTACGAGCCCTTTGGCTGTGTACTTATAGACGCTCTCTTCTAAATCACTATTTAGAAGAGCAGTCATGACACGCAACCGCCAGATATCGTAGTCATGGTATGTAGCAATGGCAAATAGGATCCGGATGGACTTAAGCATAGGTACTGGAGAAAAGGTTTTATCATAGTCCATACCTGGTCGATGACGAAAACTTTTTACAACAAGTCTAGCTTCGAAAGTCTTAACTTTTCCATCTACACCAAGTAATCTTCTCAAGATATACCTGCTCCTGATAGGGATTTAACCCTTCAGATAGAGCAACCAAAGTCCATACTTTGTTGGTGTACATAGATTCCATCTCAGATCACATAGTATCCAGCCATTCTTACAGAGTCGCTACTCTTGATGTCCTGCTCGAAACTTAGTTGGGTCAATCCTCGCTCCCACTGTCATTGAGAAAACCGAAGTATCTCTCAGGTGGATGAGGAACCCTACCAGATCGGCGGAGTGGCTGAGGTTCGTCGGGAACTATTGAATCCTCCGGTTCTACCAAATCATCAGCTGCAGTTTGTATAGCTGGAACTCCTTCCAGTTCTACCTCATGACCACAAATTTCTTTCCAAAATAAATTCCTTTTCTAAAAGGTGGCATGCCGAGAAATAAAACACTTTTTGTTCCTTGGTGCCGTAGAAGATATTCCCTTATGAATGCTTGGGATATCTAATAAACTACCACAGAACTGACCTTACCTCGAGCTTGTCCGGATTTTGCTTTTGACATAGGCTGGACAACCCCAAATCTTAACTCACTTAAGACATGGGCTCTTCCCATACCATATCTCATATGGAGTGGTAGGCATCTGATTTAGTTGGAACCCAATTCAATAGTTATGCAGCTTCATAAGTGCATAACCCCCAAAAGGAATTAGGCAACTCAGTAGTACTCATCATAAAGCTCATCATATCTAATAGGGTATGATTGCTCCGCCTCGATACACCGTTGTGCTGTGGTGTATACGGAGGAGTAATGCAGAGAGAGAATCTCATTCTCCTTTTGAATAGTCCAGGAATTCCGTGCTCGAGTATTCTCCTCCCTGATCACATCAAAGAACATAATACTTATACCCGTTTTGGTTCTCTACTTCTAACTTATATTCTTTGAATTTCTCAAAAACTTCATATTTGTGTTTCAACAGGAACATATGTCCGAATCTTGAGAGATCATCAGTGAATGTAATGAAGTATAAAGAACCAGTCCTGGCATGTGTAGACAGGGGACTAACATACATCATCATGTATCAATATTAAGAGTTCATTAACTCTTTCTCTGTTTCCAGTAAACGAAGCTATGGTCATCTTATCTTTGCGACATGACTGGCAAGTTTCACAAGATGTAAATTCAAACTGATTTAAATATGCATCTTAATGTAACTTAGCTAGTCGAGTCGCATTGATATGACCTAGCCTACAATGCCTCAAGAAGGATTCGTTCATTTCTGAACTCTTCCTCTTGTATGTGTTACTGTATGTTAAAAACTGTGGTTTGATTTAGAACGTATATGTTTTTTGATAACGTGCCTGAACCAATCAACTCTTGATATAGGAAATGTTCAAAACATTATCCAACAATACAAAATTATATCCTTCTTTACTAAATAAAAAGACTGATATAATGTTGTATATCATGTTCGGTATCTAATAACATTCATTCAGAATCAATGTATTTGGTAATACAGAGTGATAACTGCCAACACTTTGGCTGCAACAATTGCACCATTTCCAACTCTTGAAACTTATCATCCATTCTCAGTTCTCTATCTATCAATAGCCCATGTAATATATTACATATGTGGGATCCTGATCCGGTATCTCATACCCAGGACGTAAAGGATACTGAGAAACAGTTCTCTGTAATGAACACACCCGAAGAAGATGCATCAGCATTCACTATCTTCGTTTGGGCGGCACGGGAATCCTGGTAATTCCCTATTTCCTGCTCGGTCTTATAACAATTACAAGGTAGAGTGGGACCAACTTTCCCAAGCTCAGTATAACAAGCGGGTTCGGTCAATACATCCATATTATTATCTTGATTAAGGCGTGACATGGTCGCTACCTGGAGAGAGAGAGAAGAAAACACTTAGCGTATGCTCTTACAAGATCAGATTGTTTATTATTTTATCTAATCAGGATGGCTCCCACTAGTTTTATCAAATCTTCCTTCAAACCCTAAAGGGAAAGACTAGTCGGGATTAAACACCTTACAAGTTTGCCAATCTTTCAGCCAGGCCAGTGCTGGTACTTTGAGGGAGGTTCCCCGTGCTTTCGCACGGACCTAATTACAATAAACCTCGTTTTCCCAGGAGTGTAACCCCGTTGACACCTTTCTAGACACCTACTTGATTGGCTAATTGTAATGTGTAAAACTCTCCCAGGAGTAACTCTTAATCGCAGTGGGTATCGGGATCCAACTATCTCATAGAAGGTATGCAATCTCATTGCAAATTTCAACAATTGAAATTCCCGATAATTTTGCCCCTAGCATCCTATGACCTTGACGAAAGCCAACAAACCATAGGCTGCTAGTCAAGTTCAAGCCGTACATTTCTTGATTGAATTAAACCCACCCGCACGACCTTTGACGAAAGCCAACAAAGTCGCACGACTACCCTAAGTCAATCGCATCATATGCTTTTGCAGATAAGCATAAATAGCTACCGCATACTACGCCTTGACGAAAGCCAACAAACGTAGCACGAATAGTATGAAGTACTTATCTGAAATGACGGAGGGCTACGACAGGTTTGTAAGAAAATCTCTTGCGTAATGAACTTGATATTGTTGTAGAATCAAATGATTTAAAATGGAGTGTTTTTAGGCTTTTGCTAGTTTTGCTAAAGAGGTCACTCCCGGTGAAGAGATCTCGGCTCTTTCCTCGTCGAATGAGGTGCAGGATATTCACAATACCAATATGCAAAGCAAGAACTAGAAAAGCAATCAAAAGACGAAACCAAGGGTTGTAGCATCTGCCGGTTATTGCTAAAGAGATCACTTCCGGTGAAGGGATCTCGGCTCTTTCCTTATCGAATAAAGTGCAGGATATTCTACAAGGAACACCGCTATGCAAAGCAACAACTAGAGCTACCTGTTTTTAAAAATTCGATTCCACAACAACTTTGAGTTTATTTTCTTTCATTAATCTCATTAATGAAGTCCCATCATTTAAGTTACCTAAGCATCACAGATAAATACAACGTACGCTTATGCCATCCGCATTCGCCTTGATGTCCCGTCATACACCGTTAGGTTAGGTAACTAACGGCAGAGCGGGGCAGAGCTAGCGCGAGTGTAAAACATAAGCAACGTCTATATAATATATCATATATATTATATACAGTATCTATCTCAACATATCAAATGATCACATCACAGATATCGCAGCAGAAAACAACATATGAAATATTGGATATGCTAGGATTTCCGAGTTTTATATTAAGCCTGTATAAAACATGGATTCCACGGTCGTGATGAATAGCCAAACCCACATCCCCAGACCCCAAAGAGAGCGACAAGCAACCCTACCAATTCTAGAGTTAGGAGACCCGGTCTCGACGCCTCGAGATGGTCTCCCACTGGACTCCAGAACCCGGTTACTTGTGCTCCCCTCCTTGGGTCTATTCTAATGCGGAAAAGTAAATAATATACAACAACGGTGACATCTTTCTCAACCCGGAAGTGCCCCAATAAAAGAATATTGCATACAAGTTTTTACATGAATGAAAATGAAAAACTCTCATCTCACATAAAAAATACCCGGCTATTCAAACACGACGATCCAATATAACTGTTCTCCGCCGAACACAGAGACGAGACCACACAGGTCCTTCTTGCCTAAATTTTGAGGGCAGATGCTAATTGGTGCTATCTGTCCACCTCTCCGAAGATGCCAAGTTGATTTATGACACCATGTATCGAAGATTTAAACGAATGCGGCCGATGTAGCAGACTTCGTCAGATTCCCCCTCATTTGAGGGGGTTTTGATTGTGGGGACGCTCTTCCCTGCAGGTGCAAGCTCCTGCAATTAATTACGCTACCGCATCACGGTAACCACTTTCTCCTTCTCCAGATGGTCACTTCGTGTCGTGGGTGTTTGTTTTGTTTTTTGGTTTCCCGTGGATTGTATATGGAGACTAATTTATGGTGTCGCCCGTAGGGCGTGAATTAGTCTAAATCCGTATTTTTCATAGATTTGGGTTTGGGAGTTGGTTTTAAGGATACGTTAGTCTCATTTGAAACTAAGATCAACTTAAACGTTAGTTAAGGATACGTTAGTCTAATTTTAGACTAAGATCAACTTAACGGGATCATTTAGATCCAACAAAAGAGCATTTAGGCTCTATTGTTTAGTTTAGGGACTTTGCGGTCCATTAGTTTAAGAACATTATGGTCCATTGTTAGTTTAAGGACATCTCGGTCCATGGGCTTAAGGACCCCACAGTCCGAGGTTAAGGACATCATAGTCCGTGGGTTTAAAGGGACCCCACAGTTTGAGATTAAGGACATCATAGTCCGTGGGCTTAAGGACCCCATAGTCCAGTTTAAAGACGTCATAGTATATGAAGTGTATGGTTGTCGGGACCCATCACCTCTCTGAAGACATTGAAGGATTACAACGACAAATATCAGAGAAGTAAAGAGATGTACCCTTAAACCAATTTTGGTTGAGAGATCTGTAGTCCAATTTGAGACTAAGATCAAAAGATTTATGAGCATATGGGCTCAATTAATCTGAATTGAGGACTTATGGCCAATCTTGGGCTAAGTCCAGTCAAGCTAAAATGTTTAACATTTATTTTGGGCTGTTGAGCATTCATTTGGGCTTGGCCCTTTTAACAATGCCGAGCATTGATTTGGATTCTAACAATGTTTTTGTCTTTTATTGAATGCTGAGCATTCATCATAGCTCAGGGGCTTATTAAAGAATAATTTATGTTCTATCAGCGCAACACATGGTGCGCTTGGCACTTTGCGCCAGTCAAAGAGTGCAATGCGCTATGCCAAGTAGCGCATACGTAAGGGACTAGTTTCGTGCTTGGCGCTAAGCGCCAGATGATGGGCGCATTGCATCAGTTTATGAGTGCAGAGCGCTAGTTTATGAGCGCATCACGCTAGTAGTTCAGTAGCACACACGTGAGTGACACGTGGTGTGCCTGGCGCTGAGCGCCAGCCCATGAGCGTTGTACGTTATTTCAAGAGCGCAAAGCGCTAACTGTTAGGTGGTGCCTGCATGAAGGACACGTGTTGCGCTTAGCGCTGAGCGCCAGTCAATGAGTGCAGTGCGCTATGTTTGGAGCGCTGAGGCTCTGCAGCGCTTTGCGCTAGATGCGGAGCGTTGAAGCGCTTAAGAGCACTATGGCTCTTCTTTTATGCAACTTAGATCAATTTGCGCCCTGAGAGTTAAATTCTCTTCTTATAAGAGACTTTGTCTCAAAGTTTTAAGAGCAAAGTTCTTATTTTATAGGAGATATTTCAATCTCTTATTTTAGTGGAAGGCTTTGCCTTTACGGATCTTTAATCCAAAGAAAATTGAATTATTCTCCCCTTTCATAATGAGATGATCTATGAAAGACAATTTGTCTTATAGATTTATGATCTGTGAGAAGAATTATGTTCTTCTTCTTATGATGAGATCTTTTGATCTCTTTGTGAAAGACCACGGTCTTATAAATCTATGATATGTGAGAAAGAAGTAAATTCTTCTTTTTATTTTATTTATGAGATGATTCCATCTCTCTGTACATCATCCTTTTTTTTACCTTGAAGAAAAATCTTCTTTCTCTGAGAGCTTGGCTCTTCTTTGTGAAATCTCTCAAAACTTATGGGGGGTTTCTCTCTATGCTTCTGTATATCTTCCCATTTTTGAGACTTGAAGTCTAGGGGCCTTTTTAAAGGGTAAGTTGATCAGTTCAATCAGTTAAGGAGATCTTTTCTCCAATTGATTTGGGGAATTTCCCATCGTTTGATCTTTGATCCAAGGGCTTCTGATTTACAGAATATAATCTTCTTTTTATTAACAAGATTGGGAAATCTTTTCCATACAGAATTTATTTTGTATTTTGGTGATTTTTAATCACCTTTGGATCATTGATCCAATGATGCTCTGATTTACAGAGCACAATCTTTTTGTTTGGAAAGATTTTAAGGAATCTCTTCTTAATAGAATTTTATTCTGATTAATTGATGATTTATCATCTTTATTAGATCTTTGATCTGACGGTGGGGAGATTTTAGTTCCAGCGCTAGCGCACCCGTACTTTGCACATGGTGCGCTGCTTAGAGTGCAGCGCATTTAGCGCTAGCGCACGCGTGCTTTGCACATGGTGCGCTGCTTAAGTGCAGCGCTCTTAGCACTAGAGCACACGTGCTTTGCACGTGGTGTGCTGCTTAAAGCACAGCGCACTTGGCGCTGCTATGAAGTATTGCTTCATTTCAAAATTTAAATTTTGAACAGAGCTTTGCTCTGATTGGGGGAAACAAATGCCCCCCCCCCCCCCGTTGCGCTCACGTGGCCTATACGTGAGTGCAGTGGTGGCAGCATCTCGGCCCTTGGATCAACTCAAAAGTTGAAACGGCTCTCACCGCCTATAAATAGGACCCTTGGCCCTTAGGATGATTTTTGTTCATCTTCATTTTTGTCTTCTGAGAATTTTTTATTCTCCTTCAGAGCATAGCTCATCATTTTAAGAACCTTCAAGAGTCAAAACTCTGCCAAATTTCTGTAAGATTTGAACTTTATCCATAAAGGTTTGCTCTTTCTCAGATCATAGATCTCAAAATGTTTTTAGGGTTTTACCCATTAATAGAGCTTTGCTCTCATAGATCTAAAGAGATCTTTCTTGGGGTTTCTTAACCCATAAATAGAGCTTTACTCTCTTGAATAATGGAGATTTGTTAATCTCTTATGAAGAACTCTTAAGAGTTTGTTCTTTGATATTGAAGATCTCAGAATTTTAATTCATTAAAAAAAATTATTTCAATTTTTCTGATGGGTTATTCCATCGTTTTTACAGAGCAAGGCTCTTGAGGAATTTTGATTCCTTCATCATTAGAATTTGACAGATGTCACTCTGTCACAGAGAACTGCTCTCAAGGGGAGATTTACTCCTTAGCCCGAGGAGTCTCTCATTAAATGAGAATCTTTCTTTAGGACTTCTCTTTTATTTACATAAATTTAAATTTGTTAGGTGTCATAACCAGAACTTGTTTTCCCAATGGGGATATCAGGAGTCGTTCAAATCCCTGTGTATGTTTTTAATAAGGATTTTCTTGATCAGTCTATCCACTAACTTCTGCCAATTTTCTTTTTCAGACGTTATGGACGCTCATATGTATGATCTCGACGAAATTATTTCATACAGAGTCATTCGCGCAGTCGGCCGTTCTCAAAACCAGGAATTCACAAACGCCCAGTGTGCTGAAATTATGGGTCGCTTTGATGCATTCAATGGTCGACTGCTTCCTCGCCGTTCCTCTCTCTTGAAGCTTATTATGGGAGCGATCTAGGGAGCACTTCCCCTATTTTACGCCGGCATTCCTCTTAAGGCATTGGATGACGCCGAAGATAAAGTTTACTCTGTATACCTGATGGGCTTAATCTCAAAGAAAAGGCGAGACAACCTTGTTGATATCCTGCATCAAGTTTTTCAGCAGGCGGCGATACTCGCTGCATATCGAAGGGTAGAGGACATCAGTGGTGATCCTGACGCTTGTGATCGTGAAAGGATGCACATGAAGATGGTCCGAGAGGCCAGAAAATTTTTGGATAGCCTCACTTTTGAATTTCTCAATCCATGTCTTGGATTTGATGTCTTACCTTTGTAAAACATTTTTAACGGCGTTCTTATTTACTATTTTCATCAATATAGAAATTTTTTGAAGTATGAATAGCAAGCTTTTCCATTTCCATGTGTTTATTTTATGCATTAAACCTTTTTGCACATGCATGAATGGGTACACTTTGAACGCTTAACTGAATGCGAATTAAATGCTCTCCTTACTATCGCTTTCTTCTCTTTGCCGTGTTGTTGCCATGTGATTTTAGCAAGTGTGGCCTGTAGATGATAGAGAGTATTCCATCTTGAACTCTTCGAGAAGTAGTGATGGCTTAGGAAGCAGGTTCAAATCTGCTGCCTAAGCTTTTTCAATTTTATGAGCCGTGAGGGTCTCATAAATACTTTTCTCCCTACGAGTCGAGAGGATCTCGCAGGTGTATTTTCTCCTTAGGAATCGTGAGGATTCCTAAGTGTGTTTTCTCTTGGGAGTTGTAAAGACCCCACAAGAGAGTTTTCTTCCTTACGAGTCGAGAGGACTCGCAAATGATTGTTTCCTCTTTTGTCGGAGAGTGTAGCCTGTAGAAAATCTACCTTGACCTTTCTGCGAGGTAATGATGGCTTGGGAGACAGGGTTAGGATCTGTCACCTAAGACTTTTCAACTTTATGAGCCGTGAGGGTCTCATAAAGAATTTTCTCCCTACAGGTCGAGAGGATCCCGTAGGTGTATTTTCTCCTTATGAATCATGGGAATTCCTAAGTGCGTCTTCTCTTGAGAGTCGTAAGGATCATCCGAGAGAATTTTCTCCCTTACAAGACGAGAGGACTTGTAAGTGGTTGATGAGTTGACTTGCTCCGAATCAAAGAATTGCTTTGACGGGGAAGTCGAGGGTTGACTTTTTCGGCATTTCACGGAGTAAGGGGTTGCTTTGGGCATTTCCCACGGGGTCAGGATTGACTTTAGTCGTGTTCCACGGAACTAGGATTTTCTCTGGACGCTTCCCACGGGGTCAGGATTGACATTAACCATGTTCCACAGGACCAGGATCCGCTCTGGACACTTCCCACGGGGTCAGGATTGACATTAGCCGTGTTCCATAAGTCCAGGATTTGCTCTAGACGCTTCCCACGAGGTCAGGATTGACATTAGCCGTGTTCCACAGAACCAAGATCCGCTCTGGACGCTTCCTACGTGGTCAGGATTGACATTAGCCATGTTCTACTAGACCAGGATTTGCTCTGGACGCTTCCCACGGGGTCAGGATTGACATTAGATGTGTTCTACTAGACCAGAATTTGCTCTTGACGCTTCCCATGGGGTCAGGATTGACATTAGCCGTGTTTCACTAGACCAGGATCCGCTCTGGATGCTTCCGATAGGGTCAGGATTGACATTAGCTGTGTTCCACAGGACCAGGTTCCGTCTGGACGCTTCCCACGGGATCAGGATTGACATTAGCCGTGTTCCACTAGACCAGGATTTGCTCTGGACGCTTCCCACGAGGTCAGGATTGACTTTAGCCGTGTTCCACTAGACCAGGATTTGCTCTGGACGCTTCCCACGGGGTCAGGATTGACATTAGCCGTGTTCTATAGGACCAGGATCCGCTCTGGACGCTTCCCACGGGGTCAGGATTGACATAGGCCGTATTCCACTAGACCAGGATTTGTTCAGGATGCTTTCCACGGGGTCAGGATTGACATAAGCCGTGTTTCGCAAGGACCAAGTTCCGCTCTGGTCGCTTCCCACGGGTCAGGATTGATATAGGCCGTGTTCCACTAGACCAGGATTTGCTCTGGATGCTTCCCACGGGGTCAGGATTGACATAGCCGTGTTCCGCAAGGACCAGGTTCCACTCTGGGCGCTTCCCACGGGGTCAGGATTGACATAGGCCGTGTTCCACTAGACCAGAATTTGGTCTGGATGCTTCCCACGGGGTCAGGATTGACATAGCCGTGTTCCGCAAGGACCGGGTTCTGCTATGGACGCTTCCCACGGGGTCAGGATTGACATAGGCCTATTCCACTAGACCAGGATTTGCTCTGGATGCTTCCTACGGGGTCATGGTTGACATAGTCGTGTTCCACAAGGACCAGGTTCCGCTCTGGATGCTTCTCACGGGGTCAGGATTGACATAGGCCGTGTTCTACTAGACCAGGATTTTCTCTGGATGCTTCCCACGGGGTCAGGATTGATATAGCCGTGTTCCGCAAGGACCAGGTTCCGCTCTGGACGCTTCCCACGGGGTCAGGATTGACATAGGCTGTGTTCCACTAGACCGGGATTTGCTCTGGATGCTTCCCACGGGGTCAGGATTGACATAGCCGTGTTCCGCAAGGACCAGGTTCCGCTCTGGATGCTACCCACGGGGTCAGGATTGACATAGGCCATGTTCCACTAGACCAGGATTTTCTTTGGATGCTTCCTACGGGGACAGGATTGACACAGCCATGTTCCGCAAGGACCAGGTACCGCCCTGGACGCTTCCCACAGGGTTAGGATTGACATAGGCCGTGTTCCACTAGACCAGGATTTGCTCTGGATGCTTCCCACGGGGTCAGGATTGACATAGCCGTGTTCCATAAGGACCAGGTTCCGCTCTGGATGCTTCCCACGGGGTCAGGATTGACATAGGCCGTGTTCCACTAAACCAGGATTTGCTCTGGATGCTTCCTATGGGGTCAGGATTGACATAGCCGTATTCCGCAAGGACAAGGTTCCGCTCTGGATACTTCCTATGGGGTCAGGATTGACGTAGGCCGTGTTCCACTAGACCAGGATTTTCTCTGGATGCTTCCCACGGGGTCAGGATTGACATAGCCATATTCCGCAAGGACCAGGTTCCACTCTGGATGCTTCCCACGGGGTCAGGATTGACATAGGCCGTGTTCCACAAGGACCAGTTTCCGCTCTGGACGCTTCCCACGGGTCAGGATTGACATAAGCCGTGTTCCACAAGGACCAGGTTCCGCTTTGGACGCTTCCCACGGGGTCAGGATTGACATAGGCCGTGTTCCACTATACCAAGATTTGCTCTTGATGGTTCCCACGGGGTGAGGATTGACATTTGCCGTGTTCCGAAAGGACCAGGATCCGCTCTGGACGCTTCTCACGGGGTCAGGATTGACATTAGCCGTGTTCCACTAGACCAGGATTTGCTCTGGATACTTCCCACGGGGTCAAGATTGACTTTAGCCCTGTTTCGCGAGGACCAGGATCCGCTCTGGACACTTCCCACGGGGTCAGGATTGACATTAGCCGTGTTCCACTAGACCAGGATTTGCTCTGGATGTTTCCCACGGGGTCAGGATTGACTTTAGCCGTGTTCCATAAGGACCAGGTTCCGCTCTGGACGCTTCCCACGGAGTCAGGATTGATATAGCCGTGTTTCGCAAGGACCAGGTTTCGCTCTGGACTCTTCCCACGGTGTCAGGATTGACATAGGCCGTGTTCTACTAGACCAGGATTTGCTCTGGATGCTTCCCACAGGGTCAGGATTGACATAGCCGTGTTCCGCAAGGACCAGGTTCCGCTTTGGACACTTCCCACGGGGTCAGGATTGACATAGGCCGTGTTCCACTAGACCAGGATTTGCTCTGGATGCTTTCCATGGGGTCAGGATTGACATAGGCCGTGTTCTACGAAACCAGGAAGGGTTGACTTTATCCTCATTTCACGGAGTCGAGGGTTGACTCTCGGTTGTTTGTGCACCGCCAAGTCATGGAACTGGGAGTTGCCACGGTTCCGCTTTGTTGATGTTGCGTCTGTGGTAGAGAGACGAATGTTGAGATGACCTCCAGGTTGTCTGTGAACCGTCGAGACTTGGCTCTTTTTCTGATGGAGCCTAGGGGTAAGGTGTGATTCCTTCTTTGTTTGTGCCCCTGGATTGTATACAGGAATTAATGTGATTTCACCAGTAGGACAAAAAGTATCATTTTATATATTTTTCTTTCCGCGATGCTCTATCGTTTCAGGTTTTATATCACAGAAGTCGCGATTGCCCAATCATTTCGGCTATTTTCGCGGTGCCCAATCATTTTGGTTGTTTGTTTTATTTACTCGCTGTTTTTTATTGCGAGTTGCCTAACCATTTTGGCTATTTTGTATGCATGCATTTTTACTTGCTGAGTTTGTTGAAGGTTGCACCATCATTTTGGCTATTTCATATGCATTTGTGGCCCGCTGGCTTTTCACTACGAGTTTGGGATTTGATATCGATTTAGGCATCAGCATCGCTACTACTGGGATATTGCCAGGAGCGAATCATCGTTAGGATCCTGTCGACTAAGGCTTTTAACTTTACGAGCCGTAAGGGTCTCATAAAGGTATTTCTCCCTACGAGTCGTGAGGATCTCGTAGGTGCGTTTTCTCCTTAAGAATCGTGAGGAGTCTTAAGTGTGTGGTCTCTTATAAGTCATAAGGATCTTAAAATAGTATTTTCTCCTTCTAAGTCGAGAGGACTTACAAGGGTTGTTCGCCATATGAGCATATCCCCAGTCGCTGGTGGGACTTTTGTTAGGGAAATGTTTATTCGCGCCCGTGGATTGTATACAAGGGTCAATATTGAACCGCTTATAGGGAAAAATTGGAGGTTGTGATGGCTTAAGAACAGGTTCAGATCCCTGTAGCTTAAGGCTTTTGAATCTTATGAGCCGTGAGAGTCTCATAAGAGGGTTCTCCCTACGAGTCGTGAGGATCTCGCAAGTGTAATTTCTCCTTAGGAATTGTGGGGATCCCTAAGTGTGTTGCTCCCTTAGGAGTCATAAGGATCTCACGCAGGTATTTTCTCCTCACAAGCTCGAGAGGGCTTTGCAAGTGTCTTTTAACGAGATTGCGCCCTTTCGGGTTTTCACAAAACTCGCCGGTAGTTCTGCTGTTTTTACTCACGGAGCCCTTTCGGGTTTTCATCTGTGCCCATTTTGCTTATAGACATACCATTTTTTTTTGTCAGCCTTGGGATGCTGCGGTCCGTAGTAGTTTATCGATGTTTCGGTCAATAGCCAGTTTTAGGACATAGTGGTCCATTGTTAGTTTAAGGACGTTTCGGTCCGTTGTTAGTTTTAGGACATTTCGGTCTGTCGTTAGTTTTAGGACATTTCGGTCTGAAAGCCGGCTACTACTTATAGAGTTTGGGCTTATGAAGATAGGGAGCAGACACAGGCATCGTCATCTATCGTTGACCTAGGCCGTGATTCGTCAGGCGTAGTATTTTTTCAGGAATCGACCGTTTATTGGCCGAAAAGGTCTTTCACCATGCATGTCCATGAGTAGATGGGCTACACCCTGGTAAACTTTGTCTATGATGTATGGGCCTTCATAGTTCGGCTCGAATTTCCCCCGCTCAGCTCGATTGGGGATCATAGGTCTCTTGACCAGTAGCACGAGTTCGCCTTGGCGGAATGTTCTCGGCCTAGTCAATCTTTCATATGAGCGCGCCATCTTTGCTTTATAAGCCTCCAGATTTTGTTGCGCCATGAGCCGGGTTTCATCAAGGGCGTCAAGCTCCTCAAGCCGAAGGTGAGTATTCTTTTCGTCCGTTAGGTCGTAGTGAACCGCCACTCGCAGAGAGGGTAAATCTATCTCAAGGGGGAGTACCGCTTTAGTGCGGAATACTAATGCATACGGCGTTGTGTTTGTGGCCATTTTGAACGTAGTTTGATACGCCCAGAGAGCTTCATGCAGTCTCTCGTGCCGGTCCCTCTTATTTCGAGACAACTTCTTTTTCACGAGCTTTATCAAGGTCTTGTTAAAAGCCTCAGCTAGACCGTTAGCTCGGGGATTATAGACCGAAGAGTATCTCCAGTCTATATTATGTTGTTGTGCGAAGCAGCTGATTTTGTGGCTTCTGTAGGCTGGCCCGTTATCGGAGATAATCCGTCGTGGAGTGCCAAACTGGTAAATGATGTGTGTCTTGAAGAAATGGAGGATATTCTCTGTCTTCACTTCTCTTAGTGGTACTACTTCTGCCCACTTGGAGAAGTAATCATTTGTTGCTAGGATGAACCGATGTCCTCTGGACGATGCTGGTTCGATGGGCCCGATTATGTCGGTTCCCCACATTTCGAACGGCCAACTAGCCACCGTTGGATGTAGCGGATTCGGATGCTGGTGGATAAAGTCCCCGTGAATTTGGCACGAGTGGCACTGCCTCGCGTATTCGAGGCAGTCTTGGATCATCGTGGGCCAATAATAGCCCATCCTTTTGATCTTTAGTTTCATCTTCGGCCCGGCTTGGTGAAAACTGCAGAGTCCGTCGTGAGTTTCTTGGATGACTCTCCTTTCCTCTTCAGGTCCTAGGCATCTTAGCCAAAGGGAGTCGAATGATCTCTTATACAGAGTATCATTGGCGAAGGCGAAAGATAGAGCTTGTTTCATGAGATGATGTCTTGAGGACGCATCTTCAGGTGTTCGACGGGATTTGAAGTAGTCTATAAAGACTTCTCTCCAATCCTCAGCCTTTTCCTGGTCTTTTATCTGTAGGGCCGTTTGCTCGGCAGCTCTCTTTTCTTCGGACGACCCTGGAGATATTTCTGCCGGGGCAAGAACCCGACGGCTTTGCACAACGATCCTCACGTCATCGAGGTTCTCGTCCCCAGTTCTTTAGCAAGTTTGGCTAATGCATCCGCCTTGCTATTTTCCGCTAGCGGTATGCTTTCCAGGGCATAGGCAGGGATTTGAGTTAGCAGTTGCTGCACTTTCTCGCCGTATTTTACCAACTCCGGTTTGCACGTTTGATAGTCGCCGTTTACTTGACTAACGACCAGTTGGGAGTCTCCGTATATGAGGAGGTTTTCAATTCCTATGTCGACGGAGATCTCAAGACCTGCTATCAAAGCTTTATATTCAGCTTCATTGTTTGTCCTCGGCTCTATTAAGGAGAAGGCAAAGCGCATTATCCGTCCTTGTGGAATCATGAAGATGAGGCCCACCCCGAATATGATTATGGGGGTACTTTGTTTGCGCTTTTTCATGGAAGATGCTCCATCGAAGTAGAGTTCCCATTGGTTATCATTTTCTCTTTTCTCCCCATCGATCATGTCAAACGCGTGCTCGTCGGGCAATTCGCAGTTCAAAGGAAAATCGGCGGGTATCGATGCTCAGCGAGGAAGTCGGCGATGGCCTGGCCTTTCACTGCCTTGAGGGGACGATAAGTTATCGAGAACTCCATCAAGAGCAGGGCCCATTTAGCGAGCTGTCCCATTAATATACCCTTTGACATCAAATATTTGAGAGGCTCCACCTTTGATATGAGATGGACCTCATGTGACAACGCATAGTGTCTGAGTTTCGTTATCGCAAAGATCAACGCCGGGCAGTGTTTTTCAATGGGAGAGTAGTTGCTTTCTGCCCCCAAGAGAACTTGACACAAATAATAGAGGGCTCTCTCCTTCCCTTGGTCATTCTCTTGTGCCCATAGCGGGCCTAGAGAAACCTCAAGGGAGGTTGTATACAGAATGAGAGGTTTTCCTTTAACGGGAGCGGCCAGTACTGGCGGATTCTGCAGGTATTGCTTGATTTCGTCTAGTGCACTTTGGCATTTGCGATCCTAAATGAACGGGGTTCCCTTCTTCATCAAGTGACTGTAGGGACGGCACTTGCCGGAGAGGTTGGATATAAATCGCCGGATATATGCGAGCTTTCCTTGGAGAGACCGCAGTTGCTTGAGAGTCTTTGGCGGAGGCAATTCCATGATCGCCTTGATCTTCGAGGGTTCTATCTCGATGCCTCGGTGTCGGACAACGAATCCTAGGAACTTGCCGAATGAAACTCCGAACGCGCATTTGAGAGGGTTCATCTTCAAGTTGTATTTCCGAAGGCGCTGAAACACGATCTTCAGATGCTCTAAATGTTCCTCGTATGATTTGCTTTTAACTACGAGGTCGTCTATATAGCATTAGACAATTTCATGTATGAGGTCATCAAAAATCTTCGTCATGGCCCCCTGATAAGTGGCACCAGCGTTCTTTAGACCAAAAGGCATCACCTTGTAGCAGAATATGCCCAAAGGGGTCCAGAAAGCGGTATGCTTCTGGTCCTCGGAATGCATCTTTATCTGATTGAATCCTGATGAGCCGTCCATGAAGGAGAAAACTTCGTGAGTGGACGTATTATCTATCATCAACTCAGTGACCGGTACTGGAAAGTCATCCTTTAGGCAAGCTTTGTTGAGATCTCGAAAGTCTACACATATGCGCACCATCCCATTTTTCTTCATCACCGGGACGATGTTGGCAATCCAATCAGGATATTGAACATCTTGGATGAAGCCGGAGTCGATTATCTTCTTGACCTCGGCGTTGATGCTTATTTCAAGCTTGAGCCGCATTCTTCTCGGTGCTTGTTTGATCGGCTTGACGTCTGGAGAAATCGCCAATTTGTGGACAGCAATCTCTGGATCGAGTCCCGGCATCTCCGAATAGTTCCATGCAAAGCAATCTTTATACTGCATGAGCACGTCTTTAAGCGTAGCCTCCTTTTCTTCAGACAACAGTTCACTGACGAACGTCGGTCGTAGGTCGTTTGCCATTCCCAAGTCGATTTTTCTGAGGTCATCAGCAGTAGTATGTATCCCATCTTCCAGCTTCTTTGGCGCCGGTGGAAATTCTGAGATCAACTCATCTTAATTATTTTCGAAGCACCAAGAAAGGTCATCCATATTCTCGGGTTCTTCTTCTGACAGCGTTATCACGTGGCAGGTACGAGATCGCTTCCAAGACCGATGTTGGTCTGGTTCTACTCTCATTGCATAAGTGGCTTTTGATTCACGCTTCCATGGCAGACATACCCTCCAACTGTCAGATAGAGCAAACCTGCCTTGTTGATATTGGTCTTCGACCCAGTTCTTGAAGGTGAAGCAGTCTTCGAGAGGATCTCCTATTGCTCGATGATAGAAGCAATAGTCTGGGAGAGAGACCTTGTCTACTTGCTTGGGGTGCTTGGACTCCGGTAGTGTCATCATCTGATATTTTATAACAAGATCGAATATCTTCTTTGTCTTGTCCTGGGGAAAAGAATATGCTCGACCCATCTTCTTTATAAGAGAAGGATCCCAGCTGATCGTGTGGCTTCTTAGATCCTCTACGCTGCTGTCGAACGTTTTTTCCGTTCTTTGATTTAATTTTGCCTCTGCGCAGGGTCTTTTGTATAACGGGTTGGCGACGAAGAGCATTGTCATTCTCCGCGGCCTGTTGAAGGAGGCGCTGCGTCCTGGCTTTTTCATAAATGGCCATTTCGTGGTTATGGTCATCTGTAACATTTCAAAAAAATAAAATATTATTTTTGGGAATTTTTATAATTAAATAATAAAATATTGAATATTTTAATAAGGCGGTATAATTAAATACCGATAAATTGGAAAAAATTGGGAAAATTATAGAAATTACTAAAATGAGCGTGTTTTATTAGATTTAAGCAAATTATGAAATTTTAAGATTTATTATACTCACTTTTAGTGCTAATCGCGTATTAAGCGTGTTTTGTGCACATGACATGCACCAAGTTATTTTAACACTTGTTATATTTTATCATGGTCTTTTCTTCATTTATCATGCATGGTTGTTGACTTTAGAAAAGAAAGGAAAAGGAAAAAGAAAGGAAATGATGAGAGAGGGGACATAATCATGAGGCAAAGCATGGGTATGAGAGAGAGAGAGGGTGTGAGGGGTCAACCATAGTTATGGGCCATTGTTCTCATTTCATCTTCTTCATCTTTTCTTCTTCTTCTCCTCTCATGGCAGCACCCCTCCTCCACCTCCACTACACACCTCAAAACACCATCAAAAACAACCCAAACCCCATCTCCTTTTCACAAAAAACATGCTCAAGCTCAAGGGAAGCACATTGGACCAAGAAAAATTAGATTTTGGTGCTCTAGGGGATTCATGAGTGCCAAATGAGGTATATCTTTCACATTAATTATAGTATTGCCTTTGATTTTGCCTCTATTCAAGTTTAAATTCAATATCGGGTAGTTTTGTGCACTTTGGAATTTCCTAGAAGAGGTTATGTGGAATATTGAGTTGGGTTAGTGCTAATAAGCCTTATTGGTGACCTTAGACCCCCTTTAATGATAGAAACCCAGACCAAGCCCAACTGAAACCCAAAACACGGAATTACAGAACTTTCATGTCGGTTTGTAAGGTATTTGAGTGTGCAGGGAAATCTGGGATGACCCGGGGAAATTCTGAGACAAACAAACAACTCTAGAGGCCAAATTGGACCAATATGATACCACCCTGACCAGACGAGACCCTAACTTCCTAGAAAAACCGGCCTGGCCGGATTTTTATTGTGTGTCTCCGGCCACCCTAGTGTGTTAGGTGCCCAGGTTGCTTCAGTAGGTCATACACTCCCTATACTACACCCTAGACTTGTTTTCTTACCTTGTTTTCACCTGAGACAAAATCTGGGACCACTTTTCAAGGTTGCTGCCATATGTTTCATGATGTTTATGGATTTAAGTATTGATATTTGGTTTTGTAATCGATCACTTGATGTTTGTACGTCTATATTGAAGGTTATTTGGTCGAATTGCGAGAGGTAGACCATAGGTTTTGACCTATGGGTGATTCGTGCGACATTTTGGTTTTTGTGTGTGATTTCTGTAACGCTTTGAAAATCATTGAGACAGTTTTTCGGTAATCGGCAAAATTCGCAGTCTTTTCCGTAAAAAGTCAAAATAGGTATTTTTCTTTATACGCCCAATTATACAAAATTTAGATAAGATATTGCTAAAATTTGGTCACTAATTTGTCGGTTAAAATTTTCTAGTTAATTAAAAAAAAAATCTTAATTAATTATTTTTTTATATTATTTTAAGCTTTTAAAAATACATTTAATTAGTGTTAAATACAAATTTAATTGGGTAAATTAAATAATTAGGAGCCATTATAAACTAAAATTTTTGTGTAACAAAATTTTGTCAAAGCATTTCAAGTATGGTTGTTGTATGGTTTGAAAATGAATTTAAATGAGGTTTTTTTTGTAAAATTTGATGTGATGGTCATTTATTGATCTTGTGAAGGACTTTTGTGTAGAAAATTCCACACCTTTCCCTCACATCTCTCCCTTGCTCTCCTCTGGCCGAATTTCCTGCAGAAAAACAGCCCCCAATTCCCCATTTTCTTGCATCAAAATTCTCGCAAAAATCCTCCGAAATCCACAAAAATTCACAATTTTCCTTCACAAATTCAAACCAAAACCTTAAGCCATCCCTTCTTAAACCCTAGTTGGTCTAAAGCAAGGAGAAAAGAGGCCATTTTGGAGGTTTAGTGCAAAGGAATCAACACTTATAAGGTTTAATTCTAATCTAGTGTTTAATTGTAATTTAAATTTGCTAGATTTAAAAGTTTAAGTGTGAGATTTGGTTTAATTTGCTTGCTAAAGAATTTCTAGTAAAGGATTGGTGTTGTAATTAGGGTTTGTAGCATGGTTGATGGGTTACAGTTAGTATTGTGGCCATCTAGTGGGTTAGATCGGATATTTGTGCGATGTTGCGATCGCGATATCGTTAATTCGCGATGTTTGCATTGTTATCGGTATGCTAATTGCTTACTAGATTTTTATAAATATTAGAAGGTGATCTAATTATGATATATGGACGATAGCTATAGCATCTCATACGACTATTAGTGTGTGCGAATGCGGAGTTTTGTCTAGTCGAGTTTTAGTTTTGGCGGCTGCCCCGAAACGACGATTTTAGTTAAGCTTTTAGCGATTTTCGTGTGTTTTCCGCGCACCGAGTGCACGTTGTGATTAATTCATGAGCGTTGATCTTTTCATATGGTGACTTGCATTGTTTCATGAGGTGAAATCTTATGTTATGTGTTGTGCAATTCTAGGATCGGTTGCAGAAATATCGGACGCGGCGCGCAAAAGCAAAGCGGTGGTTGGATCAGATTAGCGAGGCTTTCAGGTGAGTAGATGTATTCATTTATGGGGTAATCTCCTGGATGGCGTGAGGCGCCCCATAGTTAGGATTACTTTATTACTTTTAACCATATGTATTGTTAGTTAGCTAACCCCCGTCATTCACATTGCATACCTTATTAGTTATTCGTCTGCAAGAATTGCGTGGATATCCATATATACATGTATGATATCACTTCATAGGACACGTACACCATTACCATTGGCTCCTGCTGCACGCGCACTTTTCATGTGATACACACGCCTTTGGTAATTGCCATGTCACGAGCACTGTAGAACTCGATTAGTTCTGTATCAACCCTTGCATCGTATATGATGCATCGAATTGCATAGCATATATATACACACACACACACACACACACCTCACTTCATCATCATGCTATATAGATTTCTAGCTATAAATCACATTGCATACCTATGACATCATAAGCATTTATCATATACAACATGTTGGGTAGTATGATTTTCTTGAGGATTTCAGTATTGCTGCGATTTCTGGATTTTGGGGAAAACCGCAAGAATTTAACAAAAGCTTATTATCATCATTTTTAAAACAAAGTTGTGGTTTTCTCGTGATGTATGTGCCATCCACCATGAGTTTTCATGTTTTCTGTTGGATTTCGAGACCCGATTCGAGGAGTGGATGAACCGTCTCGGGTACATGGTAGGCCCGGTATAGTACCCCGGGGCAAAAAGATCGAGTTGTAGACGATGAGCCTGGCAGGGAAAGACTACCTACCGGTGATGTCTGGCGCGGCGGATATCCGGAGGATACCGACCGTTGTCATGAGATTTGATGATATGGGCCGATCCGGACTGACGGAGCCCGATATATATTGAGACATTGATACAGTAAGACATTGAGACAGATATATTTCCATATTTGGTGTCGATGCTTGACCCGGTTTTTAGATGATTTCATGAGGATACTTAGCTATTGCACAGATATTCTTTTTTTCTAAAAGTTAAGAATGCAGAGCTTATAGTATTTTAAAGCACTTAAAGATTTCATATTGATATTGCATACATATGCATACATACTAGTGGCATTACATCACATCTAGACATACATGTTGAGACGCATTTGCGTGCATTCTTACAATAGCCTTATTAGATGTTACTTGCTACTCACGAGCTGGAAACTCACCCCCGTTGTGCCACAGTGTCTTGCAGGTCAGACTCGTCAGCCTTGTAGCGGCGGGCTTATCTTATTATTGGCTTCTTTTGCTCAGACTCGCGACATTGCTCATAGGTGGGTTGCGAGGACACTTTTATCTCTTTTGTATTACCATTGTATCTAGTATTCTCCATCTACCACTTCTTATTTGTATATCCGACCTAGTGATGAAACTGAGAGATTTTTTTATATGTGGTTTCTTTTGGGTCGAGCTCACTTGAGCCGACGTTGTGTTTTCTTATATTTTGCATTTCATTATGCTCTTTTTCTTGATATTACATATATATTGCGTGTGGTTGTGATCCGCCTTGGGCAAAGAGCTAGCTCCCGCTTGGGGATGCCATTTTGTTATTACAGGTTTATATATCTTGTTGTACCCATTTTGGGGGATAGTATTTACAAAGGAGATTCTGCCAAAATTTTCGGAAATTTTTGATGTTTTTAAAAAGGGTTCAATGCAACTTAATTGATTTCAAAGTCGTTTTCATGAAAGGTTTCCTTCACTCTTTTGGATTTTGGTTTAGATTTTTCTGGGCTTTGGCCGACTTAGGTTACGTTACGCCTTTAGACGTCTCGTAATCTAAGTGCCAGTCACGTTCCGTACTTTCGGGTCGTTACAAAGTTGGTATCAGAGCGTAGGTTTTACCTTTCTGAGTGTAGGACGACCCTTGGTAGATGGAGTAGGTGACTTAAGCAGAGTGGCGTAGCGTGGGTATGTTCCGCGGCATACTTACGATACGGTACTCCGCCTAAGTGACCTTAGGAATTAATTTCTTGTATTTCCTTTCTTGATTCCTTGCATTCCTTGATTCAATTGCAATGTTCTTATCGCTCCTGTTTCTTATTCCAGCTTCGATGCTGCCAAAGACTACGAGAGCTCAGCGGGCTGCCGCTAGGGATGAGCTTCGAGTGGGCTCGTCTGAGGCAAGGATCGAGCGGGATGATACACCTACCCCTCAGGGTCAGATTGATCGCCCTCTTCAGACCGTATTACCAGATTAGAGGCCGGCATGTAGGAGTTGAGACAGATGATGGGATCTTTAGTTGAGTCCAGTCGGGCACAGAGATCCGAGGACGTTCCTTCCACCGCACAGACTACGATTGTACCTGCTGCACAGATGGTCACTCCTGCTACTACGGCGACTATCCCTGTTTCACTACAGGAGTTTAAAAGATTGAGACCTCTAGCTTTTACCGGTACGGACGCGATAGAGGACCCACAGGCATTTTTGGATAGGATGGCTAGGATTTGCCATTCGTTGGGGTGTTCTGATGATAGATGGGTGGACTTCGCGAGTTTTCGTCTGGAGGGACTTGCCCAGACGTGGTACGATTCAGTAGAGAGAGGCCGAGCTGCAGGTCTACCTTCTATGACCTGGGACGAGTTTACAGCTGCATTTCTTGCCCGTTTTCTTCCGGAGAGTGTCCGAGATGCTCGAGCCCGTAGTTTTGAGTCTCTGCGCAAGACTCCTGGGATGAAGGTGTCGGAGTATGATATACAGTTTACCCAGTTGTCTCGATATGCTCCATACCTAGTAGACACGGAAGAGAAGAGAATAAAGAGGTTTGTGCGAGGGCTTGACACATAGCTATTCCTTGCTATCGACACCCAGCACTTTGATACATACGCAGCCGCGATGGACGCAGCCTTACTTTTGGAGGAGCGCATTTCTGAGACTCCAGTCACTTCTGGGCCGAAGAGGATCCGTACTGATACGCCAGCCCAGCGGCATATGGGTAGACACCGTGATAGATTATTTCCGGGAGATTGTGGTGGCAGAGGATTGAGAAGAGGTCAGTTATTTAGTTCTTATCCGCAGACCCAGCAGCCGTTGCCAGGATGTTTTCGGTACGGGAGTCAGTACCATCGTATCAGAGACGGTACCATAGGACACCAGGGCACGACGACTATCCCACATGTGACCTTAACACCTTCACCACCTCCTCAGAGAGCTCTACTTCCTACCCTTGATGATGCTCCACGCCAGCCAAATGTTCCTAGAGGTCGTGGGCGTGGCGGTCAGGTTCAGAGAGGACGAGGCGACAGAGGCAGAGGTAGAGGCAGAGGACAGCTAGCTATTAGTGGTGGACAGGCCCGAGTGTTCACGTTGACTCCTCAGGATGCACAGGCATCCAATGCCGTCGTGACAGGTACTCTGCCAGTATGTTCTTTTGATGCACGGGTATTATTTGATCCAGGCTCCACACATTCCTATATATCCACGTACTTTGCACCGAGGTTGGGCCGAGAGTCTTCTCTATTAGATCAGCCGCTTGTCGTTATTACTCCGGTAGGCGAGTCGTTTGTTGCCCGTTTTGTGTACCGATCATGTCCCGTTCGTATCGGGGAGAGAGATTCTTCAGTTGATTTGATTCTCCTCGATATGTTAGACTTTGACGTTCTTCTTGGTATGGACTAGCTAGCCACCTGTGATGCATCCGTGGATTGCCGTGAGAAGACAGTCAGATTCAGCTTTCCTGGTGAGCCGGTTCTTGTTATTCAGGGAGACCGTAGCGCTACCCTTCCCAGCTTGATTTCTTCCCTTCGCGCTGGTCAGCTCTTGCGGAAAGGGTGTCAGGGATTCTTAGCATATGTTTGTGATACTAGCTCCACAGAGGTTCCATTAGACCAGGTCCCTGTTGTGAAAGAGTTCCCTGATGTATTCCCTGATGAGCTGCCTGGTCTCCCACCAGAGCGCGAGATTGAATTCTGCATCGACTTGATCCCCGGCACGGGGCCTATCTCTATACCGCCTTATCGGATGGCCCCGGTGGAGCTGAGGGAGCTGAAGGATCAGTTACAGGACTTGCTGGACAAAGGGCTTATCCGACCGTGTGTGTCACCTTGGGGTGCTCCCGTCCTGTTTGTTAAGAAGAAGGACGGCAATATACGCTTATGCATTGATTATCGTCAGCTGAACCGGGTTACTGTGAGGAACAGATATCCCCTACCCCGCATTGATGACTTATTCGATCAACTCCAGGGTGCAGGGTTTTTCTCGAAGGTTGATTTACGGTCAGGTTATCACCAGTTGCGGGTTCGGAAGGAGGATATTCCGAAGACTGCTTTTCGTACTTGATATGGTCATTATGAGTTCTTGGTGATGTCGTTCGGGCTCACCAATGCCCCGGAAGCATTTATGGACTTGATGAACCGTGTATTCAGGCCGTATCTCGATCAGTTCATTATTGTGTTCATTGATGACATCTTGGTTTATTCGCGGAGCAGGGAGGAGCATGAGCAGCACTTGCGTATCATATTGCAGACTTTGAGGGAGCATCAGCTGTTCGCCAAATTTTCCAAGTGCGCATTCTGGCTAGACAGTGTCGACTTCTTCGGTCATGTGGTGACGAGAGATGGTATTTGTGTGGACCCAAAGAAGATCGAAGCAGTGCAGCGTTGGCCCAGACCGGTATCAGTTACAGAGGTTCGCAGCTTTCTAGGTCTGGCCTGCTATTATCGACGTTTGTTCAAGATTTCTCCCGTATTGCTGCACCGTTGACCGGATTGACCCGGAAAGGGGTTCCTTTTGATTGGACCCGGGCATGTAAGGATAGTTTCCAGCAGTTGAAGACTCGTCTGACTACTGCACCAGTGTTAGCATTGCCTTCAGGGTCAGGCGGTTTCGTGGTATATTGTGATGCTTCTAGAGTGGGGATGGGCTGTGTATTGATGCAGCACGACAGAGTTATCGCGTATGCTTCTCTGCAGTTGAGAAAACATGAACAGAACTACCCCACTCATGATTTAGAGATGGCTGCAGTGGTATTTGCACTTAAGATCTGGAGACATTACCTATACGGTGAGTCGTGCCAGATATTCACTGACCACAAGAGTTTGAAGTATATCTTTCAGCAGCAAGATCTGAATCTGAGACTGTTAGTTATATGTATGCCCTAGAGGCCATTACTGTACATAGGATGTATAGTGTAGTGGATGCTGGGACATATATAGGGAGGACTTTCTTGCTCGACATGATAGTATGCTATCAGGTTACCCTTTACCTTAACGTGTATGCTGATTGTCTCTCTGTTACATGTTGGTAAAGCCCTTGGGATCTGTACTTGACTACCTGGACTATGATGCGGATCATACTAGTGGGGACATGGTAGTCCATAAGTACATCCTTCACTGTCCCTAGTCGTGGGTGTATCGAGATGGGGCATCGATATACCAGAGTAGACTAGCGTATACCTTCTCGACCCATACAGATGGGCGATGGATGATCCCATATCCATTGGTGTTTGACATCAGAGATGATATACGGGTGCTCAGTAGAGACTGGGTACACTGGACGGACTCGCCGAGAACTCCCAGATGGTATTATACCTCACGTCAGATGGCAGTTCTCTGGTGACACTGGTACAGAGTAGTCTGTTGACCCGAGATCGTCATAGAGTCTTGTGTGGTTCCCACTTTGCTTTGATTTCCATCTTACCACGTCCAAGAGGGCGTGCAAAATGGTGTTTTTTGGGTACAGTCCCGAGTCACATGGAGGCAATGAGCGATAGGAGGGGATTCGTCTCTCCCGGTATAGGGGGTTGATGTTGCGCTGTGTTCGATTGGCTATAACAGGAAATCCCTGGCCAGGGTTGCTGAGATTTACTGGTAAGTGTTACCAGTAGTTTCTCGAAGTGTTATAGACCTCATATCGACACGACTTATCGAGCTATTGGGGTCTGACGTTTACCACCCCTAGGCAAGATATGCGACATATCAGACGATCAGACCGGACTGTACGGTAGTGTTACTGGTCGGATTCACTGGAGTGTGAGCGGGCTTGCTTGTCGATCTTCAGATCGCTCAATACCCGGGTGGCCGTTACGTTTAGCAGACCGCTTGCGGCTTGTGGGTGACTGATATGATCATCACCTGCTGCCGGCGTATTGACGAGTCTTTAGAGTCCTACACAGAGGTTTCCTGGCTCAAGCGAAACGAAATAGGAGCGCATATGAGATATGTGCGGGACCGAGAATAATACGGTATGTGATACTGTATTCGATTCTCGCGATGTGACATTGATCGGTTTTATGCGATATAGCCGGGTTATCGAATCAAGTGTTGATTCGATAAGTTGTTACTAATGATACCTATCGGTTTTGTGCGACATGACCGGATCATTGAATCAAGTGTTGATTTAATGATTTAATGCATAATTATATATTTGATATATTACTTTGCATTAACTATTATCGGTTCACTTTAAATGGATTTTCTCACTCGGGTGTGCACATTGTATATTCGATATAGTTTTGTGCACTTGATTGTATCATGTTTGATGATGCATGTTTACTTGTGTTTTGTGTAAAGTTTAAACCATGGTTATGTAATGGTTAGGGTTTACATTTTCATATCTATTTATTTATTCATTCATTTATTTTGTAAAATGAAAAGCAAATGAGAAAATGGTGGCTTCTTTTGTTTTGTTCATGAAGCTTCATGAAGACTTTGACCAAGTGACCATTTTGTCTCATGCTTAACCCTAACCATCTCACTAACCATGATTTATTCTCTACACTTGACCATGGTTCAATTATGATAAGTATTCTATTTTCTTTTCATTTTTATTAATTCTTATCATATCATTTCTTCTTCTTCTTCCTTGAACTCAAGAAGAAAAGCTTGAAGTCATCAATGGTGATTGATGATAAAGAGTGAGAAATCCAATTCTAAATTGAACCCACTTCCTATTTCTTCATCCTCTACCTCTTGCCAAGTAGTAGAGTGTGTTTCCTTCACAAGTTTTCAAGACTTGGTGAAGGTGGAGCTTGATTTAGCGATGCCTCGACGTAGATCATCTTCGGCATGGACATTGACGACCTAGCTTGCCCATTCTCCGACGAAGCCGACGCTAGAGCCCGGATTTGATTTGGACAGCGGAGAGGACTTCGTTGCGGAGCTATGGAGGTGGAGCACCGGATCTACAAAGGTTGTATTTCCGTATTCCCTTAGTTAAGTGTTAACTAGTTATCTTTTCGCCTAGTTTTCTAGCAAACGATCCGTAGTCGGGTTTCTCGGCACCGTTAAAATTTTAATTTGGCATGTTTGATGCCTTGTGTGACCTCACTAGGGTGCCTAGGAACCCTACAGTGGTATCAGAGCCTAGCTAGAGCCTTAGGCGAAGCGTAGACGGAATTTGAAGTCCGAACGACCCAAAACCGAAACCCAAAATATACTCTCTGTACTTTTTTGAAAACAGTGGATTTTTCCAAATTAAAAATTGCTAAAAAATTCAGCAGGGAAAAATAAGAATTACGGTGCAAAAAGTTTCTGGTGAACAGTATTTTTCGCGACGGATCAGCGGCAGAAGCATGGCTTCTGCGGTTGATCAGCGGCCCCTTGGTGACGTCAGCCCACTTTGTTTGCACAGTAACTCCTGATAAATTCTGCTGAGTTTTCTGGGAATTTTTAATATTTATTCAAGAGTTGAATTTCCTGGGATTGTTTTGGGGATTCAGTGTTTCGATCGGGGTATCAAATTTTGTCTGTGTGGCTTTCCGGATAATTTTTAGAATATGTTAAAAAGTTCGACCGGATATAAATACCCAATTTTTCCCCTGTCGGGAAATTTCCAAGTGTTGGATTTTTCCGTAGTTTAACGACGTTCTAAGTAGTGCAAGTAACTCGATGGACCCTCTAGAAGACAACAAACCTTAACTCGATTATGTGACCGTCTTGAACTGCCCTTTGAACCTTCGGGTTTGGGGCAGTACGGCGTGCCACATGTGAGGCGTTGGATTGACCCTTCTACGGTTGGACCGTCGGTACTGAGGCACGAACTGAATGTTGTTAGACTTATTTCATGTGTTGATCTGTATCGGGAAAACTTGGGTGTTTGAATGTTCAATCGGAAAGTTTAACATTTTCTATTTTATCCGGAATGTGATACAATAATTGGAATTCACAAATTGTTATGAGATAACGGAATGAATATTATAAACGTAGCAGTTTAGTCTCACTTGATCGGTTGCCACGGAATTTTGATGTGATCAAAAGTCCGTCGCAATCACGTAGCGTACGCGGATACTCGCCGGGTAAACTTAATAGACAGCCTCACCCCATAGCCCCGACCAAGTGACTGTAGGAGAACCCCGTCGCCGAAAGCATCCGTTCGGGTGCTCGCGGTAGCGGTGTTCCGCCTTGGTGCACTTCGTCGACGGTATCGGGGGTGCAGCCGTCTACTGAAGTTTGCGACGAGCATTCGATCAGGATGTCGGGAATCTTGTTGAATTGCCCGACTCGATATTGAAAAGTGTTTTCGATAATGAGACTAAAATGCGGGGTTTATAATTGTTAGGCATGCGATGTCTAAGGAATTCATTTGGTCAGGCATGTGATGTCTGAGGTGGTTGCGGATTCCAACTGTTGTAGTTTTACACTTTCTTTTCTGTGACCGTAAGTGTAATATGTGATATCGCCGGTTTCGTTGCTATATGTCAACAACAATTGGGATGCGCATATTTACTTACGTTGATGACATGTGATGTTATGTGTTGCTGGATATGTTATATTGGATCGTCGTGTTTGAATAGCCGGGGGTTTTTATGTGAGATGAGTGTTTTTCATTTTCATTCATGTAAAAACTTGTATGTAATATTCTTTTATTTGGGGCGCTTCCAGGTTGCGGAAGTTGTCACCGTTGTTGTATATTATTTACTTTTCCGCACTAGGATAGACCCAAGGAGGAGGGCACAAGTAACCGGGTTCTGGAGTCCAGTGGGAGACCAACTCGAGGAGTCGAGTCCGGGTCTCCTAACTCTAGAATTGGTAGGGTTGCTTGCTGCTCTCGTAGGGGTCTAGGGGTGTGGGTTTGGCTATTCATCACGACCGTGGAATCCGTGTTTTATACTGGCTCGTATTGAAAACACGGACGTCCTAGTATATCCAATATTTCATATGATTCTTCTGCTGCGATATCTGTGATGTGATCATGTGATGTTCTGTGATAGATACAGTATATAGTATATATGATATATTATATAGGCGTTACTTATGTTTTACACCCGTGCTAGCCCTGCCCCACTCTGCCGTTAGTTACCTAACCTAACGGTGCACGAGGGGACATCGAGGCGAATGCGGATGGCATAAGTGTACGTCATATTTATCTGTGATGTTTAGGTACATAATTGATGGGACTTCATTAATATGATTAATGAAATAAAAGAAACCTAAGATGTTGTAGAATCGAATTTCAAAATAAAACAGGTAGCTACAGTTCTTGCTTTGCACAGAGGTATATATGATATATCCTGCACCTTATTCGATGAGGAAAGGACCGAGATCCCTTCACCGGGAGTGACTCCTTTAGCAATAACTGGCAGATGCTACACACTCGGTTTGACTTTTGATTGCTTTTAAGAGTTTTTGCTTTGCACAGTGATATATATGATATATCCCGCACCTCATTCGACGAGGAAAGGACCGACGATCCCTTCATCGGGAGTGACTCCTTTAGCAAAACTAGAAAAGCCTCAAAAACACTCCATTTCAAAATTCATTCGATCCTACAACGATATCAAGTTCATTACGCAATAGGTTTTCAGAAAAACCTGTCGTAGCCCTCCGTCATTTCAGATAAGTACTAGTTAGTATTCGTGCTACGTTTGTTGACCTCTGTCAAGGCGTAGTGTGCGGTAGCTGATTAGTGCTTATCTGCATAAGCATATGATGTGATTGATTTAGGGTAGTCGTGCGACCTTGTTGACCTCTGTCAAGGGTCGTGCGGGTGGGTTTACTTCAATCAGGAAATGACGGGTTGAACTTGACTAGCAGCCTATGGTTTGTTGACCTCTGTCAAGGTCATAGGACGCTAGGGGCAAAATATTATCGGGAATTTCAAGTGTTGAAATTTGCAATGAGATTGCATACCTTCTATGAGATAGTTGGATCCCGATACCCGCTGCGAGTAAGAGTTACTCCTGGGAGAGTTTTATACATTACAATTAGCCGATCAAGTAGGTGTCTAGAAAGGTGTCAACGGGGTTACGCCTCTGGGAAAACGAGGTTTACAGTAATTAGGTTCGTGCGAAAGTACGGGGGACCTCCCTCAAAGTACCGACACTGGCCTGGCTGAAAGATTGGCGAACTTGTAGTGTGTAATTAATCCCGGCTAGTCTTTCCTTTTAGGGTTTGAAGGAAGATTTGATAAAAAGCAGTAGGAACCATCCTGATTAGATAAAATAATAACCAATCTATTCTTGCCAGAGCACACGCTGAGTGTTTTCTTCTCTCTCTCTCCTGGTAGCGACCATATCACGCCTTAATCAAGATAATAATACGGATATTGACCGAACCCATTTGTTATACTGAGCTGGGGAACGTTGGTCCCGCTCCAACTTATAATTGTTATAAGACAGAGAAGGAAATTGGGGATAACCAGAATTCCCGTGCCGCCCAAACGAAGAGAGTGCATGCTGATGCATCATCTTCGGGTGTGTTCTTTACAGAGAACTGTTTCTCAGTATCCTTTACGTCCTGGGTATGTGATACCAGATTAGGATCCCAGATATGTAATCTGTTACATAGGGCTACAGAAAGGTAGAGGACTGAGAACGGGTGATAAGTTTCATGAGGCAGAAAACGGGGCAAGAGTTGCAGCCAAGTCTGTTGGTCACTGTCACCCTGTATTACCAATACATTGATTCTGAACGAATGTTATTAGATACCGAACCTGATATACAAAATCATATCAGTTTCTTTATCAGTAAAGAAATGATAAAATTTTGTATTGTTGGATAATGTTTTGAACATTTTCTATATCAAAAGTTGATCGGTTCAGGCACGTTATCTAAAAGCATTGATGTTCTAAATCAAACTACAGTTCTTTTGTATACGGAACACACACAAGAGGAAGAGTTCAGAAATGAATGAATCCTTCTTGAGGTATTGTAGACTAGGTCATATCAATGCGACCCGACTAGCTAAGTTGCACATAGATGCATATTTAAAACTGTTTGAATTTACATCTTGTGAAACTTGCCAGTCATGTCACAAAGATAAAATGACCATAGCTCCGTTTACTGAAAACAGAGAAAGAGTTAATGAACTCTTAGGATGATACATGTTGATGTATGTAAGGTCCCCTGTCTACATATACCAGGACTGGTTCTTTGTACTTCGTTACATTCTCTGATAATCTATCAAGATTCAGACATATGTTCCTGTTGAAACACAAGTCCGAACCTTTTGAGATATTCACAGAATATGATTTAGAAGTAGAAAACCAAAACACGGGTATAAGTATTATGTCCTTTGATGAGATCGAGGAGGAGAATACTTGAGCACGGAAATCCTGGATTATTCTAAAGGAGAATGAGATTCTCTCTCAGCATTACTCCTCCGTATACACCATAGCACGATGGTATATCGGGGCGGAGCAATCACACCCTATATGATAAGGTGTGCTCTATGATGAGTACTACTGAGTTACCTATTTCCTTTTGGGAGTTGTGCACTTGAGAAGCTGCATACCTATTGAATAGGGTTCAAATCAAATAAGTTTCCTACCACTTCATATTTGATATGATAAGGGAAGAGCCCATCTCTTAAGTTAGTTAAGATTTGGGGTTGTCCAGCCTATGTCTGAAAAGCAAAATCCGGACAAGCTCGAGGCAAGGTCTGTAATGTAGAACTGGAAAGGTTCCAGCTATACAAAACTACAGCTGATGATTTGACAGAACCAAAGGATTCAATAGTTACCAACGAACCTCAGCTTCTCCGCCGATCTAGTAGGGTTCCTCACCCACCTGAGAGATACTTTGGTTTCTCTGTGACAGTGGGAGCGAGGATTGCATCATGAGATGATGACCCAATTAGTTTCGAGCTGGCCATCAGGAGTAAGACTCTATAAGAATGGCTGGATGCTTAGTGATCTGAGATGGAATCCATGTACACCAACAAAGTATGGACTTTGGTTGCTATATCTGAAGAGTTAAATCCCCATCAGGAGCAAGTATATCTTGAGAAGATTACATGGTGTAGGTGGAAAAGTTGAGACTTTCAAAGCAAGACTTGTTAAAGGCTTTCGTCATCATCCAGGCGTGGATAATGATGAAACCTTTTTCAGTGCCTATGCTTAAGTCCATCCAGATCCTACTTACCACGGCTTCATACCATGACTACGATATCTGGCGGTTGGGTGTCATGACTGCTTTTCTTAAATGATGTTTCAGAAAAGAGAGTCTGTAAGTACACAGTCAGAGGGCTTCGTAGACAGTGGGAGCAGCGGAAACGCGTGCAAGATGCTTTATAAGATAAAGCAGGCATCGCGGAGTTGGAACATCTGTTTTGATGGATTAGTCAAAGTAGTTGACATCATCAAAATGGTAGATGAACCTTGTATAAACAAAAAGGTAGTAGGGAGTATGGTGGTGATCCTCGTAGAGTACGTGGATGACATACTCTTGATAAGAAAGGAGTTTCCTATGCTACGCTCGGTCAATCTCCGCTTATCACAATGATTCTCCATATAGGATCAAAATGATACCTCCTAAATCCTGGATTTTGAATCTATGAGATATATCTAAATGGATGTTAGGATTCTCACTAGTTGTAGTGAGATGGTATCAACCGATCCTGGGGAGAATCACTGGAAGGGTTCCAGGGTGATAAGGACGACTGAAAGTCAGTCACAGGCATTGTCTTTACCCTTAGTAAAGGGAAGGTTTGTTGGAAGAGTTCCAAGCTAGATACCGTGGCATACTAGACGATTAAGGCTGGATACATCGCTACTTAAGATGCTACCAAAGAGGCTGTCTGGGTGTATATTAGTTCATGAGATGAACTAAGTTCCTCCTATTGTGTGACAATGGAGTTGTGGCTTATGCCAAAGAACGCCAGTCCCATCAGTGATCCAGACATATTCTAAGGCAGTGTCACCAGATCATGGAGATGGTTGATCTCCAGGGTGATCGAGGTTAGGAGAATAGACTCAGAGGACAACACGGCGGATCCACTCACAAAGGCCTTTTCCCAGAGAGAGACTTTTATGGGATGGTTGAGTATGAGATACTACAACCACTGCTATCAGATGGCCCTAGTGCAAGTGGGAGATTGTTAGTTATATGTATGCCCTAGAGGCCATTACTATACATAGGATGTATATTGTAGTGGATGCTTGGACATATATAGGGAGGACTTTCTTACTCGACATGATAGTATGCTATCTGGTTGATCTTTACCTTAACGTGTACACTGATTGTCTCTCTGTTACATGTTGGTAAAGCCCTTAGGATAAGTACTTGACTACCTGGACTATGATGCAGATCATACTAGTGGGGACATGGTAGTCCATAAGTACATCCATCAAGGTCCCTAGTCGTGGGTGTATCGAGATGGGGCATCGATATACCAAAGTAGACTAGCGTATACCTTCTCGACCCATACAGATGGGCGATGGATGATCCCATATCCATTGGTGTTTGACATCAGAGATGATATACGGGTGCTCAGTGGAGACTGGGTACACTGGACGGACTCGCCGAGAACTCCCAGATGGTATTATACCTTACGTCAGATGGCAGTTCTCTGGTGACACTGGTACAGAGTAGTCTGTTGACCCGAGATCGTCATAGAGTCTTGTGTGGTTCCCACTGTGCTTTGATTTCCACCTTACCATGTCCAAGAGGGCGTGCAAAACGGTGGCTTTTGGGTACAGTCCCGAATCACATGGAGGCAATGAGCGATAGGAGGGGATTCATCTCTCCCGGTATAGGGAGTTGATGTTGCGCTGTGTTCAATTGGCTATAGCCGGAAATCCCTGGCCAGGGTTGCTGAGATTTACTGGTAAGTGTTACGAGTAGTTTCTCGAACTGTTATAGACCTCATATCGACACGACTTATCGAGCTGTTGGGGTTTGACGTTTACCACCCCTAGGCGAGATATGCGACATATCAGACGACGAGACCGGACTGTACGGTAAGTGTCACTGGTTGGATTCACAGGAGTGTGAGCGGGCTTGCTCGTCGATCTTCTGATCGCTCAATACCCGGGTGGCCGTTACGTTTAGCAGACCGCTTGCGGCTTGTGGGTGTTTGATATGATCATCACCTGCTGCCGGCGTATTGACAAGTGTTTAGAGTCCTACACAGTGGTTTCCTGGCTCAAGCGAAACGAAATAGGGGCGCATATGAGATATGTGCGGGACCGAGAATAATGCGTGTATGTGATACCGTATTTCATTCTCGCGATGAATGTATCGAATGGTTGTATGCGATATAACCTAGTTATCGAATCATGGATTGATTCGATAAGTCGATACATTGGATATTAGTCGGTTATATGCGATATGACCGGATCGTTAAATCAAGTGTTGATTTAATGATTTAATGCATAATTATATATTTGATATATTACTTTGCATTAACTAGTATTGGTTCACTTTAAATGGATTTTCTCACTTGCATTGCACAAGTTGTATATGTGATATACTTTTGTGCACTTGATTGTATCATGTTTGATGATACATGTTTACTTGGGTTTGTGTAAAGATTAAACCATGGTTATATGAATGGTTAGGGTTTTGTTTTCTTATTCATTTATTTATTCTTTTTGGAAAATAAATGGCATAAAGAGAAAATGGTGGCTTTTTTTGTTTGCATCTTGAAGCTTCATGAAGCTTTGACTAAGTGACCATTTTGTCTCATGCTTAACCCTAACCACTCCACTTAACCCTAGTTGATTCTCTACACTTGACCATGGTTGTATTATGATAAGTATTGATTTTCTTTTCTATTAAAAAAGGACTTATCATAATATACTTCTTCTTCTTCTTCAAGATGAAGAAACTTGCAACCAACAATGGCAACTTGAGAAAAAGAGTGAGAAATCCAATTCTAAAGTGAACCCACTTCCTATTTCTTCATCCTCTACCACTTTCCAAGTAGTATAGGGTGTTTTCTTCACAAGTTTCATGCTTGGTGAAGTTGGAGCTTGATCTAGTGTTGCCTCGACGTAGATCATCTTCGGCATCGAAGCCGACGACCAAGCCCGCCCATTTCTCCGATGAAGCCGACGCTAGAGCCCGGGATTCGATTTGGACAGCAAGGAGACTTCATCATGGAGCTATGGAGGTGGAGGACCGGATCTACAAAGGTTGTATTCCCGTTCACTTAGTTAAGTTGTTAACTAGTTGCATGTTTCGCCTAAAATTCTAGTTAACGATCCGTATTAGGGTTTCTCGGCACTTGTAAAATTTGAAATTGGCATGGTTGATGCCTTGTGAGACCTCAATAGCGTGCCTAGGAACCCTACACGTGAATGGACCACCCAGCACTTCACGGAATCCGGCAACTTGGGCACCCCTCCTGGGTCAACCTGTACCTCCTATGAGTGCGGCGAATAGCCTGCCAATTCTAGAGTGAAGCCCCCTCCGTCTCAAAGCCATAAGATGCGGGCCCGTTGCCCTCTAGAACCCGGCTATCCGTGCACCCCACCGCGGGGTAATCGTAGTACAGAAAGTAAAATATATACAATGGGTACATCGACCTCAGCCCGGTCGTGCCCCAAAAGAATAATATACAAACAGGCAGTGACGGCAGTCCACATGTCGGACGCTTGCCCCGCAATATTAAAAGTACATAAACAACCAAACTGTACTACCATTGCATCCAGGCTATCCACTACGACAAATCCGCAACATCACAGCACAACACAGAATATCAACGTGAATGTCACGTTCGCAAATCCGTCTAAAAGGGCTATAGCAGTTAGACAGGATTTACCGATCAAGTGACATTCACGGTCGCAGATATAATGTAAATACTGTGAACTAACATGTTTAAAATTTTCGATCGACTAAATTTCCCGAAGTGGGCCCCAAGCACTACTGTAGCACTCAAAATAAATCTGGGCCCGAAAAGAATATACCAGAAACCCTATTTCCATGTTAGAGAGCCACTGTAGAAATTTGGTCAAATAAAGAGTTATAACGGCGGCGGAACCGCGGCCAAAATAGGGTTTAGGCCGCGGTTCCGCGGCGTTCCTAAGGAATTAGTCCACCAAATTTCTGCAGTGCCCCTACAAAACCCTGCCCGATTTTCTGCAGTACACCAAATAATTTTTAGAGCACAAAAAGAAATGGACAGAAACTGATGAAATGAAAACGCGGTTTCGGAAATTTTGTTCGATCGATACTTTAAACACGTTAGAGCAAGCTAGACTAGGTTAATGTCCTGGCTCTGATACCATATAGGACTACGGTAGCGCCCCGGCCGTCTATCCGAGGCCAAAATGCGGAAACAAAAATTTTTCTAGACTTTAAACCGGCACTACCGCATCCTAAAAACCCGGATCGAACCATTAACCTATAACTAGCTATCAAGAGAAGGGATAGAGGGCTATACCGATCGATCCGTGTCCTTCGGACTTCGGCCACCATCCCAAGCTCCTCGCGGCATCTCCGGTCTTCATCTCCTCGTCGGAACGGGCACCACATCGCCGGGTTCTTTTACGGGCTCCCACCTCTGGACCGAGGCAACTTGGGCATGAAGTTGGCGAGTCGACGTGTCCAAGAATGCTGTAGGCTAGTGTAGAATCACTTTGTCTCATGGGGTTATGAAGTTGCCATTTAAGATGGAGGAAATGAATAAATGGAGATAAGCTTTATGAACTTTGGTGTAACCTAAAATGAGAAGAAGAATTTTCCCACTTCACCAAAAAATCAATCCCCTCACCAAGAGTGGCCGGCCAAAACAATGTGGAGGAGGGAAAATAATACAAGGGGTGAACATAAGGGGAGAGAGGGTGACCATAAGAAATGTGATGATATTGAGGAATATTTGTCACACCCATTTCAAATCCAATCCTATCTCATAAATGCAAACAATGATCACTAGAAAAAGCAAAGATGCTAGTATTACCATAATCTCTCCATTTACAAATAACCCCTCCACAAATGCTAATTTGCACACTTGCAAATTAGCCCTTCCATCAGAAAAATCCGGCCATGAAGGAACAAAGGAAAACTGGCCGAAACGGAATGCAAACTGGCAACTTCAGAAACCTGATCCCGTAATAAATTACAGGAAAACCCCGCGATTGTATATACATACCCGCATTTGTATTCCGACCGAATACAAATTCAACGAGACAAAATCTACACTGTACAATACTAGGATCCGGCTTAAACCAAAGCCCGCTAGTATTATCCGTCCGATCATGATCCGTGCAATACCGCACGTATAAGATTGAACCCTGCCATATCTCCATACGGCCTCTACAGCGTTTCGCCCGAAACTTGAGAAATTGTCTGTGGGGGACTCTAAAGACTCGTCAATACTTTGGCTGTGGATTTAACCACTAGCACGTCAGAGGTATTAGCCATACGTAACGGGCTACCAGGTATTGACTAAAAGGGACGTCGATGAGCGAACTCATCCTGACAACTTACTGAGCCTGTCAGTGATAATATCCGTACAGTCCGGTCCATTCGTCTATGAGTATCGTATGGCGGGCCTAGGTGTTGGTAAAAGTCAGACCCCCAAAAGCGGTACAAGTCGTGTCGGAGTGTACCCCAGAACTCCTTGAGATACTACTGGAATACCTACCAGTAAATCTCCTGCCTCGGCCGAGGGCTTTGTGTAATGGCTCTCTTAGACACAGCGCGATCTCACCCCCAATACCGGGAGAGGCGAAACTGTAAGTCCATGTTACGCACCCCACGAACTTGCGGGGAGGCGGAATATATGAAAAACGATTATCAAAGCTTCGTAACACGGACTTGAGCGCATGAATCATAGTTAAACCATCGCTAACTATCTACAAGAGGTTTAACTACTCGGATTCGAAGTTATACCTCACGTTACATGTCCTTCGGGTCCTCATCGCTGTCCTCCACTCCTCGTAGGCTCCTTGGAACATCGGCACCTCAACGGCCTCCTCGAGTCAAAGACGATTCACCTGAAAGCTCCTACACCAAGCTTAATCTCTAACTTCAGATAACTAGGTTGCTCAAAGTGCTAATCTAAGCTACATAGGGGATATAGAGTGAGGTTATGGATGTATTAGTCTAGCTAACCCTTGATCTCAACACATGAGAGGTTAGGGTTAGGGTTTGAAGAGAGAGTGAGCTTGAGGAGAGAGAAGGTGAAGATGATAAGAATAATGAGATAATGATCTATCATAATATATATGAAGCATTATTATTTATCCAAAAATGAAATAAAAGATTTAACAACCATGCTCCATAAATACATATGAGTGATTCATCTCCATGAGTCATTAAGCATTTATGATGCATTAACGACATGGATGAATCACACAAATGAGTCACTAATCTCATTTAATGCAATGCCACCTTACCCTCCCAAGTCACCACTCTTCTAGAAGCTTCCCGACATATTACGAGAACGACCCTCCAATCCGTGAAAACACGGAAAAACTTTAGACTGTATAAATCCAATAACCCGATACTAGAATTTGGCTTAAACCAAAGCCGGCTAGTAAAAACTGTCCGAAAAGTCGTACGTGCGTAAACACACGTACGCGTCCGAACCCTTGTCGTAAAACCATACGACCTCTATATCGTTTCGCCTGGAGCAGGAAAACTCTCTGTGTGGGACTCTAAAGACTCGACACTACGCTGGCAGTGGGTTTAACCACAGACCGCAAATGGCACTAGCTGTACGTAACGGTCCCCAGGTAGATGTCGATAAGAAGGCCGATGAGGAAAACCATCCGAACTCCTACTGAGCCTGATGTGACAATATCCGTACAGTTCGATCTGTTCGGCTAAGACTATCGCATATCGAGCCTAGGGGGCGGGAAGCGTCAGTCCCCTAATAGCTGTATAAGTCGTGTCGGAGTGTACCCCATTACACCCTGAGAAACTACTGGAACCTACCAGTAAATCTCGCTTGCCCTGGCCAGGGACTTTGCGTAATGGCTCTATGACACAGCGCGATATCAACTCCCAATACCGGGAGAGACGAATCCTATCTAACCGCCACTGCCTCCAAGTGCTCGGGACTGCACCCAACTGCTACCTGTTTGCACGACTCCTTTGAGCCATGGTAGGGTAGCAATCTAAGAACAGTGGGACACACTCGAGGCGAAGTAGTAGTGTCAAGTCTGCGGACTATGCTGTACTCATATCACCAGGGAACTGTTAACCGACGATGGGTATAATACCAACCAATCAGTTCCCCTGCGAGTCCTGTCCGGTGTAAACGAGCACCTGTATACTATCTCTAGTACGACGTACTGATGGCTGTGGGACAGACCATCTCGCCAACTGGGATGAGAAGCGTACACACTTAGTCTACTCCGGAATATCGATGCCCTATCTTGATAATCCAACGACCAGGGACCTGTATAGGATGTTGCTTACAGACTACCCAGCCCTCACTAGTGTGACTGCCATCACGACACTGGTAATCAAGCATAGATCCTATGGGCTTTACTAATATGTATAAGTGATACATTACAAGAAACATATTAAAGTGGACACAAACCAAGTAGCATACTACCATTTTTAGCAAGACTGTTATATATAACTGTGAATATCCCAAGCTTCCATTAAGTAATATACAACCTAGTATGATACAATAATGGCCCCTAGGGCATATACACTAACAATCTCCCACTTGCACTAGGGCCATGAGCCGGCATATCGTAGACCTATCATCTCGAATAGCCTCTCGAACTGCGTCTGAGATAGGGCCTTTGTGAATAGATCAGCAATGTTATTCTCCGACTCTACTCTCTTCACCTCGATCTCCCGGCGATCTACGTTCTCCCTGATCAGGTGATACCGCCTTAAGATGTGTCTGTGCTTCTGATGGGACCTGGGTTCCTTCGCTAAAGCTATAGCGCCGTTGTTGTCACAATATAGAGGTATTGGATCAACATTGGTAGGAACCACCTGAAGTTCTGTGAGGAACTTCTTCATCCAGACAACTTCTTTTATGGCATCGCAAGCAGCTATGTACTCTGCTTCCATCGTTGAGTCAGCAACGGTCTCCTGTTTGGAACTCTTCCAACAGACCGCCCCTCCATTGAGGGTAAAGACATAACCCGACATGGATTTGGAGTCATCTTTGTCACTCTGGTAGCCAGAGTCGGCAAAGGCCTCAATCTGGAGGTCTTTTCTGCCATACACCAAGAACATATCTTTAGTCCTCCTTAGGTACTTGAGAATGTTCTTTACTGCTATCCAGTGCTTCTCCCCTGGGTTTGCCTGATACCGGCTTACAACGCTCAATGCGTATGCTACGTCTGGTCTTGTACATAACATCGCATACATTATAGAGCCTACCGCAGAAGCGTAGGGTATAATCGACATGCGATCCCTTTCCAAATCAGTCTTGGGAGACATCTCTTTGGAGAGGGTGATTCCGTGACAAGCCGGTAGGTTACCGCGCTTAGAATCATCCATACCGAATCTCTTCACTATGGTGTCTATGTACCTGGACTGTGAAAGTCCCAACATCCTCTTTGATCTATCACGATAGATCCGGATCCCCAGAATGTAGGTGGCATCACCCAGGTCTTTCATGGAGAATTTATGCGACAAGAATCTTTTGACTGACTGTAACATAGGAATATCATTTCCTATTAGGAGAATGTCATCCACGTACAAGACGAGGAATACTACAGCTCTCCCTACAATCTTACTGTATATGCAAGGTTCATCTGGATTTTTGATAAAGTCAAATTCTTTGACAGCATCATCAAAACAGATGTTCCAACTCCGTGATTCCTGCTTTAGTCCATAAATGGACTTAAGCAACTTGTATACTTTACCGCTGCTCCCACTCTGAATGAATCCCTCTGGTTGATCCATATAGACGCTCTCTTCTAAATTTCCATTTAGAAAAGCTGTCTTTACGTCCATCTGCCAGATCTCATAATCATGGAAGGCAGCAATAGCAAGAAGGACCCGAATGGAATTAAGCATAGTTACTGGAGAAAAGGTTTCGTCATAGTCCAAACCAGGACTTTGACGGAAACCCTTTGCAACCAGTCTAGCCTTATAGGTTTCAACCTGTCTATCTACACCAATCTTCTTTTTGATCCATTTGCATCCTACGGTTTTTACCCCATCTGGAGTAACGTCCAAAGTCCATACTTTGTTAGTGTATATGGACTCCATTTCGGTCCGCATTGCATCCAGCCATTTTACTGAGTCACCGCTCTGAATGGCTTGCTGGAAACTAGTAGGCTCATCATAGTCAATAGTGCAATCCTCTCTATCCCCGTCTATGAGAAAACCGTAGTATCTCTCAGGCGGATGAGATTGCCTACTACTCCTACGGAGTGGCGTCGGGATGTCCCTTTCTTCTGAAATCTCTTGTTCTACCATACTTTCAGTAGTAGTTTGTGGTTCTGGAATTTCTTCCAGTTCTATTTCACTCCCACTTGTTTCCTATTCTACAAATTGATGTTCTAGAAAATGGGCATTACGAGAAACAAAAACCTTTTGTTCCACTGCGTAATAGAAATAATATCCTTTGGAATTCTTCGGATATCCCACAAACTTACACTGTACTGATCGTGCCTCGAGCTTGTCCACATGCTGCTTTTTAATAAAAGCTGGACATCCCCATATCTTCAGATGCTAAAGATGGGGTTTCTTTCCACTCCATATTTGATATGGCGTGGTAGGCACAGTCTTGGTAGGAGCCCTGTTTAGAAGATATGCCGCTGATTCTAGCGCATAACCCCAGAATGATCGCGGTAACTCAGCGTTACTCATCATAGAACGAACCACATCCAATAGGGTTCGATTCCTCCTTTCCGATACACCGTTGTGTTGTGGTGTGTATGGAGGAGTAAACTGAGAGAGAATTCCATTCTCTTTTAAGTAACCTAGGAACTCGGCACTTAAGTATTCACCACCTCGATCAGATCTCAGTGTCTTTATACTCTTGCCTGTTTGTTTTTCCACTTCATTTTTGTATTCTTGGAATTTCTCAAAGGCCTCGGATTTATGCTTCATTAAGAAGACATATCCATACCTAGAGAAATCATCCGTAAAAGTAATGAAGTAGGAATAACCACCTCTCACATGCGTAGACATTGGACCGCACACGTCACTGTGTACGAGTCCTAAGAGCTCGCTTGCTCTTACCCCGTGTCTAGTAAACGGAGTCTTTGTCATCTTTCCTATGAGACAAGATTCACAAGTAGCATAAGATTGATATTCGAACGGATTCAAATATCCTTCTCTTTGTAACTTAGTCAACCTTCTCTCATTGATGTGACCAAGTCTACAATTCCATAAGAAAGCCTGATTTATTTCTGGAGACTTTCTTTTAAGTGTGTTCTGGACATTGAAAACCTGAGCTTGACTCAATACGTATATTCCGTTTTGTAATGTACCTGACCTAATCATAACTTGATTTAGGTGGATACGAACCACATCGCTTATAAAAGTAAAATCATATCCTTCCTTAGAAAGTAAGGATACAGATATGATATTACAAGTTGTACCTGGTACATAAAAACAGTTACGCAGAATCAATATCTGCCCAGTTGTCAGTCCAAGATGATATTCCCCTACGGATTCAGCGTCCATGCTCATTCAGTTAGCAACTGTGAGGGTCATATCACCTATCCTGATAACCCTACGGTTTCTCAGAGCCTGTAACGAATTACAGATGTGATATCCTGACCCGGTATCCAATACCCAGGAAGTAGGGTTAACTGACATACAGTTCTCTATCACAAACACACTGGAGGCTGAAGCTACAACATGCTTCGAATCCTGGCTACTGGCTTTGCTAGCCCTGCAATCATGCTACCAATGTTCATTCCTGTAACAATAGGAACGTCCCTCTTTTACTATATCCAGTCCCGAAACTTTTGCCCTTCTCTTTCCTTCTACTTCCCTGGTTTCCTTCAGGGTAGAAGGTAGAGACTGTAGAATCAAGTCAGTATCTGACCTGTTTCCCAACGTGGTCTCTTGGTCTTTGAGCTCATCAATATAGCCAGTCATTGTAAGGACGTTGTCCCCTACAGATGACCCGTCAGCCAACCTCGCTTGAATTAATTCGTTTGAGGTCTCATATCTTGTGTTATGAGATTGCTCTCCATATAAATCTTTGTTATGGAGAAAGATGGAAACTAAGTCCTTCTTCTCGTGCTGCTTCTGGTATACACCATCAATTGAAGCTAACACGAGGCACTTAGCTTTTGCTTTATCTTTTTCCCTTGTCTGACGGATATCTTGTTATTGTATATGCCCTAGAGGCCATTACTGTATCATACTAGTATGTATATTACTTGATGGAAGCTTGGGATATTCACAGTTGTATATACAATCTTGCTCGAAATGGTAGTATGCTACTTGGTTTATCTCTTCCTTAATGTGTACATGTGTTTCTTTTGTTATATCACCTATACGCATTAGTGGAGCCCTTAGGATCTTTTCTTGATTACCAGCGTTGTGATGGCGCTCACACTCGTAGGGGCTGGGTAATCCATAAGCACATCCTTATACAGGTCCCTAGTCGTAGGACTATCGAGACAGGGCATCGATACTCCAGAGTAGACTAGCGTATGCGCTTCTCATCCCAGCGTGGGAGACGGTCTGTCCCACAGCCGTCAGTACGTCGTACTTGAGATAGTATGGGGGTGCTCGTTAGGTTACGAGTACACTGGACAGGACTCGTCGGGAACTGTTGGTTGGTATTATACCTATCGTCAGTTATAAGTTCCCAGGTGACATGAGTACAGCTTAGTCCGCTGACTTGACACTGTCACTTCGCCTCAAGTGTGTTCCCACTGTACTTTGATTACTACCCTACCACGACTCAAAGGAGTCATGCAAACAAGTAGTAGTTGGGTGCAGTCCCGAAGCACTTGGAGGCAGTGACGGTTAGACAGGATTCGTCTCTCCCGCTATTGGGGGTTGACATCGCGCTGTGTCTAGGAGAGCCATTATACAAGTAGTCCCTGGCCAGGGCATGCGAGATATACTGGTAGGTTTCCAGTGTTATCTCAGGGTGTTCTGGGCTACACCCCGACACGACTTGTACCGCTATTAGGGGACTGACGTTTACCGCCCCCTAGGCCCGCCATGCGATGTATCAGATGAACAGACCGGACTGTACGGAGACTGTCATATTCAGGCTCAGTAGGAGTTCAGATGGGGTCACCTCGTCAGTCTTCTTATCGGCATCTACCTGGGGACCGTTACGTACAGCTAGTGCCGCTTGCGGTCTATGGTTAAACCCACTCCCAGTGTAACGCTTTGAAAATCGTTTCGGTGAAATTTCGAAAAATCGGTAAAATAAGGGGGTTTTCTGTAAAAAAAGTCAAAATGCAAATATCTTATTATAAAAATTAAATATACATATTCTAGCTATGTAATTGCTATTATTTGGTGTTTATTGAGCCGCTGGTGAAATTTCAAATTTTCTGAAAAAATATTATTTTATTATTATTTTAAGCCGTCACTAATACATTTAATTAGGGAAAATTACAAATTGGAATGAGTTGAAACAAATTTTGTGCATCATAAAACATTAAATAAAATTTTATCATGTGGTTTTTGAAATAAAATTGTTTGCCAAAACGGTTTAGAAAATATTAAAGAAAAATGCTTATTTTGTGAAAATAAAAGGGTTTTGGTGCATATTGTATTGGTGTTTGGTGTTCATTGCTCCACACACACACCCTCTCATCCTCACCCACTCACATGGCTGGCCCCACCACCACATAACAGCAGCCCTCCCTCCCTCTTCACAATTCCCATCACATTCTCTCATCATTTAATAGAAAAAGGAATTGTAAAAAGGGTGTAATGAAGGGTTTTTTTTTAAAAGATGCATTAAATAAGGTGGTTCTACACATACACCCACATTTCCACTCTCTTTCTCTCTCCCATTTCCTGCACCATGGCCGAGCCTCCTCCATGATCAGCCCAAAAAAAAAATCCTCCTCATTTTGGCTCAAAAATCTTCTCATTTCCATTAAAATGCTTCCAAATTACCACTAATTCCTAGTTAACTCCTAACCCTTTATTTCCTTGGCCAATCAAGTGTGGATCTTGGGCAATGAAGCTAGATTTGGGAGGCTAAGTTTCTTGTAGATCTACAAAATTGTGAGGTATAAATCTCAACTCATGTTTTCATTGTTGATAAATTACCTAAATCTAGCCTAATTAGGTATTATTGTGGTTTAATTTCTAGATTTGGAAATTCTAAGAGAAGGGTTTGAATTTAATTAGGGTTTTTATCATTAGTTTATGATTTTAATATGGAGATTAACATCTTAATAGAATGCTAAAACTAATCAAGTTGCTAGTTTGCAATTTGTTAATTTAAATTTGTAATAATTATATATATTGCAAACTAGGTTTTTAAAATATATGTATTTTGGTGAGATAAAAATTTCAATTAGTTTTTCATGACATCATTAACATTATAATGAGTGGTTTAATATCTTAGGTTATGCAAAACTAAGCTTAATGGTTGAATTGTGAATTTTGCATTAAAAAGTGTTAAAATTGATATTTTTGCAAACTAGGATTTTCGAAATTATGCAAATTTATGTGATTAAATTATGGAAATGGTTTTATTGACTTATTTAAGTTATTTAATAAGTATTATGGCCGCTAGAATTGTTTAAACATCGAGTTTTGTACTAGAACGGGTAATTTTGCTTGCTAGTTTTTCGGAAAAACGGCTTTTAGAGTGAATTTGGGGTTTTCGTGAGTTTTAACCTATTTTATATTAAAATTAGTGTTCGTGAATGTGCAAATGAGTGTGATTGGATTTTTCTCGATGGTTTGACGTTTGTACATCGACATCGAGGGTTGGTTTGACTATTCTTGCATGCGTAGGCGATAGGTTTGGACCTATACGTGATAGGCGTGCCGATTTGATTTTCGTATGCCGTTTCGATTTCGAATTTAGTTTTAATACGATACGGTGCGTTATGATATGTAGGTACCCCATGCGGACTTCGAGAAGACAAGCAAGCGCGTGGCTACGTCGGCACCGGCGAGCGAGGACCAGGTGAGTAGATTTATATCTACGGGGAGAAGTCGGGTTGATGGCGTATAGCACCCCCGCAGTCCGTGGTGATGTATACGGATGCGTATACATACCAACAATTTATGATATGTTGTTAGGATTTATTATTGATGATTTTAGATGGATATTGGTGTTGGATTGGCGCATGGTTACGAAACCTTAGGTAGTTGTTGCACCACACATACACACACACCCATATTTGCATGCATTCTTCTTTCATATGTGCGTACATGGGATTATATATTGATGTGTATATTTACACAGGGGTATGGGACTATGTGTTTATATACTAGATTTGAGGATAGTAATTGGGATTTGAGATGAGTCGATGATATTGGGCTTGAGGCCAGAAGATCCGTAATGTGTTTTGGTTCGTATTGAGATATGACATGATGTTTTAGCGGGTCTTTTGACGTAGTGATTCTTACATGCATGCATACATAGATGGTATCAATATTGTACTAGACGTAGATCAGTACCCCGATCATGATATTTGATAAAGAGGATATCAGATGAATAGTATGATGAATGTGATATTGACCCGTACCCAGATTTGGGATGCCGTACGACGGATTTACGTACGAGCTATATTTTGATGATTGATCCGCACTCTTGACTTAGGATGTCTGATTATAGATATGGTATCGGATATGATATTATTGAGGCGGGATCACCGACTATACATATACAGGTAGGTATATGTATCGACTCAGATGATAGGCGGTTTCCTTACCTGTAGTTCAGCTTGTTAGTTCAGCCGTATAGTTTAGTGTAGTTGTTAGATTAGATTAGACTCCTACCTATTTCAAAAACTAACGAATCGTGGGTATTTTAAAAGACAACCCAAGGGATCCTACGGATATTTCAAAAGACTTATCTTTTCATAAAAACACCGTAGCCCCTATTTTCAAAACCCCATGATTTGCGTTATTTCAAAAGGCACTATTTGTAGGATTTATATTAGATTATTACAGTTTAGTTATCGTTGTGTCTAGTATTCAGCACCCGCTCATTTTTACTGTTCGCTCCGCATCGCATACTTATATTATAATTTCTTATTGCATTATTAATAGCATGCTGTTAGGACACCAGCACCATTACCGATGATGCGTATGTACCACGTACACCTACTTGCCGGCTCACACACATCTTCATCGGTAATTGCCATGTCACGTACACTTTAGAGAATATAATTGCTTGACTTAGCTTGTTAGTTAGTAGGTTGATATGATATTAGTGTACCTGGGTTATATGCCAGTTTAGACATTGTAGTTATTACTTGTCACTTCATGCATACTGTTATTCCATTGTTCATGCCTAGTTATTAATCATACATTGCAACTTGGTTATTGATACCATATACATTCATTAGCATTGACATATGCACTTGTGATGACTTCTTGAGATTTATGATATTTCTGGATTTCGGAGGAAAGCCGCAAAATTTCTAAACTTATTAACCTTTTAAAATATGTAAATTGCGGTTTTCTAGTGATGTAAGTGTCGTCCACCATGAGTTTGCTGTGGTTTTCGAGATCCGTGTCGAGGAGTGGAGGAACCGTCACGGGTACATGGTGGGCCCGGTATGGTACCCCGGGGCAAGATGAATGTGGTGTTGACGTTGAGCCTGGCAGGGGACAGATTACCTACCGGTGATATTACCCGACGCGTCGGATATCCGGAGGATACCGTCGTGGTCTTGAGATGGATGGTAGGGGCCGGTCTGGACTGACGGCGCCCTAGATATTGAGATTGAGACATTGATATTTCAAGACAGTGAGATTTATGTTTTGTGTCGATGCTAGACACTGTTGATACTGATTTCATTTATGATACCTCAGTTTAAAAATACGAAGGAAATCTCACTAAATTATGAAAACAGTTTCTTCATCTACATGTATTCTGTTTCATGCATGCATACCTCATTCATATGATATATTGCTACCTGAGGCACAGACACGGCCACATGAGATTACACTCGGGTTAGATATTTACCCTAGCCTTGTTATAGGCTGCATGTTATATACATTTTTGAGGATATATTATGATCATTGACCTAGGTTGCGTTATTTATGCGATTTCTGTGCGTAGATGTTTTTCTATTCACGAGTTGGCAACTCACCCCCGTTGTGCCCCAGTTTCTTGCAGGTTTGCCATACAGGTTTCATTACGGCTTTGCGGGCTCAGTTTCATTCGGGTGACTTGATAGTAGGTGGGTTTTTCTTGTATCGTACCCATTATATTACCTTGTATAATTTTATTCCGTTGTATCTAGTAAATTCCATCAACCAAACATGTACTTATTTGAGATAAAGACCAGTGTTGATTATTCTATCGACCTTAGAGTCGTGCTGTGTATTTATACGGATTTCTTGTTGTTTTGAGTTTCTATTTGAGTTTTGATCCTCGCCCTTGGCGTTGTATATTATATTGCTTATGTGATTGTGGCTGTCGATTGACGAAGAGCTAGCTCCCGCTTGGGGATGCCTATTTATTAATTTCGTAAACTATTCATGTTGTATCCCGTTTGGGAGCCAGTATTTACAAAGGAGACTCTGCCGAAATTTTCAGGAAATACTTGATGTTTTAAAACCGCATAACTCGGCTTATGCTATTAAAACTACATGATTTTAAATTGGTTTTCCTTCACTCTACTACTTTTCTTGGTTTGGATTTCTGGGTTTTCGGCTCACTTAGATTACGTACGCCTCGAGACGTTCGTAGTTTAAGTGCCGGTCATGTTCCGTACTTTCGGGTCGTGACACCCAGCATAGTGTCGAGTCTTTAGAGTCCCACACAGAGAGTTATTCGCCTTCAGGCAAAATGAGTAGAGGTCGCATGGTTTTGCGACAGGGTTCGTTCACATCCGCGCACTTGTGCACGTTTGCTGTCCGGACAGCTTATACTAGCGGGCTTTGGTTTAAGCTAGATCCTAGTATATGATTTGGGATTGGTTTTATCTCATTGTATTCGTGTTCCTCGGATCACGGATACGGGTGCGTATACACAGTTGATTGAGACAGAGGGAGAGGACTTTCATTAGGGTTAATGACCATTGTCATTTTCTTAACCCTAATGCTTATGTGTGTATTATGATTAATTGATATTAGTTAAATATAATTGTGCATGGTTAGGGTTGTTGACCATTTGACTATCTTGACTTGTTGACTTAGGTTGACATGTTGACCATCATCATTCCATATAAAAGATGCTCTTTGATCCTTGCAATTTACATTTAATATGAAATGATAATGGTCAAGTCTTGATTAACCATGACAATTATCTAGCTAATTATCTAATTTACATAATTCACACATATATGTGAGAATGGTTCATTATTCTCCTCATTTTCTATCATATAGATTCTCTCTCCTCCTCTTCCTCTCTCTCAAGCTCTCCCCTCTCATGAGTTGAGAAACACATGGGCTTGAGATAAACCATTCTAAGATAATCTCTACTCTTTTCTAAGGTTCTAGGATTAGCACATCTAGCATCTTAGTTACTTCTAGCTTGAAGTTGAAGCCAAAGGTTGAGGCTCTCGGGTGGATCCTTCTTCGACTAGAGAAGACGACAAGGAGATCACTTCCGTTCACTCCAAGGAGCAAGGAGAGAAGGACATAAAGCCCAAGGTATAACCTTTCTTCTATGTAGCTAAAACTAGTTAGCTTGTAGTTAGTTTTTGTTTCGCAAAGATCCTCCTTTTGATAGTCCATGTTGCCTAGTTCGATAAAAATCCGTTTTTTATGCCGTTTCCGCCTCCCCGCAAGCACCGGGGTGGGCAACGTGGACTTACAGTGGTACCAGAGCCTAACTAAACATAAACTAGCTAGTTAGTAAAGTGTATAGAAGTTCGATCGGTAAAAAATCGCAAAACTATAATTTCAAAACCCTAAGTTTCTCTTTTTTTCTGCTCTAAAAATAATAAATCATACTTCAAAAATCGGCTCAGGGTTTTGTTAAGAAGCACACCAAAAACGATCCAGTTAACCGTTCAAAACGCCGCGGATCCGCCGCGGCAATAGCATGCTATTTCCGCGGATCCGCGGCCGATTTGACTCGGTTCTGGACCGAGTTTGGTGCAGTGTTCTTCTGTTAAGGTTTTGGGATTTTTAAGATATTTTATTTCTGCCCAGATTTTCCAGAATAGAAATTTGTATTTGGGGTGGCTATAAATCCGTATTTTTGATTGAACTTCCTTATACTTTGACTATTGGGTTATATCTGTGATGTTTATATATATTGAACGTCTGCTAATCGCTATACGTCGATTAGTGGGGGTTATACATATCTGTGATCTGTAATGCTTATTGGTTTGTGTATATGAACTCGGTGGATTGTTGCGGATGAATAGCCGGGGTGGATGTGAGATGAGAGTTTCTTTTTTCTTTCATTCATGTAACATGTAAATTGATGTAATATTATTTGTTTGGCTGCACAACCGGGTCGGGGTTGTAGCCGTCATTGTATAATTTCTTTTTACTGTTTTTGCTCCTAGGATCGACCCAAGGTAGGGTGCACAAACTACCGGGTATCTCGAAGTGCCGAATGGCCTACTCACGTTGTTGAGGGAGGTTGCTTCGCTTCGGGTACTTGGCGGGTAGTTTGCCGCACCCGTAGGGGTCTTGGGTGGGGTATTGGCTATTCATCGCGACTGTGTAATCCGCTTTTCGTTGCAGGCTCGAACGAATCGCGGATTCCTAGTATATCCAAAGTATTCATCTGTGATCTGGATTGACTATCATTGCTATATATCGATATATGATAACTATTTAGGTGTTGCTTATGTTTTGCATCCGTGCTAGTCCAGCCCCCGCTCTGTCGTTAGTTAAGTAACCAAACGGGTGATGACGGGACCCGTGGCGAATGCGGATGGCATAAGCGTACACCATATTTTGGTTGTTTTATGCAATGGTAGGATTAAATGATGGGACGCATTAAGATTAATGCAAGAAAATAAATCAAGTAAAAGTCATTGGAACACTTTCAAAACCACTCGGTTCTTTTCAAAACCAACTTTTAAATGCGGAGCTTGAGCCACTCCTTTTAAAAGCTATCTCGTTCCATCGACTATATCAAGTTCACTACGTTCACGGTTTCGCCAAAACCATTCGTAGCCCTCCGTCATTCCACATGAATGGTCAAAAAGTATTCAAGCTATGTATGTTGGCCAAAGTCAAGGCATAGTGATTGGTAGCTATTGGGTATTCATATGCAGCATAGGTAGATGCGTTAGTTTGGGACAGTCGTGCTGCCATTTTGGTCAAAGTCAAGGGTAGGTACTGGTGGGTCCAAATTAACCAGGAGAATGACGGGTAGAACTTGACATGTGACTTTTGATATTTTGGCCAAAGTCAAGGTCATAAGAGCATGGGGCAAAAATCCACATCGGGAGTTTCATAAGTATTGAAACTTGCTAGCGCTGCATACCATTTAGAGTGTGATGATTCTGGTAGGATTCCTTCAGTTTTATCACGCGATGATATTTGGATCCCGATCCTACTGTGAGTATATGCTACTCCTCGGGAAATCTCTCACTTAACGATCAATGCTATAAACCTAGTAGGTGTCTAGAAAGGTGTTAGCGGAGCTACGCCCAAAGGTAAAAGAGGTTACTTAATTAAGGAACTTCGCGAAAACGTTGGAAAACCTCCCTCGAAGTACCGACATTGGCCTTGCTGAACGTTTAAGCAAGTATTGTACGGTGAGATTGATCCCGACTAATTCTTCCTTTATGGTTTGAGGAGGGATTCGAGAGACAGTGGGAGCCATCATGTTTAGACAAACTAAAAACCACTCTAAACTTGCAAGAGCATCATGCTAAAGTGTTTCTTTTCTCTCTCCTAATTGCAGCGACCAATCAAGATGACCGGACTTAAGTTATTACTAGATAAAAATATACTGACAGGGCCAAACTACAAAGATTGGCTCAGGAATGTCAAGATGGCAATCACTTATGACAAGTTGGGGTATCTTCTTACCACCAAAGCTCCCCCTGTCCCAGGTCCCAAAACCAGTATCGTAGATAGGGAAATCTATAAGACCTGGGAAATAGATTGCGCGAAGGCCAAATGCCTCGTGCTTGCCTCTATGGACAACGAACATCAGAGGAGGCACGAGAATATGGACTTAGAATCCATATTTCTTCATACAAAAGAACTGTATGGAGAGCAGTCTCGTATCTCCAGATACGAAGTGTCGAAGAAGTTGTTTTCGGCAAGGTTGGCCGTCGGATCATCGGTAGCGGAACACGTGCTTAAGATGATTGGCTACATAGAGGAGCTCGCGGACCTTGGGACCACGTTGGAGAATGAACTCTACACTGACTTGATTCTCCAGTCCCTACTTCCACTTACGCCATGTTTATCCTAAACTTCAACATGCAAGGAAAGGAGGTTGAACTTTCCGAACTTCTGAACATGTTGAGAAGTGCTGAGGGCACCCTACAGAAAGGTAGGGAGACATCCACTTTGTTTGTAGGAGAATCTTCCTCTTCTAGGTCCAGGGCGAAAGCCAAGGGAAAGAAGAAGAAAGCCCCTGCCAAACCAAGGGGCGGTGTCAGTAAAGTGGATACGAAGGGAAAGGGAAAGGCAACAAAGGTAGTGGGAAAGCTTGTGGGGAAGACGAGTGCTTTTACTGTCACAAAAGTGGACACTGGAAACACGATTGCAAGGCTTGGAAGGCCAGAACCCAGGATCTGAAGCGAGTTGCGGCTTCAGCTTCAGGTGTGTATGTTATTGAAAACTGTCTATCCATAAACTCTACTTCCTGGGTATTGGATACCGGATCAGGATCTCATATCTGTAATTCTTTGCAGGCGTTGAGAAAGCGTAGGGTTTTGAAGGCAGGTGATATGACCCTCAGAGTTGCAAACGGAGCTAGCATGGATGCTGAGGCCGTGGGGGACTATCACCTGGGTTTTTAAATGGACACTTTTTGGTTTTGCGTAGTTGTTATTTTGTACCAAATTCAACCTGTAATATCATTTCTGTATCTTTATTGTCTAAAGAAGGTTATGAATTTGCATTTGTAAGTAATGTTGTGAACATTCACCTTAATCAAGTTTTGATTGGGTCAGGTACATTAAACAACGGTATATACGTACTAAACCAACCACAGATTTTCAATGTCCAGAATACACACAAAAGAAAGTCTCCAGAAATCAATAAAACTTTCTTATGGCCTTGTAGACTGGGTCACATCAATGAGAGAAGGTTGACTAAGTTACATACAGAAGGATATTTGGATCCGTTCGAATATCAGTCATATGCAACTTGTCAATCCTGTCTCAAAGGAAAGATGACAAAGACTCCGTTCACTGGACACGGAGTAAGAGTGAGTGAGCTCTTGGGACTCGTACACAGCGACGTGTGCGGTCCAATGTCTACACATGCATGAAGCGGTTATTCTTACTTCATTACTTTTACGGATGACTTTTCAAGGTACGGTTATGTCTTCTTAATGAAACATAAATCCGAGGCCTTTGAAAAATTCCAGGAATACAAGAATGAAGTAGAAAAACAAACAGGCAAAAGTATCAAGGCGCTGAGATCTGATCGAGGTGGTGAATACTTAAGTGCCGAGTTCCTGGATTGCTTAAAAGAGAATGGAATTCTCTCTCAGCTTACTCCTCCATACACTCTGCAACATAACTGTGTATCGGAGAGACGGAACCGAACCCTATTGGATATGGTACGGTCCATGATGAGTAACGCCGAGTTACCGTGATCGTTCTGGGGATATGCGCTAGAATCAGCTGCATACCTTTTGAATCGAGTTCCAACTAAGTCTGTGCCTACTACACCATATCAGATGTGGTGTGGGAAGAGACCCTATCTTAATCACATTAAGACATGGGGATGTCCAGCTTTTGTAAAAAAGCAGCATGCGAACAAGCTCGAGGCATGCTTAGTACAGTGCAAGTTTGTGGGATATCCAAAGAACTCCAAGGGATATTTCTTCTATTGCGAAGAGGAACAAAAGGTTTTTGTTTCTCCCCATGCCCACTTTCTAGAACACCAGTTCTTGGAAAAGGAAATTAGTGGGAGCGCAATAGAACTTGAAGAAATTCCAGAACCACGAGCTATTACTGAAAGCTTAGTAGAACCAGAGGGTTCGAAAGATAAGGACATTCCCACGCCACTCCGCAGGAGTAGTAGGCAGTCTCATCCGCCCGAGAGATACTACGGTTTTCTCATCGTCTGGGATAGAGAGGATTGCATCATAGTTTGTGATGAGCCTACTAGCTTCCAGCAAGCCATTCAGAGCGTTGACTCGGTAAAATTGCTGGATGCAATGCGGACCGAAATGGAGTCCATGTATACCAACAAAGTATGGACGTTGGACATTGCTCCAGACGGGGTAAAACCCGTAGGATGCAAGTGGATCTTCAAAAGGAAGATCGGTGTAGATGGACAGGTTGAGACCTATAAAGCTAGACTAGTTGCAAAGGGTTTTCGTCAGCGACCTGGTTTGGACTATGACGAAACCTTTTCTCCAGTAGCTATGCTGAAATCCATTCGGATCCTTCTTGCCATTGCTGCCTTCCACGATTATGAGATTTGGCAGATGGACGTAAAGACCGCTTTTCTAAATGGAAATTTAGAGGAGTGTGTCTATATGGATCAGCCAGAGGGTTTCATTTAGAGTGGGAGCAGCGGAAAGGTGTGCAAGTTGCTTAAGTCCATTTATGGACTAAAGCAGGCATCGCGGAGTTGGAACATCTGTTTTGATGAGACGGTCAAGGAATTTGGCTTTATCAAAAATCCAGATGAACCATTCATCTAAAGTAGATTTGTAGCGAGAACTGTAGTATTCATCGTTTTATACGTGGATGACATTCTCTTAATAGGAAATGACATTCCTATGCTACAATCTGTCAAAGGGTTCTTGTCACACAGGTTCTCCATGAAAGACCTTGGTGACGCCTCATACATTCTGGGGATCCGGATCTACCGCAACAGATCCAAGAGGATATTAGGACTTTCGCAGCCCAGGTACATCGACACTATACTGAAAAGATTCAGCATGGAAGATTCCAAGCGCGGTAATCTACCGGCTTGTCGCGGGATCACCCTCTCCAAAGAAATGTCTCCCAAGACTGATTTGGAGAGGGATCGCATGTCTGTTATACCCTACGCTTCTGCGGTAGGCTCTATAATGTATGCGATGTTGTGTACCAGACCAGATGTGGCTTATGCACTGAGTGTGGTAAGCAGGTATGAGTCAAACCCTGGGAAGAAACACTGGATAGCGGTAAAGAACATTCTCAAGTACCTGAGAAGGACTAAAGAGATGTTCTTGGTGTATGGCGGAAAAGACCTCCAGATTGAGGCCTTTGCTGACTCCAGCTTCCAGAGTGACAAGGATGATTCCAAGTCCATGTCGGGTTTTGTCTTTACCCTCAATGGAGGGGCGGTGTGTTGGAAGAGTTCCAAACAGGAAACCGTTGCTGACTCGACTATGGAAGCGGAATACAACGCTGCATCTGATGCCGCAAATGAAGCTGTCTGGATGAGGAAGTTCTTGAAAGAACTTCAGGTGGTTCCGTCCACTGTAGATCCAATACCTCTGTATTGCGACAACAACGGGGCTATAACTTTAGCGAAGGAACCCAGGTCCCATCAGAAATCCAGACACATCTTAGGGCGGTATCACCTGATCAGGGAGATCGTGGATCGCCAGGAGATCGAGGTTCGGTGGGTTGCTTCAGAAGATAACACTGCAGATCCTTCAACGAAGGCCTTACCACAGACTCAGTTCGAGCGGCTGATCGAGATGATAGGTCTTCGATACGCCAGTACATGGCCTTAGTGCAAGTGGGAGATTGTTAGTGTATATGCCCTAGAGGCCATTACTGTATCATACTAGTATGTATATTACTTGATGGAAGCTTGGGATATTCACAGTTGTATATACAATCTTGCTCGAAATGGTAGTATGCTACTTGGTTTGTCTCTGCTTTAATGTGTACATGTGTTTCTTTTGTTATATCACCTATACGCATTAGTGGAGCCCTTAGGATCTTTGCTTGATTACCAGTGTTGTGATGGCGCTCACACTCGTGGGGGCTGGGTAATCCATAAGCACATCCTTATACAGGTCCCTAATCGTAGGACTATCGAGACAGGGCATCGATACTCTGGAGTAGACTAGCGTATGCGCTTCTCATCTCAGCGTGGGAGACGGTCTATTCCACAGCCGTCAGTACGTCGTACTTAAGATAGTATGCGGGTGCTCGTTAGGTTACGGGTACACTGGACAGGACTCGTTGGGAACTGTTGCTTGGTATTATACCTATCGTCAGTTATCAGTTCCCAGGTGATATGAGTACAGCTTAGTCCGCTGACTTGATACTGTCACTTCGCCTCGAGTGTGTTCCCATTGTACTTTGATTACAACCCTACCACGGCTCAAAGGAGTCGTGCAAACAGGTAGTAGTTGCGTGCAGTCCCGAAGCACTTGGAGGCAGTGACGGTTAGACAGGATTCGTCTCTCCCGGTATTGGGGGTTGACATCGCGCTGTGTCTAGGAGAGCCATTACACAAGTAGTCCCTGGCCAAGGCAAGCGAGATATACTGGTAGGTTTCCAGTGTTATCTCAGGGTGTTCTGGGCTACACTCCGACACGACTTGTACCGCTATTAGGGGACTGACGTTTACCGCCCCTTAGGCCCGCCATGCGATGTATCAGACGAACAGACCGGACTGTTCGGAGACTGTCACATTCAGGCTCAGTAGGAGTTCAGATGGGGTCACCTCGTCAGTCTTCTTATCGGTATCTACCTGGGGACCGTTACGTACAGCTAGTGCCACTTGCGGTCTGTGGTTAAACCCACTGCCAGCGTAGTGTCGAGTCTTTAGAGTCCCACACAGAGAGTTATTCGCCTTCAGGAAAAATGAGTAGAGGTCGCATGGTTTTGCGACAGGGTTCGTTCACATCCGCCCACTTGTGCACGTTTGCTGTCCGGACAGCTTCTACTAGCGGGCTTTGGTTTAAGCCGGATCCTAGTATATGATTTGGGATTGGTTTTATCTCATTGTATTCGTGTTCCTCGGATCACGGATACGGGTGCGTATGCACAGTTGATTGAGACAGAGGGAGAGGACTTTCATTAGGGTTAATGACCATTGTCATTTTCTTAACCCTAATGCTTATGTGTATATTATGATTAATTGATATTATTTAAATATAATTGTGCATGGTTAGGGTTGTTGACCATTTGACTATCTTGACTTGTTGACTTAGGTTGACAAGTTGACCATCATCATTCCATATAAAAGATGCTCTTTGATCCTTGCAATTTACATTTAATGTGAAATGATAATGGTCAAGTCTTGATTAACCATGAAAATTATCTAGCTAATTATCTAATTTACATAATTCACACATATATGTGAGAATGGTTCATTATTCTCCTCATTTTCTGTCATATAGATTCTCTCTCCTCCTCTTCCTCTCTCTCTCAAGCTCTCCCCTCTCATGAGTTGAGAAACACATGAGCTTGAGATAAACCATTCTAAGATAATCTCTACTCTCTTCTAAGGTTCTAGGATTAGCACTTCTAGCATCTTAGTTACTTCTAGCTTGGAGCTGAAGCCAAAGGTTGAGGCTCTCGGGTGCATCCTTCTTCGACTAGAGAAGACGAGAAGGAGATCACTTCTGTTCACTCCAAGGAGCAAGGAGAGAAGGACATAAAGCCCAAGGTATAACCTTTCTTCCATGTAGCTAAAACTAGTTAGCTTGTATTTAGTTTTTGTTTAGCATAGATCCTCCTTTTGATAGTCCATGTTGCCTAGTTCGATTAAAATCCGTTTTTTATGCCGTTTCCACCTCCCCGCAAGCACCGGGGTGGGCGACGTGGACTTACATATCTATATCCGTGACAGTAGAAACTGGACCTGGGACGGCAAGATCTTGAGTAGTAATAGGGTGGTCCAGCTTGTCATAGGCAATGGACATCTGGACAGACCATTGCCAGTCATAAAGGTAAGATTCAGTCAATTTGTTATCTAGATATAACCTATGTGTGGTCACAAGGTCACTGCAATTTTAAGAGAGAGTTGAAAATACTATTAGCATGATACTCTTGCAAGTTTAGAGTGGTTTAATTTATCTAAACAGGATGGCTCCCACTGTTTCTCGAATCCCTCCTCAAACCATAAAAGAAGAATTAGTCAGGACTATTCTCACCGTATAATTCTTGCTTAACCGTTCAGCCAGGTCAGTGTCGATACTTCGAGGGAGGTTTTCCAACGCTTTCGCGAAGTTTCTTAATTAAATAACCTCTTTTCTCTGGGAGCGTAACCCCGCTGACACCTTTCTAGGCACCTACTTTGTTTATAGCATTGATCGTTAAGTGACGAATCTCCTGATAAGTACTATATACTCACAGTTGGATCGGGATCCAAAATATCATCGTATGATAATGTTGAAGGAATCCTACCAACATTCATCAAACTCCAAAATGGTATGCTCTCACTGCAAATTTCAGTTTCTTTAGAAATTCCCGATATAAATTTTTGCCCCATGCTCTTATGACCTTGGTTTTGGTCAAAATGTCATAAGTCACATGTCAAGTTCTACCCATCATTATCCAGGTTAATTTGAACCCATCCATACATACCCCTGACTTTAGTCAAATGATAATACGACTGTCCCAAACTAACTCATCTAACTATGCAACAAATGAATACCCAGCAGCTACCAAACACTATGCCTTGACTTTGGCCAAAATACATAGCTTGAATACTACTAAATATCCAAATGAAATGACGGAGGGCTACGAATGGTTTTGGCAAAAACCGTGAACGTAGTGAACTTGATATAATCGAAGGAACCTGATAGCTTTTTAAAAGGAATGGTTAAAGCTCCGCAATTAAAAAATTCTGCTCTTTTAAAATAATCGAGTGGTTTCTTTTAAATTTGTTCCAACGATTAAACTTTGGTTTATTTTCTTTGCATTATAATAATGCGTCCCATCATTTATCCTATCATTGCAGAAAACAACGAAAATACCACGTCCTCTTATGCCATCCGCATTCGCCATGGGGTCCCGTCATCACCCGTTAGGTTACTTAACTAACGACAGAGCGGGACTGGGCTAGCACGGGTGTAAAACATAAGTGACTTCTAATAGCTATCATATATAGATATTGTACATTCGTCAGACGCAATAATAAGCATTCCAGAGCACTGATGAACTTTATTGGATATACTAGCAATCCGTATTTGCTTTGAGCCTGTAATAAAAGACGGATTACACAGTTGTGATGAATAGCCATTACCCCACCCTAGACCCCTACGGGTACGGCAAACTACCCGCCAAGTACCCGAAGTGAAGCGGTCTCCCTCAACAAAGTGAGTTGGCCACTATACACTTCAAAGTACCCGGTAGTTTGTGCACCCCGCCTTGGGTCTATCCTAGGAGCAAAAACAGTAAAAAGAAATAATACAACGGTGGCTACAACCGCAACCTGGATGCGCCCCGTAAAAGAATATTACATCATATTACATTTACATCGAATGAATGAATATTAAACACATCTCAAACCCCGGTTAATCATCACAACAGTTCAACACAGTTCATATACACAAACAGTAAACATTTCAGAAATGTGCAACCCCCAGCCAACCGAAATACTAGCAGTTAGGGGAGGTTTACGAACACATTAAACATTACAGATAAAAACCCAATTAGCAAATATCATAGAATATCGATCGATTACCATATTCCGTGTCTACCCCAAAAGCAAACCTGCACTGAAGTAACCTAGGCAGAAACAGTATATACAGGAAAACAAAACACCACAAAAAAAGAATAACAGAGAAAATCTGAGTCAAAACCAAGTTGACTCTGCGGGGGATCCGCGGCAAAAAGCACCATTAGGCAGCGGATCCGCGGATGTCTTGTCGTTTTGTGTGCTCGTATTTTCCCAGAATTTATCAAATTCCCTACTGTGAATTTTAAGGTATGTCAAATATTTTTTCAGACATTTTTAAAATTAACAGAAACTTAGGGTACGGGGTGTTTCGTTTTCGTGTTTTCCGTCGATCGAACTTCTAACTAGTTGCTAACAAGCTAGTAATGGTTTAGTTGGCTCTGATACCACTGTAAGTCCATGTTACGCACCCTACGAACTTGCGGGGAGGCGGAATATATGAAAAATGATTATCAAAGTTTCGTAACACGGACTTGAGCGTATGAATCGTATCTAAACCATTGCTAACTATCTACAAGAGGTTTAACTACTCGGATTCGAAGTTATATCTCACGTTACATGTCCTTCGGGTCTTCATCGCTGTCCTCCACTCCTCGTAGGCTCCTTGGAACATCGGCACCTCAACGGCCTCTTCGAGTCAAAGACGATCCACTTGAAAGCTCCTACGCCAAGCTTAATCTCTAACTTGAGATAACTAGGTTGCTCAAAGTGCAAATCTAAGCTACCTAGGGGATATAGAGTGAGGTTATGGATGTATTAGTCTAGCTAACCCTTGATCTCAACACATGAGAGGTTAGGGTTAGGGTTTGAAGAGAGAATGATCTTGAGGAGAGAGAAGGTGAAGATGATATGAATAATGAGATAATGATCTATCATAATAAATATGAAGCATTATTATTTATCCAAAAATGAAATAAAAGATTTAACAATCATGCTTCATAAATACATATGAGTGATTCATCTCCATGAGTCATTAAGTATTTATGATGCATTAATGACATGGATGAATCACACAAATGAGTCACTAATCTCATTTAATGCAATGCCACCTTACCCCCCCAAGTCACCACTCTTCTAGAAGCTTCCCGACAAATTACGAGAACGCCTCTCCAATCCGTGAAAACACGGAAAAACTTTAGACTGTATAAATCCAATAACCCGATACTAGAATCTGGCTTAAACCAAAGCCGGCTAGTAAAAACTTTCCGAAAAGTCGTACGTGCGTAAACACACGTACGCGTCCGAACCCTTATCGTAAAACCATACGACCTCTATATCGTTTCGCCTGGAGCAGGGAAACTCTCTGTGTGGGACTCTAAAGACTCGACACTACGGTGGCAGTGGGTTTAATCACAGACCGCAAGCGGCACTAGCTGTACGTAACGGTCCCCAGGTAGATGTCGATAAGAAGGCCGATGAAGAAAACCATCCGAACTCCTACTGAGCCTGATGTGACAATCTCCGTACAGTCCGGTCTGTTCGTCTAAGACTATCGCATATGGAGCCTAGGGGGTGGCCGTATTCCACTAGACCAGGATTTGTTCAGGATGCTTTCCACGGGGTCAGGATTGACATAAGCCGTGTTTCGCAAGGACCAAGTTCCGCTCTGGTCGCTTCCCACGGGTCAGGATTGATATAGGCCGTGTTCCACTAGACCAGAATTTGCTCTGGATGCTTCCCACGGGGTCAGGATTGACATAGCCGTGTTCCGCAAGGACCAGGTTCCACTCTGGGCGCTTCCCACGGGGTCAGGATTGACATAGGCCGTGTTCCACTAGACCAGAATTTGGTCTGGATGCTTCCCACGGGGTCAGGATTGACATAGCCGTGTTCCGCAAGGACCGGGTTCTGCTATGGACGCTTCCCACGGGGTCAGGATTGACATAGGCCTATTCCACTAGACCAGGATTTGCTCTGGATGCTTCCTACGGGGTCATGGTTGACATAGTCGTGTTCCACAAGGACCAGGTTCCGCTCTGGATGCTTCTCACGGGGTCAGGATTGACATAGGCCGTGTTCTACTAGACCAGGATTTTCTCTGGATGCTTCCCACGGGGTCAGGATTGATATAGCCGTGTTCCGCAAGGACCAGGTTCCGCTCTGGACGCTTCCCACGGGGTCAGGATTGACATAGGCTGTGTTCCACTAGACCGGGATTTGCTCTGGATGCTTCCCACGGGGTCAGGATTGACATAGCCGTGTTCCGCAAGGACCAGGTTCCGCTCTGGATGCTACCCACGGGGTCAGGATTGACATAGGCCATGTTCCACTAGACCAGGATTTTCTTTGGATGCTTCCTACGGGGACAGGATTGACACAGCCATGTTCCGCAAGGACCAGGTACCGCCCTGGACGCTTCCCACAGGGTCAGGATTGACATAGGCCGTGTTCCACTAGACCAGGATTTGCTCTGGATGCTTCCCACGGGGTCAGGATTGACATAGCCGTGTTCCATAAGGACCAGGTTCCGCTCTGGATGCTTCCCACGGGGTCAGGATTGACATAGGCCGTGTTCCACTAAACCAGGATTTGCTCTGGATGCTTCCTATGGGGTCAGGATTGACATAGCCGTATTCCGCAAGGACAAGGTTCCGCTCTGGATACTTCCTGTGGGGTCAGGATTGACGTAGGCCGTGTTCCACTAGACCAGGATTTTCTCTGGATGCTTCCCACGGGGTCAGGATTGACATAGCCATATTCCGCAAGGACCAGGTTCCACTCTGGATGCTTCCCACGGGGTCAGGATTGACATAGGCCGTGTTCCACAAGGACCAGTTTCCGCTCTGGACGCTTCCCACGGGTCAGGATTGACATAAGCCGTGTTCCACAAGGACTAGGTTCTGCTTTGGACGCTTCCCACGGGGTCAGGATTGACATAGGTCGTGTTCCACTATACCAAGATTTGCTCTTGATGGTTCCCACGGGGTGAGGATTGACATTTGCCGTGTTCCGAAAGGACCAGGATCCGCTCTGGACGCTTCTCACGGGGTCAGGATTGACATTAGCCGTGTTCCACTAGACCAGGATTTGCTCTGGATACTTCCCACGGGGTCAAGATTGACTTTAGCCCTGTTTCGCGAGGACCAGGATCCGCTCTGGACACTTCCCACGGGGTCAGGATTGACATTAGCCGTGTTCCACTAGACCAGGATTTGCTCTGGATGTTTCCCACGGGGTCAGGATTGACTTTAGCCGTGTTCCATAAGGACCAGGTTCCGCTCTGGACGCTTCCCACGGAGTCAGGATTGATATAGCCGTGTTTCGCAAGGACCAGGTTTCGCTCTGGACTCTTCCCACGGTGTCAGGATTGACATAGGCCGTGTTCTACTAGACCAGGATTTGCTCTGGATGCTTCCCACAGGGTCAGGATTGACATAGCCGTGTTCCGCAAGGACCAGGTTCCGCTTTGGACACTTCCCACGGGGTCAGGATTGACATAGGCCGTGTTCCACTAGACCAGGATTTGCTCTGGATGCTTTCCATGGGGTCAGGATTGACATAGGCCGTGTTCTACGAAACCAGGAAGGGTTGACTTTATCCTCATTTCACGGAGTCGAGGGTTGACTCTCGGTTGTTTGTGCACCGCCGAGTCATGGAACTGGGAGTTGCCACGGTTCCGCTTTGTTGATGTTGCGTCTGTGGTAGAGAGACGAATGTTGAGATGACCTCCAGGTTGTCTTTGAACCGTCGAGACTTGGCTCTTTTTCCGATAGAGCCTAGGGGGAAGGTGTGATTCCTTCTTTGTTTGTGCCCCTGGATTGTATACAGGAATCAATGTGATTTCACCAGTAGGGCAAAAAGTATCATTTTATATATTTTTCTTTCCGCGATGCTCTATCGTTTCAGGTTTTATATCACAGAAGTCGCGATTGCCCAATCATTTCGGCTATTTTCGCGGTGCCCAATCATTTTGGTTGTTTGTTTTATTTACTCGCTGTTTTTTATTGCGAGTTGCCTAACCATTTTGGCTATTTTGTATGCATGCATTTTTACTTGCTGATTTTGTTGAAGGTTGCACCATCATTTCGGCTATTTCATATGCATTTGTGGCCCGCTGGCTTTTCACTACGAGTTTGGGATTTGATATCGATTTAGGCATCAGCATCGCTACTACTGGGATATTGCCAGGAGCGAATCATCGTTAGGATCCTGTCGACTAAGGCTTTTAACTTTACGAGCCGTAAGGGTCTCATAAAGGTATTTCTCCCTACGAGTCGTGAGGATCTCGTAGGTGCGTTTTCTCCTTAAGAATCGTGAGGAGTCTTAAGTGTGTGGTCTCTTATAAGTCATAAGGATCTTAAAATAGTATTTTCTCCTTCTAAGTCGAGAGGACTTACAAGGGTTGTTCGCCATATGAGCATATCCCCAGTCGCTGGTGGGACTTTTGTTAGGGAAATGTTTATTCGCGCCCGTGGATTGTATACAAGGGTCAATATTGAACCGCTTATAGGGAAAAATTGGAGGTTGTGATGGCTTAAGAACAGGTTCAGATCCCTGTAGCTTAAGGCTTTTGAATCTTATGAGCCGTGAGAGTCTCATAAGAGGGTTCTCCCTACGAGTCGTGAGGATCTCGCAAGTGTAATTTCTCCTTAGGAATTGTGGGGATCCCTAAGTGTGTTGCTCCCTTAGGAGTCATAAGGATCTCACGCAGGTATTTTCTCCTCACAAGCTCGAGAGGGCTTTGCAAGTGTCTTTTAACGAGATTGCGCCCTTTCGGGTTTTCACAAAACTCGCCGGTAGTTCTGCTGTTTTTACTCACGGAGCCCTTTCGGGTTTTCATCTGTGCCCATTTTGCTTATAGACATACCATTTTTTTTTGTCAGCCTTGGGATGCTGCGGTCCGTAGTAGTTTATCGATGTTTCGGTCAATAGCCAGTTTTAGGACATAGTGGTCCATTGTTAGTTTAAGGACGTTTCGGTCCGTTGTTAGTTTTAGGACATTTCGGTCTGTCGTTAGTTTTAGGACATTTCGGTCTGAAAGCCGGCTACTACTTATAGAGTTTGGGCTTATGAAGATAGGGAGCAGACACAGGCATCGTCATCTATCGTTGACCTAGGCCGTGATTCATCAGGCGTAGTATTTTTTCAGGAATCGACCGTTTATTGGCCGAAAAGGTCTTTCACCATGCATGTCCATGAGTAGATGGGCTCCACCCTGGTAAACTTTGTCTATGATGTATGGGCCTTCATAGTTCGGCTCGAATTTCCCCCGCTCAGCTCGATTGGGGATCATAGGTCTCTTGACCAGTAGCACGAGTTCGCCTTGGCGGAATGTTCTCGGCCTAGTCAATCTTTCATATGAGCGCGCCATCTTTGCTTTATAAGCCTCCAGATTTTGTTGCGCCATGAGCCGGGTTTCATCAAGGGCGTCAAGCTCCTCAAGCCGAAGGTGAGTATTCTCTTCGTCCGTTAGGTCGTAGTGAACCGCCACTCGCAGAGAGGGTAAATCTATCTCAAGGGGGAGTACCGCTTTAGTGCGGAATACTAATGCATACGGCGTTGTGTTTGTGGCCATTTTGAACGTAGTTTGATACGCCCAGAGAGCTTCATGCAGTCTCTCGTGCCGGTCCCTCTTATTTCGAGACAACTTCTTTTTCACGAGCTTTATCAAGGTCTTGTTAAAAGCCTCAGCTAGACCGTTAGCTCGGGGATTATAGACCGAAGAGTATCTCCAGTCTATATTATGTTGTTGTGCGAAGCAGCTGATTTTGTGGCTTCTGTAGGCTGGCCCGTTATCGGAGATAATCCGTCGTGGAGTGCCAAACTGGTAAATGATGTGTGTCTTGAAGAAATGGAGAATATTCTCTGTCTTCACTTCTCTTAGTGGTACTACTTCTGCCCACTTGGAGAAGTAATCATTTGTTGCTAGGATGAACCGATGTCCTCTGGACGATGCTGGTTCGATGGGCCCGATTATGTCGGTTCCCCACATTTCGAACGGCCAACTAGCCACCGTTGGATGTAGCGGATTCGGATGCTGGTGGATAAAGTCCCCGTGAATTTGGCACGAGTGGCACTGCCTCGCGTATTCGAGGCAGTCTTGGATCATCGTGGGCCAATAATAGCCCATCCTTTTGATCTTTAGTTTCATCTTCGGCCCGGCTTGGTGAAAACCGCAGAGTCCGTCGTGAGTTTCTTGGATGACTCTCCTTTCCTCTTCAGGTCCTAGGCATCTTAGCCAAAGGGAGTCGAATGATCTCTTATACAGAGTATCATTGGCGAAGGCGAAAGATAGAGCTTGTTTCATGAGATGATGTCTTGAGGACGCATCTTCAGGTGTTCGACGGGATTTGAAGTAGTCTATAAAGACTTCTCTCCAATCCTCAGCCTTTTCCTGGTCTTTTATCTGTAGGGCCGTTTGCTCGGCAGCTCTCTTTTCTTCGGACGACCCTGGAGATATTTCTGCCGGGGCAAGAACCCGACGGCTTTGCACAACGATCCTCACGTCATCGAGGTTCTCGTCCCCAGTTCTTTAGCAAGTTTGGCTAATGCATCCGCCTTGCTATTTTCCGCTAGCGGTATGCTTTCCAGGGCATAGGCAGGGATTTGAGTTAGCAGTTGCTGCACTTTCTCGCTGTATTTTACCAACTCCGGTTTGCACGTTTGATAGTCGCCGTTTACTTGACTAACGACCAGTTGGGAGTCTCCGTATATGAGGAGGTTTTCAATTCCTATGTCGACGGAGATCTCAAGACCTGCTATCAAAGCTTCATATTCAGCTTCATTGTTTGTCCTCGGCTCTATTAAGGAGAAGGCAAAGCGCATTATCCGTCCTTGTGGAATCATGAAGATGAGGCCCACCCCGAATATGATTATGGGGGTACTTTGTTTGCGCTTTTTCATGGAAGATGCTCCATCGAAGTAGAGTTCCCATTGGTTATCATTTTCTCTTTTCTCCCCATCGATCATGTCAAACGCGTGCTCGTCGGGCAATTCGCAGTTCAAAGGAAAATCGGCGGGTATCGATGCTCAGCGAGGAAGTCGGCGATGGCCTGGCCTTTCACTGCCTTGAGGGGACGATAAGTTATCGAGAACTCCATCAAGAGCAGGGCCCATTTAGCGAGCTGTCCCATTAATATACCCTTTGACATCAAATATTTGAGAGGCTCCACCTTTGATATGAGATGGACCTCATGTGACAACGCATAGTGTCTGAGTTTCGTTATCGCAAAGATCAACGCCGGGCAGTGTTTTTCAATGGGAGAGTAGTTGCTTTCTGCCCCCAAGAGAACTTGACTCAAATAATAGAGGGCTCTCTCCTTCCCTTGGTCATTCTCTTGTGCCCATAGCGGGCCTAGAGAAACCTCAAGGGAGGTTGTATACAGAATGAGAGGTTTTCCTTTAACGGGAGCGGCCAGTACTGGCGGATTCTGCAGGTATTGCTTGATTTCGTCTAGTGCACTTTGGCATTTGCGATCCTAAATGAACGGGGTTCCCTTCTTCATCAAGTGACTGTAGGGACGGCACTTGCCGGAGAGGTTGGATATAAATCGCCGGATATATGCGAGCTTTCCTTGGAGAGACCGCAGTTGCTTGAGAGTCTTTGGCGGAGGCAATTCCATGATCGCCTTGATCTTCGAGGGTTCTATCTCGATGCCTCGGTGTCGGACAACGAATCCTAGGAACTTGCCGAATGAAACTCCGAACGCGCATTTGAGAGGGTTCATCTTCAAGTTGTATTTCCGAAGGCGCTGAAACACGATCTTCAGATGCTCTAAATGTTCCTCGTATGATTTGCTTTTAACTACGAGGTCGTCTATATAGCATTAGACAATTTCATGTATGAGGTCATCAAAAATCTTCGTCATGGCCCCCTGATAAGTGGCACCAGCGTTCTTTAGACCAAAAGGCATCACCTTGTAGCAGAATATGCCCAAAGGGGTCCAGAAAGCGGTATGCTTCTGGTCCTCGGAATGCATCTTTATCTGATTGTATCCTGATGAGCCGTCCATGAAGGAGAAAACTTCGTGAGTGGACGTATTATCTATCATCAACTCAGTGACCGGTACTGGAAAGTCATCCTTTAGGCAAGCTTTGTTGAGATCTCGAAAGTCTACACATATGCGCACCATCCCATTTTTCTTCATCACCGGGACGATGTTGGCAATCCAATCAGGATATTGAACATCTTGGATAAAGCCGGAGTCGATTATCTTCTTGACCTCGGCGTTGATGCTTATTTCAAGCTTGAGCCGCATTCTTCTCGGTGCTTGTTTGATCGGCTTGACGTCTGGAGAAATCGCCAATTTGTGGACAGCAATCTCTGGATCGAGTCCCGGCATCTCCGAATAGTTCCATGCAAAGCAATCTTTATACTGCATGAGCACGTCTTTAAGCGTAGCCCCCTTTTCTTCAGACAACAGTTCACTGACGAACGTCGGTCGTAGGTCGTTTGCCATTCCCAAGTCGATTTTTCTGAGGTCATCAGCAGTAGTATGTATCCCATCTTCCAGCTTCTTTGGCGCCGGTGGAAATTCTGAGATCAACTCATCTTAATTATTTTCGAAGCACCAAGAAAGGTCATCCATATTCTCGGGTTCTTCTTCTGACAGCGTTATCACGTGGCAGGTACGAGATCGCTTCCAAGACCGATGTTGGTCTGGTTCTACTCTCATTGCATAAGTGGCTTTTGATTCACGCTTCCATGGCAGACATACCCTCCAACTGTCAGATAGAGCAAACCTGCCTTGTTGATATTGGTCTTCGACCCAGTTCTTGAAGGTGAAGCAGTCTTCGAGAGGATCTCCTATTGCTCGATGATAGAAGCAATAGTCTGGGAGAGAGACCTTGTCTACTTGCTTGGGGTGCTTGGACTCCGGTAGTGTCATCATCTGATATTTTATAACAAGATCGAATATCTTCTTTGTCTTGTCCTGGGGAAAAGAATATGCTCGACCCATCTTCTTTATAAGAGAAGGATCCCAGCTGATCGTGTGGCTTCTTAGATCCTCTACGCTGCTGTCGAACGTTTTTTCCGTTCTTTGATTTAATTTTGCCTCTGCGCCGGGTCTTTTGTATAACGGGTTGGCGACGAAGAGCATTGTCATTCTCCGCGGCCTGTTGAAGGAGGCGCTGCGTCCTGGCTTTTTCATAAATGGCCATTTCATGGTTATGGTCATCTGTAACATTTCAAAAAAATAAAATATTATTTTGGGGAATTTTTATAATTAAATAATAAAATATTGAATATTTTAATAAGGCGGTATAATTAAATACCGATAAATTGGAAAAAATTGGGAAAATTATAGAAATTACTAAAATGAGCGTGTTTTATTAGATTTAAGCAAATTATGAAATTTTAAGATTTATTATACTCACTTTTAGTGCTAATCGCGTATTAAGCGTGTTTTGTGCACATGACATGCACCAAGTTATTTTAACACTTGTTACATTTTATCATGGTCTTTTCTTCATTTATCATGCATGGTTGTTGACTTTAGAAAAGAAAGGAAAAGGAAAAAGAAAGGAAATGATGAGAGAGGGGACATAATCATGAGGCAAAGCATGGGTATGAGAGAGAGAGAGGGTGTGAGGGGTCAACCATAGTTATGGGCCATTGTTCTCATTTCATCTTCTTCATCTTTTCTTCTTCTTCTCCTCTCATGGCAGCACCCCTCCTCCACCTCCACTACACACCTCAAAACACCATCAAAAACAACCCAAACCCCATCTCCTTTTCACAAAAAACATGCTCAAGCTCAAGGGAAGCACATTGGACCAAGAAAAATTAGATTTTGGTGCTCTAGGGGATTCATGAGTGCCAAATGAGGTATATCTTTCACATTAATTATAGTATTGCCTTTGATTTTGCCTCTATTCAAGTTTAAATTCAATATCGGGTAGTTTTGTGCACTTTGGAATTTCCTAGAAGAGGTTATGTGGAATATTGAGTTGGGTTAGTGCTAATAAGCCTTATTGGTGACCTTAGACCCCCTTTAATGATAGAAACCCAGACCAAGCCCAACTGAAACCCAAAATACGGAATTACAGAACTTTCATGTCGGTTTGTAAGGTATTTGAGTGTGCAGGGAAATCTGGGATGACCCGGGGAAATTCTGAGACAAACAAACAACTCTAGAGGCCAAATTGGACCAATATGATACCACCCTGACCAGACGAGACCCTAACTTCCTAGAAAAACCGGCCTGGCCGGATTTTTATTGTGTGTCTCCGGCCACCCTAGTGTGTTAGGTGCCCAGGTTGCTTCAGTAGGTCATACACTCCCTATACTACACCCTAGACTTGTTTTCTTACCTTGTTTTCACCTGAGACAAAATCTGGGACCACTTTTCAAGGTTGCTGCCATATGTTTCATGATGTTTATGGATTTAAGTATTGATATTTGGTTTTGTAATCGATCACTTGATGTTTGTACGTCTATATTGAAGGTTATTTGGTCGAATTGCGAGAGGTAGACCATAGGTTTTGACCAATGGGTGATTCGTGCGACATTTTGGTTTTTGTGTGTGATTTCTGTAACGCTTTGAAAATCATTGAGACAGTTTTTCGGTAATCGGCAAAATTCGCAGTCTTTTCCGTAAAAAGTCAAAATAGGTATTTTTCTTTATACGCCCAATTATACAAAATTTAGATAAGATATTGCTAAAATTTGGTCACTAATTTGTCGGTTAAAATTTTCTAGTTAATTAAAAAAAAAATCTTAATTAATTATTTTTTTATATTATTTTAAGCTTTTAAAAATACATTTAATTAGTGTTAAATAAAAATTTAATTGGGTAAATTAAATAATTAGGAGCCATTATAAACTAAAATTTTTGTGTAACAAAATTTTGTCAAAGCATTTCAAGTATGGTTGTTGTATGGTTTGAAAATGAATTTAAATGAGGGTTTTTTTGTAAAATTTGATGTGATGGTCATTTATTGATCTTGTGAAGGACTTTTGTGTAGAAAATTCCACACCTTTCCCTCACATCTCTCCCTTGCTCTCCTCTGGCCGAATTTCCTGCAGAAAAACAGCCCCCAATTCCCCATTTTCTTGCATCAAAATTCTCGCAAAAATCCTCCGAAATCCACAAAAATTCACAATTTTCCTTCACAAATTCAAACCAAAACCTTAAGCCATCCCTTCTTAAACCCTAGTTGGTCTAAAGCAAGGAGAAAAGAGGCCATTTTGGAGGTTTAGTGCAAAGGAATCAACACTTATAAGGTTTAATTCTAATCTAGTGTTTAATTGTAATTTAAATTTGCTAGATTTAAAAGTTTAAGTGTGAGATTTGGTTTAATTTGCTTGCTAAAGAATTTCTAGTAAAGGATTGGTGTTGTAATTAGGGTTTGTAGCATGGTTGATGGGTTACAGTTAGTATTGTGGCCATCTAGTGGGTTAGATCGGATATTTGTGCGATGTTGCGATCGCGATATCGTTAATTCGCGATGTTTGCATTGTTATCGGTATGCTAATTGCTTACTAGATTTTTATAAATATTAGAAGGTGATCTAATTATGATATATGGACGATAGCTATAGCATCTCATACGACTATTAGTGTGTGCGAATGCGGAGTTTTGTCTAGTCGGGTTTTAGTTTTGGCGGCTGCCCCGAAACGACGATTTTAGTTAAGCTTTTAGCGATTTTCGTGTGTTTTCCGCGCACCGAGTGCACGTTGTGATTAATTCATGAGCGTTGATCTTTTCATATGGTGACTTGCATTGTTTCATGAGGTGAAATCTTATGTTATGTGTTGTGCAATTCTAGGATCGGTTGCAGAAATATCGGACGCGGCGCGCAAAAGCAAAGCGGTGGTTGGATCAGATTAGCGAGGCTTTCAGGTGAGTAGATGTATTCATTTATGGGGTAATCGCCTGGATGGCGTGAGGCGCCCCATAGTTAGGATTACTTTATTACTTTTAACCATATGTATTGTTAGTTAGCTAACCCCCGTCATTCACATTGCATACCTTATTAGTTATTCGTCTGCAAGAATTGCGTGGATATCCATATATACATGTATGATATCACTTCATAGGACACGTACACCATTACCATTGGCTCCTGCTGCACGCGCACTTTTCATGTGATACACACGCCTTTGGTAATTGCCATGTCACGAGCACTGTAGAACTCGATTAGTTCTGTATCAACCCTTGCATCGTATATGATGCATCGAATTGCATAGCATATATATATACACACACACACACACACCTCACTTCATCATCATGCTATATAGGTTTCTAGCTATAAATCACATTGCATACCTATGACATCATAAGCATTTATCATATACAACATGTTGGGTAGTATGATTTTCTTGAGGATTTCAGTATTGCTGCGATTTCTGGATTTTGGGGAAAACCGCAAGAATTTAACAAAAGCTTATTATCATCATTTTTAAAACAAAGTTGTGGTTTTCTCGTGATGTATGTGCCATCCACCATGAGTTTTCATGTTTTCTGTTGGATTTCGAGACCCGATTCGAGGAGTGGATGAACCGTCTCGGGTACATGGTAAGCCCGGTATAGTACCCCGGGGCAAAAAGATCGAGTTGTAGACGATGAGCCTGACAGGGAAAGACTACCTACCGGTGATTTCTGGCGCGGCGGATATCCGGAGGATACCGACCGTTGTCATGAGATTTGATGATATGGGCCGATCCGGACTGACGGAGCCCGATATATATTGAGACATTGATACAGTGAGACATTGAGACAGATATATTTCCATATTTGGTGTCGATGCTTGACCCGGTTTTTAGATGATTTCATGAGGATACTTAGCTATTGCACAGATATTCTTTTTTTCTAAAAGTTAAGAATGCAGAGCTTATAGTATTTTAAAGCACTTAAAGATTTCATATTGATATTGCATACATATGCATACATACTAGTGGCATTACATCACATCTAGACATACATGTTGAGACGCATTTGCGTGCATTCTTACAATAGCCTTATTAGATGTTACTTGCTACTCACGAGCTGGCAACTCACCCCCGTTGTGCCACAGTGTCTTGCAGGTCAGACTCGTCAGCCTTGTAGCGGCGGGCTTATCTTATTATTGGCTTCTTTTGCTCAGACTCGCGACATTGCTCGTAGGTGGGTTGCGAGGACACTTTTATCTCTTTTGTATTACCATTGTATCTAGTATTCTCCATCTACCACTTCTTATTTGTATATCCGACCTAGTGATGAAACTGAGAGATTTTTTTATATGTGGTTTCTTTTGGGTCGAGCTCACTTGAGCCGACGTTGTGTTTTCTTATATTTTGCATTTCATTATGCTCTTTTTCTTGATATTACATATATATTGCGTGTGGTTGTGATCCGCCTTGGGCAAAGAGCTAGCTCCCGCTTGGGGATGCCATTTTGTTATTACAGGTTTATATATCTTGTTGTACCCATTTTGGGGGATAGTATTTACAAAGGAGATTCTGCCAAAATTTTCGGAAATTTTTGATGTTTTTAAAAAGGGTTCAATGCAACTTAATTGATTTCAAAGTCGTTTTCATGAAAGGTTTCCTTCACTCTTTTGGATTTTGGTTTAGATTTTTCTGGGCTTTGGCCGACTTAGGTTACGTTACGCCTTTAGACGTCTCGTAATCTAAGTGCCAGTCACGTTCCGTACTTTCGGGTCGTTACAAAGTTGGTATCAGAGCGTAGGTTTTACCTTTCTGGGTGTAGGACGACCCTTGGTAGATGGAGTAGGTGACTTAAGCAGAGTGGCGTAGCGTGGGTATGTTCCGCGGCATACTTACGATACGGTACTCCGCCTAAGTGACCTTAGGAATTAATTTCTTGTATTTCCTTTCTTGATTCCTTGCATTCCTTGATTCAATTGCAATGTTCTTATCGCTCCTGTTTCTTATTCCAGCTTCGATGCTGCCAAAGACTACGAGAGCTCAGCGGGCTGCCGCTAGGGATGAGCTTCGAGTGGGCTCGTCTGAGGCAAGGATCGAGCGGGATGATACACCTACCCCTCAGGGTCAGATTGATCGCCCTCTTCAGACCGTATTACCAGATTAGAGGCCGGCATGTAGGAGTTGAGACAGATGATGGGATCTTTAGTTGAGTCCAGTCGGGCACAGAGATCCGAGGACGTTCCTTCCACCGCACAGACTACGATTGTACCTGCTGCACAGATGGTCACTCCTGCTACTACGGCGACTATCCCTGTTTCACTACAGGAGTTTAAAAGATTGAGACCTCTAGCTTTTACCGGTACGGACGCGATAGAGGACCCACAGGCATTTTTGGATAGGATGGCTAGGATTTGCCATTCGTTGGGGTGTTCTGATGATAGATGGGTGGAGTTCGCGAGTTTTCGTCTGGAGGGACTTGCCCAGACGTGGTACGATTCAGTAGAGAGAGGCCGAGCTGCAGGTCTACCTTCTATGACCTGGGACGAGTTTACAGCTGCATTTCTTGCCCGTTTTCTTCCGGAGAGTGTCCGAGATGCTCGAGCCCGTAGTTTTGAGTCTCTGCGCAAGACTCCTGGGATGAAGGTGTCGGAGTATGATATACAGTTTACGCAGTTGTCTCGATATGCTCCATACCTAGTAGACACGGAAGAGAAGAGAATAAAGAGGTTTGTGCGAGGGCTTGACACATAGCTATTCCTTGCTATCGACACCCAGCACTTTGATACATACGCAGCCGCGATGGACGCAGCCTTACTTTTGGAGGAGCGCATTTCTGAGACTCCAGTCACTTCTGGGCCGAAGAGGATCCGTACTGATACGCCAGCCCAGAGGCATATGGGTAGACACCGTGATAGATTATTTCCGGGAGATTGTGGTGGCAGAGGATCGAGATGAGGTCAGTTATTTAGTTCTTATCCGCAGACCCAGCAGCCGTTGCCAGGATGTTTTCGGTACGGGAGTCAGTACCATCGTATCAGAGACGGTACCATAGGACACCAGGGCACGACGACTATCCCACATGTGACCTTAACACCTTCACCACCTCCTCAGAGAGCTCTACTTCCTACCTTTGATGATGCTCCACGCCAGCCAAATGTTCCTAGAGGTCGTGGGCGTGGCGGTCAGGTTCAGAGAGGACGAGGCGACAGAGGCAGAGGTAGAGGCAGAGGACAGCTAGCTATTAGTGGTGGACAGGCCCGAGTGTTCACGTTGACTCCTCAGGATGCACAGGCATCCAATGCCGTCGTGACAGGTACTCTGCCAGTATGTTCTTTTGATGCACGGGTATTATTTGATCCAGGCTCCACACATTCCTATATATCCACGTACTTTGCACCGAGGTTGGGCCGAGAGTCTTCTCTATTAGATCAGCCGCTTGTCGTTATTACTCCGGTAGGCGAGTCGTTTGTTGCCCGTTTTGTGTACCGATCATGTCCCGTTCGTATTGGGGAGAGAGATTCTTCAGTTGATTTGATTCTCCTCGATATGTTAGACTTTGACGTTCTTCTTGGTATGGACTAGCTAGCCACCTGTTATGCATCCGTGGATTGCCGTGAGAAGACAGTCAGATTCAGCTTTCCTGGTGAGCCGGTTCTTGTTATTCAGGGAGACCGTAGCGCTACCCTTCCCAGCTTGATTTCTTCCCTTCGCGCTGGTCAGCTCTTGCGGAAAGGGTGTCAGGGATTCTTAGCATATGTTTGTGATACTAGCTCCACAGAGGTTCCATTAGACCAGGTCCCTGTTGTGAAAGAGTTCCCTGATGTATTCCCTGATGAGCTGCCTGGTCTCCCACCAGAGCGCGAGATTGAATTCTGCATCGACTTGATCCCCGGCACGGGGCCTATCTCTATACCGCCTTATCGGATGGCCCCGGTGGAGCTGAGGGAGCTGAAGGATCAGTTACAGGACTTGCTGGACAAAGGGCTTATCCGACCGAGTGTGTCACCTTGGGGTGCTCCCGTCCTGTTTGTTAAGAAGAAGGACGGCAGTATACGCTTATGCATTGATTATCGTCAGCTGAACCGGGTTACTGTGAGGAACAGATATCCCCTACCCCGCATTGATGACTTATTCGATCAACTCCAGGGTGCAGGGTTTTTCTCGAAGGTTGATTTACGGTCAGGTTATCACCAGTTGCGGGTTCGGAAGGAGGATATTCCGAAGACCGCTTTTCGTACTTGATATGGTCATTATGAGTTCTTGGTGATGTCGTTCGGGCTCACCAATGCCCCGGAAGCATTTATGGACTTGATGAACCGTGTATTCAGGCCGTATCTCGATCAGTTCATTATTGTGTTCATTGATGACATCTTGGTTTATTCGCGGAGCAGGGAGGAGCATGAGCAGCACTTGCGTATCACATTGCAGACTTTGAGGGAGCATCAGCTGTTCGCCAAATTTTCCAAGTGCGCATTCTGGCTAGACAGTGTCGACTTCTTCGGTCATGTGGTGACGAGAGATGGTATTTGTGTGGACCCAAAGAAGATCGAAGCAGTGCAGCGTTGGCCCAGACCGGTATCAGTTACAGAGGTTCGCAGCTTTCTAGGTCTGGCCTGCTATTATCGACGTTTGTTCAAGATTTCTCCCGTATTGCTGCACCGTTGACCGGATTGACCCGGAAAGGGGTTCCTTTTGATTGGACCCGGGCATGTAAGGATAGTTTCCAGCAGTTGAAGACTCGTCTGACTACTGCACCAGTGTTAGCATTGCCTTCAGGGTCAGGCGGTTTCGTGGTATATTGTGATGCTTCTAGAGTGGGGATGGGCTGTGTATTGATGCAGCACGACAGAGTTATTGCGTATGCTTCTCTGCAGTTGAGAAAACATGAACAGAACTACCCCACTCATGATTTAGAGATGGCTGCAGTGGTATTTGCACTTAAGATCTGGAGACATTACCTATACGGTGAGTCGTGCCAGATATTCACTGACCACAAGAGTTTGAAGTATATCTTTCAGCAGCAAGATCTGAATCTGAGACTGTTAGTTATATGTATGCCCTAGAGGCCATTACTGTACATAGGATGTATAGTGTAGTGGATGCTGGGACATATATAGGGAGGACTTTCTTGCTCGACATGATAGTATGCTATCTGGTTACCCTTTACCTTAACGTGTATGCTGATTGTCTCTCTGTTACATGTTGGTAAAGCCCTTGGGATCTGTACTTGACTACCTGGACTATGATGCGGATCATACTAGTGGGGACATGGTAGTCCATAAGTACATCCTTCACTGTCCCTAGTCGTGGGTGTATCGAGATGGGGCATCGATATACCAGAGTAGACTAGCGTATACCTTCTCGACCCATACAGATGGGCGATGGATGATCCCATATCCATTGGTGTTTGACATCAGAGATGATATACGGGTGCTCAGTAGAGACTGGGTACACTGGACGGACTCGCCGAGAACTCCCAGATGGTATTATACCTCACGTCAGATGGCAGTTCTCTGGTGACACTGGTACAGAGTAGTCTGTTGACCCGAGATCGTCATAGAGTCTTGTGTGGTTCCCACTTTGCTTTGATTTCCATCTTACCACGTCTAAGAGGGCGTGCAAAACGGTGGTTTTTGGGTACAGTCCCGAGTCACATGGAGGCAATGAGCGATAGGAGGGGATTCGTCTCTCCCGGTATAGGGGGTTGATGTTGCGCTGTGTTCGATTGGCTATAACAGGAAATCCCTGGCCAGGGTTGCTGAGATTTACTGGTAAGTGTTACCAGTAGTTTCTCGAAGTGTTATAGACCTCATATCGACACGACTTATCGAGCTATTGGGGTCTGACGTTTACCACCCCTAGGCAAGATATGCGACATATCAGACGATCAGACCGGACTGTACGGTAGTGTTACTGGTCGGATTCACTGGAGTGTGAGCGGGCTTGCTTGTCGATCTTCAGATCGCTCAATACCCGGGTGGCCGTTACGTTTAGCAGACCGCTTGCGGCTTGTGGGTGACTGATATGATCATCACCTGCTGCCGGCGTATTGACGAGTCTTTAGAGTCCTACACAGAGGTTTCCTGGCTCAAGCGAAACGAAATAGGAGCGCATATGAGATATGTGCGGGACCGAGAATAATACGGTATGTGATACTGTATTCGATTCTCGCGATGTGACATTGATCGGTTTTATGCGATATAGCCGGGTTATCGAATCAAGTGTTGATTCGATAAGTTGTTACTAATGATACCTGTCGGTTTTGTGCGACATGACCGAATCATTGAATCAAGTGTTGATTTAATGATTTAATGCATAATTATATATTTGATATATTACTTTGCATTAACTATTATCGGTTCACTTTAAATGGATTTTCTCACTCGGGTGTGCACATTGTATATTCGATATAGTTTTGTGCACTTGATTGTATCATGTTTGATGATGCATGTTTACTTGTGTTTTGTGTAAAGTTTAAACCATGGTTATGTAATGGTTAGGGTTTACATTTTCATATCTATTTATTTATTCATTCATTTATTTTGTAAAATGAAAAGCAAATGAGAAAATGGTGGCTTCTTTTGTTTTGTTCATGAAGCTTCATGAAGACTTTGACCAAGTGACCATTTTGTCTCATGCTTAACCCTAACCATCTCACTAACCATGATTTATTCTCTACACTTGACCATGGTTCAATTATGATAAGTATTCTATTTTCTTTTCATTTTTATTAATTCTTATCATATCATTTCTTCTTCTTCTTCCTTGAACTCAAGAAGAAAAGCTTGAAGTCATCAATGGTGATTGATGATAAAGAGTGAGAAATCCAATTCTAAATTGAACCCACTTCCTATTTCTTCATCCTCTACCTCTTGCCAAGTAGTAGAGTGTGTTTCCTTCACAAGTTTTCAAGACTTGGTGAAGGTGGAGCTTGATTTAGCGATGCCTCGACGTAGATCATCTTCGGCATGGACATTGACAACCTAGCTTGCCCATTCTCCGACGAAGCCGACGCTAGAGCCCGGATTTGATTTGGACAGCGGAGAGGACTTCGTTGCGGAGCTATGGAGGTGGAGCACCGGATCTACAAAGGTTGTATTTCCGTATTCCCTTAGTTAAGTGTTAACTAGTTATCTTTTCGCCTAGTTTTCTAGCAAACGATCCGTAGTCGGGTTTCTCGGCACCGTTAAAATTTTAATTTGGCATGTTTGATGCCTTGTGTGACCTCACTAGGGTGCCTAGGAACCCTACAGTGGTATCAGAGCCTAGCTAGAGCCTTAGGCGAAGCGTAGACGGAATTTGAAGTCCGAACGATCCAAAACCGAAACCCAAAATATACTCTCTGTACTTTTTTGAAAACAGTGGATTTTTCCAAATTAAAAATTGCTAAAAAATTCAGCAGGGAAAAATAAGAATTACGGTGCAAAAAGTTTCTGGTGAACAGTATTTTTCGCGACGGATCAGCGGCAGAAGCATGGCTTCTGCGGTTGATCAGCGGCCCCTTGGTGACGTCAGCCCACTTTGTTTGCACAGTAACTCCTGATAAATTCTGCTGAGTTTTCTGGGAATTTTTAATATTTATTCAAGAGTTGAATTTCCTGGGATTGTTTTGGGGATTAAGTGTTTCGATCGGGGTATCAAATTTTGTCTGTGTGGCTTTCCGGATAATTTTTAGAATATGTTAAAAAGTTCGACCGGATATAAATACCCAATTTTTCCCCTGTCGGGAAATTTCCAAGTGTTGGATTTTTCCGTAGTTTAACGACGTTCTAAGTAGTGCAAGTAACTCGATGGACCCTCTAGAAGACAACAAACCTTAACTCGATTATGTGACCGTCTTGAACTGCCCTTTGAACCTTCGGGTTTGGGGCAGTACGGCGTGCCACATGTGAGGCGTTGGATTGACCCTTCTACGGTTGGACCGTCGGTACTGAGGCACGAACTGAATGTTGTTAGACTTATTTCATGTGTTGATCTGTATCGGGAAAACTTGGGTGTTTGAATGTTCAATCGGAAAGTTTAACATTTTCTATTTTATCCGGAATGTGATACAATAATTGGAATTCACAAATTGTTATGAGATAACGGAATGAATATTATAAACGTAGCAGTTTAGTCTCACTTGATCGGTTGCCACGGAATTTTGATGTGATCAAAAGTCCGTCGCAATCACGTAGCGTACGCGGATACTCGCCGGGTAAACTTAATAGACAGCCTCACCCCATAGCCCCGACCAAGTGACTGTAGGAGAACCCCGTCGCCGAAAGCATCCGTTCGGGTGCTCGCGGTAGCGGTGTTCCGCCTTGGTGCACTTCGTCGACGGTATCGGGGGTGCAGCCGGCTACTGAAGTTTGCGACGAGCATTCGATCAGGATGTCGGGAATCTTGTTGAATTGCCCGACTCGATATTGAAAAGTGTTTTCGATGATGAGACTAAAATGCGGGGTTTATAATTGTTAGGCATGCGATGTCTAAGGAATTCATTTGGTCAGGCATGTGATGTCTGAGGTGGTTGCGGATTCCAACTGTTGTAGTTTTACACTTTCTTTTCTGTGACCGTAAGTGTAATATGTGATATCGCCGGTTTCGTTGCTATATGTCAACGACAATTGGGATGCGCATATTTACTTACGTTGATGACATGTGATGTTATGTGTTGCTGGATATGTTATATTGGATCGTCGTGTTTGAATAGCCGGGGGTTTTTATGTGAGATGAGTGTTTTTCATTTTCATTCATGTAAAAACTTGTATGTAATATTCTTTTATTTGGGGCGCTTCCAGGTTGCGGAAGTTGTCACCGTTGTTGTATATTATTTACTTTTCCGCACTAGGATAGACCCAAGGAGGAGGGCACAAGTAACCGGGTTCTGGAGTCCAGTGGGAGACCAACTCGAGGAGTCGAGTCCGGGTCTCCTAACTCTAGAATTGGTAGGGTTGCTTGCTGCTCTCGTAGGGGTCTAGGGGTGTGGGTTTGGCTATTCATCACGACCGTGGAATCCGTGTTTTATACTGGCTCGTATTGAAAACACGGACGTCCTAGTATATCCAATATTTCATATGATTCTTCTGCTGCGATATCTGTGATGTGATCATGTGATGTTCTGTGATAGATACAGTATATAGTATATATGATATATTATATAGGCGTTACTTATGTTTTACACCCGTGCTAGCCCTGCCCCACTCTGCCGTTAGTTACCTAACCTAACGGTGCACGAGGGGACATCGAGGCGAATGCGGATGGCATAAGTGTACGTCGTATTTATCTGTGATGTTTAGGTACATAATTGATGGGACTTCATTAATATGATTAATGAAATAAAAGAAACCTAAGATGTTGTAGAATCGAATTTCAAAATAAAACAGGTAGCTACAGTTCTTGCTTTGCACAGAGGTATATATGATATATCCTGCACCTTATTCGATGAGGAAAGGACCGAGATCCCTTCACCGGGAGTGACTCCTTTAGCAATAACTGGCAGATGCTACACACTCGGTTTGACTTTTGATTGCTTTTAAGAGTTTTTGCTTTGCACAGTGATATATATGATATATCCCGCCTCATTCGACGAGGAAAGGACCGACGATCCCTTCATCGGGAGTGACTCCTTTAGCAAAACTAGAAAAGCCTCAAAAACACTCCATTTCAAAATTCATTCGATCCTACAACGATATCAAGTTCATTACGCAATAGGTTTTCAGAAAAACCTGTCGTAGCCCTCCGTCATTTCAGATAAGTACTAGTTAGTATTCGTGCTACGTTTGTTGACCTCTGTCAAGGCGTAGTGTGCGGTAGCTGATTAGTGCTTATCTGCATAAGCATATGATGTGATTGATTTAGGGTAGTCGTGCGACCTTGTTGACCTCTGTCAAGGGTTGTGCGGGTGGGTTTACTTCAATCAGGAAATGACGGGTTGAACTTGACTAGCAGTCTATGGTTTGTTGACCTCTGTCAAGGTCATAGGACGCTAGGGGCTAAATATTATCGGTAATTTCAAGTGTTGAAATTTGCAATGAGATTGCATACCTTCTATGAGATAGTTGGATCCCGATACCCGCTGCGAGTAAGAGTTACTCCTGGAAGAGTTTTATACATTACAATTAGCCGATCAAGTAGGTGTCTAGAAAGGTGTCAACGGGGTTACGCCTCTGGGAAAACGAGGTTTACAGTAATTAGCTTCGTGCGAAAGTACGGGGGACCTCCCTCAAAGTACCGACACTGGCCTGGCTGAAAGATTGGCGAACTTGTAGTGTGTAATTAATCCCGGCTAGTCTTTCCTTTTAGGGTTTGAAGGAAGATTTGATAAAAAGCAGTGGGAACCATCCTGATTAGATAAAATAATAACCAATCTATTCTTGCCAGAGCGCACGCTGAGTGTTTTCTTCTCTCTCTCTCCTGGTAGCGACCATATCACGCCTTAATCAAGATAATAATACGGAATACTGACTGAACCCGCTTGTTATACTGAGCTGGGGAACGTTGGTCCCGCTCCAACTTATAATTGTTATAAGACAGAGCAGGAAATTGGGGAATACCAGATTTCCCGTGCCGCCCAAACGAAGAGAGTGCATGCTGATGCATCATCTTCGGGTGTGTTCATTATACAGAACTGTTTCTCAGTATCCTTTACGTCCTGGGTATGTGATACCAGATCAGGATCCCATATATGTAATTTGTTACATAGGGCTACAGACAGGTAGAGAACTGAGAACGGGTGATAAGTTTCATGAGGCAGAAAACGGGGCAAGAGTTGCAGCCAAGTCTGTCGATCACTGTCACCCTGTATTACCAATACATTGATTCTGAACGAATGATATTAGATACCGAACCTGATATACAAAATCATATCTGTCTCTTTATTAGTAAAGAAACGATATAATTTTGTATTGTTGGATAATGTTTTGAACATTTCCTATATCAAAAGTTGATCGGTTCAGGCACGTTATCTAAAAGCATTAATGTTCTAAATCAAACTACAGTTCTTAGTATACAGAACACACACAAGAGGAAGAGTTCAGAACTGAACGAATTCTTCTTGTAGCATTGTAGACAAGGTCAGATCAATGTGACCCGAGTAGCTAGAGTTACATATAGATGCATATTTAAATCAGTTTGAATTTACATCTTGTGAAACTCGCCAGTCATGTCACAAAGATAAGATGACCATAGCTCCGTTTACTGGAAACAGAAAAAGAGTTAGTAAACTCTTGGGATGATACATATTGATGTATAAAGGTCCCCTGTCTACATATGCCAAGACTGGTTCTTTATACTTCATTACGTTCTCTGATGATCTTTCGAGTTTCAGACCTATGTTCCTGTTGAAACACAAGTCCGAACCTTTTGAGATATTCACAGAATATAAGTTAGAAGTAGAGAACCAAAATACAGGTATAAGTATTATGTCCTTTGATGTGATCAAGGAGGAGAATACTTGAGCACGGAAATCCTGGACTATTCTAAAGGAGAATGAGATTCTCTCTCGGCATTACTCCTCCGAATACACCATAGTACGATGGTATATCGGGGCAGAGCAGATACACCCTATTTGATATGGTGTGCTCTATGATGAGTAATACTGAGTTACCTTTTTCCTTTTGGGAGATATGCACTTGAGAAGTTGCATACCTATTGAATAGGGTTCCAATCAAATCAGTTGCCTACCGCTTCATATGTGATATGGAAAGGGAAGAGCCCATATCTTAAGATAGTTAAGATTTGGGGTTGTCCGGCCTATGTCTAAAAGCAAAATCCGGACAAGCTCGAGGCAAGATTTGTTATGTACAACTGGAAAAGTTCCAACTATACAAACAACAGAAGATGATTTGGTAGAACCAAAGGATTCAGTAGATACCAACGAAGCTCAGCCTCTCCGCCGATCTAGTAGGGTTCCTCACCCACCTGAGAGATACTTCGGTTTCTCTATGACAGTGGGAGCGAGGAATGCATCATGAGATGATGACCCAACTAGTTTCGAGCTGGCCATCAGGAGTAAGACTCTGTAAGAATGGCTGGATGCTTAGTGATCTGAGATGGAATCCTTATACACCAGCAAAGTATGGACTTTAGCTGCTATATCTGAAGGGTTAAATCCCCATCAGGAGCAAGTAAATCTTGAGAAGATTACTTGGTGTACATGGAAAAGTTGAGACTTTCAAAGCTAGACTTGTTAAAAGTTTGCATCATTGACCAGGCGTGGATAATGATGAAACCTTTTCAAGTGGCTATGCTTAAGTCCATCCAGATCCTACTTGCCACGGCTACATACCATGACTACGATATCTGGTGGTTGGGTGTTTTGACTGCTTTTCTAAATGATGATTTGGAAGAGAGCGTCTATAAGTACACAGCCAGAGGGTCTCGTAGACAGTGGGAGCAGCGGAAACGTGTGCAAGATGCTTTATAGGATAAAGCAGGCATCGCGGAGTTGGAACATCTATTTTGATGAATTAGTCAAAGAAGTTGACATCATCAAAATAGTAGATGAACCTTGTATAAACAAAAAGGTAGTAGGGAGTATGGTGACGATCCTCGTAGAGTACGTGGATGACATACTCTTGATAGGGAAAGAGTTTCCTATGCTACGCTCGATCAATCTCCGCTTATCAAAATGATTCTCCACATAGGATCAAATTGATACCTCCTAAATCCTGGGTTTTTGGATCTATGAGATAGATCTAAATGGATGTTAGGATTCTCACTAGTTGTAGTGAGATGGTATCAACCGATCCTGGGGAGAATCACTGGAAGTGTTCCAGGGTGATAAAGACGACTGAATGTCAGTCGCAGGCATTGCCTTTACCCTCAGTAAAGGGACGGTATGTTGGAAGAGTTCCAAGCTAGATACCGTGACATACTAGACGATAAAGGCAGGATACATCGCTACTTAAGATGCTACCAAAGTGGCTGTCTGGGTGTATACTGGTTCATGAGATGAACTTAGTTCCTCCCATTGTGTGACAATGGAGTTATGGCTTATGCCAAGGAACGCTGGTCCCATCAGTGATCCAGACATATTCTAAGGCAGTATCACTTGATCATGGAGATGGTTGATCTCCATGGAGATCGAGGTTTGGAGAGTAGACTCAGAGGACAACACAGCGGATCCACTCACAAAGGCCTGTTCCCAGAGTAGACTAGCGTATACCTTCTCGACCCATACAGATGGGCGATGGATGATCCCATATCCATTGGTGTTTGACATCAGAGATGATATACGGGTGCTCAGTAGAGACTGGGTACACTGGACGGACTCGCCGAGAACTCCCAGATGGTATTATACCTCACGTCAGATGGCAGTTCTCTGGTGACACTGGTACAGAGTAGTCTGTTGACCCGAGATCGTCATAGAGTCTTGTGTGGTTCCCACTTTGCTTTGATTTCCATCTTACCACGTCTAAGAGGGCGTGCAAAACGGTGGTTTTTGGGTACAGTCCTGAGTCACATGGAGGCAATGAGCGATAGGAGGGGATTCGTCTCTCCCGGTATAGGGGGTTGATGTTGCGCTGTGTTCGATTGGCTATAACAGGAAATCCCTGGCCAGGGTTGCTGAGATTTACTGGTAAGTGTTACCAGTAGTTTCTCGAAGTGTTATAGACCTCATATCGACACGACTTATCGAGCTATTGGGGTCTGACGTTTACCACCCCTAGGCAAGATATGCGACATATCAGACGATCAGACCGGACTGTACGGTAGTGTTACTGGTCGGATTCACTGGAGTGTGAGCGGGCTTGCTTGTCGATCTTCAGATCGCTCAATACCCGGGTGGCCGTTACGTTTAGCAGACCGCTTGCGGCTTGTGGGTGACTGATATGATCATCACCTGCTGCCGGCGTATTGACGAGTCTTTAGAGTCCTACACAGAGGTTTCCTGGCTCAAGCGAAACGAAATAGGAGCGCATATGAGATATGTGCGGGACCGAGAATAATACGGTATGTGATACTGTATTCGATTCTCGCGATGTGACATTGATTGGTTATATGCGATATAGCCGGGTTATCGGATCAAGTGTTGATTCGATAAGTTGTTACTAATGATACCTGTCGGTTTTGTGCGACATGACCGGATCATTGAATCAAGTGTTGATTTAATGATTTAATGCATAATTATATATTTGATATATTACTTTGCATTAACTAGTATCGGTTCACTTTAAATGGATTTTCTCACTCGGGTGTGCACATTGTATATTCGATATAGTTTTGTGCACTTGATTGTATCATGTTTGATGATGCATGTTTACTTGTGTTTTGTGTAAAGTTTAAACCATGGTTATGTAATGGTTAGGGTTTACATTTTCATATCTATTTATTTATTCATTCATTTATTTTGGAAAATGAAAAGCAAATGAGAAAATGGTGGCTTCTTTTGTTTTGTTCATGAAGCTTCATGAAGACTTTGACCAAGTGACCATTTTGTCTCATGCTTAACCCTAACCATCCCACTAACCATGATTTATTCTCTACACTTGACCATGGTTCAATTATGATAAGTATTCTATTTTCTTTTCATTTTTATTAATTCTTATCATATCATTTCTTCTTCTTCTTCCTTGAACTCAAGAAGAAAAGCTTGAAGTCATCAATGGTGATTGATGATAAAGAGTGAGAAATTCAATTCTAAATTGAACCCACTTCCTATTTCTTCATCCTCTACCTCTTGCCAAGTAGTAGAGTGTGTTTCCTTCACAAGTTTTCAAGACTTGGTGAAGGTGGAGCTTGATTTAGCGATGCCTCAACGTAGATCATCTTCGGCATGGACATTGACGACCTAGCTTGCCCATTCTCCGACGAAGCCGACGCTAGAGCCCGGATTTGATTTGGATAGCGGAGAGGACTTCGTTGCGGAGCTATGGAGGTGGAGCACCGGATCTACAAAGGTTGTATTTCCGTATTCCCTTAGTTAAGTGTTAACTAGTTATCTTTTCGCCTAGTTTTCTAGCAAACGATCCGTAGTCGGGTTTCTCGGCACCGTTAAAATTTTAATTTGGCATGTTCGATGCCTTGTGTGACCTCACTAGGGTGCCTAGGAACCCTACAGAGACAGCGCCGTTGGATGGAGTTGGTGAAAGATTATGACTACGAGATTTTATACCATCCGGGCAGGGCAAATGTGGTGGCAGATGCCTTGAGTAGGAGGCCCGGAGGTAGCCTATCTTGTTTGACCGCAGTACAGATGCAGTCGACGGCGGATTGGCATGTTTTATATGACAGTAGAGTGCAGTTCGAGTTTACTCCTACAGGGGGATAGCTGGCCCATTTCAGAGCACGCCCACAGTTACTTGACCGTATCCGCGAGGCACAGTCCGGCGATGCCCGTATTTTAGAGATTATCGAGCAGATTCGGCAGGGCAGAGTTTCCGAGTTTGTGATTGATGATCAGAGGATACTTCGATTTGGGACTCGACTGTGCGTACCAGATTCTGAGGGACTAAGGCGTGATATTCTTGAGGAGGCCCATAGATCAGTATACAGTGTGCATCCAGGTTCTACCAAGATGTACCGTGATTTGAGAGAGGTTTACTGGTGGGACGGGATGAAGAAGGATGTTACAGACTTTGTGTCGAGATGCCTGACTTGTCAACAAGTCAAGGCCGAGCACAAGAGGCCAACCGGCGAGTTACAGCCTTTGCCCATCCCTGAGTGGAAGTGGGAACAGGTCTCCATGGACTTCATTATGGGTCTACCCAGGACCAGTCGAGGGTATGACTCTATTTGGGTGATTGCGGATCGACTGACGAAAGCGGCTCACTTCCTGCTAGTGAAGACCACTTTTGAATTTTCTCAGTACGCCCAGGTTTATATTGATGAGATCGTGCGACTGCATGGCGTTCCAACTTGCATCATGTCCGACCGGGGCACCCAGTTTACCAGCCGATTGTGGCAGAAACTTCAGGAAGCTTTGGGCACCCGATTAAGTTTTAGCACAGCCTTTCATCCGCAGACTGATGGTCAGTCGGAGCATACTATTCAGACTCTTAAGGACATGCTCAGAGCTTGTGTTTTATATTTCGGTGGTAGCTGGGATCGTCATTTGCCCTTGATCGAGTTCTCCTACAATAATAGATTCCAGGAGACGATTCAGATGGCACCTTTTGAGGCTTTATATGGGTGGAGATGTCGATCGCCTGTATGTTGGACAAAGCTCAGGGAGAGCAGTATCTTAGGGCTGCAGATCGTACAGGAGACGATCGAAAAGATACAGCTGATTCGGGACAGGATGAGAGCAGCACAGAGTAGGCAGAAATCATATGCTGACAGGCGCCGTCGCCGACTCGAGTTCGCCGTTGGCGATCATGTTTTCCTGAAGGTCTCTCCGATGAAGGGTGTGATGAGATTTGGGCAGAAAAGGAAGCTTAGTCCTAGATATGTTGGTCCCTTCGAGATCATAGAGCGTGTCGGTTCAGTGGCTTATCGGTTAGCTCTTCCGCCCAGCTTCCCCGATGTTCACCCCGTGTTCCATGTTTCGATGCTCCGCAAGTACCTTCATGTTCCTTCCTATGCGATTCAGCACTAGACGATCCAGCTAGAGCACGATCTTTCATTCACCGATCAGCCGGTGGTCATTTTGGATCGGCAGGTGAAGAAATTGAGGTCGAAGGTTATACCGTCCGTTAAGGTCCTTTGGCGTGGCCCGAACAGCGAAGAGGTCACCTGGGAGACCGAGATCGAGATGAGGAAGAGATATCCCCATCTTTTTGAAGGTACGCGTAGTTATATTTTAAATTCGAGGACCGAATTTCTTTAAGGGGGGAGATTGTAACGCTTCAAAAATCGTTTAGGTAGTTTTTCGGTAATCGGCAAAATTAGCAGTCTTTTCCGTAAAAAGTCAAAATAGGTATTTTCTTTATAGGCCTAATTATACAAAATTTAGATAAGATATTGCTAAAATTTGGTCACTAATTTGTCACTTAAAATTTTCTAGTTAATTAAAAAAAATTCCTTAATTAATTATTTTTTTTATTATTTTAAGCTTTTAAAAATATATTTAAATAGTGTTAAATACAAATTTAATTGGGTAAATTACATAATTAGGAGCCATCATAAACTAAAATTTTTGTGTAACAAAATTTTGTCAAAGCATTTCATGTATGGTTGTTGTATGGTTTGAAAATGAATTTAAATGAGGTTTCTTTTGTAAAATTTGATGTGATGGTCATTTATTGATCTTGTGAAGGACTTTTGTGTAGAAAATTCCACACATTTCCCTCACATCTCTCCCTTGCTCTCCTCTGGCCAAATTTGCTGCAGAAAAACAGCCCCCAATTCCCCATTTTCTTGCATCAAAATTCTTGCAAAAATCCTCCGAAATCCACAAAAATTCACAATTTTCCTTCACAAATTCAAACCAAAACCTTAAGCCATCCCTTCTCAAACCCTAGTTGGTCTAAAGCAAGGAGAAAAGAGGCCATTTTGGAGGTTTAGTGCAAAGGAATCAACACTTGTAAGGTTTAATTCTAATCTAGTGTTTAATTGTAGTTTAAATTTGCTAGATTTAAAAGTTTAAGTGTGAGATTTGGTTTAAGTTGCTTGCTAATGAATTTCTAGTAAAGGATTGGTGTTCTAATTAGGGTTTGTAGCATGGTTGATGGGTTAAAGTTAGTATTGTGGCCATATAGTGGGTTAGATCGGATATTTGTGCGATGTTGCGATCGCGATATCGTTAATTCGCGATGTTTGCATTGTTATCGGTATGCTAATTGCTTACTAGATTTTTATAAATATTAGGAGGTGATCTAATTACGATATATGGACGATAGCTATAGCATCTCATACGACTATTAGTGTGTGCGAATGCGGAGTTTTGTCTAGTCGGGTTTTAGTTTTGGCGGTTGCCCCGAAACGACGATTTTAGTTAAGGTTTTAGCGATTTTCGTGTGTTTTCCGCGCACCGAGTGCACGTTGTGATTAATTCATGAGCGTTGATCTTTTCATATGGCGACTTGCGTTGTTTCATGAGGTGAAATCTTATGTTATGTGTTGTGCAATTCTAGGATCGGTTGCGGAAATATCGGACGCGGCGCGCAAAGGCAAAGCGGTGGTTGGATCAGATTAGCGAGGCTTTTAGGTGAGTAGATGTATTCATCTATGGGGAATCGTCTGGATGGCGCAAGGCGCCCCATAGTTAGGATTACTTTATTACTTGCAACAATATGCATTGTTAGTTAGCTAATCCCCCTCATTCACATTGCATACCTTATTAGCTATTCGTCTGCTAGAATTGCGTGGATATCCATATATACATGTGTGATATCACTTCATAGGACACGTACACCATTACCATTGGATCCTGCTACACGCGCACTATTCATATGACACGCACGCCTTTGGTAATTGCCATGTCATGAGCACTGTAGAACCCGATTAGTTCAGTATCAACCCTTGCATCGTATATGTTGCATCGAATTGCATAGAATATATATATATATATACCTCACTTCATCATTATGCTATATAGGTTTCTAGCTATAAATCACATTGCATACCTATGACAGTATAAGCATTTATCATATACAACATGTTGGGTAGTATGATTTTCTTGAGGATTTCAGTATTGCTGCGATTTCTGGATTTTGGGGAAAACCGCAAGAATTTAACAAAAGCTTATTATCATCATTTTTAAAACAAAGTTGCGGTTTTCTCGTGATGTATGTGTCGTCCACCATGAGTTTTCATGTTTTCTGTTGGATTTCGAGACCCGATTCGAGGAGTGGATGAACCGTCTCGGGTACATGGTGGGCCCGGTATGGTACCCCGGGGCAAAAGATCGAGTTGTAGACGATGAGCCTGGCAGGGGAAGACTACCTACCGGTGATGTCTGGCGCGGCGGATATCTGGAGGATATCGACCGTTGTCATGAGATTTGATGATTTGGGCCGATCCGGACTGACGGAGCCCGATATATATTGAGACATTGATACAGTGAGACATTGAGACAGATATATTTCCATATTTGGTGTCGATGCTTGACACGGTTTTCAGATGATTTCATGAGGATACTTAGCTATTGCATGGATATTCTTTTTTTCTAAAAGTTAAGAATGCAGAGCTTATAGTATTTTAAAGCACTTAAAGATTTCATATTGATGTTGCATACATGTGCATACATACTAGTGGCATTACATCACATCTAGACATACATGTTATGACGCATTTGTGTGCATTCTTATAAGCCTTATTAGATGTTACTTGCTGCTCACGAGCTAGCAACTCACCCCCGTTGTGCCACAGTGTCTTGCAGGTCGGACCCGTCAGCCTTGCACCAGCGGGCTTATCTTATTATTGGCTTCTTTTGCTCAGACTCGCGACATTGCTCGTAGGTGGGTTGCGAGGACACTTTTATCTCTTTTGTATTACCATTGTATCTAGTATTCTCCTTCTACCACTTCTTATTTGTATATGCGACCTAGTGATGAGACTGAGAGATTTGTATATATGTGGTTTCTTTTAGGTCGAGCTCACTTGAGCCGACGTTGTGTTTTCTTATATTTTGCATTTCATTATGCTCTTTTTCTTGATATTACATATATATTGCATGTGGTTGTGATCCGTCTTGGGCGAAGAGCTAGCTCCCGCTTGGGGATGCCATTTTGTTATTACAGGTTTATATATCTTGTTGTACCCATTTTGGGGGATAGTATTTACAAAGGAGACTCTGCCGAAATTTTCGGAAATTTTTGATGTTTTTAAAAAGGGTTCAATGCAACTTAATTGATTTCAAAGTCGTTTTCATGAAAGGTTTCCTTCACTCTTTTGGATTTTGGTTTAGATTTTTCTGGGCTTTGGTCGACTTAGGTTACGTTACGCCTTTAGACGTCTCGTAATCTAGGTGCCAGTCATGTTCCGTACTTTCGGGTCATGACAATTTCGTTTATGATGCTATATATAATATGTAGGTACCCCATGTGGACTTCGAGACGACGAGGATGAGCGTGGCGTCATCGACTCCAGAAAGCGCAGATCAGGTGAGTAGACTATGTCTACGGGGGAAGTCGGGTGGATAGCGTATAGCACCCCCGCAAAGTTGTGAGAAATGATGGGATATGATATATACATTTTTATGTATTAGGGTGTGATATGAGCCGTAGCAAGAAAGCTTTAGGAGATTAGGGGTTAGTATTAACAAGTATGGATGAAAAGACTCTAGTCGATTTCTTAGTCCCGAAACCCTAGGGTAAAGATTTTCATACATGCACATACACATACTCGCATACTTTTACTTCCTTGTGCGTATTGGGGACATATTTATATTTGTATTCATATGCTCAGATGACGAGAATGTTATATGATACTTGGGAATGAGTCGATCTGATCGAGCATGATGCCGTGAGATATTTAATGCGTGACCGAGATATGTCATGATGTTATAGCGGGTCCTTGGACGACGATACTATGTTGATGATATATTTATAATAGTTGACATGTGATCGAGATATGAAATAAGATATGTTAAGATATTTATAATGGATCGCTTGGGCGATGTATACTCCTATATGATGATAGGTGTTAATGACATCGGATTGTATAAGGCTGTAGATCAGTAGCCAGATCATGATTATGTTGATGATATTAGTATTGTACTAAACTTAGATCAGTACCCCCTGTTCACGATATGTGATGATAAGGATATCAGATGAGTAATGAGATAAATGTTATATTTGACCCGTACCCAGATTTGGGATGCCGTACGATAGATTTACCGTACGAGAGATAGTTATAGGGATAGATCCGCACTCTTGACTCGAGGATGTCATATATATTTATATATATATATATATATATTGTATCGTACGTGATACTATTACTATTGAGGCGAGATCACCGACTACTAGATATATATATAGATCGACTCAGACTTAGGCGGATTCCCTTACCTTTTGACCGGGCTCGAGTCATACTTGTTTTCAAAAGTGGAGAATTGTGAGTATTTTAAATACCAAAAGGTATGACTCGTATTTTGGGTAGGTTTATCTTTCAGTGTTGCTATTATCATATGCTTTCTGTATATTCATGATGTTTCATCGCATTGAATGCTTATACATGTGTTATCTGTAATTATTATGAAACTATGCTGTCAGGACACCAGTACCATTACCGATGATGCGTATGCTCCATATACACTTGCTTTCCGGCTCACATACATCATCATCGGTAATTGCCATGTCACGTACACTTTAGAAAATACTATTTATTGACATAACTTGCTAGCGGATAGTTGCAACGTGTTATAACTTCATATGCTAGTTTAACTATTGCATTCATTGCATGATAGCAGTTGCATTCATATATACTCATTGGTCATGCAGCATTACGGAGATTTATGTCGATATTCACTGTTTACTTACGCTTGATTCTTGAATTTCGGATTCTATGAGATTTCTGGATTTGGGGGAAAACCGCAAAAATATATATAAACTTCTCTCTCTCCCCCTCTTTTTTAAAAAAATGCAAGTTGCGGTTTTCTCATGATGGATGAGTCATCCACCATGAGTTTTCATGATTGCTGTTGGATTTCGGGACCCGTTGCGAGGAGTGGATGAACAGTCTCGGGTACATGGTGGGCCCGGTAAGGTACCCCGGGGCAATAAGCTCGAATTGTAGACGATGAGCCTGGCAGGGGAGCACTACCTACCGGTGATTTTACCTGGCGCGTCGGATATCCGGAGGATATCGTTCGTGGTCGTGTGATTTATGATACGGACCGATCCGGACGGACGGAGCCCGAGGTATTGAGACTTTGAGATGTTGAGATTTGGTGATACAGGCCAGTCCGGATAGCCGGAGCCAGAGATATTGAGATATTGAGATTTATGTTTTGTGTCGATACTTGACACGGATTTTATGTTGATTTCATTGATGATATCTCGATTTATATACATACAGAAATCTCATTAAATAAAGAAAAACAGTTCTTTGATTCATGATATACTTTGTTCTCATTAGATGCATCTACACATCATATTAGTGATATATTGCTACCTGACATTTGTACATCATATTAGTGATATGTTGTTACCTGAGGCACTGACACGAGTTCTTGGTATTACACTATATGGATATATGTTTACCCTTACCATTATTTTATGATTCAGGTCTTATTATTATTATTTGAGGATATTACTGATCGTATGACCTAGGATTGCGTTATACATGCGATTTCTACTCGTAGATGTTTTCTACTCACGAGTTGGCAGCTCACCCCCGTTGTGCCACAGTTTCTTGCAGGTTTTGCCGCACAGGTTTCGTTGCGGTTTTGCTGGCACACTGTTCCTTCTGGGTGATTGCTTTGGTAGGTGGGTTCTTTTGCATCAGGACCACCATTGTATATTTGTTATTTCAGTTGTATCTAGTAAAACTCCATCAACCAGACTTGTATATTTGATAGACATAGAAGACCAGTGTTTATTCTTTCGACCTTAGAGTCGTGCATTGTATTATTATGGGTTTTCTTGATGTTTTGAGTTTCCTTTTGAGTTTTGATCCTTGCCCTTCGGCGTTGTATATTATATTGTTTGCGTGGTTGTGACCGTTGATTGACGAAGAGCTAGCTCCTGCTTGGGGATGCCTTTATTCATTATATATATTTTATCAGGTTTTGTACCCGTTTGGGGTCTGTTTTTACAAAGGAAACTCTGCCGAAATTTTTACCAAATACTTGAGATTTTAAAAATGCATATTTCGGCCTATGTTGCTAAAACTACTTGCTTTAAATTGGTTTTCCTTCACTCTACTGCTTTACTTGGTTTGGATTTCTGGGTTTTGGCATACTTAGATTACATACGTCTCGAGACGTTTTGTAGTTTAAGTGCCGGTCGTGTTCCGTACTTTTCGGGTCGTGACATCATCCCGGACCTTTTGACCCGCTTCCCTTATTAACTTGTTCATCTGTTCTTCAAACGACAGACTTGGCATTTTTATGGCGGGACCTTGTTTTGGTTCAGGGTTAGCGTCTTTTAACAGAACATCTTCTTCTTCGTCAAAGTCATGTATGACATAGCAGCCATGGAATCGTTCCCGTTTTTTTGATTGAACATATCCAAGCCCGATCGTTTCCATTCTCCCGTTGGGTAATTTTTGCTGAGTTCCGGGGACGTCCCAGTTCCTGTTGTAGAACTGAGCTTGTCGAGCAGTCTGTTTGAAAGGTATGCCTTAGCGCCTCAACAGCCTTCTTAATCCTTCTGTGTAGTATCTGGGCAGACGGATGGGCTGGAGCCTGTCAAGTGTCGAATCGGCACCATGCCAAACTTCTTTCTCCACTTTGGTTTCCGTTGATCAATAAAAGAGGATCGTCTTTTCATCTCTTCGCCAGGGAGGGACGTAGAATGTCTGCAGTTCCTGCACATTATAGGTATTAAGTGTGTTGAGCTCTTTGTAATGCTCTTGCGGAACCATGAAAATTTGCAAACTCCGATCATCGCCAGCGAAGGCTTGTATTGATGGCCGAACGGAAAATACGGCATTGACCTAATCTTCCGAGTCGCTGCCGAAGATCAACATATGTGTGGACAGTCCCGGCTTGTTGCATTGGGGCAGCCCTTAATAAACTATTTCTTCTTCTTCCTCAGTGTCACTCCCGAAGAATGGAATAGTGGTAATAGCTTTGTTCTTCGATTTGTGGCATCTTTCCGTGTCTTCGAAATCTGGTAAGAAGTATTTTGCATCTTCGTACTTTCGGAATTCATTCACGGAAAATGGGTTCAACTCCCCCGTCACAGTATATTCGAGACCATCCTTGAAATACTTCATACACTAATGTTGTGTAGAAGGGATGATGTTGTACTCGTGTAACCAAGGCTTGCCGAGCAAAGCGTTGGAACATGTCTTAGCATCAATGACATGAAATTTGATATCAGTGACGAGCAGCCCACAGCGTAATGTTAGTATCAATGACCCGAGCGTTCGTGACGACTGGGAGTCAAACCTGGAGATGCTGATTTTATCACGAGCGAGGTGCTGAATGCTCATGCAGATTTCCTTCAACACTCTTACATTGAGGAGGTTGACGAAGGACCCATTGTCAACCAGGATTTTGCCTATCTTGATATCATGACAGTATCCGGAGACATAAAGGGGACGGTTATGCTCGCACGTCCCGAGGAGGAGATCCTCGTCGCTGAAGGTGATATCGGCCGTGTGCACTTCTTCCAGCTCGTCCTTCATCTTTTCTTTGGCGAGGAAATCTTGGAATTGCTCGAGCTCTTGTAATGCCTTGATCAAGGAATCTCTCGCCTCTTTGGATAACAGAAGGGCGTCGAGAATGCTTAGCTGTGAGGGTATCCTCCTCAGATTTTCCAGAACGTTGTAATCCACCTTACTTTTCTTAGGCGGATCCTTGGCCGTCAGCTCTTCGACGGCTTGGTCATCGAGGATGATATCCTCAGGGACCTTTTCTTTTCCCTTATCCTCTTTGTTCGACCCCTTGTTCACGGGTTCGAGATTCTTTTCAGTTAATGTGCGATTGCACAACTAAATGTTCTCGCAGCTCTTCGATCCTTCTTCTTTTCCCGAGGTGGATTCTTTAAAGAGAGAGCTAAGAGTCATTTCTTCGTCAGAGTCGCTCCCGAATGTGAGAACTTGCGATACCCCATAGTCAACCATATGACAGTTGCTGGCAGTTCTTTTGCGCTCCTCGGTCATATTTCTTTGTTCCCGACAAGTTTTGCATTTCATCCTCTTGAAATGTTGTCGGTGAGCAACATATCCCAGCCACCAGCTTTTAAAAGCGTTGCACTCTTCGGTGGGGTGCGCAATCTTTCGATGATATAAGCAGTAGCTAGGATGCATATCCTCTTTCATCAGGAGTGTTTCCTTCGGAGGATAGCAGCTTCATTCCCATCGATATAGCTTTGGCGAACCACTTCCTTGTCTTGAACCTGCTTTTATTTGCGGCGGATGTACTTTGATCTGGTAGGAGTGTTTTAACCCTTTCATCCAGTCGCCGGCGTTTGGTCTTTTCAAATATGGCCATCTCGTGCTGTCGATCATCTTTGCTTTTCAAAAAAGCTTTGTTTAGGAACGCATTATTCATTTCGTCCGATGGTCGTAGAAGTTCCGGCTCAGGATCTGACCCCAGTTTCTCTGCGTAAGGAGCTTCTTCATCGTCTATCGACGAATGAGAGATCACACGATAGCTTGCCACATAATCTTCAGGCTCATCCGACGAGTCTTCTCCATTGTCATCATCTCCGTCCTCAAGGACGTGGCTGAGAAATTCTTGGAGTGTGACTGGGGTCCGCGCTTTCTGGTTATATTCTTCCAGCGCGTCGATATATTTTTACAGGTCCGTGCGCTTGTCATTAAGCTTCACGGGCTTTTTGGTCTTCTTCTTCTTCTTCTTCGAAGACTTCGACGTCTGGGTGTGAGCGCTTTGACTATCACTACCAATTTTTGGAGTTGGGCGCAGTTTTAGCATTCCCTCGATGATCTCGGGCTCCGGTGGATTTTTCTACCTGATTGCCGGGCATGTTTGGAGATCCTTCAGCATTCTTTTAGTCTTGGCTGAAAGAACGATCACCCATGGAGCTTCTTCTACAAAAGAGCATGATGCCCCCAGTGTGTCCATCCTTTTAAGAGCGTGCGGCTGCGGCGGGCTTACTTTCCAATTCTCGGACAGTGCAAACTTGCCCTGTTGGTATTGGTCTTCGATCCAGCCTTTAAAGACGAAGCAATTTTCAATTGGATGGCCTATTGTTTGGTGATAGAGGCAATAATTAGGATTATTAGCCTCACCAGGTTGCAATGGGCATTTTGGACTCGGCAAATTAATGAGCCTGTTGCGCACCGCCAACTAGAACAATCTCCTCGTTTTGTCCCGGGGAAACGAATAAGGGCGCTTTATTTTCTCATTATAGAATCGCCGTCTCTCGTCTAGGCGATCAGTTAATTTTGGACCGCTGGGTTGCTGTTGAGCATTGGCGATGAAGGTCGCTTTCCTTTTCCCTTTTTCATTCCGCGGCTCCGGCTTCGAAGAGGAAGGCCTGTGGCCCATCTAGTCCATTTGGGCCAGCTTATCAATCAAGGACCGGAAAGTGGTTGGCTTGAAAAACATCATGAATTGGAAGATGGTCACTTGAGGGTCGAGAGTACCCATAAACATGCCTACCGCAGGCGCTTCTTCGATGCGCTGCTCGCACTTCGATCATAAGTTCCACCAATGTATTGCATATTGAACCCATGTTTCGCCTCACTTTACCCTGGCGTTAATCAATGCGATGATCGGGGTGCGCTTGCGAATCTCTGTGTAAACAGCAGCTCCATCTCCGTAAATGTCTTGATAGAGTCATTTGGAAGTTCAGAATACCACTCGAACGCCGTCTCCGACAAGCTGCCAACAAATTGGTGGAGCAGAAGTTTATCATCACCTCCAGTGTTGCCGCATAAGATTTTGAATTGAGCGACGTGCTGATGCGGATTTCCCGTCCCCTTATATACATGGAATTTAGGGATCATATATCCTGGCGGATTGTAACATTTCAGAAAAATAAAATATTATTTGTGGGAATTTTTATTATTTAATAATATTATATTGAATATTTTAATAAGGCGGTATAATTAAATACCGATAAATTGGAAAAAATTTGGAAAATTATGGAAATTACTGAAAAGAGGGTGCTTTGTGAAATTTATGCAAATTATGAAATTCTATGATTTATTTTGCGCCATTTTAGCGCTAATCGCGATTAAATATCGCTAATCGAGTATTAAGCGTGTTTTGTGCACATGACATGCACCAAGTTATTTTAGCACTTGTTACATTTTATTATAGACTTTTCTTCATTCATCATGCATGGTTATTGACCTTAGAAAAGAAAAAAAAAAAAGAAAAGTCAAAAGGAGACACAATAATGACATGAGGGATGGGCATGAGAGAGAGAGAGAGTGAGGGGTCAACCAAGCATGGCTCTCATTTGTTTTCATTCATCTTTCATCCCCTTCATCTTTTCCTCTCCTCCGTCACTCCCATGGTAGTACCTCCTCCCTCCCCCTCTTCAAATCCCCAAAACTTCATCAAAAACTACTCCAATGTCCCTCCCCACTTCACAAAATTTGTGCACAAGCCCTCAAGCTACACTTTGGACCAAGAAAGTTTGCTTTTTTGCGCTGTAGAGGATTCATGAGTGTCAAATGAGGTAATCCCTTCACAATTAGTGTAGTATTTCATTTGCTTATGCATCTATTCAAGTTTAAAATCGATTTGGCGAAGTTTAGTGGACTTTGGATATCCCTAGAGAGGGTTAGGGTTAATTTGAGTTGTGTTAGTGTTATAAAGCCCTAGTAGTGACCTTGAACCCCCCAATTTGTCCAAAACTTGAAAACCAAAATACGGAAAAAAAAACAGTAACTTTTCAAGTCGGTTTGTGAACTATTAGGGTGTGCAGGGGAATCAGGGATGACCTGGGATAATTACGAGATAAGCAAACAACCCCTGTAGACTTGAATTGACCCCAGAAACCCCCTGTAGCAAGACGAACCCCATGGGAGCACCCAGGGCCGGCGGGCTCGGATTTCATAGGAGAGGGCTCGGCCACTTAGTGGGGGTAGGTGCCCAAGTTGCCTCCATAGCTCATATACACCTTATATATCACCCTAGTGTTATTTGTGCACCTTGTTTTAACCTTATACAAAATCTGGGACCACTTCCTTGAGTTGCTGTTTCGATTCGAGTTATGGTTTTGCGTATTTTAAATTCTGGATTTTAGTGTTTGTGTTTTATCTCGATCACTTGACGTTTGTGCGTCTATATCGAGTGATATCGGGTTGTTTTGCGAGAACCAACCATAGGTTTTGACCTATGTGAGTTTCGTGCGTCGTTTTGGTTTTGAATTGGATTTTAATGTGGCACGATACGTTATGATGTGAAGGTACCCTCACGAAGACTTCGAGACGACAAGCAAGCGCGTGGCGACATCGACATCGGCAAGCAAAGGTGAGTAGATTATATCTACGGGGAAAGTCGGGTGGATGGCGTATAGCACCCCCGCAATGTCGTATGAAATGATATAGATTTACTTTGATGTGTTATTGAGAGATATGAACACTTAGCAAGAAAAGCTTTAGGAGATCATGGGTTAGTGTTAGCGAGAATTGAAGGAAGGATATAGTTGGTTTCTTAGTCGTGAAACCTAGAGTAAGGTTGTACACATACATATATACACACGGGATTTGGTTTTGGGTGTATACGTCATATGTATATATATAGGTTTATGTGGATGTTTTGGTGTGTGTGTGTGTGTTTGTGTGTACATACACGTATACACGGATGTTGTGGATAGTATATGATATTGGAGGCGAGTCGATATGATCGAGCATGATGCCATGAGATGTGATATGTATTTGGGTCATGATATGAGATGCGGCATGATATTATAGTGGATCGTTGGGTGATATGATTTCATTCACATGAGGACATATGTATGATGATATTGGTATCAGTTTGTACTAGACTTTAGATCAGTACCCCCCTCCCGCGCTCATGATATGTGATGATGATACCATAAGGATGTTGCGTTATATGTGATAGTTCATGATATGTGATGATGATACCATAGGGATGTTGTGTTATATGTGATATGTGATGATGATACCATAAGAATGTTGTGTTATATGTGATAGTTCATGATATGTGATGATGATACCATAGAGATGTTGTGTTATATGTGATAGTTCATGATAAGTGATGATGATACCATAAGGATGTTGTGTTATATGTGATCGTTCATGATATGTGATGATGATACCAGAGGGATGTTGTGTTATATGTGATAGTTCATGATATGTGATGATGATACCATATGGATGTTGTGTTATATTTGATATTTGACCCATACCTAAATTTGGGATGCCGTACTATAGATTTACTGTACAAGATATGATTATGATGTTAGATCCGCACTCTTGACTCGAGGATGTCATAATATATATATTATATCGTACGTGATACTATGGAGGTGAGATCACCGACTACTAGAAATATATAGATCAACTCAGACTTAAGTGGATTTCCTTACCCTTTTGACTGGGCTCGAGTCATACTAGTTTTCAAAAGTGGATGATTATGAGTATTTTAAATGCCAAATTGTATGACTCGTACATTGGGTAGGTTTATTCTTTAGTGTTACTGTTATCATATCGCTTTCTGTATATTCATGATGTTTCATCGCATTGCATGCTTATACATATGTTATCTGTAATTATTATGAAACCCTGCTGTCAGGACACCAGCACTATTTCCGATGATGCGTATGCTCCACATACACTTGCTTGCCGGCCCACACACATCTTCATCGGTAATTGCCATGTCACATACACTTTAGAAAATACTATTTCATTGACATAACTTGCTAGCTGGTAGTTGCTATATGTTATAGCTCTCATATGCTAGTTTAATTATTTCATGATATCAGATGCATCCATATATTTATTGGTTATGCAGTATTATGAAGATTTATGCCGGTTTTCATTATTATTAACATGGTGACTTGATGTCTTCGGATTCTTCTTGATATTTTCTGGATTTGGAAACCGCATGTGAAAGTTTTGTTAACTGATGAATTATTTTAAAGAGAAAAATGCGGTTTTCCTTGATATGTTGAGTATTGTCCACCATGGTGTTTTCTCAGTTCTGAGATGTTTTTAAGACCCGATTCGAGGAGTTAGATGAACCGTCTCGGGTACATGGTGGGCCCGGTATGGTACCCCGGGGCAAGAAGCTCGAGTTGTAGACGATGAGCCCGGCAAGGGCAGACTGTCTACCGGTGATTTTACCTAGCGCGGCGGATATCCGGAGGATACCGTTCGTGGTCGTGTGATTGATGATACAGGACAGTCCGGATAGCCAAAGCCTGAGATATTAATGTATTGAGATTTGAGACACTGAGATTTTGAGATTGATGATACAGGCCAGTCCGGATAGCCAGAGCCTAAGATATTGAGATTTGAGACACTGAGATTTTAAGATTGATGATACAGGCCAGTCCGGATAGCTGGAGCCTGAGGTATTGAGATACTGAGATTTATGTTTTGTGTCGATGCTGGACACTGTTTTATCTGTCGATTTCATTGATGATATGCGATTTATATACAAACATAAATCTCATTAAATAAAGAAAACAGTTGTCTCATTCACGATGTATTCTGTGTCATTTGTAATGCATTCATACATTTTATATCTGATATGTTGCTATCTGAGGTACTGACACAGCATGTAGTATTTCACTTATACATAGATGGACCAGGATATTTATTTGAGGATATTACTGGATATGACCTAAGATAGCGTCATGCATGCGATTTCTACTCGTAGATGGTTTCTACTCACGAGTTGGCAACTCACCCCCGTTGTGCCACAGTTTCTTTCAGGTTTTGCCGTACAGGTTTCGTTGCGGTTTTGCTGGCACACTGTTCCTTCTGGGTGATTGCTTTGATAGGTGGGTTCTTTTGCATCAGGACCACCATTGTATAATTGTTATTTTAGTTGTATCTAGTAAAACTCCATCAACCAGACTTGTATAATTGATAGAGATAGAAGACCGGTGTATATTATTCGATCTTAGAGTCGCGCGTTGTATTATTATGGTTTTCTTGATAATTTTGAGTTTCCTTTTGAGCTTTGATTCTCGCCCTTAGCGTTGTATATTATATTGAATTGGGTGGTTTTGTCCATCGATTGATGAACAGCTAGCTTGGGGATGCCTTTATTCATTATACATGCCTTATCAGGTTTTGTACCCGTTTGGGGCATGAATTTACAAAGGAAACTCTGCCGAAATTTTCAGAAAAGACTTGACATTTTTAAAATGCATACCTCGGCTTATGTTGTTAAAATTCTTGCTTTAAAGTTGGTTTTTCCTTCACTCTACTGCTTTACTGTGTTTTGATTTCTGGGTTTTGGCTTACTTAGATTACTTACGCCTTGAGACGTTTCGTAATTTAAGTGACAGTCACGCTCGATACTTTTTGGGTCATGACAAAGTTGGTATCAAAGCATTAGGTTTTACCTTCAGAGTGTAGGATGACCCTTGGTTGATGGAGTAGGTTGCTTGAGTAGAGTGACGTACCGTACGTATGTTCCGCGGCATACTTACGATACGCTACTCCACTTAAGAAGCTTTAGGATGTATATTTCTTTGCACAGTATTATCTTCATTCTTATGATCTATCCTCATCAGTACCAGTTATGGTTTTGTTACCACGGTTGTACGGGCACAGAGAGCTACGGCTAGAGTTGCGGTCAGCATGAGCTCGTCACGGACGAGGACTGACCAGGGCATGATTCCAGAGACATACGATTGCATAGACGTATCGTTTAATTGTGTTTTCGCGCCATTAGCGTTGATGGAACGTTGTTACGAGATTTCTCGGACGTGCAAATCAGCACCAGAGGATAGGGCCCCTGCTAGAGGCCAGCCAGATTGTGATGACCGTCAGTGCACAGATTATTGATGATTGAGGCACTGTTCATAGTATGGACGAATGAGCCAGTTGTTGCAGCGAATGATGAGATATCGCCCCAGATGTTTGGAGCTAATTCCGTACGAATTGTACTTAGAGATATGACAGAAGATCGCTAGTCACCCGAGGATGAATGACTAGGATATGTGGTTCGTTCGCTTACCCCGATGCGAGGTCATCAGATTGATTGATTCCAGCTAGAAACGACTTCACGCTGATACGTTGAGAGTCGATATAGACGATCGAATGTCAGGAATCCACTTTCAAGTATAAAGTGTTCGGAAGACAGTGCAAGTAATTCTACGGACCCTCTAGAAGAATGAAACCCTAACTCGACATAATGACCATGGAACACCGGTGAACCTTAGGGTTTGCGGCAGTTCAGCGGTGCCATTAGTGAGGCTTGGGTTTACCTTTCTACATTTGGTCCATAGGTGCTGTGACATATATTCGATACTATTAAACTGTACCCAAGATGTTGAGCTCTTGGGGGATTATGGGACTTGACGAATCGATCGAAAGGTTCGACTTCATTCGGATATCATGTGAGGGGATGCATTGCTTGGGAGACTCCAGATACGAGTATAGCCGTTGGAGCGTTGTTCATGCAGCCACGAAGAGGCGAGTCCGAAGCAGTCAACATTAGAGAAGTAGAGTAAGAGGTTCGTATGAGATCTTGATGAGATGACGTTCCACTCCGCCGACATCAGAGTTGTGATACGCATGCAGGGGCGTTGTATATGGATATATCTTCCAGAAGGAGTCGCGATGAGTATGCAGCCGTTCCGGAACCAGAAACAGATATAATAAAGGGTGATAACATCTGGACAGTTCGACAGAGACAAGATTTGAGAGAGACCTCGACAGGACCTTTCTGGAAATACTATACGAGAAGACTTGGACCCAGGATCAGTTATATTGCACACGCCCAGCAGGCCAGAGTTCAGCATCGTTGACGAGACATGTTATAAGTGACCATAAAAGTTGGCCAGAGATCTTTAGAGGACGTGCCAGAGCGGACTACTTCCATTATCATTTCCATATTGGACCGTTGAGCCGGGGAGCTATGTACTTAGCAATTCACAGTAAAAGACGAGAGCCTAAGGGCACCAGACGACAGGCCATGATCAGGAGGCAAGTAGATATCTTGCTCTGCTAGCATTGGATGCACCAACACCTTCTCGACCTTGAAGGAAGGACATATCAACGACAGTATTTACGATTGGTGATTTCATGAGTTGACTATCACGTATCAGTCACTTTGGATTTCGGCATTTTGGGTGATTTATTACATGATTGAGTTTTGATGACCGAGTTTCATGATATTTTCTTTTGTGCACCATAGTTGCACCTACTGGGTATTTACGTTTTTGTGCATAGTTATTGCACTTGAGATATGTTTTTATACACCGTTGTGTTGATTGATGAGTTGTGCGTATTTATTGCACTTGATGATTGATTTTGTGCCTTGGCGGTACATGTTTACGATTTCATCGATTGCATACAGCTGATTTGATTTTTTTACAGGTGGTATGCACTCGATTTGGTTTTTGCACTCGGTATAGCTTACATGTGCTTGCAGTGCGTGGATACGTGTTTTGTGCATGTAGTTGCACGTGTTTATGATTTTATACACCTTGACACACTCGGTGTTGCTTGTTATACGCATTTGAGTTATGGATGCACTGTATTTGGTATTTCGTGCACTGGATGCACTGTATTTGGTATTTTGTGCACAGGATGCACTGTATTTGGTATTTCGTGCACTGGATGCACCATATGTGATGTTCCGTGCACTTGATGCACCAGATTTGTATTTTTGTGCATTGTCGCACTAGACTTGCATTTCGTGCATTTATTGCACCAGGCGGGTATTTCGTGCATCAGTTGCACTAGATTATACTCAGTACCTTGGTTGCACTTAATTTATGCCTTTGAGCATTCGTTTTACCAAATTTGTGTTTTCTACCGTGTTGGTACTTATTGTTCGTTTTTGTGCATGTTACCGCACTAGACGCTTTTTTTTACGGACCTGACACACTTGGGTTGGATTTTGCGCATATTAGGCGCTTGATTATGGATTTTGTGCGCATCGAATGCACTCGAGTGAGATTTTACGTGTGCGTGTTGGATGCCCTTGGTTTAGATTTTTAATCGTGCATGTGGGATGCACTTGATTTCGATTTTCATTCGTGCCTGTTGGATGCACTTGATTTAGATTTTATCCATGCATATTGGATGCGATTTCATTCGTGCGGGACAGATGCATTTGATTTGGATTTTCACGCATGTTAAGCGTATGATATGAGGTTTGGTTTTGTGCACACCGGGTGCACTCGGTTGGGGTTTTCATTTATGCATGTTAGTTGTACTGGATTGAGATTTTATGCACCCAGTTGCACTCGACATCGATTTGATGTCATTCGAGATGTGGATTTTGATTTCATGCCTAGGGTATGTATGAGATTTGACTTGTACTTTCGGTGTAGTTTCCATGCACTTTTAGTATTTTGATTCGATTTTGGGCGCGCTGATGCATATGGTTGTGAGATTTTATACCGTGGTATACCTGTTTGGATTGAGGTCTATTATATACCGTCGATTTCGATTATGATATTTGATAGTGTTTCTGTGCACTTTATGCTCTTGATTTGGGATTCTTCCGCATATTTGGCGCGCGTGATGCGATTTGGTGCACGCCAGATGCACTAAATCGAGATTTTTCGTGCATATCAGATGCACCTGACTTTGCTGTCAGGCACATACGTTGCCTCTGACAGGTGTTTCGTGCACACCCGTTGCACTTAGATATTGTTTCTATGCACATGTATGGCATATTCATGGATTTTGATTTCCGTGCGCACCAGACGCACGTAGCTTTCATATGCACATTTTGGGATTGAGTTCTTATGGAGCAGTACGTTTTATGATATTTGTTGTTTGTTTTCTTACTGAGCAGGACTAGTCAGAAGACAGTACCTGGATATATTTTGCATGCATTAAGAGTTATCGAAGGGATTTCCAAACAGGGAGCTATAGTCTCAGTATTTAGCTACGTGTCTGATACGACACGAAACGTTTAGAACAAGGGAACCCTTCTAAATTATTTTCAAATGGCGGGACGTACATATTAAACAAAGGATAAGTATATATATAGTTATTTTCTTTCAATAGACGTCCGCCACTGTGCAGTGATACGCACATTGCGAAGAGAATTGAAAGGTTTGGCATGCATTTCTTTAGATGTTTCGATGATATTTACATATATAGTTTTGAGTATATCATATTGATTTCGTAGTGGATTTGACATTTGTGTCTTCACCATGACTCCGATCATTGCGGGATGCTTGACGGAGTTTTGATTTGGAGTTATCTGTTCATTGTTCATGCGCATGCATTGCGCTATGATGCGTTTTATGTATTGATGATTTCGGAGCCCCGACGACTTGGACTTTTACTGAATTGTTTTAGTATTTGAGCGTTTGAGGGGTTAAAATTTAAATTCGGGGACCGAATTTCTTTAAAGGGGAAAAATTGAAACATTTCATAAAAATAAAATATTATTTTTGGGAATTTTTATTATTTAATATTATTATATTGAATATATTAATAAGGCGGTATAATTAAATACCGATAAATTGGGGAAAATTTGGAAAATTATAGAAATTACTCAAAAGATGGTGCTTTGTGTAATTTATGCAAATTATCAAATTCTATTATTTATTTTGCACCATTTTAGCGCTAATCGCGATTAAATATCGCTAATCGCGCATTAAGCGTGTTTTGTGCACATGACATGCACCAAGTTATTTTAACACTTGTTACATTTTATTATGGTCTTTTCTTCATTTATCATGCATGGTTGTTGACCTTAGAAAAGAAAAAAAAGAAAAGTCAAAAGGGGACACAATAATGACATGAGAGATGGGCATGAGAGAGAGGGTGAGGGTGAGGGGTCAACCAAGCATGGCACTTATTTGTTTTCATTCATCTTTCATCCCCTTCATATTTTCCTCTCCTCCCTCACTCCCATGGCAGTACCTCCTCCCTCCCCCTCTTCAAAACCCCAAAACATCATCAAAAACTACTCCAAAGTCCCTCCCCACTTCACAAAATTTGTGCACAAGCCCTCAAGCTATACTTTGGACCAAGAAAGTTTGCTTTTTGGCGCTGTAGAGGATTCATGAGTGTCAAATGAGGTAATCCCTTCACAATTAGTGTAGTATTTCATTTGCTTATGCATCTATTCAAGTTCAAAATCTATTTGGCGAAGTTTAGTGGACTTTGGATATCCCTAGAGAGGGTTAGGGTTAATTTGAGTTTTGTTAGTGTAATAAAGCCCTAATAGTGACCTTGAACCCCCCCAATTTGTCCAAAACCCAGACCTAACAAAACCTAAAAACCAAAATACGGAAAAAAAAAACAGTAACTTTTAATGTTGGTTTGTGAACAATTAGGGTGTGCAGGGGAATCTGGGATAACCTGGGATAATTACGAGATAAGCAAACAACCCCTGTAGACTTGAATTGACCCTAGAAACCTCCTGTAGCAAGACGAACCCCATGGGAGCACCCAGGGCCGGCGAGCTCGGATTTCATGGGAGAGGGCTCGGCCACTTGGTGGGGGTAGGTGCCCAGGTTGCCTCCATAGCTCATATACACCCTATATATCACCCAAGTGTTGTTTATGCATCTTGTTTTCACCTTATACAAAATCTAGGACCACTTCCTTGAGTTGTTGTTTTGATTCGAGTTATGGTTTTGCTTATTTTAAATTCTGAATTTTAGTGTTTATGTTTTATCTCGATCACTTGACGTTTGTACGTCTATATCGAGTGATATCGGGTTGTTTTGCGAGAGCCAACCATAGGTTTTGACCTATGTGAGTTTCGTGCGTCGTTTTGGTTTTGAATTGGATTTTAATGCGGCACGATACATTATGATGTGTAGGTAACCTCACGAAGACTTCGAGACGACAAGCAAGCGCGTGGCGACATCGACATCGGCAAGCAAAGGTGAGTAGATTATATCTACGGGGGAAGTCGGGTGGATGGCGTATAGCCCTCCCGTAATGTCGAAAAAAATGATATAGATTTACTTTGATGTGTTATTGAGAGATATGAACACTTAGCAAGAAAAGCTTTAGGAGATCATGGGTTAGTGTTAGCGAGAATTGAAGGAAGGAAATAGTTGGTTTCTTAGTCATGAAACCTAGAGTAAGGTTGTACACATACATATATACACACGGAATTTGGTTTTGGGTGTATACGTCATATGTATATATATAGGTTTATGTGGATGTTTTCGTGTGTGTGTGTGTATACATACACGTATACACGGATGTTGAGGATAGTATATGATATTGGAGGCGAGTCGATATGATCGGGCATGATGCCGTGAGTTGTGATATGTATTTAGGTCATGATATGAGTTGTGGCAGGATATTATAGTGGATCGTTGGGTGATGTGATTTCATTCACATGAGAACATATGTCTGATGATATTGGTATCAGTTTGTACTAGACTTTAGGTCAGTACCCCCCCCCAAGTTCATGATATGTAATGATGATACCATAAGGATGTTGTGTTATATGTGATAGTTCATGATATGTGATGATGATACCATAAGGATGTTGTGTTATATGTGATTGTTCATGATTTGTGATGTCACGACCCGAAAGGTACGGAAGGTGACTGGCACTTAAATTACGAAATGTCTCAAGGCGTACGTAATCTAAGTAAGCCAAAGCCCAGAAATCAAAACCATTTAAGCAATAGAGTGAAAGAAAACCATATAAGTCGCATCAAAATCTTTTAAAGAACAACATCACATTTTTCTGAAAATTTCGGCAGAGTGTTCTTTGTAAAAACTGGCCCCTAAACGGGTACAAAACAGGAATATAAATAACATGACATAAGGCATCCCCAAGCGGGAGCTAGCTCTTCGCCGAAGCGGACTCAAATCCCGCGCAATATAAATCAGCAATATGCAAAATAAGTAATAGGGGCACAAGTAATAACATCATGTCGGCTCAAGTGAGCTCGACCGCAAAATGCAACATAAAAGTCCATAAATCTCACTGCCTCGTCTCTAGGTCAATAAACATCAATACAATAACAGGTACAGTAGATACAGTAGATGGAGTACTCTAGATACAATGAATATACAAGTTGGAAACCAAAATGATATCACAACCCACCTACGAGCAAAAGCCTCAGGTCCAGGCAAAAGGAGAAAAAGGAGCAACTGCGTCCACCGCTACAGTGCTGACGGAGCGGACCTGCAAAAAGGCTATGGCATAACGGGGTGAGTTGCCAACTCGTGAGTAATAAATAACATCTATAGAGGCTATCGTAAGCATGCACGCAAGTGTCATAACATCAACAATACTGATATGGCATGATGTACTAGCAGGTATGTATGCAACATGAATCAACTCGTTATCAGAATATGTTGATATAGAAAATAAATATTTTCTTCTTAGAACACTCTTTTGAAATATCAGCATAATATCAATAGAATCAACATAAATCCGTGTCCAGCATCGACACCTCAAACAACTATCTCAAATCTCATGTATCCATATCACAGTATCTCAGGCCCCAGCCGTTCGGCTGGCCCATCTCAGAGTATCAATATCTCAGCATCTCATGGCCACGGTCGGTATCCTTTAGATATCCGCCGCACCAAAAATCACCGGTAGGTAGTCTGCCCCAGTCAGGCTCATCGTCTACACCTCGATCTTCTTGCCCCGGGGTACCTTACCGGGCCCAACATGTACCCGAGACGGTTCATCCAACTCCTCGAAACGGGTCACAAAAACCAACAGAAAAACTCATGGTGAACGACACATGTATCATATCACGAGAAAAACCGCAACTTTCAATATTTAAAATAATATCAAGTTTATTAAATTCTTGCGGATTTTCCCCAAAATCTCATAAATCTCAAGTGCTAAAATCCTCAAGAAAATCATCATAAGTGCACATATCATTGATAATGAACGCATATAGTATCAATCAAATCGAACTGCAATGTATGACTAATAGGCTTAGCATAAACAAATGATGTAATGAGATACATGCATATGACTAGCAATCCTACATGTTCATCCTGAGGAATTTAAATGCATTAGCACAGGATTAAGCATTATATATGGTGAAATTGTTCTAGATTTCAGGTTATACAAGTTATCTAGTGTTATGGCATAGCAATTACCACGGCGTGTGTGTCCGCATGAATAGTGCTCGTACTTCATAAAACCCTGGCAATAGTGCAAGTGTCCTACGAAATGTGTTCGCACATGTATGTAAATATATAGGTTCATGATTGCAGCAAGATGTTTAAGTAGGCACTATACTCATAAATACTAGTACTACTAGAAGTCTTTTATATTTTCCAAACTATCGGGCGTCTTGCGCCATCCAAACGATTTTCCCTTGTAGATGTTACATCTACTCACCCATGATCTCGTGCTAGGTGTATCCGACGACCTGCTTTTCTTTCCCCGCGGCGCTCGAAGTTCCCGCCTGCGAACCTAGAATTTACACAAAGTAACACACATGAGGCAAAATCCTGCAAAAACACGATGTCAAGATTACATGAAAAACTAGCGTCGCAAGCTAAACGCGTTCGTATACGTAACGTATGTGCATATGTCAAAAACCACCGCGACACGCTGTTACACACACCACACCAACTCGATTCGTATCGTACATGTCACGCAAATCCCGCTACGCTAAATGTAGGTAAACAGTCCCAGATTTAATCTGGAGCAAAAACAAAAAAATCAAATAAGACCAAACCTCTCACAATACCTACAGACAACTACCTGCCAAAATCCAATAAATTCCCAAACATTTGGGCCGGCCGCTAGGGTAGGATATCGGCCAAATTTAGGTAAAAAGGCCCAGGTTTCTACAATATATTCCTAGCACAAAATATAGCCTAATGTATATGTTTGCTTACAAAAATTACTAACCTAGATACAGCAGATCCTATGTATCTTAAAATTTAGTTTAAAAACGTTTTAAAACACTTAATTTGCAACACTATGGTATTTTGTGAAATTAGGTGAATTTACAAGAATTTAGTGATACCAACAGCATATATTTGAGCTAATCTAACCTTAAGAACCCTAGCCTACCCCATTCTCCAACTAAACCATCAAAATATCGTCAAAGTCCACAAAACACTAAAACTAACCAAACTCTCCCAGATTTCTCCCACTGCTAAAACCCAAAACCCAAACAATACCAAACACAGACAAATCCCCACAGACATCACTAGCCAAAACACGAATACCCAACTCACTAGGGGGCCGGCGACGCCGGAATCCATGGGGAAGTCGCCGGATTTTTGGGAAGGGGATGGGCTCGAAATCCTACACACTACTCTAAAAAGCCTGCACATTAATCTAACCATGTTTGCTAAACTAGAAAAAGATCACAGATGCAGCAGATCTCAATATATCCTACAATTTGCTTCAAAACCGAATTTTTAAAATTTCAAATTTTGCGACTTTAAGGTGATTTAGCGAAATCTAGTGATACTACTAGGTTAAAACAGCACTAATAACACCTACCTAAGTTAATTAAGCCATAATAATCCCAACTTAGTTTAAACCCCACTTAAACCACAAACTAGCACAAAAATCCACATTAAACACTAACCGAAGCTAAATAACCACATGCTAGCAAAGAAAGAAGTTAAGTTTAAGAAAATTATACCTCACTTGATCCTAGGTGCAAGAAGAAAGAGAAGAAGAAGAAGGAGAAGAGGTGAGCTCTTGCTGCAGCTGCTGCTGCTGCTGCTTTTGTTGTTATTGTTGTTGTTGTTGCAAATGTTGTTGCTGCTGTGATGCTGATGCTGCTGCTGCTGCTTCTGATGCTGTTGCTACTGTTGCTTCAGCTGCTGCATGCTGCTGTGTTGTGTTGTGAAAAAATGAGAGGGAGAGAGATGTGAGAATGAGTTAGAAAGAGAGTGAGGGAAAGGGTAGAAGTGTGGGGTGTTAGAGAGTGAGGGTTTTGGAAAAAGGGGGTGAGGTTAGTGGAGCCATATCTCAAGCCATCACTCCCTCTCTCTCTCCTCACTCATGTCAACCCCAAAACAAAACAAAAAGACTAATACACATAATTAACTCATATTAACTTAATTAAATGGGTTTGTCCACCATGGTTATCTAAACATAGTTTAACCCCAAGCTTAACCCTAGTTAACATGCACAAGTGTGTGCAGTCCAAATTAAATTCTAATAAAATATTCATAAATTCAGATAAAATATTTGAAAACCGATTTGGTAAAATTTTTACTAAAAACCCTACATTAAAGCATAATAACCCCTAATCACATTCTAAAGTGTTACAATCTCCCCCCCCCCTAAAGAAAATTCGTCCCCAAATTTAAATATATTGCTACGCATACCTTCAAAGAGATGAGGGAACTTCTTCCGCATCTCGCCCTCAGCCTCCCAAGTGATCTCTTCACCATTCTGGCTGTGCCAAAGAACCATCATAGATGGCAAGACCTTTGATCGAAGTTTCTTCACCTGCCGATCCAATATCACTACTGGCTGCTCGGTGAACGAAAGATCGCGCTCAAGCTGAACGGGCTGATGCTGAATCATGTGAGAAGGGTCATGAAGATATCTGCGAATTATCGACACATGGAATACGGGGTGAACGTCCGGAAAGCTGGGTGGAAGAGCCAAACGATATGCAACTGCGCCGACACGCTCAAGGATCTCGAAGGGACCCACAAATCTGGGACTAAGCTTTCCTTTTGGCCCAAATCTCATCACGCCCTTCATCGGAGAGACCCTCAGAAAAACGTGATCGCCAACTGCGAACTCTAGTCTGCGATGGCGCCTATCCGCATATGATTTCTGCCTGCTCTGAGCCACTCTCATCCGATCTCGAATCAACTGTACTTTCTCGGTTGTCTCCTGCACAATCTACGGCCCTAAAATACTGCTCTCGCTAAGCTCAGTCCAACAGACGGGCGATCTACATCTCCTCCTATACAAGGCCTCGAAAAGTGCTATCTGAATAGTATCCAGGAAGCTTTTGTTGTAGGAGAACACTACCAAGGGTAAATGATGATCCCAGCTACCACCAAAGTCTAAAACACACGCTCGGAGCATGTCCTCAAGAGTCTGAATAATCCGCTCTGACTGGCCGTCGGTCAGCGGATGAAATGCTGTGCTGAAACTCAAACGGGTGCCCAACGCCTCCTGAAGTCTCTGCCATAGTCGGCTGGTAAACTAGGTCCTCGGTCTGACAGGATACAAGTCGGGATGCCATGCAACCGTATAATCTTGTCGATGTAAATCTGGGCATACTGAGCAAAACCGAAAGTGGTCTTCACTGGAAGGAAGTGAGCCACTTTCGTCAAACGATCCATGATCACCTAGATGGAGTCATACCCTCTACTGGTCCTGGGTATACCCACCATGAAGTCCATAGAAATCTGCTCCCATTTCCACTTCGGAATGGGCAAAGGCTGCAACTCTCTAGCGGGCCTCTGGTGCTCGGCCTTGACTTGCTAACAAGTCAGGCATCTCGACACGAAGTCTGTGACGTCCCTCTTCATTCCATCCCACCAATAAACATCTCTCAGGTCGCGGTACATCTTTGTAGAACCTGGATGAATGCTAATATCGATCTATGCGCCTCCTCAAGAATCTCATGCCGCAGTCCTTTAGAATCTGGTACGCACAATCGAGTCCCAATTCGCAGTACCCCATGATCATTGATAACGAACTCGGAATCTCTGCCCTGCCTAATCTTCTCCATGATCTCTGAAAGACGATCATCACCGGGCTGTGCCTCGCGAATAAGGTCAAGCAACTGCGGACGTGCATGAATATGCGCAAGCTGTCCCCCTGTCGGAGTGAACTCGAACTCAACTCGGCTGTCGCATAAAATCTCCCAATCTACCAACGACTGCCTCTGCACGGCGCTCAAATAAAATAGACTACCTCCGGGCCTCCTACTCAAAGCATCTGCCACCGCGTTCGCCTTGCCCGGATGGTAAAGAATTTCGCAATCATAGTCTTTCACCAGTTCCATCCAACCGCGTTGTCTCAGATTCAGGTCTTGCTGCTGAAATATGTACTTCAAGCTCTGGTGGTCCGTGAATATCTGGCACGACTCTCCGTATAGATAATGTCTCCAGATCTTGAGTGCAAACACCACTGCAACCATCTCTAAATCGTGCGTAGGATAGTTCTATTCATGTGTCTTCAGCTGCCGAGAAGCATACGCGATAACTCTGTCGTGCTGCATCAACACGCAACCTAGTCCCACTCGCGAACCGTCGCAATAAACCATGAATCCGCCCGATCCCGAAGGCAATGACAACATTGGTGCAGTAGTCAGACGAGTCTTCAACTGCTGGAAACTATGCTCGCATGCCTCGGTCCAATCAAAAGGAACTCCCTTCCGGGTCAACACGGTCAACGGTGCAGCAATACGGGAGAAGTCCTGAACAAATCATCGGTAGTAGCCAGCCAGGCCTAGGAAACTGCGGATCTCCATAACTGATGTCGGTCCGGGCCAATGCTGAACAGCCTCGATCTTCCTCGGGTCTACACATATGCCATCTCTCGTAATCATGTGACCTAAGAAATCAACGTTGTCAAGCCAAAACGAGCACTTGGAAAATTTCACGAACAGCTGGTGCTCTCTCAACGTCTGCAACGTGATCCGCAAATGCTGCTCGTGCTCCTCTCGGCTCCGGAAATACACTAAGATGTCGTCAATAAATACGATGATGAACAGATCTCGATACGGCCTGAAAATGCGGTTCATCAAATCCATAAACGTGGCTGGTGCATTGGTGAGTCCGAACGACATCACCAACAACTCATAGTGTCCGTAACCCATGCGAAAAGCCGTTCACGGAATATCCTCCTGCCGCACCCGCAACTGATGGTAACCCGATCGCAAGTCAATCCTCGAAAAGTATCCCACACCCTGAAGCTGGTTGAACAAATCATCGATACGTGGTAAGGGATATCTGTTCCATACGGTAACCCTGTTCAGCTGGCGGTAATCAATGCACAAGCGCAAACTGCCGTCTTTCTTCTTGACGAACAGGACAGGAGCACCCCATGGAGAAACACTAGGTCGAATAAGCCCTTTATGTAACAATTCCTGCAACTGATCCTTCAGCTCTCCAAGCTCCGCCAGCGCCATCCGATAAGGCGGTATGGAAATAGGCCTCGTGTCGGGGATCAAATCGATGCAAAACTCAACATCGCGCTCAGGCGGTAGCTCAGGCAGCTCGTCAGGGAAAACATTAGGGAACTCAGTAACAATCAGGACCTGGTCCAACGGAACCTCTGCAGCTCGGGTATCACAAATAGAAGCTAAGAATCCCTGACATCCCTTCTGTAAGAGCTGACCGGCGCGAAGAGACGAAATCAAGCTGGGAAGGGTGACACTGCGGACTCCCTGAATAACAAGGACTGGCTCTCCCGGAAAGCTAAATCTGACTGCCTTCTCACGGCAGTCAACAGATGAATAACAAGTGGCTAGCTAGTCCATGCCTAGAAGCACATCAAAGTCCAACATATCGTGGAGAATCAAATTAACCGATGAATCCCTCTCCCCGATACGAACGGAACACAAACGAAACACCAAACGAGCGACAAACGACTCACCTACCGGAGTAATAACCACAAGCGGCTGATCTAACGACGATGACTCACGGCCCAACATCGGTGCAAAATGTGTAGATATATACGAATGTGTGGAACCTGGGTCGAATAATACTCGCGCGTCGAAAGAACATACTGGCAAGGTACCTGTCACAACGGCATTGGATGCCTGCGCATCCTGCGGTGTCAAAGCGAATACTCGGGCCTGTCCACCACCAATAGCTGGCAGACCTCTGCCTCGGCCTCTGCCTCTTCGTCCTCTCTGAACAAGACCTCCGTGCCCACGGCCTATGGGGGCGTCTAACTGATGTGGAGCACCACCGGGGGTAGGAAGTAGATCTCTCTGAGGAGGTGGTGAAGGTGGCAAAGTCACGTGAGGGACTGTCGCCGCTCCCTGTCGTCTCACCATACAGTCTCTGACACGATGGTGCGGACTCCGGCACCCAAAACATCCTGGTGACGCCTACTGTCCCTGCGGATAAGAACCAAATAGCTGACCCCGTCTAACTCCTTTGCCGCCACCATCTCTCGGAAAGAATCTAAAATGATGCCACTGAGCTGGCATATCGGTACAAATCCTTTTCGTCCCAGAAACGGCCGAAGTCTCTGAAATGCGTGCCTCCATCTGTAAGGCCGTGTCCATAACAGCTGCATAAGTGTTGAAGTGCTGGGCGCCGATGGCAAGAAATAACTGGGTGTCAAGTCCCTGCATAAACCCCTTTACCCTCTTCTCTTCAGTATCAACCAAGTATGGAGCATATCTGGACAACTGTGTAAACTGGACATCATACTCGGATATTGTCATCTCTGGAGTCTTGCGCAAAGCCTCAAAATTACGAGCTCTAGCATCACGAACGCTCTCGGGAAGGAAACGGCCTAGAAATATTGCTGTGAACTTAGCCCAAGTCATAGGAGGTAGACCTGCAGCTCGACCTCTCTCGACCGACTCACACCATGTCTGAGCAAGGCCTTCTAGAAAGAAACTCATAAGTTCTACCCATCTGTCGTCGGAATATCTAAGCGATGACAAATCCTAGCTAATTTGTCAAGGAATGTCTGCGGGTCCTTCGCCGCATCAGTGCCGCTGAAGACTGGGGGTTTCAGCCTCATGAAATCCTGTAGCGATACTGGAATAGCCATGGTAGTAGGAGGAGGAGCAACTGTCTGGGCAGCAGGTACTATGGTAGTCTGTGCTGTGGTAGGTACGTCCTCCGATCTCGGTGCACGACTGGCCTCTACTAAGGATCCCACCATCTGTCGTAACACCTGCATACCTCCCATCATCTGTCGTAACTCCTCCATACCAGACTCTAGCCTATCCATGCGGCCTGGGGAAGGTAGATCAGTCTGTACCGGAGGGGTAGGTATGTCGTCCTGAACGGTCCTCGTCTCGGACGAGCCTGCTCGGATCTCATCTCGGGCGGCAGCCTTCTGTGCCCTCATAGCCTTCGGCGGTATAGTGGCTGGTACAAGAAACAGGATAGTAAGAACAGTGCAATAGAATCATAGGATACACAGAATTGAAGAAGGAATTTCAAGCAAGTATATCCTAAAGTCACCTAGACGGAGTACCGTATCGCAAGTATGCCGCGGACATACACACGCTATGTTACCCGGCTTAAGTCACTAACTCCATCTACCCAGGGTCATCCTACACTCAGAAAGGTAAAACCTAACGCTCTGATATCAACTTTGTCACAACCCGAAAGGTACGGAACGTGATTGGCACTTAAATTACGAAACGTCTCAAGGCATACGTAATCTAAGTAAGCCAAAGCCCAGAAATCAAAACCATTTAAGCAATAGAGTGAAAGAAAACCATATAAGTCGCATCAAAATCTTTTAAAGAACAACATCACATTTTTCTGAAAATTTCAATAGAGTCTCCTTTGTAAAAATTGGCCCCCAAACGGGTACAAAACAGGAATATATATAAATAACATGACATAAGGCATCCCCAAGCGGGAGCTAGCTCTTCGCCGAAGCGAACTCAAATCCCACACAATATAAATCAGCAATATGCAAAATAAGTAATAGGGGCACAAGTAATAACATCATGTCGGCTCAAGTGAGCTCGACCCCAAAATGCAACATAAAAGTCCACAAATCACACTGCCTCGTCTCTAGGTCAATATATATCAATACAATAACAGGTACAGTAGATACAGTAGATGGAGTACTCTAGATACAATGAATATATAAGGTGGAAACCAAAATTATATCACAACCCACCTACGAGCAAAAGCCTCAGGTCCAGGAAAAAGGAGCAAAAGGAGCAAGTGCGTCCACCGCTACAATGCTGACGGAGTGGACCTGCAAAAAGGCTGTGGCACAACGGGGGTGAGTTACCAACTCGTGAATAATAAATAACATCTATAGAGGCTATCGTAAGCATGCACGCAAGTGTCATAACATCAACAATACTGATATGGCATGATGTACTAGCAGGTATGTATGCAACATGAATCAACTCGTGATCTGAATATGTTGATATAGAAAATCAATATTTTCATCTTAAAAAACTCTTTTGAAATATTAGCATAATATCAATAGAATCAAAATAAATCCGTGTCCAGCATCGACAACTCAAACAACTATCTCAAATCTCATGTATCCATATCACTGTATCTTAGGCCCCAGCCGTCCGGCTGGCCCATCTCAAAGTATCAATATCTCAACATCTCACGGCCACGGTCGGTATCCTCTGGATATCCGCCGTGCCAACAATCACCGGCAGGTAGTCTGCCCCTGCCAGGCTCATCGTCAACACCTCGATCTTCTTGCCCCGGGGTACTTTACCGGGCTCACCATGTATCCGAGACGGTTCATCCAACTCCTCGAAACGGGTCTCGAAAACCAACAGAAAAACTCATGGTAGACGACACATGTATCATATCACGAGAAAAACCGCAACTTTCAATGTTTAAAATAATATCAGTTTTATTAAATCCTTGCGGCTTTTCCCTAAAATCTCATAAATCTCAAGTGCTGAAATCCTCAAGAAAATCATCATAAGTGCACATGTCAATGATAAGGAATGGCTATAGTATCAATCAAATCGAACTGCAATGTATGACTAATAGGCTAAGCATGAACAAATGATGTAATGAGGTATATGCATATAACTAGCAATCCTACATATTCATCCTGAGGAATTTAAATGCATTAGCACAGGTTTAAGCGTTATATATGATGAAATTATTCTAGATTTCAGGTTATACAAGTTATCTAGTGTTGTGGCATAGCAATTACCAAGGCGTGTGTGTCCGCATGAATAGTGCTCGTGCGGCATAAAACCCTTGCAATAGTGCAAGTGTCCTACGAAATGAGTTCGCACATGTATGTAAATATATAAGTTCATGATTGCAGCAAGATGTTTAAGTAGGCACTATACTCATAAATACTAGTACCGCTAGAAGTCTTTTGTATTTTCCAAACTATCGGGCGTCTTGCGCCATGCAAATGATTTCCCCCCGTAGATATTACATCTACTCACCCGTGATCTCGTGCTAGGTGTATCCGATCACCTACTTTCCTTTCTCCGCGGCGCTCGAAGTCCCCGCCTGCGAACCTAGAATTTACACAAAGTAACACACATGAGGCAAAATCCTGCAAAAACGCGATGTCAAGATTACACGAAAAACTAGCGTCGCAAGCTAAACGCGTGCGTATACGTAACGTGTGTGCATACGTCAAAAACCACCGCGACACGCAGTGACACACAGCACACCAACTCGATTCGTATCGTACGTGTCGCGCAAGTCCCACTACGCTAAATGTAGGTAAACGCTCCCAGATTTAATCTAGAGCAAGAACAAGAAAATCAAATAAGACCAAACCCCTCACAATACCTATAAACAACTACCTGCAAAAATCCAACAAATTCCCAAACATTTGGGCCGGCCACTAGGGGTAGGATATCGGCCAAATTTAGGTAAAAAGGCCCAGGTTTCTACACTATATTCCTAGCACAAAGTATAGCCTAATGTATATGTTTGCTTACAAAAATTACTAACCTGGATACAGTGGATTCTATGTATCTTAAAGTTAGTTTAAAAACGTTTTAAAACACTTAATTTGCAACACTATGGTATTTTGTGAAATTAGGTGAATTTACAAGAATTTAGTGATACCAACAGCATATATTAGAGTTAATCTATCCTTAAAAACCCTAGCCAACCCTATTCTCCAACTAAACCATCAAAATATCGTCAAAGTCCACAAAACAATAAAACTAACCAAACTCTCAGATTTCTCCCACTGCTAAAACCCAAACCAAAACAATACCAAACACAGACAAATCCCCACAGACATCACTAGCCTAAACACCAACACCCAACTCACTAGGGGGGCCGGCGACGCCGGAATCCATGGGGAAGTCGCCGGATTTTTGGGAAGGGGATGGGCTCGAAATCTTACACACTACTCTAAAAAGCCTGCACACTAATCTAACCTTGTTTGCTAAACTAGAAAAAGATCACAGATGCAGCAGATCTCAATATATCCTACAATTTGCTTCTAAACCGAATTTTTAAAATTTCAAATTTTGCGACTTTAAGGTGATTTAGCGAAATCTAGTGATACTACTAGGTTAAAACAGCACTAATAACACATACCTAAGTTAATTAATCCATAATAATCCCAACTTAGCTTAAACCCCACTTAAACCACAAACTAGCACAAAAATCCACATTAAACACTAACCGAAGCTAAATAACCACATGCTAGCAAAGAAAGAAGATATGTTTAAGAAAATTATACCTCACTTGATCCTAGGTGAAAGAAGAAGGAGAAGGAGAAGGAGAAGGAGAAGGAGAAGGAGAAGGGGTGAGCTCTTGCTGCAGCTGCTGCTGTTGCTGCTGCTGTTGTTACTATTGTTGCTGTTGCAAATGCTGCTGCTGTGGTGATGCTGATGTTGCTGCTGCTGATGCTTCTGATGCTGTTGCTGTTGTTGCTTCAGCTGCTGCTGCTGTGTTGTGTTGTGAGAAAATGAAAGGGAGAGAGATGTGAGAATGAGTGAGAAAGAGAGTGAGGGAAAGGGTAGAAGTGTGAGGGTGTTAGAGAGTGAGGGTTTTGGAAAAAAGGGGTGAGGTTAGTGGAGCCATACCTCAAGCCATCACCCCCTCTCTCTCTCCTCACTCAAGTCAACCCCAAAACAAAACAAAAAGACGAATACACATAATTAACTCATATTAACTTAATTAAATGGGTTAGTCCACCATGTTTATCTAAACATGGTTTAACCCCAAGCTTAACCCTAGTTAACATACACATGTGTGTGCAGTCCAAATTAAATTCTAATAAAATATTCATAAATTCAGATAAAATATTTGAAAACCGATTTGGTAAACTTTTTACTAAAAACCCCGCATTAAAGCATAATAACCCCTAATCACATTCTAAGGTGTTACATGTGATGATGATACCATAAGAATGTTGTGTTATATGTAATAGTTCATGATATATGATGATGATACCATAGGGATATTGTGTTATATGTGATAGTTCATGATATGTGATAATGCTACCATAAGGATGTTGTGTTATATGTGATCGTTCATGATATGTGATGATGACACCATAGGGATGTTGTGTTATATGTGATAGTTCATGATATGTGATGATGATACCATATGGATGTTGTGTTATATGTGATATTTGACCCGTACCCAGATTTGGGATGCCGTACGATAGATTTACTGTACGAGATATGATTATGATGTTAGATCCGTACTCTTGACTTGAGGATGTCATAATATATATATTATATCGTACGTGATACAATGGAGGCGAGATCACCGACTACTAGAAATATATAGATCGACTCAGACTTATGTGGATTTCCTTACCCTTTTGACTGGGCTCAAGTCACACTAGTTTTCAAAAGTGGAAGATTGTGAGTATTTTAAATACCAAATTGTATAACTCGTACATTGGGTAGGTTTATTCTTCAGTGTTGCTGTTATCATTTCGCTTTCTGTATATTCATGATGTTTCATCGCATTGCATGCTTATACGTATGTTATCTATAATTATTATGAAACCCTGCTGTCAGGACACCAGCACCATTACCGATGATGCGTATGCTCCACATACACTTGCTTGCCGGCTCACACACATTTTCATCGGTAATTACCATGTCACGTACACTTTAGAAAATACTATTTCATTGGCATAGCTTGCTAGCTGGTAGTTGCTACATGTTATAGCTCTCATATGCTAGTTTAATTATTGCATGATATCAGATGTATCCATATATTCATTGGTTATGCAGTATTATGGAGATTTATGCCGGTTTTCATTGTTATTGACATGGTGACTTGATGTCTTCGGATTCTTCTTGATATTTTCTGGATTTGGAAACCGCATGTGAAAGTTTTGTAAACTGATGAATTATTTTAAAAAGAAAAATATGGTTTTCCTTGATATGTTGAGTATTGTCCACTATGGTGTTTTCTCGGTTCTGAGATGTTTTAGAGACCCGATTCGAGGAGTTCTATGAACCATCTCAGGTACATGGTGGGCCCGGTATGGTACCCCGGGGCAAGAAGCTAGAGTTGTAGACGATGACCCCGGCAGAGGCAGACTGCCTACCGGTGATTTTACCTGCCGCGGCGGATATCCGGAGAATACCGTTCGTGGTCGTGTGATTGATGATACAGGCCATTCCGGATAGCCGGAGCCTGAGATATTGGGACATTGAGATTTGAGACACTAAGATTTTGAGATTGATGATACAGGCCAGTCCGGATAGCCGGAGCCTGAGATATTGAGATATTGAGATTTGAGACACTGAGATTTTGAGATTGATGATACAGGCCAGTCAGGATAGCCGGAGCCTGAGGTATTGAGATACTGAGATTTATGTTTTGTGTCGATGCTGGACACTGTTTTATCTATCGATTTCATTGATGATACGTGATTTATATACATACAGAAATCTCAGTAAATAAAGAAAACAGTTATCTCATTCATGATGTATTCTATGTCATTTGTAATGCATTCATACATTTTATATCTGATATGTTGCAATCTGAGGTACTGACACAACATGTTGTATTTCACTTATACATAGATGGACCAGGATATTTATTTGAGGATATTACCGGATATGACCTAAGATAGTGTCATGCATGCGATTTCTACTCGTAGATGTTTTCTACTCACGGGTTGGCAACTCACTCCCGTTGTGCCACAGTTTCTTGCAGGTTTTGCCGTACAGGTTTCGTTGCGGTTTTGCTGGCACACTGTTCCTTCCGGGTGATTGCTTTGGTAGGTGGGTTCTTTTGAATCAGGACCACCATTATATAATTGTTATTTCAGTTGTATCTAGTAAAACTCCATCAACCAGACTTGTATATTTGATAGAGATAGAAGACCAGTGTATATTATTTCGACCTTAGAGTCACGCGTTGTATTATTATGGTTTTCTTGATGATTTTGAGTTTCCTTTTGAGCTTTGATCCTCGCCCTTGGCGTTGTTTATTATATTGCATTGGGTGGTTTTGTTCGTCGATTGACGAAGAGCTAGCTCCCGCTTGGGGATGCCTTTATTCATTATACATGCCTTATCTGGTTTTGTACCCGTTTGGTGTCTGAATTTACAAAAGAAACTCAGCCAAAATTTTCAGAAAAGACTTGACATTTTAAAAATGCACACCTCGGCTTATGTTGTTAAACTTCTTGTAGGGTTCCTAGGCACCCTAATGAGGTCACACAAGGCATCGAACATGCCATATTAAAATTTTAACGGTGCCGAGAGACCCGACTACGGATCGTTTGCTAGATGTTTAGGCGAAAAAGCTAACTAGTTAACAGTTAACTAAGGGATACGGATATACAACCTTTGTAGATCCGTTTATCCACCTCCATAGCTCCATGAAGAAGTCATCTCCGCTGTACAAATCCAAAATCCGGGCTCTTGCGTCGGCTTCATCGGAGAAGAAGCGGGCTAGGTCATCGACGACGTGCCGAAGATGATCTACGTCGAGGCATCGCTAAATCAAGCTCCGACTTCACCAAGTCATGAAACTTGTGAAGTAAACACACTCTACTACTTGGCAAGAGGTAGAGGATGAAGAAATAGGAGTTGGGTTCACTTTAGAATTGGATTTCTCACTCATCTTCATCAATCACCATTGATGAAGTGGAGGTTTCTTCATTGAAGAAGATGAAGAAGAAGAAGAAAGAATTATGATAAGTTATTTTAAAAAGAAAAGAATTTCCAAACTTATCATAATCCTAACTATGGTTATGTGTAGAGAATTAACCAAGGGTTAAAGGAATGGTTAGGGTTAAGGATGAGATAAGAATGGTGGACAAAGTCAAAGCTTCAAGAAGTTTCAACTAAACAACAAATAAAGCCACCATTCTTTTCTCTTCTCATTTATTTTCCAAAATGAAATGGATAAATAAATAAGTGAATAAAACAAAACCCTAACCATAATCATGTAACCATGGTTTGATCTTTACACAAAAACCCTAGCATAACATGTATCATCAATCATGATACAATCAAGTGCATAAAAGTATATCGCATATACAATGCGCACATCCGAGTGAGAAAATCCATCTTAAGTGAACCGATACTAGTTAACGCAAAGTAATATATCAAATATATAATTATGCATTAAATCATTAAATCAACTCTTGATTTAACGATCCGGTCATATCGCATATAACCGGCTAGTATCCAATGTATCGGCTTATCGAATCAATCCTTGATTCGATAATTAGGTTATATCGCATACAACCATTCGACACATTGATCGCGAGAATGAAATACGGTATCACATACACGCATTACTCTCGGTCCCGCACATATCTCATATGCGCTCCTATTTCGTTTCGCTTGAGCCAGGAAACCTCTGTGTAGGACTCTAAAGACTCGTCAATACGCCGGCAGCGGATGATGATCATATCAAACATCCACAAGCCGCAAGCGGTCTGCTAAACGTAACGGCCACCCGGGTATTGAGCGATTTGAAGATCGACGAGCAAGCCCGCTCACACTCCAGTGAATCCGACCAGTAACACTACCATACAGTCCGGTCTGATCGTCTGATATGTCGCATATCTCGCCTAGGGGTGGTAAACGTCAGACCCCAATAGCTCGATAAGTCATGTCGATATGAGGTCTATAACTATTCGAGAAACTACAGGTAACATTTACCAGTAAATCTCAGCAACCCTGGCCAGGGATTTCCTGTTATAGCCAATCGAACACAGCGCAACATCAACCCCCTATACCGAGAGAGACGAATCCCCTCCTATCGCTCATTGCCTCCATGTGACTCGGGACTGTACCCAAAAACCACCGTTTTGCATGCCCTCTTGGACGTGGTAAGATGGAAATCAAAGCACAGTGGGAACCACACAAGACTCTATGACGATCTCGGGTCAACAGACTACTCTGTACCAGTGTCACCAGAGAACTGCCATCTGACGTGAGGTATAATACCATCTGGGAGTTCTCGGCGAGTCCGTCCAGTGTACCCAGTCTCTACTGAGCACCCGTATATCATCTCCGATGTCAAACACCAATGGATATGGGATCATCCATCGCCCATCTGTATGGGTCGAGAAGGTATACGCTAGTCTACTCTGGTATATCGATGCCCCGTCTCGATACACCCACGACTAGGGACTTTGAAGGATGTACTTATGGACTACCATGTCCCCACTAGTATGATCCGCATCATAGTCCAGGTAGTCAAGTACAGATCCTAAGGGCTTTACCAACATGTAACAGAGAGACAATCAATATACACGTTAAGGTAAAGATCAACCAGATAGCATACTATCATGTCGAGCAAGAAAGTCCTCACTATATATGTCCCAGCATCCACTACAATATACATCCTATGTATAGTAATGGCCTCTAGGACATACATATAACTAACAATCTCCCACTTACACTAGGGCCATCTGTAGCAGTGGTTTGAAGTATCTCATACTCAACCATCCCATAAAAGTCTCTCTCTGGGAACAGGCCTTTGTGAGTGGATCCGCTGTGTTGTCCTCTGAGTCTACTCTCCTAACCTCGATCTCCCTGGAGATCAACCATCTCCATGATCAAGTGATACTGCCTTTAGAATATGTCTGGATCACTGATGGGACCGGCGTTCCTTGGCATAAGCCACAACTCCATTGTCACACAATGGGAGGAACATAGTTCATCTCATGAACCAATATACACCCAAACAGCCTCTTTGGTAGCATCTTAAGTAGCGATGTATCCAGCCTTTATCGTCTAGTATGCCACGGTATCTAGCTTGGAACTCTTCCAACATACCGTCCCTCCACTGAGGGTAAAGACAATGCCTGTAACTGACATTCAGTCGTCTTTATCACTCTGGAACACTTCCAGTGATTCTCCCCTGGATCGATTGATACCATCTCACTACAACTAGTGAGAATCCTAACATCCAATTAAATCTATCTCATAGATCCAAAACACAGGATTTAGGAGGTATCATTTTGATCCTATGTGGAGAATCATTGTGACAGACGGAGATTGATCGAGCGTAGCATAGGAAACTCCTTCCCTATCAGGAGTATGTCATCCACGTACTCTACGAGGATCATCACCATACTCCCTACTACCTTTTTGTTTATACAAGGTTCATCAACCATTTTGATGATGTCAAACTCTTTGACTAATCCATCAAAACAGATGTTCCAACTCCGCGATGCCTGCTTTAATCCTATAAAGCATCTTGCACACGTTTCCGCTGCTCCCACTGTTTACGAAGCCCTCTGGCTGTGTACATATAGACGCACTCTTCTAAAACATCATTTAGAAAAGCAGTCATGACACCCAACCACCAGATATCGTAGTCATGGAATATAGCCATGGCAAGTAGTATCTGGATGGACTTAAGCATAGGTACTGGAAAAGGTTTCATCATTATCCACGCCTGGTCGATGACGAAAACCTTTAACAAGTCCAGCTTTGAAAGTCTTAACTTTTCCATCTACACCAAGTAATCTTCTCAAGATATACTTGCTCCTGATGGGGATTTAACCCTTCAGATATAGCAACCAAAGTCCATACTTTGTTGGTGTATAAGGATTCCATCTCAGATCACTAAACATCCAGCCATTCTTACAGAGTCTTACTCTCGATGGCATGCTCGAAACTAGTTGGGTCAACATCTCATGATGCAATCCTCGCTCCCACTGTCATAGAGAAACCGAAGTATCTCTCAGGTGGGTGAGGAACCCTACTAGATCGGCGGAGAGGCTGAGGTTCGTTGGTTACTACTGAATCCTTAGGTTCTACCAAATCATCAGCTGCTGTTTGTATAGCTGGAACCTTTCCAGTTGTACATAACAGACCTTGCCTCGACCTTGTCCAGATTTTGTTTTTAGACATAGGCCGGACAACCCCAAATCTTAACTGGCTTAAGACATGGGCTCTTCCCTTTCCATATCTCATATGGAGTGGTAGGCAACTGATTTGATTCGAACCTATTCAATAGGTATGCAGCTTCTCAAGTGCATAGCTCCCAAAAAGGAAATAGGTAACTCAGTAGTACTCATCATAGAGCACACCATATCAAATAGGGTGTATCTGCTCCGCCCCGATATACCATCGTGCTATGGTGTATACGGAGGAGTAATGCCGAGAGAGAATCTCATTCTCCTTTAGAATAGTCCAGGATTTCCGTGCTCAAGTATTCTCCTCCTTGATCTCATCATAGGATATAATACTTATACCCGTATTCTGGTTCTCTACTTCTCGCTTATATTCTGTGAATATCTCAAAAGGTTCGGACTTGTGTTTCAACAGGAACATAGGTCTGAATCTCGAAAGATCATCAGAGAATGTAATGAAGTATAAAGAACCAGTCCTGGCATGTGTAGACAGGAGACCTTACATACATCATCATGTATCAGTCCCAAGAGTTCATTAACTCTTTCTCTGTTTCCAGTAAACGGAGCTATGGTCATCTTATCTTTGTGACATGACTGGCGAGTTTCACAAGATGTAAATTCAAACTGATTTAAATATGCATCTAAATGTAACTCAGCCAGTCGGGTCGCATTGATATGACCTAGTCTACAATACCACAAGAAGAATTCGTTCAGTTCTGAACTCTTCCTCTTGTGTGTGATCCGTATACTAAGAACTGTAGTTTGATTTAGAACATTAATGCTTTTAGATAACGTGCCTGAACCGATCAACTTTTGATATAGGAAATGTTCAAAACATTATCCAACAATACAAAATTTTATCATTTCTTTACTAATAAAGAGACTGATATGATTTTGTATATCAGGTTCGGTATCTAATAACATTCGTTCAGAATCAATGTATTGGTAATACAGGGTGACAGTGACCAACAGACTTGGCTGCAACACTTGCCCCGTTTTCTGCCTCATGAAACTTATCACCCGTTCTCAGTTCTCTACCTTTCTGTAGCCCTATGTAACGTATTACATATCTGGGATCCTGATCTGGTATCACATACCCAGGATGTAAAGGATACTGAGAAACAGTTCTGTATAATGAACACACCCGAAGATGATGCATCAGCATGCACTCTCTTCGTTTGGGCGGCACGGGAATTCTGGTAATCCCCTATTTCCTGCTCTGTCTTATAGCAATTATAAGTTGGAGCGGGACCAACGTTCCCCAGCACAGTATAACAAGCGGGTTCGGTCAATATTCCGTATTATTATCTTGATTAAGGCGTGATATGCTCGCTACCTAGAGAGAGAGAGAAGAAAACACTCAGCGTGCGCTCTGTCAAGAATAGATTGGTTATTATTTTATCTAATCAGGATGGCTCCCACTGCTTTTTATCAAATCTTCCTTCAAACCCTAAAAGGAAAGACTAGCCGGGATTAATTACACACTACAAGTTCGCCAATCTTTCAGCCAGGCCAGTGTCGGTACTTTGAGGGAGGTCCCCCGTGCTTTCGCACGAACCTAATTAATGTAAACCTCGTTTTCCCAGAGGCGTAACCCCGTTGACACCTTTCTAGACACCTACTTGATCGGCTAATTGTAATGTATAAAACTCTACCAGGAGTAACTCTTACTCGCAGCGGGTATCGGGATCCAACTATCTCATAGAAGGTATGCAATCTCATTGCAAATTTCAACACTTGAAATCCCCGATAATATTTTGCCCCTAACCTCCTATGACCTTGACAAAGGCCAACAAACCATAGGATGCTAGTCAAGTTCAACCCGTCATTTCCTGATTGAATTAAACCCACCCGCACGGCCCTTGACAAAGGCCAACAAGGTCGCACGACTACCCTAACTCAATCTGCATCATATGCATAAGCAGATAAGCACCAGTTAGCTACCGCACACTGCGTCTTGACAAAGGCCAACAAACGCAGCACGAATACTAACTACTACTTATCTGAAATGACGGAGGGCTACGACAGGTTTTTCTGAAAACCTATTGCGTAATGAACTTGATATCGTTGTAGAATCAAATGATTTTAAAATGGAGTGCTTTTGAGGCTTTTCTAGTTTTGCTAAAGGAGTCACTCCCGGTGAAGGGATCGTCGGTCCTTTCCTCGTCGAATGAGGTGCGGGATATATCATATATATCACTGTGCAAAGCAAAAACACTTAAAAGCAATCAAAAGACAAACTGAGTGTGTAGCATCTGCCAGTTATTGCTAAAGTAGTCACTCCCGGTGAAGGGATCTCGGTCCTTTCCTCATCGAATAAGGTGCAGGATATATCACATATACCGCTGTGCAAAGCAAAAACTGTAGCTACCTGTTTTATTTTGAAATTCGATTCTACAACATCTTAGGTTTCTTTTATTTCATTAATCACATTAATGAAGTCCCATCATTTATGTACCTAAACATCACAGATAAATACGACGTACACTTATGCCATCCGCATTCGCCTCGATGTCCCCTCGTGCACCGTTAGGTTAGGTAACTAACGACAGAACGGGGCAGGGCTAGCGCGGGTGTAAAACATAAGTAACGTCTATATAATATATCATATATACTATATACTATATCTATCACAGAACATCACATGATCACATCACAGATATCGCAGCAGAAGAATCATATGAAATATTGGATATACTAGGACGTCCGTGTTTTCAATACGAGCCAGTATAAAACACGGATTCCACGGTCGCGATGAATAGCCAAACCCACACCCCTAGACCCCTACGAGAGCGGCAAGCAACCCTACCAATTCTGGAGTTAGGAGACCCGGACTCGACTCCTCGAGTTGGTCTCCCACTGGACTCCAGAACCCGGTTACTTGTGCCCTCCTCCTTGGGTCTATCCTAGTGCGGAAAAGTAAATAATATACAAAAGGTGACTACTTCCACAACCTGGAAGCGCCCCAATAAAAGAATATTACATACAAGTTTTTACATGAATGAAAATGAAAAACACTCATCTCACATAAAAACCCCCGGCTATTCAAAACACGACGATCCAATATAACATATCCAGCAACACATAACATCACATGTCATCAACGTAAGTAAATATACGCATCCCAATTATCGTTGACATATAGCAACGAAACCGGCGATATCACATATTACACTTACGGTCACAGAAAAGAAAGTGTAAAACTACAACAGTTAGAATCCGCAACCACCTCAGACATCGCATGCCTGACCAAATGAATTCCTTAGACATCGCATGCCTAACAATTATAAACCCCGCATTTTAGTCTCATTATCGAAAACACTTTTCAATATCGAGTCGGGAAATTCAACAAGATTCCCGACAGTCTGATCGAATGCTCGTCGCAAACTTCAGTAGACGGCTGCACCCCCGATACCGTCGACGAAGTGCACCAAGGCGGAACACCGCTACCGCGAGCACCCGGACGGATGCTTTTGGCGACGGGGTTCTCCTACAGTCACTTGGTCGGGGCTATGGAGTGAGGCTGTCTATTAAGTTTACCCGGCGAGTATCCGCGTACGCTACGTGATTGCGACGGACTTTTGATCACATCAAAATTCCGTGGCAACCGATCAAGTGAGACTAAACTGCTATGTTTATAACATTCATTCAGTTATCACATAACTTTTGCGAATTCCAATTATTGTATCCCATCCCAGATAAATAGAAAATGTTAAACTTTCTGATCGAACAATCGAACACCCAAGTTTTCCAATACAGATCAACACATGAAATAAGTCTAACAACATTCAGTTCGTACCTCAGTACCAACGGTCCAGCCGTAGAAGGGTCAAGCCAACGCCTCACATGTGGCACGCCGTACTGCCCCAAACCCGAAGGTTCAAAGGGCAGTTCAAGACGGTCACATAATCGAGTTAAGGTTTGTTGTCTTCTAGAGGGACCATCGAGTTACTTGCACTACTTAGAACGTCGTTAAACTACGGAAAAATCCAACACTTGGAAATTTCCCGACAGGGGAAAAATTGGGTATTTATATCCGGTCGAACTTTTTAACATATTCTAAAATTTATCCGGAAAACCAAATAGACAAAATTTGATACCCCGATCGAAACACCGAATCCCCAAAACAATCCCAGGAAATTCAACTCTTGAATAAATATTAAAAATTCCCAGAAAACTCAGCAGAATTTATCAGGAGTTACTGTGCAAACAAAGTGGGATGACGTCACCAAGGGGCCGCTGATCAGCCGCAGAAGCCATGCTTCTGCCGCTGATCCGCCGCGAAAAATACTGTTCACCAGAAACTTTTTGCACCGTAATTCTTATTTTTCCTTGCTGAATTTTTTAGCAATTTTTAATTTGGAAAAATCCACTGTTTTCAAAAAAGTACAGAGAGCATATTTTGGGTTTCGGTTTTGGGTCGTTCGGACTTCAAATTCCGTCTACGCTTCGCCTAAGGCTCTAGCTAGTCTCTGATACCACTGTAGGGTTCCTAGGCACCCTAATGAGGTCACACAAGGCATCGAACATGCCATATTAAAATTTTAACGGTGCCGAGAGACCCGACTACGGATCGTTTGCTAGATGTTTAGGCGAAAAAGCTAACTAGTTAACAGTTAACTAAGGGATACGGATATACAACCTTTGTAGATCCGTTTGTCCACCTCCATAGCTCCATGAAGAAGTCATCTCCGCTGTACAAATCCAAAATCCGGGCTCTTGCGTCGGCTTCATCGGAGAAGAAGCGGGCTAGGTCATCGACGACGTGCCGAAGATGATCTACGTCGAGGCATCGCTAAATCAAGCTCCGACTTCACCAAGTCATGAAACTTGTGAAGTAAACACACTCTACTACTTGGCAAGAGGTAGAGGATGAAGAAATAGGAGTTGGGTTCACTTTAGAATTGGATTTCTCACTCATCTTCATCAATCACCATTGATGAAGTGGAGGTTTCTTCATGGAAGAAGATGAAGAAGAAGAAGAAAGAATTATGATAAGTTATTTTAAAAAGAAAAGAATTTCCAAACTTATCATAATCCTAACTATGGTTATGTGTAAAGAATTAACCAAGGGTTAAAGGAATGGTTAGGGTTAAGGATGAGATAAGAATGGTGGACAAAGTCAAAGCTTCAAGAAGTTTCAACTAAACAACAAATAAAGCCACCATTCTATTCTCTTCTCATTTATTTTCCAAAATGAAATGGATAAATAAATAAGTGAATAAAACAAAACCCTAACCATAATCATGTAACCATGGTTTGATCTTTACACAAAAACCCTAGCATAACATGTATCATCAATCATGATACAATCAAGTGCATAAAAGTATATCGCATATACAATGCGCACATCCGAGTGAGAAAATCCATCTTAAGTGAACCGATACTAGTTAACGCAAAGTAATATATCAAATATATAATTATGCATTAAATCATTAAATCAACTCTTGATTTAACGATCCGGTCATATCGCATATAACCGGCTAGTATCCAATGTATCGGCTTATCGAATCAATCCTTGATTCGATAATTAGGTTATATCGCATACAACCATTCGACACATTGATCGCGAGAATGAAATACGGTATCACATACACGCATTACTCTCGGTCCCGCACATATCTCATATGCGCTCCTATTTCGTTTTGCTTGAGCCAGGAAACCTCTGTGTAGGACTCTAAAGACTCGTCAATACGCCGGCAGCGGATGATGATCATATCAAACATCCACAAGCCGCAAGCGGTCTGCTAAACGTAACGGCCACCCGGGTATTGAGCGATCTGAAGATCGACGAGCAAGCCCGCTCACACTCCAGTGAATCCGACCAGTAACACTACCATACAGTCCGGTCTGATCGTCTGATATGTCGCATATCTCGCCTAGGGGTGGTAAACGTCAGACCCCAATAGCTCGATAAGTCGTGTCGATATGAGGTCTATAACTATTCGAGAAACTACAGGTAACATTTACCAGTAAATCTCAGCAACCCTGGCCAGGGATTTCCTGTTATAGCCAATCGAACACAGCGCAACATCAACCCCCTATACCGGGAGAGACGAATCCCCTCCTGTCGCTCATTGCCTCCATGTGACTCGGGACTGTACCCAAAAACCACCGTTTTGCACGCCCTCTTGGACGTGGTAAGATGGAAATCAAAGCACAGTAGGAACCACACAAGACTCTATGACGATCTCGGGTCAACAGACTACTCTGTACCAGTGTCACCAGAGAACTGCCATCTGACGTGAGGTATAATACCATCTGGGAGTTCTCGGCGAGTCCGTCCAGTGTACCCAGTCTCTACTGAGCACCCATATATCATCTCCGATGTCAAACACCAATGGATATGGGATCATCCATCGCCCATCTGTATGGGTCGAGAAGGTATACGCTAGTCTACTCTGGTATATCGATGCCCCGTCTCGATACACCCACGACTAGGGACTTTGAAGGATGTACTTATGGACTACCATGTCCCCACTAGTATGATCCGCATCATAGTCCAGGTAGTCAAGTACAGATCCTAAGGTCTTTACCAACATGTAACAGAGAGACAATCAATATACACGTTAAGGTAAAGATCAACCAGATAGCATACTATCATGTCGAGCAAGAAAGTCCTCACTATATATGTCCCAGCATCCACTACAATATACATCCTATTTATAGTAATGGCCTCTAGGGCATACATATAACTAACACTTCTTGCTTTAAAGTTGGTTTTTCCTTCACTCTACTGCTTTACTGGGTTTTGATTTCTGGGTTTTGGCTTACATAGATTACGTACGCCTTGAGATGTTTCGTAATATAAGTGCCAGTCATGCTCGGTACTTTTTGGGTCGTGACACAGATACCTTATTTGGTCATACCAGCCCGGATAGGGTCGTCCAGTCTTAACGATATGCCCAACCGCTTCATTCGTCTGGTGAGCTCGTATTTGCTGAGCAATGTAATCATCCAGAGCGGCCATGGAGATGGTCTCCTCCTTGGCTGCTGAAAGAGCCGGAGGAGGGTTCGATGTCTCTCCTCTGTCAGATTTAATGATAATCGGGAAGTCTTCAGCTGGAGGTTCCGGCTGTAACATCATCTCAGCCATGTCTTAGAACAAAAGAGCCATTCGTTTTATTTTGGCCACCTGTTCCGCGGCCTCTTTTTCTTTCCTCTCGAGCATTCTTCGGAGGAATTCAGCATCAGTTTCTTGTTCCTGGCGCTGCTCTGAGGTCCCTGGATTTTCTTTCGGCCCAGTGAGTGGGGCCATTGCAGCCAGCATCTCCTGAAATTTTTGCTGCTGTTGCTCCTGAGCCTTTGTTATTGATCGAGTAAGCGGTCGATGACCCGTAGAAGTGGCTTTCCTCTTTTCCGGAAGCCATATAAACGGTATGTGTTACCATGCCCCTAGACTTGGGGCGTTTAGATTCAACGTCCTTGCGGTTCGCCGCGGTCATAAGGGCTTTCTCCGGCCTCCTTCTCTTGTGAGCGGTTGAAGTTGAGGGAGCCGTTGCAGTGGGCGCCCATACGAATAACATCTTCTGTGGTACCATGGGATGGCTTTCTTCTTGCCAAGCTTTAATCTTCTTTGATCGGCAAGAGTAGTCCTGGTCAATCACCGATTCCTGGACCTGTCGCCAGAATTTGTAAATTTTGGAGGACAGCCGCTGAGGGGGCTGCTCCGGCTTCTTCTCTGTAGCATTCTCCATAGGTAGAGGAGATCACTTCAGCACGGCAGTCGGTGAGTTTTTGTGCACCCTCCTTAGTGGTTCAAAGCTGTTCCCAGTTGGAACAGCAGCATCGATTTCCACCGTTGGAGCTGGCGGAGTCAGTCCAGAAGGGGAATTGCCCCCAGCCTTCCTTACTCGGCGCCAATGGCGATGTCGAGTGTGTCGATCCGTTAGGATTGTCTCAGCTATAGGGGTGACATCCTCATGCCCCCTGTGTTGGCGAAGGGTTGTCCCTGGCGCCAGCCTCTTGAAAACTGATGTCTGTTGAGAAGCAGTGTCTAATCTGTCAAAGACAGACCTTTGGGAAAGGGGAGCCGCTTTGAGGACTTTGCCTGGAGCGGGAGCCGGAACAGTCAGTCTTGTGAAGACCGACCCTTTGGCAGGAGAAGCCGCCTTGACGACTTCATGAGCAGGAATGGCTATCCGCTTAGGGATAACTCTTTCCGGTATCGCGGGCTTCATCATGGGCCCAAATGAGCTTTAGCCCAGTTTGTTAAAAACTGAGGCGTTGGAGCTGGATGACCCGTTGAGAGGGGCCGTAGTAGTGGTAAGTAGATTAAAGACGGACTTCTTTGGGGCTTCCTGCAACGGCAGCGGGGCATTGAAGTTCATGTTAGTTATATGTGTGCCCTAGAGGCCATTACTATACATAGGATGTATATTGTAGTGGATGCTTGGACATATATAGGGAGGACTTTCTTGCTCGACATGATAGTATGCTATCTGGTTGCGCTTTACCTTAACGTGTACACTGATTGTCTCTTTTTTACATGTTGGTAAAGCCCTTAGGATGAGTACTTGACTACCTGGACTATGATGCGGATCATACTAGTAGGGAGATGGTAGTCTATAAGTACATCCTTCAAAGTCCCTAGTCGTGGGTATATCGAGACGGGGCATCGATATACCAGAGTAGACTAGCGTATACCTTCTCGACCCATAAAGATGGGCGATGGATGATCCCATATCCATTGGTGTTTGACATCAGAGATGATATACGGGTGCTCAGTGGAGACTGGGTACACTGGACGGACTCGCCGAGAACTCCCAGATGGTATTATACCTTACGTCAGATGGCAGTTCTCTGGTGACACTGGTACAGAGTAGTCTGTTGACCCGAGATCATCATAGAGTCTTATGTGGTTCCCACTGTGCTTTGATTTCCATCATACCACGTCCAAGAGGGCGTGCAAAACGGTGGTTTTTGGGTACAGTCCCGAGTCACATGGAGGCAATGAGCGATAGGAGGGGATTCGTCTCTCCCAGTATAGGGGTTGATGTTGCGCTGTGTTCGATTGGCTATAACCGGAAATCCCTGGCCAGGGTTGTTGAGATTTACTGGTAAGTGTTACCAGTAGTTTCTCGAACTGTTATAGACCTCATATCGACACGACTTATCAAGCTATTGGGGTCTGACGTTTACCACCCCTAGGCGAGATATGCGACATATCAGACGACGAGACCGGACTGTACGGTAAGTGTTACTGGTTGGATTCACAGGAGTGTGAGCGGGCTTGCTCGTCGATCTTCTGATCGCTCAATACCCGAGTGGCCGTTACGTTTAGCAGACCGCTTGCGGCTTGTGGGTGTTTGATATGATCATCACCTGCTGCCGGCGTATTGACGAGTCTTTAGAGTCCTACACAGAGGTTTCCTGGCTCAAGCGAAACGAAATAGGAGCGCATATGAGATATGTGCGGGACCGAGAATAATGCGTGTATGTGATACCGTATTCTATTCTCGCGATGAATGTATCGAAAGGTTGTATGCGATATAACCTAGTTATCGTATCAAGTATTGATTCGATGAGCCGATACATTGAATATTAGTCGGTTATATGCAATATGACCGGATCGTTAAATCAAGTGTTGATTTAATGATTTAATGCATAATTATATATTTGATATATTACTTTGCATTAACTAGTATTGGTTCACTTTAAATGGATTTTCTCACTTGTAGTTCACAAGTTGTATATGTGATATACTTTTGTGCACTTAATTGTATCATGTTTGATGATACATTCTTACTTAAGTTTTGTGTAAAGATTAAACCATGGTTATTTAAATGGTTAGGGTTTTGTTTTTCATATCTATTTATTCATTTATTTATTATGGAAAAGATAATGAACAAAATGGTTTCTTTCTTTGTTTCTTTCATGAAGCTTGTTGAAGCTTCATGAAGCTTTGACCAAGTGACCATTTGGTCTTCTTCTTTTAACCCTAACCATTCATATAACCTTAGTTAATTCTCTACACTTGACTATGGTTAAATATATGATAAGTATTATTTTCTTTTAACTTATCATATTCTTTTCTTGATCTTCTTCTTCATGAGCAAGAAAGAAAAGCTTGCCTCATCAATGGCAAGTGATGAAATCATGTGAGAAATCCAATTCTAAAGTGAACCCACTTCCTATTTCTTCATCCTCTACCTCTTGCCAAGTAGTATAGGGTGTTTTCTTCACAAGTTTCATGACTTGGTGAAGTGGGAGCTTGATCTAGTGATGCCTCGACGTAGATCATCTTCGGCATCGAAGCCAACGACCAAGCCCGCCCATTTCTCCGATGAAGCCGATGCTAGAGTCCGGGATGCGATTTGTACAGCGAGGGGACTTCATCACGGAGCTATGGAGGTGGAGAACCGGATCTGCAAAGGTTGTATTTCCGTTCACTTAGTTAAGTTGTTAACTAGTTTCCTTTTTCGCCTAAAATTCTAGTTAACGATCCGTATTAGAGTTTCTCGGCACTTGTAAAATTTGAAATTGGCATGGTTGATGCCTTGTGAGACCTCATTAGAGTGCCTAGGAACCCTACAGTGGTATCAGAGCCTAGCTAGAGCCTTAGGCGATGCGGTGACGATGTTAGAAACCCGATCGAACCCGAAACCCTAACCCGACAACCCTCTCTGTACATTTTTCAAATTTGTGGATTTTTGTATATTAAAAATATGCAGAAAAATCAGCAGGGAATCCTAAGAATTACTGTGCAACACGTGTCCCTGATTCAACAAGAGGGCGGCGGAACCGCGGCAGAAGCAAGGCTTCTGCGGTGGTTCCGCGGCCGTATTATCACAATGCCCAATACTTTTTGCACAGTAATTCTTATTTTCTGGTACTGGATTTTCTGGGATGTTTTAATATGAACTCAAGAGTTGAGTTTTCTGGGTTGTATTGGGGACTCGGTGTTTCGATCGGATTGTCTAATTTTGTCTGTGTGTTTTTCCGGATATTTAGAATATGTTAGAAAGTTCGACCGGATATAAATACCCAACTTTTCCCCTGTCGGGAAATTTCCAAGTGTTGGATCTTTCCGTGGTTTAATAACGTTCTAAGCAGTGCAAGTAACGCGATGGTCCCTCTAGAAGACAACAAACCTTAACTCGATTATGTGACCGTCTTGAACTGCCCTTTGAACCTTAGGGTTTGGGGCAGTACGGCGTGCCACATGTGAGGCGTTGGCTTGACCCTTCTACGGCTGGACCGTTGGTACTGAGGCATGAACTGAATGTTTTTAGACTTATTTCATGTGATGACCTGTATCGGGAAAACTTGGGTGTTCGAATGTTCGATCAGAAAGTTTAACATTTTCTATTTATCTGGAATGGAATACAATAATTGGAATTCACAAGAAGTTATGAGATAACTGAATGAATGTTATAAACATAGCACTTTAGTCTCACTTGATCGGTTGCCACGGAATTTTGATGCGATCAAAAGTCCGTCGCAATCACGTAGCGTACGCGGATACTCGCCGTGTAAACTTAATAGACAGCCTCACTCCATAGCCCCGACCAAGTGACTGTAGGAGAACCCCGTCGCCGAAAGCATCCGTTCGGGTGCTCGCGGCAGCGGTGTTCCGCCTTGGTGCACTTCGTCGACGGTATCGAGGGTGCGGCCGCCTACTAAAGTTTGCGACGAGCATTCGATCAGGATATCGGGAATCTTGTTGAATTGCCCGACTTAATATTGAAAAGTGTTTTCGATAATGAGACTAAAATGCGGGGTTTATAATTGTTAGGCATGCGATGTCTAAGGAATTCATTTGGTCAGGCATGCGATGTCTAAGAAGGTTGCGGATTCCAACTGTTGTAGTTTTACACTTTCTTTTCTGTGACCGTAAGTGTAATATGTGATATCGCCGGTTTCGTTGCTATATGTCAACGACAATTGGGATGCGCATATTTACTTACGTTGATGACATGTGATGTTATGTGTTGCTGGATATGTTATATTGGATCGTCGGGTTTGAATAGCCGGGGGTTTTTATGTGAGATGAGTGTTTCTCATTTTCATTCATGTAAAAACTTGTATGTAATATTCTTTTATTGGGGCACTTCCAGGTTGCGGAAGATGTCACCATTTGTATATTATTTACTTTTCCGCACTAGGATAGACCCAAGGAGGGGAGCACAAGTAACCGGGTTCTGGAGTCCAGTGGGAGACCAACTCGAGGAGTCGAGTCCGGGTCTCCTAACTCTAGAATTGGTAGGGTTGCTTGCCGCTCTCGTAGGGGTCTAGGGGTGTGGGTTTGGCTATTCATCACGACCGTGGAATCCGTGTTTTATACTGGCTCGTATTGAAAACACGGACGTCCTAGTATATCCAATATTTCATATGTTTCTTCTGCTGCGATATCTGTGATGTGATCATGTGATATGTTCTGTGATGGATACTGTATATAGTATATATGATATATTATATAGACGTTACTTATGTTTTACACCCGCGCTAGCCCTGCCCCGCTCTGCCGTTAGTTACCTAACCTAACGGTGCACGAGGGGACATCGAGGCGAATGCGGATGGCATAAGTGTACGTCGTATTTATCTGTGATGTTTAGGTAACTTAAATGATGGGACTTCATTAATGAGATTAATGAAACAAAAGAAACCTAAAGATGTTGTAGAATCGAATTTCAAAATAAAACAGGTAGCTACAGTTCTTGCTTTGCACAGCGGTATATGTGATATATCCTGCACCTTATTCGATAAGCAAAGGACCGAGATCCCTTCACCGGGAGTGACTCCTTTAGCAATAACTGGTAGATGCTACACACTCGGTTTGTCTTTTGATTGCTTTTAAGAGTTTTTGCTTTGCACAGTGATATATATGATATATCCCGCACCTCATTCGACGAGGAAAGGACCGACGATCCCTTCACCGGGAGTGACTCCTTTAGCAAAAATAGAAAAGCCTCAAAAACACTCCATTTCAAAATTCATTCGATCCTACAACGATATCAAGTTCATTACGCAATAGGTTTTCAGAAAAACCTGTCATAGCCCTCCGTCATTTCAGATAAGTACTAGTTAGTATTCGTGCTGCGGTTGTTTGGCATGCGTCAAGGCGTAGTGTACGGTAGCTAACTAGTGCTTATCTGCTAGCATACGATGCGATTGGATTAGGGTATTCGCACGGCGTTGTTTGGCATGCGTCAAGGGTCGTGCGGGTGGGTTTAATTCAATCAAGAAATGTACGGGTTGAACTTGACTAGCGGACTCTGGGTTGTTTGGCATGCGTCAAGGTCATAGCACGCTAGGGGCAAAATTATCGGGAATTTCAAGTGTTGAAATTTGCAATGAGATTGCATACCTTCTATGAGATAGTTGGATCTCGATACCCGCTGCGAGTAAGAGTTACTCCTGGGAGAGTTTTACACATTACAATTGTTAGTGTATATGCCCTAGAGGCCATTACTGTATCATACTAGTTTGTATATTACTTAATGGATGCTTGGGATATTCACCTTGTATATACAATCTTGCTCAAAATAGTAGTATGCTACTTGGTTTGTTTCTACTTCAATGTGTACATGTGTTTATATTTTGTATATCGCCTATACACATTAGTGGAGCCCTTAGGATCTTTGCTTGATTACCAGCGATGTGATGGCCGTCACACTAGTGGGGCTGGGTAATCTATAAGCACATCCTTATGCAGGTCCCTGGTCGCAGGACTATCGAGACAGGGCATCGATACTCCGGAGTAGACCAGCGCATGCGCTTCTCATCCCAGTGTGGGAGACGGTCTGTCCCACAGCCGTCAGTACGTCGTACTTGAGATAGTATGCGGGTGCTCGTTAGGTTACGGGTACACTGGACAGGACTCGTCGAGAACTGACTAGTTGGTATTATACCTATCGTCAGTTATCAGTTCCCAGGTGACATGAGTACAGCTTAGTCCGCTGACTTGACACTGTCACTCCGCCTCGAGTGTGTTCCCACTGTACTTTGATCACTACCCTACCACGGCTCAAAGGAGTCGTGCAAACAGGTAGTGGTTGGGTGCAGTCCCGAAGCACTTGGAGGCAGTGACGGTTAGACAGGATTCGTCTCTCCCGGTATTGGGGGTTGACATCGCGCTGTGTCTAGGAGAGCCATTACACGAGTAGTCCCTGGCCAGGGCAAACGAGATATACTGGTAGGTTTCCAGTGTTATCTCAGGGTGTTTTGGGCTTCGCTCCGGCACGACTTGTACCGCTATTGGGGGACTGACGTTTACCGCCCCCTAGGCCCGCCATGAGATGTATCAGACGAACAGACCGGACTGTACGGAGAATGTCACACTCAGGCTCAGTAGGAGTTCAGATGGGTTTCGCCTCGTCGGTCTTCTTTTCGGCATTACCTGGGGACCGTTACGCACAGCTAGTGCCGCTTGCGGTCTGTGGTTAAACCCACTGCCAGCGTAGTGTCGAGTCTTTAGAGTCCCACACAGAAAGCTTTTCGCCTTTAGGCAAAAGAGTAGAGGTCGCATGGTATTGCGACAGGTCGCATGGTTTTGCGACAGGGTTCGGTCACATCCGTGCACTTGTGCGCGTACAGTGTCCGGACAGTTTACACTAGCGGGCTTTGGTTTAAGCCAGATCCTAGTGTACCTTATGGGATTGGATTTATCCAGTTTGCATTCGTGTTCCTCGGAACGCGGATGCGGGTGTGTATGCACAGTTGACAGGGAGACAGAGGCAGTGGATTCTCATTAGGGTTGTTGACAGTTGACCGTTGACTATTGACCTTTTGATCAACCCTAATGAGAATATGATATGTGATTAACTATTATATTAATTAAGTATTATGGTGACATGTTTGTTGACTTTGTTGACTTGTTGACTTTTGTTGACTTGTTGACTTTGTTGACCGGTTGACTAGGCTTGACTAGTTGACCATCATGATAACCATAGCCATCATTTCATGGCAAAGACTTTTACTTGCTTGCTCATTTGTGTAAAATGAGTGCATGAAATGATATGGTTATGGTTGCTTCAACCATCACATAAGACTTTTGTTAGTATGATGAGTTATGATTGCTTTTGATTATGAGAGGGTGAAAGACAAAAGAGAGCCTCATTCTTTCTTGCTCATTCTCTCTCTTGTTCTTGAGCTCTCCTTTTGCTCTCACCCTTTTGCTCTTGCTCCCTCTCTTTAATCTATGGTTCTCTTGTCTCATGAGTTGAGAATCAAGAACCATAGATAAAATCCCATTCTAATTCTTCTCTACTCATTCTAGTTCACTAGGTTTAGCAAACCAAGTGAACTAGTTTCTTCAAAGAACGAAGAAAGAGCTAAAGGTTGGAGCTTTCAGGTGGATCTATCTTCGGCGTACGGAGACGACGAGAAGAAGCCATTCCGGACCACCATCGGAGCTTGAAGACGAAGGAGTTCAAGACAAGCAAGGTATAACCCCCTAACCGAGTAGCTAGAAACTCGTAGTTAGGTTGCTAGATAGATGTTTAACCAAGATCCGGGTTTTAGGTCCATGTTACCACCTCCGTAAAAATCGTTTTTTACCAAATTCCGCATTCCCGAAAGTACCGGGAGAGGTAGCATGGACTTACAGTGGTATCAGAGCCTAGTTAAACTCTATCTAACATGTTAGCAAGTAACTAGAAGATCGATCAAAGAAAAAGTCCCGAAAACAAACCCCGAAATTCGAAGTTTCTGTCGATTTTTATACTGTTCAAAAGTTGATTATTTTCACACCTAAAATCGGCTCAGGCTTTTCTGTGAAAACCCACCAAAATTGGTCCAACGATCGAGTCAAAGCGCCGCGGATCCGCGGCGGGAGCACGCTCCCGCCGCGGATCCGCGGCCGAGTTGACTCGGCCGTGGTCCCTTTTTGGTGCAGTGTTCTTCTGGGGGTATTTTGGGATTTTTAGAATATATATTTTCTGCCCAGATTTTCCAGAACGAAAATTTTATTTTGGGGTCCCGAAAATCCGTATTTTTGATCGAACTTCTAAAAGACTTAAGCTAACGGGTTTTCTGTAATGTGTTATTTGTATTGAACGTCTACTAATCGCTATATGTCGATTAGTGGGGGTTATACAAATCTGTGATCTGTAATGTTGCTGGAATGTGGATATGAATATGTTGGATTGTCGCGGGTGAATAGCCGGGGGTTGTGAGACGAGAGTTTTCTTTTCTTTCAATTCATGTAAATTTGTAAATTGATGTAATAATTATTTGTATGGCCGCACAACCGGGTCGGGGTTGTAGCCGTCATTGTATAATTTCTTTTTACTGTTTTTGCTCCTAGGATAGACCCATGGAGGGGGTGCACAAACTACCGGGTATGCCGAAGTGTCGAGTGGCCTACTCATGGAGATGAGGGAGGTTGCTACGCTTCGGGTACTTGGCGGGTAGTTTGCCGCACCCGTAGGGGTCTTGGGTGGGGTTTTGGCTATTCACCACGACCGTGTAATCTGTTTTTGTTACAGGCTCGTGCAAATTACAGATTCCTAGTATATCCAATGTATTCATCTGTGATCTGAAATGTTTATCATTGCAGTATATCTATATATGATATTATTTAGGCGTTGCTTATGTTTTACAGACGCGCTAGCCCAGCCCCCGCTCTGTCGTTAGTTAAGTAACCTAACGGGTAATGACGGGGCCCCGTGGCGAATGCGAATGGCATAAGCGTACGTCATATTTTGGTTGTTTTCTGCAATGGTAGGATTAAATGATGGGACGCATTAAAAGAACTAATGCAAGAATATCACGCATTAAAAGAACTAATGCAAGATAATAAACCAAGTTAAAGTCGTTGGAACACTTTCGAAAAACCATTCGGTTCTTTTCAAAACAAACTTTTAAAATACGGAGTTTGAGCCACTCCATTTAAAAGCTATCTCGTTCCATCGACCAAATCAAGTTCACTACGTTCACGGTTTTGCCAAAACCATCCGTAGCCCTCCATCATTTCAGTTAAATATTCGGTAGTATTCAAGCTATGTATTTTGACCTCACGCCAAGGCATAGTGATTGGTAGCTGCCGGATATTTATCTGTTGCATAGATAGAATGCGTTGGTTTGAGACAGTCGTACTGCCATTTTGGCCTACGTCAAGGGTATGTACGGGTGGGTTCAAATTAACCTGGATAATGATGGGACGAACTTGACATGTGACTTATGACATTTTGACCTCACGCCAAGGTCATAAGAGCATGGGGCAAAAATCCACATCGGGAGTTTCATAAGTACTGAAACTTGCTAGATTTGCATACCATTTGGAGTGTGATGATTCTGGTAGGATTCCTTCAGTTTCGTCACGCGATGATATTTGGATCCCGATCCTACTGTGAGTATATGCTACTCCTCAGGAAATTTCTCACTTAACGATCAATGCTATAAACCTAGTAGGTGCCTAGAAAGGTGTTAGCGGGGCTACGCCCCCAGGGAAAAGAGGTTCTTTAATTAAGGAACTTCGCGAAAGCGTTGGAAAACCTCCCTCGAAGTACCGACACCAGCCTGGCTGAACGGTTAAGCAAGTATTGTACGGTGGGATTGATCCTGACTAATTCTTCCTTTATGGTTTGAGGAGGGATTCGAGAAACAGTGGGAGCCATCCTGTTTAGACAAACTAAAAACCACTCTAAACTTGCAAGAGCATCATGCTGAGTGTTTCTTCTTCTCTCTCCTAATTGCAGCGACCAATCAACATGACTGGACTTAAGTTACTCCTAGATAAAAACAAACTGACAGGGCCAAACTACAAAGATTGGCTCAGGAATGTCAAGATAGCAATCACTTACGACAAGCTGGGGTATCTTCTTACCACCAAAGCTCCCCCTGTCCCTGGTCCAACTTCCAGCGTCGCGGATAAGGAAATCCGCAAGACTTGGGAGATTGATAGCGTGAAAGCCAAATGCCTCCTGCTTGCCTCGATGGACAACGAACATCAGAGGAGGCACGAGAATATGGACATGGAATCCATATTGCTTCATACAAAAGAACTGTATGGAGAGCAATCTCGTATCGCAAGATACGAAGCGTCGAAAAAGTTATTTTCGACAAGAATGGCCGTCGGATCATCAGTAGCCGAGCACGTGCTAAAGATGATCGGCTACATTGAGGAGCTCGCGGACCTAGGGATCATATTGGAGAGTGAGCTATATACGGATATAGTTCTCCAGTCCCTTCCTTCCACTTACGCCCAGTTTATACTGAACTTCAACTTACAAGAAAAAGAGGTTGAACTTTCAGAGCTCCTCAACATGCTGAGGAGCGCAGAGGGCACCCTACTGAAAGGTAGGGATACATCCACTTTGTTTGTAGGAGGATCATCTTCTTCTAGGTCCAAGGCGAAAGCCAAGGGAAAGAAGAAGAAGGCCCCCGCCAAACCAAGGGGCGGTGTTAGTAAGGCGGATACGAAGGGAAAAGGTAAAGCAACAAAGATAGCGGGGAAGCTTGTGGATAAGGAAGAATGCTTCTATTGTCATAAGAAAGGACACTGGAAGAATGATTGCAGGGCCTGGAAGGCCAGAATACAGGAATTGAAGCAGGTTGCAGCTTCAGCTTCAGGTGTGTATGTTATTGAAAACTGTCTTTCAATAAACTCTACTTCCTGGGTATTGGATACCGGATCAGGATCTCATATCTGTAATTCTTTGCAGGCGTTGAGAAACCGTAGGGTTTTGAAGGCAGGTGACATGACCCTCAGAGTTGCGAACGGAGCTAGCATGGATGCTAAAGCCGTGGGGGACTATCACCTGGGAATGTCAGATGGACATGTTTTGGTTTTGCGTAATTGCTTTTTTGTACCCAACGCAACTTGTAATATCATTTCTGTATCTTTAGTTTCTAAAGAAGGTTATGAATTTGCGTTTGTAAGTAATGTTGTAAACATTCACCTTAATCAAGTTTTGATTGGGTCAGGTACATTGAGTAATGGTATATACGTGTTAAACCAACCACAGATTTTTAATGTCCAGAATACACACAAAAGAAAGTCTCCAGAAATAAATCAGACTTTCTTATGGCATTGTAGATTGGGTCACATCAATGAGAGAAGGTTGACGAAGTTACATACAGAAGGGTATTTGAATGCGTTCGAATATCAGTCGTATGCCACTTGTCAATCCTGTCTCAAAGGAAAGATGACAAAGACTCCGTTTACTGGACATGGAGTAAGAGCGAGCGAGCTCTTGGGACTCGTACACAGTGACGTGTGCGGTCCAATGTCTACACATGCCCGAAGCGGACATTCTTACTTCATTACTTTTACGGATGACTTCTCAAGGTACGGTTATGTCTTCTTAATGAAATATAAGTCCGAAGCCTTTGGAAAATTCTAGGAGTATAAGAATGAAGTAGAGAAACAGACCGGCAAAAGTATTAAGATTCTAAGATCGGATCGAGGTGGAGAATACTTAAGTGCCGAGTTCCTGGACTATTTAAAAGAGAACGGAATTCTCTCTCAGCTTACTCCTCCATACACCCCGCAACATAACGGTGTATCGGAGAGACGAAACCGCACCCTATTGGATATGGTGCGGTCCATGATGAGTAACGCTGAGTTACCGCGATCATTCTGGGGATATGCGCTAGAATCAGCAGCATACCTTTTGAACCGAGTTCCGACTAAGACTGTGCCTACCACCCCATATGAAATGTGGAGTGGGAAGAAACCCTATCTTCAATATCTGAAGATCTGGGGATGTCCAGCTTTTGTCAAAAAGCAGCATGCGGACAAACTCGAGGCACGCTCAGTACTGTGTAAGTTTGTGGGATACCCAAAGAACACCAGGGGGTATCTTTTCTACTACGCAGAGGAACAAAAAGTACTTGTTTATCGTAATGCCCACTTTCTAGAACACCAGTTCTTGGAAAAGGAAATAAGTGGGAGCGCAGTAGAACTGGAAGAAATTCCAGAACCACGGACTATTACTGAAAGTTTAGTGGAACCAGAGGGTTCGGAAGAACAGGACATTCCTACGCCGCTCCGCAGGAGTAGTAGGCAGTCTCATCCGCCCGAGAGATACTGCGGTTTTCTCATAGACGGGGATAGAGAGGATTGCATCATAGATTATGATGAGCCTACTAGCTTCCAGCAGGCCGTTCAGAGCGTTGACTCAGTGAAATGGCTGGATGCAATGCGGACCGAAATGGAGTCCATGTACACCAACAAGGTATGGACGTTGGACATTGCTCCAGACGGGGTAAAACCCGTAGGATGCAAGTGGATCTTCAAAAGGAAGATTGGTGTAGATGGACAGGTTGAGACCTATAAAGCTAGGCTGGTAGCAAAGGGTTTTCGTCAAAGACCTGGCTTGGACTATGACGAAACCTTTTCTCCAGTAGCCATGCTGAAATCCATTCGGATCCTTCTTGCCATTGCTGCCTTCCACGATTATGAGATCTGGCAAATGGACGTAAAGACAGCTTTTCTAAATGGAAATTTTGAGGAGTGTGTCTATATGGACCAGCCGGAAGGTTTCATTCAGAGTGGGAGCAGCGGAAAGGTGTGCAAGTTGCTTCAGTCCATCTATGGACTAAAGCAGGCGCCGCGGAGTTGGAACATCTGCTTTGATGAGACGGTCAAAGAATTTGGCTTTATCAAAAATCCAGATGAACCATGCATCTATAGTAGATTTGTAGCGAGAACTGTAGTATTCCTCGTTTTATACGTGGATGACATTCTCTTAATAGGAAATGACATTCATATGCTACAATCTGTCAAGGGGTTCTTGTCACACAGGTTCTCCATGAAAGACCTGGGTGATGCCTCATACATTCTGGGTATCCGGATCTACCGTGACAGATCCAAGAGGATATTAGGACTTTCTCAGTCCAGGTACATCGACACCGTGCTGAAAAGATTCAGTATGGAAGATTCCAAGCGCGGTAACCTGCCGGCTTGTCACGGGATCACCCTCTCTAAAGAGATGTCTCCCAAGACTGATTTGGAGAGGGATCGCATGTCTATTATACCCTACGCTTCTGCGGTAGGCTCTATAATGTATGCGATGTTGTGTACCAGACCGGATGTAGCTTATGCACTGAGTGTGGTAAGCCAGTATCAGTCAAACCTTGGGGAGAAACACTGGATAGCGGTAAAGAACATTCTCAAGTACCTGAGAAGGACTAAGGAGATGTTCTTGGTGTATGGCGGAAAAGACCTCCAGATCGAGGCCTTTGCTGACTCCAGCTTCCAGAGTGACAAGGATGATTCCAAGTCCATGTCGGGTTTTGTCTTTACCCTCAATGGAGGGGCGGTGTGTTGGAAGAGTTCCAAACAGGAAACCGTTGCAGACTCGACGATGGAAGCGGAATACATCGCTGCATCTGATGCCGCAAAAGAAGCTGTCTGGATGAGGAAGTTCTTGAAAGAACTTCAGGTGGTTCCGACCATTGTTGATCCAATACCTCTGTATTGCGACAACAACGGGGCTATAGCTTTAGCGAAGGAACCCAGGTCCCATCAGAGATCCAGGCACATCTTGAGGCGGTATCACCTGATCAGGGAGATCGTGGATCGCCAGGAGATCGAGATTCGGAGAGTCGCTTCAGAAGATAACACTGCAGATCCATTCACCAAGGCCCTGCCCCAGACTCAGTTCGAGCGGCTGATCGAGATGATAGGTCTTCGATACGCCAGTACATGGCCTTAGTGCAAGTGGGAGATTGTTAGTGTATATGCCCTAGAGGCCATTACTGTATCATACTAGTTTGTATATTACTTAATGGATGCTTGGGATATTCACCTTGTATATACAATCTTGCTTAAAATAGTAGTATGCTACTTGGTTTGTTTCTACTTCAATGTGTACATGTGTTTATATTTTGTATATCGCCTATACACATTAATGGAGCCCTTAGGATCTTTGCTTGATTACCAGCGATGTGATGGCCGTCACACTAGTGGGGCTGGGTAATCTATAAGCACATCCTTATGCAGGTCCCTGGTCGCAGGACTATCGAGACAGGGCATCGATACTCCGGAGTAGACCAGCGCATGCGCTTCTCATCCCAGTGTGGGAGACGGTCTGTCCCACAGCCGTCAGTACGTCGTACTTGAGATAGTATGCGGGTGCTCGTTAGGTTACGGGTACACTGGACAGGACTCGTCGGGAACTGACTAGTTGGTATTATACCTATCGTCAGTTATCAGTTCCCAGGTGACATGAGTACAGCTTAGTCCGCTGACTTGACACTGTCACTCCGCCTCGAGTGTGTTCCCACTGTACTTTGATCACTACCCTACCACGGCTCAAAGGAGTCGTGCAAACAGGTAGTGGTTGGGTGCAGTCCCGAAGCACTTGGAGGCAGTGACGGTTAGACAGGATTCGTCTCTCCCGGTATTGGGGGTTGACATCGCGCTGTGTCTAGGAGAGCCATTACACGAGTAGTCCCTGGCCAGGGCAAACGAGATATACTGGTAGGTTTCCAGTGTTATCTCAGGGTGTTTTGGGCTTCGCTCCGGCACGACTTGTACCGCTATTGGGGGACTGACGTTTACCGCCCCCTAGGCCCGCCATGCGATGTATCAGACGAACAGACCGGACTGTACGGAGAATGTCACACTCAGGCTCAGTAGGAGTTCAGATGGGTTTCGCCTCGTCGGTCTTCTTGTCGGCATTACCTGGGGACCGTTACGCACAGCTAGTGCCGCTTGCGGTCTGTGGTTAAACCCACTGCCAGCGTAGTGTCGAGTCTTTAGAGTCCCACACAGAAAGCTTTTCGCCTTTAGGCAAAAGAGTAGAGGTCGCATGGTATTGCGACAGGTTGCATGGTTTTGCGACAGGGTTCGGTCACATCCGTGCACTTGTGCGTGTACAGTGTCCGGACAGTTTACACTAGCGGGCTTTGGTTTAAGCCAGATCCTAGTGTACCTTATGGGATTGGATTTATCCAGTTTACATTCGTGTTCCTCGGAACGCGGATGCGGGTGTGTATGCACAGTTGACAGGGAGACAGAGGCAGTGGATTCTCATTAGGGTTGTTGACAGTTGACCGTTGACATTGACCTTTTGATCAACCCTAATGAGAATATGATATGTGATTAACTATTATATTAATTAAGTATTATGGTGACATGTTTGTTGACTTTGTTGACTTGTTGACTTTTGTTGACTTGTTGACTTTGTTGACCGGTTGACTAGGCTTGACTAGTTGACCATCATGATAACCATAGCCATCATTTCATGGCAAAGACTTTTACTTGCTTGCTCATTTGTGTAAAATGAGTGCATGAAATGATATGGTTATGGTTGCTTCAACCATCACATAAGACTTTTGTTAGTATGATGAGTTATGATTGCTTTTGATTATGAGAGGGTGAAAGACAAAAGAGAGCCTCATTCTTTCTTGCTCATTCTCTCTCTTGTTCTTGAGCTCTCCTTTTGCTCTCACCCTTTTGCTCTTGCTCCCTCTCTTTAATCTATGGTTCTCTTGTCTCATGAGTTGAGAATCAAGAACCATAGATAAAATCCCATTCTAATTCTTCTCTACTCATTCTAGTTCACTAGGTTTAGCAAACCAAGTGAACTAGTTTCTTCAAAGAACGAAGAAGGAGCTAAAGGTTGGAGCTTTCAGGTGGATCTATCTTCGGCGTACGGAGACGACGAGAAGAAGCCATTCCGGACCACCATCGGAGCTTGAAGACGAAGGAGTTCAAGACAAGCAAGGTATAACCCCCTAACCGAGTAGCTAGAAACTCGTAGTTAGGTTGCTAGATAGATGTTTAACCAAGATCCGGGTTTTAGGTCCATGTTACCACCTCCGTAAAAATCGTTTTTTACCAAATTCCGCATTCCCGAAAGTACCGGGAGAGGTAGCATGGACTTACAACAATTAGCCGATCAAGTAGGTGTCTAGAAAGGTGTTAACGAGGTTACGCCTCTGGAAAAACGAGGTTTACATTAATTAGGTTCGTGCGAAAGCACGGGGGACCTCCCTCAAAGTACCGACACTGGCCTGGCTGAAAGATTGGCGAACTTGTAGTATGTAATTAATCCCGGCTAGTCTTTCCTTTTAGGGTTTGAAGGAAGATTTGATAAAAACTGTGGGAGCCATCCTGATTAGATAAAATAATAACCAATCTATTCGTGCAAAGAGCGCACGCTGAGTGTTTTCTTCTCTCTCTCTCCAGGTAGCGACCATATCACACCTTAATCAAGATAATAATACGGAATATTGACCGAACCCGCTTGTTATACTGAGCTGGGGAACGTTGGTCCCGCTCCAACTTATAATTGTTATAAGACAGAGCAGGAAATTGGGGATTACCAGAATTCCCGTGCCGTCCAAACGAAGAGAGTGCATGCTGATGCATCATCTTCGGGTGTGTTCGTTACAAAGAACTGTTTCTCAGTATCCTCCGCATCCTGGGTATATGATACCGGATCAGGATCCCAGATATGTAATCTATTACATAGGGCTGCAAAAAGGTAGAAAAACTGAGAACGGGTGATAAGTTTCATGAGGCAGAAAACGGGGCAAGTGTTGCAGCTAAGTCTGTTGGTCACTGTCACCCTGTATTACCAATATATTGATTCTGAATGAATGTTATTAGATACCGAACCTGATATACAAAATCATATCAGTCTCTTTATTATAAAGAAAGGATATAATTTTGTATTGTTGGATTATGTTTTGAACATTTCCTATATCAAAAGTTGATCGGTTCAGGCACGTTATCTAAAACCATTGACGTTCTAAATCAAACTACAGTTCCTAGTATACAGAACACACACAAGAGGAAGAGTTCAGAAATGAACGAATCCTTCTTGAGGCATTGTAGACCAGGTCATATCAATGCGATCCGACTGGCTGAAGTTACATTTTAGATGCATATTTAAATTAGTTTGAATTTACATCTTATGAAACTTGCCAGTCATGTCACAGAGATAAGATGACCATAGCTCCGTTTACTGGAAACAGAGAAAGAGTTAGTGAACTCTTGGGATGATACATGTTGATGTATGTAAGGTCCCCTGTCTACACATGCCAAGACCGGTTCCTTGTACTTCATTACATTCTCTGATAATCTCTTTAGATTCAGACATATGTTCTTGTTGAAACACAAGTCCGAACCTTTTGAGATATTCACAGAATATAAGTTAGAAGTAGAGAACCAAAATAAGGGTATAAGTATTATGTCCTTTGATGCGATCAGGGAGGAGAATACTTGAGCACAGAATTCCTGGACTATTCTAAAGGAGAATGAGATTCTCTCTCAGCATTACTCCTCCGTATACACCATAGCACGATGGTATATCGGGGCGGAGCAATTGCACCCTATTCGATATGGTGCGCTCTATGATGAGTACTACTGAGTTACCTGTTTCCTTTTGGGAGTTATGCGCTTGAGAAGCTGCATACCAATTGAATTGGGTTCCAATCAAATCAGTTGCCTACCGCTTCACATGTGATATGGAAATGGAAGAGCCCATATCTTAAGTTGGTTAAGATTTGGGGTTGTCCGGGTTATGTCTAAAAGCAAAATCCGGACAAGCTCGAGGCAAGGTCTGTTATGTAGAACTGGAAATGTTCCAGCCATACAAACTGCAGCTGATGATTTGATAGAACCAAAGGATTCAGTAGAGACCAACGAACCTCAGCCTCTCGGCCGATCTAGTAGGGTTTCTCACCCACCTGAGAGATACTTCTGTTTCTCTATGACAGTGGGAGCGAGGATTGCATCATGAGATGATGACCCAACTAGTTTCGAACTGGCCATCAGGAGTAGGACTCTGTAAGAATGGCTGGATGCTAAGTGATCTGAGATGGAATCCATGTACACCAACAAAGTATGGACTTTGGTTGCTATATCTGAAGGGTTAAATCCCCATCAGGAGCTAGTATATCTTGAGAAGATTACTTGGTGTAGATGGAAAAGTTGAGACTTTCAAAGCTAGGCTTGTTAAAGGTTTTCTTCAGACCAGGCGTGGATAATGATGAAACATTTTCCAGTGGCTATGCTTAAGTCCATCCAGATCCTACTTGCCACGGCTACATACCATGACTACGATATCTGGCGGTTGGGTGCCATGACTGCTTTTCTAGATGGTGTTTTAGAAGAGAGAGTCTATAAGTACACAGTCAGAGGGCTTCGTAAACAGTGGGAGCAGCGGAAACGTGCACAAGATGCTTTAAAGGTTAAAGCAGGCATCGCGGAGTTGGAACATCTGTTTTGATGTGTTAGTCAAAGAGTTTGACATCATCAAAATGGTAGATGAACCTTGTATATACAAAAAGGGTAGTAGGGAGTATAGTGACGATCCTCGTAGAGTACGTGGATGACATGCTCTTGATAGGGAAGGAGTTTTCTATGCTACGCTCGGTCAATCTCCGCTTATCACAATGATTCCCCATATAGGATCAAAGTGATACCTCCTAAATCCTGGGTTTTGGATCTATGAGATAGGTCTAATTGGATGTTAGGATTCTCACTAGTTGTAGTGAGATAGTATCAATCGATCCTGGGGAGAATCACTGGAAGGGTTCCAGGGTGATAAGTACGAATGAAAGTCAGTAACAGGCATTGTCTTTACCCTCAGTAAAAGGACGGTATGTTGGAAGAGTTCCAAGCTAGATACCGTTGCATACTAGACGATAAAGGCTCGATACATCGCTACTTAAGATGCTACCAAAGAAGCAGTCTGGATGTATATTTGTTCATAAGATGAACTTAGTTCCTCCCATTGTGTGACAATAGAGTTGTGGCTTATGCCAAGGAACGTCCGTCCCATCAGTGATCCAGACATATTCTAAGGCAGTATCACCTCATCATGGAGATGGTTGATCTCCAGGGTGATCGAGGTTAGGAGAGTAGACTCAGAGGACAACACGGTGGATCCACTCACAAAGGCCTTTTCCCAGAGTGAGACTTTTATGGGATGGTTGAGTATGAGATACTACAACCACTGCTACAGATGGCCCTAGTGCAAGTGGGAGATTGTTAGTTATATGTGTGCCCTAGAGGCCATTACTATACATAGGATGTATATTGTAGTGGATGCTTGGACATATATAGGGAGGACTTTCTTGCTCGACATGATAGCATGCTATCTGGTTGCGCTTTACCTTAACGTGTACACTGATTGTCTCTCTGTTACATGTTGGTAAAGCCCTTAGGATGAGTACTTGACTACCTGGACTATGATGCGGATCATACTAGTAGGGACATGGTAGTCCATAAGTACATCCTTCAAAGTCCCTAGTCGTGGGTATATCGAGACAGGGCATCGATATACCAGAGTAGACTAGCATATACCTTCTCGACTCATACAGATGGGCGATGGATGATCCCATATCCATTGGTGTTTGACATCAGAGATGATATACTGGTGCTCAGTGGAGACTGGGTACACTGGACGGACTCGCCGAGAACTCCCAGATGGTATTATACCTTACGTCAGATGGCAGTTCTCTGGTGACACTGGTACAGAGTAGTCTGTTGACCCGAGATCATCATAGAGTCTTGTGTAGTTCCCACTGTGCTTTGATTTCCATCTTACCACGTCCAAGAGAGTGTGCAAAACGGTGGTTTTTGGGTACAGTCCCGAGTCACATGGAGGCAATGAGCGATAGGAGGGGATTCGTCTCTCCCGGTATAGGGGGTTGATGTTGCGCTGTGTTCGATTGGCTATAACCGGAAATCCCTGGCCAGGGTTGTTGAGATTTACTGGTAAGTGTTACCAGTAGTTTCTCGAACTGTTATAGACCTCATATCGACACGACTTATCGAGCTATTGGGGTCTGACGTTTACCACCCCTAGGCGAGATATGCGACATATCAGACGACGAGACCGGACTGTACGGTAAGTGTTACTGGTTGGATTCACAGGAGTGTGAGAGGGCTTGCTCGTCGATCTTCTGATCGCTCAATACCCGGGTGGCCGTTACGTTTAGCAGACCGCTTGCGGCTTGTGGGTGTTTGATATGGTCATCACCTGCTGCCGGCGTATTGATGAGTCTTTAGAGTCCTACACAGAGGTTTCCTGGCTCAAGCGAAACGAAATAGGAGCGCATATGAGATATGTACGGGACCGAGAATAAAGCGTGTATGTGATACCGTATTCTATTCTCGCGATGAATGTATCGAAAGGTTGTATACGATATAACCTAGTTATCGAATCAAGTAATGATTCGATGAGCCGATACATTGAATATTAGTCGGTTATATGCGATATGACCGGATCGTTAAATCAAGTGTTGATTTAATGATTTAATGCATAATTATATATTTGATATATTACTTTGAATTAACTAGTATTGGTTCACTTTAAATGGATTTTCTCACTTGTAGTTCACAAGTTGTATATGTGATATACTTTTGTGCACTTAATTGTATCATGTTTGATGATACATTCTTACTTAAGTTTTGTGTAAAGATTAAACCATGGTTATTTAAATGGTTAGGGTTTTGTTTTTCATATCTATTTATTTATTTATTTATTATGGAAAAGATAATGAACAAAATGGTTTCTTTCTTTGTTTCTTTCATGAAGCTTGTTGAAGCTTCATGAAGCTTTGACCAAGTGACAATTTTGTCTTCTTCTTTTAACCCTAACCATTCATATAACCTTAGTTAATTCTCTACACTTGACTATGGTTAAATATATGATAAGTATTATTTTCTTTTAACTTATCATATTCTTTTCTTGATCTTCTTCTTCATGAGCAAGAAAGAAAAGCTTGCCTCATCAATGGCAAGTGATGAAATCATGTGAGAAATCCAATTCTAAAGTGAACCCACTTCCTATTTCTTCATCCTCTACCTCTTGCCAAGTAGTATAGGGTGTTTTCTTCACAAGTTTCATGACTTGGTGAAGTGGGAGCTTGATCTAGTGATGCCTCGACGTAGATCATCTTCGGCATCGAAGCCGACGACCAAGCCCGCCCATTTCTCCGATGAAGCCGATGCTAGAGTCCGGGATGTGATTTGTACAGCGAGGGGACTTCATCACGGAGCTATGGAGGTGGAGAACCGGATCTACAAAGGTTGTATTTCCGTTCACTTAGTTAAGTTGTTAACTAGTTTCCTTTTTCGCCTAAAATTCTAGTTAACGATCCGTATTAGAGTTTGTCGGCACTTGTAAAATTTGAAATTGGCATGGTTGATGCCTTGTGAGACCTCATTAGAGTACCTAGGAACCCTACAGTTCATGGGTGGGAGCATGGTCCCGAAGAATAGCCCAGTGGTGGCCTGATTCACCTGGTCCACCGGCATTGTAAAAACAGAGGCCGCCTGAGGCCCGTAGGTCACTCCTCCTGCGGGGACGGAGTGAGAGTTATTGCGATTGTTGCAGCTTGTGCAGTTAGAGGCCATTGATGTTCTTTTTTTGCACGACAGCAAAACCAAATCTTAGTACCTCGAACCTAAGGGAAACCATATTGAACCACGATTCGTTCGCGAACACAACACACGAAGTGTGGAGTGGAAAGAGGAAGAAGGTCCCACCGGGCGTGCCAAAATCTGTTCTCCGCCGAACACAGAGACGAAACCGTGTAGGTCCGTCTTGCCTGAATTTCAAGGGCAGATGCTAATTGGTGCTATCCGTCCACCTCTCTGAAGATGCCAAGTTGATTTATGACACCATGTATCGAAGGTTTAAACGGATGCGGCCGATGTAGCAGACTTCGTCAGATTCCCCCTCATTTGAGGGGTTTTTTATTGCGGGGACGCTCTTCCCTGCAGGCACAAGCTCCTGCAGTTAATTACGCTACCGCATCGCGGTAATCACTTTCTACTTCTCCAGATAGTCACTTCGTGTTGTGGGTATTTGTTTTGTTTTTTGGTTGCCTTTGGATTGTATACGGAGACTAATTTATGTTGTCGCCCGTAGGGCGTGGATTAGTCCAAATCCGTATTTTTCTTAGATTTGGGTTTGGGGGTTGGGTTTAAGGATACGTTAGTCTCATTTGAAACTAAGATCAACTTAAACTTTAGTTAAGGGTACGTTAATCTAATTTTAGAATAAGATCAATTTAACGGGATTATTTAGATCCAGCAAAAGAGCATTTAGGCTCTATTGTTTAGTTTAGGGACTTTGCGGTCCATTAGTTTAAGGACATTACGGTCCATTGTTAGTTTAAGGACATCTCGGTCCATGGGCTTAAGGACCACACAGTCCGAGGTTAAGAACATCATAGTCTGTCGGTTTAAAGGGACCCCACAGTCCGAGGTTAAGGACATCATAGTCTGTGGGATTAAGGACCCCACAGTCCAGTTTAAAGACGTCATAGTCTATGAAGTGTATGGTTGTCGGGACCCGTCACCTCTCTGAAGACGTTGAAGGATTACAACGACAAATATCAGAGGAGTAAAGAGATGTACCCTTAAAGCAATTTTGGTTGAGAGATCTGTAGTCCAATTTGAGACTAAGATCAAAACATTTGTGAGCATATGGGCTGAATTAATCTGAATTGAGGACTTATGGCCAATCTTGGGCTAAGTCCAGTCAAGTTAAAATATTTAACATTTATTTTGGGCTATTGAGCATTCATTTGGGCTTGGCCCTTTTAACAATACCAAGCATTGATTTGGATTCTGACAATGTTTTTGTCTTTTATTGAATGCTGAGCATTCATCATAGCTCTGGGGCTTATTAAAGAATAATTTATGTTCTATCAGCGCAACACATGGTGTGCTTGGCGCTTTGCGCCAGTCAAAGAGCGCAGTACGCTATGCCAAGTAGCGCATACGTAAGGGACACGTGTCGTGCTTGGCGCTAAGCGCCAGATGATGAGCGCATTGCATCAGTTTATGAGCACAGAGTGCTAGTTTATGAGCACAGAGTGCTAGTTTATGAGCACATTGTGCTAGTAGTTCAATGGCGCACACGTGAGTGACACGTGGTGTGCCTGGCGCTGAGCGCCAGCCCATGAGCGCAGTGCGCTATTTCAAGAGCGCAAAACGTTAACTGTTAGGTGGCGCCTGCTTGAAGGACACGCGTTGCGCTTAGCGCTGAGCGCCAGTCAATGAGCGCAGTGCGCTATGTTTGGAGCGCTGAGGCTTTGCACCGCTTTGCGCTAGATGTGGAGCGCTGAAGCGCTTAAGAGCGCTATGGCTCTTCTTTTATATAACTTAGATCAGTTTACGCCTTGAGAGTTAAATTCTCTTTTTATAAGAGACTTTGTCTCAAAGTTTTAAGAGCAAAGTTCTTATTTTATAGGAGATGTTTCAATCTCTTATTTTAGTGGAAGGCTTTGCCTTTATGAATCTTTGATCCTAAGAAAATTGAATTATTCTCCTCTTTCATAATGAGATGATCTCTGAAAGACAATTTGTCTTAGAGATCTATGATCTGTGAGAAGAATTATGTTCTTCTTCTTATGATGAGATCTTTTGATCTCTTTGTGAAAGACCTCGGTCTTATAGATCAATGATCTGTAAGAAAGATGTAAATTCTTCTTTTTATTTTATTTATGAGATGATTTCATCTCTTTGTTCATCATCCTTTTTTTTTACCTAGAAGAAAAATCTTCTTTCTCTGAGAGCTTGGCTCTTCTTTGTGAAATCTCTCAAAACTTATGGTGGGTTTCTCTCTATACTTCTGTATATCTTCCCTTTTTTGAGACTTGAAGTCTAGGGGCCTTTTTATAGGGTAAGTTGATCAGTTCAATCAGTTAAGGAGATCTTTTTTCCAATTGATTTTGGGAATTTCCGATCGTTGGTTCTTTGATCCAAGAGCTTCTGATTTACAGAAGGTAATCTTCTTGTTATTAACAAGATTGGGAAATCTTTTCTGTACAGAATTTATTCTGTATTTTGGTGATTTTTTATCACCTTTGGATCATTGATCCAACGGTGCTCTGATTTACAGAGCACAATCTTTTTGTTTGGAAAGATTTTAAGGAATCTCCCCTTAACATAATTTTATTCTGATTAATATATGATTTATCATCTTTATTAGATCTTTGATCTGACGGTGGGGAGCTTTTAGTTCCAGCGCTAGCGCACGCGTGATTTGCACGTGGTGCGCTGCTTAGAGTATAGCGCATTTAGCGCTAGCGCATGCGTGCTTTGCACTTGGTGCACTGCTTAAGTGCAGCGCTCTTAGCGCCAGCGCACACATGCTTTGCACGTGGTGCGCTGCTTAGAGCGCAGCGCACTTGGCGCTGTTATGAAGCGTTGCTTCATTTCAAAATTTGAATTTTGAACAGAGCTTTGCTCTGATTGGGGGAAACAATAACATATCCCAGCAACACATAACATCACATGTCATCAACGTAAGTAAATATGCGTATCCCAATTGTTGTTGACATATAGCAACGAAACCGGCGATACCCCACATATTACACTTACGGTCGCAGAAAAGAAAGTGAAAAACTATAACAAATGGAATCCGCAACCCCCTTGGACATCATAAACCCAATGTATCATATACTTTGGATTTCATGCCCAACCAAATGAATTCCTTAGACATCTCATGCCTAACAATTATAAACCCCACATTTTAGTCTCGACATTGAAAACACTTTCCACTATCAAGTTGGGCAATTCAACAAGATTCCCGACATCCATATCGAATGCTCGTCGGAAAATTTAGTAGACGGCCGCACCCCCGGTACCATCGACGAAGTGCACATAGACGGAACACCGCGACCGCGAGCACCCGAACGGATGCTTTCGGCAATGGGGTTCTCCTAAAGTCACTTGGTCAGGGCTATGAGGCGTGGCTATCTAATAATGTTACCCGGCGAGTATCCGCGTGCATTACATAATTGCGACGGACTTTTGATCCACATCAAAAATCCGTGGCAACCGATGAATTGAGACCAAATTGCTAGATTTATAAAATTTGAACTAGTTATCATATAACTAATTATGTAGATTCCAAAAATTGTATTACAATAACAGATAGCTAGACGATGTTAAACGTTTCGATCGAATCAACGAATTCCCAAAATTTCCCAGAGAGCTCAACACTTGAGCAATGTTAAAAGTACCCAGAACCATACCACAGTGCCCATGGACCAACAGCTGAAGGTCCGTCCCAAGCCGCTCAAGTGGTGTCGCGGAACCGCCGCCAAAAGCATAGTTTGGTCGTGATTCCGTGGTCACTTAGATGAGTTAGGGACTCGTTCTTCAGGTGAGTCCATAGAATTACCTGCATGATTTTTAGAGTATTTGTAACATGGAAAAATCTAACTTTTTGGAAAATTTCCAGAGAGGGGTGCAAACTTGAGTTTTCGGGGTTCGATCGGACTTTTAACTTCGCCTAGACAACGCCTAATACTCTAGCTTAGCTCTGATACCACTTGATGGGTTCCATAGCACCCTAACTAGGATTTTTGGGGCATCAAGTATACAATTTTAAAAAACCTAGAGAGCAATGCAACCCATGCCAAGGATCTAACTAGAAAATTAGGAGTTACACTAGCATGTAATCAACATTACACTAAGTGAATGAGGAATACAACTTTTGTAGACCGGTCCTTCACTTCTAAAACTCCATGTAGTAGTCCCTTCGCTCCAAGTAGAGATCACCCGAACTGTAGAAAAGATCCACATGAAGAAATGAACGAGCTTGCTCAATGTCTTCGAGGCCGAAGACGATCTACGTCGAGGAGACTCAAGCTCATGCTACCTCTTCACTAATTGTGAAATTAGTGAAGCAAACACCCTATATAAATGGCAAGTAGTAGAGGATGATGAAGTAGAAAATGGGCTCACTTTAGTTTTATTTTTCTCACAATATTTTCTCACTTTTCCAAAAGCTAGAAAGCTTTTTTCCAAGGATGAAGAAGATGAAGTGAAGAAGTGAGAATGAACTAATGAGGTGAGAATAGCAACCATGGGTGAGTTAGTGTCATACACTAACTCATCTAGAGACATAACCATGGCTAAGTGATAATGGTTAGGTTAATAAATATCTTAAGTAAAACAAAATTAGTGGACTAAGTCAATGCATCCACAAGCTTCTACAAGCTTCATGCATGTGACTAATTTCCAACTAATTTGGATTTACTTTAAATATTTAAACCCTACATTATAATTAGCATGGTGTAACTCTCATACACCCATATAGTGTATATCATCAAGTATGACACAAATAATGTACATTAATATATATCACAAATATATTATGTACACAAAATCAAGTAAGAAAAGAAAACTTAAGTGAGCCAATACTAGTTAATATAAATTAATATATCAAATATATAATTATACATTAAATTATTAAATCAACACTTGATTTAATAATCCGGCTATATCTCATATAACCGACTAATATCAAATGTAACAAATTATCGAATCAACACTTGATCCGATAACCCGGCTATATCACATATAACCGAACGATGTCACATATCGCGAGAATAGAATGCGGTATCACATACGTGCATTAATCTCGGTCCCACACATATCATATATGTGCTCCTACTTCGTTTCGCATGAACCATGAAACCTCTGTGTAGGACTCTAAAGACTCGTCAATACGCCGGCAGTAGGCGATGATCATATCAAACACCCACAAGCCGCAAGCAGTCTACTAAACGTAACGTTCACCTGGGTATTAAGTGATCAGAAGATCAACAAGCATGCCTGCTCATATTCCTGCGAATCCAATCAGTAACACTACCGTATAGTCCGGTCTCTTCGTCTGATATGTCGCATATCTCGTTTGGGGGTGGTAAACGTCAGACCCCAATAACTCGATAAGTCATGCCGATATGAGGCTCATAACGGGTCGAGAAACTACTGATAACACTTACCAGTAAATCTCATAAACAGCCCTGGTCAGGGACTTCCTGTTATAGCTAATCGAGCACAGCGCAACATCAATCCCCAATACCGGGAGAGACGAATCCCCTCCTATCGCTCATTGCCTCCATGTGACTCGGGAATGTACCCAAAAACCACCGTTTTGCACGTTCTCATGAACATGGTAAGGTGGAAATCAAAGCACAGTTGGAATCACACAAGACACTATGACAATCTCGGGTCGACAGACTAACCTGTACCAGTGTCGCCAGAGAACTGCCATCTGACATGAGGCATAATACCATCTGGGAGTTCTCGGTGAGTCCGTCCAGTGTACCCAGTCTCCACTGAGCACCCGTATATCATCTCTGATGTCAAACACCAATGGATATGGGATTGTCCATCGCCCATCTACATGGGTCGAGAAGCTATACGCTAGTCTACTCTGGTATATCGATGCCCCGTCTCGATACACCCACGACTAGGAACATTAAAGGATGTACTTACCGACTACCTTTGTCCCACTAGTATGATCCGCATCATAATCCAGGTAGTCAAGTACACATCCTAAGGGCTTTACCAATATATATCAGAGAGACAATCAGTGTACATGTTAAGATAAAGAGTAACCAGATAGCATACTATCATGTCGAGCAAGAAAGTCCTCCCTATATATGTCCAAGCATCCACTACAATATACATCTCATGTACATTAATGGCCTCTAGGGCATATATATAACTAACACGTCATACCCGGAGTCTAGCGTAACGAATCAAAACTATGCGCTCGAGCATCCCTGACGCTCTGCGGAAGAAAATGGGCAAGAAACACCGTCACGAACTCAGCCTAAGTCATAGGAGAAAGACCTGTGGCTCTGCCCTTCTCTAAAGACTCGCACCACTTCTAGGCAAGACCCTCCAGACGAAAACTCATGAACTCTACCCATCTCACGTCGGAGCATCTCAGCAAATAATAGATCCTGGCCATCTGATCGATAAATGACTGGGGATCCTCAGCTGCATCAGTGCCGGTGAAAACTGGAGGCTTCAGCCTCATGAACTCAGATAACGATACGGTGATAACCTCTGTAGCTGCAGGTACAAATGCCTGAACCGTAGGCACCATCGCGGTCCCTGTAACAGGTAGGACAACCTCCAATCTTTGCGCTCTAATAGCCTCAACTAACGATCCCTTCATCTGGCGCAAATCCTGTATACCGGCCTCTAGCCTAGTAATACGATCGAGCGTAGGTGGATCAATCTGCTCCTGTACAACGGGCGTACCACCCTGGTCAGTCCTCGTCTTAGACGAGCCAACTCTAATCTCGGCTTTCGCGGCCGTTCTCTGCGCCCTCGTAGTCTTCGGCAGCATAATGGCTGGAAATGAAGACAGGATTCAATAGGAACACAGAAATCGAATCACAAGGATGTATATAATCACAGAAGGAATTTCAACCAACAAGTCCTAAGGTCACTTAGGCGGAGTACCGTGTCGTAAGTATGTTGCGGAACATACACACGCTATGTCACTCTGCTTAAGCTACCTACTCCATCATACCAAGGTCATCCTACACTCCGAAAGGTAAAACCTAGCGCTCCGATACCAACTTTGTCACGACCCAAAATTAGGCACATGACCGGCACTTAAACTACGTGACGTCAACAGGCGTAACGCAATTTAAGTAAGCCGAAAACCCAGAAATCTAAACCATGAAAAGTATTAAGTGATAAAAACATTGTTAAAAACATTTGGAAATCTCAAGTAAAAATCTTTAAACTTAAGTTTATTTTCTTAAAAATTTCAGCAGCACCTCCTTTGTAAAAACTAGCCCCGAAACGGGTACAAATATAAGATATAAGTAAAGCATCCCCAAACGGGAGCAAATCACGCCCAAAGGCGGAAACAACCACCACAAGCATAATATACGACGCCGTAGCGAAGAAGTAGACAGCATAAAGTGAAAACAGCATAAGAGATAAAACTGCATAATAAAGTCCGGCTCACACGAGCTCGACACCCAAAGTCACAAAATATACAATATCGTCCTCACAACCCGTCTCTAAGTCAATACATAAAGGTGGTAGATGGAGAGTACTAGATACAATGAAATATATAATGGATATAAAATCGGATAACCGCAGCCCACCTACAGCAAAACGGCTCACAGCCAACCGTAGCGGTATCTGCTGCAAAAAGATACAATAAGAAGCCCTGCCGCGACTACTCTGAGAGTCAACCTGCAAAACACTGTGGCACAACGGGGGTGAGTTTCCAACTCGTGAATAGTAAGTAACATCGTACAGATAATCGCAGGTATGCACGTACAGCGATAATCTATCGCATGCAATCTGATAGAATCAATATGCTAATATGGATATGCAACAATCATGAAAGGTACTCTATCAGGTACTACAAATACATGAAGCAATGCATATCAATGAATGCTGAGTATGGGATAAAACATATCATCATCAATGAATCATCATCGTGTAAAACTGGTGTCCATCAATGACACCCCAAATCCCAATACCTCAGGCACCGTCACTCTGATTAGCCCTCATATCCTGTAAATCTCATGGAACATGAGTGCCCAATATCGGCACTCGAAAACATCATGAAATCTCGTGTCCAACATCGATACGCAAATCCACAAATATTCGACTCCATCAGTCTGGATCGGCCCACGGGCTCCATAAGTCTGGATCGGCCCATATCTATCTCTCGACTCCGATCGGTATCCTCTAGATAACCGCCAGGTCCAATCAATCACCGGTAGGTAGTACTCCCTCTGCCAGGCTCATCGTCTACTGCACAACATCCCTTTCTTGCCCCGGGGTACCATACCGGGTTCACCATGAACCCGCAAACAGATCATCCAACTCTTCGAATCAGGTTTCTATCATAAGTCTCAGCACCAAGAAAACTCATGGTGGACGCACTGAAATATCATATCAAGAGAAATCGGGTTTTCAAAACAAAGCATACTTTCTTGAAATAATACCACGGTTCTCAAATCCATAAATCACATGAAATCCGTATCTCAATGCGTAAATCCATGAAATGTGATATATTCAACATAAAACGGTGATATGAGCATATCAAAGGAAAACCGCTCTTTTAAATGAATCACGTTTTTAAATATATCATGCGGTTCCCAATTCCTCCAAAATCCAATGCAATATCATATAAAGGTGTACAGGTAGCTATATATGCACGATGCATTTCATAAGCGTAATAGAAAAAGAATCAATGTATCAATATCAATAACAATATAATACCACATATATGTATAGGCTGTGCGTGTCATGGAAATTACCGATGGTGTGGGTGTAGCATACAATTTAGTGCTCATGCAACATGAACCGTCGGTAATGGTGCAGTGTCCATTAGGTACTAAATCCGGGCAAAACAAATAATGGTATGCATTGATGCACAATCAATATATATACATATAAACATGCTGCTATAATATCATATCTAGCCCTGACGCATAACGCCATACGGGCGATTTCCCCATAGATGTTAAATCTACTCACCGATGATCTCAAGCTAAGAAAATCCGACCACCTACTTCCCTTCTTCGCAGCATCCGAAGTCCCCGCCTGCGATCCTATTAACACAAAACACAATAACACGTGGATTTAGCAAACTACGTAATAATAACGAACACAACGCCAATTTAACGAATTGGTTCCCTTAGGATAAAAAAGGGTTCACTTAGCGGCTAACGTGTGTGGCGACATCACCAAAACAAACCCACGACAGCAAGCTACCCGAAACACTAAAACTACATCGGATCAATCGTAATGTGCGTCGTCCAAACACTAAAAACTAGCAAAATGTTCCCAGATTTTTTATACTGTCAATACCTAAAAATCTAGCAGTACCAAACACCTTAAAACAACTGCAGACAGCTACCCTGTCACAACACGAAATAGCACGTGGCTGGCACTTGAATCATGTGAAGTCTATAAGACCCCACCTAATTCAAGTAAGCCAAAAGCCCAGAAATGTAAACCATTTACAAAGAGAGAAGGAAAACTTGTTTTAAACAAGTGGTTTTAACACAATAAATAGCATCAAACATTTAAAAGCAATATCATATTTTCTCGAAAATTTCGGCAGAGTCTCCTTTATAAATACTAGCCCCTAAATGGGTACAACACATGAAATACATAATAATGAATAAAGGCATCCCCAAGCGGGAGCTAGCTCTTCGCCAATTAGCGGAAACAACCACGCAATGCAATATAATATACAACGCCGAAGGCAAGAATCAAAACTCAGAAGAAAACCAATAACTTAAAGAAAACCAGAGAAGATTATAATAATACAAGCGCGCAACTCTAAGGTCGAAAGAATATACACTGGTCTTCTAAGTCTATCAAATATACAAGTCTGGTTGATGGAGATTACTACATACAACTGAAATATATAAAGTGCAACGATGGTCACGATGCAAGTGAACCCACCTACGAAGCAATCACACGGAAGGAAACAGTGAGTCAGCAAGCCGCAATGAAACCTGTACGGCCAAACCTGCAAGAAACTGTGGCACAACGGGAGTGAGTTGCCAACTCGTGAGCAGAAAACATCACCGAGAAGAAATCACATGTATGACTCTCTCCTAGGTCATACAATAATAATATGCTCAATATATAACTTGAAGCATCTAATAATGGTAAGGGTAAAATCTATACATAAGTGTAATACCAAGTACTTATGTCAGTGCCTCTGGTAGCAACATGTCACATATATGATGTACGGATGCATTAAGAATGAAAGCAAAATACATTATGAATGAGAAAACCGTTTTCTTATCTCAGTGAGATTTTTGTATAAAAACCGAAATATCATCAATGAAATCAATAGCGAATCCGTGTCAAGCATCGACACAAAATATATATCCCAATATCTCAATATCTTAATATCTCGGGCTCCGCATAAACAGGATCGGCCCATAACCATCTCAAATCTCAATATCTCAATATCTCGGGCTCCGCATGAACAGGATCGGCCCATAACCATCTCAATATCTCAATATCTCGGGCTCCTCATGAATAGGATCGGCTCGTAACTATCTCAAAATCGAGAAAAAAACATCATATCAAGGAAAACAGCATCTTTCTCTTTAAAATAAATCATAAGTTTATAAACATTCACGTGCGGTTTCCCAATCCAGGAATCTCATAAAAGATCTGAAATCTCAAAATCATGAGTCAGTTGTAGGGTTATTAATCACGACAGCAAGGTTTCAGGTGGCATCATCCATACCAATTTTAAATTTTGTCATGTTTAAACAACCCTAACCCTAGATCTTTAACTAGAGAATCAAACTAAAACATCAAGTAAACTTCTTTACTTCTAAGAGATAGGGATTACAACCTTTGTAGTCCGTTCCTTCGCTTCATAAGCTCCGAGTAGTGGTCCCTTCGCTGCGATCATCATGCTCCTGGACTCTAGAGAGGCTCCATGAGGTGAATGATCCATGGTAGATTGAAGTCTTCACAATCAAAGATGATCTACCTTGAGGAATCACAAACCCAAGCTATAACTTCACTAATTAGAGATTAGTGAAGCTAACACACTAATATATATGGCTAGTATAGAAGAGAATGATGAAGTAGGAATTTTTCTCTCTCTAGTTTTCTATTTCTCACAATCTTTCATCACTTAGAAAAATTATGCAAGCTCCTTTTTTTTTAAGAAGAAGAAGAACAAGAACAAGTGATGAATGAATTAAAGTTAAGGTTAGAAATGCAACCATAGGTTAAGCATGACATGCTTAACCCTTGTAGAGACATAACCATGACATAGGGTTAAAGGTTAGGTAGATAAATATCTTAATAAAAATCTAAAGATTGGACTTAGTCAACAAATGAAAATATCTCAACATAAAATCCTCAATTTAGAATTAACTAATAAATATATATCTAACCCTAATCTTAACCCTAGCATGGTAGATTCCCATAAACCCTAGTTGCATTCATAACCTAGCATGTTACAATTATACATATCACATATATATAATTATGTAACAAAAGAAAAGAATACAATAAACATATATCACATATATGTTAAAAGTATATAAAGTGAGAAAATGAAATACTTAACTTAGCATATATTAGTTAATGCAATTTAATATATCAAATATATAATTATACATTAATTTATCGAATCAACACTTGATCCGATAATCTGGCTATATTACATATAACCGACTAATATAATATGCATCATATTATCGAATCAACACTTGATCCGATAACTCGGCTATATCACATATACCCGGCCGATATCACATATCGCGAGAATAGAATACGGTATCTCATATCATATTAATCTCGGTCCCGCACATATCACATATGTGCTCCTACTCCGTTTCGCCTAAACCAGGAAACCTCTGTGTAGGACTCTAAAGACTCGTCAATACGTCGGCAGTAGGTGATGATTATATCAAACACCCATAAGCTGCAAGCAGTCAGCTAAACGTAACAGCCACCTGGGTATTGAGCGATCAGAAGATTAACACGCAAGCCTGCACACACTTCTGTGAATCCAATCAGTAACACTACCGTACAGTCCGGTTGTCACGTCCGAAAGTACGGAACATGACCGGCACTTAAACTACGAAACGTCTCGAGGCGTACGTAATCTAAGTTAGCCGAAAGCCCAGAAATCCAAACCAAGAAAAGTAGTAGAGTGAAGGAAAACCAATTTAAAATCAAGTAGTTTTAATAGCATAAGCCGAATTATGCGGTTTAAAAAAACATCAAATATTTCCTGAAAATTTCGGCAGAGTCTCCTTTGTAAATACTGGCTCCCAAACGGGATACAACATGAATAGTATACGAAATCAATAAAAAGGCATTCCCAAGCGGGAGCTAGCTCTTCGTCAATCGACGGTCACAACCACACAAGCAAAAAATTATACAACGCCAAGGGCGAGGATCAAAACTCAAAAGGAAACTCAAAACAACAAGAAACCACAGAATATAACGTGCGACTCTAAGGTCGAAAGAATAACATCACTGGTCTCTATTTCTGAAATAAATACATGTTTGGTTGATGGAACTTCTAGATACAACAGAGTAATAATATACAAGTTATAATGATGGGTGCGATACAAATAAACCCACCTACTAGCAAGTCACCCGGAAATGGAAATAGTGCCAGCAAGCCGTAATGAAACCTGTACGGCGAAACCTGCAAGAACTGTGGCACAACGGGGGTGAGTTGCCAACTCGTGAGTAGAAAAACATCTACGCACAGAAATCGCATAAATAACGCAACCTAGGTCAATGATCATAATATATCCTCAAATATATTAATAACATGCAGCCTATAACAATGGCTAGGGTAATATTTAACCCGAGTGTGATCTCATGTGCCCGTGTCAGTGCCTCAGGTAGCAATATATCATATGAATGGGGTATGAATGCATGAAAACAGAATACATGTAAATGAAGAAACTGTTTTCATAAATTAGTGAGATTTCCTTTGTATTTTTAAAATGAGGTATCATAAATGAAATCAGCATCAACAGTGTCTAGCATCGACACAAAACATAAATCTCAATGTCTCAAAACCTCAGGCTCCGGCTATCCGGACTGGCCTGTATCATAAAATCTCAGTACCTCAATATCTCGAAATCTCAATGTCTCAATCTCAACATCTAGGACGCCATCAGTCCAGACCGGCCCCTACCATCCATCTCAAGACCATGACGGTATCCTCCGGATATCCGACGCGTCGGGTAATATCACCGGTAGGTAGTCTCCCCCTGCCAGGCTCATCATCATCACCACGAGCTTCTTGCCCCGGGGTACCTTACCGGGTCCACCATGTACCCGAAACGGTTCATCCAACTCCTCGAATCGGGTCTTGAAATCCATCAGCAAACTCATGGTGGACGACTCATACATCATGGGAAAAACCGCGCTTTTCATTTAAAAAGAGAAAGAAGAAGTTTGTATATGTTTTGCGGTTTTCTCCAAATCCAGAAAATCTCATGGAAATCCGAATCCAAAACCTCAATAGCACGTAAAAGTGAATATATGCATGAGAATCCATGAATGCGGCATAACAATGAATAACAGTATGCATGAAGTAGCAGGTAATAACTACAATGTCTAAACTAACATATAAGGCAAGTACACTAATATCATGTCTAAACTATTAGCTAACAGGCTATGTCAAGCAATAATATTTTCTAAGGTGTACGTGACATGGCAATCACCGATGAAGATGTGTGTGAGCCGGCAAGTAAGTGTACGTGGTACATACGCATCATCGGTAATGGTGCTGGTGTCCTAACCACAAGATATCAACAGTAGAATATGAAGCATAATATAAGCGTGTGATGCGGAGCGAACAACAATAATGAGCGGGAGCTGAATACTAGACGCAACGATAACTAATCTGCATTAACCTAATATAAGTCCTACAATGTTGCCTTTTGAAATAACACGAATCGTGGGGTTTTGAAATAGGTAGGAACCGAATCTAATCTAACAACTAACTAAACTAAAGGGCTAGGCTACAAGCTAGACTACAGGTAAGGAAACCGCCTAACATCTGAGCCGATACATATACATACCTGTATATATATTAGTCGGTGATCCGGCCTCAATAATATCATATCCGATACCATATCTATAATCAGACATCCCAAGACAAGAGTGCGGATCAATCATCAAGATATAGCTCGTACGTAAATTCGTCGTACGGCATCCTCAAATCTGGGTACGGGTCAATATCATATTCCTCACACTACTCCTCTGGTATCCTCTTTATCCAAGATCATAGTCTAGGGTACTGACCTATGTCTAGTACAATACTAATATCCTCAATATACTCATGATCTGACTACTGATCGACAATCTCGTACAAACCGATATCGTCAGAACATATCATCATCAAGGGGTACACATCGCCCGATACGGCCTAATATCAATATCCTAGCATATCATGCCTCATATCACGATCACATGTCGACCATTTTATTTATAACACTATTCACCCTTATCGCCGCCCCAAGATCCGCTATAACACCAGGACGTACCTCAAGTACGAATCCTGCCGTATCACCGATATCACAACCACAAAACAAATCTCATCGACTCAGCTCAATCCCAAGTATCATCCTCAAATCCGTATGTGAACACATAGTCCCATACCCATGTGAACACATAACTATAAAGAATCCCATGAGCACATATAAATAGGAATGTATGCAAGTATGTATGTGTGTATGTGTAGTGCAACACTACCCTAGGGTTCGCAACACTAATATAATCCAACACACCAATATCCATCCTAAACATCGTTATTAATCCCAAATAACATATAAAAATTGTTGGTGTGTATACGCATCCGTATACACCACCACGGACTGCGGGGGTGCTATACGCCATCCACCCGACTTCTCCCCGTAGATATAAATCTACTCACCTGGTCCTCGCCTGCCGGTGCCGACGTCGCCACGCGCTTGCTTGTCGCCTCGAAATCCACATGGGGTACCTACATATCATAACGCACCGTATCGCATTAAAATCCGACTCATGACCAAAACGACTCACGAATCCCACATAGGTCAAAACCTATGGTTGCTTTCACAAATCGATCCAAAAACTCTCGACGTCGGCGTACAAACGCCAAACCATCAAGAAAACTCCCAATACACTCATTTGTACCGTTACAAGCACTAATTATAATATAGAATAGCTTAAAATTCACAAAAAACCCCAAATTCACTTTAAAAGCCATTTTTCCGAAAATCTAGCAAGCAAAAACTAACTGTTTTAGTACAAAACTCGATGTTTAAATAAATCTAGCGGCCATAATACCTATTAAATGTCTTAAATAAGTCATAAAAACAATTTCCATAATTTAGTCCCAATAAATTTCATTAACCCCAAAATTCTAGTTTACAATATACCCAATTTTAACAATTTTATAGCAAAATGCACAAACCACAATTTAGGTTGGATTTCCATGAACTAAAGTGTTAAACTATACTTAATAATGTTAATGAAGTCATGAAAAACCTAATTAGATTTTTAATCCCATATTTTAATTAAATTTCTAAAACATAGTTAGCAATGTAGCTTAATTATAACAATATCAACCTAACCATTTGCAAACTAACAATTAGGTTGGGTTTAGAATTCCACAAGATGATAATCTATACTTGATTATCCTAATAGTGATGGTTAAACCCAAATTAGCTTCAAACCATATTCTTGAATTTTCCAATCATGCAATTTGAACCCATATAAAACCTAATTAACACTTAATTAAGCTAACACAAGCATTAATCAACAATTCAACAAAAAGGTCAAGATTTTTATACCTCACAACTCATTGATCCAACTTGAAATCTAGCCCCTCAAATTGCCATCTTGTTCCCTAGATCCATACTAGAATGGTCAAGTAAAAATGGGTAGGGATTAGATTTTGATTTTGTGGAATTTTTGAAGCATTTTGGATGATTTTTTGATGGAATTTTGAAGAGAAAAGAGAAGAAGAAATGAGAGGGCTGTTGTTACTGCAGGTTTCAGCCAAGGGGAAGAGGGAATGGGTGAGGGAGGAGAGAGAGTGAGGTGGAGAAAGTAACATCTAGTCAAACTCCACTTTTGTTTCCTTCATTTTCTATTCTTTCCTTTTCTTTTCTTTTGAAAAAAGAGGTGATTGGAGAGAGGGAGAGGGGGAGGGCTGTCATGGTGGGGCCGGCCATATGGGGAGGGGGGAGAGAGGGTGAGGTGTGGGTGTGTGGGTTAGGAAAAAGATAAATGCTAAACCCCAATTCCCATTAACACTAATTTCACCGAAAAAAGCCTTTTTCTTCGATATTTTCTAAACCGTTTTGGCAAACGATTTCGTTTCAAAAACCACATGATAAAATTTTATTTAATGTTTTATGCTGTACAAAATTTGTTTCAACTCATTCCAATTTGTAATTTTCCCTAATTAAATGTATTAGGGACGGCTTAAAATAATATTAAAATAATTAATTTCGGAAAAATTTTCAGAAAATTTGAAATTTCACTAGTGGCTCAATAAACACCAAATACTAGCAATTACATAGCTAGAATATATATATTTAATTTTATAATAAAGATATTTGCATTTTGACTTTTTACAGAAAACCCCCTTATTTTACCGTTTTTTTCGAAATTTTACCGAAACGATTTTCAAAACGTTACAATCTTCCCCCCTTAAAGAAATTCGGTCCCTGAATTTAAATTAAAACTCCCTCCCAAATACTAAAATATTTCAGCCAAAACTATCAAATCGCCGGGGCTCCGAAATCATAAATACATAAACGCATCATAGCGCAATGCATGCGCATGAGTAATGAGTAAATAACTCGAAATCAAAACTTCGTCAAGCATCCCGCAATCATCCGAGTCAAGGTGAAGACACGAATGCCAAATCTCAAGCAAGACCGATATGCTATAAATCGGAACTATACATGTAAATATCAGGGGGAAATGCATGCCAAATCCTTTAAGTTGCTGTGCAATGCACATAACACTGCACAGTGGCGGATATCTATCATAAGAAAATAACTATATACATATATACCTTTGTTTGAAATGTACGTTCCGCCGTTTTGGGAAACAATTTAGAAGGGTTTTCCTTGTTTTAAACGTTTCGCGTCATATCAGACATGTAGGTAAATACTGAGACTATAGCTCGCTTTTTGGAATTCCCTTCAATAGCTATCGATGCATGCAAAATACATTCAGGTACTGTCCTCTGACTAGTCCTGCTTAGTACGAAAACACATCGCAATTATCATAAAAAAACGTACTGCTCTATAAGAAATCAATCCCAAAATACGCGTATGAATACTACGTGCGTCTGGTGTGCACGACAATCAAAATCCATATATGTGTCATACATATGCACAGAAACAACATCTAAGTGCATCGGGTGTGCACGAAACATCTGTCGTAGGCAACATGTGTGCCTGACAGCAAAATCAGGTGCATCTGACATGCACGAAAAATCTCGATTTAGTGCATCTGGTGTGCACCAAAATCACACTTCAAAACATGCGCCCAACATGCGCGAAAATCCAAATCAGGTGCATCCATCGTGCACGAAATCATGAAATCCAATATCAAGTGCCGAATATACACAAAATCCAATCAGGTGCACAAGGTGCACAAAACAAATATCGAACATCACCATCGAAATCGAAGTCCAGTGCATCTAAATGCACAACATACGTAACACTGCACTGCAAGTATATATGAACTATACCGAGTGCAAAAACCAAATCGTGTGCGTATATACGCACAAATCAACTCAACTGTATGAAATCCATATAATCACAAACATGAGAACCAAGGCACGAAAACGATATCAAGTGTAACAACCGTGCAAAAATCGTAAATACTCAGCAGGTGCAACCATGGTCCATGAAGACAAATATCATGAAACTCAATCATCAAAATCAATCAAGCGATTAAATCGCCCAAAATACGCAAATCAAGTATAGCGAAATAGTCCCGCTCAAGCACATCCTCCAAGAATCTCTGGCCAACTGCCGTGGTCACTCATAGCATGTCTCGTCGACGATCCTGAACTCTGGCCTGTCGGTGTGCATAACATGACCACTACTAGGTCCAAGTCTTCTCGTAATTTATTCCAAAAAGGTCCTATCGAGATCTCTCCCAAATCTCGTCTCTGCCGAACTGTCCGGAAGTCATCGTCCCTTACTAGATCTGTTCTCGTTCTGGAATGGCTGCATACTCAACGCGACTCCTTCTAGAAGGTATATCCAAGTACAATGCCTCGGCATACGTATCGCATCTCTGATGTCGGCGGAGTGGAACGTCGTTTCATCAAGATCTCGTATGAACCTCTTACTCCACTTTTCTAATGTCGACTGCTCGGGACTCGTCTCGTCGTGGCTGCATGGACTGAGCTCCAACGACTATCCTCGTATCTGGAGTCTCCCAAGAATGCATCTCACCACCTAGCATCCGAATGAAGTCGAACCATTCGATCGATTCGTCAAAACCTCATAATCCCCCAAGAGCTCAACATCTTGGGCACAGTTTAATAGTATCGAACACATACCACAGCATCGGTGGTCCATCCGTAGAAGGGCAAACCCAAGCCTCACTAATGGCACCGCAGAACTGCCGCAAACCCGAAGGTTCCAAGGCTTTCACACGGTCATTAAGTCGAGTTAGGGTTTCATTCTTCTAGAGGGACCATAGAATTGCCTGCATGTCTTTCCGACTACTTTAAACTTAGAATAATAGGTTTCTGACATTCGATCGTCTCTGTCGACTCTCAACGTCTCCGCGTGAAGTCGTCTCTAGCTGGAATCAATCTATCTGATGACCTCGTATCGGGGTAGGGGAACGAACCACCTGTCCTAGTCATTCATCATCGGGTGACTAGCGACCTTCTAGCATCTATTAGTACAACTCGTCCTGCAATAGCTCCAATATCTGGGGCGATATCTCGTCGTTCGCAGCAATGACTGGCTTACTCGTCTGCACGCTGAACAGTGTCTCAATCCTTAGGAGTAAGCAATATGCCAACGGTCATCAAAATCTAGCTGGCCTCTATCATTGGCTCGATCCTTTGGTGCCGATCAGCACATCCGAGTAACCTCATACAGCGATCCATCAAACGCTCGTGGTGCGAAAACACAGTAAAAAGACACATCTCTGCAATCGTGTGTCGCCGGAATTACACCCTGGTCAGTCCTCGTTCGTGATGAGCTCGTGCTGACCGCAACTCTAGCCGTAGCTCTCCCTGCCCGTAATCGTGGCAGCAAAACCATAACTGGTACCAATGAGGCTAGATCAGGAATGAATATAATACTGAACAAAGAAATGTACAACCTAAGGCTTCTTAAGTGGAGTAGCGTATCGTAAGTATACCGCGGAACATACCCACGGTACGCCACTCTACTTTAGTCACATATTCCATCAACCAAGGGTCATCCTACGTTCCGAAGGTAAAACCTAACGCTCTGATACCAACTTTGTCACGTCCGAAAGTACGGAACATGACCGGCACTTAAACTACGAAACGTCTCGAGGCGTACGTAATCAAAGTTAGCCGAAAGCCCAGAAATCCAAACCAAGAAAAGTAGTAGAGTGAAGGAAAACCAATTTAAAATCAAGTAGTTTTAATAGTATAAGCCGAATTATGCGGTTTAAAAAAACATCAAATATTTCCTGAAAATTTCGGCAGAGTCTCCTTTGTAAATACTGGCTCCCAAACGGGATACAACATGAATAGTATACGAAATCAATAAAAAGGCATCTCCAAGCGGGAGCTAGCTTTTCGTCAATCGACGGTCACAACCACACAAGCAAAAAAATATACAACGCCAAGGGCGAGGATCAAAACTCAAAAGGAAACTCAAAACAACAAGAAACCACAGAATATAACGTGCGACTCTAAGGTCGAAAGAATAACATCACTGGTCTCTATCTCTGAAATAAATACATGTTTGGTTGATGGAACTTCTAGATACAACAGAGTAATAATATACAAGTTATAATGATGGGTGCGATACAAATAAACCCACCTACTAGCAAGTCACCCGGAAATAGAAATAGTGCCAGCAAGCCGTAATGAAACCTGTACGGCGAAACGTGCAAGAACTGTAGCACAACGGGGGTGAGTTGCTAACTCGTGAGTAGAAAAACATCTACGCACAGAAATCGCATAAATAACGCAACCTAGGTCAATAATCATAATATATCCTCAAATATATGAATAACATGCAGCCTATAACAATGGCTAGGGTAATATTTAACCCGAGTGTGATCTCATGTGCCCGTGTCAGTGCCTCAGGTAGCAATATATCATATGAATGGGGTATGAATGCATGAAAACAGAATACATGTAAATGAAGAAACTGTTTTCATAAATTAGTGAGATTTCCCTTGTATTTTTAAAATGAGGTATCATAAATGAAATCAGCATCAACAGTGTCTAGCATCGACACAAAACATAAATCTCAATGTCTCAAAACCTCAGGCTCCGGCTATCCGGACTGGCCTGTATCATAAAATCTCAGTACCTCAATATCTCGAAATCTCAATGTCTCAATCTCAACATCTAGGACACCGTCAGTCCAGACCGGCCCCTACCATCCATCTCAAGACCACGACGGTATCCTCCGGATATCCGACGCGTCGGGTAATATCACCGGTAGGTAGTCTCCCCCTGCCAGGCTCATCGTCATCACCACGAGCTTCTTGCCCTAGGGTACCTTACCGGGTCCACCATGTACCCGAAACGGTTCATCCAACTCCTCGAATCGGGTCTCGAAATCAATCAGCAAACTCATGGTGGACGACTCATACATCATGGGAAAAACCGCGCTTTTCATTTAAAAAGAGAAAGAAGAAGTTTGTATATGTTTTGCGGTTTTCCCCAAATCCAGAAAATCTCATGGAAATCCGAACCCAAAACCTCAATAGCACGTAAAAAGTGAATATATGCATGAGAATCCATGAATGCGGCATAACAATGAATAACAGTATGCATGAAGTAGCAGGTAATAACTACAATGTCTAAACTAACATATAAGGCAAGTACACTAATATCATGTCTAAACTATTAGCTAACAGGCTATGTCAAGCAATAATATTTTCTAAGGTGTACGTGACATGGCAATTACCGATGAAGATGTGTGTGAGCCGGCAAGTAAGTGTACGTGGTACATACGCATCATCGGTAATGGTGCTGGTGTCCTAACCACAAGATATCAATAGTAGAATATGAAGCATAATATAAGCGTGTGATGCGGAGCGAACAACAATAATGAGCGGGAGCTGAATACTAGACGCAACGATAACTAATCTGCATTAACCTAATATAAGTCCTACAATGGTGCCTTTTGAAATAACACGAATCGTGAGGTTTTGAAATAGGTAGGAACCGAATCTAATCTAACAACTAACTAAACTAAAGGGCTAGGCTACAAGCTAGACTATAGGTAAGGAAACCGCCTAACATCTAAGCCGATACATATACATACCTGTATATATATTAGTCGGTGATCCGGCCTCAATAATATCATATCCGATACCATATCTATAATCAGACATCCCAAGACAAGAGTGCGGATCAATCATCAAGATATAGCTCGTACGTAAATTCGTCGTACGGCATCCCCAAATCTGGGTACGGGTCAATATCATATTCCTCACACTACTCCTCTGATATCCTCTTTATCCAAGATCATAGTCTAGGGTACTGACCTATGTCTAGTACAATACTAATATCCTCAATATACTCATGATCTGACAACTGATCGACAATCTCGTACAAACCGATATCGTCAGCACATATCATCATCAAGGGGTACACATCGCCCGATACGGCCTAATATCAATATCCTAGCATATCATGCCTCATATCACGATCACATGTCGACCATTTTATTTATAACACTATTCACCCGTATCGCCGCCCCAAGATCCGCTATAACACCAGGACGTACCTCAAGTACGAATCCTGCCATATCACCGATATCACAACCACAAAACAAATCTCATCGACTCAGCTCAATCCCAAGTATCATCCTCAAATCCGTATGTGAACACATAGTCCCATACCCATGTGAACACATAACTATAAAGAATCCCATGAGCACATATAAATAGGAATGTATGCAAGTATGTATGTGTGTATGTGTAGTGCAACACTACCCTAGGGTTCGCAACACTAAAATAATCCAACACACCAATATCCATCCTAAACATCATTATTAATTCCAAATAGCATATAAAAATTGTTGATGTGTATACGCATCCGTATACACCACCACGGACTGCGGGGGTGCTATACGCCATCCACCCGACTTCTCCCCGTAGATATAAATCTACTCACCTGGTCCTCGCCCGCCGGTGCCGACGTCGCCACGCGCTTGCTTGTCGTCTCGAAATCCACATGGGGTACCTACATATCATAACGCACCGTATCGCATTAAAATCCGACTCATGACCAAAACGACTCACGAATCCCACATAGGTCAAAACCTATGGTTGCTTTCACAAATCGATCCAAAAACGCTCGACGTCGGCGTACAAACGCCAAACCATCAAGAAAACTCCCAACACACTCATTTGTACCGTTACAAGCACTAATTATAATATAGAATAGCTTAAAATTCACAAAAAACCCCAAATTCACTTTAAAAGCCATTTTTCCGAAAATCTAGCAAGCAAAAACTAACTGTTTTAGTACAAAACTCGATGTTTAAATAAATCTAGCGGCCATAATACCTATTAAATGTCTTAAATAAGTCATAAAAACAATTTCCATAATTTAGTCCCAATAAATTTCATTAACCCCAAAATTCTAGTTTACAATATACCCAATTTTAGCAATTTTACAGCAAAATGCACAAACCACAATTTAGATTGGATTTCCATGAACTAAAGTGTTAAACTACACTTAATAATTTTAATGAAGTCATGAAAAACCTAATTAGATTTTTAATCCCATATTTTAATTAAATTTCTAAAACCTAGTTAGCAATATAGCTTAATTATAACAATATCAACCTAACCATTTGCAAACTAACAATTAGGTTGGGTTTACAATTCCACAAGATGATAATCTACACTTGATTATCCTAATAGTGATGGTTAAACCCAAATTAGCTTCAAACCATATTCTTGAATTTTCCAATCATGCAATTTGAACCCATATAAAACCTAATTAACACTTAATTAAGCTAACACAAGCATTAATCAACAATTCAACAAAAAGGTCAAGATTTTTATACCTCACAACTCATTGATCCAACTTGAAATCTAGCCCCTCAAATTGCCATCTTGTTCCCTAGATCCATACTAGAATGGTCAAGTAAAAATGGGTAGGGATTAGATTTTGATTTTGTGGAATTTTTGAAGCATTTTGGATGATTTTTTGATGGAATTTTGAAGAGAAAAGAGAAGAAGAAATGAGAGGGCTGTTGTTGCTGCAGGTTTCAGCCAAGGGGAAGAGGGAATGGGTGAGGGAGGAGAGAGAGTGAGGTGGAGAAAGTCACATCTAGTCAAACTCCACTTTTGTTTCCTTCATTTTCTATTATTTCCTTTTCTTTTCTTTTGAAAAAAGAGGTGATTGGAGAGAGGGAGAGGGGGAGGGCTTTCATGGTGGGGCCGGGCATATGGGGAGGGGGGAGAGAGGGTGAGGTGTGGGTGTGTGGGTTAGGAAAAAGATAAATGCTAAACCCCAATTCCCATTAACACTAATTTCACCGAAAAAAGCCTTTTTCTTCGATATTTTCTAAACCGTTTTGGCAAACGATTTCGTTTCAAAAACCATATGATAAAATTTTATTTAATATTTTATGATGCACAAAATATGTTTCAACTCATTCCAATTTGTAATTTTCCCTAATTAAATGTATTAGGGACGGCTTAAAATAATATTAAAATAATTAATTTCGGAAAAATTTTCAGAAAATTTGAAATTTCACCAGTGGCTCAATAAACACCAAATACTAGCAATTACATAGCTAGAATATATATATTTAATTTTATAATAAAGATATTTGCATTTTGACTTTTTACAGAAAACCCCCTTATTTTACCTTTTTCTCGAAATTTCACCGAAACGATTTTCAAAACGTTACACCGGTCTTTTCGTCTGATATGTCGCATATCGAGTCTAGGGGTGGTAAACGTCAGACCTCAGTAAACGATAAATCATATCGATATGAGGCTCATAACAGGTCGAAAAACTACTGATAACACTTACCAATAGATCTCCATATCAGCCTTGGCCAGGGATTTCTAATTATAAACAATCGAACACAGCGCAGCATCAACCCCCAATACCGGGAGAGACGAAACCCCTCCTCTCGCTCATTGCCTCCATATGATTTGGGGCTGTACCTAAAAGCCACCGTTTTGCACGTTCTCATGAACGTGGTAAGGTGTAAATCAAAGCACAGTGGGAATCACACAAGACTCTATGAAGATTTCAGGTCTACAGACTAACCTGTACCAGTGTCACCAGAAAACTGCTATATGACGATAGGTATAATACCATCTAGGAGTTCTCGACGAGTCCGTTCAGTGTATGATCAGTCGAAAATATTGCATTTTTTAACACGTCAATTTCCCTACCATTTGCACTCATCTATAAGTGTTCGGTATGAATATTGCACATATTAGCAAAATAGTCGTAAAATACCAAATTACTTGTGTTATACTCTAAAACCAACATTTTGAGGGAAATTGAGTGTTTATCATGGCATCGCATCATCTTTGTATAGTGCAACACTTTTCTCGAGAATCTGTGCAGGAAATTGCAGGAAAAGAGTCAAAACAGTCAAAATTGCTGAGAAAAGTACGCCAAGTCCAAGACTTGAGATCTGGCAGTGATTTAGAGAGATTAATAAGATTCCACACATCAGAAAACTGCTACAATGCCAGCACCAAAACACCCAGAAAGTTCCATGCAATGAAGCCTTTAAAGAGCCGCGGATACGCAGCCAAAGGCCTATTCCCGCCGCGGATCCGCGGCTAGTTGGTGACGTCATCTCTGAAGATTTCTTCCACGTGTCTCCCTTTAACGGCTCAGTTTCCAGAAGACTCCAAAATGACCACGTGGCTTCATCCAAAAGGCTCGGCCAAACAACCTTACCCAAGAATATTCCTCATTCTAGAATATTCCCTCCAACAAACTTCTTCTAGAAGGCTCCTTACAACAACCTTCTTCTAGAAGGCTCTCTCCAACAACCTTCTTCTAGAAGCCTCCTTATAACAATCTCATTCTAGAATATTCCCTCCAACAAATTTCTTCTAGAAGATTCTTTCTAACAACCTCATTTTGGAGAGAAAATTCAATTGAGGTAGTTCATTTTGGAGGGAAAATTCAAATGAGGTGGTTCATTTTGGAGGGAAAATTCAAATGAGGTGGTTCATTTTGGAGGGAAAAGTTGTTCATTTTGGAGGGAAATTTGAATTTGAATTCTAGATCTAGGGTTGAGGTGGTTATAAAAGGAAACCTAGATCTAGGGTTTTGGGTTGTTCATTAACCATTACACACATAAGTTGAGTGACACAAGTTGTGCATTCAAACCCTAACCCTAATCCAATCAAATCCAAAGCCAAATTCAAGATCCCCAAGTACAATTCAAGCAAGAAGCCTTCAACCTTTTAGGAGCGAAGCCGATCTTCATCCGAGCAAGTGATCCAAAACGATCCGCGACTCACGAAGACGAGCAAAGACAAATCGATGATCGAGTTCTTTTCTCATTGTAGTTCTTGAGAGAATTGTAACGAAATTGTTGATAAATAAAAGGTGAAATTCTTTTATCTTACTTTCTTTACATTCTTGCATCATGATTCGATCTCAATGCTTGATTGTGTTTCTTGTTATGATATTTGAGTAAAACTCCGCTCGTGAAGAAGTCGAGAGAATCAATAGATGATGATGTTACAAATCTTGAAACGATTCTTAAGTTCTATGAGTTTTGTAAACTTTAGTAAATTGAAAAATCGACGACCTAGTTTTGAGCGATACTTTCTTGATTGTGTTCGCTCTTAATTAGAGATCTACGATCGATTCTTGAATTTACTAGAGGCTAGAATATGAATGAAATCAACGAAAGGACAAGGGATAGATGATGAAACCCTAGTTTCCGCAAGAAATCCCTAATTCTCATTGATCATCATCGATCTAGTATCAAATCATCAATTGATAAGAAAACGTAATCAATAGATTTCATCACGTCTATAGATTCGATCGATTCCTACGAGCCTCACTTCGATTCTTGATTATTGGATTGGAAATCATCAATTCTTGATTCTTGATTTTAATTTTTTCTTGATTTTAGATTTAGATCTAGATAATTCTTGAACTTCAATTTTATAAATCTTGAATTGAATTGTCTTTTCTCTTTTCTTTAATTTTCAATTCATCTAATTCGAATTCGAACGAATCTCACTTTCCCTGTGGACGATCCGCACTCGCTAACGCACTATAATCGACACCGTTATTGATTGCGGTCAAAAAAAATTCTTTGGTTGTGATTTCTATACATTTTCTAAAACTACACACCGATAATTCATTCAATCAAATGGCGCCGTTGCCGGGAATGTGTGCTATTTTGTTTGTTTTTGTTATTTGAGTTGAAAAATTATTATTCCATCAAAATTTTGATCCAAGATTCACTTCAATTGCATAACGATTAGTGTTTTAATTTTTGCGAGGGAATCTGGAATCATTTCAACAGTGAGATCAAGATTCAGAGGAGTTTTACAGAATACAGAGAAGTACAGGGACCTACAGATAAATTTCCAAACCCTATCTCCCCCATACGACCGCGGATACACGGCCGTAAGTGCGTTTTTGCGGCTGAACCGCCGCCGTTTAGGGCTTGGACTGTTCAAAAATTTTCAGGTCTGCTCTCTAGGTTCCCTTCTCCTCTCTGATCTTGTCCAATAGTCAATTTCTTGCAGGATTCCTTGCAAAATTCAGCGCCGCTAAAAAATAAATTTGTTGCGATTCTTGAAATTGGTTGTTTGCATATATTAATACGGAAATTAAGGGGCACGAACAAATTCATATTAGGTGGGGAGTTCATTACCCTTCCTAAGCCTCGGAAATCACAAACTTGCATCCGCATCACCCTCATTAATTAAAAATTATCTAGACATGACTCTAAGGACCGTCGCGCTCACTTAGGACAGAAAAAGATCGTGGGTAATCTATTGCTTATCCGCGTTTCTTTTGTGGTGTCTAAGGCAAGTGTGTCTAAGGCAAATGGTTACTTAATTAGGCTCACTACTTACGTAGTGGAGAACCTCCCACTTACCTGGCACTTACCTGGCCACAGGAGAGACAAAGAGGCAGTGGAGGATTGATCCTATGACTTGTCTTTTGGCAGTTAGGAGCGGTATAGTGCCTTGACCTAGGTGACCACTAGACTTAGGGTTGCTTGTTGCATTTGTTGTGATTTGCATCAATTTTTCAAAAATCCGTATATTTTTCAAAACAAACACCAATCACATCATTTCCCCTAATTATATTAACGCTGCAACTTGTACTAAACCCTTTAGTGCAAGATAGGCTGGACACGGGATTCTAGTGTCCGTTTAGTCCGCGTTCCCCCGATCGACTCCGAAGTTGGTATTTCTACGTCTACTTCTTCTTTACCCACCACCACACCCACTTCGATGGACGATTCTCCATCGAAGTTCTTTACCACTACTCTGCCGCCATCCGCAGGTGCGCAGAATCCACCCCGTATCTCTCTCCAAGAGAGGTGCTATCCTATGCGAGGTCCTCTTTTGACCTGTCTCTCCATTCCACCAGCCAACGGGGACAATTTTGAAATAAAACCCCAATACATCAACCTTCTACCAAAATATCACGGTCTCGAGTTTGAAGACGCATATGTCTTTATTACAAAATTTGAAAATGTATGCGCTATAATGGGTACTTCACAACTTTCTGTGGATGCTATGCATCTTCTTCTTCTCCCATTCACTTTGTGTGATATAACGAGAAGTGGCTGTATAACATAACCGCACATTCCATTTCAAACTGGGAAGAATTCGTAAAAGCATTCCTAAAGAAATTTTACCCCTATCATAAAACAGCTCGAGTCCGTAGCGAAATCAATCAATTCACCCAGCTTCCCAATGAAACATTTTCAAAATGTCTTGAACGCTTTAAGGATCTATTAGTTCAATGTCCACATCACGGAATCCCTAGATGGGATCTGTGCAGAATCATATATGAGGGCATTAATCCTAACACAAAACAGACCCTTGAATCCATGTGTCAAAGCAACTTCATGACCAAAGATGATGGGGAAGCCTGGAAATTCCTAGAAGATTTCGCTGAAAAATCTTTACAGTGGGAGGGTGTGAGTCAATCGTCTAGGGGTGGCAATAACCAATCGGATGTTTCCATAGGAGTTAGAGCTGAAATTTCAGCTATACATAAGAAACTCGAGACTATGAAAAATAAATTTTTAGCCACCACCCTAAATCAAATGTCACTCTCCAAAACTGTATGTGGATGCTGTTTTGATCCTTCTCATTTGACGGAAGAATGTCCATTGAATTCTCCGTTTCAAGGTCATGAGCATATCAATTCTGCTTTCCAACAAAGACCTAGAAACGATCCATTTTTTTCCACATATAATCAGGGTTGGAGGAATCACCCTAACTTTGCTTGGAACCAATCATAAACTCAAAACACGGTTCCAAACCAAAATAATTTCCAAAGGGCGCCTCCACCACAACAGTAACCACTTCAATTGAGTCAGCATCCCTTCCAAGCACAAAACTTCCAAAATCCGGTCAACACACCTGCACCGTCTAATCCTTTGCAGTTGACCGGTACTGATGAATCCTCTTCATTCATGAACTTGCTTTGGACAATAAAGTCTTCAGTCGATAAAATCAAGAAAAACTCTGCGTCCCAAAGCGAGACTATTAAATCGATGGAAGAAGAAATTGCACGATTAAAAGATGAAATGAGTGCAAGAGAGAAAGGGAAACTTCCAGCTCAACCTTTGCCCAATCCTGGCTATTCACATCATGTGAATGCAATCACGTTGAGATCTGGAAGAGTGCTTGACAATCACGTTGGGGAAGAGATTGATGACACAGAAAAATATATCAATGATACCCCGGCTGAGACCTTTCCTTCCACTTCTACTTCTAATTCTGACCCCAGTTCTTCTACCCCACCACCTTCTTCCGAGCCTATTCTCCGTTTTCCCCAAGGCTCGACACCTCAGCCCACACAGAAAATGATCCCCACTCCTATTCTTATATTGTTCCCACCCACACGATCTTCTCCAGTGTTGAACCCCGACCTTATTGCTCAAGCTCCTTACCCGAATCGGTTAAGGGGAAACACACTGAGTCCAAAAATGGAGAAGATCACTGAAATGTTTAAACAGGTTAACATCAACATCCCTCTTCTAGATGCTATCCAACAAGTTCCCGCTTATGCGAATGTTCTTAAAGACTTGTGCACTAGAAAGAGGAAGACTCAAGTGCCCAAGAAGGTATTCATGTCAAAAACAGTAGACACAGCCTTTCCCCAACAATTACCGAGGAAACGTAAGGATCCTGGCTATCCTACTATTTCCATTTCTATCGGGGAAAAACACATCAACCGTGCTCTACTGGACCTTGGCGCAAGTGTTAACCTGCTTCCTTTCTCGGTTTACGAGCAGTTAGGGATTGGAAAGTTAAAACCAGCTCCTTGCACTCTCCAGATGGCTGACCGATCAATCACCAAACCTAGGGGTGAACTAGAGGATGTGTTAATAAAAATTGGGGAATTTGTATTCCCTGTAGATTTTATTGTAATTGATACACAGCCTGTAGCAAACCCACGGAATCAAATTCTGGTGATTCTTGGTCGTCCCTTTTTGGCTACTTCCAACGCTGTAATCGACTGTAGAAATGGCTCTATGAACCTATCTTTCGGGAATGGGTCAATTGAGCTGAACATTTACAAGTTGGGAAGTGTACCCTCCGAACCTACTGCTCAAGCATGTTCTATCGAATTAATGGATGTCGACAGCAGCGAATTTGATGATCCTCATGATACTGATCTTGACTCTTTTCATATGTTGTTGTTTGACCCAACTATGTATCATACACATACGGACTCTTCCACCGAGTTATCTGGGTCAACAACTAACACCGATTATGAACCGTTCTTAGAGTCTGAAGATCACCCCGCGCTTTGTGATGACATTATTCTCCGGAATATTGATGGAACTTTTGAGGAGATCTTCGTTGATGAACTCGCATTTTTGAAAGATACGGGTGTTGAGATGAATCATCTCCCAATCAATGAAATTGAACCTCCACCCCTTCTTCTGGAATGTAAAAAGAATGCGAGCAATCCATCATATTCACTGCATCGTCTCTCCAAAATGAGACGCACACGCATTCTATTCCACCACTTACATTTTCCCCACTTCTTCTTCCACCAACCTGAGCACTACATTGATAAAATTTTCGAATGGTTAGTGTTGACCTTCGGTCTTTGTAAAGCTTGGCATCGACCAATAATTTTTGACCCCCTCTTGTGATTTTCAAAGCTTAACATTGCTTCACTCAAGTTGGGGGGGGTACAATCTGGCTCTTGAAAAGAAAATTTTTATAAAATGATGAGCCAAAAATAAGTTTGGGGGAGAATTTTCACTTAAATATTTTGCCCCCATTAATAAATTTCCTCCCAGGCTTACAGGTTTTTGAGATTTAGCATATGGCAACAGTGAGGACACTGTTGCAAACAAGTTTGGGGGAGGTTTGTGCTTATTTTCGCATCATTTGCATCATATTTTGCATAAGCACAAAACATTTTTAAAACCTATAAAAATTTAAAAATTTTCAAAATAAAATAAAAATTTTGTACATAAATAAGATAATAAAAGATTAGATAGTGAAAAATTACATCCAAAAGATTGGAAAAATTTAAGAAAACCAAGAAAATTAGAAGTTTTCTTATACGAACTGGTAATAAGTAGTTATGAGCCGTTGTCCCAAGGGTTAGTAAGATGAAGGAAGTCACTAATCTGAGAATAAAAATAAGTCTGAAAAATAGTTCCTATTCTGGAAGCCAAACATTTTGAAGGTTGATACCCTACTATACGCACTTACACACGTCTTGAAGCTCGGGATAGTAGAGGATACCTTGAAATGCTCTTGTCTAAAAGCCAAAGTATGAAGGAAATAAAAAAAATGAAGAAAATATAAAATGGTGAGAAAAATGAACACTGGTTTTGTCATCGCCAAGGCAGCAATAAAAAAATATAGCGAGGGTGCCTCTTCACCTAGTGCCTTAGACCAACTGGTCTGGGAGTCACTGCTAAGCCTTAGGTAGTGCAATACGAGGGAAAACACCTAATAAGCAAGCACATGAGTAATCGGTCGGTTAGTACCTCAAGAAGTATTAACGGTCGCATGAAAGTGTGTGACCTAATTCATCTAAATATTCATTAATTAAAAAGTACTGAGGTGGATGGACAAGAGTATGATAGCTTGAATTGAATTCTCCGGGTGTAGGGATGTTCTTTACACACACGTAGGGTTATGTGATCGATATTTGGAAGAAAGATAGGAATGAAGAATAAAGACGATGTTTTATTGAGGGATGATGTGATTTCTGACATTTTTTCATAACTATTAAGACAGGGCTCATGACAACCGAAAAGCTGGCTTAGTTGGAAACTCTAATTTTCAAAGCTTTTCTTTTACAATTCTTGTCTTTATATGTAACTTTCACGGTCTTCCTTTTATTATTGGATTTTGTGGGTGCAATCCACTGAAAACCCTCAGGAGACAACACTCCTCCTACTAGGGACACCTAGAGGTTTAAACGCTTGTTGCACGTGCTCAGTGCAATCGTGTTACCTACGAAAATATGCTAGTTAGTTTTTCTCTTTCTTTATTTTCTCCTTTTCTTTTTAATAAAACAGTTCGCTCGAGACGACCGAAAATAAGTTTGGGGGAATTTGATCAGTCGAAAATATTGCATTTTTTAACACGTCGATTTCCCTACCATTTGCACTCATCTATAAGTGTTCGGTATGAATATTGCACATATTAGCAAAATAGCCGTAAAATACCAAATTACTTGTGTTATACTCTAAAACCGACATTTTAAGGGAAATTGAGTGTTTATCATGGCATCGCATCATCTTTGTATAGTGCAACACTTGTCTCGAGAATCTGTGCGGGAAATTACAGGAAAAGAGTCAAAACAGTTAAAAGTGCTGAGAAAAGTACGCCAAGTCCAAGACTTGAGATCTGGAAGTGAATTAGAGAGATTAATAAGATTCCACACATCAGAAAACTGCTACAGTGCCAACACCAAAACACCTAGAAACTTCCATGCAATGAAGCCTTTAAAGAGCCGTGGATCCGCGGCCAAAGGCCTATTCCCGCCGCGGATCCGCGGCTAGTTGGTGACGTCATCTCTCCAGATTTCCTCCATGTGTCTCCCTTTAACGGCCCAGCTTCTAGAAGACTCCAGAATGACCACGTAGCTTCATCCAGAAGGCTCGTCCTAACAACCTTACCCAAGAATATTCCTCATTCTAGAATATTCCCTCAAACAAACTTCTTCTAGAAGCCTCCTTACAACAACCTTCTTCTAGACGGCTCTCTCCAACAACCTTCTTCTAGAAGCCTCCTTATAACAACTTTCTTCTAGAAGCCTCCTTGTAACAATCTCATTCTAGAATATTCCCTCCAACAAACTTTTTCTAGAAGATTCTTTCTAACAACCTCATTTTGGAGGGAAAATTCAAATGAGGTAGTTCATTTTGGAGGGAAAATTCAAATGAGGCGGTTCATTTTGGAGGGAAAATTCAAATGAGGTGGTTCATTTTGGAGGGAAAAGTTGTTCATTTTGGAGGGAAAAGTGGTTCATTTTGGAGGGAAATTTGAATTTGAATTCTAGATCTAGGGTTGAGGTGGTTATAAAAGGAAACCGAGATCTAGGGTTGAGGTGGTTATAAAAGGAAACCTAGATCTAGGGTTTTGGGTTGTTCATTAACCATTACACACATAAGTTGAGTGACACAACTTGTGCATTCAAACCCTAACCCTAATCCAATCAAATCCAAAGCCAAATTCAAGATCCCCGAGTACAATTCAAGCAAGAAGCCTTCAACCTTTTAGGAGCGAAGCCGATCTTCATCCGAGCAAGTGATTCAAGATGATCCGCGACTCATGAAGACGAGCGAAGCCAAATCGATGATCGAGTTCTTTCCTCATTGTAGTTCTTGAGAGAATTGTAACGAAATTGTTGATAAATAAAAGGTGAAATTCTTTTATCTTGCTTTCTTTACATTCTTGCATCATGATTCGATCTCAATGCTTGATTGTGTTTCTTGTTATGATGTTTGAGTAAAGCTCCGCTCGTGAAGGAGTCGAGAGAATCAATAGATGATGATGTTACAAATCTTGAAACGATTCTTAAGTCCTATGAGTTTTGTAAACTTTAGTAAATTGAAAAATCGACGACCTAGTTTCGAGCGATACTTTCTTGATTGTGTTCGCTCTTAATTAGGGATCCACGATCGATTCTTGAATTTACTAGAGGCTAGAATGTGAATGAAATCAATGAAAGGACAAGGGATAGATGATGAAACCATGGTTTCTGCAAGAAATCCCTAATTCTCGTTGATCATCACCGATTTAGTATCAAATCATCGATGGATAAAAAAACATAATCAATAGATTTCATCACGTCTATAGATTCGATCGGTTCCAACGAGCCTTCGATTCTTGATTATTGGATTGGAAATCATCAATTCTTGATTCTTGATTTTAATGTTTTCTTGATTTTAGATTTAGATCTAGATAATTCTTGAACTTCAATTTTATAAATCTTGAATTGAATTATGTTTTCTCTTTTCTTTAATTTTCAATTCATCTAATTCGAATTCGAACGAATCTCACTTTCCCTTTGGACGATCCGCACTCGCTAACGCGCTACAGTCGACACCGTTATTGATTACGGTCAAAAAAAATTCTTTGGTTGTGATTTCTATACATTTTCTAAAACTACACACCGAGAATTCATTCAATCAGTGTACCCAGTCTCCACTGAGCACCCGTATACCATCTTTGATGTCAAACACCAATGGATACAGGATCATCCATCGCCCATCATATGGGTCAAGAAGCATACACGCTAGTCTACTCTAGAATATCGATGCCCTTTCTCGATACACCCTCGACTAGGAACAATTATAGGATGTACTTTTGGACTACCCTGGCCCCACTAGTATGATCTGCATCATAGTCCTAGTAGTCAAGTATATATCCTAAGGGCTTTATCAACATGTGAGAGCAAGACAGTAATCCAATACAAGTCAACATGTTAAGACAAAGTAAAACCATATTGCATACTATTATATTGAGCAAGAAAGTCCTCTATATATATATCCAAACATCCACTATAATATATATCACATGTACAACAATGGCCTCAAGGGCATATACATAACTAACAATCTCCCACTTGCACTAAAGCCAGCTGTTGTAGTATCTCATACACAACATCCCGAAGAGTCTCTCAAATTGTATCTGGGGTATGGCCTTCGTGAGTGGATCTGCAGTGTTGTCCTTCATGTCAACTCTCCTGACCTCGATCTCTTGGCGATCAACTATCTCCCGGATCAGGTGATACCGCCTCAGAATATGCCTGGATCTCTGATGGGACCTGGATTCCTTGGCCAAAGCCACAGATCCATTGTTATCACAATACAAAGGTATTGGATGCTCAATGAACGGAACCACACCAAGTTCAGTTATGAACTTCTTTATCCAGACAGCCTCTTTGGCAGCATCGTTGGCAGCGATGTATTCAGCCTCCATCGTCGAGTCTGCCACGGTTTCCTGTTTGGAACTCTTCCAACAAACCGTCCCTCCATTGAGGGTAAAGACAAATCCCGAGTGCGACTTAGAGTCGTCCTTATCATTTTGGAAGCTCGAATCGATAAAAGAATCCACCTGGAGTTCTCCGTTACCATACACCAAGAACATCTCTTTAGTCCTTCTCAAGTACATGAGAATTGTAACATTTCAGAAAAATAAAATATTATTTTTAGGAATTTTTATAATTAAATAATAAATATATTGAATATTTTAATATGGCGGTATAATAAAATACCGATAAATTGGGAAAATTTTTTGGAAAATTATGGAAATTACTGAAAAAAGAGTGCTTTGTGTAATTTATGCAAATTATGAAGTTTTATGATTTATTATACACTAATTTAGTGCTAATCGCGATTAAATATCGCTAATCGCGCATTAAGCTTGTTTTGTGCAAAACATGCACCGTGTCATATTTTACACTTGTGTTACATTTTAATAACCATGATTTCATTTGGGATTTATGTGTTGGTTTTAAAAATGAAATGAAGTGAGAAGAAAAGAAAAGAAAAGAATAGAATATAGAAGTATGGGCAAGAGAGAGAAAGAGAGAGTGAGGGGTCAAACCTTGGTCTTGAGCCATTCTCTCTTCACTCATTCACTCATTTTCTTTCCTCTCCCTCTCATATGGCTGCTGCTACTGCCCTCTCTCCCTCTCCTCTCTACCTCCTCACAAATCCATTAAAAGTCCATCTCACTTTCACAAAAAATGTGCTTAAGCTCCCAAGCTTCACTTTGGACGAAGAAAGCAAGGATTTTGGACACTTGGGGAAACTCAAGAAAATTCTTGAGTTGCCAAAGGAGGCAATTTATCCATCATTAGAGTAGTTTTCCCTTTTACTTTGCATCCATGTTAACTTAGAACTGATTCAGTGTCGTTTAGTGAGGTTTAGAAATTTCTAGTTAGGGTTTGAGGAATTCTTGAATTGTGATGTGTAATTGAGGCCTATAGTGACCTTAAACCCCTGTAATGATATCATATTAGACTAAAAGCTGAGACTTAACCCCCAAATACGAACTTTGAAATTCTGCATATACGGAAAATGTGGGAATTGTGATGGTTTTTGGTAATCTGCTAACACTCGGGGACTCTAAAATTTATTTAACAAACACAGAGAGACCAGCAGGCACCTAGGAAGCATTAACCAAGACCCGAGCCCCTAACCCTCTACCCAGGCTGTAGAAAAATTCCTTCTGGCCGCAATTTACGGCCAGACCTAGGGCATTTTGTCTCGTGTTTGTGTCATGGCTCCAATATCTGTAATCTAGACCCTTCCTGTATGCAAAATTGGCTAGTTTTGCCTAGGGTAAAATCTGGGACTAAATTCATGAGTTGTTGTTTTGATTCGGGTTTATATTTTTTGTATTTTGGATGCTGGATTTTAGTATTTGCGTTTTACCTCGATCACTTGACATTTGTACGACGATATCGATGGTTGTTTGGTGGTTTAAAAGGCGTATTCCGTAGGTTCTAACCTATAGGCTTTTAGCGTGCCGTTTAGGTTTTGATTTGGTTTTTAATACGATACGATACGTTATGATGTGTAGGTACCCCCACAAGGACTTCGAGACGACAAGCAAGCGCGTGGCGACGTCGGCAACGGAAAGCGTAGAGTAAGGTGAGTAGATTTATATCTACGGGGGAAGTCGGGTGGATGGCGTATAGCACCCCCGTAATGTCGTAAGAAATGGTATGATGTGATATAGATTTACTTAGATGTGTTATTGAGAGATATGAACACTTAGTAAGAAAAGCTTTAGGAGATAATGGGTTAGTGTTAGCGAGAATTGAAGGAAGGATTTAGTTGGTTTCTTAGTCGTGAACCCTAGAGTAAGGTTGTACACATACATATATACACACGGGATTTGGTTTTGGGTGCATATGTCATATGTAAATATATAGGTTTATGTGGATGTTTTGGTGCTTATATATATATATATATACATACATACACGTATACACGGATGTTGAGAATAGTATATGATATTTGGAGACGAGTCGACATGATAGGGCATGATGCCGTGATTTGTGATATGTGTTTAGGTCATGATATGAGATGTGGCAGGATATTATACTGGATCGTTGGGTGATGTGATTTTATTCACACGGGGAAATATGTATGATGATATTGGTATCAGTTTGTACTAGACTTTAGGTCAGTACCCCCCAAGTTCATGATATGTGATGATGATACCATATGGATGTTGTGTTATATGTGATAGTTCATGATATGTGATGATGATACCATATGGATATTGTGTTATAAGTGATAGTTCATGATATGTGATGATGATACCATATGGATGTTGTGTTATATGTGATATTCGACCCGTACCCTGATTTGGGATGCCGTACGATAGATTTACCGTACGAGATATAGTTATGAGGATAGATCCGCACTCTTGACTCGAGAATGTCATATTATTTATTGTATCGTACGTGATACTATTGAGGCGAGATCACCGACTACTAGATATATATATAGATCGACTCAGACTTAGGTGGATTCCCTTACCCTTTTGACTGGGCTCGAGTCATACACATTTTTAAAAGTGGAGAATCGTGAGTATTTTAAATACCAAACTGTATGACTCGTATATTGGGTAGGTATATTTTTTCAGTGTTGTTGTTACTACATCACTTTCTGTATATTCATGATGTTTCATCGTATTGCATGCGGGTACATATGTTATCTGTAATTATTATGAAACCCTGATGTCAGGACACCAGTACTATTACCGATGATGCGTATGTTCCACGTACACCTGCTTGCCGGCTCACACACATCATCATCGGTAATTGCCATATCACGTACACTTTTGAAAATACTATTTATTGACATAGCTTGCTAGTTGATAGTTACAATATTTTATAGCTTTCATATGCTAGTTTAACTATTGCATTTATTACATGATATCAGATGTTTTCATATATTCATTGGTCATGCAGTATTATGGAGATTTATGCCGGTATTCACTATTTATTGATATCATGATTTTTATGATTTCGGATCCTTCTTGAGAATTCTGGATTTGGAAACCGCATGTGAAAGTTTTATAAACTAATGATTTGTTTTAAAGAGATAGATGCGGTTTTCCTTGATATGATGAGTATTGTCCACCATGATGTTTTCTCGGTTCAGATATGGTTTTCGAGACCCGATTCGAGGAGTTGGATGAACCGTCTGCGGGTATATGGTGGACCCAGTATGGTACCCCGGCGCAAGAAGCTCGAGTTGTAGACGATGAGCCCGGCAGGGGCAGACTGCCTACCGGTGATTATTTAGCGTGGCGGATATCCGGAGGATACCGTTCGTGGTCATGTGATTGATGATATGGGCCGATCCGGACTGACGGAGCCCGAGGTATTGAGATATTGAGATTTGAGACACTAAGATATTGAGATTTGATGATACAGGCCAATCCAGATAGCCGGAGCCTGAAATGTTGAGTTATTGAAATTTATGTTTTGTGTCGATGCTTGACATTGATTTCTCTGTTGATTTCATTGATGATACTCGATTTATATGCATACAGAAATCTCATTAATTAAAGAAAATGGTTGTCTCATTCATGATGTATTCTGTTTCCATTAGTAATGCATTCATACGTCATATATCTGATATGTTGCTATCTGAGGCACTGACACGAGCACGTGGTATTGCACTTATGTGTAGATGGATCAGGATATTTATCTGAGGATATTACTTGATATGACTTAGGACAGCATCATACATGAAATTTCTGCTCTGTGATATTTTCTACTCACGAGTTGGCAACTCACCCCCGTTGTGCCACAGTTTCTTGCAAGTTTTACCGTACAGATTTCTTGACGGCTTGCTGGCACACTGCTTTCATTTCAGGTGATTGCTTGGTAGGTGGGTTCACTTGCATCGTGACCACCATTGTACATTTATTATTTCAGTTGTATATAGTAAACTCCATCAACTAGACTTGTATATTTGATAGAACTAGAAGACCAGTGTTTATTCTTTCGACATTAGAGTCGCGCTTGTATTATTATGGTTTTCTGGTGGATATGGGCTTTCTTTTGAGTTTTGATCCTCGCTCTTCGGCGTTGTATATTATATTGCTTGCGTGGTTTTGTCCGCCCTTTTGGCGAAGAGCTATCTCCCGCTTGGGGATATCTTATTCATTATATATACTTTATCAGGTTTTGTCCTCGTTTGGGGTCAGTTTTTACAAAGGAAACTATGCCGAAATTTTCAGAAAAGACTTGAGATTTTAAAACCGCATACTTCGGCTTATGTTGTTAAACTTCTTGCTCTAAAATTGGTTTTTCCTTCACTCTACTGCTTTAATTAGTTTTGATTTCTGGGTTTTGGCTTACTTAGATTACGTACGCCTCGAGACGTTTCGTAATTTAAGTGCCGGTCATGTTCCGTATTTTTCGGGTCGTGACAAAGTTGGTATTATAGCGTTAGGTTTAACCTTCTGAGTGTAGGATGACCCTTGGTTGATGGAGTAGGTGACTCAAGTAGAATGACGTACTATGTATATGTTCCGCGACATACTTACGATACGATACACCGCTTAAGAAGCCTTAGGATGTACAATTCTTTGCACAGTATTATATTCATTCCTATGATCTATCCTCATCAGTATCAGTTATTGTTTTGTTACCACGGTTGTACGGGCACAGAGAGCTACGGCTAGAGTTGCGGTCAGCACGAGCTCGTCACGGACGAGGACTGACCAGGGCATGATTCCACGGACATACGATTGCATAGACGTATCGTTTATTTGCGGTTTTGCGCCATTAGCGTTGATGGGTCGCTGTTACGAGATTTCTCGGACGTGCAGATCAGCACCAGAGGATTGGGCCACTGATAAAGGCCAGTCAGGAAGTGATGACCGTTAAAGCACCGATTATACTTGATGATTGAGGCACTGTTCAGCGTGCGTATGAATGAGCCCATTGTTGCTGCGAATGAGGAGATATCACCCCAGATGTTTGGAGTTAATGCCGCACGAGTTATACTTCGAGATATGATAAAAGATCGCTAGTCACCAGAGATGAAAGACTAGTACATGTGATTCATTGCCTACCCCGATACGAGGTCATCAGATTGATTGATTCTAGCTAGAGACAACTTCACGCTGATACGTTGAGAGTCGATATAGACGATCGAATGTCAGGAACCCATTTTCCAAGTTTAAAGTATTCGAAAAACAATGCAAGTAATTCTACGGACCCTCTAGAAGAATGAAACCCTAACTCGACATAATGACCATGAGAAAGCCTTTGAACCTTAGGGTTTGTGGCAGTTCCGCAGTGCCATTAATGAGGCTTAGGTTTGCCCTTCTACGGTTGATCCATAGGTGTTGTGGCATGTATTCGATACTATTAAACTGTACCCAAGATGCTGAGCTCTTGGGGGATTATGGAGCCTTGACGAATCGATCGAAAAGTTCGACATCATTTGGATATCATGTGATGGGATACATTGCTTGGGAGACTCCAGATACGAGTATAGCCGTTGGAGCGCAGTCCATGCAGCCACAAGGAAATGAGTCCGAATCAGTCGACATTGGAGGAAACTGGAGTAAGAGGTTCGTACGAGATCATGACGAGAGGACGTTCCACTCCTCTGACATCAGAGATGTGATACGCAAGCAGAGGCGTTGACTATGGATATATCTTCCAGGAGGAGTCGTGATGAGTATGCAACCGTTCCGGAACAAGAAATGGATATAGTAAAGATGTTGACTTCCAGGAAGTTCGGCAGAAACGAGATTGGGGAGAGACCTTGACAGGACTTTTCTGGAAATACTATACGAGAAGACTTGAACCCAGGATCAGTCATATTGCACACACCCAGCAGGCCAGAGTTCAGCATCGTCGACGAGACATGTTATGAGTGACCATAAGAGTTGGCCAGAGATCTTAAGAGGACGTGCTAGAGCGGACTACTTCCATTATCGTTTCCGTATTGGACCGTTGAGCCGGGGAGCTATGTACATAGAAATTCGCGGTGTGAGAGACGAGAGCCTAAGGGCACCAGACGATAGGCCATGATCAGGAGGCAAGTAGATATCTTGCTCTGCTAGCATTAGATGCACTGACACCTTCTTGACCTTGAAAGAAGGACATATCAACGACAATATTTACGATTTGTGATTTCGTGAGTTGACTATCACGTATCAGTCACTTTGGATTTCGATATTTTGGGTGATTTATTGCATGATTGAGTTTTGATGATCGAGTTTCATGATATTTTCTTTTTGTGCACCATGGTTGCATCTATTGGGTATTTACGTTCTTGTGCATAGTTTTTGCACTTGAGATATGTTTTTATACACCGTCGTGTTGATTTATGATTTATGCGTATTTATTGCACTTGATGTTAATTTTGAGCCATGGCTGCACATGTTTATGATTTCATGAATTTCATACAGTTGGGTTAATTTTGTGCATGTGGTACGCACTCGATTTGGTTTTCGCACTCGGTATAGTTCACATATACTTGCAGTGCATTGATTTGTATTTTGTGTACCACAGTTGTGCCTGACTTCGTGTTGATGTCACCTGAGATATTGATTATGATTTCATGCCTTGGGCATGCATATGATTTGACTTATGCTTTCGGCATAGTTTTCATGCACTTTTAGTATTTTGATTTGCTTTTGTGCACGCCGATGCACATGGTTGTGAGATTATATACCACGGTATACCTGATTTTGATTTGGATTGAAATGTGTTGTATACCGTCGATTTCGATTGTGATACTCGATATTTGTTTTGTACACCTTGTGCACCTGATTGAATTCTTGCGCATATTGGACGCGCTTGGATTGGATTTTGCGCATGTTCGGCGCTTGATATTGGATTTCATGATTTCGTGCATGTTGGATGCATATGATTTAGATTTTATTCGCGCATGATGGATGCATCTGATTTGGATTTTCGCGCGTGTTGGTGTTCATATCATAATATTGCAGTTTATATTCCCCAATTCTTATTCGTTTTATAAATAAACAGGTGCTTTTGATGCATGTCTGCTGCATGTTGCAGGATACAGGCTCTTGGAACGAAGACAGTGAAAGAGACAGAAGAAGACACAAAAAAAGGACTTTTGACCAACAAGTAGACGGATCTTACTCAAGCCTAGACGAAGAACTATTCACAAGGCAATGCATGGTCCGAAATGTTAAAGGAAACAGTTAAAAGACCACTACAAATTTCGCTGAAGAATCTAAAGAAGATCCAGAATCCAACTAGAGAAAAGTACTGTAGAAATAGAGAGGAATAGACACCATAATGAAGCCCAGAAAGTTTGGTGAGCTGAGCTCACCAAAGGGCCGCGGAACCGCGGCCCAAGGCATACATTTGCCGCGGTTCCGCGGCCGTATAGTGCCCGTGTCGGTGTATTTTTCTCATGTCGGTGCGTCGGTGCGGGGGTTTGGATTTTACGTGGGCATATCTGTAATTGCACATGCGCGAGACTCTGTAACCCTAATTTTCCCTGTTTACTTATAAATTGTAATCACAAATTTGTAAACGCTATGCCTCTTTTCAATAAACAAATTCAGATCTGTTCTGTATTCTTGCTTGGAGGGAGCCATCAATACAATTAGTAAGTTATTTTTCACAGCTTTGTTTTAATTCTCTTTTAATTTAGAATGTTTATTAATCCCCTAATGAGCGACCAATCTCCTCGCTTGTTAGGGTTAGCCTTAGGGAAAGGTTTGAGAGATGAGATCTCTCACCCCTTTCATGCCCTTCCACAACTAAGAATTAGAACTCCATGCATGCACGCACAACCGCCCCCTACGACACCCTACCCCTCGAGGTAACGGTGACACCGTAGTATAAAGGATCCGTTGCATGCGTTTTCCATAGAGGTTAGGGAAATTATCGATAAAGGAAGGATAAGAATCTAGAGGAAGAAACATCTTCCCAAAAGATTCTAATCCACTTTATTGATAATGACCACAACATCTAATAGATCTAAAATAAGGCATTGAAAACGGTGAGGAAACCTTTAATCTCCAAACTTCCCCTAAGCCTAACCCTAGCAAGACTTTAAATTAGATTAATTTAGTTTATTGATAGATCTAGGTTTTTATAGATTTAATAAACCAACCAAAACAACATTTGGAATCAACTCGTAAAAACACATTAAGGAAATTCACAACATCCCTGTGGACCGACCCGTATTCACCGGCTAGCTGCAAAGCGACGCCGTTTCTGATTACGGTTAACAAGTATTTTTGGATTAAATCAAATAGCGTCGTTGCCGGGGATGGCGTAATTTTTCTTTTGTGTAATTTCAGGTTGATATAAATCTTAAAAAGTATAAAAATCTGAAAATAGAAAAAAAAAATTCAACTTTTATCTGTTTGAAGGGTTTTGTCGTTTGAATCTTGCAGGAACAGCGAAGAATCGCGGATCTGGAAAATTACAGAGTGAAAAACAGAAAAAGTCGCATCGGAACAGAGGAGAAAATTCACAACAGAGCCGTACAAATTTTCTGACGACCTGATCTCCTAGTCCCACCGCGAAACCGCGGCATAACTGCTGTCCAAACCGCGGAACCGCGGTCGTCTGTGCGCTTCTCTGCGCAGAAAAAATTCCAGTTTGTTTCTCATTCTCCCCTCTGCCAACCTCAATATATCTTTTGTGAAATTTTCTGCAGGAATTCTTTGCGCTAAAAATTCTTTCTCCCCCTTCTAAATAACAGATTTTCTGCAGGTTTCTTTGCGCCGCGCTTAAAAAAAATATTTTTGATTGCAAGTGAATTTTATTGTTTTGCATAATTTAATCGGACTTTAAGGGGCTAATTGACCAAACTCATATTGGGTGGGGATTTCATCACCCTTCCCAGGACCCCAGAAAACACCTAAAGCATGTGCATTGACCACAATTAATTAAAAAAATATTGGACTCAGCCCTAAGGACATCGAGCTCAATAGGAAAATGACTAGTATAGGCATCGATCGTTTATCCTAACTGACCTTGCGGTGTCTAGGCAAGTGTGTCTAGGCTAGTGGTTATTAATTAGGCCCACTGTTGTGGTTCCTTCCCACTTACCTGACACTTACCCGGCCGCAAGTGTCGGTGAAGAGGCGGTTTGAGGTCCTATTTCTAGCTCTAGTTAGGAGCTGTCTAGCAGACCTAGGCGACCCTAGATCTAGGCCTGATTGTGCATGTGTGGTTGATACATTTGTGTCACAAGTCCCTTTTCAAAAACCTCTTTGCAAAACTCTCACATAAATAAAAAAAAAATCTTTTCAAAACTTGCAACTTGTCGCTAAGAAAACTTGTAACTCGCTTCCACCACCTCCCTTCATTGACGTTATCTTACCCCCCACATTCTGTTTTTTTCTTTTTCCTGACTGCACTACCCTTTTAGTGTATGTCACTTTGGACTAGGGATACTAACGCCCGATTAATCCGTGTTTCGTTGGTACCGACCGACGAACCTTTCGACAACGAAGTCGAAATTCCCTCCATTTCCTTACCTCCACCTTCAAGTTCTTCTTTCGAAGGTATGTTGGGACACAACCCCAACGATACCTTACCGACGGGAATGATTCCACCTCCGTTAGGTGCGAATAACCCGAATCTTCCGCCTGTTGTAGCACCCGCACGAGTCGCGCTCCAGGATCTCTTTTATCCCGTTCGCACTTCTTTACCTACATGTCTTTCACCCCCACCGGCAAATGGGGACAACTTTGAAATAAAATTACATTTCATCAATATGCTGCCAAAATTTCATGGTTTGGAATCAGAAGATACATATATCTTTATCAATAAATTCCAAAATGTGTGTGCTATGATGAAAACGACCCAATTGAGTGATGACGCTATAAGGCTAAGGGTCATTCCTTTTACCTTATGTGACCTAACCGAGAAGTGGCTATACAGCACCGCATCACATTCCATTAGAAATTGGGACGAGTTTGTGAAAGCTTTTCTAAAAAAGTTCTGTCCTCATCACAAAACTGCTAGAATCCGTAACGAGATTATACAATTTTCACAGCTTCCTTCCGAACCATTTTGGAAGTGCTTCGAGAGATTTAAAGACCTACTCGTTCAATGCCCTCATCATGGGATCGAAAGTTGGCAACTTTGCCAAACATTATACGAGGGATTGAACTCGGCAACGAAGCAGTTGCTAGAAACCATATGTCAAGGTCATTTTCTCTCCAAGTCTAACGACGAAGAGTGGCAGTTTCTTGAGGATCTTAGTGAGCAAACAATTCAGTGGGAGAGTACCAAGACCACCTCATCTTCTTCTATTGGTCAATCTAGGGCAGGCATACATCAAGTAGATATGTCAATTGCTATGAAGGACGAGATGGCCGCACTTATGAAAAAGCTAGAAGCCATTGAGACCAAAATCTCATCGTCTTATCCTGCCCCTGCTTTACCCCCATGAATTTTTTGTGCTTGTTGTGCGGATCCATCGCATCTAACCGAAGAGTGTCCTTATAATGCATCTACTCAAGGACAGGATCAAGTCAATGCTGCATTTCAGCAACGACAAAGAAACGATCCGTACTCTTCGACATACAATCCGTGGTGGAGAAGTCACCTAAATTTCGCTTGGAACCAAAATCAACAATTACAAGGAAATAACAATTTTCAAAGACCTCCTCCTCCACAACAACAACAAGCACCTTCACAAACTCAAAACCAGCAACCTTTCCAACAACAACCTTATACAAATCAAACGAACAATTTGGTTCAACCAAATGATGATAAGGTTATCTCGCTAGAAAAAAGTCTAGATGCCTTTCTCAAGCAATCTACAGAATCCGCAGCAAGATTTGAAAATTATGTTCAATCTTTGATGCATAACAATGCTTCACACGATCAAAGTATCAAATCTATTGAGGCACAAATTGCACAATTAACTGCTGCGTTGAGCGAGAGAGAAAAGGGAAAGCTTCTATCTCAACCATTGCCAAATCCCGGTCACACACAAAACGCGTATAACAATCACAATGTAAATGCGGTGACCACGTTGAGATCCGGAAGAGAGTTGCAAAATAATGTGGGTACTAGTGATGACATCCCCGCCGGTGGTTCTTCTTCTTCTTCTTCTTCTCCATTGTCATCTTCCCTTTCTTCATTTTCTTCACTTTCTTCTTCACCTTTTTCTTTAGAGCCTATTCTCCACCCTTCACACGGCTCTACTTATTCTAACTTGAACGAACCCATTTCTCACAACACGAACACATCCACACTGGGATCCGTTCCTACTCCACATTCTACTCTACAGACATTTGACTCAACGAATTTTCAAAATGCTCCATTTCCAAACAGGTTGAGTCCCAATAAACCAACTGCACAAGTGGAGAAGATTGTGGAATTATTTAAGCAGGTTAGCATAAATATACCTCTCTTGGATGCAATCCAACAAGTCCCTTCATACGCGAAAATCTTAAAGGGCTTATGCACCTCGAAGAGAAAGGCATCTTAAGTACCCAAGAAAGTGCTAGTGGCTAGTGCAGTGAGCAATGCTATTAACCACCATCAAATCTTACCCCAAAAACGAAAGGACCCCGGCTGTCCTACGATTTCAATCACAATTAGGGATAAGAAAATTAATCGAGCACTTTTAGATCTTGGGTCTAGTGTTAACCTGCTTCCCTACTCCGTGTACGAACAATTAGGGGTTGAAGAGTTGAAACCCACTCGTTGTACTCTCCAAATGGCTAATCGATCAATCACCCATCCAAGGGGTGAGCTAAATGATGTGTTGATCAAAGTTGGGGAGTTCATATTCCTCGTTGATTTTATTGTTATGGATACACAACCTGTTGCTAACCCACGGAACCAAATTCCGGTGATCCTCGGTCGACCATTTTTGTCCACTTCCAATGCTGTAATAAACTGTCGCAATGGCTCCATGACTCTATCCTTTGGGAAGATGTCTAGTGAGTTCAATATTTATAAGATGGGAAGTCTGCCCCCCGTGCCTAAAACTAGTACACGAGAAGTTTGCTCTATTCACGAAATCACGCAGGAGGACTGCGAGATTGAAAGATTCTTGTTTGATGAAAACAGTTTTGACGCCACTAGTGCGTCCCTCCTTGAGCCTACCTCCGTTGACACAACCGATATGGATTATGAATGTTTCACTTTTTCGGATGATGACGACTCACAGCCCGAATATGAGTCTTTTGAATTTGTGGATGAGTTAGTTGAACCATCCGAATCGGTTGTTTGCAGTGATTTCGAACCTGTGTTGGAGTCCTTTGAGTTCGAGGTAGATTCCGCAATGATTCTTTCGCCTCCGAAACTCGAACTCATGTCCTTACTGCCTCACCTTAAATATTCTTACATAGGTGAGAATGAGACTTTTTCCATTATAATATCAGCCTCTCTAGCCTTCGAGTAAGAGAACGCTATTTTAAAAGTCGTACAAGATAGGCGGCAAGTTTTCGGTTGGACTATGGCGGACATCGAGAAGATCAGTTCCATTATAATTGAATATCATATGCAATTGATGGATGATGTCAAGTCAATAGAGGACCCACAGAAACATTTTGGGGGTATTTTGGTTAGTTAACCTCCTCCTTTAGAAGTTGAACCACCCACATTTCTTTTAAGAAGCTACGAGAATGCCAACATTCCACTGATTGCTGATCATTCGCATTCTCGTTTTGATTCATCACCACCTCCTGTATATTCACCTCCACACCTTCCATACCACCACTTCTATCTTCCCCAATTCTTTGTGGATCGCTACAACTTATTCTTCCACCAACCAATACTCTTTACTGATAAATTTTTCAACTGGTTGGTGTTGACGTTTGGTCTATGCAAAGTTTGGCAGTAATGTCTAACATAGTTTAAATGAAGTTTGGGGGAGGGCCTTTTTGTATATATATTTTTTGTTTTTCTTAACAATAAAAAATTATAAATAAATAAACAGGAAAGTGCCGGTATTTTGACCCTCTTGGTTTAGTATGACAGTGAGGACACTGTCAAGTTCAAGTTTGGGGGTATGCTCGGTACGTCTTTTTCCTTAGCATTCATTTGTATATATTTTTTTTGCATTTGCATATTTATTTGAAAAACCATAAAAATTTGAAAAATTTCAAATATTATAAAAATTATCGTATTCAATTTTGGCTTATTTGACTAGAGTTTGACAGATAGGTTAACTGGCTAGGAACAACTAGATCTTAGACTTAGTAAATTAAAAATCCTAAAAATAACATTCTTTAAAGTTTAACGGTAAAAAGTATATGCTTTGTAGTTTATTTAGAAATAGGCAAATTTTGGGTTCACTTCTTGGGCTAAGTCAAAATGAAGGAAGAGTATTGATGTTCTTATTAGAGTATAAGTTCGAAAAATAGTTCCTAACTTAAGTCTACATTCTGAAAATGTATACCCTACAACTTGCACAATCACGCACCTTGAAACTTGGAATAGTAGAAGAGACCTTGAAATTCTCTTGTCTAAAGTCCTTAGTACAATGAAAATAAAAGAAAAAAAAGTGAATAAAGAAAAAAAATGGACACTAGTTTTTGTGATTACTTAAGGCTGTGAAAAATAGAAAAAATATTTAGCGAGGGTGCCTTATCACCTAGTGCCTTAGACCAACTGGTTTGGGAGTCACTGCTAAAGCCTTGGGTGTTGCAAAACTAGGAAGTACGCCTTAAAGTTCTAACGCATCTTGTAATCGGTTGTTGGTACCTCAAGAAGTATTAACGGTCGCATGAAGGATGTGTAAGCAAATTTCATTTAAAAATTCATTAATTAATAAGTGCTTTGAACAAAGGACGAGAGTACGATTGCTTGATTTAAATTTCCAAGTGTAGGGGTGATCTATACACACACGTAGGGGTATGTGATTGGAATTTAGATAAGAGAGAGGAATGAAAGATAGAACTTGTATTTTTAATAGAGTTGATAGAAATTCCTAAGTGGAGATGAAATCCTAGAAGGAAGACTTAAGAGATGCCGAAAGCTAAGTAGGTCTACATAACATATATAATCTTAAGTTAAATAATGAGGAAGTGTGACGAATATGGGTGGATAATTTGCGAGTCAAAAGATAATAGAATTCCTTCTTAGAAAGCCTAATTGGATGACAAAAGTCAATGGGCCAAACTGATAGAATTTTGTGGGTAGTATCCGCTGAAAACCCTCAGGAGACAACACTCCTCCTACTAGGGAAACCTAGAGGTTTAACGGCTTGTTGCACGTGCTCAGTGCAATAGCGTTTCCCTGCGAAAGTGCGGTTAGGATTTTAGTGAATAAAAAAAATAAGTTTGCTCGAGGACGAGCAAAAGATAAGTTTGGGGGTATTTGTTCATATCATAATATTGCAGTTTATATTCCCCAATTCTTATTCGTTTTATAAATAAACAGGTGCTTTTGACGCATGTCTGCTGCATGTTGCAGGATACAGGCTCTTGGAACGAAGACAGTGAAAGAGACAGAAGAAGACACAAAAATGGGACTTTTGACCAATAAGTAGACGGATCTTACTCAAGCCTAGACGAAGAACTATTCACAAGGCAATGCATGGTCCGAAATGTTAAAGGAAACAGTTAAAAGACCATTACAAATTTCACTGAAGAATCTAAAGAAGATCCAGAATCCAACTAGAGAAAAGTACTGCAGAAATAGAGAGGAATAGACACCATAATGAAGCCCAGAAAGTTTGGTGAGATGAGCTCACCAAAGGGCCGCGGAACCGCAGCCCAAGGCCTACATTTGTCACGGTTCCGCGGCCGTATAGTGCCCGTGTCGGTGTATTTTTCTCGTGTCGGTACGGGGGTTTGGATTTTACGTGGGCATATCTGTAATTGCACATGCGCGAGACTCTGTAACCGTAATTTTCCCTGTTTACTTATAAATTGTAATCACAAATTTGTAAACGCTATGCCTCTTTTCAATAAACAAATTCAGATCTGTTCTGTATTCTTGCTTGGAGAGAGCCATCAATACAATTAGTAAGTTATTTTTCACAGCTTTGTTTTAATTCTCTTTTAATTTAGAATGTTTATTAATCCCCTAATGAGCGAGTAATCTTCTCGCTTGTTAGGGTTAGCCTTAGGGAAAGCTTTGAGAGATGAGATCTCTCACCCCTTTCATGCCCTTTCACAACTAAGAATTAGAACTCCATGCATGCACGCACAACCGCCCCCTACGGCACCCTACCCCTCGAGGTAACGGTGACACCGTAGTATAAAGGACCGGTTGTGCGCATTTTCCATAGAGGTTAGGGAAATTATCGATAAAGGAAGGATAAGAATCTAGAGGAAGAAACATCTTCCCAAAAGATTCTAATCCACTTTATTGATAATTACCACAACATCTAATAGATCTAAAATAAGGCATTGAAAGCGGTGAGGAAACCTTTAATCTCCAAACTTCCCCTAAGCCTAACCCTAGCAAAACTTTAAATTAGATTAATTTAGTTTATTGATAGATCTAGGTTTTTATAGATTTAATAAACCAACCAAAACAACATTTGGAATCAACTCGTAAAAACACATTAAGAAAATTCACAACATCCCTGTGGACCGACCCTAATCACCGGCTAGCTGCAAAGCGACGCCGTTTCTGATTACGGTTAACAAGTATTTTTGGATTTAATCAGTTGGACGCATGATAAGAGATGCAATTTTTGTGCACACCAGGTGCGCTAAATCGGGGTTCTTTGTGCTTATCAGATGCACCTGATATTACTGTCAGGCACACCGTTGCCTCTGACAGGTGTTTCGTGCACACCCGTTGCACATAGAGGTTATTTATGTGCACATGTATGGCATATTCTTGGATTTTGATTTCCGTGCGCACCAGACGCACACGGCATTCTTATGCATATTTTGGGATTGATTTCTTATGGAGCAGTGCGTATTTATGACATTTACTATTTGTTTTCGTACTGAGCAAGACTAGTCAGAGGACAGTATCCGGATATATTTTGCATGCATTGATAGTTATCGAAGGGATTTCTAAAAAGGGAGCTATAGTCTTAGTATTTACCTACGTGTCCGAGATTACACGAAACGTTTAAAATAAGGAAACCCTTCTAAATTATTTTTCAAACGGCGGGACGTGTATGTTAAACAAAGGGTATATATATACTTATTTTTCTGCAATAGACGTCCGCCACTGTGCAGTGATACGCGCATCGCACAGCGACTTGAAAGGTTTGGCGGGCATTTCCTTCAGATGTTTACATGTATAGTTTTGATTTATATCATATTGGTTTTTGTATTGGATTTGACATTTATGTCTTCACTATGACTCCGATGATTGTGGGATACTTGACAGAGTTTTGATTTGGAGTTATCTGCTCATTGTTCATGCGCATGCATTGTGCTATGATGCGTTTTATGTATTGAAGATTTCGGAGCCCCGACGACTTGGACTTTTTACTGAAATGTTTTAGTATTTGAGGAGTTTAAATTTAAATTCGGGGACTGAATTTCTTTAAGGGGGGAAGATTGTAACATTTCATAAAAATAAAATATTAATTTTGGGAATTTTTATAATTAAATAATAAATATATTGAATATTTTAATATGGCGGTATAATTAAATACCGATAAATTTGGAAAAAATTTGGAAAATTATGGAAATTATTGAAAAGAGGGTGCTTTGTGTAATTTACGCAAATTATGAAGTTTTATGATTTATTATACACTAATTTAGTGCTAATCGCGATTAAATATCGCTAATCACACATTAAGCTTGTTTTGTGCAAAACATGCACCGTGTCGTATTTTACACTTGTGTTACATTTTAATAACCATGGATTCATTTGGGATTTATGTGTTGGTTTTAAAAATGAAATGAAGTGAGAAGAAAAGAAAAGGAAAGAAAAGAATAGAATATAGAAGTATGGGCAAGAGAGAGAAAGAAAGGGTGAGGGGTCAAACCTTGGTCTTGAGCCATTCTATCTTCACTCATTCACTCATTTTCTTTCCTCACCTTCTCATATAGCTGCTACTGCTGCCCTCTCTCCCTCTCATCTCTACCTCCTCACAAATCCATCAAAAATCCATTAAAAGTCCATCTCACTTTCACAAAAAAATGTGCTTAAGCTCCCAAGCTTCACCTTGGACCAAGAAAGCAAGGATTTTGGATACTTGGGGCAACTTAAGAAAATTCTTGAGTTGCCAAAGGAGGTAATTTATCCATCATTAGAGTAGTTTTCCCTTTTGCTTTTCATCCATGTTAACTTAGAACCGATTTAGTGTCGTTTAGTGAGGTTTAGAAATTTCTAGTTAGGGTTTGAGGAATTCTGGAATTGTGATGTGTAATTGAGGCCTATAGTGACCTTAAACCGATGTAATGACATCATATTGGACTAAAACCTGAGACTTAACCCCCAATTACGAACTTTGAAATTCTGCAAATACGGAAAATGTAGTAATTGTGATGGTTTTTGGTAATCTGCTAACACTCGAGAACTCTAAAATTTATTTAGCAAACACAGAGAGACCAGCAGGCACCTAGGAAGCATTAACCAAGACCCGAGCCCCTAACCCTCTACCCAGGCCACAGAAAAATTCCTTCCGGCCGTAAATTGTGGCCAGACCTGGGGCATTCTGTCTCATGTTTGTGTCATGGCTCCAGTATCTGTATTCTAGACCCCTCCTCTATGCAAAATTGGCTAGTTTTGCCTAGGGTAAAATCTGGGACTAAATTCATGAGTTGTTTTGATTCTGGTTTATATTTTTCGTATTTTGGAGGCTGGATTTTAGTATTTGCGTTTTACCTCGATCACTTGACGTTTGTACGACGATATCGAGGGTTGTTTGGTAGTTTGAAAGGCGTAGTCCGTAGGTTCTAACCTATAGGCTTTTAGCTTGTCATTTTGGTTTTGATTTGGTTTTTAATGCGATACAATACGTTGTGATGTGTAGGTACCCCCACAAGGACTTCGAGACGACAAGCAAGCGCGTGGCGACGTCGGCAACGGAAAGCGTAGAGTAAGTTGAGTAGATTTATATATACGGGGGAAGTCGGGTGGGTGGCGTATAGCACCCCCGTAATGTCGTAAGAAATGGTATGATGTGATATAGATTTACTTAGATGTGTTATTGAGAGATATAAACACTTAGCAAGAAAAGCTTTAGGAGATCATGGGTTAGTGTTAGCAAGAATTGAAGGAAGGATTTAGTTGGTTTCTTAGTCGTGAACCCTAGAGTAAGGTTGTACACATACATATATACACACGGGATTTGGTTTTGGGTGTATACGTCATATATATATATATATATATATATATATATATATATATATATATATGTTTATGTGGATGTTTTGGTGCGCGCGCGTGCGCACACACACACACACGGATGTTGAGGGTAGTATATGATATTTGGAGACGAGTCGACATGATCGGGCATGATGCCGTGAGTAGTGATATGTGTTTGGGTCATGATATGAGATGCGGCAGGATATTATAGTGGATCGTTAAGTGATGTGATTTTATTCACATGAGAACATATGTATGATGATATTGGTATCAGTTTGTACTAGACTTTAGGTCAGTACCCTCTCAGTTCATGATATGTGATGATGATACCATATAGATGTTGTGTTATATATGATAGTTCATGATATGTGATGATGATACCATATGGATGTTGTGTTGTATGTGATAGTTCATGATATGTGATGATGATACCATATGGATGTTGTGTCATATGTGATATTCGACCCGTACCCTGATTTAGGATGCCGTATGATAGATTTACCGTACGAGATATAGTTATGAGGATAGATCCGTACTCTTGACTCGAGGATGTTATATTATTTATTATATCGTACGTGATATTATTGAGGCAAAATCACCGACTACTAGATATATATATAGATCGACTCAGACTTAGGTAGATTCCCTTACCCTTTTAACTGGGCTCGAGTCATACTCATTTTCAAAAGTGGAGAATCGTGAGTATTTTAAATACCAAACTGTATGACTCTTATATTGGGTAAGTATATTTTTTCAGTGTTGCTGTTACTAGATCACTTTCTGTATATTCATGATATTTCATCGCATTGCATGCTGGTACATATGTTATCCGTAATTATTATGAAACCCTGCTGTCAAGACACCAGCACTATTACCGATGATGCGTATGTTCCACGTACACCTGCTTGCGGGCTCACACACATCATCATCGGTAATTGCCATGTCACGTACACTTTAGAAAATACTATTCATTGACATAGCTTGTTAGTTGGTAGTTGCAATATGTTATAGCTTTCATATGCTAGTTTAACTATTGCATTTATTGCATGATATCAGATGCATTCATATATTCATTGGTCATGCAGTATTATGGAGATTTATGCCGGTATTCACTGTTTATTGATATCATGATTGTTATGATTTCGGATCCTTCTTGAGATTTCTGGATTTGGAAACCGCATGTGAAAGTTTTATAAACGGATGATTTGTTTTAAAGAGATAGATGCGGTTTTCCTTGATATGATGAGTATTGTCCACCATGATGTTTTCTCGGTTCTGAGATGGTTTTTGAGACCCGATTCAAGGAGTTGGATGAACCGTCTGCGGGTACATGGTGGACCCGGTATGGTACCCCGGGGCAAGAAGCTTGAGTTGTAAACGATGAGCCCGGCAGGGGAAAACTGTCTACCGGTGATTGTTTGGCGCGGCGGATATCCGGAGGATACCGTTCGTGGTCGTGTGATTGATGATATGGGCCGATCCGGACTGACGGAGCCCGAGATATTGAGATATTGAGATATTGAGATTTGAGACACTGAGATATTGAGATTTGATGATACAGGCCAGTCCGGATAGCCGGAACCTGAGATATTGAGATATTGATTTTTGTGTCGATGCTTGACACTGATTTCTCTATTGATTTCATTGATGATACTCGATTCATATACATACAGAATTCTCATTAAATAAAGAAAACAGTTGTCTCATTCATGATATATTCTGTTCCCATTATTAATGCATTCATACATCATATATCTGATATGTTTCTATCTGAGGCACTGACACGAGCACGTGGTATTGCACTTATGTGTAGATGGATCAGGATGTTTATCTGAGGATATTACTTGATTTGACCTAGGATAGCGTCATACATGCGATTTTTGCTCTGTGATATTTTCTACTCACAAGTTGGCAACTCACCCCCGTTGTTCCACAGTTTCTTGCAGGTTTTGCCGTACAGGTTTCTTGACGGCTTGTTGGCACACTGCTTTCATATCGGGTGATTGCTTGGTAGGTGGGTTCACTTGCATCGTGACCACCATTGTACATTTATTATTTCAGTTGTATCTAGTAAACTCCATCAATCAGACTTGTATATTTGATAGAACTAGAAGACCAGTGTTTATTCTTTCGACCTTAGAGTCGCGCTTGTATTATTATGGTTTTCTGGTGGATATGGGCTTTCTTTTGAGTTTTGATCCTCGCCCTTCGACGTTGTATATTATATGGCTTGCGTGGTTTTGTCCGCCCTTTTGGCGGAGAGCTAGCTCCCGCTTGTGGATGCCTTATTCATTATTTATGCTTTATCAGGTTTTGTACCATTTTGGGGTCAGTTTTTACAAAGGAAACTCTGCCGAAATTTTCATAAAAGACTTGAGATTTTAAAAATGCATATTTCGGCTTCTGTTGTTAAACTTCTTGCTCTAAAATTGGTTTTTCCTTTACTCTACTGCTTTAATTGGTTTTGATTTCTGGGTTTTGGTTTACTTAGATTACGTACGCCTCGAGACGTTTCGTAATTTAAGTGTCGGTCATGTTCCGTATTTTTCGGGTCGTGACAAGAATTTTCTTCACAGCTGTCCAGTGACAATCTCCTGGATCTGCTTGATACCTACTCACTACACTTAATGAGTATGCTACATCGAGTCTGGTACATAGCATCGCGTACATGATAGAGCCTAATGCCAAAGCATAGGGTATCCCTTATATGCGAGCTCTCTCCAAATCAGTCTTGGGAGACATCTCTTTGGAGAGAGTGAGTCCAGAGATCGTGGGTAAATTCCCATGCTTGGATTCTTCCATTCTAAACCTCTTTAGTATGGTGTCAATGTACCTAGATTGGGACAATCCCAGTATCCGCTTAGATCTATCTCTATAGATCTTAATTCCCAAAATGCAGGAGGCATCACCTAAATCTTTCATTGAGAATCTATGTGATAAGAAGAGCTTTACCGACTGCAGTATAGGAACATCATTTTCTATCAAGAGTATGTCATCCACGTACAATACGAGGAAGACAACCTTACTCTCTGCCACCTTCTTGTAGATACAAGGTTCATCTACGTTCTTGATGAAGTCAAACTCCTTGACTACAACATCAAAACAGATGTTCCAAATCCGCAATACCTGCTTTAACCCGTAGATAGATTTAAGCAGCTTGCACACCTTTCCGCTGCTCCTACTGTCTACGAAGCCCTCTGGCTGAGTCATGTACATGCACTCCTCTAAATCACCATTTAGAAAGGCGGTCTTAACATCTATTTGCCAGATTTCGTAGTCATGCTATGCAGCAATGGAAAGTAGGATCCAGATGGACTTAAGCATAGCCACTGGAGAAAAGATTTTATCATAATCCACACCTGGTCGTTGACGAAAACCCTTTGCAACAAGTCTAGCTTTGAAAGTCTCAACTTTTCCATCTACACAAAGTTTCTTCTTAAAAATCCATTTGCTCCCAATGGGTTTTACCCCTTCAATAGCGACTTCTAAAGTCCATACTTTGTTGGTGTACATGGATTCCATCTCAGATCGCATTGCATCCAGCCATTTCACAGAGTCCCTACTCATGACGGCCTGCTCGAAGCTAGTCGGGTCATCATCTTCCATGATGCAATCCTCGCTCCCGCCATCGATGAGAAAACTGTAGTATCTCTCAGGTGGATGAGGAACCCTACTAGATCGGCGGAGCAGCTGAGGTTCGTCGGGAACTACTGAATCTTCTGGTTCTAATAAATCATCGGTTGTAGTTTGTGTCACGCCCCGCTTCCCAGTGTACGGCGAAGTGGACGTGACGAGGCCCGCTACGTATGTACTCAGAAGTACATACGCTAAGCGTAACTAAGCAATATAAAATAATCACAAGAGACAAATGATATTGAAATAACAGCAACTTTTATTAATATCATTCTTTGTACAATGCATGAAATGAAAATGCAACTGGAATGGAAAAGCAATGCCTAAACAGTGGCATAATAATAAAAGGAAATACTGGAAAGAACAAAGTACAATTATCTAGAGCTCTGGGTCTTCTTGGAACTGCTCCAAATCTTCACTTGTGGGCTCGGTCTCAACTTGGTCCAACGCACCTGACGACATTCAAAGAAGAAAGAAATAGAATGTCGTCAGCGAACAGGTCGCTCGGTAAGTCCCAAAGAAAAGAAGAATGAGAATGGCAGAGTAGCAGTATTTTCTAAAGTATTATGTTGTTGAATATTATGGAATATTGTTTAACGCCGTTGTTTGTAGCTTGGTACAGAAGGATGCCAGTGTATACGAGGGGGATCTCTATATGCTAGAGATCAGGGCAAATGGAGAGTACAAGGAACCGTTATGCCACGGTACAACAGCAACAGTATTCATGTTAGGTGTCTTAATCTGACCACCTCGTGCCACCTTTAACACCTTCCGTACCAATCTACCCCTTTAAACCTCGTAGTGTTTTGTTTGTATTGTTATCTTGTAAAATTGTATTGATTGTAAGATTGATTAACTGACCGACCGAAACCATGATATCAGGAAACGGTTATAACCGTAGAGTCATGTAAATGGAATACTGGGAAACATGTAGAAGGAATATCCATGGTTCGGTTCAGTCAAGTTATATAGATTGTTAACTGGATTCAGGGATTCATGTATTCATCTTGAGTTGGAATATGAAAGAATATGGATTGACTTGAATCATATTCAAGTCAGAAATAGTCAGGCTCTAACCAGAGTCAGACTAAAAGAAAGTGAGTTGAAGTTCAATAATTTTTAGGGGCCTTATTGTAATTTATAAAACTTGAGGGGTTTTTATATAAAAAATACTTTTGTATAGATTTCAAAATACACCTCAAGTATTTAATTATCGTCTTTATGTACATACAACAATTTAATGATCGAGATAAATATGTATACATGTCCGAATAACATGAAATGAGTCAAGTATATTATACGAGTAACTACCATAAACAATGCTGTAAAGAAATATTATGTACGACTAATTAATCAAGTTGAACGAATGCGAAATATAAACAAAAATATGGCTCTAAATGTTTTGCATGCGTGAGTTCCAGTTTTACCTAAATATGACTACCGGTTTGAGAGATATATATGTTTTCGTATCGTCGCGCAAAACAGATCAGAATCTATTCGGCACCGTCACATATTTTTAAAACGCAGTTTGAGTTAATTTGTATCAGGTTTCAGGTTATGAAAATTATTAGAAAATTGTAGGTATTTCGATGTACTTATCGAAAACACCAAGATTCATACGATTTGGATTTATGAAGCTCTAGTTATGATCATTTTAATATCAGCATTTAAAACAGAAATTCAGATTTCTGGACAGCAACTATATATTCTATTGCAAAGCCTATATCAGGTTGTTTCATGCATTCCTAAGTAATATAATATACAGAAAATTATAGTTCTATCAATGGTGCATCTACACATCTAAATTTTGTCATAAACGGACATCGGGTGTTCGAGTTATGTCCAATTTAAAAACAGTGTGCGAATCGGAACAGATTCTGTCCAGATCCGTCACTTAATATTGTAATGCAGTTTTCTTTATCTTAGATGGGTTTTCAGTAAAACTATAAAACTAAAAAAATCTAGATCATTCGATGTAGATATTAAAAACACCTGAGTTTGCTCAATTTGGATACCGGTATACCAAGTTATATGTCCTAGAAATTGACCGATAACTGCAGTTTTCTGTTTTACGATCAGTGAATAAATACGATGTAATTCACAAACCGTTATGCGGATCAATCTAAAATTTTTACAGCATGTATAAAATAATATAATCTATCATATGTAAATTCCATGAAATTTTCAGAAGTAAAAATTAATGTCTAAAAATTATTTTAAACCTAAAGGTATTGATGTGTATACTAAAATCGGCAAAAAGATTAACTAGTATTTTTATGCAAGCTTTATCCTTTCTTTTAATAACCAAACCGATTCCATGAGATATCATAAATATATTGTGGCATGAAATCTATGTTCTCACTACTCATAATAAACATTTATAGTCATGAACAAAAAAATTGAAAACACTTTAATTTGAATAAGAGACAATAAGGTATTATTAAACCATATAAAACAATATATATCTAGACTTATACATATGTATATGTTTATATTTATCTTCTCTTACGGATTACAATAAGAAAAGAATAGAGGGGTTCACGAGGTATGACAAGCGAAAAGTAAGAGATGAGGGGAAGGAGAGAGAAGGGACTTACATGCACAAGCCGGTATTGTCACCGGGCTTGTCTATCCGCCGATAGCCTCGCGTTAGTAGCGAGACCTTCTTGAAGACTTCTTCATGTTTTTCTTCTTGGACTCTAGGTGAAGAGGAAGAAGTGAGAGATAGAAAAATGTGAGGAAGGAAAAGATAGAGGAGGACAATAAAGATGGTGTAATGGTGAATTATGTATAATAATATATGCATTCAACATGAGAATTAAAAGAGAAATGAAAGGTCACCATTCATTTTGGAAATGAAAGGTCTCATTTGTAGGTTATGAGAAAAATAAAAATGATAAAAAATAATTGCAAGAATGGGGATTTGAACATGTGACTTATGGAATAACAATGCAAGGACTTAACCAATGAGCTATAAGCTTGTTCATGCACATATTTAATTAGAATTAAATATATGATGTTGCTTAAAAAGAAAATGGGCTTTTTAGATGGGCTGTAGAGAATAAAAATAATGGATTTGGGTTAAATATTTATGAAAGGAAAAATAAGAATGAGAAGTTAAAAACTTAAATGTAAGAAAAAGAAATTGTACCTAGAAAAAAAAATACATAATAGATTGAGCAATAAAATAATAATAAATTTAATAGAAGAAGGAAAATACCAAGTACAAATAAATACGGTATATTATTGAAGAGGGATAATACAAATGTATAAGGATTTTGGGGTCATTACATTCTACCCTCCTTAAAAATAATTTCGTCCTCGAAATTACTCAAGAAGGATGATGTAACAGAGCAAGGAAACAGGATTAGGATGATGTCTTCTTCGAGCTCCGTCGATTGATACTCTAACCAATTGAGCTAATAAGTCTACAAGATACAAATAGAAAGGATGAATAAGAATTAAGAATTCAAAAGTGGAGAGATAGACTTCAAGGAAACCGAAGGTGGAGTTCAAGATGGATTCAAGGAATATGTAATGTAAAGAATGTTTTCAGTTGCTGGTTCTTGTGTTTTATATTGCTTAGGGTTCCATACAGCTCTGACCTGCATGGGCCACCAACAAAACCTGTCACGCCCCGCTTCCCAGTGTACGGCGAAGTGGACGTGACGAGGCCCGCTACGTATGTACTCAGAAGTACATACGCTAAGCGTAACTAAGCAATATAAAATAATCACAAGAGACAAATGATATTGAAATAACAGCAACTTTTATTAATATCATTCTTTGTACAATGCATGAAATGAAAATGCAACTGGAATGGAAAAGCAATGCCTAAACAGTGGCATAATAATAAAAGGAAATACTGGAAAGAACAAAGTACAATTATCTAGAGCTCTGGGTCTTCTTGGAACTGCTCCAAATCTTCACTTGTGGGCTCGGTCTCAACTTGGTCCAACGCACCTGACGACATTCAAAGAAGAAAGAAATAGAATGTCGTCAGCGAACAGGTCGCTCGGTAAGTCCCAAAGAAAAGAAGAATGAGAATGGCAGAGTAGCAGTATTTTCTAAAGTATTATGTTGTTGAATATTATGGAATATTGTTTAACGCCGTTGTTTGTAGCTTGGTACAGAAGGATGCCAGTGTATACGAGGGGGATCTCTATATGCTAGAGATCAGGGCAAATGGAGAGTACAAGGAACCGTTATGCCACGGTACAACAGCAACAGTATTCATGTTAGGTGTCTTAATCTGACCACCTCGTGCCACCTTTAACACCTTCCGTACCAATCTACCCCTTTAAACCCCGTAGTGTTTTGTTTGTATTGTTATCTTGTAAAATTGTATTGATTGTAAGATTGATTAACTGACCGACCGAAACCATGATATCAGAAAACGGTTATAACCGTAGAGTCATGTAAATGGAATACTGGGAAACATGTAGAAGGAATATCCATGGTTCGGTTCAGTCAAGTTATATAGATTGTTAACTGGATTCAGGGATTCATGTATTCATCTTGAGTTGGAATATGAAAGAATATGGATTGACTTGAATCATATTCAAGTCAGAAATAGTCAGGCTCTAACCCGAGTCAGACTAAAAGAAAGTGAGTTGAAGTTCAATAATTTTTAGGGGCCTTATTGTAATTTATAAAACTTGAGGGGTTTTTATATAAAAAATACTTTTGTATAGATTTCAAAATACACCTCAAGTATTTAATTATCGTCTTTATGTACATACAACAATTTAATGATCGAGATAAATATGTATACATGTCCGAATAACATGAAATGAGTCAAGTATATTATACGAGTAACTACCATAAACAATGCTGTAAAGAAATATTATGTACGACTAATTAATCAAGTTGAACGAATGCGAAATATAAACAAAAATATGGCTCTAAATGTTTTGCATGCGTGAGTTCCAGTTTTACCTAAATATGACTACCGGTTTGAGAGATATATATGTTTTCGTATCGTCGCGCAAAACAGATCAGAATCTATTCGGCACCGTCACATATTTTTAAAACGCAGTTTGAGTTAATTTGTATCAGGTTTCAGGTTACAAAAATTATTATAAAATTGTAGGTATTTCGATGTACTTATCGAAAACACCAAGATTCATACGATTTGGATTTATGAAGCTCTAGTTATGATCATTTTAATATCAGCATTTAAAACAGAAATTCAGATTTCTGGACAGCAACTATATATTCTGTTGCAAAGCCTATATCAGGTTGTTTCATGCATTCCTAAGTAATATAATATACAGAAAATTATAGTTCTATCAATGGTGCATCTACACATCTAAATTTTGTCATAAACGGACATCGGGTGTTCGAGTTATGTCCAATTTAAAAACAGTGTGCGAATCGGAACAGATTCTGTCCAGATCCGTCACTTAATATTGTAATGCAGTTTTCTTTATCTTAGATGGGTTTTCAGTAAAACTATAAAACTAAGAAAATCTAGATCATTCGATGTAGATATTAAAAACACCTGAGTTTGCTCAATTTGGATACCGGTATACCAAGTTATATGTCCTAGAAATTGACCGATAACTGCAGTTTTCTGTTTTACGATCAGTGAATAAATACGATGTAATTCACAAACCGTTATGCGGATCAATCTAAAATTTTTACAGCATGTATAAAATAATATAATCTATCATATGTAAATTCCATGAAATTTTCAGAAGTAAAAATTAATGTCTAAAAATTATTTTAAACCTAAAGGTATTGATGTGTATACTAAAATCGGCAAAAAGATTAACTAGTATTTTTATGCAAGCTTTATCCTTTCTTTTAATAACCAAACCGATTCCATGAGATATCGTAAATATATTGTGGCATGAAATCTATGTTCTCACTACTCATAATAAACATTTATAGTCATGAACAAAAAAATTGAAAACACTTTAATTTGAATAAGAGACAATAAGGTATTATTAAACCATATAAAACAATATATATCTAGACTTATACATATGTATATGTTTATATTTATCTTCTCTTACGGATTACAATAAGAAAAGAATAGAGGGGTTCACGAGGTATGACAAGCGAAAAGTAAGAGATGAGGGGAAGGAGAGAGAAGGGACTTACATGCACAAGCCGGTATTGTCACCGGGCTTGTCTATCCGCCGATAGCCTCGCGTTAGTAGCGAGACCTTCTTGAAGACTTCTTCATGTTTTTCTTCTTGGACTCTAGGTGAAGAGGAAGAAGTGAGAGATAGAAAAATGTGAGGAAGGAAAAGATAGAGGAGGACAATAAAGATGGTGTAATGGTGAATTATGTATAATAATATATGCATTCAACATGAGAATTAAAAGAGAAATGAAAGGTCACCATTCATTTTGGAAATGAAAGGTCTCATTTGTAGGTTATGAGAAAAATAAAAATGATAAAAAATAATTGCAAGAATGGGGATTTGAACATGTGACTTATGGAATAACAATGCAAGGACTTAACCAATGAGCTATAAGCTTGTTCATGCACATATTTAATTAGAATTAAATATATGATGTTGCTTAAAAAGAAAATGGGCTTTTTAGATGGGCTGTAGAGAATAAAAATAATGGATTTGGGTTAAATATTTATGAAAGGAAAAATAAGAATGAGAAGTTAAAAACTTAAATGTAAGAAAAAGAAATTGTACCTAGAAAAAAAATACATAATAGATTGAGCAATAAAATAATAATAAATTTAATAGAAGAAGGAAAATACCAAGTACAAATAAATACGGTATATTATTGAAGAGGGATAATACAAATGTATAAGGATTTTGGGGTCATTACAGTTTGTGCTGCTGGAACTTCTTCCAGCTCTACCTCTTCGCCACTAATTTCTTTTACAAGAAATTCCTTTTCTAAAAATATGGCATATTAAAAAACAAACACCTTTTGTTCCTCACCATGGTAGAAAATATATCCATAGGAATCTTTTTGATATCCCACAAACTTACATAGACCTGATCTTGCCCCGAGCTTGTCCGGATTTTTCTTTTTAAAATAGGCCGGACAACCCCATATCTTAACTCATTTAAGAAATTGTCTCTTCCTATTCCATATCTCATATGGAGTGGTAGGCACCGATTTGGTTAGAACTCTATTCAATAGGTATGTGGTCGTCTCCAGCGCATAACCCCAAAAGGAAATAGGTAACTCAATGGTGCTCATCATAGAGCGCACCATATCTAATAGGGTGCGATTCCTCCGCTCCGATACACCGTTGTGCTGTGGTGTATAAGGAGGAGTAAGCTGAGAGAGAATCCCATTCTCTTTTAGATAGTCCCGGAACTCATTGCTCAAGTATTCTCCTCCTCAATCAGATCTAAGGATCTTAATACTTTTACCCGTTTGGTTCTCTACTTCGTTCATATAAGCTTCAGACTTGTGTTTCATCAGGAACACATGTCCGTATCTTGAGAGATCGTCGGTGAATGTAATGAAGTACGAGGAACCATTCCTGGCATGTGTAGAGATGGGACCACATACATCACTATGTATCAGCCCCAAGAGTTCCGTAATTCTTTCTCCGTGTCCACTAAATAGAGTTTTGGTCATCTTGCCTTTGAGACATGACTGGCAAGTGTCATAAGATGAAAATTCGAACGGATTCAAATATCCATCCTTATGTAACTTAGCTAGTCGTGTCGCATTGATATGACCTAGTCTACAATGCCATAAGAAGGATTCGTTCATTTCTGAACTCCTCCTCTTGTGTGTGTTTTGTACATTAAGAACCGTGGTTTGATTTAGAACGTATATGCCATTATTTAACGAGCTTGATCCAATCAACTTTTTCAGGAAGATGTTCATAACATTATCCTGTACTACAAAATTATATCCTTCTTTACTCAATAAAGAAACTGATATAAGATTGCATATCAGGGTCGGAATGTTATAGCATTCGTTCAGAATCAATGTATTACCATTTGGTAATACAAGGTGATATTCGCCAACTGCTTTCGCTGCAACATTTGCACCATTCCCTACTCTTATGGAATGAACACTCATTCCCAGTTCTCTACCATTCCTTAGCCCATGCTGTTAGTGCATATGCCCTAGGGGCCATTATTGTATCATACTAGATTGTATATTACTTAATGGAAGCTTGGGATATTCACAGTGATATATACAGTCTTGCTAAAAATGGTAGTATGCTACTTGGTTTGTGTCTACTTTAATATGTGCATATGTTTCTTATAACGTATCACTTATACATATTAGTATAGCCCATAGGATCTTTGCTTGATTACCAGCGTCGTGATGGCAGTCACACTAGTGGGGGCTGGGTAGTCTGTAAGCAACATCCTATACAGGTCCCTGGTCATTGGATTATCGAGATAGGGCATCGATATTCCAGAGTAGACTAAGTGTATACGCTTCTCATCCCAGATGGGGAGATGGTCTGTCCCACAGCCATCAGTACGTCGTACTGGAGATAGTATACAGGTGCTCGTTAGGTTACGGGCACACCGGACAGGACTCGCAGGGGAACTGATTGGTTGGTATTATACCCATCGTCAGTTAACAGTTCCCAGATGACATGAGTACAGCATAGTCCGCAGACTTGACACTGCTACTTCGCCTCGAGTGTGTCCTACTGTTCTTAGATTGCTACCCTACCACGGCTCAAAGGAGTCGTGCAAACAGGTAGCAGTTGGGTGCAGTCCCGAGCACTTGGAGGCAGTAGTGGTTAGATAGGATTCGTCTCTCCCGGTATTGGGAGATGATATCGCACTGTGTCAGAGAGCCATTACGCAAAGTCCCTGGCCAGGGCAAGCGAGATATACTGGTAGGTTCCAGTAGCTTCTTAGGGTGTAATGGGCTTCGCTCCGACACGACTTATACAGCTATTAGGGGACTAACACTTGCCGCCCCCTAGGCTTGATATGCAATAGTCTTAGACGAACAGACCGGACTGTACGGAGATTGTCACATCAGGCTCAGTGGGAGTTCGGATGATTTTCCTCATCGGCCTTCTTATCGACATCTACCTGGGGACCGTTACGTACAGCTAGTGCCGCTTGCGGTCTGTGGTTAAACCCACTGCCAGCGTAGTGTCGAGTCTTTAGAGTCCCACACAGAGAGTTTCCCTGCTCCAATCGAAACGATATAGAGGTCGTATGCTTTTACGACAAGGGTTCGGATGCGTACGTGTGTTTACGCACGTACGACTTTTCGGACAGTTTTTTACTAGCCGGCTTTGGTTTAAGCCAGATTCTAGTATCGGGTTATTGGATTTATACAGTCTAAAGTTTTTCCGTGTTTTCACGGATTGGAGGGGCATTCTCGTAATTTGTCGGGAAGCTTCTAGAAGAGTGGTGACTAAGGGGTTAAGGTGGCATTGCATTAAATGAGATTAGTGACTCATTTGTGTGATTCATCCAAGTCATTAATGCAACATAAATGCTTAATGACTCATGGTGATGAATCACTCATAGATATTTATGAAGCATGGTTGTTAATTCTATTATTTGATTTTTGGATAAATAATAATGCTTCATATATATTATGATAAGTTCATTATCTCATTTTCATTCTCATCTTCACCTTCTCTCTCCTCAAGCTCACTCTCTCTTCAAACCCTAACCCTAACCTCTCATGTGTTGAGATCAAGGGTTATCTAGACTAATACATCCATAACCTCACTCTATATCCCCTAGGTAGCTTAGATTAGCACTTTAAGCAACCTAGTTATCTCAAGTTTGAGATTAAGCTTGGCGTAGAAGCTTTCGGGTGGATCGTCTTTGATTCGAGGAGGCCGTTGAGGTGCCGATGTTCCAAGGAGCCCACGAAGAGTGGAGGACCGCGATGAAGACCCGAAGGACAAGTAACGTGAGGTATAATTTCGTATCCAAGTAGTTAAACCTCTAGTTGTTAGTTAGCAATGGTTTAGAAACGATTCATGCGCTCAAGTCCGTGTTACGAAACTTTGATAATCGTTTTTCATATATTCCGCCTCCCCGCAAGTTCGTGGGGTGCGTGACATGGACTTACAGTGGTATCAGAGCCAACTAAACCATTACTAGCTTGTTAGCAAATGATTAGAAGTTCGATCGACGGAAAACACGAAAACGAAACCCTGAAAATTCCTAGTTTCTGTTAATTTTAAACTTGTCTGAAAAATTATTTGACATGCTTTAAAATTCACAGCAGGGTATTTTAAGAATACTGGAAAAAAACCGAGTCAGTGAATCGGCAAAACGGCCGCGGTTCCGCGGCAATAGAGATCTTGTGCCGTGGATCCGCCGCCGAGTCAACGCCGAGTTGACTCGGATTTGCTCAGTAATTCCTATTTTGTTGTTTTCTGTTTTCTTGTATGTTCTTTTTCTGCCCAGGTTGCTTCTGTACTGACTTGCTTTTGGGGTAGACACGGATAAAGGTGATCGATCGATGTTCTAAGTTAATTGCTAATCGGGTTATTATCTGTAATGTTTTATGTGTTCGTAAACCTCCCCTAACTGCTAGTATGTCGGTTGGCAGGGGGTTGCACATATCTGTGATGTTTTTTAACTGTTTGTGTATATGAACTGAATTGGACTGTTGTGATGATTAGCCGGGGTTTGAGATATGTTTAATATTCATTCATTCAATGTAAATGTAATTTGATGTAATATTCTTTTGCGGGGCACATCCAGGTTGCGGTTGTAGCCACCGTTGTATTATTTCTTTTTACTGTTTTTGCTCCTAGGATAGACCCAAGGTGGGGTGCACAAACTACCGGGTATTTTGAAGTGTTGAGGCAGACCGCTTCACTTCTGGTACTTGGCGGGTAGTTTGCCGTACCCGTAGGGTTCTAGGGTGGGGTAATGGCTATTCATCACAACTGTGTAATCCGTTTTTTATTGCAGGCTCAAAGAAAATGCGGATTGCTAATAAATCCAATAAAGTTCATCTGTGATCTGGAATGGTTATTATTGCGTCTGACGAATGTACAATATCTATATATGATAGCTATTAGACGTCACATATGTTTTACACCCGCGCTAGCCCAGCCCCCGCTCTGTCGTTAGTTAAGTAACCTAACGGGTGATGACGGGACCCAGTGGAGAATGCGGATGGCATAAGAGGACGTGGTATTTTCGTTGTTTTCTGCAATGATAGGATAAATGATGGGACGCATTATTATAATGCAAAGAAAATAAACCAAAGTTGAATCGTTGGAACAAATTTAAAAGAAACCACTCGGTTATTTTAAAAGATCAGAATTTTTTTAAATTGCGGAGCTTTAACCACTCCTTTTAAAAAGTATCAGGTTCCTTCGATTATATCAAGTTCACTACGTTCACGGTTTTGCCAAAACCATTCGTAGCCCTCCGTCATTTCATTTGGGTATTCAATAGTATTTAAGCTGTGTTTGTTTGGCCAAAGTCAAGGCACAGTGTTTGGTAGCTGTTGGATAGTCATATGTAGCATAGATAGATGCGTTGTTTTGGTACAGTCGTACTACCTTGTTTGGCCAAAGTCAAGGGTATGTACGGGTGGGTTCAAATTAACCTGGACAATGACGGGTAGAACTTGACATGTGACTTATGATTTGTTTGGCCAAAGTCAAGGTCATAAGAGCATGGGGCAAAAATCCACATCGGGAATTTCTAAAGAAACTGAAATTTGCAGAGAGATGCATACCATTTTGGAGTTTGATGAATGTTGGTAGGATTCCTTCAACATTATCATACGATGATATCTTGGATCTCGATCCTACTGTGAGTATATGCTACTTATCAGGAGATTCGTCACTTAACGATCAATGCTATAAACCAAGTAGGTGCCTAGAAAGGTGTCAGCGGGGTTACGCCCCCAGAGAAAAGAGGTTATTTAATTAAGGAACTTTGCGAAAGCGTTGGAAAACCTCCCTCGAAGTATCGACACTGGCCTGGCTGAACGGTTAAGCAAGTATTGTACGGTGAGAATTATCCTGGCTAATTCTTCTTTTATGGTTTGAGGAAGGATTCGAGAAACAGTGGGAGCCATCCTGTTTAGATAAACTTAAAACCAATCTAAACTTGCAACAGCATCATGCTAAAATATTTTCTTCTCTCTCTCTTAATTGCAGCGACCTTGTGACCACACATAGGTTACATCTAGATAACAAATTGACTGAATCTGACTTATATGACTGGCAAAGGTCTGTCCAGATGTCCATTGGCTATGACAAGCTGGACCACCCTATTACTACTCAAGATCCCGCCGTCCCAGGTCCAGTTTCCACTGTCGCGGATATGGATATCCGTCAGACAAGGGAAAAAGATAAAGCGAAAGCTAAGTGCCTCGTGTTAGCTTCAGTTGATGGTGTATACCAAAAGCAGCACGAGAAGATGGACTTATTTTCCATCTTTCTCCATAATAAATATTTATATGGAGAGCAATCTCATATCGCAAGATATGAGACCTCGACCGAATTAATTCAAGCGAGGTTAGCTGACGGGTCATCTGTAGGGGACAACGTCCTTACAATGACTAGCTATATTGATGAGCTCCAGGACCTGGAGACCGCGTTAGGAAATGAGTCAAATACTGACTTGATTCTACAGTCTCTGCCTTCTACCCTGAAGGAAACCAGGGAAAGAGAAGGAAAGAGAAAGGCAAAAGTTTCGGGACTGGATATAGTAAAACAGGGACGTTCCTATTGTTACAGGAATGAACATTGGCAGAAAGATTGTAGGACTGTAGAAGCCAGTAACCAGGATACGAAGCTTGTTGTGGCTTCAACCTCAAGTGTGTTTGTAATTGAGAACTGTTTGTCAATTAACTCTACTTCCTGGGTATTAGATACCAGAGCAGGATCTCATATCTGTAATTCATTACATGCTTTGAGAAACCGTAAAGTTATAAAGATAGGTGATTGGTCTCTCAAAGTTGCAAACGGAATGACAGTGAACACTGAATCCGTGGGAGAATATCGCCTAGGTTTGACAAGTGGGCATATATTAATTTTACGTAACTGTTTATATATACCTAGTATGACTTGTAATATCATATCAGTGTCCTCACTTTCAAGAGAGGGATATGATTTTACATTCGTAAGCGATGTAGTTAACATCCACCTAAATCAAGTTCTGATTGGGTCAGGTACATTAGATAACGGCATATACGTATTAAGTCAAGCTCAGGTTTTCAATATCCAGAATACACTTAAAAGAAAGTCTCCAGAATTAAATCAGGCTTTCTTATGGCATTGTAGACTAGGTCACATCAATGAGAGAAGGTTGACTAAGTTACATAGAGAAGGATATTTGAATCCGTTCGAATATCAATCTTATGCTACTTGTGAATCTTGTCTCATGGGAAAGATGACAAAGACTCCGTTTTCTGGACACGGAGTAAGAGCAAGCGAGCTCTTGGGACTCATACACAGTGACGTATGCGGTCCAATGTCTACACATGCGCGAGGTGTATTCCTACTTCATTACTTTTACGGATGATTTCTCTAGGTATGGATATATCTTCTTAATGAAGCATAAATCTGAGGCCTTTGAGAAATTCCAAGAATACAAGAATGAAGTGGAAAAACAAACCGGCAAAAGTATCAAGACACTAAGATCTGATCGAGGTGGTGAATACTTAAGTGCCGAGTTTCTAGGTTACTTAAAAGAGAATGGAATTCTCTCTCAGCTTACTCCTCCATACACACCACAACACAACGGTGTATCCGAAAGAAGGAATCGAACCCTATTGGATATGGTTCGTTCCATAATAAGTAAGGCTGAGTTACCACGATCATTCTGGGGATATGCACTAGAATCAGCTGCATACCTTTTGAACCGAGTTCCAACTAAGACTGTGCCTACTTCACTATATCAGATGTGGTGTGGGAAGAGACCCTATCTTAAGCACATTAAGATATGGGATGTCCAGCTTTTGTAAAGAAGCAGTTTGCGGACAAGCTCGAGGCACGATCAGTACAGTGTAAGTTTGTGGGATATCCAAAGAACTCCAAGGGATATTATTTCTATTACGCAGAGGAACAAAAGATTTTTGTTTCTCATAATGCTCGCTTCTTGGAAACTGAGTTTTTAGAAAATCAGATAAGTGAGGGCGCAATAGAACTGGAAGAAATTCCAGAACCACAAACTATTACTGAAACCTTAGTAGAACAAGAAGGTTCAGGAGAATAGGACATCCCGACGCCACTCCGCAGGAGTAGTAGGCAATCTCATCCGCCCGAGAGATACTACGGTTTTCTCATAGACGGGGATAGAGAGGATTGCACTATTGACTATGATGAGCCTACTAGCTTCCAGCAAGCCATTCAGAGCGGTGACTCAGTAAAATGGCTGGATGCAATGCGGACCGAAATGGAGTCCATGTACACTAACAAAGTATGGACTTTAGACATTTCTCCAGATGGGGTAAAACCCGTAGGATGCAAATAGATCTTCAAAAAGAAGATGGGTGTAGATAGACAGGTTGAAACCTATAAGGCTAGACTTGTTGCAAAGGGTTTTCGTCAAAGACCTGGTTTGGACTATGACAAAACCTTTTCTCCAGTAGCTATGCTTAAATCTATTCGGGTCCTTCTTACTATTGCTGCCTTCCACGATTATGAAATCTGGCAGATGGACGTAAAGACGGCCTTTCTAAATGGTAATTTGGAAGAGAGAGTCTATATGGATCAGCCAGAGGGATTCATTCAGAGTGGGAGCAGGGGTAAAGTATGCAAGTTGCTTAAGTCCATTTATGGACTAAAGCAGGCATCGCGGAGTTGGAACATCTGTTTTGATGACGCTGTCAAAGAATTTGACTTTATCAAAAATCCAGATGAACCATGCATATACAGTAAGATTGTAGGGAGAGCTGTAGTATTCCTCGTCTTGTACGTGGATGACATTCTCCTAATAGGAAATGATATTCCTATGTTACAGTCAGTAAAAAGATTCTTGTCACATAAATTCTCCATGAAAGACCTGGGTGATGCCACCTACATTCTGGGAATCCGGATCTATCGTGATAGATCAAAAAGGATGTTAGGACTTTAACAGTCCAGGTACATAGACACCATAGTGAAGAGATTCGGTATGGATGATTCTAAGTGCGGTAACCTACCGGCTTGTCACGAAATCACCCTCTCCAAAGAGATGTCTCCCAAGACTGATTTGTAAAGGGATCGCATGTCGATTATACCCTACGCTTCTGCGGTAGGCTCTATAATGTATGTGATGTTATGTACCAGACCAGATGTAGCATACGTATTGAGCGTTGTAAGCCGGTATCAGGCAAACCCAGGGGAGAAGCACTGGATAGCAGTAAAGAACATTCTTAAGTACCTAAGAAGGACTAAGGAAATGTTCTTGGTGTATGGCGGAAAAGACCTCCAGATGGAGGCCTTTGCCGACTCCGGCTTCCAGAGTGACAAAGATGACTCTAAGTCCATGTAGGGTTATGTCTTTACCCACAATGGAGGGGCGGACTGTTGGAAGAGTTCCAAGCAGGAGACCGTTGCTGACTCAACAATGGAAGCGGAGTACATAGCTGCTTGCGATGCCGTAGAAGAAGCTGTCTGGATGAAGAAGTTCCTCACAGAACTTCAGGTGGTTCCTTCCAGTGTTGGTCCAATACCTCTGTATTGTGACAACAACGGCGCTATAGCTTTAGCGAAGGAACCCAGGTCCCATCAGAAATCCAGACACATCTTAAGGCGGTATCACCTGATCAGGGAGATCGTAGATCGCCGGGAGATCGAGGTGAAAAGAGTAGAGACAGAGAATAACATTGCTGATCCATTCACAAAGGACCTTTCTCAGACGCAGTTCGAGAGGCTATTCGAGAAGATAGGTCTACGATATGCCAGCTCATGGCCCTAGTGCAAGTGGGAGATTGTTAGTGCATATGCCCTAAGGTCCATTATTGTATCATACTAGATTGTATATTACTTAATGGAAGCTTGGGATATTCACAGTGATATATACAGTCTTGCTAAAAATGGTAGTATGCTACTTGGTTTGTGTCTACTTTAACCATCAGTACATCGTATTGGAGATAGTATACAGGTGCTCGTTAGGTTACGGGTACACCGGACAGGACTCGCAGGGGAACTGATTGGTTGGTATTATACCCATCGTCAGTTAACAGTTCCCAGATGACATGAGTACAGCATAGTCCGCAGACTTGACACTGCTACTTCGCCTCGAGTGTGTCCTACTGTTCTTAGATTGCTACCCTACCACGGCTCAAAGGAGTCGTGCAAACAGGTAGCAGTTGGGTGCAGTCCCGAGCACTTGGAGGCAGTAGTGGTTAGATAGGATTCGTCTCTCCCGGTATTGGGAGATGATATCGCACTGTGTCAGAGAGCCATTACGTAAAGTCCCTGGCCAGGGCAAGCGAGATATACTGGTAGGTTCCAGTAGCTTCTTAGGGTGTAATGGGCTTCGCTCCGACACGACTTATACAGCTATTAGGGGACTGACGCTTGCCACCCCCTAGGCTTGATATGCGATAGTCTTAGACGAACAGACCAGACTGTACGGAGATTGTCACATCTGGCTCAGTGGGAGTTCGGATGATTTTCCTCATCGGCCTTCTTATCGACATCTACCTGGGGACCGTTACGTACAGCTAGTGCCGCTTGTGGTCTGTGGTTAAACCCACTGCCAGCGTAGTGTCGAGTCTTTAGAGTCCTACACAGAGAGTTTCCCTGCTTCAGGCGAAACGATATAGAGGTCGTATGTTTTTACGACAAGGGTTCGGATGCGTTTACGCACGTACGACTTTTCGGACAGTTTTTTACTAGCCGGCTTTGGTTTAAGCCAGATTCTAGTATCGGGTTATTGGATTTATACAGCCTAAAGATTTTCCGTGTTTTCACGGATTGGAGGGGTATTCTCGTAATTTGTCGGGAAGCTTCTAGAAGAGTGGTGACTAAGGGGTTAAGGTGGCATTGCATTAAATGAGATTAGTGACTCATTTGTGTGATTCATCCAAGTCATTAATGCATCATAAATGCTTAATGACTCATGGTGATGAATCACTCATAGATATTTATGAAGCATGGTTGTTAATTCTATTATTTGATATTTGGATAAATAATAATGCTTCATATATATTATAATAAGTTCATTATCTCATTTTCATTCTCATCTTCACCTTCTCTCTCCTCAAGCTCACTCTCTCTTCAAACCCTAACCCTAACCTCTCATGTGTTGAGATCAAGGGTTAGCTAGACTAATACATCCATAACCTCACTCTATATCCCCTAGGTAGCTTAGATTAGCACTTTAAGCAACCTAGTTATCTCAAGTTTGAGATTAAGCTTGGCGTAGGAGCTTTTAGGTGGATCGTCATTGATTCGAGGAGGCCGTTGAGGTGCCGATTTTCCAAGGAGCCCACGAGGAGTGGAGGACCGCGATGAAGACCCGAAGGACAAGTAACGTGAGGTATAACTTCGTATCCGAGTAGTTAAACCTCTAGTTGTTAGTTAGCAATGGTTTATAAACGATTCATGCGCTCAAGTCCATGTTATGAAACTTTGATAATCGTTTTTCATATATTCCGCCTCCCCGCAAGTTCGTGGGGTGCGTGACATGGACTTACACATGCAACATATTACATATGTGGGATCCTGATCCGGTATCTAATACCCAGGACGTAGAGTGAACTGAGAAACAGTTCTCGATAACAAATACACCCGAAGAAGATGCATCAACATGCTTATTCTTCATTTGGGCAGCATGAGAATCCGGATATGTCCCTATTCCCTACTCAGTCTTATAACGTTTATAAGAAAGAACGGGACCAACATTTCCCTGCTCAGTATAACAGGCGGGTTCGATAAATACATTCATATTATTATCTTGATTAAGGCCTGACATGGTCGCTACCTGGAGAGAGAGAGAGAAGAAAACACTTTAGCGTATGCTCTTGCAAGATTAGATTGGTTATTATCTTATCTAATTAGGATGGTTCTCACTGCTTTTATCAAATCTTCCTTAAAACCCTAAAAGGTAAGACTAGCCGGGATTAATTACAGCTTACAAGTTTGCCAGTCTTTCAGCCAGGTCAGTGTTGGTACTTTGAGGGTGGTTTCCCGTGCTTTCTCACGGGCCTAATTAAAATAAACCTCATTTTCCCAGAGGCATAACCCCGTTAACACCTTTCTAGTCACCTACTTGATCAGCTAATTGTCCTGTGTAAAACTCTCTCAGGAGTAACTCTTACTCGCAGTGGGCATCAGGATCCAACTATCTCATAGAAGGTATGCAATCTCATTGCAAATTTCAACACTTGAAATTCCCTATAATACTTTTACCCCTAGTGACTTATGACCTTAAGTATGGTCAACAAATCATAAGCACTAGTCAAGTTCTACCCGTCATTTCTTGATTAATTAGACCCACCCACATGACCCTTAACTATGGTCAACAAAGTCATATGACTATCCTAATTAATCACATCATATGCTATATAGGAAGACATCACTCAGCTACCGAACACTGCGCTTTAACTATGGTCAACAAACGCAGCACGAATACTAAATGCTCTATTTCCTAAAATGACGGAGGGTTACGACAGGTTTTTCAGAAAACCTTATGCGTAATGAACTTGATATCGTTGTAGAAACAAGTGATTTTGAAAAGGAGTGTATTTTAGGCTTTTACTAGTTTCGCTAAAGAGGTGACTCCCGGTAAAGGGATCTCGGCTCTTTCATTATCGAATAAGGTGCGGGATATTTCACAAATACCACTATGCAAAGCAAGAACTATAGAAGCAATCAAAAACAAAACCGAGTGGGTTGTAGCATCTGCTAGTTTTGCTAAAGAGGTCACTCCCGGTGAAGGGATCTCGGCTTTTTCCTTATCGAATAAGGTGATGGATATTCTACAAGGAATATCGCTATGCAAAGCAAAAACTAGAGCTACCCTTTTTTTATAAATTTAATTCTACAGCATCTTTTAGGTTTCTTTTTCTTTCATTAATCTCATTAATGAATTTCCATCATTTATGCTTCCTAAGCATCACAGAAGAAACGAAAATACAACGTACGCTTATACCATCCGCATTCGCCACAGTGTCTCGTTATGCACTGTTAAGTTACTTAACTAACGGCATACCGGGGCGGGACTAGCGCGGGTGCAAAACATAAGCAACGTTTATTATATATCATATATACAATAATAAAGCATTCGTCTCACGCATATAATATGATCACATCATATAATATCAGCCGCAGAAGATAACATATGAAATATTGGATATACTAGGAGGTCTATGTTTTATTTTGAGCCTGTATAAAACACGGATTCCACGGTCACGATGAATAGCCAAACCCACATCTGTAGACCCCTACGAGAGCAGCAAGCAACCCTCCCAATTCTAGGGTTAGGAGATCCAGTCTCGACACCTCGAGATGGCCTCCCACTGGACCCTAGAACTCGTTTACTTGTGCTCTCCTCCTGGGGTCTATCCTAATGCGGAAAAGTAAATAATATACAATAGTGACATCATCCTCAACCCGGAAGTGCCCCAATAAAGAATATTACATACAATGAATTTTACAAGAATGAAAATAAAAACCCTCATCTCACATAAAACCCCCAGCTATTCAAAACACGACGATCCAATATAACATATCATAGCAACACACGACATCACATGTCATCAATGTTTATGCGTATCCTAATTTTCGTTGATGTATAGCAACGAAACTGGCGATACACCACATATTACACTAACGATCGCAGAAAAAAATGAAAAACTACAACATTTGGAATCCACAATCACCTTAAACATCATAAACCCGAAATATCATATATTACGAATTTCATGCCTAACTATATGAATTCCATATATTGTATCACATTATAGAAAAAGCTAAATGATATTAACATTCCGATCGAATCAAAAAACACCCAAAATTTCCCAAAATGCTCAGCACTTGAGCGTAGTTTAGAAGTATCCATCACATGCCACAGTAGCAATGAACCAGCCGTAGAAGGGTCAACCAATGCCTCACTTGTGGCAGCACGGAACTATCGCAAACCCTAGGGTTTAGCGGCGGTTCTTACGGTCACAAAATCGAGTTTAGAATTTGTTCCTCTAGAGGGTCCACCGCATCACTTGCACGATGTTTGAATGTTCATTCACCAAGGAAAAATCCAACACTTGAAAATATTCCGGTAAGGGTTAAAGAGGGTATTTGATATCCGATCGAAATTTTTAATACCGTCTAAAATAACCCGAAAACAAACTAGAATTACGAATATGAAACACTCTAAATTGCCTCTGTAAAACGATAACATCACATGCAAATTTAACAAAAACAAAAAACACTTGAATTTTCAAACCCCAGAGTATAGAACACAGGAAAAATTTCAACCCCGAAATCTTCTAATGGGCCGAGCAGGCCGGACATATGCTCAAAGTGTCCTGCCATTTTCCAGCGACCTAGGCTGAAATTTCTTCTGTGTTCATATTGTATCACATACAACATTCTGCAACTGTTTAAAAAAAATTTGACACCTGAAAAATTTCGACAGAAACTAGGGTTTCGATTCGGATGTTTCGGAGTTGTTTTGGTTTCGTAATCATACACATATCCGTCTAATTCTCGAGCTAGGCTCTGATACCACTGTAGGGTTATTAATCACGACAGCAAGGTTTTGGGTGGCTTCATCCATGCCAATTTTAAATTTTGTCATGTTTAAACAACCCTAACCCTAGATCTTTAACTAGAGAATCAAACTAAAATATCAAGTAAACTTCTTTACTTCTAAGAGATAGGGATTACAATCTTTGTAGTCCGTTTCTTCGCTTCATAAGCTCCGAGTAGTGGTCTTTCGCTGCGATCATCATGCTCCCGGACTCTAGAGAGACTCCATGAGGTGAATGATCCATGCTAGCTTGAAGTCTTCACAATCAAAGATGATCTACCTTGAGGAATCACAAACCCAACCTCTAACTTTACTAATTAGAGATTAGTGAAGCTAACACACTAATCTATATGTTTAGTATAGAAGAGGATGATGAAGTAGGAATTTTGCTCTCTTTAGTTTTCTATTTCTCACAATCTTTCATCACTTAGAAAAATTAAGCAAGCTCGTTTTTTTTGAAGAAGAAAAAGAAGAACAAGTGATGAATGAATTAAAGTTAAGGTTAGAAATGCAACCATGGGTTAAGCATGACATTCTTAATCTTTGTAGAGACTTAACCATGAGCTAGGGTTAAAAGTTAGGTAGATAAATATCTTAATAAAAATCTAAAGATTGGACTTAGTCAACAAATGAAAATATCTCAACATAAAATCCTCAATTTAGAATTAACTAATAAATATATATCTTACCCTAATCTTAACCCTAGCATGGTTTTATTCTCATAAACCCTAGTTTCATTCATAACCTAGCATGTTACAATTATACATATCACATATATATAATTATGTAACAAAAGAAAAGAATACAATAAACATATATCACATATATGTTAAAAGTATCTAAAGTGAGAAAATGAAATACTTAAGTTAGCATATATTAGTTAATGCAATTTAATATATCAAATATATAATTATACATTAAATTATCGAGTCAACACTTGATCCAATAATCCGGCTATATTACATATAACAGACTAATATTATATGCAACATATTATCGAATCAACACTTGATCCGATAACCCGGTTATATCACATATACCCGGCCGATATCACATATCGCGAGAAAAGAATACAGTATCTCATATCGTATTAATCTCGGTCCCGCACATATCACATATGTGCTTCTACTCCGTTTCGCCTGAGCCAGGAAACCTCTGTGTTGGACTCTAAAGACTCGTCAATACGCCGGCAGTAGGTGATGATCATATCAAACACCCACATGCTGCAAGCGGTCAGCTAAACGTAACAGCCACCCGGGTATTGAGCGATCAGAAAATCAACAAGTATGCCTGCACACACTACTGTGAATCCAATCAGTAACACTACCGTACAGTCCGGTCTCTTCGTCTGATATGTCGCATATCCAGTCTGGGGTTGGTAAACGTCAGACCCCAGTAACCGATAAGTCATGTCGATATGAGGCTCATAACAAGTCGAGAAACTACTGATAACACTTACCAGTAGATCTCCATATCAGCCCTAGCCAGGGACTTCCAGTTATAGCCAATCGAATACAGTGCAACATCAACCCCCAATACCGGGAGAGACGAAACCCCTCCTATCACTCATTGCCTCCATGTGATTCGGGACTGTACCTAAAAACCACCGTTTTGCATGTTCTCACGAATGTGGTAAGGTGGAAATCAAAGCACAGTGGGAATCACACAAGACTCTATGACGATCTCGGGTCTACAGACTAACCTGTACCAGTGTCACCAAAGAACTGCTATCTGACGATAGGTATAATACCATCTAGGAGTTCTTGGCGAGTCCGTTCAGTGTACCCAGTCTCCACTGAGCACCCGTATGCCATCTTTGATGTCAAACACCAATAGATGCGGGATCATCCATCGCCCATCATATGGGTCAAGAAGCGTATATGCTAGTCTACTCTGGAGTATCGATGCCATGTCTCGATACACCCTCGACTAGAAACAATTATAGGATGTACTTTTAGACTAGCCTATCCCCACTAGTATGATCTGCATCATAGTCCTAGTAGTCAAGTACATATCCTAAGGGCATTATCAACATGTGAGAGCAAAATAGTAAACCAATACAAGTCAACATATTAAGACAAAGTAAAACCAGATAGCATACTATCATATCGAGCAAGAAAGTCCTCTCTATATATATCCAAGCATCCGCTATAAAATACATCGCATGTACAACAATAGCCTATAGGGCATATACATAACTAACATCAGTGAACAGTGAATATCGGCAAAAAGCTCCATGATATCGCATGACAAATGAATAGATATACATGTATGGTATTTAAGAAAGGAATGAAATATTTCAAGTAGCATAGTAATTAGATATCGGAACTATCTACAAGCAGTTATATCCATGAAGTAATATTTTCTAGAGTGTACGTGGCATTGAAATTATCGATGATGATGTGTGTGAGCCGGCAAGCAAGTGTACGTGGAGCATATGCATCATCGGTAATTGTGCTGGTGTCCTGACAGCATGGGTTCATAAATAACAAAAGAAATCACAAGTATACGCATGCAATGCAATAAGGACAACATGAATATATGGAAAAGATATAGAAACCGCAACATATAAGAATATACATTTATATATATATATATATATATATATATATATATATACGAGTCATACCATTTTGGCATTTGAAATAGCACGAATTATGGTTTTTAGAAAATAAGGGCTACAGTATTTTTAAGAAAAGGTATGTCCTTTGAAATATCTGTAGTATCCCTCGGCCTGTCTTTACAATACTCACGATTCGGTAGTTTGAAAATAAGTATGACTCGATCCCAGTCTAACATCTACCTGATAACTACAGGACTAATCGAAAGGGTAAGGAAAACCACCTAAAGTTCGAGTCGATATATCTAGTAATCGGCGATCCCGCCTAAATAGCGTCACGTACGGTGAAATATATAATACGACATCCTCGAACCAAGAGTGCGGATCAATCATCATATCAATTCCTCATACGTAAAATCCATCGTACGGCATCCCAAATCGGGGTACGGGTCAAATATCCCATATATCTCACTATTCATATAGTATTATTATCATAATATCCTGAATTAGGGGTACCATTCTAAGGTCAAGTATATTCCGATACCATCAAACATATATCCGCGTGTGAATAAAACACATCGCCCAACGATTCGCTATAATATCATGTCATATCTCATAACACGACCCAAATCACGTAACCGATCTCACGGCATCTAGCCCGATCGCATCGACTTATCACCAAGTATCATATACTATCCTCATCATCCGTGTATACGTATATATATATACACACACACACACACAAACCAACGCATATATATATATATATATATATATTGTAACATTTCATAAAATATAAAATATTATTTTTGGAATTTAATATTAAAATAATATATTTCCCGAAAACTGCCCGATTTACGAAATTGGGGTTTTCGAAAAAGGGTATAAATATATTCCAATAATTATGAAATAAATGGAAATTAAAATGATTTATTCATTTAAAAATATATTGAAAATATTTGGCATTTTTAAAATTTATTATATGCAGTTTTGATAAAAACCCGATTAGTGCACTACTAATCGCGATTAGGCCAAATCCATATTTCTATAGTTTTCATGGCTAGTGCACCATGACATATTACATGTTATTTCATTTGTGTTGTTTCATTTAGGAGTATGTGTTTTTGGTGAGAAAAGAAGGGAAAAAGGTGTAATGATGAGTTGGAGAGAGAGAGGGGACATAATGATGACTTGGAAAGTGAGGGGGTGAGAATAAAGGGGAGAGGGAGGGAGGGAGGGCAGCCACATATTCCCTCCACCATTATTCATTTTCTTCTCCTTCGTCGTCTTCCTCCAACCTTACATCCCTCCACTTCTAACCCTAGATCTATCTCCAAATAATCCCCAAAACCTTATACTCCTTTTACAAAAATTAATCCCCATCTCTTCCTCTACACATTGAACCAAGCGAAATGGGATTTTGACAACTTTGGGACTTCTAGGGTTTTGTTTGGGAGTAACCATGAGGTATATCTCTTTTCATTTAGAGTAGTTTTGATTTCCTAGCTTTTTGTTTAAGTTTAGTGTTGGATGTGTGAACTTTGAAATCCTAAGAGCAGGGTTTAGGAAATTGATGATGTTTTGTGGCTGTCAATGAGACTTTTGAGGTGATTCTTGACCTAAACCATAGCCTAGAAACCAAAATGCAGATTTAGGATTTAGGTCATGTCGGTTTTGTGAGGATTAATAGTGTGCAGAGAAATCTGGAGCAACCCGGGGGATTTTTGAGAGTAGCAAACAATACCAGGGACCAAATTTGACCAATAGGAGACCAACTTGACGAGACGGACCCAATCTGAGCAAGGGGACCCGAGGAGGCTAGATTTTTTAAGGAAGTGGCCGGCCACTTGGTGGCATGTGGTGTCGGGGTTGGTCCAGTAGCTCATATACATCATATACAGCACCCCAGTATTGTTTGTGCACCTTGTTTTGGCTTGAGTCAAAATCTGGAAGCACTTTGGTGTGATTTTGGCTATGTTTTCCGTATTTTGAAATGTTTAGTTTTGATATTTGGATTTGTATTTAGTTGTTGGATGTTTGCACATCAACAACAATGGGTGTTTGGTTGATTTTGTACGCGTAGGCCATAGGTTCTGACCTATAAGCAATGCGCGTACCGTTTTGGATTTCAGAACTTGATTTTAGTAGCGTGGTGATATGTGTTTTTATTATAGGTACCTTCGCGTGGATTCCGAGGCGATAGAACGTGGCGTCATCGACTTCGGAAAGCGAAGACCAAGGTGAGTAGATCTATATTTACCTGGAAAGTCCCGTGGATGGCGTATAGCACCCCCGCAAAGTTTTGATGGAAACCGATTTATAGAATATGGTTAAGGAAACCAAGATTTAGAAACTAGGGTTAGAGTTAAATGATAGTTAGTGAAACCATATTAGAAACTAAGGATAGTTAGAAATGATATAATACGGCTAATATGTGATGACGGGATTTGAGGACGATGTTTGACGATATTGCCGTTGAGGATACTATAGGACTAGATAGTCGACGTAGATGTGTCATCCGAACCATACATATTTCTAAACTGAAGAGTCGTATGCATCTTTTAAACAGATACCATGAGGGAAGTTACGGAATTTCAAATGATATCTTTTCCTTAAAAACACCGTAACCCATATTTTCAAATCTACGACTCGCTCTTTAAAAATCTGATTGTATGGATCGGGTGTGTATCTTAGATTGGATACTTATACTTTTAGTGGAGATAGAATGTTTATGTAAACTCGACTTGATGTGAGATATAAATGCGATGAAAAAATATAAGACGGATATGATGATATTTTGGCATACAGATGCGAGTCGATTGAGATGGTTGATACCTTGTCAGTCCCCTGATATGAGATCGTTATGGATGTGACATGGGACATAGGTATATAGTTACATTTATATGTTGTGAAACATGTGTGATATGACATACGTGACGTTAGGTCCGTACCCCCTCATTGTCGTAAAGGTTGATAAGATCCCTAATGTTTTAAATGCCGCCGTACGATGATCTTTTCCGTACGTGATGAGTTTGATTTTATGATTGATCCATACTCTTGACCAGAGGATGTCGTACGATAGATTATACCGTACGTGATGTTGTGTGGCTAGATACCGATTGATAGATTCACCGACTCGGTCATATTAGATACGTGTACCTGTCAGCATTTGCATATGATTTAACTTATGCTGCATTCATGTTTTTCGCATTTCATTATTTGTACCTGTGCTAGTACACCTGCACCATTATCGATGATGCGTATGTTACACGTACACAGATTTGCCGGATCACCCACTTCGTCATCGATAATTTCCATGTCACTACACAGTAGGATTGCTGCATCACGATATGAGTCCTTGCATGCTATACTTGCGCACATACATATTGTCCACTTTATACCTGCGCATATACACATTGCATACCCATATTGGCGCATATACACATTGGAACCTCTATACTTGCGCATATACATATTGTACCTACATAGATAACTGGATTATTTGGGAAATTGGGAACCGCATGTTATATTTTAAAAACTGGAATCATTTAAAAGAGCGGTTTTCCCTTAATACGTTATATCACTGTTCCATATTGCATGATACACGGATATGCTCACATTTCTATTATATGTCGCATACATCATGCTCTATGATTTTACGCATTGAAATATGCTGTTTTCATGAGATTTCTGGATTTGAGAACCATGGACATTTTAAAAAATATTATGTGTTGTTTTAAAAACCCGATTTCTCTTGATATAATACTTCAGTGCGTCCACCATGTGTTTTCTCGGTTCTGAGAGCGACATGTGAAACCCGATTTTAGGAGGCGGATGAAGCCGATTGCGGGTACATGGTGGACCCGGTATGGTACCCCGGGGCAAGAAAGGGATGCTGTGTATACAGACGGTGAGCCTGGCAGAGGGACTACTACCTACTAGTGATTGGTTGGACCAGGCGGATATCCGGAGGATACCGACCGGAGTCGAGAGATGATATAGGCCAATCCGGACTGACAGAGCCCGTGGGCCGATCCGGATGACGGAGCCCGAGATATGAGGATTTACGTGTCGATGCTGGACACGGGTTTCATGATGTTTTCGGGTGTCGATGTTGGACACCCAGGTTCCATGATTTTGATATGGATTTATATCCTCATACTTTCATGCACACTCTTTATGATATTTACGTGCATACAGACATTGATTATATGGTCGGACGATATCCGCATGAATATAGGTATCGATTTCATTGTTGGCACATATGATTACCCGGTCACCCTAGATATCATAGTATTACCTTTATGATATAGTTGACCTAGGAGTCGTCGTTTATTCGATTTCTACTTGTAGATATATTTCTATTCACGAGTTTGGCAACTCGCCCCCGTTGTGCCACCGTTCTTGCAGGTAGACCGCAGGGATCAATAGCGGCTTCGCTGGCACACAATTGCATTCGGGTGTTTTGCATTGGTAGGTGGGACATTTGTATCGTACCCACTCTTGTTTGTACATTTCATATTGTATCTAGTCAACCACATCAATCAAAATTAGTAAATTGTATAAGTAATGAGACTTAGTGGGATTGTGGTTGCGAGACTTAGAGCGAGGGGTTTTTCCGCTACTTGTGGTGTTTATGTCTTGCTCTTCTTTACCTTTGTGGTGATCTTCGCCGTTGGGCGTCGTATACTTATATATATTGTCATGCGTGGTTGTGATCCGCTGTTTGGCCAAGAGCTAGCTCCCGCTTGGTGATGCCTTTATCATTATCTTGTATATGTGGTTTTGGATCAAAATATACAAAGGAGGTGCTGCCAAATTTTTAAAAGATGAAACATGTTTTCAAACTAGTAGATTCCACTTGCATTTTAAGAAAACTTGATCTCATTATACCTTTATTTCAAAACTTCACCTCCTTTATTTTCTTATAAAGGTTTAGATTTCTGGGTTTCAGCTTACTTGAATTACGTTACGCCTTTAGACATTGCGTGATTTAAGTGCTGGTCACGAGCGAATATTTCGGGTCGTGACAAAGTTGGTATCAGAACGTTAGGTTTACCCTTGGTTCGAGTCTATGTTTGACTATGCGGAGTTTAGGGCGGGTATGTATTTCGGAACCTAGGCTTGACCTTACGGAACTTAGACTTGAACTGGGGGGTATTAGACCCGAACTTTCGTTTCATAAGCTGGCCCTGATTGATTGAGTAGGTGGCTTGAGTAGAGTGACGTACCGTACGTATATTCCGCAGCATATTTACGACACGATACTCCACTTAAGAAACCTTTGGATGTACATATTTTTGAGACTTATGATTATTTTCATACCTGTGATTATACATCCATTTGAGATCCTTGATTTTATTTGTTTCCATGACCATACTCCCATTGATGTTGTTCCTTCTTATGATCATGTATCCATTCTGGATCTGTCGTTTCCTTTCTTGCCGTTGATCTGCTCTCTTCGATATTCGATTGAGGTTCCTGTCACCATGGTTTGAGCGCAGTTTGGGCTGCTGCTAGTGTTGCGGTCAGGGTGAGCTTGTCTGGTATGAGGGCTGACCATTGTGTTTTCTGGTGACATGGGAACGTCTCGATGTAGTGTTATGTTGTGACCTCCTGTTGAGGCGAGTGTTTAGTTTTGCACCAGATGATCGGTCCACTGTTAGAGGCTTCCTGTTGTCAGAGGACTGTCGATGTACATCCTACCTCAGAGATTGTGATATCGCCTACCGTGCAGACAGATGACCCAGCTGTTGCTGAGATTGATGGGATGTCGCTTCCAGAGCTTACGAGCTGAGATCGTCGGAGCTTCCAGGCAGAAATGCGACAGATGATAGCTAGTCTACCCCGATTTGAGAGACGAAGGTGATTCGTTAGATTGATGCGCCGACGCAGGCCCAGTTGAGTTGGAGATTTTCAGTGTGGAGGGTCTTACTCAGATCTAGAGCAGACCGATCAAGAGATGACCGTTGATGTGTCGTCTTTCCTGGAGGATTGAGGCATTGTTTAGCATGCGGGCGAGGAATATTCACATGTTATATAGGCTAAGCTAAAAAGTTCGAACGAGTGTCAGAAACCTATTTTTCCCAAGTTTAAAGTGTTCGGAGGAACATGCAGGTAATTCTGTGGACCCTCTAGAAGAATGAAACCCTAACTCGACATGATGACCATGGAACCGTTTTGAACCTTAGGGTTTGCGGCAGTTTAGCGGTGCCATCAGTAAGACTTGGGTTTGCCCTTCTACAGCTGGTCCAGAGATACTGTGGTACGTACAAGATATTTTAGACTGTGCTCAGGTGTTGAGCCTTTGGGAAACTGTGGGACCTCGATGACTCGATCGAAAAGTTTGACGTCGTCCGGATATCATGTGATAAAAGACCAGTAAGCTGACCAACTTCGGATAGAAGACCTCACCCAGATGCGTTGTGAGTTGATCGAGGACAGACGAGTATTGAGTATTCCTCCGATGGTTGGGACGAGTTCAGGAGGACGTGTTCGGCCAGATATCTTCTACAGAGTGATGAAGATACCGAGTTCGTGACTTCGAGTCCGTGTGAGAGACTACGGATTGACCATGGCCGAGGACAGTTGCAGTGCGCAGATAGCATGGCGTGACGTCATAATAGGCGATGGTACAGACAAGTGGAACCAGAGGTTCGTGCGAGACGCTGACGAGCTGTTGTTACTCCCCGTCGAGATTAGAGATCTGATGTGCATACAGAGGCGTTGGGATGCGGCCAGTTCCCGAGGAAATATTATGGTAAGGACGCAAATGTCCAGAGAATGAGAAAAGATTATGTAAGAGTACCAGCCTCCGTACAGTTCAGCATAGGCGAGATCGGAAGAGACCTTGAGCAGGATTCCTTCCAGGACACTGCTGTAATGAGATTTGCACCCAGGATCAGTTGTGTCGCGAGTATTCAAAGAGCCAGAAGTCGACGCCAGTGACGTTCTGCCTTATGAGTGGTCGTGATGATTGACCAAGAGATGACCAGAGAAGTGCCAGAACGGAATCATCCCCGTTAGCATGCCTGATTGGGCCGATGAGCCGATGAATTGCGAGATTAGTAAATCCACAGAGAAATGAAGACCCAGAGATAGAAAACGCCAGACCGTGAGCAGGAGGCAAGCGGAGAATCTTGTTGTGCCGGTTTTAGGCGCACCAATTTATTCTTCGACATTGTAGGAGGTGTACCTCAATGTCCTTTGTTGCGATTTGCGTTTGTGATCTGAGTATCACGCTTATATCGCTTGGATTTGAGTTTTGGTGACGAGTTTCCTGATATTGACTTGTGCATAGTTATTGCACTTGAGATATGATTTTATACACCGTTGTGTTGGCTTTTGATTTGTGCATATTTATTGCACTTGATATCGGTTTTGTACCTTGGCTGCATATGTTTATGATTTCGTGGATTGCATACAGTTGATTTGATTTTGTGCGTATTGTACGCACTCGATTCGATTCTGCACTCGGTATAGTATATATGTGCTTGTAGTGCATTGATATGTGTTTTGTGCACGCAGTGGCACATATTTATGATTTTATACACCTTGACACACTCGGTGTTGCTTTTTATACCATTTGAGTTATATGATGCATTCCGTGCACTTGTTGCACCCGATTTGTATCTGTATTTTGTGCACTAGATGCACTGTATTTGATATTTCGTACACTGAATGCACCGGATTTATGTTTTGTGCCCTTAGTGCACCAGATTAGTATTTTTGTGCATTGTTGCACTAAACTTGCATTTCATGCGTTTATTGCACCAGGCGGGTATTTCGTGCATTGGTTACACTAGATTTATACTCAGTACCTTGGTTTTACTTGATTTATGTTTTTGAGCATTATTTTACCAGGTTTATGTTTTGTGCCTATCGGAGGCACTTGCGTGAGATTCTACTCGTGCCTGTTGGATGCCCTTGATTTAGATTTTATCTGTGCATATTGGATGCGATTTCATTCGTGCGGGACAGATGCACTTGATTTGTATTTTCATGCATGTTGGGCGCATGATATGAGATGTGATTTTGTGCACACCGGATGCACTCAATTGGGATTTTCATTCGTGCATGTTAGTTGCACTGGATGCACTCTAGATGCACTTGATATTGTTGTCGTGCACACCCGTTGCACTGGATAGATGCTTTCGTGCACACCCGTTGCACTTAATTTTGGTTTTGTGAACAATGTAACACTCGTATATGGATTTAATTTCTGTTGGAGATAGTGCCCTCAGAGTCAATTATTGGATCGCAGGCACGTGATTGCAATGATTGAGGGAGGACCTATACCGGTAGGACAGTCTTACTCAAGATGATAGTATGCTATCTGTTTTACCTTTATCATCGTGTACTGCTTCAGGTGACCTTACAGGTCACTATTACACATTGATAGAGCCCCTAGAATTCTTGCTTGACTGCCAGCAGTATGAGGGCGATCATATACGTGGGAGTTGGGGTCTATAAGCACATCCTTAAAAAGTCTCTAGTCGTGGGAGTTTCGAGACAGGGCATCGATACTCCAGAGTAGACTAGTGTATACAGTCGAGACCCCGACTTGGGGCGGTGGCCGGTCTCACAAGCCACTGGTGTCAGTTGGTTCACCTAAGATGTATACAGGTGCTCATTGGGTTATGAGTACGCCGGACAGGACTTGCCGGGAACATGCTAGTTGGTCTTATACCTAACGTCAGATAGCAGTTCCCTGGTGACATGTGTACAGGTTAGTTCATCGACCTGAGATCGTCATTTGTCTCGTGTGAGTTCCCACTGTACTTTGATTACTACCCTACCACGCTCAAAGGAGACGTGCAAACAGGTTTTAGTTGGGTACAGTCCCGAGCCACATGGAGGCAGTGAGCAGATCTGCAGGGGTTCGTCTCTCCTGGTATTGGGGGTGAGGTCGCGCTGTGTCTAGGAGAGCCCTTACACGAAGTCCTTGGCCAAGACAGGAGATTTACTGGTAGGTATTCCAGTAGTATCTCATGGTGTTCTGGGCTACACTCCGACACGACTTGTACCGCTTTTGGGGGTCTGACTTTTACCAACCCCCTAGGTCTGCCATGCGATGCTCATAGACGAACGGACCGGACTGTACGGATATTGTCACTGACAGGCTCAGTAAGGTGTCAGGATGAGTTCGCTCATCCACGTCCCTTTTGGTCAATACCTGGTAGCCCGTTACGTATAGCTAATACCTCTGACGTGCTAGTGGTTAAATCCACAGCCAAAGTATTGATGAGTCTTTAGAGTCCCCCGCAGACCAGTTTCTCAAGTTTCGGGCGAAACGCTGTAGAGGCCGTATGGAGATATGGCAGGGTTCGATCAGATACGTGCGGTATTGTACGGATCATGATCAGATGGATAATACTAGCGGGCTTTGGTTTAAGCCGGATCCTAGTATTGTACAGTGTAGATTTTGTTTCATTGCATTTGTATTTGGTCGGAATACAAATGCAGGTATGTACATACAGTCGCGGGGTTTTCCTATAATTTATTACGGGATCAGTTTTCTGAAGTTGCCAGTTTGCTTTCCGTTTTGGCCATTTTTCTTCGTATCTTTCATTGGCTGAAAATTGGTGGAGGAGGGCTTATTTGCAATTGTGCAAATTAGCATTGTGGAGGGTGGTCTTTGTATATTGTTGCATCATGATAGTTCCACCATCATTTGACTTCTTCACTTCATGATGGCTTGACTTGTGGAGATATGATTGGTTGATGGAGTGTTGGTTTTGGTAGGTGATCATTTCTTTTCATCATGATAACCCTTTCTCTCTCTTGATTATTTGGCTCACTCATTTTTCATATGGCCTCTCATTCTCTCCTCTCTTTTTTTTCCTCTCCTAGATGAATGACCGGCCAAGTGAAGAAAGGGGCTGTCCAAAATTGTTGTGGGGAAATTTTGATCTCTTTGGCTTTATAAAAATCCCATTGCTCCATCTCCAAAAGCTTTGTTCATTTCCTCCACCAAAGGGCAACTTCAACCCCTAGAGACACATAGAGTTCTACACTTCATCTACAGCACTTCTTGGGCACGTCGGCTCGCCAACTTCGTGCCCGAGTTGCCTCGGTCCAGAGGTGGGAGCCCGTAAAAGAACCCGGCGATATGGTGCCCTTCCGACGAGGAGATGAAGACCGGAGATTCCGCGGGGAGATCGGGACGATGACGAGAAGATCGAAGGACACGGATCGTTCGGTATATCTCTCTACCCCTTCTCTAGTTAGCTAGGATTAAGTTAATGGCCCGATCCGGGTTTTATAGTGCGCGGTGGTGCCGGTTCAAAAGTTAAAGTAAATTATCGTTTCCGCATTTTGGCCTCATTCAGACGACCGGGGCGCCGCCGTGCACTTACAATTTCCGTGCGCACCAAACGCACTTGATTATTAGATACGCCTTTTGAGGCTGATTTTGCTTTTGAGCACTTTGTTTTCATGTTGGGCACAATACTGTGTAGTAGCCAAACATGACTGATCCGAGGACAGTACCTGAGGACTTTGCATGAATTAAAAGTTTACCAAGAGATTTTTGAAAACGAGCTATAGTCTTGCTATTTTCTACGTGTCTGTGAGCGACACGAATGTTTATAAAGGAAAACCTTTTGGGATATTTTGAAAACGACGGGACGTGTATTTAGGAGAACATATATGGACATATATTATTATTTTAAAATGAGCGTCCATCACTTAGGCCATGAGTTACGCATCACACGGCGATTTAGAAAAGATTTTTGCATGAGTTTTATTCAGTTCTTGAAAGTTTTCCAAAGATGCGTACTATACACGTATTATAGTATTTGACTAGAGTATATTGGATTCAGTAGTGGATTTTGAGATCTGTATCTCTATTGTAACTCCGAGGATATGTGTGCAAATCCGATTTTTTGCGTGACGCTTAACGGAGTTCGATTTTGAGTTTTGTACTCGTTTTCATGCGCACTTGACGCGCTGTGTTGTTTCTGCATCTTCCGTGATTTCGGAGCCCCGTTGATTTGAGCTGATTATTGAAATATTTTAGATTGTAAGGGTTTAAATTAAAATTCGGGGACCAAATTTCTTTAAGGGGGAAGATTGTAACATTTCATAAAATATAAAATATTATTTTTGGAATTTAATATTAAAATAATATATTTCCCGAAAACTGGCCGATTTACGAAATTGGGGTTTTTGAAAAAGGGTATAAATATATACCAATAATTATGAAATAAATGGAAACTAAAATGATTTATTCATTTAAAATATATTTAAAGGATTTGGCATTTTTAAAATTTATTATATGCAGTTTCGATAAAAACCCGATTAGTGCATTACTAATCGCGATTAGGCCAAATCCATGTTTCTACAGTTTTTCATGGCTAGTGCACCATGACATGTTACAAGTTATTTCATTTGTGTTGTTCCATTTAGGAGTATGTGTTTTTGGTGAGAAAAGAAGGGAAAAAGGTGTAATGATGAGTTGGAGAAAGAGAAGGGACATAATGATTTGGAAAGTGAGGGGTGAGAATAAAGAGGGGAGAAAGAGAGGGAAGCCACATATTCCCTCCACCATTATTCATTTTCTTCTCCTTCTTCATCTTCCTCCAACCTCATATCCCTCCACTTCTAACCCTAGATCCATCTCCAAATAATCCCCAAAACCTTATACTCCCTTCACAAAAATTAATCCCCATCTCTTCCTCTACACATTGAACCAAGTGAAATAGGATTTTGACAACTTTGGAACTTCTACGATTTTGTTTGGGAGTAACCATGAGGTATATCTCTTTTCATTTATAGTAGTTTTGATTTCCTAGCTTTTTGTTTAAGTTTAGTGATGGATGTGTGAACTTTGAAATCCAAAGAGGAGGGTTTGGGAAATTGATGATGTTTTGTGGCTGTCAATGAGACTTTTGAGGTGATTCTTGACCTAGACCATAGCCTAGAAACCAAAATGCGGATTTAAGATTTAGTTCATGTCGGTTTTGTGAGGATTTAGGGTGTGCAGAGAAATCTGGAGTAACCCGGGGGATTTTTTAGAGTAGCAAACAATACCAAGGACCAAATTTGACCAATAGGAGACCAACTTGACGAGACAGACCCAATCTGAGCAGGGGGACCCGAGGAGGCCGGATTTTTGGATGAAGTGGCCGGCCACTTAGTGGCATGTGGTGTCGGGGTTGGTCCAGTAGCACATATACAGCACCCCAGTATTGTTTGTGCACCTTGTTTTGGCCTGAGTCAAAATCTGGAAGCACTTTGGTGCGATTTTGGCTATGTTTTCCGTATTTTGAAATGTTTAGTTTGGATATTTGGATTTGGATTTGGTTGTTGGATGTTTGCACATCAACAACAAGGAGTGTTTGGTTGATTTTGTACGCGTAGACCATAGGTTCTTACCTATGAGCAATGCGCGTACCGTTTTGGATTTCAAAACTTGATTTTAATAGCGTGGCGATATGTGTTTTTATTATAGGTACCTTCACGTGGATTCCGAGGTGACGGAACGTGGCGTCATCGACTTCGGCAAGCGAAGACCAAGATGAGTAGATCTATATCTACCGGGGAAGTCGGGTGGATGGCGTATAGCACCCCCGCAAAGTTTTGATGGAAACCGATATATAGAATATGGTTAAGGAAATCTAGATTTGGAAACTAAGGTTAGAGTTAAATGATAGTTAATGAAACCATATTAGAAACTAAGGATAGTTAGAAATGATATAATACGGCTAATATGTGATGACGGGATTTGAGGATGATGTTTGACGATATTGTCGTTTAGGATACTATAGGACTAGATAGTCGACGTAGATGTGCCATCCGAACCATACATATTTCTAAACTGAAAAGTCATATGCATCTTTTAAACAGATACCTTGTGGGACGTTACGGAATTTCAAATGATATATTTTCCTTAAAAACACTGTAACCCCTATTTTCAAAATTACGACTCGCTCTTTAAAAATCTGATTGTATGGTTCGGGTGTGTATGTTGGATTAGATACTTATACTTTTAATGGAGATAGAATGTTTATGTAAACTCGACTTGATGTGAGATATAAATGTGATGAAAGAATATAAGACGGATATGACGATATGATGATATTTTGGCATACGGATGCGAGTCGATTGAGATGGTTGATACCTTGTCAGTCCCCTGATATGAGATCGTTATGGATGTGAACTGGGATATAGGTATATAGTTACATTTATATGTTGTGAAACATGTGTGATATGTCGTACGTGACGTTACGTCCGTACCCCCTCATTGTCGTAAAGGTTGATAGGATCCCTAATGTTTTAAATGCCGACGTACGATGATCTTTTCCGTACGTGATGAGTTTGATTTTATGATTGATCCATACACTTGACTAGAGGATGTCATACGATAGATTATACCGTACGTAATGTTGTGTGGCTAGATGCCGATTGATAGATTCATCGACTCGGTCATATTAGATACGTGTACCTGTCAGCATTTGCATATGATTTACCTTATGCTGCATTCATGTTTTTCGCATTTCATTATTTGTACATGTGCTAGTACACCTGCACCATTATCAATGATGCGTATGTTACACGTACACAGATTTGCCGGCTCACACACTTCATCATCGATAATTTCCATGTCACTACACAGTAGGATTGCTGCATCACGATATGACTCCTTACTTGCTATACTTGCGCACATACATATTGTCCACTCTATACCTGCGCATATACACAATGCATACCCATATTGGCGCATATACACATTGGAACCTCTATACTTGCGTATATACATACTGTACCTACATAGATAACTGGATTATTTGGGAAATTGGGAACCGCATGTTATATTTTAAAAACTGGAATCATTTAAACGAGTGGTTTTCCCTTAATATGTTATATCACTGTTCCATGTTGCATGATACACGGATATGCTCACATTTCTATTATATGTCGCATATATCTTGCTCTATGATTTTACGCATTGAGATACGATGTTTTCATGAGATTTCTGGATTTGAGAACCGTAGACATTTTAAAAGAGATTATGTGTTGTTTTGAAAACCCGATTTCTCTTGTTATAATATTTCAGTGCGTCAACCATGTGTTTTCTCGGTTCTGAGAGCGACATGTGAAACCCGATTCGAGGAGGCGGATGAGGCTGATTGCGGGTACATGGTGGATCCGGTATGGTACCCCGGGGCAAGAAAGGTATGCTGTGTATACAGACATTGAGCCTGGCAGAGGGACTACTACCTACCGGTGATTGGTTGAACCTGGCGGATATCTGGAGGATACCAACCGGAGTCGAGAGATGATATAGGTCGATCCGGACTGACGGAGCCCATGGGCCGATCTGGACTGACGGAGCCCGAGATATAAGGATTTACGTGTCGATGCTGGATACGGGTTTCATGATGTTTTCAGGTGTCGATGTTGGACACCCAGGTTCCATGATTTTGATGTGTCCCGAGGGACACCGTTGATTCATATCCTCATACTTTCATGCACACTCTTTATGATATTTACGTGCATACAGACATTGATTATATAGTCAGACGATATCCGCATGCATATAGGTATTGATTTCATTGTTGGCACATATGATGACCCGGTCACCCTCGATATTATAGTATTACCTTTATGATATAGTTGACCTAGGAGTCGTTGTTTATTCGATTTCTACTTGTAGATATATTTCTATTCACGAGTTGGCAACTCACCCCCGTTGTGCCACAGTTCTTGCATGTAGACCGCAGGGATCAGTAGCGGCTTCGCTGGCACACAATTGCATTCGGGTGTTTTGCATTGGTAGGTGGGACATTTGTATCGTACCCACTCTTATATCTACATTTCATATTGTATCTAGTCAACTACATCAATCAAAATTAGTAAATCGTATAAGTAATGAGACTTAGTGGGATTGTGGTTGCGAGACTTAGAGTGAGGGATTTTTCCACTACTTGTGGTTTTTATGTCTTGCTTTTCTTTACCTTTGTGGTGATTTTCGCCGTTGGGTATCGTATACTTATATATATTGTCTTGCGTGGTTGTGATCCGGCTTTTGGCGAAGTGCTAGCTCCCACTTGGGGATGCTTTTATCATTATCTTGTATATGTGGTTTTGGATCAAAATATACAAAGGAGGTGCTGCCAAATTTTTAAAAGACGAAACATGTTTTCAAACTAGTAGATTCCACTTGTATTTGAAGAAAACTTGATCTCATTATACCTTTATTTCAAAACTTCACCTCCTTTATTTTCTTAAAAAGGTTTAGATTTTTGGGTTTCAGCTTAAATGAATTACGTTACGTTTTTAGACGTTGCGTGATTTAAGTGCTGGTCACGAGCTAATATTTCGGGTCGTAACATATATATATATATATATATATATATATATAAACATATAGACCCAAATAATCATAACACGTGTGTGCATGTTGTTGGGTTTCCCTAGCACCAACTGTAGAGTATAGAAGCATCACACATGCCACTTTAAAATTTATAGAGGTGCTAAGTAAACAAAACATGAATCTTTAACTATAAGTTTAGGGTAACAACTAAAGTATCACATACAATGAACATATTATCACCAAGTGAAAAAAATACAACATTTGTAGACTTCCCTTGGTGACTCCTTGGCGCTATGAGAGTTTGAAATGGATTGATGGAGGCCTTCCAAGTTCACGATGATCCACCCGAAGTCCCTTTGTCCATGCTCCTAGCTCCACTTGATCAAAGAAGAAGATGAAGCTAACACTCTAAACTAATTGGCTAGATTAGAGTAGAATGATGAGGTGGTGTGTTTTCTCACTTCAAAACCCAATCTTTTTTACTAACTCACTCCTTTTGAAAACTCAAGAGAGCAAGAGAATGAGGAAGAAGATGATGGCAAACTTAAGAGCTCAAAGTGATAAGCATAAAAAGAAAATGAGAATGAATAATATTTATATATTAAATCATTCTCACACTTAACCATAGGTTAATAAATATCTAGATATTTCTTTTCGAGTAACAACAACCATGGAAAATAACTCATGGTTAAAAGAAAGGTTAAGTGAAGAGATATGAGCAAATTTCAACCATGAGTTTATTTTCCATTTGTTTTGCTCAAAAATAAATATATAGATAATTATTTCCATGTGAATCTTATATTGCCACCACTTGTGTATCAATAACCATGACACACAAGAATGTATGTATGCAAGTATGTGTGCATGCACATCATCATGTGCATCAACATGAACATATGCATGCATGCATGCATACAACAAAGAAATGGGTTTAAAATAAATGAGCTAAAAGTTAATGTTAAACCAACACTTGATTTAACAAACCGGTCATATCACATACGACCCAACCAATAGTAAAACGCCTGATTAATATACGGTATCACATGCACGTATTTAATCATGTCCCCGTGGATATCGCATATACACACCACATCGTTTCTCCTGGGTTAGGAAACTCCATTGTGGGACTCTAAGACTCGTCAATACGCCGGCAGTAGGTGATGATCATATCAAATACCCACAAACTGCAAGCAGTCAGCTAAACGTAACGGCCACCCGGATATTGAGCGATCAGAAGAAAACCAGCGAAGCTGTCAAAACTCCTGTCGAGCCAACTAGCAACACTTACCGTACAGTCCGGTCTCTTCGTCAGATATGTTGCATATCGAGTCTGGGGATGGTATCGTCGACCCCAATAACTCAATAAGTCATGCTGGCTTATGGCTCATTACAGATCAAGAAACTACTGATAACACTTATCAGTAAATCTCAGCAGCCCTGTCTAGGGACTTCCTGTTATAACCAATCGAGCATAGCACAACATCAACCCCCAATACTGGGAGAGACGAAACCCCTCCTATCGCTCATTACCTCCATGTGCCTCGGGACTGTACCCAAAATCCACCTGTTTGCATGACTCAGTAAAGCAGTGGTAGGGTGGAGATCAAAGTGCACTAGGAGGACACACAAGACTCTATGACGATCTTGGGTCTACAGACTAACATGTACTAGTGTCACCTGAGAACTGCTATCCGACGATAGATATAATACCACATGGGAGTTCTCGGCGAGTCCGTTCAGTGTACCCAGTCTCCACTGAGCACCCGCATACAATCTTTGGTGTCATCACACCAGATGGATATGGGATCATCCATCGCCTATCATATGGGACAAGAATGGTATACGCTAGTCTACTCTGGAATATCGATGCCCCGGCTCGATACACCCATGACTAGAAACAGTTAAAGGACATGCTTATAAACTACAAGTGTCCTACTAGTATAATCTGCATCATAGTCCGAGTAGTCAAGCAAATATCCTAAAAGGCTTTGTCAACATGTATTAAAAAAATAAGATGCATGATCAAATGAACATGTCAAGATAAAACCAGATAAGATACTATCATGTCAAGCAAGAAAGTCATATATACACATATATACATGTCCAAGCATCCATAATACATATAATGGCCTCTAGGGCATACATATATCTAACAATCTCCCACTTACACTAGGGCCAATTATTGGCGTATCTCATACCCAACATCTCAAAAAGTTGCTCATGCTGCGGCTGTGGAAGGGCCTTGGTGAGTGGATCCGCGGTGTTTTTCTTTGTATCTACTCTCCAAATCTCGATCTCGTGGCGATCTACTATCTTCCGAATCAAATGATATCGCCTTAGGATGTGTCTGGACTTCTGATGGGACCTTGGTTTTTTGGCTAACGCCATAGCCCCATTATTATCATAATACAATGGTATTGGATCAACAATAGTTGGAACTACTCCTAGTTCCGCGACGAACTTCTTCATCCAGACAGCTTCCTTGGCAGCATCATTTGCAGCAATATACTCAGCTTCCATCGTGGAGTCTGCAACGGTATCCTGTTTGGAACTCTTCCAACAAACCGCCCCTCCATTGAGGGTAAATACAAACCCTGAGATAGATTTGCTGTCATCCCTATCACTTTGGAAGTTGGAATTGGTAAAGACCTCCATTTAGAGATCCTCATTACCATACACCAAGAACAATTGTTTAGTCCTTCGTAAGTACTTAAGAATGTTCTTCACTGCTATCCAATATTTCTCCCCTGGGTTCGATTGATACCTGTCTACTACAGCTAGTGCGTAAGCTACATCAGGGTGAGTACATAACATCGCATACATTATAGATCCTATGGCTGAAGCGTAGGGTATAATGCTCATGCGAGCTCTCTCATCATCAGTCTTCGGACAGAAGTCCTTAGAGAGAGTGATTCCATGACAAGCGGGCAAGGCGCCATGCTTGGAATCTTCTATACTAAACCTTTTTAGGATGGTGTCAATGTATTTTGATTGGGACAATCCTAATAACCTCTTGGATCTATCTCTGTATATCCTTATGCCTAAAATGCATGAGGCATCATCCAGGTCCTTCATGGAGAACCTTTGTGATAAGAATAGTTTGACCGATTGTAGCATAGGAATATCATTTTCTATCAAGAGAATGTCATCCACGTACAATACGAGAAATGTGACAGTATTCCCTACAATCTTCTTATAAATACATGGTTCATCTATATTTTTAGTAAAATCAAACTCTTTGATTGTATCATCAAAACAGATGTTCCAGCTCCGTGAGGCCTGCTTTAATCCATAAATGGATTTAAGCAATCTACATGCTTTTTCGCTGCTCCTACTGTCAGTGAAGCCCTCTAGCTGATCCATATAAACGCATTCTTCTAAATCACCATTTAGAAATGCAGTTTTAACGTCCATCTGCCAGATTTCATAATCATAGTGAGCAACAATAGCAAGTAGGATCCGAATGGATTTAAGCATTGCTACCGGAGAGAAGGTTTCATCATAGTCCAATCCTGGTCTTTGACGAAAACCTTTCACTATAAGCCTTGCTTTAAAGGTCTCTACATGTCCATCTACACCAATCTTTCTCTTAAAGATCCAATTGCACCTAACAAGTTTTATCCCAGGAGGTGCAACGTCCAAATTCCATACTTTTTTGGTGTACATGGACTCTATTTCGGATCTCATGGCTTCCAGCCACTTCACTGAGTCACCACTCGTAATAGCTTGCTGAAAACTAGTAGGGTCATCATCATCCATAATGCAATCTTCTCTATCACCATCAATAAGAAACCCATAGTATCTCTTTGGTGGGCGAGAAGTTCTACTAGATCTCCGGAGCGGCTGAGGTTCTTGAAGTTCTACTGCAGCATCAGTTTCAACCAATTCGTCCTAAGTAATTTATGTCTCTAGAACCTCTTCTAGTTCTACCGCATTGCCATCGATACTATTTGTAAAAACTTCATTTTCTAAAAATGTGGCATGTTGAGAAACAAACGCCTTTTGTTCCTCCTTGTGGTAGAATAGATATCCATACGAATATTTTGGATATCCCACAAATTTACACATGACCGATCGTGTCTCGAATTTGTCTGGATTCTGCTTTTTGACAAAATCCGGACAACCCCATATCCTAACTCTTTAAAGAGATGGTCTCTTTCCACTCCATATCTCATATAGAGTGGTAGACACGGTCTTGGTTGGAACCCTGTTTAACAGATACATTGTTGTCTCCAATGCATGCCCCTAAAAGGAAAGCGGTAACTCAGTATCATACATCATGGACCGTACCATATCTAGTAAGGTACGATTCCTCCATTCTGACACACCGTTGTGCTGTGGTGTGTAAGGAGGAGTGAGTTGAGAGAGAATCCCATTCTCTTTTAAGAAGTCTGAAAACTCTGTACTTAAATACTCTCCACCTCGATTCGATCGAAGTTTCTTGATACTCAAGCCTGTTTGTTTTTCTACTTCAAGTTTGTACTCCTTGAATTTCTCAAAAGCTTTGGACTTATGCTTTAACAAAAACACTTGTCCGAATCTTGAGAAATCACCAGTAACAGTAATGAAGTATGAAAAACCGCCTCTAACATGTGTAGATATTGGTCCGCATACATCACTATGTATGAGGCTTAAAAGTTCCACATCTCTTTCTCCGTGTCCCGTAAACGGAGTTTTGGTCATTTTACCTTTGATACAGGACTGACAAGTCGCATAAGATTTATATTCAAAAGGATTTAAATATCCATCTTTATATAGCTTGCTTAGTCTTGTTTCATTAATATGACCAAGTCAACAATGCCAAAGAAAAGTTTCATTTATATCTGAAAATTTTCTTTTATTAGTATGTTGTATATTGAAAACTGTGTGTTGGTTAAGGACGTAAATACCGTTATTCAGTATACCATACCCAATCAACTCTTGATTCAAGTTAATGTTCATAACAGTATTTTGCAACACAAAATGATATCCTTCATTGTCCAACAAAGAAACGGATATTATATTACATAGCATACTAGGTACAAAATAACAAGGGTTCAAAACCAAAATACAACCCGAAGGCAACCCCAGATGTTACTCTCCTACGGATACAACATGTACATTGGAACTATTTCCAACCCGCAGAATATGGTCTCCAGTCTTCAAAACTCTACTGTTTCTCAATCTCTGCATACAATTGCTGATGTGAGAACCGGAACCGGTATCTAATACCCAAGATGCAGAGTTAATTGAAAAATAGTTCTCAGTTACAAACACACCTAAAGCGGAAGCATCAACATGCTTCTTCTTCTTGAGATCAGCAAGATACACAGCACAGTTGTGTTTCAAATGTCCCAGCTTGTGGAAGTAAAAACATTCTCATTTTCCACTTCCCGCGGCCCCAGATATGTCTTTCCCTTTCGCCTTTTTAACTCCACCTTTCGGTTTGATGGGTTTCTTCTTCTTCGTTCCCTTGGCCTTGGCTTTTGGGACAGAAGAGGAAGATGGCCCAGCAAGAAGAGCGAGAGTCTTCGCTGTCTTAAGTGTGCTCTCTACGCTTCTCAACATATTGAGAAGTTCAGGCAATGATTTCTCCAAATTGTTCATATTGAAATTCACTACGAACGGAGCAAAGGCGGGGGGGAGACTGCAGAACAATATCTGTATATTGCTTATTATCCATGGTCCATCCCAGTTCCTCGAGTTCTTCTATAAGACCAATCATCTTCAGGACATGTTCTCTTACTGATGTACCAAGGGCCAATCGCATCTGAAACAACTTTCGAGATGCCTCGTATCGCAAAGTCCGAGATTGCTCTTCATACAACTCCTTTGTATGAAAAAAGATAGATTGAACATCCATCTTCTCATGCTGTTTCTGATAGATAATGTCCATAGAAGCAAACGTGAGGCACTTGGCCATGTTACAATCAATATCCTATGTTTTTCGGATCTCCCTATCCGAAACAGATGATTCAGAACCTAGGACGGGTGGGGCTTTGGTAGTGAGGACATATGATACTTTATCATATATGAGGGCAATGTTCAAGTTCCTCAATCATTCTTTATAATTTGGTCCTGTCAGTTTGTTTTTCTCTAAAAGAAGCTTAAGTCCCGTTATCTGTATCTGCCATTAGGAGAGAGAAAAGAATACACTCAGCGAAATGCTCTTCCAAAGAATTAGATTGGTTATTATCTTATCTAATCGATGTCTTCCACTACTTTTATCAATTTTTCTTTCAAAACCTTAAAAGAAAAACTAGCCAGGATTAATTACATTCTACAGTTTCGCTAACTGGTCAGCTAAGGCAGTGTCGGTACTTTGAGGGAGGTTCCATGTGCTTTCGCACAGACCTAACTAAAATAAACTTCGTTTTCCTAGAGGTCAAACCCCGTTGACACCTTTTTAGACACCTACTGGATTAGCTAATTGTAAAGTGTAAAACTCTCCTGGGAGTAACACTTGTAAGTCTACGGTAGAGCTCCGGCCGTCAATCCAAGACCAAACGCGGAACAAAAACTTTTTACAAAACCGGCGCTATCGTAGTCTTTCACCCGGATCGAACCATTAACATAAACTAGCTAACTAGAAAGATGATAGAAAGGTTATACCGATCGATCCGTGTCCTTCGGTCTTTAGCCACCATCCCTAGCTCCTCGCAGCATCTCCGATCTTCGGTCTCCTCGTCGGAAGGGCACTACGTCAAAAAGTCTTTTTACGGGCTCCCGCTTCAAACCGAAGCAACTCGGACATGAAGTTTGCTAGACGACATATCCAAGGTGATGTAGAGAATGTGTGTGATAACTTTGTCTCAAACATCCATTTATTCTCAACACATGAGAGTGTATGGATGGAGGTTAAAGATGAAGCCATGGTGGAACTAGTTAGCTAGAGGAAGAAGAAGAAGAAGAAGAGAGGCTTTTGTTGTTGTGTTGCAAATGAAAAATGAGAGCTAGCATCATAATCTCAAGAGCAAATAACCTCATATAGCTGCCATCTCTCTCTCCACCTCTCATTCCAACACAATCAACAATCAATTAACATGACATGTTCACAAAAAAAGAGACCATGAGTCACCAAATTGAACATGCCACATTAATTGCTCCTCATGATGATTTCCACTAACAAATTCCACCAACTAAACATTAACCCAAATGTTTAGTCTAACAAAAAGATACGGCAACATCTAAAGTAAACTCGTGACGGATCACAAGGATGCCCCTCACCTGTATATACAAACCTGCATCCGCATTCCGACTGAATGCAAATGCAATGAGACTAAAGTAATCCAACAAATCTAATACTAGGATCCGGCATAAACCAAAGCCCATTAGTATGATCCATCCGATCTTGATACGTGCACTAGTGCACGTATATGATCGAACCCTGCCATAAAACCATACGGCCTCTACAACGTTTCTCCCAAAACATGGGAAACTATCTATAGGGTGCTCTAAAGACTCGTCAATACATTGGCTGTGGATTTAACTACTAGCACGTCAGTGGTACTAGTTGTACGTAACGGGCGCCCAGGTATTGACCAAAAGGGAAGCGGATGAGCGAACTCATCCTAAAACCCTACTAAACCAGTCAGTGACAATATCTGTACAGTCCGGTCCGTTCTTCTATGAGTATCGCATGTCGGGCCTAGGGGCTGGTAAACGTCAGACCCCCAAAAGCGGTACAAGTCGTGTCGGAGTGTAGCCCGGAACACCCTGAGATACTACTGGAATACCTACCAGTAAATCTCAATTGCCTTGGCTAAGGACTTCATGTAATGGCTCTCTTAGACACAACACGATCTCACCCCCAATACCGGGAGAGAAGAAACCCCTGCCGATCCGCTCACTGCCTCCATGTGGCTCGGGACTGTACCCAACTAAAACCTGCTTGCACGACTCCTTTGAGCCGTGGTAGGGTAGTAATCAAAGCACAATGGGAACTCACACGAGACAAATGACGATCTCAGGTCGATGAACTAACCTGTACACATGTCACCAAGGAACTGCTATCTGACGCTAGGTATAATACCAACTAGCAGGTTCCCGGCGAGTCATGTCCGGTGTACTCATAACCCAATGAGCACCTGTATACATCTTAGGTGAACCAACTGACACCAATGGCTTGTGAGACCGGCTACCGCCCCTCGTTGGGGTCTCGACTGTATACACTAGCCTACTGGTGGAGTATCGATGCCCAGTCTCGAAACTCTCATGACTAGGGACCACTTTAAGGATTTGTTTATAGACTACCCAACTCTCATGTATATGATCGCCATCATACTGCTGGTAGTCAAGCAAGAATCCTAAGGGCTCTATCAATGTGTAATAGTGATCTGTGATATCACCTGAAGCATGTACACGATGATAAAGATAAACCAGATAGCATACTACCATTTTGAGTAAGACTGCCCTACTGGCATAGGTCCTCCCTCAATCATTGCAATCACGTGCCTGCGATCCAATAATTGGCTTTGAGGGCACTATATCCAACAATCTCCCACTTGCACTCACGGCTAATTATTGTGATGTCGCATACTCACAGCCCGTGTGATACCAAACACCCAACTCTTCTACTGATCAGTCTCACAAAGCCCGTTTTTGAAACTATTGCGTTCGAAGAATAGCCTCAGTGAGTGGATCCGCCCTGATGTTTCTTTCTATGTCTCTCTTCATCTCAAGTTCGCGGAGAAAACCATCTCCCGAATGAGCAATACCTGTCTTAGAATATGTCTGGATATTTTATGGGACCTAGTTCATAAATGAACTCCAAATCCAAACTTCTTAGACTGTATCGTCAACTAAATTTAATCAGTATCCTGCGCCAGGCCTCCCTCAGTATCCCCTTGGACCACCTGTCCAAACTACTGCTCCTCATGAGAGGGAAAACTATAACTCTGACAGTCACTCTGTCAACCAGGTCACCTTGAAAGCCTAGAATGATAACCGTCTCCCGAAGGAGGCTGCCGTTATCAAATCTCTAGAACATCCACTTATGTTCTAAAACTGCTCCGAACGTTTCTCCAGGATTGGATTAATATCACAACTTATTGCATCTAGTGCAAAAACAACATCTGTTGTGGTACTTGACATCTCATGATTGACTCAATTGCCTAAGCAATTAATATGTCAATCATGCACATCCCTCTTCCCTTTAGTCTGTAAGACACCTTTAGAGAGGGTGACTCCATCACCTGCAGGTACACCACCATGCCAGAAGTCGTCCATTTTAAAATACTTTTAGAATGCTGTCTAAGTACCCAGATTGGGATACTTCCCAAATATAGATCTAAAACCATAGATCTAGTAACCAGAATGTCTGATATAATATCCAAGCCCTATGTGGAGAAACCACTGTGTGAAAACCAAACTATAACCGATCGTAGTATAGAAATTTCACTTCCTACTATGTGTATGTCATCCATATACTAGGACATCACACCCTACTACCTTCTTAACAGATCCATCTCCTATTCTGATGAAGTCAAAGTCCATGACTGTCACATCAAAAATAGATGATCTATCTCCGCTATATCTGCTTTAGTCCATAAATAGACATAAGCTACTTGTCCACTATGCTTTCGCTGCTCCATTGACTACGACAACCCTCTGGCAGAGTCATATACACGTGCACTTCTAAAACTAGTTTAGAACGACGCTATGCTCATCTTCCTGCCGGGTCTCATAGCCTAGAACAACAGTAGTGTCAAGTCTGGGAAAACAAGAACCTCCCTGTCACCGTCTTTGAGCATAACGAAGTACCTCTCGAGTGCCTGAGGTTACCCACCATATATATAGAGTGGCCAATGGAATATCCAACCTGATTGAATTTTTAGGTTCTTATCAAATTTCCAGTAATCGTTTGTGGTTCTGGAATCACTTCCAGTTCTACTATACTCGCACTACTGTTTTCTGAAAAAATCCATTTTTATTAAAACTGTGGCGAGTCAAAAACAATATCACTATTGATCTTCCAAATGGTAGAAAGTCAACCCTCATCATAGCCCGGGTCAACCCACAAACAGCCATTACAGAAATGTGCCTTGAGTTATCCAGAATCTGGTTTTAAGCATAAGCCAGACAACTCCATATACCTTAACATCGTTAAGATATGAGCCATTCTATATCTAATATAGAAACAGAGGCACTGATTTAATTGGAACCAGATTCAAATCATGCAGCTGTCTCCAGTGCATGTCAACTTAATGGAGAGAGGCCGATCAACATTACTCAACTTAGGAGTGCATCCAAACATGAGTAACCTGAAAGAGAAACAAGTTTCTCAAAACCATTACTATCAACTGAATACCATACACAAGTATCTACATCTTCGATTACCTTGAAGAATCCTGATACTTGCAACACGTGGTTCTCTACTTTACTCTTATACTTATAACTTCTCAAAACTTAGACCTTGTATTTCTACGAAACACTTGTCTAAACTAGAGAAGTCACAAGTAAACAGAATATAGTATGAAGACCAATCCCTCTGTCCTAATGGACACTGGACAACATACAATACTTTGTATAAGTCCGTTGAGTTGAATAACTCAAACCCTGTGCATCGTAGGTTGAAAACTGTACTATGGTTATGAAGAATTACACCGCTGTTGAATGCTCCTTACCTAACCATCAACTAACATAGGTAAATGTCATGGACATAATTTCAAAAGGTTATATCTCACTTTATAAAAATAAACGTACAGATATATCAGTTTGAAATTGGTGTATAACAACGGATATTCAAAACCAAATATTTACCGTCCGGCAAAAACCCAGGCGATTTTCTCAAATATCACCAATTACAACGAATCCCGATATAATGAGGATGATCACCTAATTTCCAATAACTTACTTCTACTCATCAGCTGTAAAACCATATAGATGTGAGAATCAAACCTGGTAAATACATACCCTTGAGTAAGGGCTAATTGGGAAATCAGTTTTCTTGTAACAATACACAGTGAAACTGAAACATGTAAATGTTTCGAAGGGGTATCCGGGTATTCCTAGTAATGCCTCTTCCATTATTAGATTCACAACTGTAACCATATATTTTTTTTCCATCTCTCCAAATCTCTTTATATGTCTTTAGTCATTACCTTCTGTACACCACTTTTAGGCCAAATGGTTTTCTTCCTTCCCTAACGTTCGGCACTAGCCTATGGTTTGGAAGAAGACTATCCAATAAGCATAATAGGTGTACTCTCCTAATCCTAGGAGTACTCGCAATCTGAGAGAAGGTAATGATAAAAGACAACTGAATAAACCTTATTCATATTTCTCCTTAACCAGAATCCATTCTCGAACTGGAACAAGTTCCTTCGAGTTCGTATATAACCATACGATGGAGTATCCAAATAACTGTGGATCTTCGTAGTGATACGAGGTGTTCTGGAGAAATACAAAGGTGAAATAGGAGTGGCGATGAAATACTTGGTTTGGTCGTGAATGATAACAGTCGCAATTTACTTTGCCCTCTTTCTAATCCCTTTATTTGTCTTTACTTATTACCTTCTGTACACCACACTTAGGCTACTTGGTTTTCTTCATTCCTTACCGTTCGGCACCTGCCTATGGTTTGGAAGAAGACTATCCAATAAGTGTAATAGGTGTACCCTCTCCAAATCCTAGGAGCCCTCACAACCTGAGAGAAGGTAAAAAGAAAAGACAACTGAATAATCCTATTCAATCTCTCCAGAACCAGAATCCATCCTCGAATCTGGAACAAGTTCCTTCGAGTTCATATATAACTATACGATGGATTTATCCAATGGAAGTGGATGTTCATAGTAATACAGGGTGTTCTGGAGAAATGCAAAGGGTAAAAGAAGGAGTGGCAATGATGTATGCAACTCAGACAATCTAAAAACCAGTGTTTTAAGAAGGTTCGGTTAACCTGGTCACTGAGTCATAGTCTAGGGTCGGGCCATGGTCGCTTCCAAAGAGAGAGAGAAAAGAAACACTCTGCGTGCACTCTAACCTAGATCAGAATGGTTATCAATTTATCGAATCAGGAAACCTCCCACTGTATCCTCAAATTCTCCTCCTAACCTGAAAGAAGAATTAGTCGGGATTACCCGAGGAGTAAACCAACTCATCGGTGGGAATCGGGATCCAACTATCATCGCATGATAACGTGATGGAATGCACTCACGTTATCATACTCCAGAAGGTATGCGCATGCCTAGCAAGTTTCAGTTTCTTTAGAAACTCCCGATGTGATTTTTACCCCATGCTCTTATGACCTTGACGAAGGTCAATAAATCATAAGTCACATGTCAAGTTCTACCCGTCATTGTCCAGGTTAATTTGAACCTACCCGTACAATCTCTTGACGAAGGTCAATAAGGCTGTATGACTATCCCAAACCAACGCATCTATCTATGCAATAGAAAAGTAACAAGCAGCTACCATACACTATGCCTTGACGAAGGTCAACAAACATAGCATGAATACTAAGTGCTACCCGTCTGAAATGACGAAGGGCTACGAATGGTTTTTGGCGAAAAACTTGTAACGTAATGAACTTGATATCGTTGAAGGAACCGGATAAATTTTTATAAATATATAATGGCGAAAACCTTTGCTAAAGAGGTAACTCCCGGCGAAGGGATCTCGGCTCTTTCCCCGTAGAATGAGGTGCAGGATATTCCAACTGAATACCGCGATGCAAAGCAAAAAGTAATCGACTATAATGAAGTTATTACCCTGATGCAAACTTCTGTCCAAGGGGTCACTCCCGATGAAGGGATCTCGGCCCTTGCCTCGTCGAATGAAGTGTTGGATATTCATAACCGAATACCACTGTGCAAAACAAAAGAAAACGTCCTTGTAATAACAGCTTTTTGAAAATTGTTCCAACAACATCAAACAGGTTTGTTTAGCTTGCATTGATCCGAATCAATGCAGTCCCATCAATTGATCACACCACAAAAAATGAAAATATGATGTATGTATATGTCATCCGTATTCTCCACTTGGTCCCGTCATCACCCGTTAGGTTACTTAACTAACGACAGAGCGGGGACTGGACTAGCATGGATGTAAAACATATACAACATCTACTAGTATATATATATATATAACAATATATAATAATCGCTCCAGGCGTGATAAATGCAACATTACAGAAAAGTAATAAGCATCACAGAACAATACAGATAATCTGGGATCTCCGGGTTTCCTTCGAGCCGCAAGTGAAAACCCGACGTTCCCCTGGTCGTGTGGATATCCTGTGCAATGAAATCCTAAACCCCTACGGGTGAAGCAAGTTACCCGCCAAAACCTGAAGCGAGATAGCCCCCTTCATCAAAGTGAATGGACCACCCAGCACATCACGGAATCCGGAAACTTAAGCACCCCTCCTTGGGTCAACCTATACCCACTATGAGTGCGGCGAATAGCCCTGCCAATTCTAGAGTAAATCCCCCTACGTCTCAAAGCCATGAGATACGGACCCGTTGCCCTCTAGAACCCGGCTATCCGTGCACCCCACCGCGGGGTAATCCTAGTACATAAAAGAAATATATATACAACGGGTACATCGACCTCAACCCGGTCATGGCCCCAAAGAATAATATACAAACAGGCAGTGACGACAGTCCACATGTCGGACGCTCGCCCCGCAATATCAAATGTACAAATATAACCAAACTGTACTACCATTGCATCCAGGCTATCCACCACGACAAATTCGCAACATCATAGCACAACACAGAACATCAACGTGAATGTCACGTTTGCAAATCCGTCTAAAAGGGCTATAGCGATTAGACAAGATCTACCGATTGAATGACATTCATGGTCACAGATAGTAATGTAATGCACTGCAAACTTTAAACAATGTTAGATGATATCGACTCCGAAATAACCCCCAAATAGCCCAAACAACCTGATAAAACCATATCCAAACTGGGCCAAATAAACAATACCACTGAACCAACTCCCCAGAGACCAAACCACACCCAAAACACCAACATCTGAAGCCCCTGAAAAACCGGCCTCCTCGATTTTTGTGGCCAAGTGCTCGGCCCAAATCCAAAGGGGTGGGGTCCGTATTTGGGGTGTGGTCTTCTGGTGTCTTGAGTAGGCTTCTGCATATGTTTAAATAATTTTTCTGGAACTTTTGAAAAAAAACAGAAACAGTTGATTCATTGGCATCGTTTGGGTTTTGTTTCAGTTTCAATTTTAACATTGTCTAAACCAACTAGCTATATACTAATGGTGTAGCACTGATACCATATAAGTCTACGGTAGCGCCCCGGCCGTCAATCCGAGGCCAAACGTGGAACAAAAACTTTTTACAAAACCGGCGCTATCGTAGTCTTTCACCCGGATCGAACCATTAACACAAACTAGCTAACTAGAAAGATGATAGAAAGGCTATACCGATAAATCCGTGTCCTTCGGTCTTTAGCCACCATACCTAGCTCTTCACAGCATCTCCGATCTCCGGTCTCCTCGTCGGAAGGGCACCACGTCAAGAAGTCTTTTTACGGGCTCCCCCTTCAAACCGAAGCAACTCAGACATGAAGTTTGCTAGCCGACATGTCCAAGGTGATGTAGAGAATGTGTGTGATAACTTTGTCTCAAGCATCCATTGATTTTCAACACATAAGAGTGTATGGATGGAGGCTAAAGATGAAGCCATGGTGGAACTAGTAAGCTAGCAAAAGAAGAAGAAGAAAGGAGGCTTTTGTTGTTGTGTTGCAAATGAAAAATGAGAGCTAGCATCATAATCTCAAGAGCAAACAACCTTATATAGCTACCCTCTCTCTCTCCACCTCTCATTTCAACACAATCTGTTAGTTATATGTATGCCCTAGAGGCCATTACTTTACATATGATGTATATTGTAGTGGATGCTTGGACATATATAGGGAGGACTTTCTTGCTCGACATGATAGTATGCTATCTGGTTGCTCTTTATCTTAACATGTACTCTGATTGTCTCTATGTTATATGTTGATAAAGCCCTTAGGATGTATACTTGACTACCAGGACTATGATGTAGATCATACTAGTAGGGACGGTGTAGTCACCAAGTACATCCTTCAATTGTTCCTAGTCGAGGGTGTATCGAGACAAGGCATCGATATGCCAGAGTAGACTAGCGTATACGCTTCTCGACCCATATGATGGGCAATGGATGATCCCATATTCATTGGTGTTTGACATCAGAGAAGGTATACGGGTGCTCAGTGGAGACTGGGTACACTAGACGGACTCACCGAGAACTCCCAGATGGTATTATACGTCACGTCAGATGGCAGTTCTCTGGTGACACTGGTACAGGTTAGTCTGTAGACCCAAGATCGTCATAGAGTCTTGTGTGATTCCCACTGTGCTTTGATTTCCATCATACCACGTCCTAGAGGGCGTGCAAAATGGTGGCTTTTGTGTACAGTCCTGAATCACATGGAGGCAATGAGCGATAGGAGGGGTTTCGTCTCTCCCGGTATAGGGAGTTGATGTTGTGCTGTGTTCGATTGGCTATAACTGGAAATCCCTGGCCAGGATTGCTGAGATTTACTGGTAAGTGTTATCACTAGTTTCTCGAACTGTTATAGACCTCATATCGACACGACTTATCAAACTACTGGGGTCTGACGTTTACCACCCCTAGGCGAGATATGCACATATCAGACGAAGAGACCGGACTGTACGGGAGTGTTACTGATTGAATTCGCAGGAAAATGTACAGGCTTTCTTGTTGATATTCTGATCGCTCAATACCTAGGTAGCTGTTACGTTTAGCTGACCGCTTGCAGCTTGTGGATGTTTGATATGATCATCACCTACTGCCGGCGTATTGACGATTCTTTAGAGTCCTACACAGAGGTTTCCTGGCTCAGGCAAAATGGAGTAGAAGCACATATGTGATATGTGCGGGACCGAGAACAATACGTGTATATGATACCGTATTAGATTCTCGTGATATGTGATATCGGCCGGGTAAATGTGATATAACCGGGTCATCGAATGAAGTGTTGATTCGATGAACTGATACAGAATATATTAGTCGGTTATTTGTGAAATAGCCGGATTATCGGATCAAGTGTTGATTCGATAATTTAATGTATAATTATATATTTGATATATTAAATTACATTAACTAATATAATCTCACTTAAATATTTTTTTTCTCACTCGGGTAATACATTGATATATATGTGATATATGTTAATTGTATTATTTTATTTTGTTACAATAAATATTGTATATGTGATATATAATATTGTAACATGTTAGGGTTATAATGCAACATGTTTTGTGGAGAATAAATGTGGTTAGGGTTTGGATTAGGGTTAAGCTTTCATGAAGCTTTCAAGAAGCTTCATGAAGCTTTCAAGAAGCTTCTTGAAGCTTTGACTTTGACCTTGATATTTTGCATAGATATTTTCTTAACCCAACCCAACCCTTTAACCATAGTTGTTTCTCTACATGGGTTAAGTCTTCATACTTAACCAATGGTTGCATTTCTAACCTCACACTTGAGTTTTCATTATTCATCACAAAAGGATTTTGATCTTCTTCTTCTTCTTCTTCTTGCTTGAAAAAGTTTTCTAGCTTTTTCATTAGTGATGAAATGAGTGAGAAATTGAAAACAAATGAGAGCTAAATTCCTACTTCATCATCCTCATCTATTATTGCCACTTAGATTAGGGTTTTTGCTTTGCTAATACTTTATTAGCAAAGCAAGAGCTTGGGTTTGAGTTTCTTCAAGGTAGATCATCTTTGTTATCGAAGATCGGAAGCAAGCTTGCATGTTTCTCTTCGTGGAGCCTCTCTAGAGTCCGGGAACTTGATGATCACAGCGAAGGGACTTATGAAGTGAAGGACTGGACTACAAAGGTTCTAATCCCAAACTCTTAGAAGTAAAGTCGTTTACTTGCTTATGTTTTCGCCTAATCTCTAGTCTAAGATCTTGGTTAGGGTTGTTGGGCACGTCTAAAATTTAAATCGGGCATGGTTGATGCCTTATAGACCCTTGTGACAGTGCCTAATAACCCTACAGTGGTATCAGAGCCAAGCTAGGGCTTTAGGCGAAGTTTAAAGTCCAATCGAACTCTAAATACCCGTTAAATCCTAGTTTCTGGAAAAAATTTCAAAAGTTGACATTTTTCATATTAAAAATACTCAGAAAATCATGCAGGGAAATATAAGAATTACTGTGAAGTACGGACCACCAACTCCCTCACGTGACCGCGGAACCGCGGCCAAACCACGCATTTTGCGGCGGTTCCGCGGCCAAATTTTGGAGTTGGGGCCCACTAATTCAGGTATTTATTCTTAGGTCCTTTTTCATAATTCTAGGAATTTTTTTAATTCTACTCAAGTATTGAGCCTTCTGGGAATTATTGGGAACTCGTTGATTCGATCGGAAAGTTTAACTTCGTTTAATTTTTCCGGGTAATTTAGAACGTGTTAAAAAGTTCGAACGGATATCAATAACTCACTTTTTCCCCTGCCGGAAAATTTCCAAGTATTGGATTTTTCCTTTGTTTAAGAACATTCACAGTCATGCAAGTAACGTGGTGGACCCTCTAGAAGAACAAAAACCTTAACTCGATTATGTGACCGTCTGAACCGCCTCGAAACCTTAGGGTTTGTGGCAGTACGGCGTTGCCACATGTGAGGCGTTGGTTTGACCCTTCTACGGCTGGACCATTGGTACTGTGGCATGTGATGGATGCTTTTAAACTAATTTCAAGTGTTGAGAACTATTTGGAAAATCTTGGGTGTTTGTTTATTCGATTGGAATGTTTAACATTGTCTATTTATCTGGAATGTGATACAATATTTGGAATCCACAAGTAGTTATGAGATAACTAATTTGAATGTTATAAATCTAGCAGTTTAGTCTCATTTCATCGGTTGCCACGGGATTTTGATGTGATCAAAAGTCCGTCGCAATCACGTAGCGTACGTGGATACTCGCCTAGTAAACTTAATAGATAGCCACGCCCCATAGCCCCGACCAAGTGACTGTAGGAGAACCTCGTCGCCAAAAGCATCCGCTCGGGTGCTCGCGGCAGCGGTGTTCTGCCTTAGTGCACTTCATCGACGGCATACGGGGGTGCGGCCGTCTACTAAAGTTTGCGACAAGCATTCGATCAGGATGTCGGGAATCTTGTTGAATTGCCCTACTTGATATTGAAAAGTGTTTTCGAGATCGAGCCTAAAATGCGGGGTTTATAATTGTTAGGCATGCGATGTCTAAGGAATTCATTTGGTTAGGCATGCGATGTCTAAGGAGGTTGCGGATTCCAACTGTTGTAGTTTTACACTTTCTTTTCTGGGACCGTAAGTGTAATATGTGGTGTATCGCCGGTTTCGTTGCTATACATCAACGACAATTGGGATACGCATATTTCCTTACGTTGATGATATGTGATATTATGTGTAGCTGTGATATGTTATATTGGATCGTCGTGTTTTTGAATAGCCGGGGGTTTTATGTGAGATAAGAGTTTTTCTTTTTCATTCATGTAAAATTCATTGTATGTAATATTCTTTTATTGGGGCACTTCCTGGCTGAGGATGATGTCACCGTTGTATATTATTTACTTTTCCGCATTAGGATAGACCCAAGGAGGGGAGCACAAGTAACCGGGTTCTAGGGTCCAGTGGGAGACCATCTCGAGGAGTCGAGACCGGGTCTCCTAACTCTAGAACTAGCAGGGTTACTTGCCGCTCTTGTAGGGGTCTAGGGATGTGGGTGTGGCTATTCATCACGACCGTGGAATCCATGTTTTATACAGGCTCGTATGAAAACACGGACCTCCTAGTATATCCAATATTTCATATATGTTCTTCTGCTGCAATGTTCTGTGATGAGATCATATTACTGCCTGAGACGAATGTTTATATTATATATATGAGATATATATTATATTGCTGATTTCGTTTCAAATGTGATGCTTGTGAAGCATAATAAAATGGGACTTCATTAATGAGATTAATGAAATAAAAGAAACCTAAAGATGTTGTAGAAACTTATCTTAAAAAACTAGTAGTTCTAGTTCTTTCCTTGCATAGTGGTGTTCCTTGTAGAACATCCAGCACCTTATTCGATAAGGAAAGAGCTGAGATCCCTTCACCGGGAGTGACCTCTTTAGCGAAACTAGTAGATGCTACAAACTCGGTTTGTTTTTTGATTTTTTTTATAGTTTTTGCTTTGCATAGTGATATTTGTGAAATATCCTGCACCTTATTCGATGAGGAAAGAGCCGAGATCCCTTCACCGGGAGTGACCTCTTTAGCAAAACTACAAAAGGCCTCAAAAACATTCCATTTAAAATCACTCGATTCTACAACGATATCAAGTTCATTACGCAAAAGGTTTCTTAAAAACCTGTCGTAGCCCTCCGTCATTTCAGATAAGTCCTACTTAGTATTCGTGCTACATTTGTTGACCTCCGTCAAGGCGTAGTGTGTGGTAGCTAACTAGTATTTATCTGTTTATGTATATGATGCAGATTGGATTAGGGTAGTCGTACGGCCTTGTTGACCTCCGTCAAGGGTCGTGCGGGTGGGTTTGATTCAATCAAGAAATGACGGGTTGAACTTGACTAGCAGCCTATGGTTTGTTGACCTTCGTCAAGGTTATAGGAGGTTAGGGGTAAAATATTATTGGGAATTTCAAGTGTTGAAATTTGCAATGAGATTGCATACCTTCTATGAGATAGTTGGATCCCGATACCCGCTGCGAGTAAGAGTTACTCCTGGAAGAGTTTTACACATTACAATTAGCCGATCAAGTAGGTGTCTAGAAAGGTGTTGACGGGCTTACGGCCTTGGGAAAACGAGGTTTACTTTAATTAGGTCCGTGCGAAAGCACGGGGAACCTCCCTCAAACTACCGACACTGGCCTGGCTGAAAGATTGGTGAACTTGTAGGGTGTAATTAATCCCGGCCAGTCTTTCCTTTCAGGGTTTGAAGGAAGATTTGACTAAAACAGTGGGAGACATCCTGATTAGGTATATTAATAACCAATTTAAACTCGGGGGAAAGCCGCAAAATTTCTAAACTTATTATATTTTTAAAATATGTAATTTGCGGTTTTCTAGTGATGTAAGTGTCGTCCACCATGAGTTTGCTGTGGTTTTCGAGATCCGTGTCGAGGAGTGGAGGAACCGTCACGGGTACATGGTGGGCCCGGTATGGTACCCCGGGGCAAGATGAATGTGGTGTTGACGTTGAGCCTGGCAGGGGACGGATTACCTACCGGTGACTGTTTGGCACGGCGGATATCCAGAGGATACCGACCGTGGCCGCGAGATGATGAGATTTTGATATTGAGTTGGGTCAGCCGGATGGCTGAGGCCAGAGATACTATGACATGGATATATGAGATTTGTGATAGTTTTGAGGTGTCGTTGCTGGACACAGGTTCTTGTTGATTCTAGTGGTATTATGCTGGTATTTCAAAAGAGATTTCTAAAGGAAAAATATGATTCTTATAATTACACATTCAGATCATGAGTTGATTCGCATTGCATTCATACCTGCTAGTATATTCATATTGCATACATACCTGCTATTATTTCCTGCCTTACCTGTATTTTAGATGCTAGGATCCTTGTGTGCATGCTTTCGATAGCCTGTGTAGATGTTATTTATTACTCACGAGTTGGCAACTCACCCCCGTTGTGCCACAGCCTTTTTCAGGTCCGCTCCGTCAGTACAGTAGCGGCGGGCGCACTTGTCTCTTTTGCCTCTTTTGCCTGGACTCGAGGTTTTGCTCTTAGGTGGGTTATATTATTATTTTTGCACCACCTTGTATATTTTTTGTATCTAGAGCACTCCATCTACTGTATCTACCAGCATTATTGTATATTGACCTAGAGATGAGACTGTGAGATTTGTGGACTTTTATGCTGTATTTTGGGGTCGAGCTCACTTGAGTCGACATGTTGTTTTTCTTATGCTTCATTATGATTATTTCGCATGTTGTTGCTTTATATTGCGTGGGATTTGTGACCGCCTTGTGGCGAAGAGCTAGCTCTCGCTTGGGGATGCCCTATTTTGTTGGATTCATATATATTCTTGTTGTACCCATTTTGGGGGCCAGTATTTACAAAGGAGACTCTGCCGAAATTTTCGGAAAAATTGGCACTGTTTTTAAAAAGGGTTTTACATGACTTATTGATAAACTCGCTTTCAATTGATTGGGTTTTCTTCACTCTTTTGCTTAATTGGTTTTGTTTTCTGGGTTTTGGCTTACTTATTTTACGGATGTCTTGAGACGTTTCGTAACTTAAGTGCCAGTCATGTTCCATACCCTGCGGGTCGTGACAAAGTTAGTATCAGAGCGATAGGTTTTACCTTTTTAAGTGTAGGATGACCCTTGGTAGATGGAGTAAGTGACTTAAGTAGGGTAACGTAGCGTATGTATGTCCGCGGCATACTTGCGATACGGTACTCCGCCTAAGTGACTTTAGGATATACTTGCTTGAAAATTCCTTCTTCAATTCCGTGTATCCTATGTTCCTATTGCACTGTTCTTATTACCCCTTTTCCTGTAACAGCCACTATGCCGCCGAAGGCTACGAGGGCACAGAGGGCTGCCGCCAGAGATGAGATTCGAGCTGGCTCGTCCGAGACTAGGACTGAGCAGGGTGGTATGCCTACGCCGCAGGGACAGACCGATCCACCTTCCTCAGGCCGTATGGATAGGCTCGAGACTGGTATGGAGGAGTTGCGACAGATGATGGGGGGCATGCAGGAGCTACGTCAGATGGTAGGATCCCTAGTTGCAGCCAGTCGTACACCGAGGCCGGATGACGTACCTACTACATCACAGACGACCATTATACCTGCTCCTACTACTACCACCGTGGCCATTCCGGTTTCGCTACAGGATTTCATGAGGCTGAGACCTCCAGTATTCACCGGCACCGAGGCAGCGGAGGACCCACAGACATTCCTTGACAGTTTAGCCAGGATCTGCCGTTCGCTGAGATGTTCGGATGATCGATGGGTAGAGCTTGCGAGTTTCCGACTAGAGGGTCTCGCGCAGACATGGTGGGAGTCAGTCTTGAGAGGTCGAGCTGCAGGTCTACCGCCTATGACTTGGGCCGAGTTTACAGCGGTCTTTCTAGCTCGTTTCCTTCCAGAGAGCGTTCGTGATGCCAGAGCTCGCAGTTTCGAGGCCTTAGTCAAGACACCTGGGATGACGGTGTCTGAGTATGACATCCAGTTTACGCAGTTATCCCGATATGCTCAGTATTTGGTGGATACCGAAGAGAAGATGGTGAAGAGGTTCGTACAGGGACTTGATGCCCAGCTATATCTTGCCATTGGTGCCCAGCACTACGACACTTATTCAGCTGCTATGGATACGGCATTGCGGATGGAGGCACGCATATCACAGACTTCGGCCATTTCTGGGCCGAAAAGGATTCGCACCGATGTACCGTCTCAGAGGCAGCGCGCCAGATTCTTTCCGAGAGATAGGACTGGCAGAGGATTTGGGCAGGGACAGTTATATGGTTCTTATCCTCAGGGGAAGCAGCTGTCGCCAGGGTGTTTTGGGTGCGGGAGTCCGCACTATCTTGTCAGAGACTGTCCGGCGAGACGACAGGGAGCAGCGACAGTTCCGCATGTGACCCTACCACCATCTCCACCCCCTCCTCAGAGAGCCCTACTTCCTACCACAGGCGATGCTCCACGCCAGTTAGGTGCACCCAGAGGCTGTGGACGCGGCGGTCCTGTTCAGAGAGGACGAGGAGGCAGAGGCCGAGGTCGAGGTCAGCCCGCTATCGGTGGAGGACAGGCCCGAGTATTTGCTTTGACACTGCAGGTTGCGCAGGCATCCAATGCCGTTGTGACAGGTACCTTGCCAGTTTGTTCTTTCGACACACGGGTATTATTCGACCCAGGTTCCACACATTCGTACGTCTCTACACACTTTGCACCGATGTTGGGCCGTGAGTCATCGTCGTTAGATCATCCGCTTGTTGTTGTTACTCCGGTAGGCGAGTCGTTTGTCGCTCGTTTTGTATTTCGTTTGTGTTCCGTTCGTATCGGGGAGAGGGATTCATCGGTTGATTTGATTCTCCTCGATATGTTGGACTTTGATGTGCTTCTGGGCATGGATTGGCTAGCCACTTGTTATGCTTCGGTGGACTGCCGTGAGAAGGCAGTCATATTTAGCTTTCCGGGAGAGCCAGTCCTTGTTATTCAGGGAGACCGCAGTGTCACCCTTCCCAGCTTAATTTCGTCTCTTCGCGCTGGTCAGCTCTTGCGGAAGGGATGTCAGGGATTCTTAGCGTATGTTTGTGATACTCGAGATGCAGAGGTTCCATTGGACCGGGTCCCGGTTGTTTGTGAGTTCCCTGATGTTTTCCCTGATGAGCTACCTGGGCTACCGCCTGAGCGCGATGTTGAGTTCTGCATTGATTTGATTCCCGGCTCGGGGCCTATTTCTATACCGCCTTATCGGATGGCCCCGGCAGAGCTTCGAGAGCTGAAGGATCAGTTGCAGGATTTGTTAGATAAGGGGCTTATTCGACCTAGTGTTTCTCCGTGGGGTGCTCCGGTCCTGTTTGTCAAGAAGAAGGATGGAAGTTTGCGCTTATGTATCGACTACCGCCAGCTGAACAAAGTTACCGTTCGGAACAGATATCCGTTGCCACGCATTGATGACTTGTTCGACCAGCTTCAGGGTGCGGGATATTTTTCGAGGATCGACTTGCGATCAGGATACCATCAGCTGCGAGTCCGACAGGAGGATATACCGAAGACAGCCTTCCGTACACGCTATGGCCACTATGAGTTTCTGGTGATGTCGTTCGGACTCACCAACGCCCCCGCAGCATTCATGGATTTGATGAACCGTACATTCAGGCCGTATCTTGACTTGTTCATCATCGTGTTTATCGACGATATCTTGGTGTACTCCCGGAGCAGAGAGGAGCACGAGCAGCACTTGCAGATTACGTTACAGACTCTGAGGGAGCACCAGCTGTTCGCAAAATTCTCCAAGTGTGCATTCTGGCTGGACAGCGTCGGATTCTTGGGTCACGTGGTTACGAGAGACGGCATATGTGTGGACCCGAAGAAGATTGAGGCTGTTCAGCAGTGGCCCCGACCTACATCGGTTACTGAGATCCGTAGTTTTCTAGTCCTGGCAGGCTACTACAGGCGTTTTGTTCAGGATTTCTCCCGTATAGCTGCACCCTTGACCGGTTTGACCCGGAAGGGAGTTCCTTTCGTCTGGACGGAGGAGTGTGAGCGCAGTTTTCAGCAGCTGCGGACATGTTTGACTACGGCGCCGGTATTATCTTTGCCTTCAGGATCAGGCGGATTTGTGGTCTACTGTGATGCTTCGCGAGTGGGGTTAGGATGCGTATTGATGCAGCATGGCCGGGTGATCGCTTATGCTTCTCGGCAGTTGAAGAAGCATGAACAGAACTACCCCACTCATGATTTGGAGATGGCTGCAGTGGTCTTTGCATTGAAGATTTGGCGACATTACCTATACGGCGAGTCGTGTCAGATATTCACTGATCACAAGAGCTTAAAGTACATATTTCAGCAGCGAGACCTGAACCTTAGACAGCGTCGTTGGATGGAGTTGGTGAAAGACTACGACTGCGAGATCTTATATCACCCAGGCAAGGCGGATGTAGTGGCGGATGCGTTGAGTAGGAGGCCCGGGGGTAGTCTATCCTATTTGCGCGCAGTGCAGAGGCAGTCGTCAGCAGATTGGCAGATGTTATGCGACAGCCGAGTTGAGTTCGAGTTCACTCAGACAGGGGGACAGCTCACGCATGTTCGTGCACGCCCACAGTTGCTTGACCGTATATATGAGGCACAGCGCAGTGACGACCGTTGCTCAGAGATCATGGCACAGATGGGACAGGGCAGATTTTCCGAGTTCGTGATTGACGATCAGGGGATTTTACGCTATGGATCTAGACTGTGCGTACCAGATGCTGATGGATTATGGCGCGACATTCTTGAGGAGGCACACCGATCAGTGTATAGTGTCCACCCCGGTTCCACCAAGATGTACCAGGATATGAGAGAGACCTACTGGTGGGACGGGATGAAGAGGGACATTGCGGGGTTTGTATCGAGATGCTTGACTTGTCAGCAAGTCAAGGCCGAGCACCAGAGGCCCGCAGGAGAACTACAGCCGTTACCCATTCCGGAGTGGAAATGGAAGCAGATTTCGATGGACTTCGTTGTGGGTCTACCCAGGACCAGTCGAGGGTACGACTCCATCTGGGTGATCATGGATAGATTGACGAAAGCGGCTCACTTCCTACCAGTGAAGACCACTTTCAGCTTCGCTCAGTATGCTCAGCTCTACATTGACGAGATCGTGCGACTACATGGCGTACCGACTTGTATCGTGTCAGATCGAGGCACCCAGTTCACCAGCCGACTTTGGTAGAGACTTCAGGAGGCTTTGGGCACTCGTTTGAGCTTCAGCACAGCGTTTCATCCGCAGACCGACGGACAGTCAGAGCGGACCATTCAGACTCTTGAGGACATGCTCCGAGCGTGCATTTTAGACTTTGGTGGTAGCTGGGATCGTCATTTATCTCTAGTGGAGTTCTCCTACAACAACAGCTTCCAGGATACTATTCAGATGGCACCTTTCGAGGCATTGTATGGGAGGAGATGCAGATCACCCGTCTGTTGGACAGAGTTCAGCGAGAGCAGCATTTTGGGGCCGCAGCTTGTTGAGGAGACGACAGCGAAGATACAGTTGATTCGAGACCGGATGAGGGCAGCTCAGAGTAGACAGAAATCCTATGCAGTCAGGCGCCGTCGCAGATTAGAGTTCGCAGTTGGCGATCATGTTTTTCTGAGAGTCTCTCCGATGAAGGGCGTGATGCGTTTTGGGCAAAAAGGGAAGCTTAGCTCTAGATTCGTAGGTCCCTTCGAGATCCTCGAGCGTGTCGGCGCTGTTGCATATCGTTTGGCCCTTCCACCCAGCTTTCCCGATGTTCACCCCGTCTTCCATGTTTCGATGCTCCGCAAGTACCTTCACGACCCTTCGCATGCGATTCAGCACCCGACAGTCCAGCTAGAGCGCGACCTTTCGTTTACAGAGCAGCCGGTGGCCATCCTGGATCAGCAGGTGAAGAAGTTGAGATCGAAGATTATACCAACCGTCAAGGTCCTTTGGCGTAGCCAGAGCAGCGAGGAGGTTACCTGGGAGACCGAGGGCGAGATGAGGAAGAAATATCCCCATCTCTTTGAAGGTACGCGTAGTTATATTTTTTTAATTCGGGGACCGAATTTCTTTAAGGTGGGAAGATTGTAATGCCTTGAAAAGTCGTTTTGGTGTTTTCCTGAAAATCGGTGAAAATTCGGTATTTTTTCCGAAAACCGTCTTTTTTGTTATTTTGCAGTTTAGGGCTAATTATACCTAAAATGGATAGGTAATTGCTTGTTTTTAGTAGCTAATGAGTTACTTATGAAATTCTGGTCGTTTAAAAATTTTCCCTAATTTTTCAATTTTTAATATTATTTTAAGCCGGTAAGAAAATACATTAAATTAGCGATAAATACAAATTTAAATGGGCTAAAATTAAGCTTTAAAATCATGTTAATTAAAATCTAGTTGTAACATAAATTTTTAGTATTTTATTTTAAGTTTTAACTAATTTTTATTATGGAAAACGAAATTTATTGAATTTTAAGCTAAAACTTGCAAGTTTGGACTTGTGGGGGGTCTTTTTGCATAAAATCTTTTTGTATCCACTCACACTCACCCCCACTCCCTCTAGGCCGGCCCCACCACCATCAGGTCCAGAAATCCCTTGCCTTCTTTTTACTTTAACTCATGTGAGGAAATTGTTTTGGAAAGGGAATAAAATATGTTATTTTGGGTATGGGTTTAAAGTGAAATGAGAGGGGTTGACTTGGACTTTTTCCCCCCAACACCCACACCATTCCTCCCATCTTCTCCTGCTGAAAATCAGCAGCCACTCTCTCTCCATTTCCCCATCTCTTTTCATCATCAAAATTTCCATCAAAATCCATTAAAATTCAACAAAAATCAACAATTTCCTTTACAATTTCAAAGCAAAACCTTATTCCCTCTCTTCTCAAACCCAAATTGGCTCAAATCTTGGAGAAAGATGGCATCTTGGGAGGCTTTAGCAACATAGGGTTTGAACTTTTGAGGTATAACTTCTAATCAAATGGTTACATTGTAGTTTAAAGTATGCTAATTAGGACTTTGAAAATTGTTTAGTGTTAAATCTTTTGTTAATTTCTAATCTAGTTTGTTTTAAAGAGGGTAGTTTGATATGAACTTGGATTTTAGCACACCATTATTTAGTTAATTAAATCTATTTTGTTATCTAGTTGGTTGCTAACCTAAGTTCATAAGGTTACTTTGCTTAAGTGGCTTCAATTTTTGCTAATCTAAGTTATTTTAGCGTGAAATTTTGATTGTGTTTGCTAATTATGAAAATCAAGAAAGGGGTTTTGTGTATGGAAATAGGTTTGAAGTATGGTTATTGTGTTGTAATTTTAGTGTTGTGGCTAACTAGTTATGCGGTTAGATGTTTATGCTAGGTTGTAGTCTTTTTGTCGCAAATCGGCGATTTTTGCACCGATTTTTGGAATGTAAATGCTTAGTAGTTTTTATTAAAATATTGTGATGAATTAATTGCGATGTCTTGATGACATTTTTTAGCATATCCAATGACATTTAGGATGCGTGAGTGCGGATTTTTGAGTAATCGGGTTTTAGATTTGCCGGGCGACCAAATCAGCGATTTTTGCAGTTTTTGCGATTTTCGCGTGTGTTCCGCGCACCTTGTGCACGTTGTACCTAGCTAGTGAACGTTGGTATTTTCGTTAGGGAATTGCGTCGTTCTTGATTTGTAACCTTATGTTTGTATTGATGTTAATTCCAGGTTCGGTCGCGGAGACGTCAGACGCGGCTCGAAAAGGGAAAGCGGTGATTGGACGCAGCTAGCTAGGGATTCCGGTGAGTAGATGTAACATCTACGGGGGACTATCGTTGGATGGCGCAAGTCGCCCGATAGTTTTAGTACCTTAAAAAGATTATTAGTAATGTTAGTAATTAGGGGTGTAATACTTGTATGATTATTTGCTACATTCATGCCCTATATTGACATACATATACGAAACCATGTTATAGGACACCTGCACCATTGCCAGGGTTTTTATATGCAACACGAGCACTATTTATGCTTACACACACACCCTGGTAATTGCCATGACACCACACTAGATAACCTTTAAATTGAAACATTTTACTATAATTGATACTTAAACTCGCGCTATTGCTTTAATTCCTTAAAATGAAATCGTAGGATTGCTATTCATGTGCATGTGCTTCATCATATTATTTGTTCATGCCTAATCTATTAATCACACATCGCAACTCGATTATTGATACCATATGCATTCATTATCATTGACATATGCACTTATGAGGATTTCTTGAGATTTTATGATATTTCTGGATTTCGGGGGAAAGCCGCAAAATTTCTAAACTTATTATATTTTTAAAATATGTAAATTGCGGTTTTCTAGTGATGTAAGTGTCGTCCACCATGAGTTTGCTGTGGTTTTCGAGATCCGTGTCGAGGAGTGGAGGAACCGTCACGAGTACATGGTGGGCCCGGTATGGTACCCCGGGGCAAGATGAATGTGGTGTTGACGTTGAGCCTGGCAGGGGACGGATTACCTACCGGTGACTGTTTGGCACGGAGGATATCCAGAGGATACCGACCGTGGCCGCGAGATGATGAGATTTTGATATTGAGCTGGGTCAGCCGGATGGCTGAGGCCAGAGATACTATGACATGGATATATGAGATTTGTGATAGTTTTGAGGTGTCGTTGCTGGACACAGGTTCTTGTTGATTCTAGTGGTATTATGCTGGTATTTCAAAAGAGATTTCTAAAGGAAAAACATGATTCTTATAATTACACATTCAGATCATGAGTTGATTCGCATTGCATTCATACCTGCTAGTATATTCATATTGCATACATACCTGCTATTATTTCCTGCCTTACCTGTATTTTAGATGCTAGGATCCTTGTGTGCATGCTTTCGATAGCCTGTGTAGATGTTATTTATTACTCACGAGTTGGCAACTCACCCCCGTTGTGCCACAGCCTTTTTCAGGTCCGCTCCGTCAGTACAGTAGCGGCGGGCGCACTTGTCTCTTTTGCCTCTTTTGCCTGGACTCGAGGTTTTGCTCTTAGGTGGGTTATATTATTATTTTTGCACCACCTTGTATATTCTTTGTATCTAGAGCACTCCATCTACTGTATCTACCAGCATTATTGTATATTGACCTAGAGATGAGACTGTGAGATTTGTGGACTTTTATGCTGTATTTTGGGGTCGAGCTCACTTGAGTCGACATGCTGTTTTTCTTATGCTTCATTATGATTATTTCGCATGTTGTTGCTTTATATTGCGTGGGATTTGTGACCGCCTTGTGGCGAAGAGCTAGCTCTCGCTTGGGGATGCCCTATTTTGTTGGATTCATATATATTCTTGTTGTACCCATTTTGGGGGCCAGTATTTACAAAGGAGACTCTGCCGAAATTTTCGGAAAAATTGGCACTGTTTTTAAAAAGGGTTTTACATGACTTATTGATAAACTCGCTTTCAATTGATTGGGTTTTCTTCACTCTTTTGCTTAATTGGTTTTGTTTTCTGGGTTTTGGCTTACTTATTTTACGGATGTCTTGAGACGTTTCGTAACTTAAGTGCCAGTCATGTTCCGTACCCTGCGGGTCGTGACAAAATCAAACTACAGTTCTTAATGTACAGAACACACATAAGAGGAAGAGTTCAGAAATGAACGAATCCTTCTTAAGGCATTGTAGACTAGGTCATATCAATGCGACCCGACTAGCTAAGTTACATCTAGATGCATATTTAAATTAGTTTGAATTTACATCTTGTGAAACTTGCCGGTCATGTCACAAAGATAAGATGACCACAGCTCCATTTATTGGAAACAGAGAAAGAGTTACTGAACTCTTGGGATTGATACATGCCGATGTATGAAAGTCCCCTGTATACATATGCCAGGACCGGTTCTTTGTACTTCATTACATTCACTGATGATCTCTTAAGATTCAGACATATGTTCCTATTGAAACACAAGTCCGAAGCTTTTGAGATATTCACAGAATATAAGTTAGAAGTAGAGAACCAAAAACGGGTATAAGTATTATGTCCTTTGATGTGATCGGGGAGAATACTTGAGCACGGAATTCCTGGACTATTCTAAAGGAGAATGAGATTCTTTCTCAGCATTACTCCTCCGTATACACCACGGCACGTCGGTGTATCGGGGCGGAGCCATCGCACCCTATATGATATGGTGTGCTCTATGATGAGTACTACTGAGTTGCCTATTTTCTTTAGGGTTATGCACTTGAGAAGCTGCATACCTATTGAATGTGGATTCAATAGTTTCCAACGAACCTCAGCCTCACCGCCGATCTTGTAGGGTTCCTCATCCACCTGAGAGATACTTCGGTTTCTCTATGATAGTGGGAGCTAGGATTGCATCATGAGATGATGACCCAACTAGTTTCTAGCAGGCCATCAGGAGTGAGACTCTGTAAGAATGGCTGGATGCTAAGCGATCTGAGATGGAATCGTTATACACCAACAAAGTATGGACTTTGGTTGCTTTATCTGAAGGGTTAAATCCCCATCAGGAGCAAGTATATCTTGAGAAGATTATTTGGTGTACATGAAAAAGTTGAGACTTTCAAAGCTATGCTTAAGTCCATCCAGATCCTACTTGCAATTGCTACATACCATGACTACGATATCTGGCGGTTGGGTGTCAGGACTGCTTTTCTAAATAATGATTTAGAAGAGAGCGTCTATAAGTACACAGCCAAAGGGCTTCATAGACAGTGGGAGCAGCGGAAATGTGTGCAAGTTGTTTTATGGGATAAATCAGGCATCGCGGAGTTGGAACATCTGTTTTGATGTGGTAGTCAATGAATTTGACTTCATCAAAATGGTAGATGAACCTTGTATATACAAAAAGATAGTAGGGAGTATGGTGGTGATCCTCATACAGTACGTAGATGACATACTCTTGATAGGGAAGGAGTTTCCTATGCTACGCTCAGTCAATCTCCTCTTATCACAATGATTCTCCATATAGGATCAAGGTGATACCTCCCAAATCCTGGGTTATGGATCTATGAGATAGATCTATTTGGATGTTAGGATTCTCACAAGCTGTAGTGAGATGGTATCAATAGATCCTGGGGAGAATCACTGGAAGGGTTCCAGGGTGATAAGAACGACTGAATGTCGGTCGCAGGCATTATCTTTACCCTCAATGGAGGGACAGTATGTTGGAAGAGTTCCAAGCTAGATACCGTGACTTACTAGACGATTAAAGGCTAGATACATCGTTACCAAGGATGCTACCAAAGAGGCAGTCTGGATACATATATAAGTTCATGAGATGAACTTCGTTCCAACCACTGTGTGACAATGGAGTTATGGCTTTGGCCAAAGAACTCCCATCCCATCAGAAATCCAGATATAATTCTTAGGCAGTATCACCTGATCATGGAGATGGTTGATCTCCAAGGAGATCAAGGTTAGGAGAGTGGACACAGAGGACAACAGTGCGGATCCACTCACAAAGGCCTTTTTCCCAGTAGAGACTTTTATGGGATGGTTGACTATGAGATACTTCAACCACGGCTAATTGTTGGGTATGCGATACCACAACAGATGGCCCCGGTGCAAGTAGGAGATTGTTAGTTATATGTATGCCCTAGAGGCCATTACTTTATATACGATGTATATTGTAGTGGATGCTTGGACATATATAGGGAGGACTTTCTTACTCGACATGATAGTATGCTATCTAGTTGCTCTTTATCTTAACAAGTACTCTGATTGTCTCTATGTTACATGTTGATAAAGCCCTTAGGATGTGTACTTGACTACCAGGACTATGATGAGATCATACTAGTGGGGACAGTGTAGTCGCCAAGTACATCCTTCAATTGTTCCTAGTCGAGGGTGTATCGAGACAGGGCATCGATATACCAGAGTAGACTAGCGTATACGCTTCTCGACCCATATGATGGGCGATGGATGATCCCATATTCATTGGTGTTTGACATCAGAGAGGGTATACGGGTGCTCAGTGGAGACTGGGTACACAGGACGGACTCACCGAGAACTCCCAGATGGTATTATACCTCACGTCAGATGGCAGTTCTCTGGTGACACTGGTACAGGTTAATCTGTAGACCCGAGATCGTCATAGAGTCTTGTGTGATTCCCACTGTGCTTTGATTTCCATCATACCACGTCCAAGAGGGCATGCAAAACGGTGGCTTTTGGGTACAGTCCCGAATCATATGGAGGCAATGAGCGATAGGAGGGGTTTCGTCTCTCCCGGTATAGGGAGTTGATGTTGCGCTGTGTTCGATTGGCTATAACTGGAAATCCCTGGCCAGGGTTGCTGAGATTTACTGGTAAGTGTTATTAGTAGTTTCTCGAACTCTTATATACCTCATATCGACACGACTTATCAAGCTACTAGGGTCTGACGTTTACCACCCCTATGCGAAATATGAGACATATCAGACGAAGAGACCGGATTGTACGGGAGTGTTACTGATTGGATTCGCAGGAGAATGTATAGGCTTGCTTGTTGATCTTCTGATCGCTCAATACCTGGATGGCTGTTACGTTTAGCAGACCGCTTGCAGCTTGTGGGTGTTTGATATGATCATCACCTACTGCCGGCGTATTGACGATTCTTTAGAGTCCTACACAGAGGTTTCCTGGCTCAGGAAAAACAGAGTAGGAGCACATATGTGATATGTCCGGGACCGAGAACAATACGTGTATGTAATACCGTATTCGATTCTCGCGATATGTGATATCGGCCGGGTACATGTGATATAGCCGGGTCATCGGATCAAGTATTGATTCGATGAACTGATACAGAATATATTAGTCGGTTATTTGTGAAATAGACGGATTATCGGATCAAGTGTTGATTCGATAATTTAATGTATAATTATATATTTGATATATTAAATTATATTAACTAATATAAGCTCACTTAAAGATTCTTTTTCTCACTCGGGTAATACATTGATATATATGTGATATATGTTAATTGTATTATTTTATTTTGTTACAATAAATATTGTATATGTGATATATAATATTGTAACATTTTAGGGTTATAAATGCAGCATGTTTTGTGGAGAATAAATGCGGTTAGGGTTTGGATTAGGGTTAAGCTTTCATGAAGCTTTCAAGAAGTTTCTTGAAGCTTTGACTTTGACCTTGATATTTTGCATAGATATTTCCTTAACCCAACCCAACCCTTTAACCATAGTTGTTTCTCTACATGGGTTAAGTCTTCATACTTAACCCATGGTTGCATTTCTAACCTCACACTTGAGTTTTCATTATTCATCACAAAAGGATTTTGATCTTCTTCTTCTTCTTCTTACTTGAAAAAGCTTTCTAGCTTTTTTATTAGTGATGAAAATGAGTGAGAAATTGAAAACAAATGAGAGCTAAATTCCTACTTCATCATCCTCATCTATTCTTGCCACTTAGATTAGGGTGTTTGCTTTGCTAATACTTTATTAGCAAGGCAAGAGCTTGGGTTTGAGTTTCTTTAAGGTAGATCATCTTTTTTATCGAAGATCAGAAGCAAGCTTGCATCTTTCTTTTCGTGGAGCCTCTCTAGAGTCCGGGAACTTGATGAGCGCAGCGAAGGGACCACAACACGGAGCTTATGAAGTGAAGGACCGGACTACAAAGGTTGTAATCCCAAACTCTTAGATGTAAAGTCGTTTACTTGCTTATGTTTTCGCCTAATCTCTAGTCTAAGATCTTGGTTAGGGCTGTTCGGCACGTCTAAAATTTAAATCGGGCACGGCTGATGCCTTATAGACCCTTGTGAGAGTGCCTAGTAACCCTACATAATCAACAATCAATTAACATGACATGTTCACAAAAAAGAGACCATGAGTCACCAAATTGAACATGCCACATTAATTGCTCCTCATGATGATTTCCACTCATAAATTCCACCAACTAAACATTAACCCAAATGTTTAGTCCAACAAAAAGATATGACAACATCTAAAGTAAACTCGTGACGGATCACAAGGATACCCCTCACTTGTATATACATACCTGCATCCGCATTCCGACTGAATGCAAATGCGATGAGACTAAAGTAATCCAACAAATCTAATACTAGGATCCGGCTTAAACCAAAGCCCACTAGTATGATCCGTCCGATCATGATACGTGCACTAGTGCACGTATATGATCGAACCCTGCCATAAAACCATACGGCCTCTACAACGTTTTGCCCGAAACTTGGGAAACTATCTGTGGGGGACTCTAAAGACTCGTCAATACACTGGCTGTGGATTTAACCACTAGCACGTCAGTGGTACTAGCTATACGTAACGGGCGCCCAGGTATTGACCAAAAGGGAGGCCGATGAGCGAACTCATCCTAAAACCCTACTGAGACTGTCGGTGAAAATATCCGTACAGTCTGGTCCGTTCGTCTATGAGTATCGCATGTCGGGCTTAGGGGGTTGGTAAACGTCAGACCCCCAAAAGCGGTACAAGTCGTGTCGGAGTGTAGCCCAGAACACCCTGAGATACTACTGGAATACCTACCAGTAAATTTCACTTGCCTTGGCCAAGGACTTCGTGTAATGGCTTTCCTAGACACAGCGCGATCTCATCCCCAATACCGGGGGAGACGAAACCCCTGCCGATCCGCTTACTGCCTCCATGTGGCTCAGGACTGTACCTAATTAAAATCTGTTTGCATGACTCCTTTGAGCCGTGGTAGGGTAGTAATCAAAGCACAGTGGGAACTCACATGAGACAAATGACGATCTTAGATCAATGAACTAACCTGTACACATGTCACCAGGGAACTGCTATCTGACGCTAGGTATAATACCAACTAGCAGGTTCCCGGCGAGTCCTGTCCGGTGTACTCATAACCAATGAGCACCTGTAGACATCTTAGGTGAAACAACTAACACCAATGGATTGTGAGACCGGTCACCGCCCCTTGTCGGGGTCTCGACTGTATACACTAGCCTACTGGTGGAGTATCGATGCCCAGTCTCGAAACTCCCATGACTAGCGACCACTTTAAGGATTTGCTTATAGACTACCCAACTCTCACGTATATGATCGCCATCATACTGCTGGTAGTCAAGCAAGAATCCTAAGGGCTCTATCAATGTGTAATAGTGATCTGTGATGGTACCTGAAGCATGTACACGATGATAAAGATAAACCAGATAGCATACTATCATTTTGAGTAAGACCGTTCTACTGGCATAGGTCATCCCTCAATCATTGCAATCACGTGCCTGCGATCCAATAATTGAGGGCACTATATCCAACAACACTTACTCACAGTGGGATCGGGATCCATCTATCATATAGATGGTATGCAATCTCATTGCAAATTTCAACTCTTGAAACTCTTGATATGGTTTTTACCCTTAGTTACTTATGACCTTGACTATAGTCAACATATCATAACCACTAGTCAAGTTCTACCCGTCATTTCGAGATTAACTAGACCTGTCCATATGACCCTTGACTATGATCAACATAATCGCATGAATGTCCTAACCGATCGCATTATATGCTTTGTAGGAAGACATCACTTAGCTACCATACACTACGCCTTGACTATAATCAACATACGTAGCACGAATACTAAGTACTCTGCTTCCTAAAATGATGGAGGGTTGCGGATGGTTTTTCTGAAAACCTTTAACGCTTTGAACTCGATCTCGTTGTAGAATCAAAACGATTTAGAAAAGGAGTGGCTTAAGCTCCGCATCTTTTGCAACTTGCATTTTTCATAAAAAGGCCGAGTGTGTTTCAAATCCGATTCTACAACATCTTTAGGTTTATTTTTCTTTACATTAATCTTATTAATGTAGTCCCATCATTTAAGTTCCTAAGCCATCACAGAAAAGAAACGAAAATAGAACGTGCACTTATACCATCCGCATTCGCCACAGTGTCCCGTTATGCACCGTTAGGTTACTTAACTAACGGCATAGCGGGGCGGGACTAACGCGGGTATAAAATATAAGCGACGTTTATTATATATCATATATATAATAATAATAATCCATTCATCTCAGATACTAAGTAATCACATTACAGAATATCAACAGCAGAAGCACATATGAAAATAAAAAGGATATCTAGGAGGTTCGTATTTTGTATTCAGCCAGCAATAGAAAATACGGATTCCACGGTCGCGATGAATAGCCAAGCCCACACCCCTAGACCCCTACGAGAGCGGCAAGTGATCCTACCAATTCTAGAGTTTAGGAGACCTGGTCTCGACTCCTCGAGATGGCCTCCTACTGAACCTTAGAACCCGATCCCTTATGCTCCCCTCCTTGGGTCTATCCTAATGCGGAAAAGTAAATAATATACAATAATGGTGACACATCCTCAACCCGGAAGTGCCCCAAATAAAAGAATATTACATACAATTGATATTTACATGAATGAAAATAAAGACTCTCATCTCACATAAAACCCACGGCTATTCGATCGCGACAATCCTGCACATTATATCTCAGCAACACATAATATCTCATATCATCAACGTAAGTAAGTATGCGTATCCCGATTATCATTGATGTATAGCAACGAAACCGGCAATACACCACATACTACACTTATGGTCGCAGAAAAGAAAGTGAAAAAACAACAATTGCAATTATCACAATCACATATATCAAGACGATGTTCAACGTTTCGATCGAATCAACATACACCCACAAATTGCCCCTAGAGATCAACACTTGAGCAAAGTTACAAATACTCAAAAATGTGCCACGGTGTCTTTGGACCAGCCGTAGAAAGGGTTAACCAATGCCTCACCCATGGCACCATGGAACTACGGCAAACCCTAGGGTTTGATCGCGGTTCCATAGGCATAGAATCGAGTTAAAGTTATTCTATTCTTCTAAAAGGTCCATGGGAACACTTGCACGACTATTGAATATGAAGTTAACTTAGGAAAATTACAACACTTGGAAATTTCAGCGGGGTCAAGATGTGGGGTTTTGAAGTTTGTTCGAACTGCTAAATATTGTCAAGGTTACCAATACAGTGTTAGAATATACGATTACGAAACACTACGAATTAGGCTTAGTCAAAATAATCATCACATGAAAATTTGGGCTAAGCAAACAATACATGAAACCCCAACTTCTAGACAACAGAGCACTGGAGAAATACGGGGGGGATTGGGGGTAGGGGGGCCAAGCAGGCCGGTTTTGGCATGAAAGTGCTCGGCCAAAATCTGAGCACTGGTCCCCGTATTTCACCTATGTTCATAATTTGTCCAGTGTTCTGCAGCTGTTTAAAAAATTTTAAAACGACTTTTTAAAAAATTTCCAGAGAGCAAAATTAGGGTTTCACATATCGTGTTTTTCGGAGTTGATTTCGTTTTCGCAATTGTATTAACACTGTGTCTAAAATTCTAGCTTGGCTCTGATACCATTGTTGGGTTTTCCTAGCACCAACTGTAGAGTATAGAAGCATCACACATGCCACTTTAAAATTTATAGAGGTGCTAAGTAAACAAAACATGAATCTTTAACTAGAAGTTTAGGGTAACAACTAAAGTATCACATACAATGAACATATTATCACTAAGTGAAAAAGAATACAACCTTTGTAGACTTCCCATGGTGACTCTTTGGCGCTATGAGAGTTTGAAACGGATTGATGGAGGCCTTCCAAGTTCACGATGATCCACCCGAAGTCCCTTTGTCCAAGTTGCTAGCTCCACTTGATCATAGAAGAAGATGAAGCTAACACTCTAAACTAATTGGCTAGATTAGAGTAGAATGATGAGGTGGTGTGTTTTCTCACTTCAAAACCCAATCTTTTTAACTAACTCGCTCCTTTTGAAAACTCAAGAGCAAGAGAATGAGGAAGAAGATGATGGCAAACTTAAGAGCTCAAAGTGATAAGCATAAAAAGAAAATGAGAATGAATAATATCTATATATTAAATCATTCTCACACTTAACTATGGGTTAATAAATATCTAGATATTTCTTTTGGTGTAACAACAACCATGGAAAATAACTCATGGTTAAAGGAAAGGTTAAGTGAAGAGATATCAGCAAATTTCAACCATGAGTTTATTTTCCATTTGTTTTGCTCAAAAATAAATATATAGATAATTATTTCCATGTGAGTCTTGTATTGCCACCACTTGTGTATCAACAACCATGACATACAAGAATGTATGTATGCATGTATGTGTGCATGCACATCATTGTAGGGTTACTAGGCACTCTAACAAGGGTTAAGAAGGCATCAACCATGCCCGATAAAATTTTTAGCCGTGCCGAACAACCCTAAACAAGATCTTTGCTAGATTATTAGGGTTTCGCATGCAAGTAAATACCATTTACGACTAAGTGAATACGAAATACAACCTTTGTAGATCGGTCCTTCACTTCATTTGCTCCTTGTAGTAGTCCCTTCACTGCGATCATCGTGCTCCCGGACACTCGGACGGCTCCATGAGAAGATAGCAACGGTATTGCTTGAAGTCTTCGAGGCCGAAGATGATCTACGTCGAGGGAATACGAACTCAAGCTTCTACTTCACTAACTAGAGAATTAGTGAAGCAAACACCCTAAACTAAAGTGCTAATCTATTAGAGGATGATGAAATAGGAAATGGGTACACTTTAGAATTTATTTTCTCACTATATTTCTCTCTTTATCAAACCCTAGCAAGCATTTGAAGGAGGAAGAAGATGAGCTCAAAAATGAGAATGAAAAACTAATCAAGAGAGAGAGTTAACCATGGGTGAGTGGGTATCATATACTAACTCATGTAGAGACATAACCATGGCTAATTCTAATGGTTGGGTTAACTAAATATCATAAGTAAAACAAATTGAGTTGAATTTGTCAAAGCACTAAAAGCTTCTACAAGCTTCATGCACTTAACAAATATCAATCAATTTAGATTTACTTTAAATATAAAAACCCTCCACTAAAATTAGAATGGTGTATGTCTTATACACCCATGTCATGTGTATCAACAACCATGATACAAAAAGAAAACACATTTTAATATATATCACATATATATTAAACTTGTGCACATGTGAGAAAAATCCTTAAGTGAACAAATGTTAGTCAATGTAAATTAGTATATCTAATATACAATTATACACTAAATTATTAAATCAACACTTGACTTAATAATCCGGTCATATCTCATATAACCGACTAACATCCAATGTATCGACTTATCGAATCAACACTTGATTCGATAACCCGGCTATATCTCATATAACCGACCGATACAAAAAGTCGCGAGAATAGAATACGGTATCTCATACACGCATTATTCTCTGTCCCGCACATATCACATACGTGCTCCTATTTCGTTTTGCCTAAGCCAGTAAAACCTCTATGTAAGACTCTAAAGACTCGTCAATACGCCGGCAGTAGGTGATGATCACATCAAGCACCCACAAGCCGTCAGCGGTACTAGCTGGACGTAACGGTTACCCGGGTATTGAGCGATCAGAAGATCAGCAAGCAAACCCGCTCCAACTCCTGCAAAAAGCCTGAAAGTGACACTACCGTACAGTCCGGTCTCCTCATCTGATATGTCGCATATCAAGTCTAGGGGTGGTAAACGTCAGACCCCAATAACTGATAAGTCATGCCGATGTGAGGCTCATAACGGGTCGAGAAACTACCGATAACACTTACCAGTAAATCTCTAAACCAGCCCTGGCCAGGGACTTCCCTGTTATGGCCAATCGAGCATAGCACAACATCAACCCCCAATACCGAGAAAGACGAAAACCCCTCCTATCGCTCATTGCCTCCATGTGACTCGGGACTGTACCCAAAAACCACCGTTTTGCACGCCCTCTTTGTCATGACCCGGAATATTAGCTCGTGACCAGCACTTGAATCACGCCACGTCTAAAGGCGTAACGGAATTCAAGTAAGCTGAAACCCAGAAATCTAAACCTTTTTAGAAGAATAAAGGAGGTGAGGTTTTGAAATAAAGGTATAATGAAAACAAGTTTTCTTAGTGCATAGAAAGAATTATGAATGATGCAAGTGAAATTTATCAGTTTGAAAACATGTTTTGTCTTTGAAAAATTTTGGCAGCACCTCCTTTGTATATTTTGATCCAAAACCACAATACATAGCAAGAATAATGGCATCCCCAAGCGGGAGCTAGCTCTTCGCCAAACGGCGGATCAAAACCACGCAATATAGTATAAATGAGTATACGACGCCCAACGGCAAAGTTCACCACAAAAAGATAAAGAAAAGAGCAAGATATAACCCCAAAGGGGAAAATAAATCCCATCGCTCAAATCTCACAACTACAAGTCTCACTAAGTCTCAACACTTATACAAATACAACTTTTGGTTGATTGATGGAATTAACTAGATACAACATGAAATATAATACAAGAGTGGGTACGATACAAATGTCCCACCTACCAATGCAAAACACCCAAATGAATCTGTGTGCCAGCGAATCCGCTACTGATCCAAGCGGTCAACCTGCAAGAACTGTGGCACAACGGGGGTGAGTTGCCAACTCATGAATAGAAATATATATACAAGTAGAAATCGAATAAACAACGACTCCTAGGTCAACTATATCATAAGGTAATACTATGATATCTAGGGTGACCGGGTCGTATATATGCCAACAAGGTTGTCACTATCTATACGCACGTGGATAACATCCAACAGTAATAATCAATGCATGCGGATATGTGGATCTCGTCCACCCATAAATCAATGTCTATAAGCATGTGTGTAATCTCCCATAGTAAAATCAGTGTATGTATGTATGTATGTATGTATGTGGATCCAGTCCACGCGTCAACCACTGACGCAACAATATCATGCATGTAAATATCATAAAAGAGTGTGCATGAAAGTATGAGGATATATGTATATCAACAGTGTCCCTCCCGACACATCAAATCATGGAACCTGAGTGCCTAGCATCGACACTCGAAAACATCATGAAAACCGTGCCCAGCATCGGCACGTAAATCCTCATATATCTCAGGCGCCGCACTCCGTGGTCGGCCCTCATATCCATCTCGCTACTCCGGTCGGTATCCTCCGGATAACCGCCGAGTCTACATACTATCACCGGTAGGTAGTGCTCCCCTGCCGGGCTCACCGTCTAACATATACGAGTCTTCTTGCCCCGGGGTACCTCACCGGGTCCACCATGTACCCGCAATCGGTGCCTACCACTCCTCGAATCGGGTTTCACATGCCACTCTCAGAACCGAGAAAACACATGGTGGACGCACTGAAATATCATATCAAGAGAAACCGGGTTTTTAAAATAGTACATGCTTCCTTTTGAAATAGCCACGGTTCTCAAATCCAGAAATCTCATAAAAACAGCATATCTCAATGCGTAAAATAATAGAGCATAATGTATACGACTTGTAAAAAGAAATGCGAGCATATCCGTGTATCATGCAATATGGAATAGTGATACGACATATTAAGGGAAAACCGCTCTTTTAAAATGATTCCAGTTTTTAAAATATAACATGCGGTTCCCAATTTTACAACAAAACCGGTTATTTATGTAGGTACAATATGTATATGCACAAGTATGAAGGTATCAATGTATATGCCATGATGCAGCAACCCTACTGTATAGTGACATGGCAATTATCGATGATGAAGTGTGTGAGCCGGCAAATATGTGTACGTGTAACATACGCATCATCGATAATGGTGCAGGTGTACTATCACAGGTATATGCGATGCAATAATAATATCATGAATGCAGCAAGTAAATCATCAGCTAACAGCTATATGGTATACACAACTATCATATGTCCCAGTCGGTGAATCTATCAATCAGCATCTAGCGCAATAACATCGCGTACGGTATAATATCCATCGTACGACAACCTCTAGTCAAGGGTAAGGATCAATCATCAAGTCAACTCATCACGCACGGAATATCATCGTGCGGCGGCATTAAGCTAATAGGGATCCTATCATCCTATAAGACAAATGAGGGTACGGCCTAATATCACATACGGCCTATCATCCATGATTCACAACATTCCATATATATATAACCCTATATACCTATGTCCCGGGTCGCATCTGCAATAATCTCATATCAAGGGACCGGCAGGGTATAAGTCATCTCGATCGACTCGTATCCATATACCATCATATCATATCATCATCTCATCATATCATCAAATTCATCTTGTATTCATCCATCGCATTTATATCTCATATCATGTCGAATTTACATAAACCTGCTATCTCTACTATGTATAGTATCTAATCTAACAAACACTTCCGAACCATACAATCAGATTTTTAAAGAAATGAATTGTAGTTTTCGAAATAGGGGTTACGGTGCTTTTAAGGAAAAGATATTGTCACGTCCCGAAAGTACGGAATATGACCGGCACTTAAACTACGAAACGTCTCGAGGCGTACGTAATCTAAGTAAGCCGAAAACCCAGAAATCCAAACCAAGGAAAGTAGTAGAGTGAAGGAAAACCAATTTAAAATCAAGTAGTTTTAATAGCATAAGCCGAGTTATGCGGTTTTAAAAACATCAAGTATTTCCTGAAAATTTCGGCAGAGTCTCCTTTGTAAATACTGGCTCCCAAACGGGATACAACATGAATAGTATACGAAATCAATAAAAAGGCATCCCCAAGTGGGAGCTAGCTCTTCGTCAATCGACGGTCACAACCACACAAGCAATATAATATACAACGCCAAGGGCGAGGATCAAAACTCAAAAGGAAACTCGAACAGCAAGAAATCCAAAGAAATACAACGCGCGACTCTAAGGTCGAAAGAATAAACATCACTGGTCTCTATCTGAGATAAATACAAGTTTGGTTGATGGAACTTCTAGATACAACAGAATAATAATATACAAGATATATAATGGGGGTACGATACAAGTAAACCCACCTACTAGCAAATCACCCGAAGGAAACTATGCCCGCAAGCCGTAAAGAAACCTGTACGGCAAACCTGCAAGAAACTGGGGCACAATGGGGGTGAGTTGCCAACTCGTGAATAGAAAAACATCTACGCACAGAAATCGCATAAATAACGCAACCTAGGTCAATGATCATAATATATCCTCAAATATATGAATAACATGCAGCCTATAACAATGGCTAGGGCAATATCTAACCCGAGTGTGATCTCATGTGCCCGTGTCAGTACCTCAGGTAGCAATATATCATATGAATGAGGTATGAATGCATGAAAACCGAATACATGTAAATGAAGAAACTGTTTTCATAAATTAGTGAGATTTCCTTTGTATTTTTAAAATGAGGTATCATAAATGAAATCAGCACCAACAGTGTCTAGCATCGACACAAAACATAAATCTCAATGTCTCAAAACCTCAGGCTCCGGCTATCCGGACTGGCCTGTATCATCAAATCTCAGTACCTCAATATCTCGAAATGTCAATGTCTCAATCTCAATATCTAGGGCGCCGTCAGTCCAGACCGGCCTCTACCATCCATCTCAAGACCACGACGGTATCCTCTGGATATCCGACGCGTCGGGTAAAATCACCGGTAGGTAGTCTCCCCCTGCCAGGCTCATCGTCATCTCCACGAGCTTCTTGCCCCGGGGTACCTTACCGGGTCCACCATGTATCTGAAACGGTTCATCCAACTCCTCGAATCGGGTCTCGAAATCCATCCGCAAACTCATGGTGGACGACTCATACATCATGGGAAAAACCGCGCTTTTCATTTAAAAAGAGAAAGAAGAAGTTTGTATATGTTTTGCGGTTTTCCCCAAATCCAGAAAATCTCATGGTAATCCGAATCCAAAACCTCAATAGCACGTAAAAAGTGAATATATGCATGAGAATCCATGAATGCGGCATAACAATGAATAACAGTATGTATGAAATAGCAGGTAATAACTACAATGTCTAGACTAACATATAAGGCAAGTACACTAATATCATGTCTAAACTACTAGCTAACAGGCTATGTCAAGCAATAATATTTTCTAAGGTGTACGTGACATGGCAATTACCGATGAAGATGTGTGTGAGCCGGCAAGTAAGTGTACGTGGTACATACGCATCATCGGTAATGGTGCTGGTATCCTAACCATAAGATATCAACAGTAGAATATGAAGCATAATATAAGCATGTGATGCGGAGCGAACAACAATAATGAGCGGGAGCTGAATACTAGACGCAACGATAACTAATCTGCATTAACCTAATATAAGTCCTACAATGGTGCCTTTTGAAATAACACGAATCGTGGGGTTTTGAAAATAGGGGCTACGGTGTTTTTATGAAAAGATACGTCTTTTGAAATATCCGTAGGATCCCTTAGGCTGTCTTTAAAAATACGCACGATTCGTAAGCTTTGAAATAGGTAGGAACCGAATCTAATCTAACAACTAACTAAACTAAAGGGCTAAGCTACAAGCTAGACTACAGGTAAGGAAACCGCCTAACATCTGAGTCGATACATATACATACCTGTATATATATTAGTCGGTGATCCCGCCTCAATAATATCATATCCGATACCATATCTATAATCTGACATCCCAAGTCAAGAGTGCGGATCAATCATCAAGATATAGCTCGTACGTAAATCCGTCGTACGGCATCCCCAAATCTGGGTACGGGTCAATATCGCATTCATCATACTATTCACCTAGTATCCTCTTTATCAAATATCATGATCGGGGTACTGATCTACGTCTAGTACAATACTGATACCGCCTAAGTATGCATGCACGTGTATGAAACACTACGTCAAGGACCCGCTACAACGTCATGTCGTATCTCAAATACGAACCCTGCTATATCACCGATCTCACGGCCTCAAATCAAATCTCATCGACTCATCATAAATCCCAAGTATTATCCTCAAATCTGTATGTGAACACATAGTCCCATACCCATGTGAACACATAACTATATATTCCCGAATAAGCACAAATGAAAGAAGAAAGTATGCAAGTATGGGTGGTTGTGTGCATGTGTGGTGCGACCACTACTCTAGGGTTCCGCGACACTAAATCATCCAAGAACACCAAATATCCATATTATCATCAATATACTCAAACAAAATATAATCAATATATATATGTGTGTATACGTATTCGTATACATCACCACGAACTGCGGGGGTGCTATACGCCATCCACCCGACTTCTCCCCGTAGATATAAATCTACTCACCTGGTCCTCGCTCGCCGGTGCCGACGTCGCCACGCGCTTGCTTGTCGTCTCGAAGTCCACATGGGTTACCTACACATCATAACGCTCAATATCGCATTAAAATCCGACTCATGACCAAAACGTCCCACATAGGTCAAAACCTATGGTTGCTTTCACAAATCAACCCAAAAACCCTCGACGTCGGCGTACAAACGCCAAACCATCGAGAAAACCTAAACACACTCATTTGTACAATCACAAGCACTAATTATAATATAAAATAGCTTAAAATTCACAAAAACCCCAAATTCACTTTAAAAGCCATTTTTTTCCGAAAATCTAGCAAGCACAATTCGCCGTTTTTGTACAAAACAAGATGTTTAAACAAATGTAGCGGCCATAATACTTATTAAATATCTTAAATAAGTCATAAAAACCATTTCCATAATTTAATCTCATAAATTTGCATAATTTCCAAAATCCTGGTTTGCAAAAATCTCAATTTTTAACACCTTTTAAAACAAAATTCACAATTCATCAATTAAGCTTGGTTTTGCATGATCCAAAATCATTAAACCACTCATTATAATATTAATAATGACATGAAACCTTAATTTAGATTTTAATCCCAATATAAAACAATTTCAAAAAAAACTATTTAGCAAAAAGCACATTTATCACAATTTCCAACTAACAAATTTTGAAATTAGTAACTAGATTAGGTTTTAGCAAGAATTAACATGTCAATCTACTCATGGCAACCTTAATGATGTGATAAAACCCTATCTTGATTTTAATCTCACATATAACCATTAACCCCACAATTCAAGTTTGCAATATGTACACAAATTAAACACCAAATTTAGTTAAATTGGAGTAATTAACCAACAATTAAGACATGGGTTAAGATTTATACCTCCCAATTAGAGATCTAGCAAGGATCTAAGCCTCCCAAATTGCTCTCTTGCTCCCAAAATCCATGCTAGATAGGCAAATAAATAATGGGTAGGAGTTGGATTTCGGTTTTGAGTTTTAGTTGATTTTTCATGGAATTTTTTTGTGAATTTTTTTGGAGAAGAGATGAGATGAGGAATGAGAGGGGAGGGCTGCTGAAATGTGCAGGTTTCGGCCAGCATGGGGGTGGGGAATGGGTGAGGGAGGAGAGAGAGTGAGATGGAGAAAGTGGAAAAAGTCAAAGTCCACCATTTTCTATCATTTTCCTTTCTTTTCTTGGTGATTGTAGAGAGAGAGAGAGAGGGAGGGCTGTCATGGTGGGTCTGGCCACATGGGGAGAGGGAGAGAGGGTGAGGTATGGGTGTGTGGGTTAGGGAAAAAGATAAATGTATTACCCCGATTCCCGTTAACACTAATTTCACCGAAAAAACCCTTTTTCTTCGATATTTTCTAAACCGTTTTGGCAAACGATTTCATTTCAAAAACCACATGATAAAATTTTATTTTAAGTTTTATGATGCACAAAATTTTTTTCAACTCATTCCAATTTGTAATTTTCCCTAATTAAATATATTAGTGACGGCTTAAAATAATATTAAAATAATTAATTTCGGAAAATTTTCAGAAAATTTAAAATTTCACCAGTGGCTCAACAAACACCAAATAATAGCAATTACATAGCTAGAATATGTATATTTAATTTTTATAATAAGATATTTGCATTTTGACTTTTTACCGAAAATCCCCTTATTTTACCGATTTTCCGAAATTTCACCGAAACGATTTTCAAAACGCTACAATCTTCCCCCCTTATAAAAATTCGGTCCCCGAATTTAAAGTAAAACTCCCCCCAAATACTAAAACATCTAAACCAAAACTATCAAGTCGTCGGGGCTCCAAAATTGTAAATACATAAAACAAATCGTAGCGCAGCGCATGCGCATGAAAAATGAGCATATAACTCAAATCAAAACTCCGTCAAGCATCGATCCCGCAATCATCGGAGTCATGGGTAAGACATCAATGCCAAATCCAAAGCAAAACCAATATGATATAACTCGAAACTATACATGTAAATATCGAATCTATATATGTAAGTATCTGAAGGAAATGCATGCCAAATCTCTTTAAGTCGCTGTGCAACGCGTATAACACTGCACAATGGTGGACGTCTATCATAAGAAAATAACTATATACATATATACCTTTGTTTGAAATGTACGTTCCGCCGTTTTGGAAACAATTTAGAAGGGTCTCCTTGTTTTAAACATTTCGTGTCATATCAGACACGTAGGTAAATGCTGCGGCTATGGCTCGCTTTTTGGAAATCCCTTCAATAACTATCAATGCATGCAAAATATATTCAGGTACTGTCCTCTGACTAGTCCTGCTCAGTACGAAAACACATAGCAATATCATAAAAACGTACTGCTCTATAAGAAAAATCAATCCCAAAATACGCGTATGAATACTACGTGCGTCTGGTGCGCACGGAAATCAAAATCCATGAATGTGCCATACATGCATGCAGAAACAATATCTAAGTGCATCGGGTGTGCACGAAACATCTGTCAATGGCAACAGGTGTGCCTGACAGCAAAACAGGTGCATCTGACATGCACGAAGAATCTCGATTTAGTACATCTGGTGTGCACCAAAATCGTATCTCAAAACCTGCGCTCAACATGCGCGAAAACCCAAAACCAGGGGCATCCATCATGCACGAAATCATGAAATCCAATATCAAGCGCCAAACATGCGTAAAATCAAATCAGGTGCACAAGGTGTATAAAACAAACATCGAGTATCACAATCGAAATCGAAGTCCAGTGCATCTAAGTGCACAAAATGCGTATCACTGCACTGCAAGCATATGTGAACTATACTGAGTGCAAAAACCAATTCGTATGCGTACATACGCACAAAATCAATTCAACTGTATGAAACCCATAAAATCATAAACATGCGAAACCAAGGCACGAAAATGATATCAAGTGCAACAACTGTGCAAAAATCGTAAATACTCAGTAGGTGCAACCATGGTCCATGAAAACAAATATCATGAAACTCAATCATCAAAATCAATCATGCGAATAGACCGCCCAAAATACGCAAAATCACGTATGGCGGAATAGTCCCGCTCAAGCACATCCTCCAAGAATCTCTGGCCAACTGCCGTGGTCACTCATAGCATGTCTCGTCGACGATCCTAAACTCTGGCCTGCCGGTGTGCATAACATGACCACTACTGGGTCCAAGTCTTCTCGTAATTTATTCCAGAAAGGTCCTATCGAGATCTCTCCCAATCTCGTCTCTGCCGAACTGTCCGGAAGTCATCGTCCCTTACTAGATCTGTTCTCGTTCTGGAACGGCTGCATACTCAATGCGACTGCTTCTGGAAGGTATATCCAAGTACAATGCCTCGGCATACATATCGCATCTCTGATGTCGGCGGAGTGGAACGTCGTTTCATCTAGATCTGGTACGAACCTCTTACTTCACCTTCTCTAATGTCGACCGCTTCGGACTCGTCTCGTCGTGGCTGCATGGACTGAGCTCCAACGGCTATCCTCGTATCGGGAGTCTCCCAAGAAATGCATCTCACCACCTAGCATCCGAATTAAGTCGAGCCATCCGATCGAGTCGTCAAAACCGCATAATCCCCCAAGAGCTCAACATCTTTGGCACAGTTTAATAGTATCGAGTACATACCACAGTATCGGTGGTCCTGCCGTAGAAGGGCAAACCCAAGCCTCACTAATGGCACCGTAGAACTGCAGCAAACCCGAAGGTTCAAAGGCTTTCACACGGTCATTAAGTCGGGTTAGGGTTTCATTCTTTTAGAGGGACCATAGAATTGCCTGCATGTCTTTCCGACTACTTTAAACTTGGAATAATAGGTTTCTGATATTCGATCGTCTCTGTCGACTCCCAACGTCTCCGCGTAAAGTCGTCTCTAGCTGGAATCAATCTATCTGATGACCTCGTATCGGGGTAGGCGAACGAATCACATGTCCTGGTCATTCATCCTCGGTGACTAGCGACCTTTTATCATCTCATAGTACAACTCGTACCGCAATAGCTCCAACACCTGGGCGATATTTCGTCATCCGCAGCAACAACTGGCTCACTCGTCCGCACGTTGAATAGTGCATCAATCATCATGAGTAAGCAATACACCAACGGTCATCAAAATCTGGCTGGCCTCTGTCAGTGGCTCAATCCTCTAGTGTCGATCAGCACATCCGAGCAACCTCATAAAGGCGATCCGCCAAACGCTCGTGGCGCGGAAACACAGTAAAAAGACACATCTCCGCAATCGTGTTCGCCGGAATTTCGCCCTGGTCAGTCCTCGTTCGCGATGAGCTCGTGCTGACCACAACTCTAGCTGTAGCTCTCCCTGCCCGTAATCGTGGCAGCAAAACCATAACTGGTACTGATGAGGCTAGATCGGAATGAATATAATACTGAGCAAAGAAATGTACATCCTAAGGCTCCTTAAGCGGAGTGGCGTGTCGTAAGTATGCCGCGGAACATACCCACGGTACGTCACTCTGCTTTAGTCACCAATTCCATCAACCAAGGGTCATCCTACGCTTCGAAGGTAAAACCTAACGCTTTGATACCAACTTTGTCACGTCCCGAAAGTACGGAATATGACCGGCACTTAAACTACGAAACGTCTCGAGGCGTACGTAATCTAAGTAAGCCGAAAACCCAGAAATCCAAACCAAGGAAAGTAGTAGAGTGAAGGAAAACCAATTTAAAATCAAGTAGTTTTAATAGCATAAGCCGAGTTATGCGGTTTTAAAAACATCAAGTATTTCCTGAAAATTTCGGCAGAGTCTCCTTTGTAAATACTGGCTCCCAAACGGGATACAACATGAATAGTATACGAAATCAATAAAAAAGCATCCCCAAGCGGGAGCTAGCTCTTCGTCAATCGACGGTCACAACCACACAAGCAATATAATATACAACGCCAAGGGCGAGGATCAAAACTCAAAAGGAAACTCGAACAGCAAGAAATCCAAAGAAATACAACGCGCGACTCTAAGGTCGAAAGAATAAACATCACTGGTCTCTATCTGAGATAAATACAAGTTTGGTTGATGGAACTTCTAGATACAACAGAATAATAATATACAAGATATATAATGGGGGTACGATACAAGTAAACCCACCTACTAGCAAATCACCCGAAGGAAACTATGCCCGCAAGCCGTAAAGAAACCTGTACGGCAAACCTGCAAGAAACTGGGGCACAACGGGGGTGAGTTGCCAACTCGTGAATAGAAAAACATCTACGCACAGAAATCGCATAAATAACGCAACCTAGGTCAATGATCATAATATATCCTCAAATATATGAATAACATGCAGCCTATAACAATGGCTAGGGCAATATCTAACCCGAGTGTGATCTCATGTGCCCGTGTCAGTGCCTCAGGTAGCAATATATCATATGAATGAGGTATGAATGCATGAAAACCGAATACATGTAAATGAAGAAACTGTTTTCATAAATTAGTGAGATTTCCTTTGTATTTTTAAAATGAGGTATCATAAATGAAATCAGCACCAACAGTGTCTAGCATCGACACAAAACATAAATCTCAATGTCTCAAAACCTCAGGCTCCGGCTATCCGGACTGGCCTGTATCATCAAATCTCAGTACCTCAATATCTCAAAATGTCAATGTCTCAATCTCAATATCTAGGGCGCCGTCAGTCCAGACCGGCCTCTACCATCCATCTCAAGACCACGACGGTATCCTATGGATATCCGACGCGTCGGGTAAAATCACCGGTAGGTAGTCTCCCCCTGCCAGGCTCATCGTCATCACCACGAGCTTCTTGCCCTGGGGTACCTTACCGGGTCCACCATGTATCCGAAACGGTTCATCCAACTCCTCGAATCGGGTCTCGAAATCCATCCGCAAACTCATGGTGGACGACTCATACATCATGGGAAAAACCGCGCTTTTCATTTAAAAAGAGAAAGAAGAAGTTTGTATATGTTTTGCGGTTTTCCCCAAATCCAGAAAATCTCATGGTAATCCGAATCCAAAACCTCAATAGCACGTAAAAAGTGAATATATGCATGAGAATCCATGAATGCGGCATAACAATGAATAACAGTATGCATGAAATAGCAGGTAATAACTACAATGTCTAGACTAACATATAAGGCAAGTACACTAATATCATGTCTAAACTACTAGCTAACAGGCTATGTCAAGCAATAATATTTTCTAAGGTGTACATGACATGGCAATTACCGATGAAGATGTGTGTGAGCCGGCAAGTAAGTGTACGTGGTACATACGCATCATCGGTAATTGTGCTGGTGTCCTAACCACAAGATATCAACAGTAGAATATGAAGCATAATATAAGCATGTGATGCGGAGCGAACAACAATAATGAGCGGGAGCTGAATACTAGACGCAACGATAACTAATCTGCATTAACCTAATATAAGTCCTACAATGGTGCCTTTTGAAATAACACGAATCGTGGGGTTTTGAAAATAGGGGCTACGGTGTTTTTATGAAAAGATACGTCTTTTGAAATATCCGTAGGATCCCTTAGGCTGTCTTTAAAAATACGCACGATTCGTAAGCTTTGAAATAGGTAGGAACCGAATCTAATCTAACAACTAACTAAACTAAAGGGCTAAGCTACAAGCTAGACTACAGGTAAGGAAACCGCCTAACATCTGAGTCGATACATATACATACCTGTATATATATTAGTCGGTGATCCCGTCTCAATAATATCATATCCGATACCATATCTATAATCAGACATCCCAAGTCAAGAGTGCGGATCAATCATCAAGATATAGCTCGTACGTAAATCCGTCGTACGGCATCCCTAAATCTGGGTACGGGTCAATATCGCATTCATCATACTATTCACCTATTATCCTCTTTATCAAATATCATGATCGGGGTACTGATCTACGTCTTGTACAATACTGATACCGCCTAAGTATGCATGCACGTGTGTGAAACACTACGTCAAGGACCCGCTACAACGTCATGTCGTATCTCAAATACGAATCCTGCTATATCACCGATCTCACGGCCTCAAATCAAATCTCATCGACTCATTATAAATCCCAAGACTATCCTCAAATCTGTATGTGAACACATAGTCCCATACCCATGTGAACACATAACTATATATTCCCGAATAAGCACAAATGAAAGAAGAAAGTATGCAAGTATGGGTGGTTGTGTGCATGTGTGGTGCGACCACTACTCTAGGGTTCCGCGACACTAAATCATCCAAGAACACCAAATATCCATATTATCATCAATATACTCAAACAAAATATAATCAATATATATATGTGTGTATACGTATTCGTATACATCACCACGAACTGCGGGGGTGCTATACGCCATCCACCCGACTTCTCCCCGTAGATATAAATCTACTCACCTGGTCCTCGCTCGCCGGTGCCGACGTCGCCACGCGCTTGCTTGTCGTCTCGAAGTCCACATGGGGTACCTACACATCATAACGCACCATATCGCATTAAAATCCGACTCATGACCAAAACGTCCCACATAGGTCAAAACCTATGGTTGCTTTCACAAATCAACCCAAAAACCCTCGACGTCGGCGTACAAACGCCAAACCATCGAGAAAACCTAAACACACTCATTTGTACAATCACAAGCACTAATTATAATATAAAATAGCTTAAAATTCACAAAAACCCCAAATTCACTTTAAAAGCCATTTTTTTCCGAAAATCTAGCAAGCACAATTCGCCGTTTTTGTACAAAACAAGATGTTTAAACAAATGTAGCGGCCATAATACTTATTAAATATCTTAAATAAGTCATAAAAACCATTTCCATAATTTAATCTCATAAATTTGCATAATTTCCAAAATCCTGGTTTGCAAAAATCTCAATTTTTAACACCTTTTAAAACAAAATTCACAATTCATTAATTAAGCTTGGTTTTGCATGATCCAAAATCATTAAACCACTCATTATAATATTAATAATGACATGAAACCTTAATTTAGATTTTAATCCCAATATAAAACAATTTCAAAAAAAACTAGTTAGCAAAAAGCACATTTATCACAATTTCCAACTAACAAATTTTGAAATTAGTAACTAGATTAGGTTTTAGCAAGAATTAACATGTCAATCTACTCATGGCAACCTTAATGATGTGATAAAACCCTATCTTGATTTTAATCTCACATATAACCATTAACCCCACAATTCAAGTTTGCAATATGTACACAAATTAAACACCAAATTTAGTTAAATTGGAGTAATTAGCCAACAATTAAGACATGGGTTAAGATTTATACCTCCCAATTAGAGATCTAGCAAGGATCTAAGCCTCCCAAATTGCTCTCTTGCTCCCAAAATCCATGCTAGATAGGCAAATAAATAATGGGTAGGAGTTGGATTTCGGTTTTGAGTTTTAGTTGATTTTTCTTGGAATTTTTTTGTGAATTTTTTTGGAGAAGAGATGAGATGAGGAATGAGAGGGGAGGGCTGTTGAAATGTGCAGGTTTCGGCCAGCATGGGGGTGGGGAATGGGTGAGGGAGGAGAGAGAGTGAGGTGGAGAAAGTGGAAAAAGTCAAAGTCCACCATTTTCTATCATTTTCCTTTCTTTTCTTGGTGATTGGAGAGAGAGAGAGAGAGGGAGGGCTGTCATGGTGAGTCCGGCCACATCGGGAGAGGGAGAGAGGGTGAGGTGTGGGTGTGTGGGTTAGGGAAAAAGATAAATGTATTACCCCGATTCCCGTTAACACTAATTTCACCGAAAAAACCCTTTTTCTTCGATATTTTCTAAACCGTTTGGGCAAACGATTTCATTTCAAAAACCACATGATAAAATTTTATTTAAAGTTTTATGTTGCACAAAATTTGTTTCAACTCATTCCAATTTGTAATTTTCCCTAATTAAATATATTAGCGACGGCTTAAAATAATATTAAAATAATTAATTTCGGAAAATTTTCAGAAAATTTAAAATTTCACCAGTGGTTCAATAAACACCAAATAATAGCAATTACATAGCTAGAATATGTATATTTAATTTTTACAATAAGATATTTGAATTTTGAGTTTTTACCGAAAACCCCCTTATTTTACCGATTTTCCGAAATTTCACCGAAACGATTTTCAAAACGCTACAGATATCATTTGAAAATCCGTAACATCCCTCAAGATATACATTTAAAAGATACATGCGATTTCTTAGTTTAGAAAAAGGTATGGTTCGGAAGACGCATCTACATCGACTATCTAGTCCTACAGAACCCTAAGCGGTAATATCGCTAAACATCATCCTAGGGTAGTAGTAGCATATCACACTTAACTAACCTCTAGTTTCTAATGTGACTACATAGCTATCTATATTCTAACCTTAGTTTTCTAATCTATGTTTCCTAACCATAATCTATAAATCGGTTTCCATCAGAAGTTTGCGTGGGTGCTATACGCCATCCACCCGACTTCCCCGGTAGATATAGATCTACTCACCTGGTCTTCGCTCGCCGAAATCGATGACGCCACGCTTCTTCATCTCGGAATCCATGCGAGGGTACCTACAATAATAACCAATCGCAATACGTATTAAAATTGATGCAGAAAACCGATACAGCTCACAGTGTGCTCATAGGTTGGAACCTATGGCCCAAACATGCAAATCCAACAATTAACCACTGTTGTCAATGTACGAACACCCGACAACCAAATACAAATCCAAATATCAAGAAAGTGCATTTAAAAATACGGAAAATATCGCCTAAAACACACCAAAATGCTCCCAGATTTTCCCCAGATGACAATTAGCCAAAACTATATATAGGAGGGGTCTAATTTAGTGGTAAATGAGCCCTGGAACAAAAATGGACCGATTCCCCTCTACTCTGGCCACAAATTGCGGCCAGAATGATTAAATCTGCGGCCGTAGGTTTGAATTATGGGCCCGGGTCTTGGTGGTAGCTTCCTAGGTGCCTGCACGACTCACTGTCAGCTCAATTTTATTTTTGGTGCCCCCGGGTTGCTCCAGATTCCAGAACACCTTCACAGATCACACATTTATCCGATGTCGGGTTTCTAAATCCATGTTTTGGGGTTACTAGGGTCTGTTCCAGGTCACTAAACAGCACCTAAGGCTTGTGGTCAGCCACTACACATCACCAAATTCAACAAACACTCAACCTCTTTCTAAGGTTTCCTAATATGTCACAAATCTCCACAATACGACATCTAAACATGATATCTCACAAAACTAATCTAAAGGGAAGAAATTATACCTCATCTAGTCCACTCTAAGCAGCACTAACTTCCCAACGTCGTCAAAATCCCATTTTGCTCGGTCCATCGTGTAGAGGTTGAAGAGGGGGTTAATATTTGTGAAGGGCGTGTAGGGTTTTGGGGCATGGTTGGAGATGGATCTATGGATTTTTTTGTGGAGGGTTTTTGGAGTTGAGGAGATGAAGGAGAGAAGAAGAAAAAGATGAAGCCAACAAAAGGCCAGCAGCCCCCTTCCTTCTCTCTCACAATTCACACACTCTCTCTCTCCAAGCTCACCTAACCTAATCATTATGTCTCCTTGACTTTTCCCTTTTTGATTTTCTCTTTTCTATCCATCAAAAACCATAATCTAAAGCCCAAATGAAATGAAACATGCAACAAAATGAACATGTCATGGTGCACTAACCATGGAAACTGTAAAAACGCGGATTTGGCTTAATCGCGATTAGCAGTGCACTAATCGGGTTTTTATCGAAACTGCGTATAATAAATTTTAAAATTGCCAAATCCTTTAATTATATTATTAAATGAATAAATCATTTTAATTTCTATTTATTTCATAATTATTGGTATATATTTATACCCTTTTTCGAAAACCCCAATTTCGCAAATCGGCAGTTTTCGGGAAAAATATTATTTTAATATTAAATTCCCAAAAATAATATTTTATATTTTCTAAAACGTTACAATCTTCCCCCCTTAAATAAATTCGGTCCCCGAATTTAAATTTAAACCCCCAAAATCTAAAACATTTCAATAATCGGCTCAAATCACGGGGCTCCGAAATCATAGAAATCGTAGAAATAACACAGCGCGTCAAGTGCGTATGAAAACGAGTAAAAACTTAAAACCGAACTCCGTCAAGCATCACGCAAATCATCGGATTTGCACGCATATCCTCGGAGTTACGAATAGAGATACAAATCTCGAAATCCACTACTGAAATCCGATATACACTAGTCAAATACTATAATACGTGTATAGTACGCATCTTTGAAAAACTCAAAAATCTGAATGGAATACATGCAAAATCTTTCCTAAATCGCCGCGTGTATGCGTAACTCACGGCATAACTGACGGACGCTCATTTTAAAATAATAATATATGTCCACATATGTTTTCTTAAATACACGTTCCGTCGTTTTCAAAACATCTCAAAAGGTTTTCCTTTATAAACGTTCGTGTCGCTCACGGACACTTAAGAAAATAGCGAGACTATAGCTCCTCTTGAAAACCCTTTGGTAAACTTTTAATGCATGAAAAGTACTCAGGTACTGTCCTCAGATCAGTCATGTTTGGCTCTACACAATATAATGCCCAACATGAAAACAAAATGCTCAAAAGCAAAATCAGCCTCAAAAGGCGTATCCAATAGTCGCATGCGTCTGGTGCGCATGGAAATCACATCCAAATACAGGTGCTATAATACACACAAGCAAAACTAAGTGCAACGGGTGTGCACAAAACATCTGTCCAGTGCAACGGGTGTGCACGACAACAACATCAAGTGCATCTAAAGTGCACAAAAATCTCAATCCAGTGCATCTGGTGTGCACAGAATTCCATCTCATATCATGCGCCCAACATGCGCGAAAATCCAACCAAAGCGCGTCGGGTCCGTAAAAGCATATAGTGTAGTAACATGCACGAAGACGAACGACAAGTGCCAACGCGCACGAAAATACAAATCTGGTAAAACGAATGCTCACGGATATAAATCGGGTGCAACCTAGGTACGGGGTATAAATCCCGTGCGACAACGCATAAATACCCGTCCGGTGCAATAAATGCAGAATGCAATCTAGTGCATAAAATACAAATACAGTGTATCCAGTGCACGAAATACAAATACAGTGCATCTAGTGCACGAAATACCAATCAATAACTCAAATGCATAAATAGCAACACCGAGTACACCAAGGCGTATAAAAACATATCTTAAGTGCAATAACTATGCACAAAATGTAAATACTCGGTAGGTGTAACCATGGTGCACGAAATCAAAATCAGGAAAACTCGTCATCAAACTCAAATCCAAGCGATATAAGCGTGATACTCGGATCACAACGCAAATCGCAATAAAGGACATCGAGATACACCTCCTACAATGTCGAAAAAAAAATAAACCGGTGCGCTTAGAAACTAGCAGATCGAGAACATCCGCTTGCCTCCTGCTCACGGTCTGGCATCCTCGGTCTTTGGGTCCTTATCTTCTCTGTGGATTTACCAATCTCGCAATTCATCGGCTCATCGGCCCTATCAGGTGTGCTAACGGGGACGATTCCGTTCTGGCACTTCTCTGGTCATCTCTCGGTCAATCATCATGACCACTCGTAAAGCAGCATGTCACAGGCGTCGGCCTCTGGCTCTCTGAATATGCGTGACACATCTGATCCTGGGTGCAAGTCTCATTGCAGCAGTGTCCTGGAAGGAATCCTGCTCAAGGTATCTTCCGATCTCGCTTATGCCGAACTGTACGGAGGCTGGTACTCTTATATAATCTTTCTCGTTATCTGGACATCTGTGTGTGCCTCACACATTTCCTTGGAAACTGGCCGTATCTTAATGCCTCTATAAGCATATCAGGTCTCTGATCTCGACGGGGAGTAACAATAGCTCGTCAGCGCCTCGCACGAACCTCTGCTTCTATTCACCTGTATCATCGTCCACTATGATGTCATGCCATGCTATCTGCGCGCTACAACTGTTCTCGGCCACGGTCAATCCGAAGTCTCTTACATGGACTCGAAGTCACGAACTCGGTATCTTCATCACTCGGTAGAAGATATCAGTCCGAACACGTCCTCGGAAACTCGTCCCAACCATCAAAGAAATACTCAATGTTCGTCCGTCTTCGATCAACTCACAACGCATCTGGATGAGGTCTCTATCCGAACCTGGTCAACTATCTCGTCGACGATGCCGAACGCTGGCCTTCTGGGTATGCACAAAATGACCACTCCTGGTCCAGGTCTTCTCGTATAGTATTCCAGAAAGGTCCTGTCGAGGTCTCTCTCAAATCTCATTTCTGCCGAATCGCCCGGAAGTTATTATCTTTTCTATATCTGTTTCTTATTTCGGAACGGCTGCATACCCCTCGCGACTCCTTCTGGAAGGTATGTCCATATACTACGCCTATGCATGCGTATCATATCTCTGATATCAGCGGAGTGGAACGTCACCTCATCGAATCCTCGTGCGAACTCTTTACTTCACTCGGCTCTAATGTCGACTGATTCAGACTCGTCTTCTCATGGCTGCAAGGACTGCGCTCCAATGGCTCTGCTCGTATCCGGAGTCTCCCAAGCAATGCACCCTATCACAAGGTATCCGAATGATGTCGAACCATCCGATCGATATGCCAAAACCTCATAATCCCCCAAGAGATCAACATCCTGGGTACAGTTTAATAGTATCGAGTACATGCCACAGCATCAGTGATCCAGCCGTAGAAGGGCAAACCCAAGCCTCACTAATGGCGCCGTGGAACTGCCGTAAACCCTAAGGTTCAAAGGCTTTCACACGGTCATTATGTCGAGTTAGGGTTTCATTCTTCTAGAGGGTCCATAGAATTGCTTGCACGTCTTTCCGAATACTTTAAACTTGGAATATGGTTTCCTGACATTCGATTGTCTCTGTCGACTCTCAACGAATCTGCGTGAAGTCGTCTCTAGCTGGAATCAATCTATCTGATGACCTCGCATCGGGTAAGCGAACGAACCACATGTCCTAGTCCTTCACCCTTGGGTGGCTAGCGACCTTCCATCATATCTGCCTGGAAGCTCCGGCGATCTCAGCTCGTAAGCTCCGGAAGCGACATCCTATCAATCTCAGTAATAGCTGGGTCATCTGTCTGTACGGTAGGCGACATCGTAATCTCTGAGGTATGATGTACATCAACAGTCCTCTCTCAACTGGCAGCTCTAACGATGGCCCGATCATCCGGTGTAAAACCAAGAACTCGCCTCTACAAGAGGTCACAATCATCAATACTAACTCGAGACGTTCTCATGTCACCAGAAAACACAATGGTCAGCCCTCGTATCAACGAGCTCGCCCTGACCGTAACACTAGCAGCAGCTCAACTGCGCTCAAACAATGGTGACAGGAACCTCAATCGAGTATCAAAGAGAGCAGATCAACGGCATGAGAGGAAACGACAAATCCAGAATGGATACATGATCATAAGAAGGAACAGCATCAATGAAAGTATGATCATGGACTAATAGAATCGAGGATCTCCAAGGGATGTATAATCATGGATACGAAGAAAATCACTAGTCTCAAAAATATGTACATCCTAAGGTTTCTTAAGTGGAGTATCGTATCGTAAATATGCCGCGGAACATACGTACGGTACGTTACTCTACTCAAGCTACCTACTCCATCAATCAGGGTCAGCCTATGAAATGAAAGTTCGGGTCTAATACCCCCCCGTTCAAGTCTAAGTTCCGTAAGGTCAAGCCTATGTTCCGAAATACACTCCCGCCCTAGACTCCGCATAGTCAAACATAGACTCGAACAAAGGTTAAACCTAGCGCTCTGATACCAACTTTGTCATGACCCGGAATATTAGCTCGTGACCAGCACTTGAATCACGCCACGTCTAAAGGTTTAACGGAATTCAAGTAAACTGAAACCCAGAAATCTAAACCTTTTTAGAAGAATAAAGGAGGTGAGGTTTTGAAATAAAGGTATAATGAAAACAAGTTTTCTTAGTGCATAGAAAGAATTATGAATGATGCAAGTGAAATTTATCAGTTTGAAAACATGTTTCGTCTTTGAAAAATTTTGGCAGCACCTCCTTTGTATATTTTGATCCAAAACCACAATACATAGCAAGAATAATGGCATCCCCAAGCGGGAGCTAGCTCTTCGCCAAACGGCGGATCAAAACCACGCAATATAGTATAAATGAGTATACGACGCCCAACGGCAAAGTTCACCACAAAAAGATAAAGAAAAGAGCAAGATATAACCCCAAAGGGGAAAATAAATCCCATCGCTCAAATCTCGCAACTACAAGTCTCACTAAGTCTCAACACTTATACAAATACAACTTTTGGTTGATTGATGGAGTTAACTAGATACAACATGAAATATAATACAAGAGTGGGTACGATACAAATGTCCCACCTACCAATGCAAAACACCCAAATGAATCTGTGTGCCAGCGAATCCGCTACTGATCCAAGCGGTCAACCTGCAAGAACTGTGGCACAACGGGGGTGAGTTGCCAACTCGTGAATAGAAATATATCTACAAGTAGAAATCGAATAAACAACAACTCCTAGGTCAACTATATCATAAGGTAATACTATGATATCTAGGGTGACCGGGTCGTATATATGCCAATAAGGTTGTCACTATCTATACGCACGTGGATAACATCCAACAGTAATAATCAATGCATGCGGATATGTGGATCTCGTCCACCCATAAATCAATGTCTATAAGCATGTGTGTAATCTCCCATAGTAAAATCAGTGTATGTATGTATGTATGTATGTATGTGGATCCATTCTACGCGTCAACCACTGACGCAACAATATCATGCATGTAAATATCATAAAAGAGTGTGCATGAAAGTATGAGGATATATGTATATCAACAGTGTCCCTCCCGACACATCAAATCATGGAACCTGAGTGCCTAGTATCGACACTCGAAAACATCATGAAAACCGTGCCCAGCATCGGCACGTAAATCCTCATATATCTCAGGCGCCGCACTCCGTGGTCGGCCCTCATATCCATCTCGCTACTCCGGTCGGTATCCTCCGGATAACCGCCGAGTCTACATACTATCACCAGTAGGAAGTGCTCCCCTGCCGGGCTCACCGTCTAACATATACGAGTCTTCGTGCCCCGGGGTACCTCACCGGGTCCACCATATTCCCGCAATCGGTGCCTACCACTCCTCGAACGGGTTTCACATGCCACTCTCAGAACCGAGAGAACGCATGGTGGACGCACTGAAATATGATATCAAGAGAAACCGGGTTTTTAAAATAGTACATGCTTCCTTTTGAAATAGCCACGGTTCTCAAATCCAGAAATCTCATAAAAACAGCATATCTCAATGCGTAAAATAATAGAGCATGATGTATGCGACATGTAAAAAGAAATGCGAGCATATCCGTGTATCATGCAATATGGAATAGTGATACGACATATTAAGGGAAAACCGCTCTTTTAAAATGATTCCAGTTTTTAAAATATAACATGCGGTTCCCAATTTTACAACAAAACCGGTTATTTATGTAGGTACAATATGTATATGCACAAGTATGAAGGTATCAATGTATATGCCATGATGCAGCAACCCTACTGTATAGTGACATGGCAATTATCGATGATGAAGTGTGTGAGCCGGCAAATATGTGTACGTGTAACATACGCATCATCGATAATGGTGCAGGTGTACTATCACAGGTATATGCGATGCAATAATAATATCATGAATGCAGCAAGTAAATCATCAGCTAACAGCTATATGGTATACACAACTATCATATATCCCAGTCGGTGAATCTATCAATCATCATCTAGCGCAATAACATCGCGTACGGTATAATATCCATCGTACGACAACCTCTAGTCAAGGGTAAGGATCAATCATCAAGTCAACTCATCACGCACGGAATATCATCGTGCGGCGGCATTAAGCTAATAGGGATCCTATCATCCTATAAGACAAATGAGGGTACGGCCTAATATCACATACGGCCTATCATCCATGATTCACAACATTCCATATATATATAACCCTATATACCTATGTCCCGGGTCGCATCTGCAATAATCTCATATCAAGGGACCGGCAGGGTATAAGTCATCTCGATCGACTCGTATCCGTATACCATCATATCATATCATCATCTCATCATATCATCAAATTCATCTTGTATTCATCCATCGCATTTATATCTCATATCATGTCGAATTTACATAAACCTGCTATCTCTACTATGTATAGTATCTAATCTAACAAACACTTCCGAACCATACAATCAGATTTTTAAAGAAGTGAATCGTAGTTTTCGAAACAGGGGTTTCGGTGCTTTTAAGGAAAAGATATCATTTGAAAATCCGTAACATCCCTCAAGATATACATTTAAAAGATACATACGATTCCTTAGTTTAGAAAAAGGTATGGTTCGGAAGACGCATCTACATCGACTATCTAGTCCTACAGAACCCTAAACGGTAATATCGCTAAACATCATCCTATGGTAGTAGTAGCATATCACACTTAACTAACCTCTAGTTTCTAATGTGACTACATAGCTATCTATATTCTAACCCTAGTTTCCTAATCTAGGTTTCCTAACTATAATCTATAAATCGGTTTCCATCAGAAGTTTGCGGGGGTGCTATACGCCATCCACCCGACTTCCCCGGTAGATATAGATCTACTCACCTGGTCTTCGCTCGCCGAAATCGATGACGCCACGCTTTTTCGTCTCGGAATCCATGCGAGGGTACCTACAATAATAACCGATCGCAATACGTATTAAAATCGATGCAGAAAACCGATACAGCTCACAGTGTGCTCATAGGTTGGAACCTATGGCCCAAACATGCAAATCCAACAATTAACCACTGTTGTCAATGTACGAACACCCGACAACCAAATACAAATCCAAATATCAAGAAAGTGCATTTAAAAATACGGAAAACATCGCCTAAAACACACCAAAATGCTCCCAGATTTTCCCCAGATGACAATTAGCCAAAACTATATATAGGAGTGGTCTAATTTAGTGCTAAATGAGCCCTGGAACAAAAATGGACCGATTCCCCTCTACTCTGGCCGCAAATTGCGGCCAGAATGATTAAATCTACGGCCGTAGGTTTGAATTATGGGCTCGGGTCTTGGTGGTAGCTTCCTAGGTGCCTGCACGACTCACTGTCAGCTCAATTTTATTTTTGGTGCCCCCGGGTTGCTCCAGATTCCAGAACACCTTCACAGATCACACATTTATCCGATGTCGGGTTTCTAAATCTGTGTTTTGCGGTTACTAGGGTCTGTTCCAGGTCACTAAATAGCACCTAAGGCTTGTGGTCAGCCACTACACATCACCAAATTCAACAAACACTCAACCTCTTTCTAGGGTTTCCCAATATGTCACAAATCTCCACAATACGACATCTAAACATGATATCTCACAAAACTAATCTAAAGGGAAGAAATTATACCTCATCTAGTCCACTATAGGCAGCACTAACTTCCCAACGTCGTCAAAATCCCATTTTGCTCGGTCCATCGTGTAGAGGTTGAAGAGGGGGTTAATATTTGTGAAGGGCGTGTAGGGTTTTGGGGCATGGTTGGAGGTGGATCTATGGATTTTTTTGTGGAGGGTTTTTGGAGTTGAGGAGATGAAGGAAAGAAGAAGAAAAAGATGGAGCCAACAAAACGGCGGCAGCCCCCTTCCCTCTCTCTCATAATTCACACACTCTCTCTCTCTCCAAGCTTACCTAACCTAATCATTATGTCTCCTTGACTTTTCCCTTTTTGATTTTATCTTTTCTATCCATCAAAAACCATAATCTAAAGCCCAAATGAAATGAAACATGCAACAAAATGAACATGTCATGGTGCACTAACCATGGAAACTGTAAAAACGCGGATTTGGCTTAATCGCGATTAGCAGTGCACTAATCGGGTTTTTATCGAAACTGCGTATAATAAATTTTAAAATTGCCAAATCCTTTAATTATATTATTAAATGAATAAATCATTTTAATTTCTATTTATTTCATAATTATTGGTATATATTTATACCCTTTTTCGAAAACCCCAATTTCGCAAATCGGCAGTTTTCGGGAAAAATATTATTTTAATATTAAATTCCCAAAAATAATATTTTATATTTTCTGAAACGTTACACTCTTGGACGTGGTAAGGTGGAAATCAAAGCACAGTGGGAATCACACAAGACTCTATGATGATCTCGGGTCTACAGACTAACCTGTACTAGTGTCACCAGAGAACTACCATCTGACGTAAGGTATAATACCATCTGGGAGTTCTCGGCGAGTCCGTCCAGTGTACCCAGTCTCCACTGAGCACCCGTATATCATCTCTGATGTCAAACACCAATGGATATGGGATCATCCATCGCCCATCTATATAGATCGAGAAGCTATACGCTAGTCTACTCTGGTATATCGATGCCCCGTCTCGATACACCCACGACTAGGGACCTTGAAGGATGTACTTATGGACTACCATGTCCCCACTAGTATGATCCGCATCATAGTCCAGGTAGTCAAGTACACATCCTAAGCGCTTTACCAACATGTAACAGAGAGACAATCAGTGTACATGTTAAGGTAAAGAGTAACCAGATAGCATACTATCATGTCGAGCAAGAAAGTCCTCCCTATATATGTCCAAGCATCCACTACAATATACATCTCATGTATAGTAATGGCCTCTAGGGCATACATATAACTAACAATCATGATGTGCATCAACATAAACATATGCATACATGCATGCATACAACAAAGAAATGGGTTTAAAAGAAATGAGCTAAAAGTTAATTTTAAACCAACACTTGATTTAACAAACCGGTCATATCACATACGACCCAACCAATAGTAAAACGCCTGATTAATATACGGTATCATATGCACGTATTTAATCGGGTCCCCGTGCATATCGCATATGCACACCACATCATTTCGCCTGGGCTAGGAAACTCCTTTGTGGGACTCTAAGACTCGTCAATACGCCGGCAGTAGGTGATGATCATATCAAATACCCACAAGCCACAAGCGGTCAGCTAAACGTAACGGCCACCCGGGTATTGAGCGATCAGAAGAAAACCAGCGAAGCTGTCAAAACTCCTGTCGAGCCAACTGGCAACACTTACCATACAGTCCGGTCTCTTTATCAGATATGTTGCATATCGAGTCTAGAGATGGTATCGTCGACCCCAATAACTCAATAAGTCATGCTGGTGTATGGCTCATAACAGATCGAGAAACTACTGATAACACTTATCAGTAAATCTCAGTAGCCCTGGCTAGGGACTTCTTGTTATAGCCAATCGAGCATAGCACAACATCAACCCCCAATACCGGGGGAGACGAAACCCCTCCTATCGCTCATTGCCTCTATGTTCCTCGAGACTGTACCCAAAATCCACCTGTTTCCACGACTCAGTAGAGCCGTGGTAGGGTGGAGATCAAAGTACAGTGGAAGGACACACAAGACTCTATGACGATCTTGGGTCTACAGACTAACATGTACTAGTGTCACCTGAGAACTGCTATCCGACGATAGATATAATACCACATAGGAGTTCTCGGCGAGTCCGCTCAGTGTACTCAGTCTCCACTGAGCACCCGCATACAATCTTTGGTGTCATCACACCAGATGGATATAGGATCATCCATCGCCCATCATATGGGATAATAATGGTATATGCTAGTCTACTCTGGAATGTCGATGCCCCGTCTCGATACACCTACGACTAGGAATAGTTAAAGGACATGCTTATAAACTATAAGTGTCCCACTAGTATGATCTGCATCATAGTCCGAGTAATCAAGCAAATATCCTAAGAGCTTTATCAACATGTATCAAAAGAATAAGATGCATGATCAAATGAACATTTCAAGATAAAATAAACCAGATAGCATACTATCATATCGAGCAAGAAAGTCATATATACACATATATACATGTCCAAGCATCCACTATACATATAATGGCCTCTAGGGCATACATATATCCAACACATGTATGTGTATGTGTCAACCTTTACTTAAGGGTCTCGCGACTAAGAATTAAACTAAAAGCGCTTTCTTCCAATTACACTAAATCCAACTCATGGTTTTCCTAAAACCTTACTTGCTAAGTATATGTGTGTGTGTGTGTGTGTGTGTGTGTGTGTGTATCATAACCTACGAAATTGCGGGGGTGCTATACGCCATCCACCCGACTTCCCCCGTAAATATAGATCTACTCACCTGGACGCCTCGGCTAATCTGCTCCGATTTCAGCTTTGTCGTTTCCGCGCCACATCCGATACCTTTGCACCCGATCCTAGAATCGCACACAAGAAAACAAGAATAAATATAAAATTAGTCACGGACACAACCAATACAAATCAACCACGCGCACTAACTAAACGCGTACGCACTTGGTGCACGAAATGCACCGCGACAACGCCGAAAACTACAACTAGGGTCGCAATACGCGACAACTACCAAATCAACCAATCGCACCAATCGCGTGTTCAAAACACACTAAATATTATATGAAATAGGGTGCAAATCATCAAAACCTTAAAATTGATTAAAATCGATTTATTTCAAGAAACCTAGTAAGCATCAATTTCTATTTTTATTCAAAACTTGATGTTTTAGCAAAACTAGTGGCCACAATATTCACTAAATATCTTAATTAGGTCACATAAACATTAACTAGATTTTAATCTCACATAATTTCATTAATCCTAAAATCTAGTTTGCAACATAGCTTAATTTAAAACAAATTAAATGTAGCAATTAGCAATTTAGCAACTAAATTAGGTTTTTGCATGCCCATTAGATGTTAACTACACAATTAAACCACGAACAAATGATAAAAACCCTAACTCAATTTCAAACCCCTTTTTAATTCACAAACTAGCAATTAGAACCAATTTAACACTTAAATAACTTAGATTAAGGTAATTAACTGACAAAGTAACTATGGGTTTAAGATTATACCTCACAATTTTAGAGATCTCATTTGAAAGCTAGCCTCCCAAAAAGACAGCTTGCTCCAAGATCCAACTTCATTTAGGCCATGGAAAAATGGGTAAGAGTTTAATTAGGATTTAAATGGAAATTTGTGTGGATTTTATTAGATTTTGAGTGAGGCTTTGCATGAAATGAGATGGAGAAATGAAGGGGGGCTGCTGCCATCATGGCTCGGCCAAGGAGAGAGGAGAGGAGAGAGAGTGAGGTGGGGAAAAGGTCAAGTCAAGAAAAAAATACCCATACCTCACAACAATACACCATGCTTCATTTCTTTATAGTTTTCTTTTTCCTTTCATTATCTTTTCTTTTGTTGTGTGGAAATGAAGTGGTGAAGTGGGGGATTGGGCTGCCAAATGCTCGGCCATGAGGAGGAGGAGGTGTGTGTGGATTTGTGTGAAATTTTAAAAGTAAAGAAAACACCCCCATCAATTATACTTTATCTCACTTTTTCAATTATTTAATTTCCTAATTAATATTATGCTGAAAACTCTAGAAGCATGGAGATAATTGGAGAAAAGAGAATATGTTACAAGCTTGTTATTAAATTGTCATGGTTCATTAGTGTATGATTAACCCAAACCAATTTGTAATTGTCACAAATTAAATGTATTAGTGAAGCCTTAAAATAATAATTAAAATAATTAATTACGGAAAATATTTTAGTAACTAGCAATTTTATAAGTGACCCGTTAAATACTAAATACTAGCAATCACATAGTTAGAATAGGTATATTTAAGTTTATGTTGAAAAATGATTATTTCCTGGTTTTTACGGAAAACCCTAGTTATTTTACTGATAATCGGAAATTTCAGCTAAACGATTTTCAAAACGTTACAATCTTCCCCCCTTAAAGAAATTCGGTACCCGAATTTAAATTAAAACTCCCCCAAATACTAAAACATTTCCGCAAGACACTCAAATTGGCGGGGCTCCGAAGTCTTAAATACTTGAAACACATCTGAGCGCAATGTATGCGCATGAAAATGAGTATATAACTAAAAATCAAAACTCCGTCAAGTATCACGCAATCATCGGAGTCATGGTGAAAATACCAGTGTCAAAATCCAATACGAAAACCAATATGATATACATCATCAAAACATCTGCAAAGAAATGCATGCCAAACCTTTTTCAAGTCGCTGTGCGATGCGCGTATCACAGCATAAGTAGCGGACATTTATTGGAAGAAAAATAAATATATATATATATATACATATATCCTTTGTTTATCATACACGTCCCGCCGTTTTTTTTTTTTAAAAATAATTTAGAAGGGCTTCCTTTGTAAAATGTTTCGTGTCATCTTGGACACATAGGAAAATGTAGGGTTCCTAGGCACACTAATGAGGTCTCACAACAGATCAAACATGCCCAATTCAAAAATTTGCTATGTGCCAAGTAACCCTAAGCAAGATCGTAACTAGAGGTATAGGCGAAACAATATATGTTAACAACTTAACATAGAGTAAACGGAAAATACAACCTTTGTAGATCCGGTCCTCCACCTCCATAGCTCCGTGATGATGTCCCCTCGCTGCGATCATCGGATCCCGGGCTCTAGCGTCGGCTTCATCGGAGAAATGATCGGGCTAGGTCGTCGACTTCGATGCCGAAGATGATCTACGTCGAGGCAACTCAAGATCATGCTCCAACTTCACCAAGTCATGAAACTTGTGAAGAAAACACCCTATACTACTTGGCAAGTGGTAGAGGATGAAGAAATAGGAAGTGGGTTCACTTTAGAATTGGATTTCTCACTCTTTTTCTCATTTCACCATTGATGGTAGCAAGCTTTTCTTCATCTTGAAGAAGGAGAAGAAGAAGAAGAAAAGAATATGATAAGAATTATCCCAAAATAGAAAATAAGTTGATTCTTATCATATAGCAACCATGGTTAAGTGTAGATAATAAACTAGGGTTAGGTTTAATGGTTAGGTTAAGGCTAAGAGACAAAATGGTCAAAGCTTCAAAGCTTCATGAAGTTTCATGAAAGAACAAAGTTAGCCACCATTTTATTCTTGCCAAAATGAATTAAAGAAAATAAATAAATGAATAAGTAAATCAAAACTCTAACCATTAACATAACCATGGTTTAATCATACACACCCAAGTTTGCATGTATCATCAAATATGATACAAACAAGTGCACAAAAACATATCACATATACAATGTGCACATCAAGTGAGAAAATCCATTTAAAGTGAACAAATACTAGTTAATGTAAAGTAATATATCAAATATATAATTATACATTAAATCATTAAATCAACACTTGATTTAACGATCCGGTCATATCGCATATGACCGACTAATATCCAATGTATCGGCTTATCGAATCAATCCTCGATTCGATAACTAGGTTATAACGCGTACAACCAATCGATACGTTCATCGCGAGAATAGAATACGGTATCACATACACGCATTATTCTCGGTCCTGCACATATCTCATATGCGCTCCTATTTCGTTTCGCTTGAGCCAGGAAACCTCTGTGTAGGACTCTAAAGACTCGTCAATACGCCGGCAGCAGGTGATGATCATATCAAACACCCACAAGCCGCAAGCGGTCTGCTAGACATAACGGCCACCCGGGTATTGAGCGATCAGAAGATCAACGAGCAAGCCCGCTCACACTCCTGTGAATTCAACCAGTAACACTTACCGTACAGTCCGGTCTGTTCGTCTGATATGTCGCATATCTCGCCTAGGGGTGGTAAACGTCAGACCCCAATAGTTCGATAAGTCATGCCGACGTGAGGTCCATAACAATCGTGAAACCACTGATAACTCTTACCAGTATATCACTTCAACCCTGGCCAGGGATTTCCTGTTATGGCCAGTCGAGCATAGCGCAACATCAACCCCCAATACCGGGAGAGACGAATCCCCTCCTATCGCTCATTGCCTCCATGTGAATCGGGACTGTACCCAAAAACCACCTGTTTGTACGACTCAGTAGAGCCGTGGTAGGGTGGAAATCAAAGCATAGTGGGAGACACACAAGACTCTATGACGATCTCGGGTCAACAGACTAAGCTGCACCAGTGTCACCAGAGAACTGCCATCTGACGTGAGGTATAATACCATCTGGGAGTTCTCGGCAAGTCCGTTCAGTGTACCCAGTCTCCACTGAGCACCCGCATACCATCTCTGATGTCAAACACCAATGGATATAGGATCATCCATCGCCCATCACATGGGTCAAGAAGATATACGCTAGTCTACTCTGGAATATCGATGCCCCGTCTCGATATTCCCACGACTAGGAACATTGAAGGATGTACTCATGGACTACCCAGGCCCCACTAGTATGATCTACATCATAGTCCTGGAAGTCGAGTACACACCCTAAAGGCTTTATCAACATGTAATCAGAGAGACAGAAAGTATACATGTTAAGATAAAGAGCAACCAGATAGCGTACTATCATGTCGAGCAAGAAAGTCCTACCTATATATGTCCCAGCATCCACTACAATATACATCCAATGTACAGTAATGGCCTCTAGGGCATACATATAACTAACAATCTCCCACTTGCACTAGGGCCATCTGTAGCAGTAGTTGTAGTATCTAATACTCAACCATCCCCTAAAAGTCTCTTTTTGGGAAAAGGCCTTCGTGAATGGATCCGCCGTGTTGTCCTCTAAGTCTATTCTCCTAATCTCGATCACCCTGGAGATCAACTATCTCCATGATCAGGTGATGCTGCCTCAGAATATGTCTGGGTCACTGATAGGACCGGGGTTCCTGGGCCAAATCCATACTACCATTGTCACACGATGGTGGGAACCTAGTTCATCTTATGAACCAATATACACCCAAACTGCCTCTTTGGTAGTATCTTTAATAGCGATGTTACCAGCCTTTATCGTCTAGTTTGCCACGGTATCTAGCTTGGAACTCTTCCAACATACCGTCCCTTTACTGAGGGTAAATACAATGCCTGCGACTGACATTCAGTCGTCCTTATCACCCTAGAATCTTTCCAGTGATCCTCCCCAGGATCGATTGATACAATCTTACTACAGCTAGTGAGAATCCTAACATCCATTTAGATCTATCTCATAGATCCAAATCCCAGGGTTTAGGAGGTATCATTTTGATCCTATATGGAGAATCTATGTGATAAGAGGAGATCGACCGATCGTAGCATAGGAAACTCCTTTCCTATCAAGAGTATGTTGTCCACGTACAATACGAGGATCGTTACCATACTCCATACTACCCTTTTGTACATACAAGGTTCATCTACCATTTTGATGAAGTTAAACTCTTTGACTATCACATCAAAACATATGTTCCAACTCCGCGATGCCTGCTTTATTCTGTAAAGCAACTTGCACACGTTTCCGCTGCTCCCACTGTTTACGAAGCCCTCTGGCTGTGTTCTTATAAACATCCTTTTCTAAATCATTATTTAGAAAAGCAGTCATAGCACCCAACCACCAGATATCGTAGTCATGGTATGTAGCAATGGTAAGTAGGATCTGGATGGACTTAAGCATTGTCCCTGGAAATGGTTTCATCATTATCCACGCCTAGTCGATGACAAAAACCTTTAACAAGTCTAGCTTTGAAAGACTCAACTTTTCCATCTACACCAAGTAATCTTCTCAAGATATACTTGCTCCTGATGGGGATTTAACCCTTCAGATATAGCAACCAAAGTCCATACTTTATTGGTGTACATGGATTCCATCTCAGATCGCTACGCATCCAGCCATTCTTACAGAGTCCCTACTCTCGATGACCTGCTTGAATCTAGTTGGGTCATCATCTCATGATGCATTCCTCGCTTCCACTGTCATCGAGAAACCGAAGTATCTCTCAGGCGGGTGAGGAACCCTACCAGATCGGCGGAGAGGCTGAGGTTCGTCGGGAACTATTGAATCCTTTGGTTCTGTCAAATCATCAGCTGCAGTTTTGTATAGCTGGAACCTTTCCAATTCTACAGAACTGAACTTGCCTCGATCTTGTCCGGATTTTGCTTTAGACATAGGCCGGACAATCCTAAATCTTAACTTAATTAAGAGATAGGCTCTTCCCATACCATATCTTATATGGAGTGGTAGGCACTGATTTGATTCAAACTCAATTCAATAGGTATGCTGCTTCTTAAGTGCACAACCCCAAAAGGAAATAGGTAACTCAGTAGTACTCATCATAGAGCACACTATATCCAATATGGTGCGATTGCTCCACCCCGATACACCGTTGTGCTGTGGTGCATTCAGAGGAGTAATACTGAGAGAGAATCTCATTCTCCTTTAGAATAGTCCAGGAATTCCATGCACAAGTATTCTCCTCCCTGATCTCATCATAGGACATAATACTTATACCCGGTTTTTGGTTTTCTACTTCTAACTTATATTCTGTGAATATCTCAAAAGGTTCGGACCTATGTTTCAACAGGAACATATGGCTGAATCTTGAGAGACTATCAGAGAATGTAATGAAGTACAAAGAACCGGTCCTGGCATGTGTAGACATGAGACCTTACATACATCATCATGTATAGTCCTAAGAGTTCACTAACTCTTTCTCTGTTTCCAATAAACAGTGCTATGGTCATTTTATCTTTGTGACATGACTGGCAAGTTTTATAAGATGTAAATTCAAACTGATTTAAATATGCATCTAAAATGCAACTTCAGCCAGTCGGGTCGCATTGATATGACCTAGTCTACAATGCCTCAAGAAGGATTCGTTCATTTCTGAATTCTTCCTCTTGTGTGTGTTCTGTATACTAGGAACTGTAGTTTGATTTAGAACGTCAATGCTTTTAGATAACGTGCCTGAACCGATCAACTTTTGATATAGGAAATGTTCAAAACATTATCCAACAATACAAAATTTTATCATTTCTTTACTAATAAAGAGACTGATATGATTTTGTATATCAGGTTCGGTATCTAATAACATTCGTTCAGAATCAATGTTCTGTGATACAGGGTGACAGTGACCAACAGACTTGGCTGCAACACTTGCACCGTTTTCTGTCTCATGAAACTTATCACCCGTTCTCAGTTCTCTGCCTTTCTGTAGCCCTATGTAACAGATTACATATCTGGGATCCTATTCCGGTATCAGATACCCAGGACGCAGAGGATACTGAGAAACAGCTCTGTGTAACGAACACACCCGAAGGAGATGCATCATATGCACTTTCTTCGTTTGGGCGGCATGGGAATCTTGGTATTCCCCAATTTCCTGCTCTGTCTTATAACAATTATAAGTAGGAGCGGGACCAACGTTCCCCAGCTCAGTATAACAAGCAGGTTCGGTCAAATATCCGTATTATTATCTTGATTAAGGTGTGATATGGTCGCTACCTGGAGAGAGAGAGAAGAAAACACTCTGTGTGCGCTCTTGCAAGATTAGATTGGTTATATATTTTATCTAATCAGGATGGCTCCCACTGTTTTTATCAAATCTTCCTTCAAACCTTAAAAGGAAAGACTAGCCGGGATTAATTACACTCTACAAGTTCGCCAATCTTTCAGCCAGGCCAGTGTCGGTACTTTGAGGGAGGTTCCCCATGCTTTCGCACGGACCTAATTACAGTAAACCTCGTTTTCCCATAGGCATAACCCCGTTGACACCTTTCTAGACACCTACTTGATCGGCTAATTGTAAAGTGCAAAACTCTCCCAGGAGTTGTTGGAGATAGTGCCCTCAGAGTCAATTATTAGGTCACAGGTACGTGATTGTAATGATTGATGGAGGACCTATCCCGGTAGGACAGTCTTACTCGAGATGACAGTATGCTATCTGGTTTACCTTTATCATCGTGTACTGTTTTAAGTGACCTGACACGTCGCTATTACACGTTGATAGAGCCCCTAGGATTCTTGCTTGACCACCAGCAGTATGAGGGCGATCATATAAGTGGGAGCTGGGGGTCTATAAGCATATCCTTAAAAGGTCCCTAGTCGTGAGAGTTTCGAGACAGGGCATCGATTCTCCATAGTAGACTAGTGTATACAGTCGAGACCCCGACGAGGGGCGGTGGCCGGTCTCACAAGCCACTGGTGTCAGTTGGATCACCTAAGATGTATACAGGTGCTCATTGGGTTATGAGTACACCGGACAGGACTCGCCGGGAACATGCTAGTTGGTGATATACCAGACGTCAGATGGCAGTTCCCTGGTGACATGTGTGCAGGTTAGTTCATCGACCTGGGGATCGTCATTTGTCTCGTGTGAGTTCCCACTGTACTTTGATTACTACCCTACCACGGCTCAAAGGAGTCGTGCAAACAGGTTTTAGTTGGGTACAGTCCCGAGCCACATGGAGGCAGTGAGCGTATCTTCAGGGGTTCGTCTCTCCCGGTATTGAGGGTGAGGTCGTGCTGTGTCTAGGAGAGCCATTACACGAAGCCCTCGGCCGAGGCAAGGAGATTTACTGGTAGGTATTCCAGTAGTATCTCAGGGTGTTCTGGGCTACACTCCGACACGACTTGTACCACTTTTGGGGGTCTGACTTTTACCAACCCCCTAGGCCCGCCATGCGATGCTCATAGACGAACGGACCGGACTGTACGGATATTGTCACTGACAGGCTCAGTAGGGTGTCAGGCTGAGTTCGCTCACAGACGTCCCTTTTGGTCAATACCTGGTGGCCCGTTATGTATTGGCTTATACCTCTAACGTGCTAGTGGTTAAATCCACAACCAAGGTGTTGATGAGTCTTTAGAGTCCCCCACATTTCAGTTACTCAGCTTTCGGGCGAAAGGTTGTAGAGGCCGTATGGACATATGGCAAGGTCCGATCAGATACGTGCGGTATTGCACGGATCAGGATCGGACAGTCTGTACTATAGGCCGTATGGTTATATGGCAGGGTTTGATCAGATACGTGCGGTATTGCACGGATCAGGATCGAACGGATATTACTAGCCGGCTTTGGTTTAAGCCGGATCCTAGTATAGTACAGTGTAGATTTTGTCTCATTGCATTTGTATTTCGGTCGGAATACAAATGCGGGTGTGTATGCACAGTATCGGGGTTTTCCTGTAATTTATTACGGGACCAGTTTTTGGAGTTGCCAGTTTGTTTTCTGTTTCGGCCAATTTTCCTTTGATCGTTCATTGGCCGATGTTTGGTGGAGGAGGGTTTATTTGCATTGTTCAAAATAGGCTTTTGTGGAGGGGGTCTTTGCTTATTGTAGCATCATGATGGTTTTCATGATGTGCACCATCATTGACTTTTTCTTTCTCATCATGGTTGGACATTGTAAGGTGATGATGGTGGTGTTGAGTGTGGTTTTGATATTGTGATGATGTTCTTTAATGATGGCTTTTGCATCATAGCCATTCCTCTTTCTCTCTCTTGTATGATAGAGTTTTTCCCACTCATTTTTTTGGCTTGAATCTCATTCTCTCCTCTCTCCAAAGGGGGTGGCCGGCCATGTTATTCATGGGCTGTCCAAAAATTGTAGTGGGGTTTTTGTTGTTCATTTGATGCACAAAATATCCCCAAGCTCCTCCACATTTGTTCTTGTTTCATCCCTCCACCAATGGCAAGCTCCACTACCCCAAACGAGACACAAGTATCCACACTATATTCTACAGCGAACCTTGGGCACGTCGAGTAGCCGGCTTCGTGCCCGAGTTGCCTCGGCATTGAGGTGGGAGCCCGTAAAAGAAGTAGGCAATGTGGTGCACTTCCGGCGACGAGGAGGAGACGGGACATTCCGCAGGAGATCGGGACGATGACGAGAAGACCGGAGGACTTGGATCGTCGGTATATCTCTATTCCCTTTCTTGTAGATAGCTAGGACTAGTTAGTGGTTCGATCCGGGTTTTAGTGCGCGGCGGTTTGCCAGTTCAAGAAAATTTAAAGTTTATCCCCGCTTCCGCATTTGGCCGTCGGATTGACGGCCGGGACGCCGCCGTGCACTTACAGTGGTATCAGAGCCTCGCCATTAACTTAGTCTAGCTTGGTTTAATGTGTTTGCAATTCGGATCGATCAAAAATCCCAAAACCCGCATTTCCTTCAGCATCAGTTTCTGTTGAAAAATTTTGGTCTCGAAAAATTTTTCAGGTTGTAAAACATTGATGTACTGGAGGTAACAAGCCCACTGTAGAAATTCGACGCAGTAATTCGACGACCAGAGCGCGGAACCGCGGCAATTACCCCCTTGGGCCGCGGTTCCGCCGCGCAATGGTGTCCTTACTGTATCGAACTTCTTCAGTTGCTTTGTGGGCTTAAAATAGGGGTTTTGGAATTTTAAAATTGGGCCAATTATTTCTGTGAGTGCTACAGTATTCCTTTGGGGCCCACTTGTTATAATTTGATCGATCGGATATTTTTAAACACATTATTTCACAGTATTTACATTATATCTGCGACCGTGAATGTCACTTGATCGGTAAATCCGGTCTAACTGCTATAGCCCGGTTAGACGGATTTGCGAACGTGACTTTCACGTTGATGTTCTGTTTTTGCTGTGATGTTGCGGATCGGTCGTGGGGGATAGCCTGGATGCAATGCTAGTACAGTTGTGGTTGTATTATGTACATTTGATATTGCGGGGCGAGCGTCCGACATGTGGACTGCCGTCACTGCCTGTTTGTATTATTATTTTGGGGCACGACCTGGTTGCGGTCGATATACCCGTTGTATGTATATTTTACTTTCTGTACTAGGCTTGCCCCGCGGAGGGGTGCACGAGTAGCCGGGTTCTAGAGGGCAACAAGCCCGCATCTCATGGCATTGGGACGGAGGGGGCTTCACTCTAGGATTGGCGGGCTATTCGCCGCACTCGTAGGGGGTACAGGTTGACCCAGGAGGGGTGCCCAAGTTACCGGATTCCGTGAAGTGCCGGGTGGTCCATTCACGGTGCTGAAGGGGGCTGCCTCGCTTCAGGTTTTGGCGGGTGACTTGCCACGCCCGTAGGGGTCTAGGTTTTCATTGCACAGGCTATCCACACGACCAGGGGAACGTCGGGTTTCAGCGGCTCTGTGAAACCCGGGGATCCCAGATATCTGTATTGTTTCTGTGATGCTGTACATATCTGTGATGTTGCATTTTATTCACGCCTTGAGCGAAATATAATATATTGGTATATATATTAGTAGATGTTGTATATGTTTTGCATCCGCGCTAGTCCAGTCCCCGCTCTGTCGTTAGTTAGCTAACCTAACGGGTAATGACGGGACCCAGTGGCGAATGCGGATGGCATATACGTACATCAGTATATTTTCGTTCTTTTTGGTGTGATCAATTGATGGGACTGCATTGATTCGGATCAATGCAAGTTAAAACAAACCTAATCTGATGTTGTAGGAACATTTTTCAAAAAGCTGTTATTGCAAGGACGTTCACTTTTGTTTTGCATCGCGGTATTCATTTGGAATATCCTGCTCCTCAGTCGACGAGGCAAGGGCCGAGATCCCTTCACCGGGAGTGACCCCTTGGACAAAAGTTTGCGTCAGGGCAATGACTTCACTATAGCCGATTACTTTTGCTTTTCACCGTGGTATTCATTTGGAATATCCTGCACCCCATTCTACGGGGAAAGAGCCGAGATCCCTTCACCGGGAGTGACCTCTTTAGCAACGGTTTTCGTCACTATATTTTCAAAAAGCTATCAGTTCCTTCAACGATATCAAGTTCTTTACGTTAAAGGTTTTCGCCAGAAACCATTCGTAGCCCTCCGTCGTTTCATATGGGTGGTCAATAGTATTCAAGCTGTGTATGTTGGCCAAAGTCAAGGCACAGTGATTGGTAGCTATTGGGTATTCATATGCAGCATAGATAGATGCGTTGGTTTGGGACAGTCGTACTGCCATTTTGGCCAAAGTCAAGGGTAGGTACGGGTGGATTCAAATTAACCTGGAGAATGACGGGTAGAACTTGACATGTGACTTATGATATGTTGGCCAAAGTCAAGGTCATAAGAGCATGGGGCAGAAATCACATCGGGAGTTTCAAAAGAACTGAAACTTGCCAGATATGCGCATACCTTCTGGAGTGTGACACCGTGAGCGGATTCCGTCACGTTGTCATGCGATGAGAGTTGGATCCCGATTCCCACTGATGAGTTAGTTTACTCCTCGGGTGACCCCGACTAATTCTTCTTTCAGGTTTGGAGGAGAATTTGAGGTACAGTGGGAGGATTCCAGATTAGATAAATTGGTAACCATTCTGATCTAGGTTAGAGTGCACGCTGAGTGTTTCTTTTCTCTCTCTCTTTGGCAGCGACCATTGACCCGACCCTAAGACTATGACTCAGTGACCAAGTTGACCGAACCTTCTTAAACACTGGCTTTTGGATTGTCAGAGTTGCGAACCTCATTGCCACTCCTACTTTTACCCTTTTCCCCAGGACACCCCGTTTTACTACGAACGTCCACTTCCATTGGACAAAACCATCGTATGGTTAGATACGAACTCGAAGGAATTTATTCGAGGATGGTTTCAGGTTCTGGAGAAAACGGATAGGATTATTCAGTTGTCTTTTCCTTTTTTCCTTCTCTCAGGTTGCGAGTACTCCTTGGTTTAGGAGATAGTACACCTATTACGCAAATTAGATAGTCTTCTTTCAAACCTTAGGCTGGTGCCGACCGGTAGGGAATGAAGAAAACCAATTAGCCTAACGATGGTGTACAGAAAGTATTAAGTTAAGACAAAGCAAGGGATTAGTAAGAGGGCAAAGTAAATTGCAACAGATATTCACGACCAAACCAAATATTTCGTTACCACTCCCACATCACCTTTGTATTTCTCCAGGACACTCCGTATCACTACGAAGATCCACAGTTTATTTGGATACTCCATCGTATGGTTATATACGAACTCGAATGGAACTTGTTCCAGTTCGGGGATGGATTCTGGTCCAGGAGAAATAGGAATAAGGTTTATTCGGTTGTCTTTTATCTTCACCCTCTCTCATTGCGAGTGTTCCTAGGATTGGGACAGTACACCCATTATGCTTATTGGATAGTCTTCTTCCAAACCATAGGCTGGTGCCGAACGGTAGGGAAGGAAGAAAACCATTTGGCCTAAAGGGGTGTGCAGAAGGTAAAGACTAAAGACATATGAAGGGATTTGGAGAGGTGGCAAAGAATTATACGGTTACAGTCGTGAATCTGGAAGAGGCATTACTAGGAATACCAGAATACCCCATCGAAACATTTCAATGTTTCAGTCTCACTGTGTACTGTTAAAGGAAAACTGATTTCCCGAATAGATACTTACTCCAGGGTATGTATTTACCAGGTACGATTCTCACATCTGTATGGTTTTACAGATGATGAGTGGGAGTAAGTTATTGGGAATTGGGTGATCATCCTCATTATATCGGGATTCGTTGTAATCAGTGATATTTGAGGAAATCACCTGGACTGTTTGCCGGTCGGCAAATATTTGGTTTTGAATATCCGCTGTTATGCACCAATTTCAAATCGATATATCTGTACGTCTATTTTCATAGAGTGAGATATACCTTTTTGAAATTATGTCTGTGACATTTACCTACATCAGTGGATGGTTAGGTAAGGAGCATTAAACAGCGGTGTAATTCTTCTTAACCATAAGTACAGTTTTCAACCTACGACACACAGTGAATGAGTTATCAAACTCAAGGGACTTATACAGAGTATTGTATGTTGTCCAGGGTCCATCAGGACAAAGGGGTTGGTCCTCGTACTATATTCGGTTTACTTATGACTTCTCTAGTTTTTAGACAAGTGTTTCGTGGAAACACAGGGTCCGAATTTGGAGAAGTTATAGGTATTTGAATAGAGTAGAGAACCAGGTGTAGCAAGTATCGGGATTCTTCAAAGTGATCGAAGATGTAGACACTTGTGCATGGTATTCAGTTGACAGTAATGATTAAGAGATCTTGCTTCTCTTTCAGGTTACTCATAATTGGAAGCATTCCTAAGTTGAGTAACGCTGATCCGCCTCCTTCCATTTAGTTGACATGCACAGGAGACAGTTGCATGATTTGAATCTGGTTCAATTAAATCAGTGCCTCTGGTCCTATATGGGATATAGAACAGTTCATATCTTAACGATGTTAAGGTACGGGGAGTTGTCCGGCTTATGCTTAAAACCAGACACTGGACAACTCAAGGCACGTTTCTGTAATGGCTGTTTGTGGGTTGACCCAGGCTATGACGCGGGTTGACTTTCTACCATCTGGATGAACAATAGCAATATTGTTCTAGACTCGCCACAGTTTTAATAAAAATGGATTTTTTCAGAAAACAGTAGTGGGAGTATGGTAGAACTGGAAGTGATTCCAGAACCACAAACGATTACTGAAGATTTGATAAGGAACCTAAAGATTCAATCTGGATTGACATTCCATTGGCCACTCCGCAGATAAGGTGGGTAACTTCAAGCACCCGAGAGGTACTACGGTAGCCTCAAGGACGGTGACAGGGAAGTTCTTGTTTACCCACAATTACCATTGCTGTTGTTCCAGGCTGCGAGACCCGGTGGGAGGATGAGTATAGCGTCGTTCTAAACTAGTTTTAGAAGTGTACGTCTATATGACTCTGCCAGAGGGTTGTCGTAGTCAGTGGGAGCAATGGAAGCATTGGTGGACAGGTAGCTTATGTCTATTTATAGACTAAAGCAGATGTAGCGGAGATAGATCATCTATTTCTGATGTGACAGTCATAGGTTTGACTTCACCAGAATAGGGGATGGATCTGTTGAGAAGGTAGTAGGGTGTGATATCCTAGTATTTGGATGACATACACAGAGTAGGAAAAGAAATTCCTATACTACAATCGGTTATACTTTGGTCGTCACACTGTGGTTTCTCCACAAAGGAAATGGATTTTGTATCAGACATACTGGTTACTAGATCTATGGTTTTAGATCTAGATTTGGGTGGTCTCCCAATCTGGGTACTTAGACAGCATTCTAAGGGTATTTAGAATGGACGACTCCATGCACGGTAGTGTACCTGCAGAAGATGGAGTCACCCTCTCTAAAGGTGTCTTATAGACTAAAGGGGAGAGGGATGTGCATGATTGGCAGATCACTTGCTCAGGCAATTGAGTCAATCATGAGATGTCAAGTACCACACCAGATGTTGTTCTTGCACTAGATGCAATAAGTTGACATTGATCCAATCCTGGAGAAACGGTCGGAAGCAGTTTTAGAACATAAGTGGATGTTCTAGGGATATGATAACGACAGCCTTATTCGGGAGACAGTTATCATTCCAGGCTTCCAAGGTGACCTGGACGACAAGGATGTTGTCAGAGTTATAGTTTTCCCTTATGACGAGGGGCAGTATTTTGGACAGGTGATCCAAGGCAATACTGAGGGAGGCATGGCGCAGGACACTGATTAAGTTCAGTAGTCGATACAGTCTAAGAAGTTTGGATTTGGAGTTCATTTATGAGCTATGTCCCATCAGACATCCAGACACATTCTAAGACAGGTATTGCTCATTTCGGGAGATGGCTTTCTCCGCGAACTTGAGATTTAGAGAGACATAGAAAGAGACAACAAAGCGGATCCACTCACTGAGGCTATTCCTCGAACGCAATAGTCTCGCAAACGAGCTTTGTGAGACTGACTAGTAGAGGAGTTGGGTGTTCGGTATCACACGGACTGTGAGTATGCGACATCGCAATAATTAGCCTTGAGTGCAAGTGGGAGATTGTTGGAGATGTGCCCTCAGAGTCAATTATTAGGTCACAGGTACGTGATTGTAATGATTGATGGAGGACCTATCCCGGTAGGACAGTCTTACTCGAGATGATAGTATGCTATCTGGTTTACCTTTATCATCGTGTACTGTTTTAAGTGACCTGACACGTCGCTATTACACGTTGATAGAGCCCCTAGGATTCTTGCTTGACCACCAGCAGTATGAGGGCGATCATATAAGTGGGAGCTGGGGGTCTATAAGCATATCCTTAAAAGGTCCCTAGTCGTGAGAGTTTCGAGATAGGGCATCGATTCTCCATAGTAGACTAGTGTATACAGTCGAGACCCCGACGAGGGGCGGTGGCCGGTCTCACAAGCCACTGGTGTCAGTTGGATCACCTAAGATGTATACAGGTGCTCATTGGGTTATGAGTACACCGGACAGGACTCGCCGGGAACATGCTAGTTGGTGATATACCAGACGTCAGATGGCAGTTCCCTGGTGACATGTGTGCAGGTTAGTTCATCGACCTGGGGATCGTCATTTGTCTCGTGTGAGTTCCTACTGTACTTTGATTACTACCCTACCACGGCTCAAAGGAGTCGTGCAAACAGGTTTTAGTTGGGTACAGTCCCGAGCCACATGGAGGCAGTGAGCGTATCTTCAGGGGTTCGTCTCTCCCGGTATTGGGGGTGAGGTCGTGCTGTGTCTAGGAGAGCCATTACACGAAGCCCTCGGCCGAGGCAAGGAGATTTACTGGTAGGTATTCCAGTAGTATCTCAGGGTGTTCTGGGCTACACTCCGACACGACTTGTACCGCTTTTGGGGGTCTGACTTTTACCAACCCCCTAGGCCCGCCATGCGATGCTCATAGACGAACGGACCGGACTGTACGGATATTGTCACTGACAGGCTCAGTAGGGTGTCAGGCTGAGTTCGCTCACAGACGTCCCTTTTGGTCAATACCTGGTGGCCCGTTATGTATTGGCTTATACCTCTAACGTGCTAGTGGTTAAATCTACAACCAAGGTGTTGATGAGTCTTTAGAGTCCCCCACATTTCAGTTACTCAGCTTTCGGGCGAAAGGTTGTAGAGGCCGTATGGACATATGGCAAGGTCCGATCAGATACGTGCGGTATTGCACGGATCAGGATCGGACAGTCTGTACTATAGGCCGTATGGTTATATGGCAGGGTTTGATCAGATACGTGCGGTATTGCACGGATCAGGATCGAACGGATATTACTAGCCGGCTTTGGTTTAAGCCGGATCCTAGTATAGTACAATGTAGATTTTGTCTCATTGCATTTGTATTTCGGTCGGAATACAAATGCGGGTGTGTATGCACAGTATCGGGGTTTTCCTGTAATTTATTACGGGACCAGTTTTTGGAGTTGCCAGTTTGTTTTCTGTTTCGGCCAATTTTCCTTTGATCGTTCATTGGCCGATGTTTGGTGGAGGAGGGTTTATTTGCATTGTTGCAAATAGGCTTTTGTGGAGGGGGTCTTTGCTTATTGTAGCATCATGATGGTTTTCATGATGTGCACCATCATTGACTTTTTCTTTCTCATCATGGTTGGACATTGTAAGGTGATGATGGTGGTGTTGAGTGTGGTTTTGATATTGTGATGATGTTCTTTAATGATGGCTTTTGCATCATAGCCATTCCTCTTTCTCTCTCTTGTATGATAGAGTTTTTCCCACTCATTTTTTTGGCTTGAATCTCATTCTCTCCTCTCTCCAAAGGGGGTGGCCGGCCATGTTATTCATGGGCTGTCCAAAAATTGTAGTGGGGTTTTAGTTGTTCATTTGATGCACAAAATATCCCCAAGCTCCTCCACATTTGTTCTTGTTTCATCCCTCCACCAATGGCAAGCTCCACTACCCCAAACGAGACACAAGTATCCACACTATATTCTACAGCGAACCTTGGGCACGTCGAGTAGCCGGCTTCGTGCCCGAGTTGCCTCGGCATTGAGGTGGGAGCCCGTAAAAGAAGTAGGCGATGTGGTGCACTTCCGGCGACGAGGAGGAGACGGGACATTCCGCAGGAGATCGGGACGATGACGAGAAGACCGGAGGACTTGGATCGTCGGTATATCTCTATTCCCTTTCTTGTAGATAGCTAGGACTAGTTAGTGGTTCGATCCGGGTTTTAGTGCGCGGCGGTTTGCCAGTTCAAGAAAATTTAAAGTTTATCCCCGCTTCCACATTTGGCCGTCGGATTGACGGCCGGGGCGCCTCCGTGCACTTACAGGAGTAACAATTACTCGCAGTGGGAATCGGGATCCAACTATCATATAGAAGGTATGCAATCTCATTGCAAATTTCAACACTTGAAACTCCCGATAAAGGTTTTTACCCCTAGCACTTATGACCTTAACTATGGTCAACAAATCATAAGCACTAGTCAAGTTCTACCCGTCGTTTCGTAATTAATTAGTCCCACCCACATGACCCTTGGCTAAGGTCAACAAAGCCACATGACTGTCCTAACTAATCGCATCATATGCGGTATAGGAAGACATCACTTAGCTACCGCACACTACGCCTCGGCTATGGTCGACAAACGTAGCACGAATACTAAGTACTCTACTTTCTAAAATGACGGAGGGTTGCGGATGGTTTTTAGGAAAACCTTTAACGCTTTGAACCTGATCTCGTTGCGGAATCAAATGGTTTTTAAATGGAGTGTTTTTGAAGCTCTTCTAGTTTTGCTAAAGGGGTCACTCCCGGTGAAGGGATCGTCGGCCCTTTCCTCGTCGAATGAGGTGCGGGATATATCATATATATCACTGTGCAAAGCAGAAACTATAGATGCAATCAAAAGACAAACCGAGGGTTGTAGTATCTGCCAATTATTGCTAAAGGAGTCACTCCCGGTGAAGGGATCTCGGTCCTTTCCTCATCGAATAAGGTGCAGGATGTTCTATAATGAACACCGTGATGCAAAGCAAGAACTGTAGCTACCTGTTTTTATTTTGAAATTCGATTCCACAACATCAATTAGGTTTATTTTCTTTCATTAATCTCATTAATGAATATCCCATCATTTAAGTCCACCTAAACAACACAGATAAATATAACGTACGCTTATGCCATCCGCATTCGCCTCGATGTCCCGTCTGCACCGTTAGGTTAGGTAACTAACGCCAGAACGAGGCAGGGCTAGCGCGGGTGTAAAACATAAGCAACGTCTATATAATATATCATATATACTATATGTAATATCTATCTGAACATATCACATGATCACATCACAGATAACACAGCAGAAAGTATCATATGAAATATTGGATATACTAGAACGTCCGTGTTTTCAATACGAGCCAGTATAAAACATGGATTCCACGGTCGTGATGAATAGCCAATCCCACACCTCTAGACCCCTACGAGAGCGGCAAGCAACCCTACCAATTCTAGGGTTAGGAGACCCGGACTCGACTCCTCGAGATGGTCTCCCACTGGACCCCAGAACCCGGTTACTTGTGCTCCCCTTCTTAGGTCTATCCTAATGCGGAAAAGTAAATAATATACAAATGGTGACATCATCCGCAACCTGGAAGTGCCCCAATAAAAGAATATTACATATAAGTTTTTACATGAATGAAAATGAAAAACACTCGACTCACATAAAAAAAACCCGGTTATTCAAACACGACGATCCAATATAACATACCCAGCAACACATAACATCACATGTCATCAACGTAAGTAAATATGCGCATCCCAATTGTTGTTGACATATAGCAACGAAACCGGCGATATCACATATTACACTTACGGTCACAGAAAAGAAAGTGTAAAACTACAACAGTTGGAATCCGCAGCCTCTTTAGACATCACATGCCTAACCAAATGAATTCCTTAGACATCGCATGCCTAACAGTTATAAACCCCGCATTTTAGTCTCATTATCGAAAACTCTTTTCAATATCAAGTCGGGCAATTCAACAGGATTCCCGACATTCTGATCGAATGCTCGTCGCAAACTTTAGTAGGCGGCCGCACCCCCGACGCCGTCGACAAAGTGCACCGAGGCGGAATACCGCTGCAGCGAGCACCCGAACGGATGCTTTCGGCGACGGGGTTCTCCTACAGTCACTTGGTCGGGGCTATGGAGTGAGGTTGTCTATTAAGTTTACCCGGCGAGTATCTGCGTACGCTACATGATTGCGACGGACTTTTGACCACATCAAAATTCCGTGGCAACCGATCAAGTGAGACTAAACTGCTATGTTTATAACATTCATTCAGTTATCTCATAACTACTTATGAATTCCAAATGTTGTATCACATTCCGGATAAATAAAAAATGTTAAACTTTCCGATCGAACAATCGAACACCCAAGTTTTCCCGAAACAGCTCAACACATGAAATAAGTTTAAAAACATTCACTTCGTGCCTCAGTACCAACGGTCCAGCCGTAGAAGGGTCAAGCCAACGCCTCACATGTGGCACGCCGTACTGCCCCAAACCCTAAGGTTCAAAGGGCAGTTCAAGACGGTCACATAATCGAGTTAAGGTTTGTTGTCTTCTAAAGGGACCACCGCGTTACTTGCACTACTTAGAACGTCATTAAACTACGGAAAAGTCCAACAATTGAAAATTTCCCGGCAGGGGAAAAAATGGGTATTTATATCCGACCGAAATTTTTAACATATTCTAAAATTACCCGGAAAAACACATAGACAAAGTTTGATAATCCGATCGAATCTACGAACTCCCAATACAACCCAGAAAACTCAACTCTTGAGTAAGATTTAAAAATTCCCAGAAAATACAGCACCAAAATATAGGAATTACTGCGCAAAAATAAATGGAAGAAGAGACAAAGTGGCCGCGGAACCGCCGCATTAGCCATGCTAATGCCGCGGTTCCGCCGCACTTTGATCGAATAAGAGGCACGTGCTTCACAGTAATTCTTAGAAACTCCTGCTTATTTTTCTGCATATTTTTAATTCTCAAAATTCCCCGATTTCAAAAAATGTACAGAAAGCAATTTGAGATTAGGGTTTCGGTTCGATCGGACTTCTAACTCCGTTTACGCATCGCCTAAGGCTCTAGCTAGGCTCTGATACCACTGTAGGGTTCCTAGGCACACTAATTAGGTCTCACAACAGATCAAACATGCCCAATTCAAAATTTTCCTATGTGCCAAGTAACCCTAAGCAAGATCGTAACTAGAGGTATAGGCGAAACAATATATGTTAACAACTTAACATAGAGTAAACGGAAAATACAACCTTTGTAGATCCGGTCCTCCACCTCCATAGCTCCGTGATGATGTCCCCTCGCTGCGATCATCGGATCCCGGGCTCTAGCGTCGGCTTCATCGGAGAAATGATCGGGCTAGGTCGTCGATTTCGATGCCGAAGATGATCTACGTCGAGGCAACTCAAGATCAAGCTCCAACTTCACCAAGTCATGAAACTTGTGAAGAAAACACCCTATACTACTTGGCAAGTGGTAGAGGATGAAGAAATAGAAAGTGGGTTCATTTTAGAATTGGATTTCTCACTCTTTTTCTCATTTCACCATTGATGGTAGCAAGCTTTTCTTCATCTTGAAGAAGGAGAAGAAGAAGAAAAGAATATGATAAGAATTATCCCAAAATAGAAAATAAGTTGATTCTTATCATATAGCAACCATGGTTAAGTGTAGAGAATAAACTAGGGTTAGGTTTAATGGTTAGGTTAAGGCTAAGAGACAAAATGGTCAAAGCTTCAAAGTTTCATGAAGTTTCATGAAAGAAACAAAGTTAGCCACCATTTTATTCTTGCCAAAATGAATTAAAGAAAATAAATAAATGAATAAGTAAATCAAAACTCTAACCATTAACATAACCATGGTTTAATCATACACACCCAAATTTGCATGTAACATCAAACATGATACAAACAAGTATACAAAAATATATCACATATACAATGTGCACATCAAGTGAGAAAATCCATTTAAAGTGAACAAATACTAGTTAATGTAAAGTAATATATCAAATATATAATTATACATTAAATCATTAAATCAACACTTGATTTAACGATCCGGTCATATCGCATATGACCGACTAATATCCAATGTATCGGCTTATCGAATCAATCCTCGATTCGATAACTAGGTTATATCGCATACAACCAATCGATACATTCATCGCGAGAATAGAATACGGTATCACATACACGCATTATTCTCGGTCCCGCACATATCTCATATGCGCTCTTATTTCGTTTCGCTTGAGCCAGGAAACCTCTGTGTAGGACTCTAAAGACTCGTCAATACGCCGGCAGCAGGTGATGATCATATCAAACACCCACAAACCGCAAGCGGTCTGCTAAACATAACGGCCACCCGGGTATTGATCGATCAGAAGATTGACGAGCAAGCCCGCTCACACTCCTGTGAATCCAACCAGTAACACTTACCGTACAGTCCGGTCTGTTCGTCTAATATGTCGCATATCTCGCCTAGGGGTGGTAAACGTCAGACCCCAATAGTTCGATAAGTCATGCCGACGTGAGGTCCATAACAATCATGAAACCACTGATAACTCTTACCAGTATATCACTGCAACCCTGGCCAGGGATTTCCTGTTATGGCCATTCGAGCATAGCGCAACATCAACCCCCAATACCAGGAGAGACGAATCCCCTCCTATCGCTCATTGCCTCCATGTGAATCGGGACTGTACCCAAAAACCATCTGTTTGCACGACTCGGTAGAGCCGTGGTAGGGTGGAAATCAAAGCACAGTGGGAGACACACAAGACTCTATGACGATCTCGTGTCAACAGACTAAGCTGCACTAGTGTCACCAGAGAACTGCCATCTGACGTGAGATATAATACCATCTGGGAGTTCTCGGCGAGTCCGTTCAGTGTACCCAGTCTCCACTTAGCACCCGCATACCATCTCTGATGTCAAACACCAATGGATATGGGATCATCCATCACCCATCACATGGGTCGAGAAGATATACGCTAGTCTACTCTGGAATATCGATGCCCCGTCTCGATATTCCCACGACTAGGAACATTGAATGATGTACTCATGGACTACCCAGGCCCCACTAGTATGATCTACATCATAGTCCTGGAAGTCGAGTACACACCTTAAGGGCTTTATCAACATGAAATCAGAGAGACAGAAAGTATACATGTTAAGATAAAGAGCAACCAGATAGCGTACTATCATGTCGAGCAAGAAAGTCCTACCTATATATGTCCCAGCATCCACTACAATATACATCCAATGTACAGTAATGGCCTCTAGGGCATACATATAACTAACAGAAAATATAGAGACTGTAGCTCCATTTTGGAAATCCCTTCGGTAACTATCGATGCATGCAAAAATAGATTCGGGTACTATCCTCGGATTAGTCCTGCTCATTTACTATGCCACATAGTAAATATCATAAAACATACTGCTCCAAAAGAAATCAATTCCAAAATGTGTATAAAAATGCCACATTCGTCTGGTGCGCGTAAAGATCGAAATCAAACCCAAGTGCCATACATGTGCACAGAAACCAAAATTTATGTGCAACGGGTGTGCACGAAAACACCTATCAAAGGCAACGGGTGTGCCTGACAACAATATCAGGTGCATCTGATATGCACGAAGAATCCCGATTTAGTGCATCTGGTGTGCACCAAATCGCATCAAGCGCGCCAAGTATGCGCAAGATTCCCAATCAAGTGCACAAGGTGAACGAAAATAAATATCGAATATCACAATCGAAATCGACGGTATACAACATATCTCAATCCAAATCAGGTATACCGTGGTATAAAATCTTACAACCACATGCATCAGCGTGCACAAAATCGAATCGAAGTACTAAAAGTGCATGAAAACTATTCCGAACGCACAAGTCAAATCACATATATACCATAGGCATGAAATCAAAATCAAATATCTCGAACGACATCAAATCGAAGTCAAGTGCAACTGTGGTGCACAGAATCTCAATCACGCAAATAAATCGCCCAAATACCGAAATCCAAAATGATGGATACGTGATATTCAAATCACCAAATCGCAAATCATAAACACTGTCATCGATATGCCCTTCCTTCTAAATCGAGAAGGTGTCGGTGCATCCAAGCTAGCAGAGCAAGATATCTACTTGCCTTATGTTCATGGTCTAGCGCCTTGTGCCCTTAGGCTCTTGTCTCTCACTACGGATTGTCAGTTACATAACTCCTCGGCTCAACGGCCCAATATGGAATGATGATGGAAACAGTTCCGCCCAGGCGCATCCTCTAAAGATCTCTAGCCAACTATCATAGTCACTCATAACATGTCTCGTCGATGCTGCCGAACTCTGGCCTACTGGGTGTGCATGATACGACCGATCCTGGGTCCAAATTTTCTCGTGTAGTATTCCAGAAAGATTCTGTCGGGTCTTTCCCAAATTTCGTTTCTGCTGAACTGCCCGGAAGTTATCACCCTTTACTGAATCAATTTCTTGTTCCGGAACAGCTGCAAACTCATCATGACTTCTTCTAAAAGATATATCCATATTCAATGCCTCTGCATGCGTATCGCATCTCTGATGTCAACAGAGTGGAATGTCATCTCGTCAAAATCTCGTACGAACCTCTTACTCAATTTTTCTCTAATGTGGACAGATTCGGACTCGTCTCTTCGTAGCTGTATGGACTGCGCTACAACGAATATACTCATATCTGGAGTCTCCCTTCCGAAACTACGAACTCGACAGCTCAAATATCCTGTAGTAGGAATCTTGTCAATTACCTTCTCGAGAACTCGCTCAAATTATCGGAGTGATGCGCTTACGCTCGTCCTCTCTCGTTCGACTCACAACGTGCCTGTGTGAAGCCTTCTCTAGCTGAAATTAATCTATCTGATGACCTCGCATCGGGGTAAGCAAACGAACCACATGTCCTAGTCATTCATCCATGGGTGACTAAAGATCTTCTATCAAGTCCCTAAGTACAAACTCGTGCTGCAATAGCTTCAAACATTTGGGGCGATATCTTGTCAGTCGCAGCAACAACTGGCTCATTCGTCCGCACGATAGACAACGCCTTAATCATCAAGAATAAATAGTGTATTGACGGTCATCACATTCTGGCTGGCCTCTAGCAGTAGCCCAATCCTCTGGTGCTGATCTGAATGTTCGAGAAATCTTAGTAAAAACAATCCATCAAAACACTCATGTCACGAAAAGCACAATAAAACGACACGTCTATGCAATCGTTTGTCACCGGAATACATCCTGGTAGTTCTCGTCCAAGATGAGCTCATGCTGACCACAGCTCTAGCCGCAGCTATCTCTGCCCGTGCAACCGTGGTAACAGAAACTACCATCCGACATCGATGAAGATAGATCAAAGGAACGAATAGAATACGGTGCAAAGAAATGTACATCATAAGGCTTCTTAAGCAGAGTAGCGTATCATAAGTATGCCGCGGAACATACACACGGTACGTCACTCTACTTAAGTCACCTACTCTAACAACCAAGATCAACTTATGCGACGAAAGTTTGGGTTTAATACCCCCTCGACCAATTCTAAGTTCCGTAAGGTCAAGCCTAAGTTCCGAATATATATATACGCCCTAGACTCCGCATAGTCAAACCTAGACTCGAACCAAGGTTAAACCTAGCGCTCTGATACTAACTTTGTCACAACCCGAAATAGCACGTGACTGGAACTTGAATTATATGAAATCTATAAGACCCCGCCTAATTCAAGTAAGCCAAAAGCCCAGAAATCTAAACCATTTAAAAAGAGAGAAGCAAAACTTATTTTAAACAAGTGGTTTTAACACAATAAATAGCATTAAACATTTAAAAGCAACATCATATTTTCTCGAAAATTTCGGCAGAGTCTCCTTTATAAATACTGACCCCTAAACAGGTACAACACATGAAATGCATAATAATGAATAAAGGCATCCCCAAGCGGGAGCTAGCTCTTCGCCAATTAGCGGAAACAACCACGCAATGCAATATAATATACAACGCCGAAGGGCGAGGATCAAAACTTAGAAGAAAACCAACAACTTAAAGAAAACCAGAGAAGAATCATAATAATACAAGCGCGCGACTCTAAAGTCGAAAGAATATACGGTCTTCTAAGTCTATCAAATCTACAAGTCTGATTGATGGAGATTACTAGATACAACTGAAATATATAAAGTGCAACGGTGGTCACGATGCAAGTGAACCCACCTACCAAGCAATCACCCGGAAGGAAGCAGTAAATCAGCAAGCCGCAATGAAACCTGTACAGCCAAACCTGCAAGAAACTGTGGCACAACGGGGGTAAGTTGCCAACTCGTGAGCAGAAAGCATCACCGAGAAGAAATTGCATGTATGACTCTCTCCTAGGTCATACAATAATAATATGCTCAATATATAACCTGAAGCATCTAATAATGGCAAGGGTAAACATCTATACATAAGTGTAATACCAAGTGCTCGTGTCAATTCCTCTTGTAGCAACATGTCACATATATGATGTACGGATGCACTAAGAATGAAAGCAAAATATATCATGAATAAGAAAACTGTTTTCTTATCTCAGTGAGATTTTTGTATAAAAACTGAAATATCATCAATGAAATCAACAAAGAATCCGTGTCAAGCATCGACACAAAATATATATCCCAATATCTCAATATCTCAATATCTCGGGCTTCGCATGAACAGGATCGGCCCATAACCATCTCAATATCTCAATATCTCGGACTCCGCATGAAAAAGATCGGCCCATAACCATCTCAAATCTCAATATCTCAATATCTCAATATCTCGGGCTCCGCATGAACAGGATCGGCCCATAACTTTCTCAAAATCGAGAAAAAAACATCATATCAAGGAAAACCGCATCTTTCTCTTTAAAACAAATCATAAGTTTATAAACATTCACATGCGGTTTCCCAATCCAGAAATCTCATAAAAGATCCGAAATCTCAAAATCACGAGTTAGTGAACAGTGAATATCGTCATAAAGCTCCATGATATCGCATGACAAATGAATACATATACATGTATGGTATTTAAGCAAGGAATGCAATATTTCAACTAGCATAGTACTTAGATATCGGAACTATCTACAAGCAGTTATATCTATGAAGTAATATTTTCTAGAGTGTACGTGACATGGAAATTACCGATGATGATGTGTGTGAGCCGGCAAGCAAGTGTACGTGGAGCATACGCATCATCGGTAATTGTGCTGGTGTCCTGACAGCATGGGGTCATAAATAACAAAAGAAATCATAAGTATACGCATGCAATGCGATAAGGACAACATGAATATATGGAAAAAGATATAGTAACCACAACATATAAGAATATACATTTATATATATATATATATATACGAGTCATACCGTTTTAGCATTTGAAATAGCACGAATCGTGGTTTTTAGAAAATAGAGGCTACGGTGTTTTTAAGAAAAGGTACGTCCTTTGAAATATCCGTAGTATCTCTCGGCCTGTCTTTAAAATACTCACGATTCTGTAATTTGACAATAAGTATGACTCGAGCCCAGTCTAACATCTACCTGATAACTACAGGACTAATCGAAAGGGTAAGGGAATTACCTAAAGTCCGAGTCGATATATCTAGTAGTCGGCGATCCCACCTCAATAGCGTCACGTACGGTGAAATATATAATACGACATCCTCGAACCAAGAGTGCGGATCAATCATCATATCAATGCCTCGTACGGTAAAATCCATCGTACGGCATCCCAAATCGGGGTACGGATCAAATATCTCATATATCTCACTATTCATATGGTATTATTATCATAATATCCTGAATTAGGGGTACCATTCTAAAGTCTAGTATATTCCGATACCATCAAACATATATCCGTGTGTGAATCAAACACATCGCCCAACGATCCGCTATAATATCATGTCATATCTCATAACACGACCCAAATCACATAACCGATCTCACGGCATCAAGCCCGATCACATCGACTCATCACCAAATATCATATACTATCATCATCATCCGTGTATACGTATATGTATATACACACACACGCACACACACACCCCAACGCATCTACACACACACACACACACACACACATAAACAGATACACCCAAATAATCATAACACGTGTGTGCATGTGTGCGTATATGTCAACCTTTACTCTATGGTCTCGCGACTAAGAATTAAACTAAAAGCGCTTTCTTCCAATTACACTAAATCCAACTCATAATTTTCCTAAAACCTTGCTTGCTAAGTATTCACATCTCATATAAATATATATATATATATATCATAACACATCATATCTTACGAAATTGCGGAGGTGCTATACGCCAACCACCTGACTTCCCCCGTAGATATACATCTACTCACCTGGACGCCTCGGCTAATCTGCTCCGATTTCAGCTCTGTCCTTTCCGCGCCACATCCGACGCCTCTGCACCCGATCCTAGAATCGCACAAAAGCAAACAAGAGAATAAATATAAAATTAATCGCGGACACAACCAATACAAGTCAACCACGTGCACTAACTAAACGCGCCCGCACTTGGTGCACGAAACGCGCTGCGACAACGCCGCAAACTACAACTAGGGTCGCAATACGCAACAACTACCAAATAAAAAATCTAATCGCACTAATCGCGCGTTCAAAACACATTAAATATTATATGAAATAGGGTGCAAATCATCAAAACCTTAAAATTGATCAAATCGATTTATTTTAAGAAACCTAGTAAGTATCAATTTCCATTTTTATTCAAAACTTGATGTTTTAGCAAAACTAGTGGCCACAATATTCACTAAATATCTTAATTAGGTCACATAAACATTAACTAGATTTTAATCTCACATAATTTCATTAATCCTAAAATCTAGTTTGCAACATAGCTTAATTCAAAACAAATTAAATGTAGCAATTAGCAATTTAGCAACTAGATTAGGTTTTTGCATGCCCATTAGATGTTAACTATACAATTAAACCATGAACAAAAGATGAAAACCCTAACTCAATTTCAAATCCTTTTCTTTAATTCACAAACTAGCAATTAGAACCAATTTAACACTTAAATAACATAGATATAGGTAATTAACTAACAAAGTAAGTATGGGCTTAAGATTATACCTCACAATTTCAGAGATCTCATTTGAAATCTAGCCTCCCAAAAAGCCATCTTGCTCCAAGATCCAACTTAATTTAGGCCATGGAAAAATGGGTAAGGGTTTAATTAGGATTTAAATGGAAATTTGTGTGGATTTTATTGGATTTTGAGTGAGATTTTGCATGAAATGAGATGGAGAAATGAAAGGGGGGTTGCTGCCATCATGGCTCGGCTAAGGAGAAGGGAGAGGAGAGAGAGTGAGGTGGGGAAAAGTCAAGTCAAGAAAAAATACCCATACCGCACAACAATACACCATGCTTCATTTCTTTATAGTTTTCTTTTTCCTTTCATTATCTTTTCTTTTGTTGTGTGGAAATGAAGTGGTGAAGTGGGGGATTGGGCTGCCAAATGGTCGGCCATGAGGAGGAGGAGGTATGTGTGGATTTGTGTGAAATTTTCCAAGTAAAGAAAACACCCCCATCAATTATACTTTATCTTACTTTTTCAATTATTTAATTTCCTAATTAATATTATGCTAGAAAACTCTAGAAACATGGAGATAATTGGAGAAAAGAGAATATGTTACAAGCTTGTTATTAAGTTGTCATGGTTCATTAGTGTATGATTAACTCAAACCAATTTGTAATTATCACTAATTAAATGTATTGGTGAAGGCTTAAAATAATAATTAAAATAATTAATTACGGAAAATATTTTAGTAATTAGCAATTTAATAAGTGACCCATTAAATACTAAATACTAGCAATTACATATCTAGAATAGGTATATTTAAGTCTATATTGAAAAATAATTATTTCCTGGTTTTTATGGAAAACCCCAGTTATTTTACCGATAATCGGAAATTTCACCTAAACGGTTTTCAAAACGTTACATACCCATACAAACACAACACCCCGGTCCCCTGTTCGGCCTAGCTCGCCGGAATTCCATCAAGTGTCGCCGGCCAAAACCGGTCAGGTGGAGTTCGTGCTTCAGGTGAACACTCAGGGCAACTAGTACAACACCACTACACTGCTAGTTTTTCTAGTAAATACTCATGGTCATAGCAGATTACAGACATCCTAAAATGACACTACAATACGATATTACACCAAAAACTATATCTTTATCGTTCTAAACAGTGACTATTAAGCTACACAGCAATAAAAGAACCTAATTAACAGTAGATAGATCATTACCTATCCACACTTGCTCAAAATCCTAACTTTCCATGCTCAAAGTGATCCTAGTGGCTTGATCTTGACTTGGGAAGGGTTTTAGTGGGGTTTAATGAAGATTTGGTTTGGGTTTATGAGGATTTGTGAAGATTTTGGGTAGGGTTTCAGTTGAGGGATGATGGTGATGAAAAATGAGGTGAAGAAAAATATGAGAATGAGAGAGTGAAAGAAATGAAAATGTATGTGTGAGTGAATTATAACGAAACGTCGATTTATAAAAGGTGAAAATTCTTGATCTTGCTTTTCTTTACATTCAATGCATTATGAAGAGTTATCAATTTTTGATTGTTTTCTTTTTCATGGTGTTTGAGTGAAAACTCCGCTTGTGGAGGAATCGAGAAAATAAATAGATGATGATGATTAAATTCTTGAACGATTCTTAAGTCTTATGAGTTTTGTAAACTTTAGGAAATTGAATCAACGACGAACTAGTTTTGAGCAAGATACTTTCTTGAATGTTTTCACTCTAAATTAGAGATCAACGATCGATGATTGAGTTTCCTAGAGCCTAGAATTTGAATGCTAATCAACGAGAGGACATGGGATGATGATGAAGAAAGCCTAGTTTCTTCAATAGATCCCTAATTCTCGTTGATCGTCATCGATCTAGCAACAAATTTTCAATAGATAAGAATTTGTAATCATCATTCTTCATCATCACTATCGGTTGGATCGATTCCTACAAGCTTCTTTACAAATCTTGATAATTCATTCGATTTGGACAATTCTTGATTCTTGATCTTTATTTTCTTGATCATTCTTGCAACTAAATTTCATAAATCTTGAATCAATTTTCTTTTATCTTTTAATTTTCGACTCAACTAAAACAATAGCGAGCAAATCACACTTTCTCAGTGGACGAACCGTTCTCATTGACGAAACTACAATAGACACCGTCAATTGATTGCGGTATAAATTTCTTTGGTTGTGAAACATTTCTAAACACGACACGGAAACGATTCAATCAAATGGCGCCGTTGCCGGGGATAGTGTGCTAATTTATTCGTTTTTGTAATTTGAGTTGAAAAATTTATTATTCCATCAGTTTTTTTAGATCAAAATTCGTAACAAGTGCTTAACGATTGGTAGTGATTTGTTGCAAGGAGATCTGGAATCTGTGGAGCAAGAGGAAAAAATTTCAGGACATCTCAGGGAGTTCAGTGAGTGAACAGGAGCATCTGCACGAATTTTTGTGCAGAGATCTCATCAGAAGACCGTGCTTCCGCGGCCAAAGAAGCCATCTCGCGGCGGTTCCGCGATTCTTTAGGGGATTCACTGCACCATTTTTCTCAGGTCCTCTTCTGACTTTCTTATCTCCTCCCTGCTCTGCTCCATTAACCAATTTCTACAGGATTCTTTGCAAAAATTCGCAGCGCCGCAAAAAGAAAAATTGTTGCGTATTTGATCTTGGTTGTTTGCATTTTCAACACAGAAATTAAGGGGCAAAGACCAAATTCAGATTAGGTGGGGAGTTCATTACCCTTCCTAAGCCCCAAAAATCACAAACTTGCATCCGCATCACCCTCATTAACTAAAAAATATCTAGACATGACTCTAAGGACCGTCGTGCTCGCTTAGGACATAAGGAGATCGTGGGTAATCTATTACTTATCCGCGTTTTTTTCTGGTGTCTAAGGCAAGTGTGTCTAAGGCAAGTGGTTACTTAATTAGGCCCACTACTTACGTAGTGGAGAACATCCCACTTACCTGGCACTTACCTGGACAAAGGAAGGGCAAAGAGGCAGTAGTGGATCCATCTTGCGACTTGTCTTCTGGAAGTCTAGGAGCGGTCTAGAGACTTGACCTAGGTGACCACTAGATTTAGGGTTGCTTGTGCATTGTTTGTGTGCATTTTTTTTCAAAAATCCTTATTTTTCAAAACCAAACACCAAACTCATTTTTTCCTTAATTATCACAACGCTGCCACTTGTGCTAAACTATTTAGTACATGCTCGGCTGGACACGGGATTCTAGTGCCCGTCTTGTCCGCGTTCCCCCTATCGAATCCGAAGTTGGTATTTCTACATCTACTTATTCTTTACCCACCATCATACCCACTTCGATGGAAAATTCTCCATCAAACTTCTTTAACACTACTCTGACATCATCCGCAGGTGCGTAGAATCCACCCCGCATCTCTCTCCAAGAGAGATGTTACCCTATGCGATGTCCTCTTTCAACCTGTCTCACCATTCCACCAGCCAATGGGGACAACATTGAAATCAAACCATAATACATCAATCTACTACCCAAATATTACGATCTCGAGTCTGAAGACGCATATGTCTTTATTACCAAATTTGAAAATGTATGCACTATGATGGGTACTTCACAGCTTTTTGTGGATGCTATGCGTCTACGTCTTCTCCCATTTACTTTGTGCGATATAGCCGAGAAGTGTCTTTATAACACAGCAGCACATTCTATCTCAAACTGGGAAGAATTCGTAACAGCATTCCTTAAGAAATTCTACCCCAATCATAAAACATCTCGAGTCCGTAGCGAAATAAATCAATTTACCCAGCTTCTAAATGAACCATTCTCGAAGTGTTTTGAACGCTTTAAGGATCTGTTAGTTCAATGTCCACATCACGAAATTCCTAGATGGGACCTGTGTAGAATCATATATGAGGGCATTAATCCTACCACAAAACAGACCCTTGAATCCATGTATCAAGGCACCTTCATGACTAAAGATGATGGTGAAGCCTGGAGATTTTTAGAAGATTTCGCTGAAAAATCTTTACAGTGGGAGAGTATAAGTCAGTCATCGTCTAGGAGTGGCAATCACCAATCTGATGTTTCCATAGGAGTTAGAGCTGAAATGGCAGCAATGCAAAAGAAACTTGAAGCTATGGAACATAAATTTTTAGCAGCCTCCCTAAATCAGATGTCACTCCCCCAAAAGTGTCTTTGGATGCTGTTATGATCCATCACATCTTACGGAAGAATGTCCATTGAATTCTCCGTTTCAAGGTCAAGAGCATACCAATGCTGCTTTCCAACAAAGACCTAGAAACGATCCGTATTCTTCCACTTATAATCAGGGTTGGAGGAATCACCCTAACTTTGCTTGGAACCAATCACAAACTCAAAACACGGTTCCAAACCAAAATAATTTTCAAAGGGGTCCTCCACCACAACAGCAACCACTTCAAATAAGTCAACACCCGTACCAATCATAAAATTTTCTAAATCCGGTCAACACTACTGCACCGCACAACAATTCTTTGCAATTGACCGGTACTGATAACTCCTCTTCACTCGAACAAACCATGAATTTGCTTCTGACAAATTTCATGCAAGTTTCGGCTGAGATGAAGTCTTCCGTCGATAAAATCCAGAAAAAATCTGACTCCTAAAGTGAGAGTATTAAATCGATGGAAGCACAAATTGCCCGTATAAATGCCGAATTGAGTGCTAGAGAGAAAGGGAAACTTCAAGCTCAACCTTTACCCAATCCTGGCTATTCACATCATGTGTACGCTATCACCACGTTGAGATCTGGAAGAGTGCTTGACAACCATGTTGGTGAAGAGATTGATAATAATGAAGAATCAATCGATGATACCCCGGCTGAGACTTTTCCTTCCACTTCTGCTTCTACTTCTGACCCCATTTCGTCTACCCCACCATTTTCTTCCGAGCCTATTCTCCGTTTTCCCCAAGGCTCGAACCCTCAGCACACCTCTTCTAGTCCACCAAAGACGATCCCCACTCCTATTTTGGGATCTTTTCTACCCACACGATCTTCTCCAATGTTGGACCCAGCTCTTATTGCTAAAGCTCCTTATCCGAATCGGTTAAGGGGAAACAGACCAAGTCTGCAAATGGAGAAGATCACTGAAATCTTTAAGCAAGTTAACATCAACATCACTTTCCTAGATGCTATACAACAAGTCCCCGCTTATGCAAAAATTCTCAAAGACTTGTGCACTAGGAAGAGGAAGACTCAAGTGCCAAAAAAGGTATTCATGTCAAAGACTGTAGACACAGCTTTTCCCCAACAATTACCTAGGAAACGTAAGGATTCTGGCTATCCTACAATTTCTATTTCTATTGGGGATAAGCACATTAACCGTGCTCTACTTGACCTTGGCGCAAGTGTTAACCTGCTTCCTTACTCGGTTTATGAGCAGCTAGGGATCGGAGAGTTGAAACCAGCTCACTGCACTCTCCAGATGGCCGACCGATCAATCACCAAACCTAGGGGTGAACTAGAGGATGTGTTGATAAAAATCGGGGAATTTGTATTCCCTGCGGACTTTATTGTTCTCGATACACAGCCTGTAGTGAACCTGCGGAATCAAATTCTGGTGATCCTTGGTCGCCCCTTTTTGGCCACTTCCAATGCTATAATCAACTGTCGTAACGGCTCTATGACCCTACCTTTCGGGAAGATGTCAATTGAACTGAACATTTACAAGTTGGGAAGTGTACCCTCCGAACCTTCTGCTCAGATTTGTTCTGTCGAATTAATGGATGTCGACAGCAGCGAATTTGATCAGCCTCATGATACTGATCTAGACTCTTTTCATATGTTGTTGCTTGACCCAACTATGTATCATTCACTTACGGACTCTTCCACCGAGTTGTCCGGGTCAACATCTAACACTGATTATGAACCGTTTTTGGAGTCTGAAGATCACCCCTTGCTTTTTGATGACATTATTCTTCGGGGTATCGATGAGAGTTTTGAGGAAATTTTCGCTGATGAACTCGCATTTCTAAAAGACACGGGTGTTGAGATGAATCCACCTCAATACAAAGAAATTGAACATCCACCCCTTCTTCTAGACTATAAAAAGAATGCGAGTAATCCATCACAATCACTATGTTGTCTCTCCAAATTGAGACGCAAACACATTCTATTCCACCACTTACCTTTTTCCCACTTCTTCCTGGCTCCTTATAACATGTCATTCCACCAACCGGTGCACTACACTTATAAAATCTTCGAATGGTTGGTGTTGACTTTCGGTCTTTGCAAAGCTTGGCATTGACCAGTAATTTTGACCCCCTCTTGTGAATATCTGTCACGACCAGCAGGGTACGGAACGTGACTGGCACTTAAGTTTACGAAACGTCTAAAGGCGTCCGTAAAATAAGTAAGCCAAAAGCCCAGAAAAACAAAACCAATTAAGCAAAAGAGTGAAGAAAACCCAACATTCGAAAGCAAGTTTATCAAATAAGTCATGTGAAACACTTTTTAAAAACAATACCAACTTTTCCCGAAAATTTCGGCAGAGTCTCCTTTGTAAATACTGGCCCCCAAAAATGGGTACAACAAAATATATACATGAATCCACAAAATAGGGCATCCCCAAGCGGGAGCTAGCTCTTCGCCATACGGCGGTCACAAATCCCACGCAATGTAAATGACAACAAGCATAATAAAGCATAAGGAAGCATGAAAAAGTAGCATGTCGGCTCAAGTGAGCTCGACCCCAAAATACAGCATAAAATCCACAAACCTCACTGTCTCATCTCTAGGTCAATATACAATAATCTGGTGGAAAACAATAGATGGAGTACACTAGATACAAGAATATACAAGGTGGTACAAAAATTAACATAACCCACCTATGAGCAAATCTCGAGCTCAGGCAAAAGAGGCAAAAGACAAGTGCACCCGCCGCTACTGAACTGACGGAGCGGACCTGCAAAAGACTGTGGCACAACGGGGGTGAGTTGCCAACTCGTGAGTAATAAATAACATCTACAAAGGCTATCGTATGCATGCACACAAGCATCCTAGCATCTATAATACAGGTAAGACTGGATGCACTAGCAGGTGTGTATATAACATCAGTGTACTAATATGTATGCAACATGAATATCTGAGGTCTCAATAGGTATATATAAGAAATATTTTATCTCTTTTTGTTTTTGAAACTCTTTTAGAATGCCAGTATAATGTCAATGAATCGACGAAAATCGGTGTCCAGCAACGACACCCAAAAAGCTGTCTCAAATCTCATAAATCCATGTCATAGTGTCTCTGGCCTCAGCCATCCGGCTGACCCATCTCAGTATCAATATATCATCCTCTCGCGGCCCCGGTCGGTATCCTCTGGATATCCGCCGTGCCCAATGAAGTCACCGGTAGGTAATCCGTCCCCTGCCAGGCTCATCGTCATCACCACGAGCTTCTTGCCCCGGGGTACCCTACCGGGCCCACCATGTACCCGAAACGGTTCATCCAACTCCTCGAAACGGGTCTCCAAAAACCACAGCAAACTCATGGTGGACGACACTTACATCACTAGAAAACCGCAATTTACATATTTTAAAAATATAATAAGTTTAGAAATTTTTGCGGTTTTCCCCCGAAATCCAGCAATATCATAAAATCCCAAGAAATCCTCATAAGTGCATATATCAATGATAATGAATGCGTATGATATCAATAATCAAGATGCGATGTGTGATTAATGTATTAAGCATGAACAATTAATATGATGAAGTACATGCACATGACTAGCAATAATACGGTTTCATTTTTAAGGAATTAAAGGCAATAGTACCAGTTTAAGTACCAATTAGTAAAAGGTTTCAATTTAAAAGTTATCTAGTGTGGTGGCATGGCAATTACCAGGATGTGTGTGTAAACATGAATAGTGCTCGTGCTGCATATAAAGACCTGGTAATGGTGCATGTGTTCTACAATTGAGTTTGCGTATATGGGTATAACATATTGATCTAATTGCAGCAATTATCATGCCAGTATTATTATTCTAATGTCACAAGTGATTATCCAATTTACTATTTTCCAGTTTACTAAATCTATCGGGCGACTTGCGCCATCCAAACGATCGTCCCCCGTAGATGTTAAATCTACTCACCGGGATCCCTGGCTAGCTGTGTCCAATCACCGCCTTTCCCTTTCGCGCCGCGTCTGACGTTTCCGCGACCGAACCTGGAATTTACATCAGTACCAGACATAAGGTTACACATTCAAGAACGACGCAAAACCCCAACGAAACTACTAAAGTTCGCTAACTAGGTACAACGTGCACAAAGTGCGCGGAACACACGCGAAAATCGCAAAAACTGCCAAAAAAACGCCGATTTGGGTCGCCCGGCAAAACTAAAACCCGACTACCCAAAAACCGCACTCACGCATCCTAAAAGTCGTAGGACAAGCCATCACAATCATCAAGATGCCACAATTAATTCATCACATAGCTTTTATAAAAATCTAGTAAGCAGAAATTGCAATTTGATGCAAACATCGACAATTTAGCGACAAAGTCAACACCACCCAACACCAACATCCAAACTAACCAAATAGCTAGCCAATACACAAATTCTAAACCATTAACTAAGCTTAAAAACCTAATTTACATAACAAAACCTTCTCTTGATTTTTGTAATTAGCAAACATAAACCAAACTATATATGAAAAACCTTAATTTAACACTATATTTTAGCCTAATAAGCAAATTAACCACTTAGATTAAGGTTAGCAAAACACTAGATAGCAAATTAGGTTTAATCACTTAAATAATGCTTTCTAAAACTTAATCCACTCACTAATCAAGCTTCAAATATCATTTTCCATACATAACCCTCTCTTGAAAAACCTTAAAACAACAATTTACAACTAAAATCAACTTCTAAAATTACCTAAATTAGCATAATTAAAGACTACATAACAAGGTAACCATATAGATTAGTTCACTAACAACTAGATTAACTAATAAACAACTTAATTAATTATCATGGTTCAAAACCCTAGTTTAAACAAACTACTCATTTTAAACTAGATTAGAAATAAGCTAACTTTTAACACTAACCATACAATTAAAGGAATTAGCAACAAAAGAAAGTAACTTTGATGGAATTATACCTCTTGATCTATGGATCAAGCAAGAAGTTTGCTCCAAAGAATGGCTTCCTAGCTCCAAGATTCAAGCAAGAATGGCTAAGGATAATAATAACATAAGGATTTTGTTTGGATTTTTGGAATTAATTCATGGATTTTGATGTATTTTCTTGAAGGAAAATGAAGAAAAATGCAAAGAAAAGAGATGAGGAAGAGGGGTGCAGGTTTCGGCCAGGTAGGAGGTATGGGGGAGGGTGTGGGGTGAGTGGGAAGGTCAAGGGTCAAGTTCCAAAGTCAATGTATCATACTTTATCCAATATATTTAAATTAATCCATAAACCAACAATTTAACTCAAGAAAGAAACCAAGAAGAGAGAGGCCAGAAATTTCTGGTCTCACACAAGGTGGGGCTGTCCTAGGGCTGAGGAAAAAGATAGAGGGGTTTTACAAAAGAAATTTTATGCAAAAAGGCCCCCTACAACTCAAAAATTGCAAGTTTTAGCCCAAAATTCAATAAATTCGTTTCAATTCATAAAAATTTGTTAAAAATCAAAATAAATTACTAAAAATTCATGTTATCACTAGATTATAATTATCATAATTTTATAGATTAAAATTAGCCCGGAAAAATTTGTATTTATCGCTTATTTAATGTATTTTCTTACCGGCTTAAAATAATATTAAAAAAATGAAAAATAGGGAAAAATTTTTAAATGACCAAAATTTCATAATTAACTCATTAGTCACTAAAACAAGTAATTACCTATCCATTTAAGGTATAATTAGCCCTAAACTGCAAAATATCGAGAAAGACGGTTTTCGGAAAAATACCGAATTTTCACCGAATTTCAGGAAAACACCAAAACGACTTTTCAAGACGCTACAATCTTCCCCCCTAAAAGAAATTCGGTCCCCGAATTTTTAAAAAAAATATATAACTACGCGTACCTTCAAAGAGATGGGGATATTTCTTCCTCATCTCGCCCTCGGTCTCCCAGGTAACCTCCTCGCTGCTCGGGCTACGCCAAAGGACCTTGACGGTTGGTATACTCTTCGACCTCAACTTCTTCACCTGCCGATCCAAGATGGCCACCGGCTGCTCTGCAAAAGAAAGGTCGCGCTCTAGCTGGACTGTCGGGTGCTGAATCGCATGCGAAGGGTCGTGAAGGTACTTGCGGAGCATCGAAACATGGAAGACGGGGTGAACATTGGGAAAGCTGGGAGAAAGAGCCAAACGATATGCAACAGCGCCAACACGCTCGAGGATCTCGAAGGGACCTACGAATCTAGGGCTAAGCTTTCCCTTTCGCCTAAAACGCATCACGCCCTTCATCGGAGAGACCCTCAGAAAAACATGGTCGCCAACTGCGAACTCTAATCTGCGACGGCGCCTGTCAGCATACGATTTCTGCCTGCTCTGAGCCGCTCTCATCCGGTCTCGGATCAACTGTATCTTCGCTGTCGTCTCCTCAACAAGCTGCGGCCCCAAAATGCTGCTCTCGCTGAGCTCTGTCCAACAAACGGGCGATCTGCATCTCCTCCCATACAATGCCTCGAAAGGTGCCATCTGAATAGTATCCTGGAATCTGTTGTTGTAGGAGAACTCCACTAGAGGTAAATGACGATCCCAGCTACCACCAAAGTCTAAAACGCACGCTCTGAGCATGTCCTCGAGAGTCTGAATGGTCCGCTCTGACTGTCCGTCTGTCTGCGGATGAAACGCTGTGCTGAAGCTCAAACGAGTGCCCAAAGCCTCCTGAAGTCTCTGCCAAAGTCGGCTGGTGAACTGAGTGCCTTGATCTGACACGATACAAGTCGGTACGCCATGTAGTCGCACGATCTCGTCAATATAGAGCTGAGCATACTGAGCGAAGCTGAAAGTCGTCTTCACTGGAAGGAAGTGAGCCGCTTTCGTCAATCTATCCACGATCACCCAGATGGAGTCGTACCCTCGACTGGTCCTGGGTAGACCCACAACGAAATCCATCGAAATCTGCTCCCATTTCCACTCTGGAATGGGTAACGGCTGTAGCTCTCCTGCGGGCCTCTGGTGCTCGGCCTTGACTTGCTGACAAGTCAGGCATCTCGAAACGAACTCCGCAATGTCCCTCTTCATCCCGTCCCACCAGTAGGTCTCTCTCATATCATGGTACATCTTGGTGGAACCGAGGTGGACACTATACACTGATCGGTGTGCCTCCTCAAGAATGTCGCGCCACAATCCATCAGCATCTGGTACGCACAGTCTAGATCCATATCGTAAAATCCCCTGATCGTCAACCACGAACTCGGAAAATCTGCCCTGTCCCATCTGTGCCATGATCTCTGAGCAACGGTCGTCACTGCGCTGTGCCTCATATATACGGTCAAGCAACTGTGGGCGTGCACGAACATGCGCGAGCTGTCCCCCTGTCTGAGTGAACTCGAACTCAACTCGGCTGTCGCATAACATCTGCCAATCTGCTGACGACTGCCTCTGAACTGCGCGCAAAAAGGATAGACTACCCCCGGGCCTCCTACTCAACGCATCTGCCACCACATTTGCCTTGCCGGGATGATATAAGATCTCGCAGTCGTAGTCTTTCACCAACTCCATCCAACGACGCTGTCTGAGGTTCAGGTCTCGCTGCTGAAATATGTACTTTAAGCTCTTGTGATCGGTGAATATCTGACATGACTCGCCGTAAAGATAATGTCGCCAAATCTTCAGTGCAAAGACCACTGCAGCCATCTCCAAATCATGAGTGGGGTAGTTCTGTTCATGCTTCTTCAACTGCCGAGAAGCATAAGCGATCACCCGGCCATGCTGCATCAAAACGCATCCTAATCCTACTCGCGAAGCATCACAGTAGACAACAAATCCGCCTGATCCCGAAGGTAAAGATAATACCGGCGCCGTAGTCAAACATGTCCGCAGCTGCTGAAAACTGCGCTCGCACTCCTCTGTCCAAACGAAAGGAACTCCCTTCCGGGTCAAACTGGTCAACGGTGCAGCTATACGGGAGAAGTCCTGAACAAAACGCCTGTAGTAGCCCGCCAAGCCTAGAAAACTACGGATCTCAGTAACCGATGTAGGTCGGGGCCACTGCTGAACAGCCTCAATCTTCTTCGGGTCCACACAAATGCCGTCTCTCGTAACCACGTGACCCAAGAATCCGACGCTGTCCAGCCAGAAAGCACACTTGGAAAACTTCGCGAACAGCTGGTGCTCCCTCAGAGTCTGTAACGTAATCCGCAAGTGCTACTCGTGCTCCCCTCTGCTCCGGGAGTACACCAAGATATCGTCGATAAACACGATGATGAACAAGTCAAGATACGGCCTGAATGTACGGTTCATCAAATCCATAAATGCTGCTGGGGCGTTGGTGAGTCCGAACGACATCACCAAAAACTCGTAGTGGCCATAGCGTGTACGGAAAGCTGTCCTCGGTATATCCTCCTGTCGAACCCGCAGCTGATGGTATCCTGATCGCAAGTCGATCCTCGAAAAATACCCCGCACCCTGAAGCTGGTCGAACAAATCATCAATGCGCGGCAACGGATATCTGTTCCGAACGGTAACTTTGTTCAGCTGGCGGTAGTCGATACATAAGCGCAAACTTCCATCCTTCTTCTTGACAAACAGGACCGGAGCACCCCACGGAGAAACACTCGGTCGAATAATACCCGTGCGTCGAAAGAACAAACTGGCAAAGTACCTGTCACAACGGCATTGGATGCCTGCGCATCCTGCGGTGTCAAAGCAAAAACTCGGGCCCGTCCTCCACCGATAGCGGGCTGACCTCGACCTCGGCCTCTGCCTCCTCGTCCTCTCTGAACAGGACCGCCGCGTCCACGGCCTCTCGGTGCACCTAACTGGCGTGGAGCATCGCCTGGGGTAGGAAGTAGGGCTCTCTGAGGAGGGGGTGGTGATGGTGGTAGGGTCACGTGCGGAACTGTCGCTGCTCCCTGTCGTCTCACCGGGCAGTCTCTGACAAGATGGTGCAAACTCCCGCACCCAAAACATCCTGGCGACGGCTGCTGCCCCTGGGGATAAGAACCATATAACTGTCCCCGTCCAAATCCTCTGCCAGGCCTATCTCTCGGAAAGAATCTGGCGCGCTGCCTCTGAGGCGGTACATCGGTGCGCATCCTCTTCGGCCCAGAAACGGCCGAAGTCTGTGATATGCGTGCCTCCATCCGCAATGCCGTATCCCTAGCAGCTGAATAAGTGTCGTAGCGCTGGGCGCCAATGGCAAGATATAGCTGGGCATCAAGTCCCTGTACGAACCTCTTCACCATCTTCTCCTCGGTATCCACCAAATACTGAGCATATCGGGACAACTGTGTAAACTGGATGTCATACTCAGACACCGTCATCCCAGGTGTCTTGACTAAGGCCTCGAAACTGCGAGCTCTGGCGTCACGAACGCTCTCTGGAAGGAAACGGGCTAGAAAGACCGCTGTAAACTCGACCCAAGTCATAGGCGGTAGATCTGCAGCTCGACCTCTCAAGACTGACTCCCACCATGTCTGCGCGAGACCCTCTAGTCGGAAACTCACAAGCTCTACCCATCGATCATCCGAACATCTCAGCGAACGGCAGATCCTGGCTAAACTGTCAAGGAACGTCTGTGGGTCCTCCGCTGCCTCGGTGCCGGTGAATACTGGAGGTCTCAGCCTCATGAAATCCTGTAGTGAAACCGGAATGGCCACGGTGGTAGTAGTAGGAGCAGGTATCATGGTCGTCTGTGATGTAGTAGGTACGTCATCCGGCCTCGATGTACGACTGGCTGCAACTAGGGATCCTACCATCTGACGCAGCTCCTGCATGCCTCCCATCATCTATCGCAACTCCTCCATACCGGTCTCGAGCCTATCCATACGGCCTGGGGAAGGTGGATCGGTCTGTCCCTGCGGCGTAGGCATACCACCCTGCTCAGTCCTAGTCTCGGACGAGCCAGCTCGAATCTCGTCTCTGGCGGCAGCCCTCTGTGCCCTCATAGCCTTCGGCGGCATAATGGCTGTTACAGGAAAACGGATAGTAAGAACAGTGCAATAGGATCATAGGATACACGGAATTGAAGAAGGAAATTTCCAAGCAAGTATCCTAAAGTCACTTAGGCGGAGTACCGTATCGTAAGTATGCCGCGGACATACGCACGCTACGTTACCCTGCTTAAGTCACTTACTCCATCTACCAAGGGTCATCCTACACTCACAAAGGTAAACCTATCGCTCTGATACCAACTTTGTCACGACCCGCAGGGTACGGAACGTGACTGGCACTTAAGTTTACGAAACGTCTAAAGGCGTCCGTAAAATAAGTAAGCCAAAAGCCCAGAAAAACAAAACCAATTAAGCAAAAGAGTGAAGAAAACCCAACATTCGAAAGCAAGTTTATCAAATAAGTCATGTGAAACACTTTTTAAAAACAATACCAACTTTTCCCGAAAATTTCGGCAGAGTCTCCTTTGTAAATACTGGCCCCCAAAAATGGGTACAACAAAATATATACATGAATCCACAAAATAGGGCATCCCCAAGCGGGAGCTAGCTCTTCGCCATACGGCGGTCACAAATCCCACGCAATGTAAATGACAACAAGCATAATAAAGCATAAGGAAGCATGAAAAAGTAGCATGTCGGCTCAAGTGAGCTCGACCCCAAAATACAGCATAAAATCCACAAACCTCACTGTCTCATCTCTAGGTCAATATACAATAATCTGGTGGAAAACAGTAGATGGAGTACACTAGATACAAGAATATACAAGGTGGTACAAAAATTAACATAACCCACCTATGAGCAAATCTCGAGCTCAGGCAAAAGAGGCAAAAGACAAGTGCACCCGCCGCTACTGAACTGACGGAGCGGACCTGCAAAAGACTGTGGCACAACGGGGGTGAGTTGCCAACTCGTGAGTAATAAATAACATCTACAAAGGCTATCGTATGCATGCACACAAGCATCCTAGCATCTATAATACAGGTAAGACTAGATGCACTAGCAGGTGTGTATATAACATCAGTGTACTAATATGTATGCAACATGAATATCTGAGGTCTCAATAGGTATATATAAGAAATATTTTATCTCTTTTTGTTTTTGAAACTCTTTTAGAATGCCAGCATAATGTCAATGAATCGACGAAAATCGGTGTCCAGCAACGACACCCAAAAAGCTGTCTCAAATCTCATAAATCCATGTCATAGTGTCTCTGGCCTCAGCCATCCGGCTGACCCATCTCAGTATCAATATATCATCCTCTCGCGGCCCCGGTCGGTATCCTCTGGATATCCGCCGTGCCCAATGAAGTCACCGGTAGGTAATCCGTCCCCTGCCAGGCTCATCGTCATCACCACGAGCTTCTTGCCCCGGGGTACCCTACCGGGCCCACCATGTACCCGAAACGGTTCATCCAACTCCTCGAAACGGGTCTCCAAAAACCACAGCAAACTCATGGTGGACGACACTTACATCACTAGAAAACCGCAATTTACATATTTTAAAAATATAATAAGTTTAGAAATTTTTGCGGTTTTCCTCCGAAATCCAGCAATATCATAAAATCCCAAGAAATCCTCATAAGTGCATATATCAATGATAATGAATGCGTATGATATCAATAATCAAGATGCGATGTGTGATTAATGTATTAAGCATGAACAATTAATATGATGAAGTACATGCACATGACTAGCAATACTACGGTTTCATTTTTAAGGAATTAAAGGCAATAGTACCAGTTTAAGTACCAATTAGTAAAAGGTTTCAATTTAAAAGTTATCTAGTGTGGTGGCATGGCAATTACCAGGATGTGTGTGTAAACATGAATAGTGCTCGTGCTGCATATAAAGACCTGGTAATGGTGCATGTGTCCTCCAATTGAGTTTGCGTATATGGGTATAACATATTGATCTAATTGCAGCAATTATCATGCCAGTATTATTATTCTAATGTCACAAGTGATTATCCAATTTACTATTTTCCAGTTTACTAAATCTATCGGGCGACTTGCGCCATCCAAACGATCGTCCCCCGTAGATGTTAAATCTACTCACCGGGATCCCTGGCTAGCTGTGTCCAATCACCGCCTTTCCCTTTCGCGCCGCGTCTGACGTTTCCGCGACCGAACCTGGAATTTACATCAGTACCAGACATAAGGTTACACATTCAAGAACGACGCAAAACCCCAACGAAACTACTAAAGTTCGCTAACTAGGTACAACGTGCACAAAGTGCGCGGAACACACGCGAAAATCGCAAAAACTGCCAAAAAAACGCCGATTTGGGTCGCCCGGCAAAACTAAAACCCGACTACCCAAAAACCGCACTCACGCATCCTAAAAGTCGTAGGACAAGCCATCACAATCATCAAGATGCCACAATTAATTCATCACATAGCTTTTATAAAAATCTAGTAAGCAGAAATTGCAATTTGATGCAAACATCGACAATTTAGCGACAAAGTCAACACCACCCAACACCAACATCCAAACTAACCAAATAGCTAGCCAATACACAAATTCTAAACCATTAACTAAGCTTAAAAACCTAATTTACATAACAAAACCTTCTCTTGATTTTTGTAATTAGCAAACATAAACCAAACTATATATGAAAAACCTTAATTTAACACTATATTTTAGCCTAATAAGCAAATTAACCACTTAGATTAAGGTTAGCAAAACACTAGATAGCAAATTAGGTTTAATCACTTAAATAATGCTTTCTAAAACTTAATCCACTCACTAATCAAGCTTCAAATATCATTTTCCATACATAACCCTCTCTTGAAAAACCTTAAAACAACAATTTACAACTAAAATCAACTTCTAAAATTACCTAAATTAGCATAATTAAAGACTACATAACAAGGTAACCATATAGATTAGTTCACTAACAACTAGATTAACTAATAAACAACTTAATTAATTATCATGGTTCAAAACCCTAGTTTAAACAAACTACTCATTTTAAACTAGATTAGAAATAAGCTAACTTTTAACACTAACCATACAATTAAAGGAATTAGCAACAAAAGAAAGTAACTTTGATGGAATTATACCTCTTGATCTATGGATCAAGCAAGAAGTTTGCTCCAAAGAATGGCTTCCTAGCTCCAAGATTCAAGCAAGAATGGCTAAGGATAATGATAACATAAGGATTTTGTTTGGATTTTTGGAATTAATTCATGGATTTTGATGTATTTTCTTGAAGGAAAATGAAGAAAAATGCAAAGAAAAGAGATGAGGAAGAGGGGTGCAGGTTTCGGCCAGGTAGGAGGTATGGGGGAGGGTGTGGGGTGAGTGGGAAGGTCAAGGGTCAAGTTCCAAAGTCAATGTATCATACTTTATCCAATATATTTAAATTAATCCATAAACCAACAATTTAACTCAAGAAAGAAACCAAGAAGAGAGAGGCCAGAAATTTCTGGTCTCACACAAGGTGGGGCTGTCCTAGGGCTGAGGAAAAAGATAGAGGGGTTTTACAAAAGAAATTTTATGCAAAAAGGCCCCCTACAACTCAAAAATTGCAAGTTTTAGCCCAAAATTCAATAAATTCGTTTCAATTCATAAAAATTTGTTAAAAATCAAAATAAATTACTAAAAATTCATGTTATCACTAGATTATAATTATCATAATTTTATAGATTAAAATTAGCCCGGAAAAATTTGTATTTATCGCTTATTTAATGTATTTTCTTACCGGCTTAAAATAATATTAAAAAAATGAAAAATAGGGAAAAATTTTTAAATGACCAAAATTTCATAATTAACTCATTAGTCACTAAAACAAGTAATTACCTATCCATTTAAGGTATAATTAGCCCTAAACTGCAAAATATCGAGAAAGACGGTTTTCGGAAAAATACCGAATTTTCACCGAATTTCAGGAAAACACCAAAACGACTTTTCAAGACGCTACAATATCAAAGCTTAACATGGTTTAACTCAAGTTTGGGGGGGTATAATCTGGCTCTTGAAAATAAAATTTTTACTCAAAATGGTGAGCCAAAAGAATAAGTTTGGGAGAGGATTTTCACGATCATATTTCATGCCCCCATTAATAAATTTCCTCCCAGGCTTACAGGTTTTTGTGATCTAGCGGATGGCAACAGTGAGGACACTATTGAAAATAAGTTTGGGGGAGGTTTGTGCTTATTTACGCATCACTTTGCATCATACTTTGCATAAGCAAAAAACATATAATAAAAATAAAAAAAATTGTACATAAATTTTATAATAAAAGATTAGATAGTGAAAAATTACATCCAAAAGATTGGAAGAATTTAAGAAAACCAAGAAAATTAGAAGTTTTCTTAAACGAAACTAGTAATAAGTAGTTATGGGCCGTTGTCCCAAGGGTTAGTAAGATGAAAGAAGTCACTCATCTGAGGATAAAAATAAGTCTGAAGAATAGTTCCTATTCTGAATGCCAAACATTGAATGTTGATACCCTACTATATGTTGGATATAGTGCCCTCAGAGTCAATTATTGGATCACAGGCACGTGATGGCAATGATTGAGGGAGGACCTATACCGGTAGGACAGTTTTACTCAAGATGATAGTATGCTATCTGGTTTATCTTTATCATCGTGTACATGCTTTAGGTGACATTACAGGTCACTACTGCACGTTGATAGAGCACTTAGGATTCTTGCTTGATGGCCAGTAGTATGATGGAGATCATATACGTGGGAGATGGGGTCTATAAGCACATCCTTAAAGTGGTCCCTGGTCGTGGGAGTTTTCGAGACTGGGCATCGATACTCCATTAGTAGACTAGTGTATACAGTCGAGACCCCGACGAGGGGCGGTGGCCGGTCTCACAAGCCATTGGTGTCAGTTGGTTCACCTAAGATGTATACAGGTGCTCATTGGGTTATGAGTACACCGGACAGGACTCGCCGGGAACATGCTAGTTGGTATTATACCTGACGTCAGATAGCAGTTCCCTTGTGACATGTGTACAGGTTAGTTCATCGACCTGAGATCGTCATTTGTCTCGTGTGAGTTCCTACTATGCTTTGATTACTACCCTACCACAGCTTAAAGGAGTCGTGCAAACAGGTTTTAGTTGGGTACAGTCCCAAGCCACATGGAGGCAGTGAGCAGATCGGCAGAGGTTTCGTCTCTCCCGGTATTGGGGGTGAGATCGCGCTGTGTCTAGGAGAGCCATTATACGAAGTCCTTGGCCAAGGCAGGACATTTACTGGTAAGTATTCCAGTAGTATCTCAGGGTGTTCTGGGCTACACTCCGATACGACTTGTACCTCTTTTGTGGGTCTGACTTTTACCAACCCCCTAAGCCCGACATGCAATGCTCATAGACGAACGGACCGGACTGTACGGATATTGTCACTGACAGGCTCAATAGGGTGTCAGGATGAGTTCGCTCATCGACTTCCCTTTTGGTCAATACCTGGTAGCCCATTACGTACGGCTAGTACCACTGATGTGCTAGTGGTTAAATCCACAGCCAAAGTATTGACGGGTCTTTAGAGTCCCCCACAGACAGTTTCTCAAGTTTCGGGCGAAACGTTGTAGAGGTCGTATGATATATGGCAGGGTTCGATCATATACGTGCAGTAGTGCACGGATCATGATCGGACGGATCATACTAGTGGGCTTTGGTTTAAGCCGGATCCTAGTATTAGATTTGTTGGATTACTTTAGTCTCATCGCATTCGCATTCATTCGGAATGCGGATGCAGGTATGTATATACAGGTGAGGGGTATCCTTGTGATCCGTCACGAGTTTACTTTAGATGTTGCCGTATCTTTTTGTTGTTGTAAACATTTGGGTTAATGTTTATTTTGGTGGAAAATGTGAGTAAATTTCATGATGAAGTGCATTTAATGTGAAATAGACATGCTTAGTGACCCATGGTCTCTTTTCTTGTGCTAATGTCACATTAGGATTGATTTATGTGTTGAAATGATAAGAGGAAAGAGAGTGGACAGCCATATTGCTTGGTTTTGCTCTTGTGTTTATCACTTCTTGCTCTCACATTATCATTCCAACACATAAGAAAAAGAAAGGCTCTTCTTCTTCTTCTTCTTACTTCTTGAGCTCACTATTCCCACCAATGGCATCATCTCTAACCTCCATCCATACACTCTCATGTGTTGAGAATCAATGGATGCTTGAGGCAAAGTGATCGCACACATTCTCTACTTCACCTTGGAGACGTCGGCTAGCAAACGTCGTGTCCGAGTTGCTTCGGACGAAGCGGGAGCCCGTAAAAAGACTCATTGATGTGGTGCCCTTCCGACGAGAAGACCGGAGATCGAAGATGCCACAAGGAGCTTGGGTTGGTGGCCAAAGACCGAAGGACACGGATCGATCGGTATAGCTTTTCTAACCCTTTTCTAGTTAGCTAGTTGTAGGTTAATGGTTCGATCCGAGATTGAAGTCTGCGATAGCACCAGTTTCTAGTTTAGAAAAAGTTTTCGTTTCCGCATTTTGGCCTCGGACAGACGGCCGGGGTGCTACCGTAGACTTACATGGTATCAGAGCCATGCCATTAACCTTTACTAGCTTGTTCTAGCGTATTTAAAATATCGATCGAACAAAATTTTCGAAACCGCAATTTCAAAAACGAAGTTTCTGCCAAATTTTTTTTGTGGTCTAAAATTTTTTTTGAGTGTGTCAGAAAATCAGGCAGGCTTTTCTAAGAACAGTATAGAAATCTAAAAGTGCAAGTCCACCATAGCGCCACGGAACTACGGCATTACCCTTGTTTTGGCCGCGGTTCTGCCGCACTACTGTAGCATTAGGGCACCAGTTTTTCTACAGTGGTCTCTGACTTGGAAATGTGGTTTCTGGTATTTTTATTTTTGGCCCAGATTATTTTGAGTACTGGGTTTTGTACTTAGGGCCCACTTCGGGAAATTTTGTCGATCGAAAATTTTTAATATGTTAGTTTACAGTACTTACATTATATCTGCGACCGTGAATGTCATTTAATCGGTAAATCTTGTCTAATTGCTATAGCTCTTTTAGACGGATTTGCGAACGTGACATTCACGTTAATGTTCTGTGTTGTGCTGTGATGTTGCGGATTTGTCGTGGTGGATAGCCTGGATGCAATGGTAGTACAGTTTGGTTATATTTGTACATTTGATATTGCGGAGCGAGCGTCCGACATATGGACTACCGTCACTGCCTGTTTGTATATTATTCTTTTGGGGCACGACCGGGCTGAGGTCGATGTACCCATTGTATATATTTTTACTTTCTGTACTAGAATTACCCCGCGGAGGGGTGCACGGGTAGCCGGGTTCTAGAGGGCAATGGGCCCGCATCTCATGGCTTTGAGACGGAGGGGACTTCACACTAGAATTGGCGGGCTGTTCGCCGCACTCGTAGGGGGTACAGGTTGACCCAAGGAGGGGTGCTCAAGTTACCGGATTCCGTGAAGTGCTGGGTGGTCGATTCACTTTGCTGTAGGGGGCTGCCTCGCTTCAGGTTTCGGCGGGTAACTTGCCGCGCCCGTATGGGTCTAGGATTTCATTGCACAGGCCATCCACACGACCAGGGGAACGTCGGGTTTCAGTAGCGGCTCTATGAAACCCAGGGATCCCAGATTATCTGTATTGTTCTGTGATGCTTATTACATTTCTGTGATGTTGCATTTTATCACGCCATGAGCGAATATTATATATTGATATACATACTAGTAGATGTTGCATATGTTTTACATCTGCGCTAGTCCAGTCCCCGCTCTGTCGTTGGTTAAGTAACCTAACGGGTGATGACGGGATCCAGTGGCGAATGCGGATGGCATATACGTACATCATATTTTCGTTCTTTTATGGTGTGATTAATTGATGGGACTGCATTGATTCGGATCAATGCAAGCTAAACAAACTTGTTTGATGTTGTTGGAACATTTATCAAAAAACTGTTATTGTAAGGACGTTCTCTTTTGTTTTGCATAGTGGTATTCGGTTATGAATATCCAGCACCTCAGTCGACGAGGCAAGGGCCGAGATCCCTTCACCGAGAGTGACCCCTTGAACAGAAATTTGCGTCAGGGTAATAACTTCACTATAGCCGATTGCCTTTTTGCTTTGCATCGTGGTATTCAGTTGGAATATCCTGCACCTCATTCTACGGGGAAAGAGCCGAGATCCCTTCACCGGGAGTGACCTCTTTAGCAAAGGTTTTCTTCACTATATTTTTATAAAAAGCTATCCGGTTCCTTCAACGATATCAAGTTCATTACGTTAAAGGTTTTTCGCCAAAAACCATTCGTAGCCCTCCGTCATTTCAGACGGGTAGCACTTAGTATTCATGCTATATTTGTTGGCCAAAATCAAGGCATAGTGTATGGTAGCTATTTGTTACTTTTCTGTTGCATAGATAGATGCGTTGGTTTGGGACAGCCGTACTGCTTTGTTGGCCAAAGTCAAGGATAGGTACGGGTGGGTTCAAATTAACCTGGACAATGACGGGTAGAACTTGACATGTGACTTATGATTTGTTGGCCAAAGTCAAGGTCATTAGAGCATGGAGTAAAAATCACATCGGGAGTTTCTAAAGAAACTGAAACTTGTCAGGCATGCGCATACCTTCTGGAGTGTGATAATGTGAGTGGATTCCATCACATTATCATGCGATGATAGTGGATCCAGATTCCCACTGATGAGTTGGTTTACTCCTCGGGTGATCCCGACTAATTCTTCTTTCAGGTTTGGAGGATAATTTGATTATACAGTGGGAGGTTTCCTGATTAGATGAATTGATAACCATTCTGATCTAGATTAGAGTGCACGCTGAGTGTTTCTTTTCTCTCTCTTTGGCAGCGACCATGGCCCGACCCTAGACTATGACTCGGTGACCAAGTTAACCGAACCTTCTTAAAACACTGGTTTTTAGATTGTCAGAGTTGCATACCTTATTGCCACTCCTACTTTTACCCTTTTCTCCAGAACACCCCGTATTACTATGAACATCCACTTCCATTGGATAAAACCATCGTATGGTTATATACGAACTCGAAGGAACTTGTTCCAGATTCGAGGATGGTTTCTGGTTCAGGAGAAAATGAATAGGACTATTCAGTTGTCTTTTCCTTTTACCTTCTCTCAGGTTGCGAGTGCTCCTTAGATTAGGACGGTACACCTGTTACGCTAATTAGATAGTCTTCATCCAAACCATAGGCAGGTGCCAAATGGTAAGGAATGAAGAAAACCATTTAGCCTAAAAGGTGTACAGAAGGTATTAAGTAAAGACAAATAAAGGGATTAGTAAGAGGGTAAAGTAAATTGCGACTGCTATTCATGACCAAACCAAGTACTTCATCGCCACTCCTGCTTCACCTTTGTATTTCTTCGGAACACCCCGTATCACTACAAAGATCCACAGTTTATTGGATACTCCATCGTATGGTTATATACGAACTCACAGGGACTTGTTCCAATTCGGGAATGGATTCTGGTTCAGGAGAAATAGGAATAAGGTTTATTCAATTGTCTTTTATCTTTACCTTCTCTCGTATTGCGAGTGCTCCTAGGATTAGGGGAGTACACCCATTATGCTTATTGGATAGTTTTCTTCCAAACCATAGGCTGGTGCCGAACGGTAGGGAAGGAAGAAAACCATTTGGTTTAAAGGTGGTGTACAGAAGGTAATGACTAAAGACATATAAAGGGATTTGGAGAGATGGCAAAGAAATATACGGTTACAGTTGTGAATCTGATAATGGAAGAGGCATTACTAAGAATACCCGGATACCCCTTCGAAACATTTACATGTTTCAGTTTCACTGTGTATTGTTAAAAGAAAACTGATTTCCCAATTAGCCCTTGCTCCAGGGTATGTATTTACCAGGTTTGATTCTCATATCTGTATGGTTTTACAGATGATGAGTGGGAGTAAGTTATTGGGAATTGGGTGATCTTCCTCATTATATCGGGATTCGTTGTAATTGGTGATATTTGAGGAAATCGTCTGAGTTGTTTTGCCGGACGGCAAATATTTGGTTTTGAATATCCGTTATTATACACCAATTTCAAATTGATATATCTGTACGTTTATTTTTATAAAGTGAGATATAACTTTTTGAAATTATGTCTATGACATTTACCTATATCAGTGGATGGTTAGGTAAGGAGTATTAAACAACGGTGTAATTCTTCTTAGCCATAAGTACAGTTTTCAACCTATGACACACAGGGAATGAGTTATTAGACTCAGGGGACTTATACAGAGTATTGTATGTTGTCCAGTGTCCATGAGGACAGAGGGGTTGGTACTCGTACTATATTCTATTTATTTGTGAATTCTCTAGTTCTTAGACATGTGTTTCGTAGAAATACAAGATCTAATTTTTGAGAAGTTATAGGTATATGAATAAAGTAGAGAACCAGGTATTGCAAGTATCAGGATTCTTCAAGGTGATCGAAGACGTATATACTTGGTATGGTATTCAGTTGATAGTAATGATTATGAGAACTTGCTTCTCTTTCAGATTACTCATAACTGGATGTATTCCTAAGTTGAGTAATGCCGATCGGCCTCTCTCCATTTAATTGACATGCACTGGAGACAGCTGCATGATTTGAATCTGGTTCCAATTAAATCAATGCCTCTGTTTCTATATTGGATATAGATAGTTCATATCTTAACAATGTTAAGGTACGGGGAGTTGTCCGGCTTATGCTTAAAACCAAACTCTGGATAACTCAAGGCACGTTTCTATAATGGCAGTTTGTGGGTTGACCCGGGCTATGACGAGGGTTGACTTTCTACCATCTGGAAGATCAATAGTGATATTGTTCTTGACTCGCCACAGTTTTGATAAAAATGGATTTTTTCAGAAAACAGTAGTGAGAGTATGGTAGAACTGGAAGTGATTTCAGAACCGCAAACGATTACTGAAAATTTAATAGGACCTAAAGATTCAATCTGCTTTGACATTCCATTAGCCACTCCGCAGATATGGTGGGTAATCTCAGGCACCGAGAGGTACTCCGGTAGCCTCAAGGACAGTGACAGGGAGGTTCTTGTTTACCCAGACTTGCCATTGCTGTTGTTCCAGACTGTGAGACCCAGCAGGAGGATGAGTATAGCGTCGTTCTAAACTAGGTTTAGAAGTGTACATTTATATGACTCTGCCAGAGGGTTGTCGTAGTCAGCGGGAGCAGCGGAAGCATAGTGGACAAGTAGCTTATATCAATTTATAGACTAAAGCAGATATAGCGGAGATAGATCATCTATTTCTGATGTTACAGTCATAGGTATGACTTCATCAGAATAGGGGATGGATCTGTTAAGAAGGTAGTAGGGTGTAATGTCCTGGTATTTGGATGACATACACAGAGTAGGAGGTTAAATTCCTATACTACGATTGGTTATATTTTGGTTGTCACACAGTGGTTTTTCCACATAGGACTTGGATATTATATCAGACATTCTGGTTACTAGATCTATGGTTTTTGATCTAGATTTGGAAAGTATCCCAATCTGGGTACTTGGACAGCATTCTAAACGTATTTAGAATGGATGACTCCTGGCATTGTGGTGTACCTGCAGGTGATGGAGTCACCCTCTCTGAAGGTGTCTTACAGACTAAAGGGGAGAGGGATGTGCATGATTGGCAGATCACTTGCTTAGGCAATTGAGTTGATCATGAGATGTCAAGTACCACACCAGATATAGTTTTTGCACAAGATGCAATAAGTTGATATTAATCGAATCCTGGAGAAACGATCGGAAGCAGTTTTAGAACATAAGTTGATGTTCTAAGGATAAGATAACGGCATCCTCCTTCGGGAGACAGTTATCATTCCATGCTTCCAAGGTGACATGGATGACAGAGTAACTGTCAGAGTTATAGTTTTCTCTCTGACGAGGGGCAGTAGTTTGGACAGATGGTCCAAGCGGATACTGAGAGAGGCATAGCGCAGGATACTGATTAAGTTCAGTTGACGATACAGTCTAAGAAGTTTGGATTTGGAGTTCATTTATGAACTAGGTCCCATCAGATATCCAAACATATTCTAAGACAGGTATTGCTCATTCGAGAGATGGCTTTCTCCGCGAACTTGAGATAAAGAGAGACATAGAAAGAAACATTATGGCGGATCCACTCACTGGGGCTATTCCTCGAATGCAATAGTTTCGCAAACGGACTTTGTGAGACTGATTAGTAGAGGAGTTGGGTGTTCGGTATCACACAGGCTGTGAGTATGCGACATCGCAATAATTAGCCTTGAGTGCAAGTGGGAGATTGTTGGATATAGTTCCCTCAGAGTCAATTATTGGATCACAGGCACGTGATTGCAATGATTGAGGGAGGACCTATACCGGTAGGACAGTCTTACTCAATATGATAGTATGCTATCCGGTTTATCTTTACCATCGTGTACATGCTTTAGGTGACATTACAGGTCACTATTGCACGTTGATAGAGCCCTTAGAATTCTTGCTTGATGGCCAGCAGTATGATGGCGATCATATACGTGGGAGCTGGGGTCTATAAGCACATCCTTAAAGTGGTCCCTAGTCGTGGGAGTTTTCAAGACTGGGCATCGATACTCCATTAGTAAACTAGTGTATACAGTCGAGACCCTGACGAGGGGCGGTGGCCGGTCTCACAAGCCATTGGTGTCAGTTGGTTCACCTAAGATGTATACAGGTGCTCATTGGGTTATGAGTACACCAGACAGGACTCGCCGGGAACATGCTAGTTGGTATTATACCTGACGTCAGATAGCAGTTCCCTTGTGACATATGTACAGGTTAGTTCATCGACCTGAGATCGTCATTTGTCTCGTGTGAGTTCCTACTGTGCTTTGATTACTACCCTACCACAGCTCAAAGGAGTCGTGCAAACAGGTTTTAGTTGGGTACAGTCCCGAGTCATATGGAGGCAGTGAGCGGATCGGCAGGGGTTTCGTCTCTCCCAGTATTGGGAGTGAGATCGCGCTGTGTCTAGGAGAGCCATTACACGAAGTCCTTGGCCAAGGCAGGAGATTTACTGGTAAGTATTCCAGTAGCAGTGTGTTCTGGGCTACACTTCGACAGGACTTGTACCTCTTTTGGGGGTCTGAATTTTACCAACCCCCTAGGCCCGATATGCGATGCTCATAGACGAACGGACCGGACTGTACGGATATTGTCACTGACAGGCTCAGTAGGGTGTCAGGATGAGTTCGCTCATCGACTTCCCTTTTGGTCAATACCTGGTAGCCCGTTACGTACGGCTGGTACCACTGACATGCTAGTGGTTAAATCCACAGCCAAAATATTGACGGGTCTTTAGAGTCCCCCAAAGACAGTTTCTCAAGTTTCGGGCGAAACGTTGTAGAGGCCGTATGATATATGGCAGGGTTCGATCATATACGTGCAGTAGTGCACGGATCATGATCGGACGGATCATACTAGTGGGCATTGGTTTAAACCGGATCCTAGTATTAGATTTTTTGGATTACTTTAGCCTCATCGCATTCGCATTCATTCGGAATGCGGATGCAGGTATGTATATACAGGTGAGGGGTATCCTTATGATCCGTCACGAGTTTACTTTAGATGTTGCCGTATCTTTTTTTTGTTGTAAACATTTGGGTTAATGTTTATTTTGGTGGAAAATGTGAGTAAATTTCATGATGAGGTGCATTTAATGTGACATAGACATGCTTAGTGACTCATGGTCTCTTTTCTTGTGCTAATGTCATATTAGGATTGATTTATGTGTTGAAATGATAAGAGGAAAGAGAGTGGACAGCCATATGGATTGGTTTTGCTCTTGTGTTTATCACTTCTTGCTCTCACATTATCATTCTAACACATAAGAAAAAGAAAGGCTCTTCTTCTTCTTCTTCCTCTTGCTTCTTGAGCTCACCATTTCCACCAATGGCATCATCTCTAACCTCCATCCATACACTCTCATGTGTTGAGAATCAATAGATGCTTGAGGCAAAGTGATCACACACATTCTCTACTTCACCTTGGAGACGTCGGCCAGCAAATTTCGTGTCTGAGTTGCTTCGGACGAATCGGGAGCCCGTAAAAAGACTCATTGATGTGGTGCCATTCCGACGAGAAGACCGGAGATCGGAGATGCCGCGAGGAGATTGGGTTGGTGGTCAAAGACCGAAGGACACGGATCGATCGGTATAGCTTTTCTAACCCTTCTCTAGTTAGCTAGTTGTAGGTTAATGGTTCGATCCGGGATTAAAGTCTGCGATAGCGCCGGTTTCTATTTTAGAAAAAGTTTTCGTTTCTGCATTTTGGCCTCGGACAGACGGCCGGGGGGCTACCGTAGACTTACACTATACGCACTTACACACGTCTTGAAACTCGGGATAGTAGAGGATACCTTGAAATGCTCTTGTCTAAAAGCCAAAGTATGAAGGAAATAAAAAATGAAAAAGATAAAATGGTGTTAAGAAAAAAATGAACACTGGTTTTGTTATCACCAAGGCAGTAATAAAAAAATATAGTGAGGGTGCTTCATCACCTAGTGCCTTAGACCAACTGGTTTGGGAGTCACTGCTAAGCCTTAGGTGGTGCAAGACGAGGAAAATGCTAATACGCCTAATAAGCAACCACATGAGTAATCGGTCGGTTAGTACCTCAAGAAGTATTAACGATCGCATGAAAAATGTGTGGGCAATCTCATCTAAATATTCACCGATTAAAAAGTACTGAGGTAGATGGACAAGAGTATGATAGCTTGAATTGAATTCTCCGAGTGTAGGGATGTCTTTTACACACACGTAGAGGTATATGATCGATGTTTGGAAGAAAGGTAGGAATGAAGAATAAAGACGATGTTTAATGTGATTTCTAATTTCTTTTCATGACTATTAAGATAGGGCTCATGACAACCGAAAAGCTAGTGTAGTTGGAAACTTTAATTTTCAAAGTCTTTCTTTTACAATTCTTATCTTTATATGTAACTTTCACAGACTTCCTTTTATTATTGGATTTTGTGGGTGCAATCCGCTGAAAACCCTCAAAAGACAACACTCCTCCTACTAGGGACACGTAGAGGTTTAATGGCTTGTTGCACGTGCTCAGTGCAATCGTTTTGCCTACGAAAGTGTGCTAGTTAGTTTTTCTTTTTCTTTATTTTCTCCTTCTCTTTTGAATTAAACAAGTTTGCTCGAGACGACCAAAATTAAGTTTGGGGGAATTTGATCAGTCGAAAATATTGCATTTTTAACACATCAATTTCCCTACTATTTGCAATCATCTAAAGGTGTTTGGTATAAATATAGCACATATTAACAATTTGTCTGCAAAATACCAAATAACATGTGTTATAAATTATAACCGACATTTTGAGGAAAATTGAGTGTTTATTAATACACGCGTGATCTTTTGTGAATCAACACTTGTCTCGAGATTGTGTGCAGGAAATTCTCCAGGTAAAAGAGCCAGAACTGCTAAAAGTGCTGATAAAATACGTCAAATCCAAGACTTGTGATCTGGTAGTAAACAAGAAGGTATAAAAATATTCCAGATATCAGAAAAGTGCCATAAATCCAACAACAAAATAACCTGGAAATTTCATACAGAGAACACACCAAACGGCCGCGGATCCGTGGCCGAGTTGGCCGATCCGCCGCGGATCCGCGGCTACGGTGACTTATCATCTGCAAATTATTATTCCAGAGGTCTTCTTTCAATAACAAAACTTCTTCAAGACACTTCGGTTCCTAAAGATCTCCAGAAGCTTCTCTTCTAATAGCCAAGCTTCTTGTGCAAGCCAAATACCTACCAAGCTTCTCATGGAAGCTAGCTAACTACCTTAATATAGAAGTTTCTCTGCAACTACCTAGCTTTCTATGCAAGCTTCATAACAACCAAGCTTCCAAGGGAAGCTAAACCTAGCTTAGCTTCTAAAGGAAGCTAATCCAAGCTTCTAGGGGAAGCTAAAGGAAAAGACTATATAAAGGGACCCAAGGCTTCATTAAAAAGGTTGTTGGTTGTTCATCATTTGAGTGGTAAATTCTAGTGAGATCCAAATCAATTCTACATAAATTGAGTGACACAATTTGATCCAAATCAAGATTCATCGAGTACCGATTCATGCAAGCATTCAACGAGCTTTTTTGAAGTAACGCCGATCTTCATCCGAGCAAGTGATCCATGACGATCCGCGACTCACGAAGACGATGCGAAGCTAGTTTCGACGATTGAGTTCTCTCCTCAATTCTTGTAGTCTTTGAGTGAATTGTAACGAAACGTCGATTTATAAAAGGTGAAAATTCTTGATCTTGCTTTTATTTACACTCGATGCATTATGAAGTGTTATCAATTCTTGTTTGTTTTCTTTTTCATGATGTTTGAGTGAAAACTCCGCTTGTGGAGGAATCGAGAAAAAAGATAGATGATGATGATTAAATTCTTGAACGATTCTTAAGTCTTATGAGTTTTGTAAATTTTAGGAAATTGAATCAACGACGACTTAGTTTTGAGCGAGATGCTTTCTTGAATGTTTTCGCTCTAAATTAAAGATCAACGATCGATGATTGAATTTCCTAAAGGCTAGAATTTGAATGCTAATCAATGAAAGGGCAAGGGATGATGATGAAGAAACCCTAGTTTCTTCAATAGATCCGTAATTCTCATTGATCGTCATCGATCTAGCAACAAATATTCAATAGATAAGAATTTATAATCATCATTCTTCATCATCACTATCGGTTGGATCGATTCCTACAAGCTTCTTTACAAATCTTGATAATTCATTCGATTTGGACAATTCTTGATTCTTGATTCTTGATCTTTATTTTCTTGATCATTCTTGCAACTAAATTTCATAAATCTTGAATCAATTTTCTTTTATCTTTTAATTTTCGACTCAACTAAAACAATAGCGAGCAAATCACACTTTCTCAGTAGACGATCCGTTCTCATTGACGAAACTACAATAGACACTGTCAATTGATTGCGGTATAAAATTCTTTGGTTGTGAAACATTTCTAAACACGACATGAAAAGGATTCAATCAAATGGCGCCGTTGCTTGGGATAATGTGCTAATTTGTTCGTTTTTGTAATTTGAGTTGAAAAATTTATTATTCCATCAGTTTTTTTAGATCAAAATTCATAACAAGCGCTTAACGATTGGTTGTGATTTGTTGCAAGGAGATATGGAATTTGTGGAGCAAGAGGAAAAATTTTCAGGACATCTCAGGAAGTTCAGTGAGTGAACAGGAGCATCTGCACGAATTTTTGTGCAGAGATCTCATCAAAAGACCGCGCTTACGCGGCCAAAGAAGCCATCTCGTGGCGGTTCCGCGGTTCTTTAGGGGATTCACTGCACCATTTTTCTCAGGTCCTCTTCTGACTTTCTTATCTCCTCCCTGCTCTGCTCTATTAACCAATTTCTGCAGGATTTTTTGCAAAAATTCACAGCGCCGCAAAAAGAAAAATTGTTGCGTATTTGATCTTGGTTGTTTGCATTTTCAACACGGAAATTAAGGGGCAAAGACCAAATTCAGATTAGGTGGGGAGTTCATTAACCTTCCTAAGCCCCAAAAATCACAAACTTGCATCTGCATCACCCTCATTAACTAAAAAATATCTAGACATGACTCTAAGGACCGTCGCGCTCACTTAGGACAGAAAGAGGTCGTGGGTAATCTATTGCTTATCCGCGTTTCTTTTGTGGTGTATAAGGCAAGTGTGTCTAAGGCAAATGGTTACTTAATTAGGCTCACTACTTATGTAGTGGAGAACCTCCCACTTACCTGGCACTTATCTGGCCACAGGAGGGGCAAAGAGGCAGTAAAGGATCTATCTTGCGACTTGTTTTCTGGAAGTCTAGGAGCGGTCTTGAGACTTGACCTAGGTGACCACTAGATTTAGGGTTGCTTGTGCATTGTTTGTGTGCATTTTTTTTTCAAAAATCCGTATTTTTCAAAACCAAACACCAAACTCATCTTTTCCTTAATTATCACAACGCTGCCACTTGTGTTAAACCATTTAATGCATGCTCGGCTGGAAACGGGATTCTAATGCACGTCTTGTCCGTGTTCCCCTATCGACTCCGAAGTCGGTATTTCTACGTCTACTTGTTCTTTACCCACCACCACACCCACTTCGATGGACAATTCTCCATCGAACGTCTTTAACACTACTCTGCCACCGTCCACGGGTGCGCGGAATCCACCCCGCATCTCTCTCCAAGAGAGATGTTACCCTATGTGAGGTCCTCTTTCGACCTGTCTCACCATTCCACCAGCCAATCGGGACAACTTTGAAATTAAACCATAATACATCAATCTTCTACCCAAATATTACGGTCTCGAGTCTAAAGACGCATATGTCTTTATTACCAAATTTGAAAATGTATGCGCTATGATGGGTACTTCACAGCTTTCTATGGATGTTATGCGTCTACGTCTTCTCCCATTTACTTTATGTGATATAGCCGAGAAGAGGCTTTATAACACAGTAGCACATTCTATCTCAAACTGGGGAGAATTCGTAACAGCATTCCTTAAGAAATTCTACACCAATCATAAAACAGCTCGAGTCCACAACGAAATAAATCAATTTACCCAGCTACCAAATGAACCATTCTCGAAGTGTTTTGAACGCTTCAAGGATCTGTTAGTTCAATGTCCACATCACGGAATTCCTAGATGGGACCTGTGCAGAATCATATATGAGGGCATTAATCCTACTACAAAACAGACCCTTGAATCCATGTATCAAGGCACCTTCATGACTAAAGATGATGGTGAAGCCTGGAGATTTTTAGAAGATTTCGCTGAAAAATCTTCACAGTGGAAGAGTATAAGTCAGTCATCGTCTAGGGATGGCAATCACCAATCTGATGTTTCTATAGGAGTTAAAGCTGAAATGGCAACAATGCAAAAGAAACTTGAAGCTATGGAACATAAATTTTTAGCAGCATCCCTAAATCAGATGTCACTCCCCAAAACTGTCTGTGGATGCTGTTCTGATCCATGACATCTTACGGAAGAATGTCCATTGAATTCTCCGTTTCAAGGTCAAGAGCATACCAATGCTGCTTTCCAATAAAGACCTAGAAACGATCCGTATTCTTCCACTTATAATCAGGGTTGGAAGAATCACCCTAACTTTGCTTGGAACCAATCACAAACTCAAAACACGGTTTCAAACCAAAAAAAAATTCAAAAGGGTCCTCCACCACAACAGCAACCACTTTAAATAAGTCAGCACCCCTACCAATCACAAAATTTTCAAAATCCGGTCAACACTACTGCACCGCACAACAATTCTTTGCAATTGACCGGTACTGATAACTCCAGAAAAACTCTGACTCCCAAAGTGAGAGTATTAAATCGATGGAAGCACAAATTGCCCGTATAAATGCCGAATTGAGTGCTAGAGAGAAAGGGAAACTTCCAGCTCAACCTTTACCCAATCCTGGCTATTCACATCATGTGAACGCTATCACCACGTTGAGATCTGGAAGAGTGCTTGACAACCATGTTGGTGAAGAGATTGATAATAATGAAGAATCAATCAATGATACCCCGGCTGAGACTTTTCCTTCCACTTCTGCTTCTACTTCTGACCCCAGTTCGTCTACCTCACCATTTTCTTCCGAGCCTATTCTCCGTTTTCCCCAAGGCTCGAACCCTCAGCACACCTCTTCTAGTCCACCAAAGACGATCCCCACTCCAATTTTGGGATCTTTTCTACCCACACGATCTTCTCCAATGTTGTACCCAGCTCTTATTGCTAAAGCTCCTTATCCGAATCAGTTAAGGGGAAACAGAACAAGTCCGCAAATAGAGAAGATCACTGAAATCTTTAAGTAAGTTAATATCAACATCCCTCTCCTAGATGCTATACAACAAGTCCCCGCTTATGCAAAAATTCTCAAAGACTTGTGCACTAGGTGTAAGGTTACTAGGCACAATCATAAGGGTCTATAAGGCATCAACCATGCCAAATTTAAAATTTAGAAGTGCCGAACAACCTAAAGCGATGATCTTTGCTAGATAATTAGGGTTAACAAAGTATGTAAACATCTTTACAACTAAAGGAAAGGGATTACAACCTTTGTAGTCCGCTCCTTCGCTTCATAAGCTCCGAGTAGTAGTCCCTTCGCCGCGATCCATGAACTTCCGGACTCTAGAGAGGCTCCACAAGCCGAATGATCCATGCTTGCTTGAAGTCTTCCTTTTTCGAAGATGATCTACCTTGAAGAATTTTTAACTCAAGCTCTCACTTCTCTAATCAAGTATTAGTGAAGTGAACACCCTAATCTAAGTGGCTAGATTAGATGAGGATGATGAAGTAAGAATTTGGCTCTCATTTGTTTTCAAAATCTCACTCAATATCATCACAAAAGAAAAACCTAGTAAAGCTTTTTCAAGAGCTCAAGGAAGAAGAAGATGAATAATTCCTTTTGTGATGAATAATAAATTATTGCCATGGTTACAATTGCAACCCTTGGTTAATAAAGAAAGGCTTTAACCATTGTAGAGATTTAACTAGGGTAAAAGGTTTGGGTTGGGTTAGGAAATATCTCCAAAAAATATCAACAAAATATCTTTGCTTAAAACAAAACAAAGCTTCTAGAAGCTTCATGAAAAAGCTAACCCAAATCAAACCCTAACTAGTTTAATCTCCATAAATCATGTTGCATTGGTAACCCTAACTTGTTACAATATTATATATCACATATATAATATATTTTTGTAACAAAATAAAATAATACAATTAACATATATCGCATATATATCAACGTATTATCCGGTGAGAAAATGAATCAATAAAGCGAGCCTATATCAGTTAATGTAATGTAATATATCACATATATAATTATACATTAAATTATCGAATCAATACTTGATCCGAAAATCCGGCTATTTCTCAAATAACCGACTAATATTATCCGTATCAGTTCATCGAATCAACACTTGATCTGATGACCCGGCTATATCACATATACCAGGCCGATATCTAATATCGCGAGAATAGAATACGGTATCTCATATCGTAATATTCTCGATCCCGCACATATCACATATGTGCTCCTACTCTGTTTTGCCTGAGTTAAGAAACCTCTGTGTAGGACTCTAAAGAATCGTCAATACACCGGCAGTAGGTGATGATCATATCAAACACCCACAAACTGCAAGCGGTCAACTAAACGTAACAGCCACCCAGGTATTGAGCGGTCAGAAGATCAACAAGCAAGCCTATACATTCTCCTATGAATCCGATCAGTAACACTACCGTACAGTCAGGTCTCTTCGTCTGATATGTCGCATATCTAGTATAGGGGTGGTATACGTCAGACCCCAGTAACCGATAAGTCGTGTCGATGTGAGGCTCATAATAGGTCGATAAACTACTGATAACACTTACCAGTAGCACTCTACATCAGCCTTGGCCAGGGACTTCCAGTTATAGCCAATCGAACACAGCACAACATCAACTCCCTATACCGGGAGAGATGAAACCCCTCCTATCGCTCATTGCCTCCATGTGATTCGGGACTGTACCCAAAAGCCACCGTTTTGCACGCCCTCTTGGACGTGGTAAGGTGGAAATCAAAGCACGGTGGGAATCACACAAGACTCTATGACGATCTCGGGTCTACAGACTACCCTGTACCAGTGTCACCAGAGAACTGCCATCTGACGTGAGGTATAATACCATCTGGGAGTTCTCGGCGAGTCCGTTCAGTGTACCCAGTCTCCACTGAGCACCCGTACACCATCTTTGATGTCAAACACCGATGGATATGGGATCATCCATCGCCCATCATATGGGTCAAGATGCGTATACGCTAGTCTACTCTGGTGTATCGATGCCCTGTCTCGATACACCCTCGACTAAGAATAATTATAGGATGTACTCATAGACTACCGTGGCCCCACTAGTATGATCTCATCATAGTCCCGGTAGTCAAGTACATATCCTAAGGGCTTTATCAACATGTGAGAGCAAGACAGTAAACTAATATAAGTCAACATGTTAAGACAAAGTGAAACCAAATAGCATACTATCATGTCGAGCAAGAAAGTCCTCTCTATATATATCCAAGCATCCACTATAATATACATCATATGTACAACAATGGCCTCTAGGGCATATATATAACTAATAATCTCCCACTTGCACTAAGGCCAGCTGTTGTAGTATCTCATACCCAGCATCCCGAAGAGTCTCTCAAACTGTGTCTGGAGAATGGCCTTCGTGAGTGGATCCGCAGTGTTGTCCTTCGTATCAACTCTCCTGACCTCGATCTCCCGGTGATCAACTATCTCCCGGATCAGGTGACACCGCCTCAGAATATGTCTGGACTTCTGATAGGACCTGGGTTCCTTGGCCAAAGCCATAGCTCCATTGTTATCACAATACAAAGGTATTGGATGCTCAATGGATGGAACCACACCAAGTTCAGTAATGAACTTCTTCATCCAGACAACCTCTTTTGCAGCATCGTTGGCAGCGATATATTCAGCCTCCATCGTCGAGTTTGCAACGGTTTCCTGTTTGGAACTCTTTCAACACACCGCCCCTCCATTGAGGGTAAAGACAAATCCCGAGTGCGACTTAGAGTCGTCCTTATCACTTTGGAAGCTCGAATCGGTAAAGGACTTCACTTGGAGTTCTCCGTTACCATACACAAAGAACATCTCTTCAGTCCTTCTCAAGTACTTGAGAATGTTCTTCACAGCTATCCAGTGACTCTCTCCAGGATCTGCTTGATACCTACTCACTATACTTAGTGAGTATGCTACATCGGGTCTGGTACATAGCATCGCATACATGATAGAGCCTACTGCCGAAGCATAGGGTATCCCTTGCATGCGAGCTCTTTCCAAATTAGTCTTGGGAGACATCTCTTTGGAGAGAGTGAGTCCAGAGATCATGAGTAGGTTCCCACGCTTGGATTCTTCCATACTAAACCTTTTTAGTATGGTGTCAATGTACCTGGATTGGGACAATCCCAGTATCCGTTTAGATCTATCTCTATAGATCATTATTCCCAGTATGCAGGAGGCATCATCTAGATCTTTCATTGAGAATTTTTGTGATAAGAAGAGCTTGACCAATTGCAGCATAGAAACATTATTTCCTATCAAGAGTATGTCATCGACGTATAATAAGAGGAAGACAACCTTACTCTCTGCAACCTTTTTATATATACAAGGTTCATCTACGTTTTTGATGAAGTCAAACTCTTTGACTACAACATCAAAGCAGATGTTCCAACTCCGTGATGCCTGCTTTAACCCGTAGATGGATTTAAGCAGCTTGCACACCTTTCCGCTGCTCCCACTATCTACGAAGCCCTCTGGTTGAGTCATGTACACACACTCTTCTAAATCACCATTTAGAAAGGCAGTCTTAACATCCATCTGCTAGATTTCATAGTCATAGTATGCAGCAATGGCAAGTAGGATCCGGATGGACATAAGCATAGCCACTGGAGAAAAGGTTTCGTCATAATCCACACCTGAGCGTTGACGAAAACCCTTTGCAACAAGTCTAGCTTTGAAAGTCTCGACTTTTCCATCTACACCAAGTTTCTTCTTAAAGATCCATTTTCTCCCAATGGGTTTTACCCCTTCAGGAGCAACTTCCAAAGTCCATACTTTGTTGGTGTATATGGATTCCATCTCAGATCGCATTGCATCCAGCCACTTCACAGAGTCACCACTCATGATGGCCTGCTCGAAGCTAGTCGGGTCATCATCTTCCATGATGCAATCCTCGCTCCCACCATCAACGAGAAAACCGTAGTATCTCTCAGGTGGATGAGAAACCCTACTAGATCGGCGGAAAGGCTGGGGTTCGTTGGGTACTACTGAATCCTCTGGTTCCAATAAATCATCTGTTGTAGTTTGTTCTGCTGGAACTTCTTCCAGTTCTATCTTAGAGTCACTAATCTCTTTTGCAAGAAATTCCTTTTCTAAAAAGGTGGCGTGTTGAGCAACAAACACTCTTTGTTCCTCACTGTGGTAGAAGATATACCCTCGCGAATGCTTGGGATATCTAACAAACTTTCATAAAACAGACCTTGCCTCGAGTTTGTCCGGTTTTTGTCTTTTGACATAGGCCGGGCAATCCCATATCTTAACAAAATTAAGATATGGTCTCTTCCCTTCCCATATCTCATATGGGGTGGTAGGTACAGATTTGGTAGGAACTTTATTCAGTAGGTATGCAGCTGTCTCCAGTGCATATCCCCAGAAGGAAATAGGCAACTCAGCTGTGCTCATCATAGAGCGCACCATATCTAATAGGGTCCGATTCCTCCGCTCCGATACACCGTTGTGCTGTGGTGTATAGAGAGGAGTAAGCTGAGAAAGAATCCCATTCTCTTTTAGATAGTCCAGGAACTCATTGCTCAAGTATTCTCCTCCTCGATCAGATCAAAGTATCTTAATAGTTTTGCCCGTTTGGTTCTCTACTTCGTACTTATATTCCCTGAATTTCTCAAAAGCTTCAGACTTGTGTTTCATCAGGAACACACGTCCGTATCTTGAGAGATCGTCGGTGAATGTAATGAAGTAGGAAGAACCATTCCTAGCATATGTAGACATGGGACCACATACATCACTATGTATCAACCCCAAGAGTTCTGTAACTCTTTCTCCGTGTCCACTAAACGGGGTTTTAGTCATCTTGCCTTTGAGACATGACTGGCAAGTATCATAAGATGATAATTCGAACGGATTCAAATATCCATCCTTATGTAATTTAGCTAGCCATGTCGCATTGATATGATCTAGTCTACAATGCCATAAGAAGAATTCGTTCATTTCTGAACTTTTCCTTTTGATAGTGTTCTGTACATTAAGAATTGTAGTTTGATTTAGAACGTACATGCCATTATTTAACGATCCTGATCCTATCAACTTTTGATTCAGGAATATGTTCATAACATTATCCTGTATTACAAAATTATATCCTTCTTTATTCAATAAAGAAACTGATATAATATTGCATATCAGGGTCGGAATGTAATAGCATTCGTTCAGAATCAATGTATTACCTTTTGGTAGCACAAGGTGATATTCGCCAACGGCCTTGGCTGCAACATCTGCACCATTCCGTACTCTTACGAAATGATCACCCATTCCCAGTTCTCTACCTTTAGGTAGCCCATGTAACATATTACATATGTGGGATCCTGATCCGGTATCTAATACCCAGGACGTAGAGTGAACTGAGAAACAGTTCTCAATAACTAACACTTCCGAAGAAGATGCATCAGCATGCTTGTTCTTCGTTTGGGCGGTGTGAGATTCCAGATATTCTCCTATTTCCTGCTCAGTCTTATAACACTTATAAGAAAGAACGGGACCAACGTTCCCCTGCTCAGTATAATAAGCGGGTTCAGTCAATATATCTATATTATTATCTTGATTAAGGCCTGACATGGTCGCTACCTGGAGAGAGAGGGAAGAAAAAACTTTAGCGTATGCTCTTTGCAAGATTAGATTGGTTATTATCTTATCTAATCAGGATGTCTTCGACTGTTTTTATCAAATCTTCCTTCAAACCCTAAAAGGAAAAACTAGCCGGGATTAATTACACTTTACAAGTTCGCCAATCTTTCAGCCAGGCCAGTGTTGGTACTTTAAGGGAGGTTCCCCGTGCTTTCGCACGGACCTAATTAAAATAAACCTCATTTTCCCAGATGCTTAACCCCGTAAACACCTTTCTAGTCACCTACTTGATCGGTTAATTGTCCTGCGTAAAATTCTCCCAGGAGTAACTCTTACTCGCAGTGGGTATCGGGATCCAACTATCTCATAGGAGGTATGCAATCTCATTGCAAATTTCAACACTTGAAATTCCTGATAATATTTTGCCCTAAGCATCACATGGCCTTGACGAAGGTCAACAAATCATAGGGTGCTAGTCAAGTTCAACCCGTCATTTCTTGATTGAATCAAACCCACCCGCACGACCCTTGACGGAGGTTAACAAGGTCGTATGACTACCCTAATCCAATCTGCATCATATGCATAAACAGATAAATACTAGTTAGCTACCGCACACTACGCCTTGACGGAGGTCAACAAACGCAGCACGAATACTAGGTAGGACTTATCTGAAATGACGGAGGGCTACGACAGTTTTTCAGAAAACCATGAGCGTAATGAACTTGATATCGTTGTAGAAACAAGTGATTTTGAAAAGGAGTGTTTTTTAGGCTTTTCTAGTTTCGCTAAAGAAGTCACTCCCGGTGAAGGGATCTCGGCTCTTTCCTCATCGAATAAGGTGTAGGATATTTCATAAATACCTCTGTGCAAAGCAAGAACTATAGAAGCAATCAAAAACTAATCCGTGAGTTTGTAGCATCTGCCAGTTTTGCTAAAGAGGTCACTCCCGGTGAAGGGATCTCGGCTCTTTCCTTATCGAATAAGGTGCAAGGTATATCATATATACCGCTGTGCAAAGCAAGACTGTAGCTACCCTTTTTATAAAGTTTTGATTCTACAACATCTTTTAGGTTTCTTTTCTTTTATTAATCTCATTAATAAATCCCATAAGTTATGCTTCCTAAGCATCACAGAAGAAACGAAAACTGTAATATTTATATATCATATATATAGTATAAGCATTCGTCTCAGGCAGTAATATGATCTCATCACAGAACATTGCAGCAGAAGATAACATATGAAATATTGGATATACTAGGACGTCCGTGTTTTATATCGAGCCTGTATAAAACACGGATTCCACGGTCGCGATGAATAGCCAAACCCACATCCCTAGACCCCTACGAGAGCGGCAAGCAACACTGCCAATTCTAGGGTTAAGAGACCCGGTCTCGACTCCTCGAGATGGCCTCCCACTGGACCCTAGAACCCGGTTACTTATGCTCCCCTCCCTGGATCTACCTAATGCGGAAAAGTAAATAATATACAATGGTGACATCATCCTCAACCCGGAAGTGCCCCAATAAAAGAATATTACATACAAATGAATTTTAAATGAATGAAAATAAAAACCCTCATCTCACATAAAACCCCCGGCTATTCAGAACACGACGATCCAATATAACATATCACAGCAACACATAATATCTCATTTCATCAACGTAAGCAAGTATGCGTATCCCGACTGTCGTTGATGTATAGCAACGAAGCCGGCGATACACCACATACTGCTCTTACGGTCACAGAAGAAAAAAAAAGTGTAAAACTACAACATTTGGAATCCATAAATACTTTAGACATCTTAAATCCGAAATATCACATACTTCGTATTTCATGCCTAACTATATGAATTCCACATGTTGTATCACATTCCAGATAAATAGACAATGTTAAACTTTCCGATCGAATAATCAAATACCCAAGATTTCCCAAATAGCTCAACACTTGAGTGGAGTTCAAAAATCCTAGAACATGTCACTGCGCCAATGAACCAGCCGTAGAAGGGTCAAACCAACGCCTCACATGTGGCAACACTAAACTACCACAAACTCTAAGGTTCAGTGGCAGTTTTGATGGTCACATAATCAAGTTAAGCTTACGTTCTTCTAGAGGGTCCACAGATACGCTAGCATGATTTGCCGAAAGTTTTAAACAGAGGAAAAATTTAACACTTGAAAGTTTTCCGTCATGGAAAAAAATGAGTTATTGATATCCATTCAAACATTTTAACACATTCTAAATTATCCAGGAAAAATAAATGATGTTAAACTTTCCGGTCGAATCAACGAATTCTATAGATCTCCAGAAAACTCAACACTTAAGTAATATTAAAAATTCCCAGAAGCATGTAGTAATACATACGGATCAACCTTAGAAATAGCTATCCCTGACACCTAAGCACGGCCGTGGAACCGCCGCTAAAAGCCAAGTATGGCCGCGGTTCCGCGGCGACTTTAGGGAATTAGGGGTTCGTATTTCTTTGTTATCCATAGAATTACCTGCTTATTTTTTTGAGTATTTTTAATACGAAAAAAACCATCTTTTTAAAAAATTTCCATAGAGAGGGTCAAATACGACGTTTCAGGATTCGATCGGACTTTTACCTTCGTATACACGTCGCCTAATGCTCTAGCTAAACGCTGATACCACTGTAGGGTTACTAGGCACAATCACAAGGGTCTATAAGGCATCAACCATGCCAAATTTAAAATTTAGAAGTGCCGAACAATCTAAAGCGAGAATCTTTGCTAGATAATTAGGGTTAACAAAACATGTAAACATCTTTACAACTAAAGGAAAGGTATTACAACCTTTGTAGTCCGCTCCTTCGCTTTACAACTAAAGGAAAGGGATTACAACCTTCATAAGCTCCGAATACTAGTCCCTTCACCTCATAAGCTCCGAATACTAGTCCCTTCGCCGTGATCCATGAACTTCCGGACTCTAGAGAGGCTCCACAAGCCGAATGATCCATGCTTGCTTGAAGTCTTCCTTTTTCGAAGATGATCTACCTTGAAGAATTTTTAACTCAAGCTCTCACTTCTCTAATCAAGTATTAGTGAAGTGAACACCCTAATCTAAGTGGCTAGATTAGATGAGGATGATGAAGTAAGAATTTGGCTCTCATTTGTTTTCAAAATCTCACTCAATATCATCACAAAAGAAAAACCTAGTAAAGCTTTTTCAAGAGCTCAAGGAAGAAGAAGATGAATAATTCCTTTTGTGATGAACAATAAATTATTGCCATGGTTACAATTGCAACCCTTGGTTAATAAAAAAAGGCTTTAACCATTGTAGAGATTTAACTAGGGTAAAAGGTTTGGGTTGGGTTAGGAAATATCTCCACAAAATATCAACAAAATAGCTTTGCTTAAAACAAAACAAAGCTTCTAGAAGCTTCATGAAAAAGCTAACCTAAATGCTAACCCAAATCAAACCCTAACTAGTTTGATCTCCACAAATCATGTTGCGTTTGTAACCCTAACTTGTTACAATATTATATATCACATATATAATATATTTTTGTAACAAAATAAAATAATACAATTAACATATATCGCATATATATCAATGTATTATCCAGTGAGAAAATGAATCAATAAAACGAGCCTATATCAGTTAATGTAATGTAATATATCACATATATAATTATACATTAAATTATCGAATCAGCACTTGATCCGACAATCCGGCTATTTCTCAAATAACCGACTAATATTATCTGTATCAGCTCATCGAATCAACACTTAATCCGATGACCCGGCTATATCACATATACCCGGCCGATATCTAATATCGCGAGAATAGAATACAGTATCTCATATCGTAATATTCTCGATCCCGCACATATCATATATGTGTTCCTACTCCGTTTTGCCTGAGTCAAGAAACCTCTATGTAGGACTTTAAAGAATCGTCAATACGCCGGTAGTAGGTAATGATCATATCAAACACCCACAAGCTGCAAGCGGTCAGCTAAACGTAACAGCCACCCAGGTATTGAGCGATCAGAAGATCAACAAGCAAGCCTGTACATTCTCCTGTGAATCCGATCAGTAACACTACCGTACAGTCCGGTCTCTTCGTCTGATATGTCGCATATCTAGTCTAGGGGTGGTATACGTCAGACCCCAGTAACCAATAAGTCATATCGATGTGAGGCTCATAACAGGTCAAGAAACTACTGATAACACTTACCAGTAGCACTCTACATCAGCCCTGACCAGGGATTTCCAGTTATAGCTAATCGAACACAGCACAACATCAACTCCCTATACCGAGAGAGACAAAACCCCTCCTATCGCTCATTACCTCCATGTGATTCGGGACTGTACCCAAAAGCCACCGTTTTGCACACCCTCTTGAACATGGTAAGGTGGAAATCAAAGCACAGTGGGAATCACACAAGACTCTATGACGATCTCGGGTCTACAGACTACCCTGTACCAGTGTCACCAGAGAACTGCCATCTGACGTGAGATATAATACCATCTGGGAGTTCTCGGCGAGTCCGTTCAGTGTACCCAGTCTCCACTGAGCACCCGTACACCATCTTTGATATCAAACACCGATGGATATGGGATCATCCATCACCCATCATATGGGTCAAGATGCGTATACGCTAGTCTACTTTGGTGTATCGATACCCTGTCTCGATACACCCTCGACTAGGAACAATTATAGGATATACTCATAGACTACCGTGGCCCCACTAATATGATCTCATCATAGTCCCAGTAGTCGAGTACATATCCTAAGGGCTTTATCAACATGTGAGAGCAAGACAGTAAACTAATATAAGTCAACATGTTAAGACAAAGTGAAACCAAATAGCATACTATCATGTTGAGCAAGAAAGTCATTTCTATATATATCCAAGCATCCACTATAATATATATCATATGTACAACAATGGCCTATAGGGCATATATTTAACTAACAATAGGAAGAGGAAGACTCAAGTGCCAAAAAAGGTATTCATGTTAAAGACTGTAGACACAGTTTTTCCCCAACAATTACCTAGGAAACGTAAGGATCCTGACTATCCTACTATTTCTATTTCTATTGGGGATAAACACATTAACCGTGCTCTACTTGACCTTGGCGCAAGTGTTAACCTGCTTCCTTTCTCAGTTTATGAGCAGCTAGGGATCGGAGAGTTAAAACCAGCTCACTGCACTCTCCAGATGGCCGACCGATCAATCACCAAATCTAGGGGTGAACTAGAGGATGTGTTGATAAAAATCGGGGAATTTGTATTCCCTATGGACTTTATTATTCTTGATACACAGCCTGTAGTGAACCCACGGAATCAAATTCCGGTGATCCTTAGTCGCCCCTTTTTGGCCACTTCCAATACTATAATCAACTGTTGTAATGGCTCTATGACCCTATCTTTCGGGAAGATGTCAATTGAGCTGAACATTTACAAGTTAGGAAGTGTACCCTCCGAACCTTCTGCTCAGATTTGTTCTGTCGAATTAATGGATGTCGACAGCAGCGAATTTGATCAGCCTCATGATACTGATCTAGACTCTTTTCATATGTTGTTGTTTGACCCAACTATGTATCATTCACATACGGACTCTTCCACCGAGTTGTCCGGGTCAACATCTAACACTGATTATGAACCGTTTTTGGAGTCTGAAGATCACCCTGCGCTTTTTGATGACATTATTCTTCGGGGTATCGATGAGAGTTTTGAGGAAATTTTCGCTGATGAACTCGCATTTTTAAAAGACACGGGTGCTGAGATGAATCCACCTCAATACAAAGAAATTGAACCTCCACCCCTTCTTCTGGACTATAAAGAGAATGCGAGTAATCTATCACAATCACTGTGTCGTCTCTCCAAATTGAGACGCAAACACATTCTATTCCACCACTTACTTTTTCCCCACTTCTTCTTGGCTCCTTATAACATGTCATTCCACCAACCGGTGCACTACACTGATAAAATTTTCGAATGGTTGGTGTTGATTTTCGGTCTTTGCAAAGCTTGGCATTGACCAGTAATTTTGACCCCCTCTTGTGAATATCAAAGCTTAATATGGTTCAACTCAAGTTTGGGGGGGGTTATAATCTGGCTCTTGAAAATAAAATTTTTACTCAAAATGGTGAGCCAAAAGAATAAGTTTGGGAGAGGATTTTCACGATTATATTTCATGCCCCCATTAATAAATTTTCTCCCAGGCTTACAGGTTTTTGTGATCTAGCGGATGGCAACAGTGAGGACACTGTTGAAAACAAGTTTGCGGGAGGTTTGTGCTTATTTACGCATCACTTTGCATCATACTTTGCATAAGCACAAAACATATAATAAAAAAAAAATTTAAAAATAAAATTTTTGTACATAAATTTTATAATAAAAGATTAGATAGTGAAAAATTACATCCAAAAGATTGGAAGAATTTAAGAAAACCAAGAAAATTAGAAGTTTTTTTAAACGAAACTAGTAATAAGTAGTTATGAGCCGTTGTCCTAAGGGTTAGTAAGATTAAAGAAGTCACTAATCTGAGAATAAAAATAAGTCCGAAGAATAGTTCCTATTCTGGAAGCCAAACATTTGAATGTTGATATCCTACTATATGCACTTACACACGTCTTGAAACTCGGGATAGTAGAAGATATCTTAAAATTCTCTTGTCTAAAAGCCAAAGTATGAAAGAAATAAAAAATGAAAAAGATAAAATGGTGTTAAGAAAAAAATGAACACTGGTTTTGTTATCACCAAGGCAGTAATAAAAAAATATAGCGAGGGTGCTTATCACCTAGTGCCTTAGACCAACTGGTTTGGGAGTCACTGCTAAGCCTTAGGTGGTGCGAGACGAGAAAAATGCTAATACGCCTAATAAGCAAGCACATGAGTAATCGGTCGGTTAGTACCTCAAGAAGTATTAACGGTCGCATGAAAAATGTGTGAGCAATCTCATCTAAATATTCACCGATTAAAAAGTACTGAGGTAGATGGACAAGAGTATGATAGCTTGAATTGAATTCTCCGAGTGTAGGGATGTCTTTTACACACACGTAGGGATATATGATCGATATTTGGAAGAGAGGTAGGAATGAAGAATAAAGACGATGTTTTATGTGATTTCTAACTTCTTTTCATGACTATTAAGATAGGGCTCATGACAACCGAAAAGATATTGTATGTTGGGGTAAAAATTTGCACACCGGTTGACCGAGTCAAAGTCAAGGTCAACCCCCAAGTCAGGTGGGCCCAAGCCCAGGTCAAGCGGGCCCATACCCAAGTCGAGCCCGCGGTCAGCCTCCTCCATGCCAAAATATAGATCATGTAATAAATAATTTTTTATGTAATTTTTTATGCATGAATGTATGCGAAATGGGCATAAAGTCAAATTTTTGTAAGCCCATGGCTTTTGTGCAAAAAGAAATGGCACATGAGCCATGGGATGGCTAAAATGCCATTTTTGTAAAGCCCAAGGGGCTATATGTAAAGTGTATAGCCTATAAAGGCAAGGATAATGAAAATATCCCAAGAACTTTTTCTCTCTCCAAAGAAAAATCTAGATCTGTGATCTTCTTCTTCCTCAAGGTTCTAAACCTTCCTCTTTTTTTAATTAAATCAAGAGTTTTACTCTTTCTTTTCCAAAACTAAATAGTTTTTCACCACAAAACTCACAAAAGGGGACTCAGATCTGCCATTAGATCTCAGAAAGGAGAGATTTTTAGAATCTCATATTTCTTGATTTTCAAGATCCGGCCAACAAAGGAAGAAGAAGGAGACCTGTCTCCAGAAACCCCACTTTGGGGAAGAACTAGGGCTCAAGGAGAGAAGCCCTTCATCAGCTTTAAAACATCTTAGGAGTTTAACTCCTCATATATATATACACACACACACACACACACACAGAATAATAAGTGCTCTTTTCTGGGAGTATAACTCCCATTGCAGGGACCAAGTCCCTTTTACTGCTCGAGCGCTCACGTGCTGACACGTGGTGCGCTAGCGCTCTTGCGCTCAGAGCGCTAGCGCTCGAGCACCCACGTGCTGACACATGGCGCACTAGAGCTCATAGCGTTAGCGCCCAAAGCGCTAGCGCTCGAGCGCCCACGCGTTGACACATGGCGCGCTAGCGCTCTTGCGCTCAGAGCGCTAGCGCCCGAACGCCCACGTGCTGACACGTGGCGCGCTAGCGCTCTTGCGCTCAGAGCGCTAGCGCCTAAAACGCTAGCGCCCGAGCACCCACGTGCTGACACGTAGCGCGCTAGTGCTCAGTGCGCTAGCTCTTACGCTCAGAGCGCTAGCGCCCAAGTGCCCACGTGCTGACACGTGGCACGCTAGCGCTCAGTGCGCTAGCGCCCGAGCGCCCACGTGCTGACACATGGTGCGCGAGCGCTCAAAGCGCTGGCGCTGGCCTCACGCATCTTTTGGATGCCTTTCCCCCCCTTTTTTTATATATATACATACATATATATATATACACACACACACATATGTATACATATGTACGCACACACACATACTCCACGACACTGTCCCTATTAGAAAAAAAATTCTAACGGGGCGCTGCCCCGCACCCCGCAAGGGGGCTGCTAGCCCCCTTGACCCCCAGCCCGCTATCCAGGTAGCGGGACCCCCGTAAAAACTCTGCGGGGCCCTCGATATATCTAAAACCCCTCCAAAACACAACACTGCACAATGAGTTCGCATGACCAGTTTAACCCGTCAATCGGTAGTTCCCTCGCTCCAAAGGCGAGGGGTAATTAACGGCAGCTTAGTCCAAGACTGCCGGAGATTCAGATCCCCACAATCATTAAACCCCGGCCTACCCTAGGCAGGGGGAATCTGTAATGCGCCTGACAAGCGCGCGCGTATTCCTATCTCAATAGGGTGACGAAAAACACCCTACAGATTCTGGCACACCCGGTGGGACCAATCTCTCCTCCCATATTTCGGGTTAAACGTTCATGCGAACTCAATCAATAAACATATCTATATTTATACTAAAATAATGCTCTTTCATGCAGGATTTTCAAGCAATCACCTTTCAACAATGTCTCCGAAGATGAACTTAGCTCCCATCTTCTACACGATGAAGATGGACGCCAGGATGGTCCTTCCGGCCAGTCTCGGGCGACAATGGGAAGAGCCGCCGCTACGATTCGGCTCTATCCTGTTCGTGTCAGCTAACGCCATCCCAGCTTCTCAAGCCCCGGTGGCAGACAAACCGGTCTCGAAAGGCAAGAGGCCAAATGTGGTGGTCTCGAAGGCGCCCCAACTCAAACGCAAGTCGGTGTTCGAACAACTCTCCTTGGCCCCAGCTGGGGGCAAGGCCATCAACACCAACAAAGCAACAAGGCGTCTCGAGCAAGCTCCGGCGGTGCCCTTGACAACTGCTCGATCGGGTGTCTTCTCTAAGCTCCCCGCTAATCGACCCACGGTGGCTTCCCAGGAAACAGATGCTCGCCAAGCCCTTAAAATTGAGAAGCTAAGGCAGAAAAAGCTCAGATATAGAGCCAACCAAAGGGCTAGGGCTCCTGCTAGGCTGAACCTCATGAGGTTCGAAGAACAGGGTTACCGCGCCGAAGATGAGGAAAGGGCTGGATATTTGGTCCACACTGTCTACACAGTGGGCACGCGCAGCAAGAGCAAGGACGGGGCCACCACATCTCAAATCCAATCTGGCTTGAATGTGGTTGCCGCTTCCCAAGAACAGCCACCTCCGCTGGATGATGAAAACCCTCTCGACGAGGATGATAGGCAGAAAGACCCCTCAGTCCATGCAGAGTCAAGCTCGAAAAGCGAGGAAGAGCCGACTTTCCGCCCTAGGACCGCGGAACAAGAGCTGCTTCAAGAGCTCCGAAAGCAGCTCAGGAACAATGACAAGGAAATAGCCAAGCTCTACTCAAAAATTGATGACTTGACAAACGTCGTCTTACAGCTCACGGCCCAACTTGCCTCTCAGCCGCCCAGTCAGGCGCAGGGCTCTCATGAACCGGGAAACGGTGCCCCGAAACAGCCGACGCCCGTTCCCTCAAATCCAAAAGTGGGTGGACCGCATGAAAATCAGTCGCATCCTATCTCGGGAAATTTCTTGGCTACCGATGACAGTAGCCCGCTAACTCAAGATCAAATCATGGATTTGGTTGCCAACAAAGTCAAAACCTTGGTAGCCGAAGCCGAAGTGCAAAAGGATATCAGCAGTAGTGGGAGACCGTATCTTGCTCAGTATGATCTGGTAGAATTTCCTAGCGGCTATGTCATCCCCAAATTCGGAAGATTTGATGGGACGGGAAATGCGAATCAGCACGTCGCCCATTTTAAAGCCTCATGCGGGAATACTGGGGATAATGATGCGCTTCTCCTCCGCCGGTTCGTTAATAGCTTGACCGATATTGCTTTCGACTGGTACGCGAGCATACCGGATGGCTCCGTTACTACTTTCGTCCAAATGGAATCTTTGTTTCGACAAAGGTTCATGAGCATCAGCGATAAGATCACCATTGCCGAGCTCGTAAGGACCAAGCCAAAGAACAACGAAACCAGCACGGATTTTACAACCCAATGGCGCAATCTCTCCATCAAATGTGAACCGCCGATAGAGCAGGTCCAATCTGTCAGTCTCCTTGTCGGAAATCTCAACAATTGGATGGCCTCGTTTCTATGCACCGCGGGTCTCAAAACATTCCAAGAGCTGACCAGGAAAGTTCAAATGCTGGAGCGCTCAAAGCAGGAGTCCTCCTCCGACTCCCAAAATAACAATAGGTCCTGGAGAAACCGAAAGGACGATAATCGCAAAGGCGGAAATCCCGACGATTCTGAGTCTTTCAACACTTCGGCTAACCAAAATAAGCGAGGGATAAGCGGGCCTAGTGCCAACCAGCCTCGGAAGCCAGTGTTTGGAGAGGGGGGAGAATCTCCACTCAAAGAGAAGCTAGATAAGGTCTATTCCTTCATAAGGGAAAAAAATCCGTAAAATATTCAAAGACGCCCTGAGGAACGGTCTACAACTGCCAGAGTCAAAAAGACCGCAGGAAGCGAATATGACCGACAACCCCAAATACTGCCCCTATCACAGAGTGATAGGTCATGCCATTGAGGACTGCTTCGTCTTCAAAGATTGGGTCGAAAAGCAATACCAGGCAGGAGAGATAGAACTGTCTAAAGGCGTGTTAACAAACAGTCCAGCTGCGACCACCAATTTCATACAAATGGAGATCGAAGTTCTTCGTGAAACCGATTCTCTCAGACATCTGCCTTTCTCTGAAAACAATCGACCGCCACGTCATTAAACTGGGGACAGTCGACCTCTAAGTCGTTAAACTGGGAATGTAAAAAAAATGTAAATAAACAAAAAAAATGTGTAAATAAAAGAAAAATAAAGAAAAGCCGAAATGATGAGGCAACTCGCAATAAAAATCAGCGAGAAAAAATAAAAATGAAAATAAAGCCGAAATGATGGGGCAGCCGCGAATAAATAGCCGAAATGATAGTGCAATCACGACCTTCGCGATAAGAAAAGCTGAAATGATAGAGCAATCGCGGTAAAACAAAAAAAAAAAAAAACAACGGCGAATGATGAGTCGCTCCTGGTACCATATTCCAGTGTAGTGATGCAGACGCCAACCAAAATCCAATTTCCTAAAATTCTCCCAGCCCTACGGTTAGTCCCCAAATTGACCACCGTATACAATCCACGGGCTCAAATAATTCTCATCACCATCATGCCCTACCGTAATCACCAGTTACGCGGCTGGTCTCCGCCTTTAGAATTATGCTCCATTGAGAAGACCCACTCATGTGTCCTCACGATGCATGAGGAGAACAAACCTTTGTGGGATCCTTACGACTCACGAAGGAAAACACACACTTAGGAGTCCCTACGACTCCTAAGGAGAAAATACACCTGCGAGATTCTTACGACTCGCAGGGAGAAAATGCTTTTATGGGACCCTCACGGCCCATAAAATTGAAAAGTCTTAGGTGGTAGGGATCTAAACCTGTCTCCTAAGACATCACTCCCCAACCCCTAAGTGGCGAATGATGAGTCGCTCCTGGTACCATATTCCAGTGCAGCGATACAGACGCCAACCAAATTCCAAATTCCATATCCCAATGGCGAATGATGAGTCGCTCCTGGTACCATATTCCAGTGCAGCGATGCAGACGCCGGCCAAATTCCAAATCCAAATCCCCAAGTGGCGAATGATGAGTCGCTTCTGGTACCATATTCCAGTGCAGCGATGCAGACGCCAACAAAGTCCCGAAATTTTTATGGCCCTACAGTCTGGATCATACATCCTGCAAAACCGTATACAATCCACGGGCATAAAACGATCCCAATCTCTCCCAAGTCCTACCGGCGAGACCACATTCAAAGTCCCACCGCCAGGGAAGATTCAAAAAAAAGGAAAAAGAAAAAAAAAGAGAAGAAGAAAAAAAAAGAAGGTATGTCCACAAGCAAAATGGGCACGGATGAAAACCCGAAAGGGCTCCGTGAGTAAAAACAGCAGGACTGCCGGCGAGTTTGTGAAAACCCGAAAGGGCACAAACTCGTGAAAAAGAGATGAAATGCACTCGCAAAGTCCTCTCAACTTTGTGAGGAGAAAATTCCCGCGTGAGATCCTTACGACTCACAAAGGAGCAACACACTTAGGAGTCCCCACGACTCCTAAGGAGAAAATACACCTACGGGATCCTTACGACTCGTAGGGAGAAAATGCTTTGTGAGACCCTTACGGCTCACAAAATTGAAAAGTCTTAGGTGATAGGGACCTAAAACCTGTCTCCTAAGCCATCGCTTCCTGATAAGCAAGCATAAATGATGATTCGCTCCTGGTACCATATTCCAGTATAGCGATACTGATGCCAAGCAAAAACCAATTCCCAAATCCTCCCGGGGCAAATGATGAGTTGCGACTGGCATTATTCTAGTGTAGCAATACAGATGCCAAACTAAAACTAATTCTCAAATCCTCTCATGACAGATGATGATTCGCTCCTGGTACCATATTCCAGTATAGCGATGCTGATGTCAACCCCAAATCAAATCAAACCAACAAGCTCTTGTTAGTTGTATGTATGCCCTAGAGGCCAGTATTGTACAGATGATGTATATTATATTGGATGCTTGGACATATATAGAGATGACTTTCTTGCTCGACATGATAGTATGCTATCTGGTTGCTATTTATCTTAACATGTACACTAGTCTCTTTATACTGTCTTATAGTTACATGTTGGTAAAGCCCTTAGGATTTGTACTTGACTACCTGGGCTATGATGCAGATCATACTAGTGGGAACATGGTAGTCCATAAGTACATCCTTCAAGGTCCCTAGTCGTGGGTATCTCGAGACGGGGCATCGATTTACCAGAGTAGACTAGCGTATACGCTTCTCGACCCATGTGATGGGCGATGGATGATCCCATATCCATTGGTGTTTGACATCAGAGATGGTATACGGGTGCTCAGTGGAAACTGGGTACACTGGACGGACTCGCCGAGAACTCCCAGATGGTATTATACCTCACGTCAGATGGCAGTTCTCAGGTGACACTTGTACAGATTAGTCTGTAGACCCGAGATCGTCATAGAGTCTTGTGTGATTCCCACTGTGCTTTGATCTCCACCTTACCACGTCCATGAGGGCGTGCAAAATGGTGGTCTTTGGGTACAGTCCCGAATCACATGGAGGCAATGAGCGATAGGAGGGGTTTCGTCTCTCCCGGTATTGGGAGTTGATGTTGCGCAGTGCTCGATTGGCCGTAACAGGGAAGTCCCTGGCCAGGGCTGATCAGAGATTTGCTGGTAAGTGTTACCAGTAGTTTCTCGACCCGTTACGAGCCTCATATCAGCACGACTTATCGGGTTATTGGGGTCTGACGTATACCACCCCTAGACTTGATATGCGACGTATCAGACGAAGAGACTTGACTGTATGGTAAGTGTTACTGGTCGGATTCGCAGGAGTGTGAGCGGGCTAGCTCGTCGATCTTCTGATCGCTCAATACCCGGGTGGCCGTTACGTTTAGCAGACCGCTTGCGGCTTGTGGGTGCTTGATATGATCATCATCTGCTACCGGCGTATTGACGAGTCTTTAGAGTCCTACACAGAGGTTTCCTGGCTCAAGCGAAATGAAATAGGAGCGCATATGAGATATGTGCAGGACCGAGAATGATGCGTGTATGTGATACCGCATTTCATTCTCGCGATGTATGTTTCGATTGGTTATATTCGATATGACCTAGTTATCGAATCATTGATTCGATAAATCGATGCATTGAATACTAGTAGGTTATGTGCGACATGACCGGATCATTGAATCAAGTGTTGATTTAATGATTTAATGTATAATTATATATTTGATATATTACTTTGCATTAACTAGTATTGGTTCACTTTAAACGGATTTTTCTCACTTGGATTGCACATTGTATATGTGATATACTTTCGTGCACTTTTTGTATCATGTTTGATGATACTTGATCATTTAGTTAAGTGTATAAAATTAATCCATGGTTAATATGATAATTAGGGTTTTGCATTTTCATTTATTTATTTATTTGTTTATTTATTTATTTGGAAAAGAATAAGATGAGAATGGTGGCTTTCTTTGTCATTTGTTGAAGCTTCATGAAGCTTTGACTTTAGCAACCATCCTTATCTTCATGCTTAACCCTAACCCATCAAAGTGACCATGGTTAATTCTCTACACTTAACCCTAGTTCAAGTTATGATAAGTATTTGATTTATATTTATTTTTAACAGAAGACTTATCATAATCTTTTCTAGAGCTCATCTTCTTCTTCTTCTTCAAGCTTGCTACTCCAATGGCAACTTGAGCTTTAGTGAGTTAAATCCAAATCCAAAGTGAACCCACCTCCTATTTCTTCACCCTCTACCTCTTGCCAAGTTGTTTTGGGTGTTTACTTCACAAGTTTCACAAGTTTGTGAAGTCGGAGCTTGAGTTTGTGCAACCTCGACGTAGATCGTCTTTGACACAAAGCCGACGAGCTATTCCGCTTGCTTTCCCGATGAAGCCGATGATCGAGTCGAGGATTCATGATGGACAGCGAGGACATGACGTTGCGGAGCCGTGGAGGTGGAAATCCGGATCTACAAAGGTTGTACATCCGTATCATAGTAGTTAACTGTTAACTAGCTTTCTATTTCGCCTAAACATCTAGTTAAAGATCCGTAGTCTAGGGTTTCTCGGCACTAAAAATTTTAATTTGGCATGTTCGATGCCTTGTGAGAACCCACTAGGGTGCCTAGGAACCTTTCACTGGTATCAGAGCCTAGCTAGAGCCTTAGGCGAAGTCCCGACGACGTTTGAAACCCGATCGAACCGAAATCCAAAACCTAAAAATGCTCTCTGGACTTTTTCTAAAAATTCGGATTTTTGTCAATTAAAAATATGTAGAAAATCAAGCAGGGTGTTATATGAATTACTGTGAAATACGAGGACTTGATTCAATATTTCCACCGCGGAAGCGCGGCACATGCTAGGCATGTGCGGCCCTTCCGCGGCCGTACTGTTCCTTTATGGTATTTTTCCTGCACAGTAACTCATATAATTCAATGCTGAGTTTTCTGGGATATTTTTATTGTGACTTTACAGAAGAGTATTCTGGGGTACTATTGGGAATCTGTGTTTCGACCGGATTATCAAATTTCGTCTTTGTGTTTTTCCAGATAACTTTAGAATATGTTAAAGAGTTCGACCGGATATAAATACCCAAGTTTTCCCCTGCCGAATAATTCCAAGTGTTGGACTTTTCTGTGGTTAAAAGACGTTCCAAGTAGTGCAAGTAACGCGATGGTCCCTCTAGAAGACACAAACCTTAACTCGATTATGTGACCGTCTTGAACTGCCCTTTGAACCTTCGGGTTTGGGGCAGTACGGCGTGCCACATGTGAGGCGTTGGCTTGACCCTTCTACGGCTGGACCGTTGGTACTGAGGCATGAAGTGAATGTCTTTGAACCTATTTCATGTGTTGATCGGTGTCGGGAAAACTTGGGTGTTCGATTGTTCGATCGAAAAGTTTAACATTTTCTGTTTATCTGGAATGGGATACAATAATTGGAATTCACAAGTAGTTATGTGATAACTAAATGAATGTTATAAATCTAGCAATTTAGTCCCATATGATATTGAAAAGAGTTTTCGATAATGAGACTAAAATGCGGGGTTTGTAACTGTTAGGCATGTGATGTCTAAAGTAGTTGCGGATTCCAATTGTTGTAGTTTTACACTTTCTTTTCTGTGACCGTAAGTGTAGTATGTTCATATCGCCGGTTTCGTTGCTATACGTCAACGATAATTGGGGTATGCATACTTACTTACGTTGATGACATGTGGTGTTATGTGTTGCTGGATATGTTATATTGGATCGTCGTATTCGAATAGCCGGGGGTTTTTATGTGAGATGAGTGTTTTTCATTTTCATTCATGTAAAAACTTGTATGTAATATTCTTTTATTCGGGGCACTTCCAGGATGCGGGAGTTGTCACCCTTTGTATATTATTTACTTTTCTGCACTAGGATAGACCCAAGGAGGGGAGCACAAGTAACCGGGTTCTGGGGTCCAGTGGGAGACCAACTCGAGGAGTCGAGTCCGGGTCTCCTAACCCTAGAATTGGCAGGGTTGCTTGCCGCTCTCGTAGGGGTCTAGGGGTGTGGGATTGGCTATTCATCACGACCGTGGAATCCGTGTTTTATACTGGCTCGTATTGAAAACACGGACGTCCTAGTATATCCAATATTTCATATGTTTATTCTGCTGCGATATCTGTGATGAGATCATGTGATGTTTCTGTGATGGATATAGTATATAGTATATATGATATATTATATAGACGTTACTTATGTTTTACACCCGCGCTAGCCCTGCCCTGCTCTGTCGTTAGTTACCTAACCTAACGGTGCACGAGGGGACATCGAGGCGAATGCGGATGGCATAAGTGTACGTCATATCTATCTGTGATGTTTAGGTATTTAAATGATGGGACTTCATTAATGTGATTAATGAAAGATAAGAAACCTAAGATGTTGTAGAATCAGATTTTAAAATAAAACAGGTAGCTACAGTTCTTGCTTTGCATAGCGGTATATATGATATACCCTGCACCTTATTCGATGAGGAAAGGACCGAGATCCCTTCACCGGGAGTGACTCCTTTAGCAGTAACTGGCAGATGCTACACACTCGGTTTGGTTTTGATTGCTTTTAAGAGTTTTTGCTTTGCACAGTGATATATATGATATATCCTGCACCTCATTCGACGAGGAAAGGACCGAGATCCCTTCACCGGGAGTGACTCCTTTAGCAAAACCAGAAAAGCCTCAAAATCACTCCATTTCAAAACTCCATTTGATTCTACAACGATATCAAGTTCATTACGCTCATGGTTTTTATGAAAAACCTGCGTAGCCCCCCGTCATTTCAGATAAAGACTAGTTAGTATTCGTGCTGCGTTTGTTGACCTTAGCCAAGGCGTGGTGTACGGTAGCTAATTAGTATTTATCTGCTAAAACATGAGATGTGATTGAGTTAGGGTAGTCATGCGACTTTGTTGACCTTAGCCAAGGGTCGTACGGGTGGGTTTAATTCAATCAGGAAATGACGGGTTGAACTTGACTAGCGCTTATGATTTGTTGACCTTAGCCAAGGTCATAAGTTGCTAGGGGCAAAATATTATCGGGAATTTCAAGTGTTGAAATTTGCAATGAGATTGCATACCTTCTATGAGATAGTTGGATCCCGATACCCGTTGCGAGTAAGAGTTACTCCTGGGAGAGTTTTACACATTGCAATTAGCCGATCAAGTAGGTGTCTAGAAAGGTGTTAACGAGGTTACGCCTCTGGGAAAATGAGGTTTACAGTAATTAGGTTCGTGCGAAAGCACGGGGGACCTCCCTCAAAGTACCGACACTGGCCTGGCTGAAAGATTGGCGAACCTGTAGTGTGTAATTAATCCCGGCTAGTCTTTCCTTTTAAGGTTTGGAGGAAGATTTGATAAAAAGCAGTGGGAGCCATCCTGATTAGATAAGATAATAACCAATCTGATCTTGCACGAGCATACGCTAAAGTGTTTTCTTCTCTCTCTCTCCAGGTAGCGACCATTTCATGCCTTAATCAAGATAATAATATGGATGTATTGACCGAACCCGCATGTTATACTGTGCTGGGGAACGTTGGTTCCGTTCTTTCCTATAAGAGTTATAGGAATGAACAGGATATAGGGGAATACCAGGATTCCCATGCCACCCGAATGAAGAAAGTACATGTTGATGCATTTTCTTCGGGTGTGTTCGTTACTGAGAACTGTTTCTCCATTTGCTCTACGTCCTGGGTATTGGATACCGGGTCAGGATCCCATATATGTAATCAGTTACATGGGCTTAGGAAAGGTAGAGAACTTGGAGAAGGTGATAAAGACATTAGAGTTGGAAATGGTGCAATTGTTGCAGCTAAGACTGTCGGGGAATATCACCTTGTATTACCAACTGGTAATACATTGGTTCTGAACGAATGCTATTACATGCCGAACCTGATATGCAACATTATATCGGTTTCTTTATTAAGTAAAGAGGGATATAATTTTGTATTACAGGACAATGTTATGAACATTTTCCATAACCAAAAGTTGGTTGGATCAGGCACGTTGTGCAATGGCATTTATGTTCTAAACCAATCAACAGTCCTGAGCATAACAAACACACACAAGAGGAAGAGTTCTGAACTCAACGAATCCTTCTTGTGGCATTGTAGACTGGGTCACATCTATGCGACACGATTGGCTAAGTTGCATAAGGATGGATATTTAAATCCGTTTGAATTTTCATCCTATGACACTTGCCAGTCATGTCTCAAAGGCAAGATGACCAAGACTCCGTTTACGGGACACGGAGAAAGAGTTACCGAACTCTTAGGACTGATACATAGTGATGTATGCGGTCCCATGTCTACACATGCCAGGGATGGTTCTTCATACTTCATTACATTCACTGACGATCTCTCTAGGTTCGGGTATGTGTTCCTGATGAAACACAAATCAGAAGCTTTTGAGAAATTTAGGGAATATAAGCAAGAAGTTGAGAACCAAACCGGAAAAAGTATTAAAATCCTACGATCTGATCGAGGAGGGGAATACTTAAGCAATGAATTCCTGGACTTCCTAAAAGAGATGGGATTCTCTCTCAGCTGACTCCTCCTTATACACCACAGCACAACGGTGTATCTGAACGGAGAAACCGCACCCTATTAGATATGGTGCGCTCTATGATGAGCACAGCTGAGTTACCTATTTCCTTCTGGGGATATGCGCTGGAAACAGCAACATACCTATTGAATCGAGTTCCAACTAAATCTGTGCCTACCACTCCATATGAGATATGGAATGGAAAGAGACCATCTCTTAAAAGAGTTAAGATATGGGGTTGTCCGGCTTATGTTAAAAAGCAAAACCCGGACAAACTCGAGGCACGATCAGTTTTATGTAAGTTTGTAGGATATCCAAGCAATTCGTATGGATATCTATTCTACCACAGTGAACAACAAAAGGTGTTTGTTGCTCAACATGCCACCTTTTTAGAAAAGGAATTTCTTGCAAAAGAGATTAGTGGCTCTGAGGTAGAACTGGAAGAAGTTCCAGAAACACAAACTATAACTGAAGATTTAGTGGAACCAGAAGATTCGGTAGTACCCGACCAACCCCAGCCTCTCCGCCGATCTAGTAGGGTTTCTCGTCCACCTGAGAGATACTATGGTTTTCTCATTGATGGTGGTAGCGAGGATTGCATCATGGAGGATGATGACCCAACTAGCTTCGAGCAGGCCATCACTAGTGGGGACTCAGTGAAATGGCTGGATGCTATGCGGTCCGAGATGGATTCCATGTACACCAACAAAGTATGGACTTTGGAAGTTGCTCCTGAAGGGGTAAAACCCATTGGGAGCAAGTGGATCTTTAAGAAGAAACTTGGTGTAGATGGGAAAGTGGAGACTTTCAAAGCTAGACTTGTAGCAAAGGGTTTTCGTCAAAGACCAGGTGTGGACTATGACGAAACCTTTTCTCCAGTGGCTATGCTTAAATCCATCCGAATCATGCTTGCCATTGCTGCCTTTCATGACTACGAAATCTGGCAAATGGATGTTAAGACCGCCTTTCTAAATGGTGATTTAGAAGAGTGCGTGTACATGACTCAGCCAGAGGGCTTCGTAGACAGTGGGAGCAGCGGGAAGGTGTGCAAGCTGCTTAAATCCATTTATGGATTAAAGCAAGCATCGCGGAGTTGGAACATCTGCTTTGACGTCGTTATCAAAGAGTTTGATTTCGTCAAAAATCCAGATGAACCTTGTATCTACAAGAAGGTGGCAGAGAGTAAGGTTGTCTTCCTCGTATTGTACGTGGACGACATACTCTTGATAGGAAATGACATTCCTATGCTGCAATCGGTCAAGCTCTTCTTATCACAAAGATTCTCAATGAAAGATCTTGGTGATGCCTCCTGCATATTGGGAATCAGGATCTATAGAGATAGATCCAAACAGATTTTGGGATTGTCCCAATCCAGGTACATTGACACCATACTAAAGAGGTTTAGTATGGAAGAGTCCAAGCGTGGGAACTTGCCCACGATCTCTGGAGTCACTCTCTCCAAAGAGATGTCTCCCAAGACTGATTTGGAGAGAGCTCGCATGCAAGGGATACCCTATGCTTCGGCAGTAGGCTCTATCATGTATGCGATGCTATGTACCAGACCCGATGTAGCATACTCACTAAGTGTAGTGAGCAGGTATCAAGCTGATCCTGGAGAGAGTCACTGGACAGCTGTGAAGAGCATTCTCAAGTACTTACGAAGGACTAGAGATATGTTCTTGGTGTATGGTAACGGAGAACTCCAAGTGGAGTCCTTTACCGATTCCAGCTTCCAGAGTGATAAGGACGACTCTAAGTCGCAGTCGGGTTTTGTCTTTACCCTTTACGGAGGGGCGGTTAGCTGGAAGAGTTCCAAGCAGGAAACCGTGGCAGACTCGACGATGGAGGCTGAATACATCGCTGCCAACGATGCTGCTAAAGAAGCTGTCTGGGTCAAGAAGTTCATTACTGAACTTGGAGTGGTTCCATCCATTGAGCATCCAATACCTTTGTATTGCGATAACAATGGAGCGGTGGCTTTGGCCAAGGAACCCAGGTCCCATCAGCGGTCCAGGCATATTCTGAGGCGGTATCACCTGATCCGGGAGATAGTTGATCGCCGGGAGATCGAGGTCAGGAGAGTTGACACGAAGAACAACACGGCGGATCCACTCACGAAGGCCATTCCCCAGATACAGTTTGAGAGACTCTTCGGGATGCTTGGTATGAGATACTACAGCAGCTGGCCCTAGTGCAAGTGGGAGATTGTTAGTTGTATGTATGCCCTAGAGGCCAGTATTGTACAGATGATGTATATTATATTGGATGCTTGGACATATATAGAGATGACTTTCTTGCTCGACATGATAGTATGCTATCTGGTTGCTATTTATCTTAACATGTACACTAGTCTCTTTATACTGTCTTATAGTTACATGTTGGTAAAGCCCTTAGGATTTGTACTTGACTACCTGGGCTATGATGCAGATCATACTAGTGGGAACATGGTAGTCCATAAGTACATCCTTCAAGGTCCCTAGTCGTGGGTATCTCGAGACGGGGCATCGATTTACCAGAGTAGACTAGCGTATACGCTTCTCGACCCATGTGATGGGCGATGGATGATCCCATATCCATTGGTGTTTGACATCAGAGATGGTATACGGGTGCTCAGTGGAAACTGGGTACACTGGACGGACTCGCCGAGAACTCCCAGATGGTATTATACCTCACGTCAGATGGCAGTTCTCAGGTGACACTTGTACAGATTAGTCTGTAGACCCGAGATCGTCATAGAGTCTTGTGTGATTCCCACTGTGCTTTGATCTCCACCTTACCACGTCCATGAGGGCGTGCAAAATGGTGGTCTTTGGGTACAGTCCCGAATCACATGGAGGCAATGAGCGATAGGAGGGGTTTCGTCTCTCCCGGTATTGGGAGTTGATGTTGCGCAGTGCTCGATTGGCCGTAACAGGGAAGTCCCTGGCCAGGGCTGATCAGAGATTTGCTGGTAAGTGTTACCAGTAGTTTCTCGACCCGTTACGAGCCTCATATCAGCACGACTTATCGGGTTATTGGGGTCTGACGTATACCACCCCTAGACTTGATATGCGACGTATCAGACGAAGAGACTTGACTGTATGGTAAGTGTTACTGGTCGGATTCGCAGGAGTGTGAGCGGGCTAGCTCGTCGATCTTCTGATCGCTCAATACCCGGGTGGCCGTTACGTTTAGCAGACCGCTTGCGGCTTGTGGGTGCTTGATATGATCATCATCTGCTACCGGCGTATTGACGAGTCTTTAGAGTCCTACACAGAGGTTTCCTGGCTCAAGCGAAACGAAATAGGAGCGCATATGAGATATGTGCAGGACCGAGAATGATGCGTGTATGTGATACCGCATTTCATTCTCGCGATGTATGTTTCGATTGGTTATATTCGATATGACCTAGTTATCGAATCATTGATTCGATAAATCGATGCATTGAATACTAGTTGGTTATGTGCGACATGACCGGATCATTGAATCAAGTGTTGATTTAATGATTTAATGTATAATTATATATTTGATATATTACTTTGCATTAACTAGTATTGGTTCACTTTAAACGGATTTTTCTCACTTGGATTGCACATTGTATATGTGATATACTTTCGTGCACTTTTTGTATCATGTTTGATGATACTTGATCATTTAGTTAAGTGTATAAAATTAATCCATGGTTAATATGATAATTAGGGTTTTGCATTTTCATTTATTTATTTATTTGTTTATTTATTTATTTGGAAAAGAATAAGATGAGAATGGTGGCTTTCTTTGTCATTTGTTGAAGCTTCATGAAGCTTTGACTTTAGCAACCATCCTTATCTTCATGCTTAACCCTAACCCATCAAAGTGACCATGGTTAATTCTCTACACTTAACCCTAGTTCAAGTTATGATAAGTATTTGATTTATATTTATTTTTAACAGAAGACTTATCATAATCTTTTCTAGAGCTCATCTTCTTCTTCTTCTTCAAGCTTGCTACTCCAATGGCAACTTGAGCTTTAGTGAGTTAAATCCAAATCCAAAGTGAACCCACCTCCTATTTCTTCACCCTCTACCTCTTGCCAAGTTGTTTTGGGTGTTTACTTCACAAGTTTCACAAGTTTGTGAAGTCGGAGCTTGAGTTTGTGCAACCTCGACGTAGATCGTCTTTGACACAAAGCCGACGAGCTATTCCGCTTGCTTTCCCGATGAAGCCGATGATCGAGTCGAGGATTCATGATGGACAGCGAGGACATGACGTTGCGGAGCCGTGGAGGTGGAAATCCGGATCTACAAAGGTTGTACATCCGTATCATAGTAGTTAACTGTTAACTAGCTTTCTATTTCGCCTAAACATCTAGTTAAAGATCCGTAGTCTAGGGTTTCTCGGCACTAAAAATTTTAATTTGGCATGTTCGATGCCTTGTGAGAACCCACTAGGGTGCCTAGGAACCTTTCAGCTCTGCGTCGGAATCATACTCCATCCCAGAATATACCCCGTGTCGAAATCATGCTTCGCCTCAGGCGTATCTGCCTTCCCTGTCAGAATTATGCTTCGGCTCGGAATCAACCAACGACCACCTCGTCGGAATTATGCTCTGCCTCGGAATCAGGTCAACCAGCAAGCTCTGCATCGGAATCATGCTTCGTCTTAGAATATGTCCCCCGCGTCGAAATCAAGCTTCGCCTCGGTGTATCTGCCTTCACTTTCGGAATTATGCTTCGGCTCGGAATCAACCAGCGTCCTCCTCGTTGGAATTAAACTCTGCCTCGAAATCAAGTCAACCAGCAAGCTCTACGTCGAAATCATGCTTCGTCTCAGAATATGTCTCCCGCGTCGAAATCAAGCTTCAGCTCGGTGTATCTGCCTTCCCTGTCGGAATTATGCTTCGGCTCGGAATCAACCAGTGTCCTCCTTGTCGGAATTAAGTTCCGTCTCGGAATCAGGTCAACCAGCAAGCTCTGCATCGAAATCATATTTCGTCTCAGAATGCACCCCGTGTCGGAATCATACTTCGCCTCGGAGTACCTGCCTTCCCTGTCGGAATTATACTTCGCCTGGGAATTAACCTCTGCATCGAAATTATGCTTCGGTCAGAATGTCTACCGCTCTTTGGAATGATGCTCCGATCTTTGGAATCATGCTTCGCTCTTCGGAATGATGCTCCGATCTTTGGAGTCATGCTCCGCTCTTCGGAATGATGCTCCGATCTTTGGAATCATGCTCCGCTCTTCGGAATGATGCTCCGATCTCTGGAATCATACTCCACCCTTCGGAATGATGCTCTGAATCCTGGAATTATGCTCCGCTCTTCGGAATGATGCTCCGAACCCTGGAATTATGCTCCGCACTTCGGAATGATGCTCCGAATCCTGGAATCATGTTGCGCCCTTCGGAATGATGCTCCGATACCTGGAATGATGCTCCGCCCTTCGGAATGATGCTTCGATCTTTGGAATGATGCTCCAAATCCTGGAATTATGCTCCGCTCTTCGGAATGATGCTCCGAATCCTGGAATTATGCTCCGCTCTTCGGAATGATGCTCCGAACCCTGGAATCATGCTCCGCTCATCTGAATGATGCTCCCGAACCCTGGAATCATGCTCCGCTCTTCGAAATGATGCTCCGATCCTTGGAATCATGCTCCGCTCTTCGGAATGATGCTCCGATCCTTAGAATCATGCTCCGCTCATCGGAATGATGATCCGATCCCCGGGAATCATGCTCCCCGAAGGATACTCCGACCCTAGAATTATGCTCCGCGAATCAGAATGATGCTCCGATCCCTGGGAATCATGCTCCCCGGGATGATGCTCCGCCCCCGGAATGATGTTCCACCTCGAAGTTCAGCTTCAAGATCCATCAATTTCATGCACACAACTCAAATATGATGTGTGCATTTATTGATGGGGGGCAATTTGTTAGGGTAAAAATTTGCACATCGGTTGACCGAGTCAAAGTCAAGATCAACCCCCAAATCAGGTGGGCCCAAGCCCAGGTCAAGCGGGCCCATGCCCAAGTCGAGCCCGCGGCCAGCCTCCTCCATGCTAAAATATAGATCATGTAATAAAAAAAATTTTATGTAATTTTTTATGCATGAATGTATGCGAAATGGGCATAAAGTCAAATTTTTGTAAGCCCATGGCTTATGTGCAAAAAGAAATGGCACATGAGCCATGGGATGGCTAAAATGCCATTTTTGTAAAGCCCAAGGGGCTATATGTAAAGTGTATAGCTTATAAAGGCAAAGATAATGAAAATATCCCAAGAACTTTTTCTCTCTCCTAAGAAAAATCTAGATCTGTGATCTTCTCCTTCCTCAAGGTTCTAAGCCTTCCTCTTTTTTTTATAATTAAATCAAGAGTTTTACTCTTCCTTTTCCAAAACTAAATAGATTTTCACCACAAAACCCATAAAGGGAGACTCAGATCTGCCATCAGATCTCAGAAAGGAGAGATTTTTAGAATCTCATATTTCTTAATCTTCAAGATCCGGCCAACAAAGGAAGAAGAAGGAGACCCGTTTCCAGAAACCCCACTTTGGGGAAGAACTAGGGCTCAAGGGGAGAAGCCCTTCATCAGCTTCAAAACATCTTAGGAGTTTAACTCCTCATATATATATATATATATATATATATATATATATATATATAGAGAGAGAGAGAGAGAGAGAATAATAAGTGCTCCTTTCTGGAAGTACAACTCCCATTGCAGAGACCAAATCATTTTTGCTGCTCGAGCATCCATATGCTGACACGTGGTGCGCTAGCGCTCTTGCGCCCAGAGCGCTAGCGCTCGAGCGCCCACGTGTTGACACGTGGCGCGCTAGCGCTCTTACGCTCAAAGCGCTAGCGCCCACGTGCTGACACGTGGCGCGCTAGCGCTCTTGCGCTCAGTGCGCTAGCGCCTAAAGCGCTAGCGCCCGAGCGCCCACGTGCTGACACGTGGCGCGCTAGTGCTCAGTGCTCTAGCTCTTGCGCTCAGAGCATTAGCGTCCAAAGCGCTAGCGCCCACGTGCTGACACGTGGCGTGCTAGCGCTCAGTGCGCTAGCGCCCGAGCGCCTACGTGCTAACACGTGGTGCGCCAGCGCTCAAAGCGTTGGCGCTGGCCCCACGCATCCTTTGGATGCCTTTCCCCCTTTTTTTATATCTATACATATGTATACATATGTATACACACATACTCCACGACACTGTCCCTGTTAGAAAAAAATTTCTAACGGGGCGCTGCCCCGCACCCCGCAAGGGGCTGCTAGCCCTTTTAACCCCTAGCTCGCTATCCGGCTAGCGGGACCCCCGTAAAAACTCTGCGGGGCCCCCGATATATCCAAAACCCCTCCAAAACACAACACTGCACATTGAGTTTGCATGACCAGTGTAGGGTTCCTAGGCACACTAATGAGGTGTCACAAGGCATCAACCATGCCAATTTCAAATTTTACAAGTGCCGAGAAACCCTAATACGGATCGTTAACTAGAATTTTAGGCGAAAAGAGTAACTAGTTAACAACTTAACAAAGTGAAGGGAAATACAACCTTTGTAGATCCGGTTCTCCACCTCCATAGCTCCATGATGAAGTCCCTTTGCTGTCCAAATCAAATCCCGGGCTCTAGCGTCGGCTTCATCGGAGAAATGGGCGGGCTAGGTCATCGACTACGATGCCGAAGATGATCTACGTCGAGGCATCACAAGATCAAGCTCCCACTTCACCAAGTCATGAAACTTGTGAAGGAAACACCCTATACTACTTGGCAAGAGGTAGAGGATGAAGAAATAGGAAGTGGGTTCACTTTGGAATTGGATTTCTCACATGATTTCATCACTTGCCATTGATGATGCAAGCTTTTCTTTCTTTCTCATGAAGAAGAAGATGAAGAAAGAATATGATAAGTGTTAAAGAATAATTGAAAAACAATTGATTCTTATCATATTCTAACCTTAGTTAAGTGTAGAGAATAGACTAGGGTTAGTTTAAATGGTTAGGGTTAAGGATGAGAACAAAAAGGTCATTTAGTCAAAGCTTCATGAAGCTTCAACTAAAAACAAATCAAGCCACCATTCATTTATCTTTCAATTTATTCAAAATGAATAAATAAATAAGATAAATGAATAAGTAAAACCCTAATAAACAACTTAACCATGGTTTAATTCTTTACACTTAACCAAATAAGCATGTATCATCAAACATGATACAATGAAGTGCACAAAAGTATATCACATATACAACTTGCACAAATCAGTGAGAAAATCCACTTAAAGTGAACCAATACTAGTTAATGCAAAGTAATATATCAAATATATAATTATACATTAAATCATTAAATCAACACTTGATTTAACGATCCGGTCATATCGCATCTAACCGACCAGTATCCTATGTATCGGCTTATCGAATCAATCCTTGATTCGATAACTAGGTTATATCGCATACAACCTGTCGATACATTCATCGCGTGGATAGAATACGGTATCACATACACGCATTATTCTCGGTCCCGCACATATCTCATATGCGCTCCTATTTCGTTTCGCTTGAGCCAGGAAACCTCTGTGTAGGACTCTAAAGACTCGTCAATACGCCGGCAGCAGGTGATGATCATATCAAACACCCACAAGCCGCAAGCGGTCTGCTAAACGTAACGGCCACCCGGGTATTGAGCGATCAGAAGATCGACGAGCAAGCCCGCTCATACTCCTGTGAATCCAACCAGTAACACTTACCGTACAGTCCGGTCTGATCGTCTGATATGTCGCATATCTCGCCTAGGGGTGGTAAACGTCAGACCCCAATAGCTCGATAAGTCGTGTCGATATGAGGTCTATAACAGTTTGAGAAACTACAGGTAACACTTACCAGTAAATCTCAGCAACCCTGGCCAGGGATTTCCGGTTATAGCCAATCGAACACAGCGCAACATCAACTCCCTATACCGGGAGAGACGAATCCCCTCCTATCGCTCATTGCCTCCATGTGATTCGGGACTGTACCCAAAAACCACTGTTTTGCACGCCCTCTTGGACGTGGTAAGGTGGAAATCAAAGCACAGTGGGAACCACACAAGACTCTATGACGATCTCGGGTCAACAGACTACTCTGTACCAGTGTCACCAGAGAACTGCCATCTGACGTAAGATATAATACCATCTGGGAGTTCTCGGCGAGTCCGTCCAGTGTACCCAGTCTCCACTGAGCACCCGTATATCATCTCTGATGTCAAACACCAATGGATATAGGACCATCCATCGCCCATCTGTATGGGTCGAGAAGGTATACGCTAGTCTACTCTGGTATATCGATGCCCCGTCTCGATATACCCACGACTAGGGACCTTGAAGGATGTACTTATGGACTACCATGTCCCCACTAGTATGATCCGCATCATAGTCCAGGTAGTCAAGTACGCATCCTAAGGGCTTTACCAACATGTAACAGAGAGACGATCAATATACACGTTAAGGTAAAGATCAACCAGATAGCATATTATCATGTCGAGCAAGAAAGTCCTCCCTATATATGTCCAAGCATCCACTACAATATACATCCTATGTATAGTAATGGCCTCTAGGGCATACATATAACTAACAACCAGTTTAACCCGTTAATCGGAGGTTCTCTCGCTCCAAAGGCGAGGGGTAATTAACGGCAGCTTAGTCCGCGGCTGCCGGAGATTCGGATCCCCATAATCATTAAACCCCGACCTACCCTAGGCAGGGAGAATCTGTAATGCGCCTGACAAGCGCGCGCGTATTCCTATCTCAATGGGGTGACAAAAAACACCCTACAGTGTAGTTGGAAACTTTAATTTTCAAAGTTTTTCTTTTACAATTCTTATCTTTATATGTAATTTTCACGGTCTTCCTTTTATTATTGGATTTTGTAGGTGCAATCCGCTGAAAACCCTCAGGAGACAACACTCCTCCTACTAGGGACACCTAGAGGTTTAAAGGCTTGTTGCACGTGCTCAGTGCAATCGTGTTGCCTACGAAAGTGTGCTAGTTAGTTTTTCTTTTTCTTTATTTTCCCCTTCTCTTTTGAATTAAACAAGTTTGCTCGAGACGACCAAAATTAAGTTTGGGGGAATTTGATCAGTCGAAAATATTGTATTTTTAACACATCAATTTCCTTACTATTTGCAATCATCTAAATGTGTTTGGTATAAATATAGTACATATTAGCAATTTGTCTGCAAAATACCAAATAACATGTGTTATACATTATAACCGGCATTTTAAGGAAAATTGAGTGTTTATTACCACACGCGTGATCTTTTGTGAATCAACACTTTTCTCGAGATTGTGTGCAGGAAATTCTCCAGGAAAAAGAGCCGGAACTGCTAAAAGTGCTGATAAAATACGTCAAGTCCAAGAATTGTGATCTGACAGTAAATAAGAAAGTATAAAAATATTCCAGATATTAGAAAAGTGCCATAAAGCCAACAACAAAATAACCTGGAAATTTCATACAGAGAACACACCAAACGGCCACGGATCCGCGGCCGAGTTGGCCGATCCACCGCGGATCCGCAGCCACGGTGACTTATCATCGGCAGATTATTATTTTAGAGGTCTTCTTTCAATAACAAAACTTCTTCAAGACACTTCAGTTTCTAGAGATCTCCAGAAGCTTCTCTTCTAACAGCCAAACTTCTTGTGCAAGCCAAATACCTACCAAGCTTCTCATGGAAGCTAGCTAACTACCTTAATCTAGAAGTTTCTCTACAACTACCTAACTCCCTATGCAAGCTTCATAACAACCAAGCTTCCAAGGGAAGCTAAACCTAGCTTAGCTTCTAAAGGAAGCTAATCCAAGCTTCTAGGGGAAGCTAAAGGAGAAGACTATATAAAGGGACCCAAGGCTTCATTAAAAAGGTTGTTGGTTGTTCATCATTTGAGTGGTAAAATTCTAGTGAGATCCAAATCAATTCTACACAAATTGAGTGACACAATTTGATCCAAATCAAGATTCATCGAGTACCGATTCAAGCAAGCATTCAACAAGCCTTTTTGAAGCAACGCCGATTTTCATCCGAGCAAGTGATCCATGACGATCCGCGACTCACGAAGACGATGCGAAGCTAGCTTCGACGATTGAGTTCTCTCCTCAATTCTTGTAGTCTTTGAGTGAATTGTAACAAAACGTCGATTTATAAAAAGTGAAAATTCTTGATCTTGCTTTTATTTACATTCGATGCATTATGAAGAGTTATCAATTCTTGATTGTTTTCTTTTTCATGATGTTTGAGTAAAAACTTCGCTTGTGGAGGAATCAAGAAAATAGATAGATGATGATGATTAAATTCTTGAACGATTCTTAAGTCTTATGAGTTTTGTAAAGTTTAGGAAATTGAATCAACGACGACCTAGTTTTGAGCGAGATGCTTTCTTGAATGTTTTCGCTCTAAATTAGAGATCAATGATCGATGATTGAATTTCCTAGAGGCTAGAATTTGAATGCTAATCAACGAAAGGACAAGGGATGATGATGAAGAAACCCTAATTTCTTCAATAGATCCTTAATTCCCGTTGATCGTTATCGATCTAGTAACAAATCTTCAATAGATAAGAATTTGTAATCATCATTCTTCATCATCACTATTGGTTGGATCGATTTCTACAAGTTTCTTTACAAATCTTGATAATTCATTCGATTTGGACAATTCTTGATTCTTGATTCTTGATCTTTATTTTCTTGATGATTCTTGCAAATAAATTTCATAAATCTTGAATCAATTTTGTTTTATCTTTTAATTTTCGACTCAACTAAAACAATAGCGAGTAAATCACACTTTCTCAGTGGACGATCCGTTCTCATTGACGAAACTACAATAGACACCGTCAATTATTGCGGTATAAATTTTTTTGGTTGTGAAACATTTCTAAACACGACATGAAAACGATTCAATCAGTATGCCATGCCTCCCTATTCTCTCTCCTCATTTAATGCAAGCCATGCTTGCCCCATCCTCATCATGCCCTCTCTCTCTCTCTCTTCCTCTCTCAAGTCAACAAATTCAAAACTAATATTTTTAAAACTAAATTATTTAAATAAATACTTACACTTAATAGAATAGGGTTAGATGCCATGGCTACGTAAGCATGGTTAACCCTAATTAACCCTAGGTTAACATGCATAAGTGTGTGCAAGCCTGAAATAAATAATAATAAAATATTAATAAATTTTTATAAAATATTTGAAAACTATTTTGGTAAACTTTTTACTAAAAACCCGTATTATCGATTAATTAGTACTAATCGCATTCTAAGATATTACAGTAGGCGAGCTGACCGACACCTCCTCGGGAGGGATAGGAGCGCGATGGGCCTCAGGGCGGGGTGCTCTTTCATAAGACCTCGGCGTCGAGCTGTGAGGTGCCCACCGGGTCATCGAATTAGTTGGCCCGGGGGATCTGTGGCCGCCAGAGACAGCGAGGCGGCGCTCGGATGTGCCAGCGCGGACGGTGTCTTCTCTCCCTGTGTGTCGCTCCCGAGGTGGGGGAGTGGCGACTTGGGGAGCTTGCCCCGCCGTTTGAACATGGACTAGGGCATCCACGACGGACACGGGCCGATCTATTCGAGCCAACAGTGCGTGAATGGTGTTCGGGGGAGGAAGGGATCCATCCGCGCCTTGATTGTGGGGAAGGCGACGGCTAGTGCTTAGATCGTCGCGATGATCACTTGCCATGAGTTCGAGATCGGAAGATCAACTTTTATTGAGTGGAATATTTGATTTTTCCCACAGACAGCGCCAACTGATGGAGGTCTTGATCTCTTTCAAATATTGTCTTCCGTTGATCCACAGCGAGTGGTGATGAGTGGCTGAGATTGGATCTGAGGGTTGCCTCTTAATGCGTGTGGATCTCAATGGGTTTGATTTAAGAATGAAGCCGAGCTACCTGCAAGGAAGTCCCGGGGTGATTGTACCACCGTGGACCTTCCGACGATCAAGTTAGTCGAAGTATTTGGGCAGAGTAATGGTCTATTGGGGTCAAAATGCCATACTCGAGTCGTCTAAGAGAGGGGTTTATATAGTGGCAGCCGTGGACTGGCGGGCGCGAGATTCACGCCGGTCGTTACACCCCTGGCGTCACGTCTGCGTGATAGGCGGGATTTCCCATTAATGATGAGATGCGCTCGTTAATGGGGGAACGAGATGGCGTGGAACGCGAGATTGTGGGCGGCGGATATCTCACGTCAGGCGAGATTCGCGGAGCCGTGGCGGAGACGCCTGTGATCGGTGCTCGGGGTCGGTCGATGAGACCGAGGAAGCTGAGCGCGGCGGGAGGCTCGGGGTCGAGCGGGAGACCGAGCATGCATGGTTCATGTGACTGCTCGGAGGAGAGCTTGCAGGGTTGATGAAGCTCAGCTTGCAGGAGGGCTCGGAGGAGAGCCAATGGTTATTTGTAAGACGAGCAGAAGAGTGGTCTGGAAGGCCACCGAGGGTCGGGAACATCCTCAGGAGGGAGGCTCGGGACGCGCCTTCAACGTACCGTTCTTTCTTCTTTCTCATAAGTCCTGGGACACGTCATCTGCCATGTGTCATGATCTGGAAAGTGCCCGGTATTGAGCATCATCATGAAATGAGAAAAGTAGACAGCAACAATCAATTTTAAAATTTTGTTGGACCCTCCCTTTTACATTTCTTGACACATCGAGAAATGTCTTCAAAGAAAAAGACAAAATAAAACCAGAAGATTTATTTTATTACCACGTGAGCATTGGGCAAGCAACAACACAAGAAATTGAATAGCTGCTGGCATTAAATGGCAAGTACTTGCAGTCGCCATCAACTTCCGTTGACTCAAACAAGGAAAAAGGAAGCAAAAAACACATCAAAGATTAAAGTAATTGACCAGAGAGAGAGAGAAGAATGGGTGTATTTTTCAAAACAAAACAAACCCTCATCTCCTTCAATTTCTAGGGTTTGTCGATGAAGCGGCCGAGATCCTACGATGAAGACGCCGACAGCAGCAACGGTAGCAGCAAAGAGAGATCGGATCGTTACCACCGCAGATTCTACGACCGATCCATCGACGACGATCGCGACTCGTCGAGGCGGCCTCACCGCCGGCGCTTCGATCACAGCCCGGGCTTCGATCGGTACAGGGATGGCAGCGGCGGAGGCGGAGGCGGAGGCGAGCGGATGCATCGGTCGGAGAGCTTCTCGACATTGAGGAGGGATTATCCGAAGGGGCATCGATCGGAGCGGAGCGTGAGGGATCGATCATGGCAGCAGCTGAGAAACCCTAGATCGAGCACAGAGAAGGAGCCTGCTGCTTCTGTTGCTTCTGATTTAGGTAAGAAGAAACCGGCTGATTTAGATACTAGTTGTTTTCGTACCGATCGTTTGAGATATATGGAATCTTTGAGTGGAGAGATTAGTAAACGAATCGAGAAGAAGGAGAAGGTAAATAGGGAGAGTTGTAGCGGTAGCGAGATGGAAATGGAAGAAGGGGAGCTTCAGCCTGAGCCTGAGCCTGAGCCCAAGCCGGTGGCCGAACCAGAGAAATGCGCTGAGAGAAGAGAATTTGAGAAGAAGGTAGAGTCTAATGATGGGGATAGAGAAGAAACAGAGAAGAAGGTGGATGCAAATGATGAGGATAGAGATGTAATAGAGAAGAAGTTAGAGGCTAGTAATGGATGTATTAATGGTGGGAAGGAAGAAGATTTGGCTCGTGAAAATGGAGGAGTTAAGGAATGGAGGGTTGAGGAAATATGGCAGAGAGTAGGGGAAGGTAATTTTGTTGATGGCCAGGAGGAAATCCGAAAAGACAAAGATAAAGCCAGAATAGAAGCAGTTCAGGAGGAGAAACAAGAAGAGGGTTATCGGGCAGAAGAAGACGTAGATGTTTCTGGAAAGAAGGGAGGAATCAATGCCGATGTCGAATCTGATACCGGTGTTCAGAAGAAAGAAGAAGAAGAAGAAGAAGGTAGAGGCATTGATTTGGAGGCTGAGCCCGAGAGCGCAATTGCAGATGGTAATTATCAATGGGGAGGAGCTCCGGAGCTTGCTGCAGATAAAGTTCAAGAGATTCATAAGGATAAGGGTAAGAGTATTGCGATGTTTAGTTCTAACAGGGAAGATTATTCTGTTGAGGATGGGGATGCTGGTGAAGGCCCAAGTAGTAGGAGAGGCTTTGAGCTCTTGTTCCCCTCTGATTCTATAGCGCATTGCGGTGGAATTACAATCGGTAAGCATAAGGGCGATCATCCCAAATTGGAGACTTTGGATCTTTCGCTTAGTTTACCTGGCGTTTCGTTGGATCAAACTTCGAAACAACCCGATGCAAAGCCTAGTTCTCCGAGTCGGGCAATGAGTTTGCAATCATTACCATCCTCATTCCGTACAAATTCAGATGGGTTCACAAATTCAATCTCGATTTCTGGGTCGCAAACTTTTGTTCATAATCCTAGCTGTTCTCTAATGCAGAATTCGTTGGATAATTTCGAGCAATCTGTAGGGAGCAGACCTTTATTTCAGGGAGTTGATCAAGTTTCAAATAGCACTACTGTATGGCAAGCTCAGGCTTCCAATGATCCAAAGCCATTGTTTCACAGAATGGTTATGAATGGCAATCCTCCTCACAATTCAATTCATGTGAATGGCCACCTAAATAGGCAATCAAGTATTCATAGGCAGCTATCTCCAACTCAGAGTCATGGATCGTCTGATACTAGGTCTGAACGCAGTAAAAATAAAAGGCTTCTCACAAGAGAGAGAAGCAGTAGCAGCTTGCTTAGGAGTGAGCGAAAGGATGGGGAACAGCTTGTCCTCAATGGTGGCGGTTGTGAAAGAATAATCTCCAAGATAGTGTCAGAGCCTTTGCAGGTGGTGTGCAGGATATTCCAAGAGACGATAGATCATTCTATTGCATATCTAAAAGAAACGATACATGAGATGCTTGTTAAGGCAGATAAAAATGGAACATTACATCTATTGCAAGAGATACTAGAGAGAAGATCCGACTTAACTACAGAAACAATGCTGAATTGTCCTCGGAACCTGCTGGAGATATTCCTGGCCTTAAAGACAGGACTTCCAGATTTTCTTCGTAGAAGCACTACAAATGTTCCATCTTCCGATTTGGTCGAGATCTTTTTTAACCTAAAATGCCGCAACCTCGCGTGTAGGAGTATGTTGCCAGTGGATGACTGTGAATGCAAGGTTTGTGTACAAAAGAGCGGCTTCTGCAGTGCATGCATGTGCCTCGTGTGTTCCAAGTTTGATAATGCATCGAATACCTGTGGCTGGGTGGGATGTGATGTTTGTCTCCATTGGTGCCATACAGACTGCGGGTTGAGGGGCTCTCATATTAGGAATGGGCAAACTTCTTCTGGGGCTCAAGGGATAACCGAGATGCAGTTTCATTGCATTGGTTGTGATCATCCATCAGAGATGTTTGGCTTTGTGAAGGATGTCTTTAAAACATGTGGCAAGAGCTGGAATGCAGAAACTCTTGCAAAGGAACTTAATTATGTAAGGAGGATTTTCTCGACTAGTAATGATGTAAAGGGTAAGAGATTGAGTGCTGTTGCAGAGCTGATGCTGACCAAGCTTGCAGACAATGTCATCCTCTCCGAGGCCATTGATTGTATCATGGGATTTTTCTCAGGTAAGCCATTTTATTTTTGCGATTTAGTATTCTGGATTGTTATGATGTGTGTGTTGGTGATGATCCTATTTCTTTAATTTATTTTAGGGTAAATTGCACTGAACCCCCTATAGTTTATTCTGTATCGCACTTATACTCCCCCCCCACGTGATTAATCACAAATACCCCCTCTGCTCATCAACCAGTACCCATAAAATTACTCAAATTTAACTCTAAATAACTCGAATGATTGTCTAATTCACATCTACAAGTTTTTTCTGACTACAAGGGGATTTTGTGCAATTGACACTTTATTTCATCTGCTTTCCTTATTGGTTTCCTGCAATTAACCACAGTTATCATTTAGTAGAAGTATGAACACTTTGGATGCATTGCATGAATTATCAAAATCCCATGCTATCAATGTCTACGGAAGCTATGTATAATCTTATAGTGTGGGCATGCGTTATCATAATCAGGAGATGTTTTATCTAGCTTCAAAACCATTACATCTTCAGAATTTTTAGCGAAGGAAGCGATGAGGCTGAAAACTTGAAACACTAGCAATTCTTAAGCATGTTATTACGTTATTATCCCACATTATATGCATCTTTATGTACTGTGTTGTACAGTTGCGTAGTTGATAGGGATTTTTTCTTAGTGCCAAAAATTGTAAGTACATTTGCTAATAATAGCTTCCAAAAAATAGCTGGAAACTTTGTAAGTAGTACACAGTAGTTACTGTTTCATAAGTAAATATAATAGAACTGATTTTTGAACTCAAATAGGTGGATTGCAAGTAGTCTTTGTAAGTCCTTGAGATTGTTGCTCAAAAGAGGCTTTATAATGGACACCACATCATACCATAGTATGAAAACCATTTTCATGTGCCTGCGAAGAATTTATAAAGCCTCCTGAAAAAGGGCTTTAGGTCTTACTGTGTCGCGGTGTTTGAGAACATTTTATGAAAGTAAACTATTAGATGTCTTGCCTGTCGCTTGTTAAGCACTCAAATTCCCATTCTGTCTCCTGTTAGGGACTATTTCCACTTTCAATTGGGTGCTCTTAACTAGATGTGAAATATGCACTCAACATATCTTGGCTGCTAGTTGAACCCGAGATAAACTTGTAGAGTTCATACTTGGATGTTCGTTCTTACTGTTATCTTCACCTTTATTTGTCGTCAATGCATAAGTTCATAGTTGTCAGATCTCTTCTCCTTTTAACTGATTTCTTAGAAGGAGATTGAATGATGGAGATGGGCTGTGTGTTTGGTTGTTGTTGAATTGCATAAGAGATGGAGAAGATCAAGTGAAGCTGTCAAAATCAAAGGATTCTATTGTCGCAAGATGGCATGTCTTCTTAAAATAAATTGCATAAAGGGAAAGGACTAGTTTAATAATAGGGGACATATGATAATAACAATGCACGGACCAAGGTTGATGCTTGATTATATTATGTTCTTATAGTGTTCATTGGTACAAAAACTTCAGATAAAATTGCTCCTTATATTATGCTTCTTATATTTGCTCCAATAAAGGATGTTTTGACTACAATGAGATAAAATGGGAAGAGATAGTTTATATTGGTGATAGCTCGGTGTTGGTGCTCCAGTTATGGAACTAAGAAGAAAGATTCTATAGTTGACTGGTGTGTGCGTTGTGTGTGGAGAAACATGCTATATAGCTGACATATCTGATATCAAGATATTGTATCCAAAGTTTCTGATATTGTAGTTAAAGGTGGAGTCTGTTAGGGTACATGACACATTAAGGTTGTGGTGAATAAGTCCTGGGTACACGACACTAAGGTTGTGATGAAATTAGCTTATGTAAAGTTTTTGTGCACAAGTGGAGCTTCGAAAGTTTTATAGGTTCATGGAATTTCTCAGTTTATAAAGGGTGTTCTGTTGTAGGCAATAAGGTACGATTTGGTCCTTTGCTTGAATTTACATCTTGAGAATCTCCGAGTTTGTGATGGGCCCCAAGAGGAGGGATATAAAGATGGTGAGAGCATACATAAAAAGAGGAGATTTACTATAATATGGTATGGTGTTGTTAACATGGATAAGAATTACTATTCTGGTTGTGAATTGACTAAGAAATGAGCCAATCATGTAGGGACATTTTAAGGAGTTCAATTATGCAGGATCATTAATTCTATACTAGTTGTGAGCATCATGTGTGAGCAAAAGGGATAGCACTAAAATTACTAAAATCAATTATGGACGACAACAAAAAAAATCCTTTATCATAATCCTTTAGGGTTGGTACATGAATTGAGAATAAATTCCAAGTTCAATGATATATAACCGAGTCCTTGAGCTGGTGAACACGAAATTTAAACATAGACTATGCATAAAAAAATGCTGTCATGTAGATAATTAGGAACAAATAATACAATTTAGATTTTGTACAATAACTATCTAATAACAAACAAGACTGAGATGTTAAATATAAGCCATACAAACTAACTCTCGACTTTCTGGAACATTATAAAATCGTCAAGTTGCCCGACTAGTATATTTACATAGTAGAAAGAAATTTGTCAGAAAAGAAGAAAAATGAAGAAAAAATGAAGATGAATATGGGAGATAGAGATGTTCTCTTATTTCTTGCATATACTTAAGAGAGGCAAATTTCTATTTAGTAGTGTGTTTTGCTTATGTTAAGGATGGCAATAAAGCGCATAGGCATAGCTCTATAAATTCGTAATTAACCATGTTTACTAAATCACAAATTAATATTTGTGATTATATTCCATTCGTAAAAAAGTCATCATATATGTAACCATTAGGTAGATTAACCAAGTCTACAATTGTTACTTTTGAACTCGGTCAAATATAAAGAAATGAACAAAATAGCCTAGTAACACTTTTTAACTTTTATAAGATATAAGCAACACTAGCTCCATCAAGCTCATATATAAACATTATACGACTCCATATATCTTTCCTTGTTGCTTGTGCATTAAATTTGAACATGTAATTATGCATTTACCCCTTATGTTTATGGAACATGCTCATGGAGTGAGTTTCAAATTGTTCGTATTTCAATTGTGCTGCAATCTGACTTCTATTAGTTCACTTGTTTAAATTTGTGCCGCTAATTTTCTTATCTCTAGAAAATACAAAAATTAGGATTTTTTTGTCAAATAAATCAAGGTGTACGATGTGATAAATTATGTATCTTCTAATAATATATAGAATCTTTATATTAATATAAAGTGGAATACAATGGTAAAAGCTTGCAATTTTCCACTTTTCCCCTTAGTTGTTTTTTTCCTAAGTTTTAAGAAAGAATATCATGCTGGGAAAAAGTCAAGGCATATGATAAATATGGATGAAATGATGATATTTATTGTAACAAAGTGCTCAAAATTTGCTAATTCATTAATGGAAGAATGCACATTGAAGTTGCATAAAAATCTCCAAAATTCTCAATTTCTCTAATCAGTGTTATTAGCAAATCTAACCATTTAATTTCATAAACAACCAAATAAGCACCCTTTTAATTTTAAAAAAGCCTTCACTTCCTTTGATTGATTCTTCCATCATTGCATAATGTAGCCATATAATGCTAGAAATAACTATCAAAGCAACCAATTGTGCATAGCTCATACGGTAAAACTTTCTTCTTCAAAACCAGAGTTATTCGGTTCGATTCCCAAAACCGCTTCAATCATTAAAATCTAGCAAACAATCAATTTCTATCCTTTCATCTCTCTTGGTGTGGTTTTCATTAATTAAATTTGGCTTTTATTTTAGGGATGGGTCGCCCCTTCGCTTCCCTCTACCGAACAAATTTGACTGATGAAGCTTGCTTTCAAAATATGCAAGAATGCAACGTCTAAATTTCAAATCCTCTCCGTTCAATGTTTAATTATTATGGACAAAGATATGTTGAAAGTATCTATTTCATATATTAATGAAACATTGAAGTAGAAATTTGGGTATTTTAAAACAAAAAACAACTGCAAAATTAAATTATTTTTATAATTCCCAATAATTCTATCCTTATAATTTAAGGACAATGCAAATTTTTCTTTGAGAAAGTTTCGAATAAACTCTAGTGTATGTATCTTTCATGATATATCAACCAACTAACCAATTAGATTCTTAGAATAAATAATTGGTAATCTTAAATCATATAAATTAACTATTAAAATAAGAATTAACATATAGAAAAATAGCAGTTCTTTTATGTAATTGATATTTATAAAATTTTACATATAAATGCTTCCATGCATCATGCGGGGGTTCACCCCTAGTTACTAGGATATGAAGTGAATTGATAAACTGTTCTATAGATCAGGATGAAAGCACTAATATTAGGCATTACCAAAAATTAGTTCACATCCCAATATTAAGCTTGTAGGATTACATCAAAGGGGAAGGGAGGCTTCTCCTTTTGGATGGAGCATGTGTATGTTGGTGTCATGATTATCCTCAAGTAGAGCACATGCTTTATATGCTCAATAATTCAACAACAATTGGAAGAATGCATATAATCTATTTAGACTTGTCAAGCCCTTTCTCCCCCTAGTCATACTTTCCCCAACTACCTGGTAGATTCTGCATATGTTACTGGTGACAATATAGGTGGGGTAAGGCTGCACAAATTTTGGTCGTTCCCTCTCTACCCCACTACTATAACCAACCTTGTAGCTTATGTGGACTAACTGGGTTGGTAGTGGAAGTATTTTCTTTTTCATCTAGTGAGACCGTCTCACACTTGGGAAGAGGTCTGTCTTCATATATATAAATTGGTTGCAGCAGTGCTATGCATCAGACTCATGATATTGTTTTTAGTGGTTTCTTGTAAATATAAACTTTAGCTATGTTCAGCCAAAGCACTTCGTTTTCCTTGGGTATCATCATCAGTATGCTCTTCCAATGATACAATCAACCAGGATAAATTTTGTTAGATACACTGATTTGTTATTGAAGAGCAATCTAGCCGCATCTTGGAAAGAGTCGTGTACACTATTGTTGGTGAGGATACTAATCACAATATCAAGCGAGAAGGTTCATGGAAGAAACACCTAATCCATGTAATTCTGAAGTTCTTTTGGGACCACATGTTATCATGTAAATATCCTTTTTTTAGTTCTTCCTTATTTTGTCAAGAACCGATCAGAAACATAATCACCATCACATCTCTAAGGCTAAGCCTTTCCTCATCTAAACGAGTTGGCAATATAGGTAATGGAAGACTAGGGCACAGAATATATATTCAAATTTTATGATGGCCTGTTTATCTGGGACCAATAATCTGAGTCGGTGTCAAATCTATGACATATTAAATAGGGTTAGTAGCATAAACCCTATGCAGTATATAGCGTATGGCACTTGTAACCCCCTCAAGTGACTTATTTGAGCGAGCACTCCTTTCAACTTCGCAAAACCATAATACCGTTTGATTATTTCTGTCCAAGCGATTCACGTTACAAAAACGATTTTCTAATTCAACAATAGAACTTGATTTTGTGGTTTAGAACAAAATTTGAGTGTATTTAGGGTTTTGGTCGATGGTTAGAAGGTGGTGTTTGCAGTAAATATATTATTGAGGGGTTATAAGTGCTATGGGCATAAACTACAGGAGTATTGTGCAATCAACCCTTTTTAAGTATTAGGCAAGTACAGGATTGCCATTAAATTTAATAGGCAGCCTATGATGTTCAAGCTCTTGGCTTTTTGGTATGCAGCTTAAAATTTCAAGTTGAAGGTCATATGTCAAAAGATCAAGCCTCCAAAGTTCTCAGAGGCTAAGAAAGATGTAGAAGTGTAAAGTTGATAGGTTTGCTACAAAAGCTGCATTTTAGTTCCGAGGCATAACATAAAACTGAAGAGTCATGAGAACACGTCCTAAATTTAGGAATGTCTATGGAATCTAGAACATATATACCGCCAGTACAGGCATGAACCTTGATTTTGCTCAAACAGATGACTCTTGCAGAGAATTGCACATGTTGTTGGTATGTGCCAATAATTTCCTCCATGATTCATCTACTTTATTATGTAGGATCAACTAGTAATTTGAACTGTTATCAAAGTTAAGGAATGGTATATCCAACATAACACCTAAATAGCATGGACTGATACGGATACAGGACACACCACGAGTTGTATCCACAATTTTCCATAAGTCTAGGACATTATTCGTTGTGGATCATGAATTTTTTGACATTTAAATATAGATATATAAATACAAAACATTATTGTTGTACCGAATATAATACAATTTATTTTAGTGTTGATACATAGCGGTGTCTTAACCATTGATAGACGAGCTATATATCTAGATTAATATAAATTTTAGGATGCACCAAAAGTAGTTCCACAAAGTATCCTCAGTGAATCTCAAAGATTTCGACGATAGAGGTATGAATCCGGTATGATTCTGATATGGATGTCTCCTCTATGACATATTTGTGCAGCATAGACAAACACGATGCAGAGATTTGAATGCCGTAGCATGACTAGAATGCACGGTTTTAGTATGGACCATATTGTTTCCATTAACTACTTTATTTTGTTCAACACACTGATCTTTCTACTTACATTTTTTTTTCGTACAGATAGTGAAGCGAACACGACCAGCAGTCCTCTATTTCCTCCAAAAGAACCATCAAGAAATGTTGCCGAAGGGATCAATGTATTAGCACAACCAAGCAAAGAAGCCCCATGGTTGCCTTCTTCATCATATTGCTTAGATAAAGTTGAGGTTCCTCAAATAGAAAACACCAACGTCCTTTTTACCAGAAATTTAGATCTAGTGGGCAAGTTAACAAGAGACACTGAGATACCAATGAATCCTGAGAAAAAGCCAGCTGTTGATGAATTGGAAAGTATTGTAAGATGCAAGCAAGCAGAGGCTAAAATGTACCAAGAACGTGCCGATAATGCAAGAAGAGAAGCCGAGGGTCTTAAACACATAGCAGCAGCCAAGAACGAGAAGATCGATGAGGAATATTCTACAAGAATCGCAAAACTAAGATTGCTTGAGGCTGAGGAACACCGGAGGCGAAAGCTTGAAGAACTGCAAGTTATTGAAAGGGCGTATAATGAGTTTTTCAGTATGAAAATGAGGATGCAGTCTGATATTAGTGCTTTATTAATGAAAATGGAGGCTATGAAGCGCAACATCAATTCATGATCAGTGTTTCGACCATAAGTATGTAATTTTAGGTCTTTTTCAGTACAATCCTCCTGATGCTTAGGGAAATATTTATGCTGTAAAATTAGCATGCTAATTTAGGTTCTTCCTTTGTCTAGCTAACTGTTATCTTGTACATGGTAGTGCTGGACCTTTTAGGAAAAGGATTTATTTGCATGTTACATCTTTCAAATTTTGCCCTTGATTTTTTTTTTCTTTTTAATATGCGACCCCTTAGGCGCTACCTCTCAAAAAATGAGAGGAAAGTCGTACGGTGTGTTATATGCCCAATTGGTATTTTACCCTTGTTTTTTATCTGGGGAGTTTTTTTGTTGGTGGTTTTATAGATGGGTGCCTATATTCTTCACCCTATGTTAATTTAACAGATTTTATTAAGCACCGTAAATTATTGTGCAGTTGTTTATATACAAGTTTCTAAATGCAACCTTTAGAAAGGCTTGGAAATAAATGTCTTTGCTTGTTTCTTGTTTACATTAGGTTATGATCTAATTAAAATGTTGATGGAGATCATGATCTCCTTCAGATGTTGTCCTTTGTCGATCTGGCGCGAGCGGTCTTATGCGGTTGAGATTTAATTTGGGAGTTGTGTGTGGATTTTAATGGGTTGGTGTTGACGCCGAGCTATCTGCGAAGGAAGTTTCGGGATGGATGACCACCATTGGACCCTCCGACGATCAAGTTAGTACCGTGGAATAAGAGCAGAGTAGCGGCGTATTAAAGTGAATTCGAGTTACCTGAGTCGTCTGAAAGAGGGGTTTATATAGCGGTCGCATGGAGCGAGCCGGCGCGAGATCCTCGCCGTTCGTTACGCCCCTGCGTTATGCCTGCGTCGATGGCGGGATCCGTCCGTTAATGACGAGATATGCTCATTAATGGGGGGACGCACCAGCGTGGGACGCGGAACGTGGGGTGGCGGATATTTCGCGTTGGCGAGATACACAGAGCCATTGCGGGTCGTTTGGGTTCCGCACTCTTGGTTGATCGGGGAGGCCGAGGAAGCTCGGCTCGACGGATGGCTCGAAAACGAGCCGGGAGGGTGAGGAAGCTCAGCCCTGCAACAGCTCGGAGATGAGCGAGGGCGCGTAAGTTCGGGTGCTGGATTGCTCGGGAGCAAGAAGTGGGGGTGTAAGCTTAAAGACGAGGTCCGAGAAAAGCCCCCAATGTAACACACTGATTCCACCTCCGCAGCCCCCAGGAGCTTAGCGGGCTTATGTGGATGACACGTCATCCGCTATGTGTCGTGATCTGAGAAATTCCCACTTATGAGTATCATCATTAGCCCCCCACTCTCGTTTCGACCTATTTATGGATCGGGTCGAGAGTGGTCTGCTTGGTTTTCTCTGCTCAGCTTGGTGCCAAGAATTCTTCGTGGTGGATTGTCCGGGAACGATATGGCGTTTGGCAGTTCCGTCTTTTCGATCTTCGAGTCCACGGGACGTCTCACCGTGCGACTTAATTTTCGCGCGTATCCCCAATGACGTCAGTGGATCACCGAAAGGGCGGCGCCATAATGGAGACGTCGCTTCGTCTATCCGGGCCGGCTATAAAGGTTAGCCTAGCACCTCATTAAGGGTTTGGAAGCATCATATGTGCCAAAGGTGGAGTCTTTAGGGTGCTAAGTTAACAAACATCGGATCGTTCCTAGAAAATTAGGGTTTCTAAATTTTTTTTCACATCATCTCATGAAAGAAAAGCTAGGGTTTAGAGAGTACAACTTTTATAGCTCCCTACGCTAGACTCCTCGGCTACTTGGGGTTTGAAAAAGCTCCGCTTGAACTCCTCGAGGTCACCGATGATCCACCCGGAGTCCGCTTGGTCCAAGCTTGCAACTTTATCCGATCAAGTGAACGAAATGAAGCTAAAACTCTAAACAAGTTGGCTAAACTTGTGTAGAATGATGTTGTGGTTCTTATTCTCACTTCAAAATCCAATCTTGATGAGTATATTGCTCGCCACAAAAATCTAGAGAGCAAATGAGAGAGGAAGAAGAAGATGATGGCTATCTATTTTCAAGAGTAAAAAGAATGACTCTCTTGTCAAAGGAAAAAGAAAATATATCAATATATATTTTCTTGTTCTCATCTCAAACCATGGTTTAAACATTATTGAACTTGAGTTAAAACCCAAAAGGAAAAGTAATCCATGGTTAAATGGTGGGTGAGCATGGTTAGGTCAAGAAGAGTGTAGAAAGCTTCCATGAATTATCCTTTCCTTTTCTTTTGTTTTAAATCAAATTCAATAATAATATATATAAATAAAACCATGGTGTGAGTCTTATATTGCCACCATTTTCTTTGTATAAGCAACCATGATAGATGATGTATGTATGTATGTATGTATGTATGTATGTATGTATACACATCCTATAAAGTCAATACCCCAAACGTCAATACCCCAAACGTCAAAAATTTCAACCACCAAGATGGGTTGAAATGACATCTCATTTCTTCGAGAAATCCTACCCTTGTGTTGACACTGTGCACAGGTTTTGCAATGATCAAATGCATTTTTGAACAAAGTCGGCCAATAGAAACCGCATTGCAAAACCTTCTCCGCCGTCTTTCGAAGACCGAAATGACCCCCACATGCCTGATCATGACAAAAAGATAGAACACTCTTGAATTTGTCATTAGGGACACATCTACGAATGATCTGGTCAGGACAATACTTAAACAGATAGGGTTCATCCCAGTAAAAATGTTTTACTTGGGATAGAAATCGATGTTTGTCCTATTTCGACCATTCACGGGGAATAAGTCCCGTAGCAAGATAATTCACAATATCCTTGAACCAAGGTTCATCGGATACATTCAAAAGTTGTTCATCTGGAAAAGAATCATTGATCGGCAAGGTCACGGGTGAAGAAGAGATGCATGAAAGATGGTCGGCTACAATGTTTTCACATCCTTTCTTATCTTTAATAACAAGATCAAATTCTTGTAATAGAAGGATCCAACGTATTAGCCTACCTTTAGCATCCTTCTTCTCCAAATGATGTTTCAAGGCAGAGTGGTCAGTGTACACAACAATAGGTAAGCCAATCAAATAAGGCCTGAATATTTCTAATGCAAATACAACTGCCAAGAGTTCTTTCTCGGTAGTTGTATAGTTAATTTGAGCATCGTTCAGTATCTTACTTGCATAATAGATCACGTGTGGCATCTTTTCAATGTGCTGTCCTAAGACTGCACTAACTGCAAAATCTGATGCATCATACATAAGCTCAAAAGGGTGGTTCCAATCTGGAGAAGATAGAACATGGGCTGTAGTGAGAGAGTGTTTGACTGAGTCAAATGCTGCTTCACTATCCGAGTCAAAGTGAAAGTTTGTGTCCTTGGCCAACAGAAGAGTTAAAGGTCTAGCAATTTTGCTAAAATCCTTAATGAATCTCCGATAAAAGCCTGCATGGCCAAGAAAAGATCGTATATCCTTGACGCATTTGGAATGAGGAAGGTTTTGAATGACATCTATTTTAGCTTTGTCAACCTCAATTCCCTCTTGGACCATGAAATGGCATTTTTCCCAATTCAAGGTTAAGTTCTTCTCTTTACAACGAGTATGAACCGCGTCAAGATGAGATAGACAGTCAGCAAAAGAATCTCCAAATATCGAGAAATTTTCCATGAAAATCTCTAGAAAGTTCTCGACCATATCCGAGAATATCCCCATCATGCACCACTGAAATGTAGCGGGAGCATTGCATAACCCAAAGGGCATGCGTCTATAAACAAAAGTACCAAAAGGATAAGTAAATGTGGTTTTGTCTTGATCCTTTTTGGCAATATGGACCTGGTTATAGCCAGAGTATCCATCCATGAAGCAGTAATATTCTCGTCCAGCTAAGCGTTCTAACATCTGGTCAATGAAAGGTAGAGGAAAGTGGACTTTCCTTGTTGCGGTATTGAGTTTTTTATAATCAATACATACACACCATCCGGTTTGAGCGCGTGTCTGGATTAACTCATTAGCCTCATTTGTTATGACCGTGATGCCAGATTTCTTAGGGACGACATGAATTGGGCTTACCCATTGGCTATCAGAGATTAGGTAAATGATACCATTGTCAAGGTATTTAACGATTTCTTTCTTCACCGCATCCTTTATGATGGGGTTTAACCGTCTCTGTGGTTCTCGGGTTGGCTTGGCTTCATCCATCAGATATATATGATATTCTACAATCAAGGGACTAATCCCTTTGATGTCAGCCATAGTCCAACCAAACGCCTGCCTATTAGATCTTAATACCATTAAAAGCGCATTCTCTTGCTCTTAGGCTAGAGAAGTGGATATGATCACGGGTAAAGACTTATTCTCACCTAAATATGCATATTTAAGATGAGAAGGTAAAAGTTTGAGATCTAATGCTGGCGGAGAAATTATAGAAGGTGGGGTCATCGAATGATATTCAGAGTCATAAAGAAGCTCGTAGCCTGCAAAAGATACAGACTCAGAAAGTGAAGAGTCAAGAGTGTCAGACTCAAGAGTGGAAAGAGTGTCCTCACTAAGATGTGCAAGATCAAACATTGATGTGCTAGTGTCATCGAGATCATTAAAGCAAAGTTCATCAACTTCGCAGCTTTCGGGAGCAATCTCGTGGACAGAACATGTTGGGTTAGCTTAGCACCTTAGCAAGATTTTTGCAAGCATCAATCATGCTACTTTAAAATTTTTGGGGTGCTAAATAAACCCTAACCAAGATCTTAACTAGAGACATAGGGTAAACATAGCAAGTAAACAACTTTACTTCTAAGAGTTTGGGATTACAACCTTTGTAGTCCGTTCGTTCACTTCATAAGCTCCGTGTTGAGGTCTCTTCGCCGCGATCATCATGTACCCAGACTCCAGAGAGGCTCTATGAAGAGAAAAATGCAAGCTTGCTTCCAATCTTCAACAACTAAGATGATCTACCTTGAAGAATCTCAAATCCAAGCCCATGCTTCACTAATCAAGTATTAGCAAAGCAAACACCTTAATCTAAGTGGCTAGAATAGATGAGGATGATGAAGTAGGAATTTAGCTCTCTTTTATTTTCAAATTCTCACTTTATTTCATCACATCACAAAAAGCTAGAAAGCTTTTTCAAGAGCAAGAAGAAGAAGAATTTCATTTGTGATGAATAATGAATTATTGTTCTTGTTACAAATCAACCATGGGTCAATCATGAAGGCTTAACCCTTGTAGAGAGTAAACTAGGGTAAAGGGTTTGGGTTGGGTTAATAAATATCAAAATAAAATATCTAAGCAAAAAACAAAAGGAAGCTTCATGAAGCTTCATGCAAAAGCTAACCCAAATGCTAACCCAAATCAAACCCTAACTTGTTTAAACTCCACAAATCATGTTGCATTTCTAACCCTAATTTGTTACAATATTATATATCACATATATACTATATTTTAGTAACAAAATAAAATAATACAATTAACATATATCACATATATATCAATGTATTATCCAAGTAAGAAAAAGAATCTTTAAGTGAGCTTATATTAGTTAATGTAACTCAATATATCACATATATAATATACATTAAATTATCGAATCAACACTTGATCCGATAATCCGGCTATATCGCATATAACCGACTAATATAATCTGTATCTATTCACCGAATCAACAGTTGATCCGATGACCCGGCTATATCACATATACCCGGCCGATATCATATATCGTGATAATAGAATACAATATCTCATATCGTAATATTCTCGGTCCCGCACATATCACATATGTGCTCCTACTCCATTTTGCCTGAGCCAGGAAACCTCTGTGTAGGACTCTAAAGAATCATCAATACGCCGGCAGTAGGTGATGATCATATCAAACACCCACAAGCTGCAAGCGGTCAGCTAAACGTAATAGCCATCCAGGTATTGAGCAATCAGAAGATCAACAAGCAAGCATATACATTCTCCCGTGAATCCAACCAGTAACACTCCCGTACAGTCCGGTCTCTTCGTCTGATATGTCGCATATCTCGCCTAGGAGTGGTAAACGTCAGATCCCAGTAGCTTGATAAGTCGTGTCGATATGAGGTCCATAACAGTTCGAGAAACTACTGATAACACTTACTAGTAAATCTCAGCAACCCTGGCCAGGGATTTCCAGTTATAGCCAATCGAACACAGCGCAACATCAACTCCCTATACCGGGAGAGACGAAATCCCTCCTATCGCTCATTGCCTCCATGTGATTCGGGACTGTACCTAAAAGCCACCGTTTTGCACACCCTCTTGGACGTGGTATAATGGAAATCAAAGCACAGTGGGAATCACACAAGACTCTATGACGATCTCGGGTCTACAGACTAACCTGTACCAGTGTCACCAGAGAACTGCCATCTAACGTGAGGTATAATACCATCTGGGAGTTCTCGGCGAGTCCGTCCAGTGTACCCAGTCTCCATTGAGCACCCGTATACCTACTCTGATATCAAACACCAATGGATATGGGATCATCCATTGCTCATCATATGGGTCAAGAAGCGCATACGCTAGTCTACTCTGGAGTATCGATGCCCTGTCTCGGTACTCCCACGACTAGGAACATTTGAAGGATATACTTAGCGACTACTTTGTCCCCACTAGTATGATCTGCATCATAGTCCTGGTAGTCAAGTACTTATCCTAAGGGCTTTATCAACATGTAACATAGAGACAAGCAGAGTACATGTTAAGATAAAGAGTAACCAGATAGCATACTATCATGTCGAGCAAGAAAGTCCTCCCTATATATGTCAAAGCATCCACTACAATATACATTGTATGTACAGTAATGGCCTCTAGGGCATACATATCACTAACAATCTCCCACTTGCACTAGGGCCAACTGTTATGGTATCGCATACCCAACAATCAGCTGTGGTTGAAGTATCTCATACTCAACCATCCCATAAAAGTCTCTACTGGGAAATAGGCCTTTATGAGTGGATCCGCGCTGTTGTCCTTTGTGTCTACTCTCCTAACCTCGATCTCCCTGGAGATCAACCATCTCCATGATCAGGTGATACTGCCTAAGAATATGTCTGGATCTCTGATGGGACGGGGGTTCCTAGGCCTTAGCCACAACTCCATTGTCACACAATGGCAGGAACGAAGTTCATCTCATGAACTTATATATATATCTAGACTGCCTCTTTGGTAGAATCCTTGGTAATGATGTATCTTGCCTTTAATCGTTTATTAAGTCACGGTATCTAGCTTGGAACTCTTCCAACATACCGTCCCTCCACCGAGGGTAAGACAATGCCTACGACTGACATTCAGTCGTCCTTATCACCCTGGAACCTTTCCAGTGATTCTCCCCAGGATTGATTGATACCATCTCACTACAGCTAGTGAGAATTCTAACATCTAATTAGATCTATCTCATAGATCCAAAACCCAGGATTTAGCAGGTATCAACTTGATCCTTTATAGAGAATCCTTGTGATAAGAGGAGATTGACCGAGCGTAGCATAGGAAACTACTTTCCCATCAAGAGTATGTCATCCACGTACAATACGAGAATCATCACCATACTTCCTACTACCTTTTTGTATATACTCGGTTCATCTACCATTTTGATGAAGTCAAACTCATTGACTACTACATCAAAACAGACGTTCCAACTCCGCGATGCCTGATTTATCCCATAAAACATCTTGCACACGTTTCCGCTACTCCCACTCTCTATGAAGCCCTTTGGCTGTGTACTTATAGACGCTCTCTTCCAAATCATTATTTAGAAAAGCAGTCATGACACCCAACCGCCAGATATCGTAGTTATGGTATGTAGCAGTGGCAAGTAGGATCTGGATGGACTTAAGCATAGCTTTGAAAGTCTCAACTTTTCCATGTACACCAAGTAATCTTCTCAAGATATACTTGCTCCTGATGGGGATTTAACCCTTCAGATAAAGCAACCAAAGTCCATACTTTGTTAGTGTATAAGGATTCCATCTCAGATCGCTAAGCATCCAGCCATTCTTACAGAGTCCCCACTCCTGATGGCCTGCTCGAAACTAGTTGGGTCATCATCTCATGATGCAATCCTCACTCCCACTGTCATAGAGAAATTGAAGTATCTCTCAGGTGGATGAGGAACCCTACTAGATCGGCGGAGAGGCTGAGATTCGTTGGAAACTATTGAATCCTCCGGTTCTACCAAATTATCAGCTGCTGTTTGTTTTAGCTGGAACTACTTCCAGTTCTACCTTATGACCACTAATTTCTTCACAAGAAATTCCCTTTCCCAAAGGTGGCATGCTGAGAAAACAAAACATCTTTTATTCCTCAGTTTGGTAGAAGATATTCCCTTGCGAATGCTTGGGATATCTCACAAACTTCCACAGAACTGACCTTGCCTCGAGCTTGTCCAGATTTTGCTTTTGACATAGGCCGGACAACCCCAAATCTTAACTTCCTTAAGAGATGGGCTCTTCCCATACCATATCGCATATGGAGTGGTAGGCATCTGATTTGGTTGGAACCCTATTCAATAGGTATGCAACTTCTCAAGTGCATAACCCCAAAAGAAAATAGGCAACTCAGTAGTACACATCATAGAGCACACCATATCACATAGGGTGTGATTGCTCCGCCCCGATACACCGACATGTTGTGGTGTATACGGAGGAGTAATGCTGAGAGAGAATCTCATTCTCCTTTAGAATAGTCCAGGAATTCCGTGCTCAAGTATTCTCCTCTTTGATCACATCAAAGGACATAATACTTATACCCGTTTTTGGTTCTCTACTTCTAACTTATATTCTGTGATTATCTCAAAAGTTTCGGACTTGTGTTTCAACAGGAACATATGTCTGAATCTTGAGAGATCATCAGTGAATGTAATGAAGTACAAAGAACCTGTCCTGGCATATGTAGACATGGGACTATCATACATCATCATGTATCAATCCCAAGAGTTCACTAACTCTTTCTCTGTTTCTAATAAACGGAGCAGTGGTCATCTTATCTTTGTGACATGACTGGAAAGTTATATAAGATGTAAATCCAAACTAATTTAAATATGCATCTTTATATAACTTCAGCTAGTCGGGTCGCATTGATATGACCTAGTCTACAATGCCTCAAGAAGGATTCGTTCATTTCTGAACTCTTCCTTTTGTGTGTGTTCTGTACATTAAGAACCGTGGTTTGATTTAGAACGTCTATGCTTTTAGATAACGTGCCTGAACCGATCAACTCTTGATATAGGAAATGTTCAAAACATTATCCAATAATACAAAATTATATCCTTCTCTACTAATAAAGAGACTGATATGATGTTGTATATCAGGTTCGGTATCTAATAACATTCGTTCAGAATCAATGTATTCTGGTAATACAGGGTGATAAGTGCCAACAAATTTGGCTGCAACACTTGCATCATTTCCAACTCTTGAAACTTATCACCCATTCTCAGTTCTCTACCTATCTGTAGCCTATGTAACAAATTACATTTGCGGGTACCTAATCCGGTATCTCATACCCAGGACGTAAAGGATACTGAGAAACAGTTCTCGGTAATGAACACACCCGAAGAAGATGCATCAGCATGTACTATTTTCGTTTGGGTGGCACGGGAATTCTGGTAATCCCCTATTTCCTGCTCGGTCTTATAACAATTATAAGTTGGAGCGGGACCAATGTTCCCTAGCGCAGTATAACAAGCGGGTTCGGTCAAAACATCCGTATTATTATCTTGATTAAGGCGTGACATGGTCGCTACCTGGAGAGAGAGAGAGAAGAAAATACTCAGCGTATGCTCTTGCAAGATTAGATTGGTTATTAATATATCTAATCAGGATGTCTCTCACTGTTTTAGTCAAATCTTCCTTCAAACCCCAAAAGGAAAGACTAGCCGGGATTAATTATACCCTACAAGTTCGCCAATCTTTCAGCCAGGCCAGTGCCGGTACTTTGAGGGAGGTTCCTCGTGCTTTCGCATGGACCTTATTAAAATAAACCTCGTTTTCCCAGAGGCATAACCCCGTTGACACCTTTCTAGACATCTACTTGATCGGCTAATTGTAATGTGTAAAACTCTCCCAGGAGTAACTCTTACTCGCAGCGGGTATCGGGATCCAACTATCTCATAGGAGGTATGCAATCTCATTGCAAATTTCAACACTTGAAATTCCCAATAATATTTTTACCCCTAGCGTGCTATGACCTTGACGCATGCCAAACAACCCATAGTTCGCTAGTCAAGTTCAACCCGTGCATTTCCTGATTGAATTAAACCCACCCGTACGACCCTTGACGCATGCCAAACAATGCCGTACGAATACCCTAATCCAATCGCATCGTATGCTAGCAGATGAGCACTAGTTAGCTACCGTACACTACGCCTTGACGCATGCCAAACTACCGCAGCACGAATACTAAGTAGTACTTTTCTGAAATGAAGGAGGGCTACGCAGGTTTTTAAGAAAACCATGAGCGTAATGAACTTGATATCATTGTAGAATCAAATGATTAAATGGAGTGTTTTTTAGGCCTTTTCTAGTTTTGCTAAAGAGGTCACTCCCGGTGAAGGGATCTCGGCTCTTTCCTTATCGAATAAGGTGCAGGATATTTCACAAATACCACTATGCAAAGCAAAAACTAGAAAAAGCAATCAAAAGACAAAACCGAGGGTTGTAGCATCTGCCAGTTAATACTAAAGAGGTCACTCCCGGTGAAGGGATCTTGGCTCTTTCCTTATCGAATAAGGTGCTGGATGTTCTACAAGGAACACCGCTATGCAAAGCAAGAACTAGAGCTACCTATTTTTGAAAATTTGATTCCACAACATGTTTAGGTTTCTTTTATTTCATTAATCTCATTAATGAAGTCCCATTTTATTATGCTTCACAAGCATCACATTTGAAACGAAATCAACAATATACAATATATATCTCATATATATAACATAAACATTCGTCTCAGGCAGTAATATGATCTCATCACAGAACATTGCAGCAGAAGAACATATATGAAATATTGGATATACTAGGAGGTCCGTGTTTTAATATGAGCCTGTATAAAATACGGATTCCACGGTCGCGATGAATAGCCAATCCCACACCCCTAGACCCCTACGAGAGCGACAAGCAACCCTACCAATTCTTGAGTTAGGACACCCGGTCTCGACTCCTCGAGATGGTCTCCTACTGGACCCTAGAACCCGGTTACTTGTGCTCCCCGCCTTGGGTCTATCCTAATGCGGAAAAGTAAATAATATACAATGGTGACATCATCCTCAACCCGGAAGTGCCCCAATAAAAGAATATTACATACAATGAATTTTACATGAATGAAAATAAAAACCCTCATCTCACATAAAACCCTCGGCTATTAAACACACGACGATCCAATATAACATATCACAGCAACACATAACATCACATGTCATCAATGTAAGTAAATATGCGTATCTCAATTGTCGTTGATGTATAGCAACGAAACCGGCGATACTCCACATATTACACTTACGGTCGCAGAAAAGAAAGTGTAAAACTACAACAGTTGGAATCCGCAACCTCCTTAGACATCTCATGCTTAACCAAATGAATTCCTTAGACATCGCATGCCTAACAATTATAAACCCCGCATTTTAATCTCGATCTTGAAAACACTTTTCAATATCTAGTCGGGCAATTCAACAAAATTCCCGACATCCTGATCGAATGCTCGTCGGAAACTTTAGTAGACGGCCGCACCCCCGGATGCCATCGACGGAGTGCACTAAGGCGGAACACCGCTGCCGCGAGCACCCGAACAGATGCTTTTGGCGACGAGGTTCTCCTACAGTCACTTGGTCGGGGCTATAGGGCATGGCTATCTGTTAAGTTTACTCGGCGAGTATCCATGTACGCTACGTGATTGCGACGGACTTTTGATCACATCAAAATCCCGTGGCAACCGACCAAATGAGACTAAAAAATGCTAGATTTATAACATTCAAATTAGTTATCTCATAACTACTTGTGGATTCCAAATATTGTATCACATTCCAGATAAATAGACAATGTTAAACTTTCCGATCGAATAAACAAACACCCAAGAATTCCCAAATAGCTCAACACTTGAGCGGAGTACAAAAAGTCCCAGAACATGTCACAGCTGCTATGAACCAGCCGTAGAAGGGTCAAACCAACACCTCACATGTGGTAACGCTAAACTACCACAAACCATATGGTTCAGTGGCACTTTTGACGGTCACATAATCGAGTTAAGGTTACGTTCTTCTAGAGGGTCCACAGATTCGCTTGCATGATTTTCTGAAAGTTTTAAACTCAGGAAAAATCCAACACTTGAAAGTTTTCCGACAGGGGAAAAAGTGAGTTATTGATATCCGTTCGAACCTTTTAACACGTTCTAAATTACCCGGAAAAAGTTAAACGAAGTTAAATTATCCGACCGAATCAACGAGTTCCAAATATATCCCAGAAAGCTCAACACTTGAGTAGAACTAAAAATTCCCAGAAGCATGAAAAATACCCAAGAATATACCCCTGAAGTATTAGCCCTTAACTCCAAAAGTTAGCCACGGAACCGCCGCCAAACGCATGGTTTGGCCACGGTTCCGCGGTCGCTTGAGTGAGTTGTGGTTTCGTACTTCACAGTAATTCTTAGAATTCCCTGCATGATTTTCTGAGTATTTTTAATATGAAAAATTTCAACTTTTGAAAAGATTTCCAGAAAGTAGGATTTATCGGGGTTTCGGAGTTCGATCGGATTTCAAACTTTGTCTAGACAATGCCTAATACTCTAGCTTGGCTTTGATACCACTGTTGGGTTAGCTTAGCACCTTAGCAAGGTTTTGGCAAGCATCAATCATGCTACTTTAAAATTTTTGGGGCGCTAAACAAACCCTAACCAAGATCTTAACTAGAGACATAGGGTAAACATAGCAAGTAAACAACTTTACTTCTAAGAGTTTGGGATTACAACCTTTGTAGTCCGTTCCTTCGCTTCATAATCTCCGTGTTGAGGTCCCTTCACCACGATCATCATGTACCCGGACTCTAGAGAGGCTCCATGAAGAGAAAGATGCAAGCTTGTTTCCAATCTTCAACAACTAAGATGATCTACCTTGAAGAATCTCAAACCCAAGCTCATACTTCACTAATCAAGTATTAGCAATGGCTAGAATAGATGAGGATGATGAAGTAGGAATTTAGCTCTCTTTTATTTTCAATTTCTCACTTTATTTCATCACATCACAAAAAGCTAGAAAGCTTTTTCAAGAGAAAGAAGAAGAAGAATTTCATTTCTGATGAATAATGAATTATTGTTCTTGTTACAAATCAACCATGGGTCAATCATGAAGGCTTAACCCTTGTAGAGAGTAAACTAGGATAAAGGGTTTGGGTTGGGTTAATAAATATCAACACAAAATATCTAAGCAAAAAACAAAAGGAAGCTTCATGAAGCTTCATACAAAAGCTAACCCAAATTAAACCCTAACTTGTTTAAACTCCACAAATCATGTTGCATTTGTAATCCTAACTTGTTACAATATTATATATCACATATATAATATATTTTAGTAACAAAATAAAATAATACAATTAACATATATCACATATATATCAATGTATTATCCAAGTGAGAAAAAGAATCTTTAAGTGAGCTTATATTAGTTAATGTAACTCAATATATCACATATATAATTATACATTAAATTATTGAATCAACACTTGATCCGATAATCCGGCTATATCGCATATAACCGACTAATATAATCTGTATCTATTCACCGAATCAACAGTTGATCCGATGACCCGGCTATATCACATATACCCGGCCGATATCATATATCGTGAGAATGGAATACGATATCCCATATCGTAATATTCTCTGTCCCACACATATCACATATGTGCTCCTATTCCGTTTTGCCTGAGCCAGGAAACCTCTGTGTAGGACTCTAAAGAATCGTCAATACACCGGCAGTAGATGATGATCATATCAAACACCCACAAGCTGCAAGCGGTCAGCTAAACGTAACATCCACCCAGGTATTGAGCGATCCGAAGATCAACAAGCAAGCCTGTACATTCTCCAGTGAATCCAACCAGTAACACTCCCGTACAGTCCGGTCTCTTCGTCTGATATGTCGCATATCTCGCCTAGGGGTGGTAAACGTCAGACCCCGGTAGCTTGATAAGTCGGGTCGATATGAGGTCCATAACAGTTCGAGAAACTACTGATAACACTTACCAGTAAATCTCAGCAACCCTGGCCAGGGATTTCCAGTTATAGCCAATCGAACACAGCGCAACATCAACTCCCTATACCGGGAGAGACGAAACCCCTCCTATCGCTCATTGCCTCCATGTGATTCGGGACTGTACCCAAAAGCCACTGTTTTGCACGCCCTCTTGGACATGGTATAATGGAAATCAAAGCACAATGGGAATCACACAAGACTCTATGACGATCTCGGGTCTACAGACCAACCTGTACCAGTGTCACCAGAGAACTGCCATCTGACGTGAGGTATAATACCATCTGGGAGTTCTCGGCGAGTTCGTCCAGTGTACCCAGTCTCCACTGAGCACCCGTATACTTTCTCTGATGTCAAACACCAATGGATATGGGATCATCCATCGCCCATCATATGGGTCAAGAAGCCCATACGCTAGCCTACTCTGGAGTATCGATGCCCTGTCTCGGTACTCCCACGACTAGGAACATTTGAAGGATGTACTTAGCAACTACTTTGTCCCCACTAGTATGATCTGCATCATAGTCCTGGTAGCCAAATACTCATCCTAAGGGCTTTATCAACATGTAACATAGAGACAAGCTGTAACACTTTGAATTTCCGTTAGAATGTTTTTCGTGATAATTAGTAATTGTGCGTGTTATTATATGTGTACATAGGATTATTAGTTATTTTAGTCGGGTTTACCCTAATTGGAAAATTTCCTTGTGTAGTGTACACATGCACACTTAGCCATTTTTGAGACTTAGGTTTAAGGTGTTAACCATTTCTTTTGTGCATGGTTGATAATTTATCCCCACCTTTTTTTTAGGAATAAGAATAGCAAGTCAAACCCCTTTTTAATAATTCATTTAGCAATAGAAAAATAGAAGTATGGTGGTTAGGTGAACACTTGACTTTTGACCCATTTTCTCTTCTCTCTTCTCTCTCTTTTCTCATTTCTGGAAATTCTGCAGAGAGGCAGCCACAACACCAGAAATTCATCACCTTTTCATTCCCTTTTCACTTCTTTTTGATCTCTACACAAATCCCACACAAAAACCACTCTTTTCCTTCACAAAACCTTAGGAAAAATGAGATTTTGAGGTGTTTGGAGGCAAATCTGCATACTTGAAGAGGGAGCTGGAACTTTTGGTGTTCTTAGGGTCTTTTGAAGGTATAAATCTCACTCCTAGCACCCTATCTCCATAACTTGCATGTTTTGTTTCAAAATGTCACCTTTTGTGCAACTTTAGTGCTATTGAAGGGATTTAGTGATGATATGTTAAAATTTATGTTGTTGTGGCTTGATTTGCTTGGTAATGAGTTGTTAGTGTGATTCTAGACTTGGGTTTGCTTCAGATTTTAGGAAAATACCATAAAGTTTCAATTTAGTGTAAAAGAGGGGTTTTTAACTAGAAATAGGGTTCTGTTGGATCTGCTGCTACCCGAGATATTTCAAAGTGAAACTAGATGTTACTGTAGCATGTATGGGGGGTATAGAGTGCTCACACCAAACCTGGGAGCCCAATTCCCAAGTGAGGCCGCCGGAATATTCGTTCTGGCCGTAATTTGCGACCAGATGGGGGAGTTGGGAGTTGGGGTTTGGGTCACAGGAGTCTGCTGCTATGTGGAGTATTTTGGTATATCTATTTTTACAAGATCAGTTCTGTATCAAAATCTGGAGTAGAATACCCTATTTCCCGTATTTTTAATCTTTCGCGACACGCGTGATACGTGTGTGTGGGTTTGGGGTTTCTGCGTATCACGACGCGTCGGAGTGGCTTCAGGCGCATAATCACACATTTTAGCGTATCGCGCATACGCGCGCTTGGTTTGCGACACAGGTTTCTAGTTGACTTTAAATGTTTTGTTTGTACGGTTTTGAGCTTATGAGTGTTATGTTGTGAAATTATAGGATTCGCAGGCGAGTGCGACGGGCGCCGCGAAGGAAGGGAATAAGTCGTCGGCTATACCTAGCGAGAGACTACGGTGAGTAGATTTAACATCTACGGGGATATCGCCCGCATGGCGTTCTACGTCAGGGCTGATAGGATCTTATAGCTACATTTCCCTACATTGACTGTTCATGGCTACTATTTAGTGCATACCACATTCGCTGATGTATGTATATAAACTAGAATTGATAGAACACCGCACTCTTACTAACGGTTCATGTTGCACGAGCACTATCCTGCATGTTACACACACACCGTTAGTAATTGCCATGACACTCACACTGTAGAATTTACATCGGATCATTATGTAGTAGCTCATCTTTATGTGACTTGACATGATATTCACACTTGATGCACATATCATATCGGATCATTGACTTGCATATTGTTTTGGATTATATGTGATTTCTGGATTTGGGAACCGTGGCTATTTCAAATATGTAATCATTTAAAAACCCGGTTCCCTTGATATGATATTTCGTTGCGTCCACCATGTGTTTCCTCGGTGCTAGAGTGATATATGTGAACCCGAATCCAGGAGATGGATGAGGCCGATTACGGGTACATGGTGGACCCGATATGGTACCCCGGGGCGAGAACGGTTTCGATGTGTAGTAGACGGTGAGCCTGGCAGAGGGACTACTACCTACCGGTGATTGGTTGGACCTGACAGTTATCCGGAGGATACTGATCAGAGTCGATAGATGGATGCGGGGTGATCCGTACTGCCGGGGCCGAGGGCCGATACCGCAGACGGAGCCCATGGGCTGACCCGGACTGACGGGGCCCGATGGATGAGGATTTGCGTGTCGATGCTGGACACGAGTATTTATGATATTTGGGTGCCGATGTTGGGCACTCGGGATTTTCAGAGATTTACAGGATTTGAGGGCCGATGAGAGTGCCGGCGCCTGAGCTATTTGGTGGATCTGGGTGCATTGATGGACACCGATTATATATTCCACGTTGACATTCCGTGTAGATATTATATTGCCCATGCTCAGCATTTATTATTGTACCTCATCCTGTAGTTATATTACCTGATAGAGCACTTGCATGATTATTGCACATACTGCTTATTACATATTGATATCATCTGTTGGCATATGATAGAGTAGCGCAGTACGTGCATGCTCGCGATTACCTTTATATGTTATCTCTATTCACGAGTTGGCAACTCACCCCCGTTGTGCCACAGTGTTTGCAGGTTGCCCTTCGGAGTAGTCGCGGCAGGCTGCGTTTTGCATCTTTTGACACAGATACCCCCATAGTTGATGTACTAGCTCTTTTGCTGATAGGTGGGTTTTACGCGGTATCTGTTATTTTTCAGTTATGTACATTATTTTATCTAGTAATCTCCATCTACAATGTATGTATTGACTTAGAGACAGTGTGAGGACGGTGATGTATATTATTTGTATTATGGTGTCGAGCTCGTTGTGAGCCGGCTGTACTTGCAGTTTATTCTATCTGTGATGTTCCCACTTGTGGATCTTGATCTTCGCTACGGCGTCGTATATTATTATCTTGGTGATTGTTTACTTAGATTTCTTAACATGTTAGTAAGTGCTTTCATTTAAAACTTATATCACTCTATACTTTCACTGGTTTGATTTCTGGGTTTTCGGTTCACTTAGTCGCGTTACGCCTGTAGACGTTACGTGGTTAAGTGCCGGTCATGGGCCAAACTTTGGGTCGTGACAAAGTTGGTATCAGAGCGTAGGTTTTACCTTCGGAGTGTAGGATGACCCTGGTATGATGGAGTAGATAGCTGCAGCAGAGTGGCGTAGCGTGCGTATGTTCCGCGGCATACTCACGACACGGTCCTCCGCCTACGCGACCTTAGGACTTATTGATTGAAATTCCCTCATGATTGTATACATCCTTGCGATTCGATTTCTGTATCCTCATCGAATCCTACCTTCTTTTCAACCATTATGCCGCCCAGGACTACGAGGGTGCAGAGAGCGGCCATGAGAGCCGAGGTTCGAGTTGATTCATCTGTGACGAGGACTAATCCGAGTAGTACTCCTGTTGTACAAGGACAGATTGTTCCCCCTACGACAGCTCAGATCGCTAGACTAGTGGTAGAGATGCAGGGCTTACGCCAGGCGATGAGCTCGTTGGTACAGGTCGTTCGAGTGCAGCGACAGGTGGTTGTCACCCCTGTTACCCAGTTGTTCCTTGCGATCATCATGCAGTATTCCGTCCCCTACATAGCACCGGTGGGGGCAGCCCCAGTTTACGGGACACGTCTTCTAGAGACCTTGAGAGTTCTAGAACAGTTGAGGAATCGTACTGGTGTACCAGTCCAGAACAGAGGCTTAGGACGAGGACAGTTGTTTGGCTCTCATCCCCAGGGAGGACGGCAGCCAGCGTGTAGATGTTTACGATGTGGGAGCCTTCAACACCTCATCAGGCAGTGTTCCTTCACACCACGTCAGGGTCGTATTTTGAGATGTCGTGGACGCGGAGGGTTCGCGCAGAGGGGTCAGGTTAGTAGAGGAGGAGTTCGGTCAGTCGCAGATGAAGGACAGGCACAAGTTTTCGCTTCGACTCATCGGGACGCGAGGGCGTCCAACGCAGAGCTTTCAGGTACTCTTTCAGTATGTCCTTTGTTGCACACGTATTGTCTAATCCGGATTCTTGTGCTCGTATGTTTCCACGTACTCGTATGTATCCACACACCTTGTGCCGAGTTTGGGTAGAGAGTCCGGTTTGCTTGGTCAACCGCTTGTTGTGACTACTCCTGTGGGAGAGTCGTTTGTCGCTAGTCACGTGTTCCGATCCTGTACCGTCCATATTGGCGAGAGAGAGTTGCCGGTCGATTTGATCCTTCTTGAGATGTTGGACTTCGACGTTCTTTTGGGAATGGATTGGTTAGCCACGTGCTATGCTTCTGTTGACTGCCGCGAGAAGACAATTAGATTCTGTTTTCCCGGCGAGGCGGTTTTTGTTGTGTTGGGGGACCGTGGGGCCACCCCTCACAGTGTGATTTCTTCTTTTCATGTGGGACAGCTTTTGAGGAAGGGATGTCAGGGATTTCTCGCCTATGTTTGCGATACTAAAGCTATAGTGGTTCCGTTGGATCAAGTGCCGATTGTTAGCGAGTTCCCTGATATGTTCCCTGACGGGCTTCCTGGGCTACTGCCCGAGCGTGACATTTCTTTCTGTATTGATTTGGTTCCTGGCACGGGGCCTATTTCCGTACCGCCTTATCGGGTGGCCCCGGCGGAACTTAGAGAATTGAAGGGCCAGTTGCAAGATTTGCTAGATAAGGGACTTATTCGACCCAGTATTTCTCCGTGGGGTGCTCCAGTCCTGTTTGTCAAGAAGAAGGATGGCAGTATACGTTTGTGTATTGACTACCGCCAGCTGAACAGGGTGACAGTGCGGAACAGGTATCCTTTGCCACGTATCGACGATTTGTTCGACCAGCTTCAGGGGGCAGGATACTTTTCGAGAATCGATTTGCGATCAGGCTACCATCAGCTGCGGGTTCGACAGGAGAATATTTCTAGGACAGCTTTCCGCACGCGCTACGGCCATTATGAGTTTTTGGTGATGTCGTTCGGACTCACCAACGCGCCAGCAGCATTCATGGACTTGATGAACCGCATTTTCTGGCCGTATCTTGATCTGTTCATCATAGTGTTCATTAACGATATCTTGGTGTATTCTCGGAGTAGAGAGGAGCACGAGCAGCACCTGCGGATTACACTGCAGACCTTGAGGGAGCATCAGCTTTTCGCCAAATTTTCAAAGTGTGCTTTCTGGCTAGACAGCGTAGACTTCTTGGGGCACGTGATTACACGAGATGGTATATGTGTAGACCCGAGGAAGATCGTGGCAGTTCGGAGTTGGCCTAGACCCACGTCAGTGACGGAGGTTCGCAGCTTTCTAGGGCTGGCAGGCTATACAGGCGATTCGTGCAGGACTTCTCTCGCATTGCTACACCCTTGACCGGGTTGACCCGGAAGGGAGTTCGCTTCGATTGGACGGAGGAGTGTGAGCACAGTTTCCAGCAGCTACGGGCTCTACTGACTACGACACCAGTGCTATCATTGCCTTCAGGATCAAGCGGATTTATGGTCTACTGTGATGCTTCACAAGTGGGGCTAGGGTGCATTTTGATGCAGCATGACAGGGTGATCGCGTATGCTTCGCGGCAATTAAAGAAACATGAACAGAATTACCCCATTCATGATCTGGAGATGGCTGCAGTGGTCTTTGCACTTAAGATCTGGCGACGTCATCTGTATGGAGAGTCGTGCCAGATATTCACTGACCACAAGAGCTTAAAACATATATTTCAGCAGCGAGACCTGAACCTTAGACAGCGCCGATGGATGGAGTTAGCGAAGGACTACGATTGTGAGATCTTGTATCACCCGAGCAGGGCGAATGTAGTGGCGGATGCTTTAAGCAGGAGGCCCGGGGGTAGTCTATCTTGTTTGAGCGCAGTGCAGAGGCAGTCGTCGGCAGATTGGCAGATCTTATGCGACAGCCGGGTACAGTTCGAGTTTACGCCGATCGGAGGACAGATTGCGCAGGTTCGTGCACGCCCATATTTGTTTGACCGTATACATGAGGCACAGCACAGTGATGACCGCTGTTCTGAGATCAGGACACAGATGGGACATGGAAGATTTTCTGAGTTCGTGATCGATGATCAGGGGATATTACGATTTGGGACTAGACTGTGCATACCAGATGCTGAGGGATTGCGGCGCGAGATTCTTGAGGAGGCACATCGATCGGTATATAGTGTTCATCCCGGTTCCACCAAGATGTACCATGACTTGAGGGGTGTTTACTGGTGGGACGGAATGAAGAGAGACATCGCAGATTTTGTGTCGGGATGCCTGACTTGTCAGCAAGTCAAGGCTGAGCACCAGAGGCCCGCGGGAGAGCTACAGCCGTTACCCATTCCGGAAGGGAAATGAGAGCAGATTTCTATGAACTTCATTGTGGATCTACCCAGGACTAGTCGAGGGTATGACTCCATCTGGGTGATCGTGGATCGTTTGACGAAAGCAGCTCACTTCCTACCGGTGAAGACGACTTTCGGGTTTGCTCAGTATGCCCAGATTTACATTGCTGAGATTGTACGACTGCACGGAGTTCCGACATGTATCGTGTCCGATAGAGGCACCCAGTTTACCAGCCGGCTATGGCAGAGGCTTCAGGAGGCTTTGGGCACTCGCTTGAGTTCAGCACAGCTTTCCATCTGCAGACCGACGGACAGTCAGAGCGGACTATTCGTTCTCTCGAGGACATGCTTAAAGCATGCGTATTAGACTTCGGAGGTAGCTGGGATCATCATTTGCCCTTAGTAGAGTTCTCCTACAACAACAGCTACCAGGAGACCATTCAGATGGCACCATTTGAGGCTCTTTATGGGAGGAGATGCAGATCGCCCACCTGTTGGACGGAGCTCAGCGAGAGCAGTATTTTAGGGCTGCAGATTGTGGAAGAGATGACCGCAAAGATCCAGTTGATTCGCGATAGGATGAGAGAAGCCCATAGTAGGCAGAGATCTTATATGGACCGTCGTCGGCGCAGACTTGAGTTTTCTGTTGGTGATCATGTTTTCTTGAGGGTCTCCCCAATGAAAGGCGTGATGAGGTTTGGGAAGAAAGGGAAGCTTAGTCCCGGATATGTGGGCCCCTTCGAGATCCTCGAGCGTGTTGGTGCGGTTGCGTATCGATTAGCCCTTCTGCCCAGTTTTCCAGACATGCACCCCGTATTTCACGTTTCGATGCTTCGCAGATATCTTCATGATCCTTCGCATGCGATTCAGTACCCGACGATCCAGCTTAAGCGCGACCTTTCCTATGCAGAGCAGCCGGTGATGATCTTGGATCAACAAGTGAAGAAATTGAGGTCGAAAGAGATACCGTCAGTCAAGGTACTTTGGCGTGGCCAGAGCGGCAAGGAGGTCACTTGGGAGACCGAGAGCGAGATGAGGAAGAGGTATACCCATCTTTTTGAAGGTGCGTATAGTTAGATTTTTAAATTCGGGGACCGAATTTCTTTAAGGGGGGTAGATTGTAACACTTTGAATTTCCGTTAGAATGTTTTTCGTGATAATTAGTAATTGTGCGTGTTATTATATGTGTACATAGGATTATTAGTTATTTTAGTCGGGTTTACCCTAATTGAAAAATTTTCTTGTGTAGTGTACACATGCACACTTAGCCATTTTTGAGACTTAGGTTTAAGGTGTTAACCATTTCTTTTGTGCATGGTTGATAATTTATCCCCACTTTTTTTTAGGAATAAGAATAGTAAGTCAAACCCCTTTTTAATAATTCATTTAGCAATAGAAAAATAGAAGTATGGTGGTTAGGTGAACACTTGACTTTTGACCCATTTTCTCTTCTCTCTTCTCTCTCTTTTCTCATTTCTGGAAATTCTGCAGAGAGGGAGCCACAACACCAGAAATTCATCACCTTTTCATTCCCTTTTCACTTCTCTTTGATCTCTACACAAATCCCACACAAAAACCACTCTTTTCCTTCACAAAACCTTAGGAAAAATGAGATTTTGAGGTGTTTGGAGGCAAATCTGCATACTTGAAGAGGGAGCTGGAACATTTGGTGTTCTTAGGGTCTTTTGAAGGTATAAATCTCACTCCTAGCACCCTATCTCCATAACTTGCATGTTTAGTTTCAAAATGTCACCTTTTGTGCAACTTTAGTGCTATTGAAGGGATTTAGTGATGATATGTTAAAATTTATGTTGTTGTGGCTTGATTTGCTTGGTAATGAGTTGTTAGTGTGATTCTAGACTTGGGTTTGCTTCAGATTTTAGGAAAATACCATAAAGTTTCAATTTAGTGCAAAAGAGGGGTTTTTAACTAGAAATAGGGTTCTGTTGGATCTGCTGCTACCCGAGATATTTCAGAGTGAAACTAGATGTTACTGTAGCATGTATGGGGGGTATAGAGTGCTCACACCAAACCTGGGAGCCCAATTCCCAAGTGAGGCTGCCGGAATATTCGTTCTGGCCGCAATTTGCGGCCAGATGGGGAAGTTGGGAGTTGGGGTTTGGGTCACAGGAGTCTGCTGCTATGTGGAGTATTTTGGTATATCTATTTTTACAAGATCAGTTCTGTATCAAAATATGGAGTAGAATACCCTATTTCTCGTATTTTTAATCTTTCGCGACACGCGTGATACGTGTGTGTGGGTTTGGGGTTTCTGCGTATCGCGACGCGTCGGAGTGGCTTCAGGCGCGTAATCACACGTTTTAGCGTATCGCGCATACGCGCGCTTGGTTTGCGACACGGGTTTCTAGTTGACTTTAAATTTGTGTTTGTACGGTTTTGAGCTTATAAGTGTTATGTTGTGAAATTATAGGATTCGCAGGCGAGTGCGACGGGCACCGCGAAGGAGGGGAACAAGTCGTCGGCTATACATAGCGAGAGACTACGGTGAGTAGATTTAACATCTACGGGGATATCGCCCGCATGGCGTTCTACGTCAGGACTGATAGGATCTTATAGCTACATTTCCCTATATTGACTGTTCATGGCTACTATTTAGTGCATACCACATTCCCTGATGTATGTATATAAACTAGAATTGATAGAACACCGCACTCTTACTAACGGTTCATGTTGCACGAGCACTATCCTGCATATTACACACACACCGTTAGTAATTGCCATGACACTCACACTGTAGAATTTACATCGGATCATTATGTAGTAGCTCATCTTTATGTGACTTGACATGATATTCATACTTGATGCACATATCATATCGGATCATTGACTTGCATATTGTTTTGGATTATATGTGATTTCTGGATTTGGGAACCGTGGCTATTTCAAATATGTAATCATTTAAAAACACGGTTCCCTTGATATGATATTTCGGTGCGTCCACCATGTGTTTCCTCGGTGCTAGAGTGATATATGTGAACCCGAATCGAGGAGATGGATGAGGCCGATTACGGATACATGGTGGACCCGGTATGGTACCCCGGGGCGAGAACGGTTTCGCTGTGTAGTAGACGGTGAGCCTGGCAGAGGGACTACTACCTACCGGTGATTGGTTGGACTTGACAGTTATCCGGAGGATACTGATCAGAGTCGATAGATGGATGCGGGGTGATCCGTACTGCCGGGGCCGAGGGCCGATACCGCAGACGGAGCCCGTGGGCTGACCCGGACTGACGGGGCCCGATGGATGAGGATTTGCGTGTCGATGCTGGACACGAGTATTTATGATATTCTGGTGCCGATGTTGGGCACTCAGGATTTTCAGAGATTTACAGGATTTGAGGGCCGATGAGAGTGCCGGCGCCTGAGCTATTTAGGGGATCTGGGTGCATTGATGGACACCGATTATATATTCCACGTTGACATTCCGTGTAGATGTTATATTGCCCATGCTCAGCATTTATTATTGTACCTCATCCTGTAGTTATATTACCTGATAGAGCAATTGCATGATTTTTGCACATACTGCTTATAACATATTGATATCATCTGTTGGCATATGATAGAGTAGCGCAGTACGTGCATGCTCGCGATTACCTTTATATGTTATCTCTATTCAAGAGTTGGAAACTCACCCCCGTTGTGCCACAGTGTTTGCAGGTTGCCCTTCGGAGTAGTCGCGGCAGGCTGCGTTTTGCATCTTTTGACACAGATACCCCCATAGTTGGTGTACTAGCTCTTTTGCTGATAGATGGGTTTTACGCGGTATCTGTTATCTTTCAATTATGTACATTATTGTATCTAGTAATCTCCATCTACCATGTATGTATTGACTTAGAGACAGTGTGAGGACGGTGATGTATATTATTTGTATTCTGGTGTCGAGCTCGTTGTGAGCCAGCTGTACTTGCAGTTTATTCTATCTGTGATGTTCCCACTTATGGATCTTGATCTTCGCTACGGCGTCGTATATTGTTATCTTGGTGATTGTTTACTTAGATTTCTTAACATGTTAGTAAGTGCTTTCATTTAAAACTTATATCACTCTATACTTTCACTGGTTTGATTTCTGGGTTTTCGGTTCACTTAGTCGCGTTACGCCTGTAGACGTTACGTGGTTAAGTGCCGGTCACGGGCCAAACTTTGGGTCGTGACACAAGCAGAGTACATGTTAAGATAAAGAGTAACCAGATAGCATACTATCATGTCGAGCAAGAAAGTCCTCCATATATATGTCCAAGCATCTACTACAATATACATCGTATGTACAGTAGTGGCCTCTAGGGCATACATATCACTAACAGAACAGACATCAAGTATGTGAGCAGAGGGTTCAGATGGCTGACTTCCAATTTTATAGATGTTCAGTTCAATTGTCATTTTTCCAAAAGATAGATTCGTTGAACCGTTTTGACAGTTAATGACAACATTAGAAGTGGTAAGGAATGGTCGACCCAGAATCACCGGAATTTAGTTCCGTAGGTTTGCTACAGGTTGTGTATCGAGAACAATAAAGTCCACAGGGAATATAAATTCCCCATCTTTTATCAACACATCTTCCCGTTCACCCCTGGGTTTGGTGATTGAACGGTATGCCATTTGGAGAGTGCAATGAGCAGGTTTCAACTCTCCAATCCCTAACTGTTCATAGACAGAATATGGAAGCAGGTTGACACTTGCGCCCTGGTCAAGCAAAGCTCGGTTAATGTTTTTACCCCCAATAGAAATCGATATCATAGGACATCCTGGGTCCTTACGTTTTTTTGGTAACTGTGGGGTAAAAGCAGTGCTAACATTATTAGTCATGAAGACCTTTTTGGGCACTTGAGTCTTCCTCTTTCTAGTGCACAAGTCTTTGAGAATTTTCGCATAAGCGGGGACTTGTTGAATAGCATCTAGGAGAGGGATGTTGATGTTAACCTGTTTGAACATTTCCATAATCTTCTCTATATATGGACTTGATTTGTTTCCTCTTAATCGATTCGGATAAGGAGTTTTAGCAATAAGAGCTGGGTCCAACATTGGAGAAGATAGTGTGTGTGGAACTGATCCCAAAATAGAAGTGGGGATCGTCTTTGGTGTAATAGAAGAGGTATGATGAGGTGTCGAGCCTTGTGGAAAACGAAGAATAGGCTCGCAAGAAGGTGGTGGGGTAGAAGAGCTGGGGTCAGAAGTAGAAGTGGATGTGGAAGGAAAAGTCTCAGCTGGGGTTTTATTGATTAATTCTTCATTATCATCAATCTCTTGTAGGGTTCCTAGGCACACTATAGAGGTCTCACAAGGCATCAACCATGCCATTTTACAAAATTATGGTGCCGAGAAACCCTAGTTAACGGATCGTTGTTAGAATTCTAGGCGAAACTACAAACTAGTTAACACTTTAACTAAAGTTGAGATGCTACAACCTTTGTAGATCCGGATTTCCGCCTCCTTAGCTCCACGTGGTCATGCCCTCGCTGTCCATCATGAATCCTCGACTCGATCATCGGCTTCATCGGGAAAACAAGCGGAATAGGTCGTCGGCTTTGTGTCAAAGACGATTTACCTCGAGGCTTCGCAAGTTCAAACTCCGACTTCACAAACTTGTGAAACTTGTGAAGTAAACACCCAAAACAACTTGGCAAGAGGTAGAGGGTGAAGAAATAGGAGGTGGGTTCTCTTTAGAATTGGATTTATCTCACTTTAGCTCAAGTTGCCATTGATGCACCTTGAGATTTTCTTGAAGAAGAAGATGGAGCTCAAGAAAAAATATGATAAGTGTTATGATAAAAATAAATTTAAATCAATACTTATCATATCTAAACCAAGGTTAAGTGTAGAGAATAAACCATGGTCATTTGGAGAGTTAGGGTTAAGCATGAGGACAAGAATGGTTGCATAAAGTCAAGGCTTCATGAAGCTTCAACATAAAACAAACTTAGCCACCATTCTTATCATAACTCATTTCTAAATAAATAATCAAATAAATAAATGATAAAGCAAAACCCTAATGACCCAATTAACCATGGTTTAATTCTATGCATTTAACCAAATGATCAAGTATCATCAAACATGATACAAAGATGTGCACTAAAGTATATCACATATACAACATGTACATCAAGTGAGAGTAATCCGTTTAAAGTGAACCAATACTAGTTAATGTAAAGCAATATATCAAATATATAATTATACATTAAATCATTAAATCAACACTTGATTCAATGATCCGGTTATATCGCATACAACCGACTAGTATCTAATGTATCGATTTATCGAATCAATGATTCGATAACTAGGTCATATCGAATATAACCAATCGAAACATATATCGCGAGAATGAAATGCGGTATCACATACACGCATTATTCTCGGTCCTGTACATATCTCATATGCGCTCCTATTTCATTTCGCTTGAGCCAGGAAACCTCTGTGTAGGACTCTAAAGACTCGTCAATACGCCGGTAGCAGATGATGATCATATCAAGCACCCACAAGCCGCAAGCGGTCTGCTAAACGTAACGGCCACCCGGGTATTGAGCGATCAGAAGATCGACGAGCTAGCCCGCTCACACTCCTGCGAATCCGACCAGTAACACTTACCGTACAGTCCGGTCTCTTCGTCTGATACGTCGCATATCAAGTCTAGGGGTGGTATACGTCAGACCCCAATAACCCGATAAGTCGTGCCGATGTGAGGCTCATAACGGGTCGAGAAACTACTGGTAACACTTACCAGCAAATCTCTGATCAGCCCTGGCCAGGGACTTTCCTGCTACGGCCAATCGAGCACTGCGCAACATCAACCCCCAATACCGGGAGAGACGAAACCCCTCCTATCGCTCATTGCCTCCATGTAACTCGGGACTGTGCCCAAAGAACACCGTTTTGCACGCCCTCATGGACGTGGTAAGGTGGAGATCAAAGCACAGTGGGAATCACACAAGACTCTATGACGATCTTGGGTCTACAGACTAACCTGTACAAGTGTCACCTGAGAACTGCCATCTGACGTGAGGTATAATACCATCTGGGAGTTCTCGGTGAGTCCGTCCAGTGTACCCAGTCTCCACTGAGCACCCGTATACCATCTCTAATGTGAAACACCAATGGATATGGGATCATCCATCGCCCATCACATGGGTCGAGAAGCGTATATGCTAGTCTACTCTGGTATATCGATGCCCCGTCTCGATACACCCACGACTAGGGACCTTGAAGGATGTACTTATGGACTACCATGTCCCCACTAGTATGATCTGCATCATAGTCCAGGTAGTCAAGTACAAATCCTAAGGGCTTTACCAACATGTAACTATAAGACAATATAAAGAGACTAGTGTACATGTTAAGATAAAGAGCAACCAGATAGCATACTATCGTGTCGAGCAAGAAAGTCATCTCTATATATGTCCAAGCATCCAATATAATATACATCATCTGTACAATACTGGCCTCTAGAGCATACATACAACTAACAATCTCCCACTTGCACTAGGGCCAGCTGCTGTAGTATCGCATACCGAGCATCCCGAAGAGTCTCTCAAACTGTATCTGGAGAATGGCCTTCGTGAGTGGATCCGCAGTGTTGTCCTTCGTGTCAACCCTCCTGACCTCGATCTCCCGGCGATCAACTATCTCCCGGATCAGGTGATACCGCCTCAGAATATGCCTGGATCGCTGATGGGACCTAGGTTCCTTGGCCAAAGCCACTGCTCCATTGTTATCGCAATACAAAGGTATTGGATGCTCAATGGATGGAACCACACCAAGTTCAGTAATGAACTTCTTGACCCAGACAGCTTCTTTAGCAGCATCGTTGGCAGCGATGTATTCAGCCTCCATCGTCGAGTCTGCCACGGTTTCCTGCTTGGAACTCTTCCAGCTAACCGCCCCTCCGTAAAGGGTAAAGACAAAACCCGACTGCGACTTAGAGTCGTCCTTATCACTCTGGAAGCTGGAATCGGTAAAGGACTCCACTTGGAGTTCTCCGTTACCATACACCAAGAACATATCTCTAGTCCTTCGTAAGTACTTGAGAATGCTCTTCACAGCTGTCCAGTGACTCTCTCCAGGATCAGCTTGATACCTGCTCACTATACTTAGTGAGTATGCTACATCGGGTCTGGTACATAGCATCGCATACATGATAGAGCCTACTGCCGAAGCATAGGGTATCCCTTGCATGCGAGCTCTGTCCAAATCAGTCTTGGGAGACATCTCTTTGGAGAGAGTGACTCCAGAGATCGTGGGCAAATTCCCACGCTTGGACTCTTCCATACTAAACCTCTTTAGTATGGTGTCAATGTACCTGGATTGGGACAATCCCAAAATCCGTTTGGATCTATCTCTATAGATCCTAATTCCCAATATGCAGGAGGCATCACCAAGATCTTTCATTGAGAATCTTTGTGATAAGAAGAGCTTGACCGCTTGCAGCATAGGAATATCATTTCCTATCAAGAGTATGTCGTCCACGTACAATACGAGGAAGACAACCTTACTCTCTGCCACCTTCTTGTAGATACAAGGTTCATCTGGATTTTTGACGAAATCAAACTCTTTGATAACGACGTCAAAGCAGATGTTCCAACTCCGCGATGCTTGCTTTAATCCATAAATGGATTTAAGCAGCTTGCACACCTTCCCGCTGCTCCCACTGTCTACGAAGCCCTCTGGCTGAGTCATGTACACGCACTCTTCTAAATCACCATTTAGAAAGGCGGTCTTAACATCCATTTGCCAGATTTCGTAGTCATGAAAGGCAGCAATGGCAAGCATGATTCAGATGGATTTAAGCATAGCCACTGGAGAAAAGGTTTCGTCATAGTCCACACCTGGTCTTTGACGAAAACCCTTTGCTACAAGTCTAGCTTTGAAAGTCTCCACTTTCCCATCTACACCAAGTTTCTTCTTGAAGATCCACTTGCTCCCAATGGGTTTTATCCCTTCAGGAGCAACTTCCAAAGTCCATACTTTGTTGGTGTACATGGATTCCATCTCGGACCGCATAGCATCCAGCCATTTCACTGAGTCCCTACTCGTGATGGCCTGCTCGAAGCTAGTTGGGTCATCATCCGTCATGATGCAATCCTCGCTCCCTCCATCCATGAGAAAACCGTAGTATCTCTCAGGTTGGCGAGGAACCCTACTAGATCGGCGGAGTGGCTGGGGTTCATCGGGAACTACGGAATCCTCTGGTTCAACCAAATCTTCTGTTGTAGTCTGTGTCGCTGGAACCTCTTCCAGTTCTACCTCAATGCCACTTATCTGTTTCATAAGAAAACTTTTTTCTAAGAAAGTGGCATGTCGAGAAACAAACATCTTTTGTTCCTCGGGGTGGTAGAAGATATACCCTTGTGAATTTTTGGGATATCCTACAAACTTACATAAGACAGATCTTGCCTCGAGTTTGTCCGGATTTTGTCTTTTGACATAGGCTGGACAACCCCATATCTTAATATAATTAAGATGTGGTCTCTTCCCTTTCCATATCTCATATGGAGTGGTAGGCACTGATTTGGTAGGAACTCTATTCAATAGGTCCATGGCTGTCTCAAGCGCATATCCCCAGAAGGAAATAGGTAACTCAGCTGTACTCATCATTGAGCGCACCATATCTAATAGGGTGCGGTTTCTCCGTTCAGATACACCGTTGTGCTGTGGTGTATAAGGAGGAGTCAGCTGAGAGAGAATCCCATTCTCTTTTAGGAAGTCCAGGAATTCATTGCTCAAGTATTCACCTCCTCGATCAGATCGAAGGATTTTAATACTTTTTCCGGTTTGGTTCTCAACTTCTTGTTTATATTCCCTAAATTTCTCAAAAGCTTCTGATTTGTGTTTCATCAGGAACACATACCCGAACCTAGAGAGATCGTCAGTGAATGTAATGAAGTATGAAGAACCATCCCTGGCATGTGTAGACATGGGACCGCATACATCACTATGTATCAGTCCCAAGAGTTCTGTAACTCTTTCTCCGTGTCCCGTAAACGGAGCTTTGGTCATCTTGCCTTTGAGACATGACTGGCAAGTGTCATAGGATGAAAATTCAAACGGATTTAAATATCCATCCTTATGCAACTTAGCCAGTCGTGTCGCATTGATGTGACCCAGTCTACAATGCCACAAGAAGGATTCGTTCAGTTCAGAACTCTTCCTCTTGTGTGTGTTTGTTATGCTCAGAACTGTTGATTGGTTTAGAACATAAATGCCATTGCACAACGTGCCTGATCCAACCAACTTTTGGTTACGGAAAATGTTCATAACATTATCTTGTAATACAAAATTATATCCTTCTTTACTTAGTAAAGAAACCGATATAATGTTGCATATCAGGTTCGGCATGTAATAGCATTCGTTCAGAACCAATGTATTACCAGTTGGTAATGTAAGGTGATATTCCCCGACAGTCTTAGCTGCAACAATTGCACCATTTCCAACTCTAATGTCTTTATCACCTTCTCCAAGTTCTCTACCTTTCCTAAGCCCATGTAACTGATTATATATATGGGATCCTGACCCGATATCTAATACCCAGGACGTGGAGCAAATGGAGAAACAGTTCTCTGTAACGAACACACCCGAAGAAAATGCATCAACATGTACTTTCTTCATTCGGGTGGCATGGGAATCCTGGTATTCCCCTATTTCCTGTTCATTCCTATAACTCTTATAAGAATGAACGGAACCAACGTTCCCCAGCACAGTATAACATGCGGGTTCGGTCAATACATCCATATTATTATCTTGATTAAGGCATGAAATGGTCGCTACCTGGAGAGAGAGAGAAGAAAACACTTTAGCGTAAGCTCGTGCAAGATCAGATTGGTTATTATCTTATCTAATCAGGATGGCTCCCACTGCTTTTTATCAAATCTTCCTCCAAACCCTAAAAGGAAAGACTAGCCGGGATTAATTACACACTACAAGTTCGCCAATCTTTCAACCAGGCCAGTGTCGGTACTTTGAGGGAGGTCCCCCGTTCTTTCGCACGAACCTAATTAATGTAAACCTCGTTTTCCCAGAGGCGTAACCTCGTTAACACCTTTCTAGACACCTACTTGATCGGCTAATTGTAATGTGTAAAACTCTCCAAGGAGTAACTCTTACTCGCAGTGGGTATCGGGATCCAACTATCTCATAGAAGGTATGCAATCTCATTGCAAATTTCAACACTTGAAATTCCCGATAATCTTTTGCCCCTAGCGTGCTATGACCTTGACGCATGCCAAACAACCCATAGTCCGCTAGTCAAGTTCAACCCGTCATTTCCTGATTGAATTAAACCCACCCGCACAACCCTTGACGCATGCCAAACAACGCCGTGCGAATACCCTAATCCAATCTGCATCATATGCATAAGCAGATAAATACTAGTTAGCTACCGTACACTACGCCTTGACGCATGCCAAACAACCGCAGCACGAATACTAAATAGTACTTATCTGAAATGACGGAGGGCTACGACAGGTTTTTCTGAAAACCTATTGCGTAATGAACTTGATATCGTTGTAGAATCGAATGAAATTTTAAAAATGGAGTGATTTTGAGGCTTTTCTAGTTTTGCTAAAGGAGTCACTCCCGGTGAAGGGATCTCGGTCCTTTCCTCGTCGAATGAGGTGCGGGATATATCATATATATCGCTGTGCAAAGCAAAAACGCAAAAGCAGTCAAAAGCAAACCGAGTGTGTAGCATCTGCCAGTTATTGCTAAAGGAGTCACTCCCGGTGAAGGGATCTCGGTCCTTTCCTCATCGAATAAGGTGCAGGGTATATCATATATACCGCTGTGCAAAGCAAGAACTGTAGCTACCTTTTAATTTTAAAATTCGATTCCACAACATCTTAGGTTTCTTATCTTTCATTAATCACATTAATGAAGTCCCATCATTTAAATACCTAAACATCACAGATAGATATGACGTACACTTATGCCATCCGCATTCGCCTCGATGTCCCCTCGTGCACCGTTAGGTTAGGTAACTAACGACAGAGCAGGGCAGGGCTAGCACGGGTGTAAAACATAAGTAACGTCTATATAATATATCATATATACTATATATTATATCCATCACAGAAACACATCACAGATATCGCAGCAGAATAAACATATGAAATATTGGATATTCTAGGACGTCCGTGTTTTCAATACGAGCCAGTATAAAACACGGATTCCACGGTCGTGATGAATAGCCAATCCCACACCCCTAGACCCCTACGAGAGCGGCAAGCAACCCTGCCAATTCTAGGGTTAGGAGACCCGGACTCGACTCCTCGAGTTGGTCTCCCACTGGACCCCAGAACCCGGTTACTTGTGCTCCCCTCCTTGGGTCTATCCTAGTGCAGAAAAGTAAATAATATACAAAGGGTGACAACTCCCGCAACCTGGAAGTGCCCCGAATAAAAGAATATTACATACAAGTTTTTACATGAATGAAAAAGAAAAACACTCATCTCACATAAAAACCCCTGGCTATTCGAATACGACGATCCAATATAACATATCCAGAAACACATAACATCACATGTCATCAACGTAAGTAAGTATGCATACCCTAATTGTCGTTGACGTATAGCAACGAAACCGGCGATATGAACATACTACACTTACGGTCACAGAAAAGAAAGTGCAAAACTACAACAATTGGAATCCACAACCTCTTTAGACATCACATGCCTGACAGTTACAAACCCCGCATTTTAGTCTCATTATCGAAAACTCTTTTCAATATCGTATGGGACCAAACTGCTAGATTTATGACATTCATCTAGTTATCTCATAACTGTTTATGAATTCCAATTATTGTATCCAATTCCGGATAAATAGAATATATCAAACTTTCCGATCGAACATTCGAACACCCAAGTTTTCCCGACACCGATCAACACATGAAATAGGTTCAAAGACATTCACTTCATACCTCAGTACCAACGGTCCAGCCGTAGAAGGGTCAAGCCAACGCCTCACATGTGGCACGCCGTACTGCCCCAAACCCGAAGGTTCAAAGGGCAGTTCAAGACGGTCACATAATCGAGTTAAGGTTTGTTGTCTTCTAGAGGGACCATCGCGTTACTTGCACTACTCAGAACGTCTTTTAACCACAGAAAAATCCAACACTTGGAATTATTCCGGCAGGGGAAAGCTTGGGTATTTATATCCGGTCGAACTCTTTAACATATTCTACAGTTATCTGGAAAAACACTTAGACAAAGTTTGATATTCCGATTGAATCGTCGATTCCCAATATAACCCCAGAGCACTCAACCCTTAAATCAATTTAAAAATACCCAGAAAACTCACCATAATTTATCAGGTATTACTGTGCAGTGAAACATGGCTGACGTCACTATATGGCCGCGGAACAGCGGCAGAATCCATGCTTCTGCCGCGTTTCCGCGGCTCATGGAACTGTTCATGGGAAACGTTTTACACAGTAATTCTTAGAATTCTTTGGTGAATTTTTTAAGCATTTTTAATATCAAAAATTCCCAGATTTCAGAAAATTTCCAGAGAGCTCATGGGTATATGGGTTTCGGGTTCGTCCGGACTTCAAACTCCGTCTAGACTTCGCCTAAGGCTCTAGCTAGGCTCTGATACCACTGTAGGGTTCCTAGGCACACTATAGAGGTCTCACAAGGCATCAACCATGCCATTTTACAAAATTATGGTGCCGAGAAACCCTAGTTAACGGATCGTTGTTAGAATTCTCGGCGAAACTACAAACTAGTTAACACTTTAACTAAAGTTGAGATGCTACAACCTTTGTAGATCCTGATTTCCGCCTCCTTAGCTCCAGGTGGTCATGCCCTCGCTGTCCATCATGAATCCTCGACTCGATCATCGGCTTCATCGGGAAAACAAGCGGAATAGGTCGCCGGCTTTGTGTCAAAGACGATCTACCTCGAGGCTTCGCAAGTTCAAACTCCGACTTCACAAACTTGTGAAACTTGTGAAGTAAACACCCAAAACAACTTGGCAAGAGGTAGAGGGTGAAGAAATAGGAGGTGGGTTCTCTTTAGAATTGGATTTATCTCACTTTAGCTCAAGTTGCCATTGATGCACCTTGAGCTTTTCTTGAAGAAGAAGATGGAGCTCAAGAAAAAATATGATAAGTGTTATGATAAAAATAAATTTAAATCAATACTTATCATATCTAAACCAAGGTTAAGTGTAGAGAATAAACCATGGTCATTTGGAGAGTTAGGGTTAAGCATGAGGACAAGAATGGTTGCATAAAGTCAAGGCTTCATGAAGCTTCAACATAAAACAAACTTAGCCACCATTCTTATCATAAATCATTTCTAAATAAATAATCAAATAAATAAATGATAAAGCAAAACCCTAATGACCCAATTAACCATGGTTTAATTCTATGCATTTAACCAAATGATCAAGTATCATCAAACATGATACAAAGATGTGCACTAAAGTATATCACATATACAACATGTACATCAAGTGAGAGTAATCCGTTTAAAGTGAACCAATACTAGTTAATGTAAAGCAATATATCAAATATATAATTATACATTAAATCATTAAATCAACACTTGATTCAATGATCCGATTATATCGCATACAACCGACCAGTATCTAATGTATCGATTTATCGAATCAATGATTCGATAACTAGGTCATATCGAATATAACCAATCGAAACATATATCGCGAGAATGAAATGCGGTATCACATACACGCATTATTCTCGGTCCTGCACATATCTCATATGCGCTCCTATTTCGTTTCGCTTGAGCCAGGAAACCTCTGTGTAGGACTCTAAAGACTCGTCAATACGCCGGTAGCAGATGATGATCATATCAAGCACCCACAAGCCGCAAGCGGTCTGCTAAACGTAACGGCCACCCGGGTATTGAGCGATCAGAAGATCGACGAGCTAGCCCGCTCACACTCCTGCGAATCCGACCAGTAACACTTACCGTACAGTCCGGTCTCTTCGTCTGATACGTCGCATATCAAGTCTAGGGGTGGTATACGTCAGACCCCAATAACCCGATAAGTCGTGCCGATGTGAGGCTCATAACGGGTCGAGAAACTACTGGTAACACTTACCAGCAAATCTCTGATCAGCCCTGGCCAGGGACTTCCCTGCTACGGCCAATCGAGCACTGCGCAACATCAACCCCCAATACCGGGAGAGACGAAACCCCTCCTATCGCTCATTGCCTCCATGTGACTCGGGACTGTGCCCAAAGAACACCGTTTTGCACGCCCTCATGGACGTGGTAAGGTGGAGATCAAAGCACAGTGGGAATCACACAAGACTCTATGACGATCTCGGGTCTACAGACTAACCTGTACAAGTGTCACCTGAGAACTGCCATCTGACGTGAGGTATAATACCATCTGGGAGTTCTCGGTGAGTCCGTCCAGTGTACCCAGTCTCCACTGAGCACCCGTATACCATCTCTAATGTCAAACACCAATGGATATGGGATCATCCATCGCCCATCACATGGGTCGAGAAGCGTATACGCTAGTCTACTCTGGTATATCGATGCCCCGTCTCGATACACCCACGACTAGGGACCTTGAAGGATGTACTTATGGACTACCATGTCCCCACTAGTATGATCTGCATCATAGTCCAGGTAGTCAAGTACAAATCCTAAGGGCTTTACCAACATGTAACTATAAGACAGTATAAAGAGACTAGTGTACATGTTAAGATAAAGAGCAACCAGATAGCATACTATCATGTCGAGCAAGAAAGTCATCTCTATATATGTCCAAGCATCCAATATAATATACATCATCTGTACAATACTGGCCTCTAGGGCATACATACAACTAACATCTCTTCCCCAATGTGATTGTTCAGCACTCTTCCTGATCTCAACGTTGTAATGGCATTCACATTATAGTGTTTCGAATGCCCAGGATTTGGTAGGGGTTGAGACGGAAGTTTCCCTTTCTCTCTCGCACTCATTTCGGCTTTTAATTATGCAATTTGTGCTTCCATCGATTTTATACTCTCAGCTTGGGAGGCGGAGTTATTCTTTATATCATTGACAGAAGACTGAACCTCAGCCGAAACTTGCATGAAATTTTTCAGAATCAAATTCATGGTTTGTGCGAGTGAAGAGAATTCATCAGTACCGGTCAACTGCAAAGGATTATACAGTGCAGGTGTGTTGACCAGATTTTGAAAGTTTTGTGATTGGTAGGGGTGCTGACTTATTTGAAGTGGTTGCTGTTATGGTGGAGGAGCCCTTTGGAAATTGTTTTGGTTTCGAACCGTGTTTTGAGTTTGTTGTTGGTTCCAAGCAAAGTTTGGGTGATTCCTCCAACCCTGATTATAAGTGGAAGAATACAGATCGTTTTTAGGTCTTTGTTGGAAAGCAGCATTGGTATGCTCTTGACCTTGAAACAGAGAATTCAAAGGACATTCTTCCGTAAGATAAGATGGATCAGAACAGCATCCACATACAGTTTTAGAGAATGACATCTGATTTAGGGAGGCTGCTAAAAATTTATGTTCCATAGCTTCGAGTTTCTTTTGCATTGCTGCCATTTCAGCTCTAACTCCTATGGAAACATCAAGTTGGTGAATGCCACCCATAGACGATGACTGGTTTACACTCTCCCACTGTAAAGTTCTTTCAGCGAAATCTTCTAAAAATCTCCAGGCTTCACCATCATTTTTATTCAAGAAGGTGCCTTGACACATGGATTCAAGAGTCTGTTTTGTTGTAGGATTAATGCCCTCATATATGATTCTGCACAGATCCCATCTAGGAATTCCGTGATGAGGACATTGAACTAATAGATCCTTGAAGCGTTCAAAACACTTCGAGAATGGTTCATTTGGAAGCTGGGTAAATTGATTTATTTCGCTACGGACTCGGGCTGTTTTATGATTGGGGTAGAATTTCTTTAGGAAAGCTGTGACGAATTCTTCCCAGTTCGAAATAGAATGTGCGGCTGTGTTATAAAGCCACTTCTCAGCTATATCGCACAAAGTGAATGGGAGAAGACGTAATCTCATAGCATCCACAGAAAACTGTGAAGTACCCATCATAACGCATACATTTTCAAATTTGGTAATAAAGACGTATGTGTCTTCAGACTCGAGACCGTGATATTTTGGTAGAAAATTGATGTATTGTGGTTTGATTTCAAAATTATCCCCATTGGCTGGTGGAATGGTGAGACAGGTCGAAAGAGGACCTCGCATAGGGTAACATCTCTCTTGGAGAGAGATGCAAGGCGGATTCTGCGCACCTGCGGGCGGTGGCAGAGTAGTGTTAAAGAAGTTCGATGGAGAATTGTCCATCAAAGTGGGTGTTGTAGTGGGTGAAGAAAAGGTAGATGTAGAATTACCGACTTTGGAGTCGATAGGAGGAACGCGGACAAGACGGGCACTAGAATCCCGTGTCCAGCCGAGCATGCACTAAATGGTTTAGCACAAGTGGCAGCGTTAAGTGATAATTAAGGAAAAGATGAGTTTGGTGTTTGGTTTGAAAAAAAAGTACGGATTTTTGAAAAATTCACACAAACAATGCACAAGCAACCCTAAATTTAGTGGTCACCTAGGTCAAGTCTCTAGACCCCTCCTAGACTTCCAGAAGACAAGTCGTAAGATAGATCCTCTACTGCCTCTTTGCCTCTCCTGTGGCCAGGTAAGTGCCAGGTAAGTGGGAGGTTCTCCACTACGTAAGTAGTGGGCCTAATTAAGTAACCACTTGCCTTAGACACCACAAAAAAACGTGGATAAGCAATAGATTACCCACGACCTCCTTCTGTCTTAATTGAGCGCGACGGTCCTTAGAGTCATATCTAGATATTTTTTAGTTAATGAGGGTGACGCGGATGCAAGTTTGTGATTTTTGGGGCTTAGGAAGGGTAATGAACTCCCCACCTAATCTGAATTTGGTCTTTACTCCTTAATTTCCGTATTAAAAATGTAAACAATCAAGATCAAACACGCAACAATTTTTTTTCTTTTTGCGGCGCTGCGAATTTTTGCAAAGAATCCTGCAAAAATTGCTTAATGGACAGAGCAGGGAGGAGATAAGAAAGTACAGAATATACCAGAGAAGCTTGAAGCTGTAAAGCTTCTGAATCACCGTGGAATCGCCGCGAGATGCAACAATTGGCCGCGGATGCGTGGTCTTAAGATGAGATCTCTGCACAAAAATTCGTGCAGATGCTTCTGTTTCCTTCACTGAACTCCCTAAGATGCTCTGAAAAGTTTTCCTCTCGCTCTAGAGATTCCAGATCTCCTTACAACAAATCACAATAAATCGTTAAACGCTTGTGCGAATTTTGATCTAAAAAACTGATGGAATAATAAATTTTCCAACTCAAATTACAAAAATGAACAAATTAGCACATTATCCCCGGCAACGGCGCCATTTGATTGAATCATCTTCTTCGTGTCGTGTTTTGAAAAGTGTAAAAGATCACAACCAAAGAAATTTATACCGCAATCAATTGACGGTGTCTATTGTAGTTTCGTCGGTGAATGCGGACCGTCCACTGAGAAAGTGTGATTTGCTCGTTATTGTTTTAGTTGAGTTGAAAATTAAAAGATAAAAGAAAATTGATTCAAGATTTATGAAATTTAGTTTCAAGAATTATAAAGAACTAGATCTAAAATCAAGAAATGATAGAGATCAAGAAAATATCCAAATCGTTTGAATTATCAAGATTTGTAAAGAGACTTGTCGGAATCGATCCAATTGATAGTGATGATGAATACTAATTATTACAAATTCTTATCTATTGAAAATTTATTGCTAGATCGATGAAGATCAATGAGAATTAGGGATCTATTGAAGAAACTAGGGTTTCTTCATCATCATCCCTTGTCCTTTCATTGATTATCATTCAAATTCTAGCCTCTAGCAAATTGAATCGTCGATCGTCGATCTCTAATTTGGAGCGAAGAAATCGATCTCACTCAAATTAGGTTTTCGATGATTCAATTTCCTAAAGTTTACAAAACTCATAAGATTTAAGAATCGTTCAAGAATTTAATCATCATAATCTACCTATGTTCTCGATTCTGCTACAAGTGGAGAATTTACTCACGCATCATTATAAAGCAATCAAGAACTAAGAATATCATAATGCGAGAATGAATAGAAAGCAAGAATAGAGATTTTCACCTTTATTTAGATCTTCTTCAAATTACAACTCTCACTCAAGTTTACAAGACCAGCTCTCGCTCATTCAATTGAGGAGGAATTTGGCGTAGATCTTTGTGTGGCTCGATCGTCGTGAGTCGCGGATCGTCGTGAATCTCTTGCTCGGATGAAGATTAGCGTTTCTTCAAAGGCTCGTTGAATGCTTTCTTGATTTGGTACTCGATGTATCTTGATTTGGCGTTGGAATTGGATTGGGATAGGGTTTTGAGTTGCAAGTTGTGTCACTCAACTTGCAGAATTTTGGCTCAATATTCAACAACTAATCAACTCTTGAACAACCTTTTTAATGAAGCTCTAAGTCCCTTTTTATAGCTTTCCCCTCAAGCTTCTCTTAGAAGCTAGACCTAGCTTCCCTTGGAAGCTTGGTTGTTATGAAGCTTGCATAGAAAGCTAGGTAGTTGTATAGAAGTTTCTAGATTAAGGTAGTTAGCTAGCTTGTATGAGAAGCTTGGTGGTTATGAAACTTGCACAAGAAGCTTGGCTGTTTAAGGGGAAGCTTCTGGAGATCTCTAGGAACTGATGTGTCTTGAAGAAGTTTGGCTATTTAAAAGGAGACTTCTGCAACATGACCAATCGCCGACGAGTCAACGCGGCCGCGGATCCACGGCGGATCGGCCCGACTCGGCCGCGGATCCGCGGCCGTTTAAGGTGATCTCTGCATGGAATTCTCAGGTTGATTTGGTGCTGATCCTTAGGGCCTTATTTTATGTCTGGAATCTTTTTATACTTTCTTGTTTACTGCCAGATCACAAGTCTTGGACTTGACGTATTTTATCAGCTCTTTTAGCAGTTCCGGCTCTTTTACCTGGAGAATTTCCTGCACACAATCTCGAGACAAGTGTTTGATATACAAAAGATCACGTATGCAATAATAAACACACAATTTCTCTTATAATGCTGGTTATAATGTATAACACATGTTATTTGGTATTTTTGCAGACAAATTGCTAATATGTGCTATATTTATACCAAACACCTTTAGATGATTATAAATAGTAGGGAAATTGCTGTGTTAAAAATGCAATATTTTTGACTGATCAAAGCCCAAGAGCTCTGTAGCTCTTTCTCCGTGTCCAGTAAACGGAGTTTTGGTCATTTTCCCTTTGATACAAGACTGACAAGTCGCATAAGATTTATATTCAAAAGGATTTAAATATCCATCTTTATGAACCTTGTTTAGTCTTGTTTCATTAATATGACCAAGTCTACAATGCCAAAGAAAAGCTTCATTTATATCTGAAAATTTTCTTTTATTTGTGTGTTGTATGTTGAAAACCGTGTGTTGATTTAAGACGTATATCCCGTTATTAAGTGTACCAGAACCAATTAACTCTTGATTTATTTTAATGTTCATAACATTATGCTGCAATACAAAATGATATCCTTCATTGTCCAACAAAGAAACGGATATAATATTACAAAGCATGCTAGGTACAAAATAACATAGGTTCAAAACCAATATACAACCCGACGGCAACCTTAGGTAATACTCTCCTACTGAAACTGCATGTACATTAGAACCATTTCCAACTCGGAGAGTGTGATCACCGGTCTTCAAAACTCTGCTATTTCTCAAGCCCCGCATAGAATTGCATATATGAGAACCCAAACCGGTATCCAATACCCAGGAAGCAGAGTTTATAGAAAAACAGTTTTTAGTTATGAACACACCTGAAGCAGAAGCATCACCATGCTTCTTTTTCTTGAGATCAAGATATTCAGTACAGTTCCGCTTCCAGTGCCCCGTCTTCTTGCAGTGAAAACATTCTCCTTTTCCCGATTTCTCAACCTTGGATTTGTCTCTCCCTTGTGCCTTCTAGATTCCATCTCTCGGTTTGGTGGATTTCTTCTTATTCCTTCTTTTGGCCTTGGCTTTTGGGACGGAAGAGGAAGATTGTCCAATAAACAGAGAGGGAGACTTCGCCTTAAGTATGCTCTCCGCACTTCTCAACATATTGAGAAGTTCTGGTAGTGACTGTTAGTGATATATGCCCTAGAGACCATTATTGTATCATACTGGATTTTATATTACTTAATGGGAGCTTGGGATATACACGGATATAGTAACAGTCTTGCTCAAAATGGTAGTATGCTACCTGGTTTGTTTCTACCTCAATATATGCATGTGTTTTCTTAGCATATCGCTTATACATATTAGTAGAGCCCTTAGGATCTTTACTTGATTACCAGCGTTGTGATGGCAGTCACACTAGTGGGGGCTGGGTAGCTATAAGCACATCTTATACAGGTCCCTAGTCGTAGGATTATCGAGACAGGGCATCGATACTCCACAGTAGACTAGTGTATACGTTTCTCATCCCAGCAGGGGAGATGGTCTGTCCCACAACCATCAGTACGTTGTACTGGAGATAGTATGCAAGTGCTCATTAGGTTATGAGTACACTGGACAGGACTCGTCGGGAACTGTTCGTGGGTATTATACCTGTCGTCGGGTAGCAATTCCCAGATGACATGAGTACAGCTTAGTCCGTCGACTTGACACTGCTGCTTCTCCTCAAGTGTGTTCCTACTGTACTTTGATTACTACCCTACCACGGCTCAAAGGAGTCGTGCAAATAGGTAGTAGTTGGGTGCAGTCCCGAAGCACTTGGAAGCAGTGGCGGTTAGATAGGATTCGTCTCTCCCGGTATTGGGGGTTGATATCGTGCTGTTTTCGGAAGGCCATTACACAAAGTCCTTGGCCAAGGCAAGCGAGATTTACTGGTAAGTATTCCAGTAGTTTCTCAGGGTGTATTGGGCTACTCTCCGACATGACTTATTGCGTTATTAGGGGTCTGACGATTACCGCCCCTCTAGGCCCGATATGCGATACTCTTAGACGAACAAACCGGACTGTACAGAGTTTGTCACATTCAGGCCCAGTAGGAGTTCGGATGAGTTAGCTCATCGGCCTTCTTATCGACATCTACCTGGGAACCTTTACGTGCAGCTAGTACCGCTTGCGGCCTGTGGTTAAACCCACTGCCAGCGTAGTGTTGAGTTTTTAGAGTCCCACATAGAGAGTTTCCCTGCATTGGGCAAAAGGTGTAGAGGCCGTATGGTTTTATGGTAGGGCTTCGATCACGTACGTGCACTTGTGCGCGTATGATGTTCGGACGGATAATACTAGTGGTCTTTGGTTTAAGCCGGATCCTAGTATTATATTGATGGATCAACTTCGTCTCTTTGTATTCGTGTTTCACGGAACACGGATGTGGGTATGTATATACGGATGAGAGGGGCATAGAAGGAGACACCTCATTAGGGTTTTGACCATTGACTTGATTAAAACAATTATGAGGTGGAGGAAAGTATTTGTTATTTTTGTAAATGATAATTGAGGTATGGCTACTGTTTTGACTACTTGACTTGGTTTGACCATTTGACTTGGTTTGACTCTTTGACTAGATATTTCTTGTGAGATATTTTGTGGCACTAGATATTTTGGATGAGATATTTTTCATACCATGCTTGTAGTCAAGTCAAGGGAGCCATCTCATTTTATCATTATCATTATCAAAAATCATTTCTATTTCCTCATGTTAGCTCTCTTCTTCTTCCTCACATCAAAAACCCTAAAAGCTCTAATGTGTTGAGAATCTTAGGGTTTCAAGAGACAAATAAATCCATCTTCATTCTCTACATCACCTAGTCCATCAAGATTAGCAAGCTTGTTGCCCTAGTTACCTTGGATTTGAGGTTGGAGCACGGACTATAGACTCTCGGGTGGATCGTCTTTGGCTCAAGGAAGTCGAAGAGGAAGCTATAATCCGAATCGATCCTTAGAGCCTATGATGACGAGGAGGACTGCGGAGAAGACCCGAAGGACTTGTATCATGAGGTATAACATTCTTTTCGAGTAGTTAAATCTCATGTTGTTTGCTAGCTAGGGTGTATGAACGATCCTTGGTTCTAGTCAGTATTGCGAAGCCCGTAAAAATCATTTTTGCAAATTCTGCCTCCCCATGAACACGTGGGGTGTGCGACATCGACGTACAGTGACTTCTCCATGTTATGCATGTTGAAGTTCACTATGAATGAAGCAAAGGCAGAGGGAAGAGACTGAAGAACAATATCAATATATTGCTCGTTCTCCATTGTCCATCCGAGACCCTCAAGCCCTTCAATAAGAGCTATCATCTTTAAAATGTGATCACCTACTGGTGTGCCAGGAGCCATCTGCATCTGAAACAGATTTCGAGATGCTTCGTATCGTAGGATACGAGATTGCTCCCCATACAACTCTTTTGTATCGAGAAAGATGGATTGAACATCCATCTGCTCGTGCTGCTTTTGATGTGTATTGTCCATCTATGCAGGAGCGAGGCATTTGGCAGTAGCACAGTCAATATCCCACATTTTACGGATCTCCTTATCCGCAACAGAAGATTCAGGGCCTAGGCTGGGAGGGGCTGAGGCAGCGAGGACATATGATACTTTATCATATGTGAGAGCAATGTTAATGTTCCTCAGCCAATCTTTATAGTTCGGCCCAGTTAGCTTATTTTTCTCTAACAATAGCTTAAGTCCAGTCAAGGTTATCTGCCATTAGGAGAGAGAAAAGAATACACTCAGCGAAACTTCTTGCAAAGATCAGATTGGTTATTATCTTATCTAATCGATGTCTCCCATTGCTTTTATCAAATTTTTCTTCAAATCTTAAAAAGAAAATTAGCCAGGATTAATTACATTCTACAACTTCGCTAACCATTCAGCCAGGCTACTGTTGGTACTTTGAGGGAGGTTCCACATGCTTTCGCACGGACCTAATTAGAATAAACCTCATTTTCCCAGAGGCGTATCCCCGTTGACACCTTTCTAGACACCAAATGGGTTAGCTAATTGTAAAGTGCAAAACTCTCCTAGGAGCAACTGTTTCCCCTAATCAGAGCAAAGCTCTGTTTTAAAATTCAAAATTCAAAAGAATTGAAGCAACGCTTCAGATCCAGCGCTCTGCGCTTCGCGCCACGTGTCAAACACGGATGCGCTATAGCGCCAGGTGCGCTGCGCCCTAGGCAGTGCACCATGAGTGCGCTAGCGCTAGGCGCGCTGCACGCCACGTGTCAAACATGGGTGCGCTAGCACAGTTGCGCTGCGCTCTGCGCTGCGCGCCACGTGTCAAACGTAGGTGAGCTAACGCAAAGTGCGCTGCGCTCTGAGCAGCGCACCACGTGCAAAGCACGGGTGCGCCAGCGCTGGAAATAAAAATTCCCCACCGTTAGATCAAATGGTCTAATAATGATAAATCATTAATAAGAATTAAAATTCTGTTATGGAAAGATTGTCTCAATCTTGTTCAAAACAAGAAGATTGCCTACTGTAAAATAGAAGCCCTAGGATCAAAAATCCAACGGTGGGGAAACGTACCCAAATCAATCAGAGAAAGATCTCTTTAACTGATTTAACAAATCAACTTGCCCTATATAAAGGCCCCAAGACTTCAAGTCTGATATAAAGAAACCCCCTACAAATTTTGAGAAAACTCAAAAGAAAGAGAGCAAGCTCTTGAAAGAAGATCATTTCTTCAAGGTAAAAAAGAATGATTCTTGCACAAAGAGATGAAATCATCTCATTAAAACAGAAGAATTATCTTCTTAAAAGATCATAGATCTAGGTCTTTTATAAAAAGAGATCAAAAGATCTCATCATAAAAACAAAAGAAGTATTTACTTTATTCACAGATCATTGATCTACAAAGGCAAAACTCTTTCCAAAGTAAGAACTGTTGTTATTGAATATTGAGGCAAAGTCTCCTTTAAAAGGAACATAAACTTGTTCACAGATCATAAATTTGATCAAATGCGTTTTGCGCTATTAAAAAGTGCCTTGCACTCTTGAACTGTGCTTTTGCGCTCCTTTGACTGGCGCTCAGCGCCAAAACGTGCCACGTGTCAACCACAGATACAATTTGCGCTTTGCGCTTCTGAAACAGCGCACTGCGCTCATGGGTTGGCGCTCAGCGCCAAGTGCGCCACGTGTCACTCACTGGTGCGCCACTAAACTAGTGCAACGCGCTCATAAATTAAAAGCGCAATGCGCTCATAAACTGGCGTTTAGCGCCAAGCGCGACACGTGTCCTTTTCGTGTGCGCTACTTGGCAGAAACGCAATGCGCTCTTTAATTGGCGCAAAGCGCCTGGCGCGCCACGTGGCGCACTGTCAGAACACACATTGTTCTGATGAATGCTATGCATTCGATACAAGACAAAAAAATGTTTCAAGATCTAATGCTCAGCATTTTTAAAAGGGCCAAGCCCAAATAAAATAATAAAATGTTAAACATTACTGGACTTAGCCCAATATTGGCCATAAGTCCTCAACTTATATTGAACTGAGCTCATCTGCTCACGAATATTTAACAGATCTTTGTCCCAAACTGGACTACAGATCTTTCAACCAACTCACACCGGTTCGAGGGTACATCTCTTTACTCCTCTGATATCTGTCGTTGTAATCCTTCAACGTCTTCAGAGAGCTGACGGGTCCCGACAACCACACATTTCACGGACTGTGGGGTCTTTAAACTCACGGACTACGATGTCCTTAAGCTTCATAGACTACGATGTCTTTAAACTACGGACTGTGGGGTCCCTAAACTCATGGACCGAGATGTTCCTAAACTAACATTGGACCGTAATGTCCTTAAACTAATCGACAATAATGTCCCTAAACTAAAAAATAGAGCCCAATTGCTCTCTTGTTGGATCTAAACGATCCCGTTAAGTTGATCTTAGTCTAAAATGAGACTAACGTATCCTTTGTTAGTGTATATGCCCTATAGGCCATTACTGTATCATAGTAGTTTGTATATTACTTAATGGAAGCTTGGGATATTCACCTTTTATAAACAATCTTGCTCAATATAGTAGTATGCTACTTTGTTTGTTTCTACTTCAATGTGTACATGTGTTTATTTTTGTATATCACCTATACACATTAGTGGAGCCCTTAGGATCTTTGCTTGATTACCAGCGTTGTGATGGCAGTCACACTAGTGGGGGCTGGGTAATCTATAAGCACATCCTTATACTGGTCCCTAGTCGCAGGACTATCGAGACAGGGCATCGATACTCCGGAGTAGACTAGCGTATGCGCTTCTCATCCCAGTGTGGGAGATGGTCTGTCCCACAGCCATCAGTACGTCGTACTGGAGATAGTATACGGGTGCTCGTTAGGTTACGAGTACACTGGACAGGACTCGTCGGGAACTGACTAGTTGGTTTTTATACCTATCGTCAGTTATCAGTTCCCAGGTGACATGAGTACAGCTTAGTCCGCTGACTTGACACTGGCACTTCGCCTCGAGTGTGTTCCCACTGTACTTTGACTACTACCCTACCACGGCTCAAAGGAGTCGTGCAAACAGGTGGTAGTTGGGTGCAGTCCCGAAGCACTTGGAGGCAGTGCCGGTTAGACAGGATTCGTCTCTCCCGGTATTGGGGGTTGACATCGCGCTGTGTCTAGGAGAGCCATTACACGAGTTGTCCCTGGCCAGGGCAAGCGAGATATACTGGTAGGCTTCCAGTGTTATCTCAGGGTGTTTTGGGCTTCACTCCGACACGACTTGTACCGCTATTGGGGGACTGACGTTTACCGCCCCCTAGGCCCGACATGCGATGTATCAGACGAACAGACCGGACTGTACGGAGAATGTCACATTCAGACTCAGTAGGAGTTCAGATGGGTTTTACCTCGTCAGTCTTCTTATCGGCATCTACCTGGGGACCGTTACGCACAGCTAGTGCCGCTTGCGGTCTGTGGTTAAACCCACTGCCAGCGTAGTGTCGAGTCTTTAGAGTCCCACACAGAGGGCTATTCGCCTATGGGCAAAACTGAGTAGAGGTCGCATGGTTTTGCGGCAGGGTTCGTTCTCATCCGCGCACTTGTGCACGTTTGGAGTCCGGATGGATTATACTAGCAGGCTCTGGTTTGAGCCAGATACTGGTATATGTTTTAGGGTTGCTTTTATCTCTCAGTATTCTTGTTCCTCGGAACGAGAATGCAGGTGTGTATGCACAGTTGTTTGAGGCGGAGGAAGAGGTCTTTCATTAGGGTTTCGGAACGGGTGCGTATGCACAGTTGACAGTCGTCTTTTTCCAAACCCTAATGGATTTATGAAATATCAATTAATAATAGTAATTAAATGAAATTGTGTCATGGTTGATTTTGTTGACTTGTTGACCATGGTTGAATGTTTGACCATCATCATTGCTTTGCAAGGATACTCCTTGATTCTAGCTTACATTTATTTAATGAAGTGATGATAGTGGTCATTCCAAATACAACCATCAACTATTTCATTTTGAATTATTATTATTAATTAGATATATCTTTTTCCTTTTTGTTATGGTTGCAAAAGGAAAATGAGCTCATTCTATCATATTCATTCTCTCTCCTCACTTCATCTTCTTCTTCCTCAAGCTCAAGGAGAATCCTTCTCATGTGTTGAGAATCCCTCTCCTTGAAAAGAAAACACCCCATAGATACTCTCTACTCTCTCTAGGGTTCAAGGTTTAGCAAGCCGGAGATCCTAGTTCACTCTAAGTTCGAGAAAGAGCCCGAAGGTTGAACCCTCAGGTGGATCCATCTTTGACGGAAGAAGGCGACGAGGAGAGAACCATCAACCTCTACTAGTTTTCAAGAAGAAGGAGTTCAAGTTAGGTATAACCACTTTGCCGAGTAGTTAACTCTCCTTTGCATGTTTGCTAGTTTAGTTTAGACACGATCCCGACCTTGTTTAGTCCATGTTGCTCCTTGTGACAAAATTTGATTGTTATACCGTTTCCGCCTCCTCGTAAGTACCGGGGATGGCAACGTGGACTTACAGTGGTATCAGAGCCTAACTAAACTTAAACTAGCTTGGTAGCGAAGTGTATGGAAGTTAGAAACGGAAAAATCACAAAAACCGGAAATCAAAAACCCTAAGTTTCTGTTGAAATTTTTTGTGCTCTAAAAGTAAAAAGTTTTACTCCTAAAATCGGCTCAGGGTTTTGTGAGAACACCCACCAAAAATGATCCCATGAATCCTTCAAACCGCCGCGGATCCGCGGCCTCAGCTATTCTTTTTGCCGCGGATCCGCCGCCGTTTGGGCTCTTCATGTGATCGTGTTTTGTGCAGTGTTCTTCTGGTAGGGTTTTGGGATTTTTCAAATATATTATATGTGCCCAGATTTTCCAGAATAAAAATTTGTTTTTGGGGGCCTATAATTCCGTATTTTTTTCCGAACTTCACTACATTTTGACTATGTTGGTTATATCTGTGATGTTTGTATGTATTGAACGTCGGCTAATCGCTATAAGTCGATTAGTCGGGGTTATACATCTCTGTGATCTGTGTTTGATATTGGAATGTGTATATGAATGTGTTGGACTGTTGCGGGTGAATAGCCGGGGTGGATGTGAGATGAGCTTTTGTTTTTCTTTCATTCATTTGTAATATGTAAATTGATGTAATAATATTATTTGTATGGCCGCACAACCGGGTCGGGGTTGTAGCCGTCATTGTATAATTCTTTTTACTGTTTTTGCTCCTAGGATAGACCCATGGAGGGGTGCACAATCTACCGGGTACTTGGCGGGTAGTTTGCCGCACCCGTAGGGGTCTTGGGTAGGGTATTTGCTATTCACCGCGACCGTGTAATCCGCTTTTCGTTGCAGGCTCGAACGGATTGCGGATTCCTAGTATTTCCAATGTATTCATCTGTGATCTGTAATGTCTATCATTGCTATATATTTATAACTATTTAGGCGTTGCTTATGTTTTACAGCCGCGCTAGCCCAGCCCCCGCTCTGTCGTTAGTTAAGTAACCTAACGGGTGATGACGGGACCCCGTGGCGAATGCGAATGGCATAAGCGTACGTCATATTTTGGTTGTTTTCTGCAATGGTAGGATTAAATGATAGGACGCATTAAAAGATCTAATGCAAGAATATCACGCATTAAAAGAACTAATGCAAGATAATAAACCAAGTTAAAGTCGTTGGAACACTTTCGAAAAACCACTCGGTTCTTTTCAAAACTAACTTTTAAAAGCGGAGCTTGAGCCACTCCTTCTAAAAGCTATCTCGTTCCATCGATTATATCAAGTTCACTACGTTCACGGTTTTACCAAAACCATTCGTAGCCCTCCGTCGTTTCGCATGAATAGGCAATAGTATTCAAGCTATGTATGTTGGCCAAAGTCAAGGCATAGTGATTGGTAGCTATTGGGTGTTCATGTGTAGCATAGATAGATGCGTTGGTTTGGGACAGTCATACCGCCATTTTGGCCAAAGTCAAGGGTAGGTACGGGTGGATCCAAATTAACCTGGATAGTGACGGGTAGAACTTGACATGTGACTTATGATATTTTGGCCAAAGTCAAGGTCATAAGAGCATGGGGCAAAAATCCATATCGGGAGTTTCATAAGTACTGAAACTTGCTAGATTTGCATACCATTTGGAGTGTGATGATTCTGGTAGGATTCCTTCAGTTTCGTCACGCGATGATATTTGGATCCCGATCCTACTGTGAGTATATGCTACTCCTCGGGAAATTTCTCACTAAACGATCAATGCTATAAACCTAGTAGGTGCCTAGAAAGGTGTTAGCGGGGCTACGCCCCCAGGGAAAAGAGGTTCATAAATTAAGGAACTTCGCGAAAGCGTTGGAAAACCTCCCTCGAAGTACCGACACTGGCCTGGCTGAACGGTTAAGCAAGTATTGTGCGGTGGGATTGATCCCGACTGATTTTTCCTTTATGGTTTGAGGAGGGATTCGAGAGACAGTGGGAGCCATCCTGTTTAGACAAATTAAAAACCATTCTAAACATGCAAGAGCATCATGCTAAAGTGTTTCTTCTCTCTCCCCCTGCAGCGACCAAATCGAAATGACTGGACTTAAGTTACTTCTAGATAAAAACATACTGACAGGGCCAAACTACAAAGATTGGCTCAGGAATGTCAAAATGGCAATCACTTACGACAAGCTGGGGTATCTTCTTACCACCAAAGCTCCCCCCGTCCCAGGTCCCACCTCCAGTGTCGCGGATAAGGAAATCCGTAAGACTTGGGAGATTGATTGCGCGAAGGTCAGGTGCCTCGTGCTTGCCTCTATGGACAACGAACATCAGAGGAGGCACGAGAATATGGACTTGGAATCCATATTTCTTCTTACAAAAGAACTGTATGGAGAGCAGTCTCGTATCGCAAGATACGAAGTGTCGAAGAAGTTATTTTCGGCAAAGTTGGCCGTCAGATCATCGGTAGCGGACCACGTGCTTAAGATGATTGGCTACATTGAGGAGCTCGCAGAACTTGGGACCACGTTGGAAAGTGAACTCTATACGGATTTAATTCTCCAGTCCCTTCCATCCACTTACGCCCAGTTTATACTGAACTTCAACTTACAAGAAAAAGAAGTTGAACTTTCAGAACTCCTTAACATGCTGAGGAGCGCAGAGGGCACCCTACAGAAAGGTAGGGAAACGCCCGCTTTGTTTGTAGGAGGATCTTCTTCTTCTAGATCCAAGGTGAAAGCCAAGGGAAAGAGGAAGAAAGCCCCCGCCAAACCAAGGGGCGGTGTTAGTAAAGTGGGTACGAAGGGAAAGGAAAAGGCAACAAAGATTGCGGGGAAACTTGTGGGAAAGGAAGAATGCTTCTATTGTCATAAGAGTGGACACTGGAAGAAAGATTGCAGGGCTTGGAAAGCCAGGACACAGGAACTGAAGCAGGTTGCGGCTTCAGCTTCAGGTGTGTATATTATTGAAAACTGTCTTTCGATAAACTCTACTTCCTGGGTATTGGATACCGGATCAGGATCTCATATCTGTAATTCTTTGCAGGCGTTGAGAAACCGTAGGGTTTTGAGGGCAGGTGACATGACCTTCAGAGTTGCGAACGGAGCTAGCATGGATGCTAAAGCCGCGGGGGACTATCACCTGGGAATGTCAGATAGACATGTTTTGGTTTTGCGTAATTACTTTTTTGTACCCAACGCAACTTGTAATATCATTTCTGTATCTTTGGTTTCTAAAGAAGGTTATGAATTTGCGTTTGTAAGTAATGTTGTAAACATTCACCTTAATCAAGTTCTGATTGGGTCAGGTACACTGAGCAATGGTATATACGTATTAAACCAACCACAGATTTTCAATGTCCAGAATACACACAAAAGAAAGTCTCCAGATATCAATCAGACTTTCTTATGGCATTGTAGACTGGGTCACATCAATGAGAGAAGGTTGACTAAGTTACATACAGAAGGATATTTGGATCCGTTCGAATATCAATCATATGCCACTTGTCAATCCTGTCTCAAAGGAAAGATGACAAAGACTCCATTCACTGGACATGGAGTAAGAGCGAGCGAGCTCTTGGGACTCGTACACAGCGACGTGTGCGGTCCAATGTCTACACATGCGCGAAGTGGTTATTCTTACTTCATTACTTTTACGGATGATTTTTCGAGGTACGGTTATGTCTTCTTAATGAAACATAAGTCCGAAGCCTTTGAAAAATTCCAGGAATATAAGAATGAAGTAGAAAAACAGACCGGCAAAAGTATCAAGATTCTAAGATCGGATCGAGGTAGAGAATACTTAAGTGCCGAGTTCCTGAATTATTTAAAAGAGAACGGGATTCTCTCTCAGCTTACTCCTCCATACACTCCGCAACACAACGGTGTATCGGAGAGACGGAACCGAACCCTATTGGATATGGTACGGTCCATGATTAGTAACGCTGAGTTACCGCGATCATTCTGGGGGTATGCGCTAGAATCAGCTGCGTACCTTTTGAACCGAGTTCCTACTAAGACTGTGCCTACTACACCATATGAGATGTGGTGTGGGAAGAGGCCCCATCTCAGTCACATTAAGACTTGGGGAAGTCCAGCTTTTGTTAAAAAGCAGCATGCGGACAAGCTCGAGGCACGCTCAGTACTGTGTAAGTTTGTGGGATATCCAAAGAATTCCAAGGGATATCTCTTCTACTACGAGGAGGAACAAAAAGTTCTTGTTTCTCGTCATGCCCACTTTCTAGAACACCAGTTCTTAGAAAAAGAATTAAGTGGGAGCGCAGTAGAACTGGAAGAAATTCCAGAACCACAGACTATTACTGAAAGCTTAGTGGAACCAGAGGGTTCAAATGAACAGGACATTCCTACGCCGCTCCGCAGGAGTAGTAGGCAGTCTCATCCGCCCGAGAGATACTACGGTTTTCTCATAGACGGGGATAGAGAGGATTGCATCATAGATTATGATGAACCTACTAGCTTCCAGCAGGCCGTTCAGAGCGTTGACTCGGTAAAATGGCTGGATGCAATGCGGACCGAAATGGAGTTCATGTACACCAACAAAGTATGGACGTTGGACATTGCTCCAGACGGGGTAAAACCCGTAGGATGCAAGTGGATCTTCAAAAAGAAGATTGGTGTAGATGGACAGGTTGAGACCTATAAAGCTAGACTTGTAGCAAAGGGTTTCCGTCAAAGACCTGGCTTGGACTATGACGAAACCTTTTCTCCAATGGCTATGCTGAAATCAATTCGGATCCTTCTTGCCATTACTGCCTTCCACGATTATGAGATTTGGCAAATGGACATAAAAACTGCTTTTCTAAATGGAAATTTAGAGGAGTGTGTCTATATGGATCAGCCAGAGGGTTTCATTCAAAGTGGGAGCAAAGGAAAGGTGTGCAAGTTGCTTAAGTCCATCTATGGACTAAAGCAGGCATCGCGGAGTTGGAACATCTGTTTTGATGAGACGGTCAAGGAATTTGGCTTTATCAAAAATCCAGATGAACCATGCATCTATAGTAGATTTGTAGCGAGAACTGTAGTATTCCTCGTTTTATACGTGGATGACATTCTCTTAATAGGAAATGACATTCCTATGCTACAATCTGTCAAGGGATTCTTGTCACACAGGTTCTCCATGAAAGACCTGGGTGATGCCTCTTACATCCTGGGGATCCGGATCCATCGTGATAGATCCAAGAGGATATTAGGACTTTCACAGTCCAGGTACATCGACACTATACTGAAGAGATTCAGTATGGAAGATTCCAAGCGCGGTAACCTACCGGCTTGTCACGGAATAACCCTCTCTAAAGAGATGTCTCCCAAGACTGATTTGGAGAGGGATCGCATGTCTATTATACCCTACGCTTCTGCGGTAGGCTCTATAATGTATGCGATTTTGTGTACCAGACCGGATGTAGCTTATGCACTGAGTGTAGTAAGCCGGTATCAGTCAAACCCTGGGGAGAAACACTGGATAGCAGTAAAGAACATTCTCAAGTACCTGAGGAGGACTAAGGAGATGTTCTTGGTGTATGGCGGAAAAGACCTCCAGATCGAGGCCATTGCTGACTCCAGCTTCCAGAGTGACAAGGATGATTCCAAGTCCATGTCGGGTTTTGTCTTTACCCTCAATGGAAGGGCGGTGTGTTGGAAGAGTTCCAAACAGGAAACCGTTGCAGACTCGACGATGGAAGCGGAATACATCGCTGCATCTGATGCCGCAAAAGAAGCTGTCTGGATGAGGAAGTTCTTGAAAGAACTTCAGGTGGTTCCATCCATTGTTGACCCAATACCTCTGTATTGCGACAACAACGGGGCTATAGCTTTAGCGAAGGAACCCAGGTCCCATCAGAGATCCAGGCACATCTTGAGGCGGTATCACCTGATCAGGGAGATCGTGGATCGCAAGGAGATCGAGGTTCGGAGGGTTGCTTCAGAAGAAAACACTGCAGATCCATTCACCAAGGCCCTACCCCAGACTCAGTTCGAGCGGCTGATCGAGATGATAGGTCTTCGATACGCCAGTACATGGCCTTAGTGCAAGTGGGAGATTGTTAGTGTATATGCCCTAGAGGCCATTACTGTATCATACTAGTTTGTATATTACTTAATGGAAGCTTGGGATATTCACCTTGTATAAACAATCTTGCTCAATATAGTAGTATGCTACTTGGTTTGTTTCTACTTCAATGTGTACATGTGTTTATTTTTGTATATCACCTATACACATTAGTGGAGCCCTTAGGATCTTTGCTTGATTACCAGCGTTGTGATGGCAGTCACACTAGTGGGGGCTGGGTAATCTATAAGCACATCCTTATACTGGTCCCTAGTCGCAGGACTATCGAGACAGGGCATCGATACTCCGGAGTAGACTAGCGTATGCGCTTCTCATCCCAGTGTGGGAGATGGTCTGTCCCACAGCCATCAGTACGTCGTACTGGAGATAGTATACGGGTGCTCGTTAGGTTACGAGTACACTGGACAGGACTCGTCGGGAACTGACTAGTTGGTTTTTATACCTATCGTCAGTTATCAGTTCCCAGGTGACATGAGTACAGCTTAGTCCGCTGACTTGACACTGGCATTTCGCCTCGAGTGTGTTCCCACTGTACTTTGACTACTACCCTACCACGGCTCAAAGGAGTCGTGCAAACAGGTGGTAGTTGGGTGCAGTCTCGAAGCACTTGGAGGCAGTGCCGGTTAGACAGGATTCGTCTCTCCCGGTATTGGGGGTTGACATCGCGCTGTGTCTAGGAGAGCCATTACACGAGTAGTCCCTGGCCAGGGCAAGCGAGATATACTGGTAGGCTTCCAGTGTTATCTCAGGGTGTTTTGGGCATCACTCCGACACGACTTGTACCGCTATTGGGGGACTGACGTTTACCGCCCCCTAGCCCCGACATGCGATGTATCAGACGAACAGACCGGACTGTACGGAGAATGTCACATTCAGACACAGTAGGAGTTCAGATGGGTTTTACCTCGTCAGTCTTCTTATCGGCATCTACCTGGGGACCGTTACGCACAGCTAGTGCCGCTTGCGGTCTGTGGTTAAACCCACTGCCAGCGTAGTGTCGAGTCTTTAGAGTCCCACACAGAGGGCTATTCGCCTCTGGGCAAAACTGAGTAGAGGTCGCATGGTTTTGCGGCAGGGTTCGTTCTCATCCGCGCACTTGTGCACGTTTGGAGTCCGGACGGATTATACTAGCAGGCTTTGGTTTGAGCCAGATACTGGTATATGTTTTGGGGTTGCTTTTATCTCTCAGTATTCTTGTTCCTCGGAACGAGAATGCAGGTGTGTATGCACAGTTGTTTGAGGCGGAGGAAGAGGTCTTTCATTAGGGTTTCGGAACGGGTGCGTATGCACAGTTGACAGTCGTCTTTTTCCAAACCCTAATGGATTTATGAAATATCAATTAATAATAGTAATTAAATGAAATTGTGTCATGGTTGATTTTGTTGACTTGTTGACCATGGTTGACTTGTTGACCATGGTTGAATGTTTGACCATCATCATTGCTTTGCAAGGATACTCCTTGATTCTAGCTTACATTCATTTAATGAAGTGATGATAGTGGTCATTCCAAATACAACCATCAACTATTTCATTTTGAATTATTATTATTAATTAGATATATCTTTTTCCTTTTTGTTATGGTTGCAAAAGGAAAATGAGCTCATTCTATCATATTCATTCTCTCTCCTCATTTCATCTTCTTCTTCCTCAAGCTCAAGGAGAATCCTTCTCATGTGTTGAGAATCCCTCTCCTTGAAAAGAAAACACCCCATAGATACTCTCTACTCTCTCTAGGGTTCAAGGTTTAGAAAGCCGGAGATCCTAGTTCACTCTAAGTTCGAGAAAGAGCCCGAAGGTTGAACCCTCAGGTGGATCCATCTTTGACGGAAGAAGGCGACGAGGAGAGAACCATCAACCTCTACTAGTTTTCAAGAAGAAGGAGTTCAAGTTAGGTATAACCACTTTGCCGAGTAGTTAACTCTCCTTTGCATGTTTGCTAGTTTAGTTTAGACACGATCCCGACCTTGTTTAGTCCATGTTGCTCCTTGTGACAAAATTTGATTGTTATACCGTTTCCGCCTCCTCGTAAGTACCGGGGATGGCAACGTGGACTTACATCCTTAACTAACGTTTAAGTTGATCTTAGTCTCAAATGAGGCTAACGTATCCTTAAACCCAAACCCCAAACCCAAATCTAAGAAAATACGGATTTGGACTAATCCACGTCCTACGGGCGACAACATACATTAGTCTCCGTATACAATCCACGGGCAACCAAAAAACAAAACAAACGCATACGACACGAAGTGACCATATGGAGAAAGAGAAAGTTGTTACCGCGATGCGGTAGCGTAATTAACTGCAGGGGCTTGCGCCTGCAGGGAAGAGTGTCCCCATAATCAAAAACCCCTCAAACGAGGGGGAATCTGACGAAGTCTGCTACATCGGTCGCATCCGTTTAAACCATAGATACATGGTGCCATAAATCAACTTGGCATCTTCGGAGAGATGGACGGATAGCACCGATTAGCATCTGCCCTGAAATTCAGGCGAGACGCCCGCCGCATCTTCGTCCGTGTCTTTCGGCGGGGAACAGATTCTGGCACACCCGGTGGGACCTTTTCCTCTTTCCACTCCACACTTCGTGTGTCGTGCTTGCGAACGAATCGCGGTTTGATATGGTTGCCCTTGGGTTCGAGGTACTGAGATTTGGTGTCTTGCTCCATGCAGAAAATGAAAGATCAATGGCGTCTACTTGCACGAAATGTTCCAGCTGCAAATGCAACTCATGTTCTACCTCATCTGGAGGTATAGCTTACGGGCCCCAGGCGGCCTCCCTGTTCACAATGCCGATAGAGCAGGTGACGCAGGCTACCACCGGGTTGTTCTTTGGGACCATGCTCCCACCAGTGAGCATTAACATCCCGCTGCCGCAAGAAGCGTAGAAGAAGTCGGTCTTTGATCGGCTCACTACCACCACGGCCTCTCTCAACGGGTCATCCAATTCCAAGCCAACAGCATCAGTCTTCGATAGGATGAACCTAAACTCCAATGGGCTCGTCAAGAAGCCTACGATAGCTGAAGCGGACATCCCAAAACGGATAGCCATTCCTGCTTTCGAGGTCACTATAGAAGCTTCTCCCGTCAAAGGATCAGTCTTTACGAGGCTGGCCACTCCGGCTCCCGTTCCTGCACAAAGGTCTGTCTTTGACAGATTGGATATTGCTGCTCAACGGACGTCGGTCTTCAAGAGGTTGGTACCAGCAGTGCCTCACCAGAACAGGGGGCATGAAGAAGCCATCTACATAGCTGAACCAACACCATCTGTGCGACATGCTCGCCGTCGTCACTGGCGCCGAGTAAGGAAGGCTGGGGGCAGCTCTCCGTCTGGATTTACTCCACCAGCTCCAACGGTGGAGATCGATGCTGCTGTTCCAACTAGGAACAACTTTGAATTGCTTAACAAGGTGCGCAAGAACTCTCTTAATGCAGTGCTGAAGAGATCTCCTCCACCCGTGGAGAATGCACCGAAGGCGAAGCTAGAACAACCCCCTCAGCGGCTTTCTTTCAAAATTTACAAAGTTTGGCGACAGGTTCGGGACTCAGTAATTGATCAAGATTACTCTCGCCGACAGAAAAAGTGAAAGTTCAGCAAGAAGAGAACCGTCCTGTCAAGCCACAAAAGGCGACAGCTGTTTGGGTGCCCACTACAATGGCCCCTCCAACGTCAACTACTCACAACAGAAGGAGGTCAGAGAAAGCCCCCGTGACTGCGGCAAACCGTAAAAGCGCTGAATCTAAATGCCCCAAGTCTGGGGGCATGATGGTACATACCGTTTATATGGCTTCCGGAAAAGAGGAAAGCCGTGCTTCTACGGGTCATCGACCGCTTACCTGGTCAATAACAAGGGCTCAGGAACAACAACAGCTGAAGATTCAGGAGATGCTAACTGCAATGGCCGCGCTCACTGGGCCAAAAGAAAATCCAGAGACCTCGGAGCAGCGCCGGGAACAAGAAACTGACACCGAGTTCCTCCAAAGAATGCTCAAGAGAAAAGAAAAAGAGGCTGCGGAACAGGCAGCCAATATAAAACGAATGACTCTTTTGTTCCAAGACATAGCTGGGATGATGTTACAGCCGGAACCTCCAGCCGAAAACCCCCCGATCATCATTGAAGACAACAGAGGGGAGACATCGAACCCTCCTCCGGCTCTTTCAGCAGCCAAGGAGGAGACCATCTCCAAGGCCGCTCTGGATGACTACATTACCCAGCAAATACGAGCTCACCAGGCGAATGAAGCGGACGGCCAAGTTGTTAAAACTGGGAGACCATATCTAGGCTGGTATGACCAAATAAAGTACCCGCCGGGATATATGATCCCTAAATTTCATGTATACAAGGGGAGGGGCAATCCCCACCAGCATGTCGCCCAGTTCAGGGCTCTATGTGGCAACACCGGAGGTGATGATAAATTGCTACTTCGCCAATTCGTCGGCAGCTTGTCGGAGACGGCATTCGAGTTGTATTTTGATCTTCTAAACGACTCCGTCAAGACTTTTGCAGAAATGGAACTGTTATTTACCCAGCGATTCGCGAGTGCTAGTGAACACACCCCAATAACGGCATTGATCAATGCCAGGGTGAAGCCAGGTGAAACGTGGATTCAATACGCAATACGATGGCGGAATCTGTGGTCGAAATGCGAACAGCGCATCGAAGAAGCACCGGCGGTGGGCATGTTCATGGCACTCTGGACCCTCATGCAACTATTTCCCAATTCATGATGTTCTTCAAGCTGATCACGTTCTAATCCTTGATCGACAAACTGGCCCAAATGGACCAGATGGGTCATAGACCGTCTCCTCCAAAGCCGAAGTCGCGGAACGAGAAGGGAAAGGGGAAAGCGATCGTCGTCGCTAACGCTCAACAGCAGCGCAGTGGTCTAAGACCAGTTGATCACTAAAATAATAGAACTCGATCTCTTGGAGATAAAATGAGACGCCCTTACTCGTTCCCTCGAGACAAGACGAAGAGGTTATTCAAGCTAGTACTACGCAATAGGTTCATCACTCTGCTGGAGCCAAGACGCCCAGCGCAATCGGGTGACATTAGCAATCCTAACTATTGCCCTTATCACCGAATGTTGGGCCATCCGATCGAAGATTGTTACATCTTCAAAAGCTAGATAGAAGATCAGTACCAACAGGGCAAATTCGTATTATCCGAGAATTGGAAGGTGAGCCCGCCTCAGCCGCACGCTCTCAAGAAGACAGATACACCGGGGGCATCGTGTTCTTTCGTAGAAGAAGCTCCATGGGAGGTCGCTCTTGCAGCCAAAACTAAAAAATGCTGAGGGATCTCCACACATGTCCGGCAATTAGGTGGAAGAATCCACTGGAACCTGAGATCATTGAGGGGATGCTAAAGCCGCGCCCAACTCCGAAAATTGGTGGTGATAGCCATATCATTCATACCCAGCCGTCAAAGTCTTCAAAGAAGAAGAAGAAGACCAAAAAGCCCGTGAAGCCTAGTGACAAGCGCACGGACCTGCAAAAACAGATTGACGCGTTGGAAGAATATAATCAGAAGGCGCGGACTCCAGTCACACTTCAAGAGTTTCTCAGCCACGTCCTTGAGGACGGAGATGACAACAATGGAGAAGACTCGTCGGGAGAATCTGAGGATTACGTGGCAAGTTGCCATGTGATCTCTCACTCATCTATAAACAATGAAGAAGCTCTTTACACAGAGAAACTGGGGGTAGATCCTAATCCGGAATTTCTAGGGCCATCAGACGAAACGATTGATGCATTCCTGAACGAAGCTCTTCTTAAAAGCAAAGCTGCTCGAGAGCGCGAGATGGTCATATTTGAAAAGACCAAACGCCGACGACTAGACGAAAGAGTTGAGACATTCCCGCCAAATCAAAATACATCCGTCGCGAATAAAAACAGGTTCAAGACGAGGAAAAGGTTCGCCAAAGCCATATCGATGGGAATGAAGCTGCCATCCTCCGAAGCGAACGCTCTTGGTGAAGCAGAAACACATCCTAGCTACTGCTTATATCATCGAAAGATTTCGCATCCCACCGAAGAGTGCAACGCTTTTAAAAAATGGTGGCGGGATATGTTGCTCACCGGCAACATTTCAAGCGGATGAGACGCAAAACCAGTCGGGAGCAAAGAAGTACAACCGGGTAGCGTAAAAGAACTACCGGCAACTGTCGCATGGTCAACGCCGGAGGATCGCAAGTTCTCACCTTCGGGAGCGACTCTGACGAAGAAATGACTATCGGCCCCCTCTTTAAAGAGTCCACCTTGAAAAAAGAGGAAGAACCGAAGACTTGTGAAAATATTCAGCTGCGCAATCGTACGCTGTCCGAAAAGAATCTGGGGCCCTCGAACAGTGGGTCAAATAGAAAAGATAAGGGAAAAGAAAAAGTCCCTGAGGATATCATCCTTGATGACCAAGCCGTCGAAAAGCTGAAGCCAAGGACCCACCAAAGAAAAGTAAAGTGGACTACAACATTCTGGCACACTTGAGAAAGCTACCTTCGCAGTTAAGCATTCTCGACGCCCTTCTGTTATCCAAAGAAGCGAGAGATTCGCTGATCAAAGCACTTCAAGAGCCCGAACAATTCCAAGATTTCCTCGCCGAAGAAAAGATGAAGGACGAGCTGGAAGAAGTGTACACAGCCGATATCACCTTCGGCGATGAAGATCTCCTCCTTGGGACATGCGAGCATAACCGTCCCCTTTATGTCTCCGGATACTGTCATGATATCAAGATAGGCAAAATCCTGGTTGACAATGGGTCTTCCGTCAATCTCCTCAACGTGAGAGTGTTGAAGGAAATCTGCATGAGCGTTCAGCACCTCGCTCGCGACAAAATCACCATCTCCGGATTTGACTCCCAGTCGTCACGGACGCTTGGGTCTGTAATATTGACATTACGCTTTGGGATGCTCATCACGGACATCAAGTTCAACGTCATTGACACAAAAACATGCTACAATACTTTGCTCGTTAGGCCTTGGTTATACGAGTACAACATTATCCCTTCTACACAAAATCAGTGTATGAAGTATTTCAAGGATGGTCTCGAGTATACCGTAATAGGGGAGTTAAACCCATTCTCCGTGAATGAAGTCCGAAAGTACGAAGATGCAAAATACTTCCTGCCTGATTTCAAGGACACAGAAAGATGTTGCAAATCGGAGGACAAGAACAAAGCTATCACCACTATTCCAGTCTTCGGGAGTGACACCGAGGAGGAAGAAGAAATAGTTTATTCAGGTCCGCCCCAGTGCAACAAGCCAGGACCGTCCGCTCCTATGTTGATCTTCGGTAGCGACTCGGATGATGAGGTCAATACTGTATTCTCTGCTCGGCCATCAATACAAATCTTCGCTGATGAAGATCAAAGTTTGCAAGATGCTCTTGATACCTACAGTATGGAAGAACTAGATGCGCTTGATACCTACAGTGTTGCCATGGTTCCCCAAAGCATCATAAAGAGCTAGATGCGCTTGATACCTACAGTGTGGAAGAACAGCAGACATTTTACGTCCCTCCCATGCGAAAAGGTGAAAAGGCAATCATATTCTACCGATTCGGGGAAACCAAAGTGGAGAAAGAAATCTGGCACGGCGCGGATTCTACACTTGACAGGTTTCAGCCCATTTGTTTGCCCAGATATTACACGAACGGACTAAAGAGACTCTTGAGACACCAAGGTGTACCCCTTAAGCAAACTGCGTGACAAGCACGGTTCTATAACAGGATCTGGAACGTTCCTGGAACTCAATGAAAGTTGCCTAACGGGAGAATGGAAACGACCGGGCTTAGGTATGTTCAATCCAAGAAACGGGAGCTACTCCGCAACTGCTACGTCATACATGACTTTGATGGAGAAGGAGATGCTCTGTGGAAAGATGCTAACCATGAACCAGAAAGAGCTCCCGCCGTGAAAATGCCCAGTCCGTCGTTCGAAGAACAAATGGACAAGCTTATAAGGGAAGCAGGTCAAAAGGTTCGAGATGACCATAATCGCGAAATGGCCATCTACGAGAAAGCCAGGACGTAACGCTTCCTTCAACAGGCTATGAAAAATGAAAATGCTCCTCCTTGTCAACCCATTGTACAAAAGGCCCGACGCAGAGGCAGAAACAAACCAAAGAACGGGAAAGGCGTTGGACAGCGATAAAGCGGGACCAAGAAGCCACGCGATCGGGAATCAAGCAATTCAGATTCGTCTCTTATAAAGAAAATAGGTCGAGCATACTCTTTTCCCCAGGATAAAACACAGAAGATACTTGATCTTGCCATAAAATATCAGATGATGACACTCCCGGAGTCCAAGCATCCCGAGCAAGAAGGTGAAGTCTCTCATCCGGACTATTGCTCCTATCACAAAGCAATAGGGCATCCCCTCGAAGACTGCTTCACCTTCAAGAACTGGGTTGAAGACCAATATCAATAAGGCAGGTTCGCTCTATTCAGCAGCTGGAAGGTAAGCCCACCACAGAAGCATGAACCAAAACCAACGTGTATAACGAGAGTAGAACCAGATCAACATTGATCTTAGAAACGATCTCGTACCTGCCACGTGATAACGCTGTCAGAAGAAGAGCCTGAGAATACGGATGACCTCCCCTGGTGCTTCGAAAACGATAATGACGAGGTAATCTCAGAGTTTCCACCGGCGCCGAAAGAGCTGGAAGACGGGATACATACTACTGCTGATAACCTCAAGAAAATTGATTTGGGGACGGCAAGTGACCCACAGCTGACGTTCGTCAGTGAGCTGTTGTCTGAAGAAAGGGTGGCTACGCTAAAGGACGTGCTCATGCAGCATAGAGATTGCTTTGCATTGAACTATTCAGAGATCCTGGGACTCGATCCAGAGATTGTTGTCCACAGATTGGCGATTTCTCCAGATGTCAAACCGATCAAACAAGCGCCGAGAAGAATGCGGCTCGAGCTTGAAATGAGCATCAACGCCGAGGTCAAGAAGCTAATCGACTCCGGCTTCATCCAGGAGGTCCAGTATCCTGACTGGATCGCCAACATCATCCCAGTGATGAAGAAAAATGGGAAGGTGCGCATATGTGTGGACTTTCGGGATCTCAATAAAGCCAGCCCGAAAGATGACTTCCCAGTATCAGTCACTGAGCTGATGATAGATAACACGTCCATTCACGAAGTTTTCTCCTTCATGGACGGCTCGTCAGGATACAATCAGATAAAGATGCATCCCGAGGACCAGAAGCACACCGCTTTCTGGACCCCTTTGGGTATATTCTGCTACAAGGTGATGCCTTTCGGTCTAAAGAACGCCTGTGCCACCTATCAGAGGGCCATGACGAAGATCTTCAATGACCTCATACATGAAATCATCGAATGTTATATCGACGACCTCGTAGTTAAAAGCAAATCATACGAGGAACATCTATAGCATCTAAAGATCGTATTTCGACGCCTTCGACAATACAACTTGAAGATGAACCCTCTCAAATGCGCGTTCGGAGTTTGCTCGGGCAAATTCCTAGGATTCATCGTCCGACACCGAGGCATCGAGATAGATCCGTCAAAGATCAAGGCGATTATGGAAATGCCTACGCCAAGGACTCTCAAGCAATTGCGGTCTCTCCAAGGGAAGCTCGCGTATATCCGGCGATTTATAGCCAATCTCTCCGGCAAGTACCGCCCCTACAGTCACTTAATGAAGAAGGGAACTCCATTCATCTGGGATCACAAATGCCAAAGCGCACTGGATGAAATCAAGCAATACTTGCAGAATCCGCCAGTACTGGCCGCTCCCGTTAAAGGAAAACCTCTCGTCTTATATACGACAGCCCTCGAAGGTTCCTTAGGCGCGCTATGGGCACAAGAGAATGACCAAGGGAAAGAAAGAGCTCTTTACTATTTTAGTCGAGTTCTCATGGGGGCAGAAAGCAATTACTTTCCCATTGAAAAACACTGTCTGGCGTTGATCTTCGCAATAACGAAGCTCAGACACTATGCATTGGCACATGAGGTCCATCTCATATCAAAGGTGGATCCCCTCAAATATTTGATGTCAAAGGCCATATTAACAGGACGACTCGCTAAATGGTCTCCACTCTTAATGGAGTTCTCGATAACTTATCGGCCTCTTAAGGCAGTGAAAGGCCAGGCCATCGCCGATTTCCTCGCTGAGCATCCGATACCTGCCGACTCTCCCTTGAACTGTGAATTGCCAGACGAACACGCATTTGACACGATCGACGAGGAGAGAAGAGATAATGATACCCAGTGGGAACTTTACTTCGATGGAGCATCCTCCATGAAAAAGCGCAAACAAAGCACCCCCATAATCAAATCAGGGGTAGGCCTCATCTTCATGACTCCATAAGGAGGGATAATGCGCTTTGCTTTCTCCTTAACAGAGCCGAGGACAAACAATGAAGCCAAATATGAATCTTTGATAGCAGGTCTCGAGATCGCCATCGACATGGGAATTGAAAACCTTATCATATACGGAGACTCCCAACTGGTCGTTAGTCAAGCAAACGGCGACTATCAGACGTGCAAGCCTGAGTTGGTGAAATACGGAGAGAGAGTACAACGACTCCTGACTCAAATTCCTTCCTACACCTTGGAAAGCATACCGCGTATGGAAAATAGCAAAGCGGATGCATTAGCCAAGCTCGCTAAAGAACTGGCTGACGAAAACCTCGATGACGTGAGGATCGTTGTGCAAAGCCGTCGGGTTCTCGCATCGGCAGAAATATCTCCGGAGTCGTCCGAAGAAAAGGGAGCGACCGAGCAAATGACTCTATAAATAAAAGACCAGGAAAAGGCTAAGGATTGGAGGGAAGTCTTTATAGACTACTTCAAATCCCGTCGAACACCTGAAGATGCGTCTTCGAAACATCAGCTTATGAAACGAGCTCTGTCTTTTGCTTTCGTCAATGATACTCTGTATAAGAGATCGTTCGATTCTTTGTGGCTAAGATGCCTGGGGCCTGAAGAGGCAAAAAGAGTCGTCCAAGAAACTCATGACGGACTCTGCGGTTCTCACCAAGCCGGCCTAAAGATGAAACTGAAGATCAAAAGGATGTGCTATTATTGGCCCACAATGATCCAGGACTGCCTCGAATACGCGAAGCAGTGCCACTCGTGCCAGATTCACTATGATTTTATCCATCAGCATCCGAATCCGCTACATCCGACAATGGCTAGCTGGCCGTTTGTGAAGGGTTACCCTAGCGCCCCGGCCAACTCACGTGGCCAAAAGCGGAACAAAAATTTTCTAACGAACAAAACTTGGCGCTAGACTAAACCCTAAAACCGGATCTTTCCATAAAACCTACTTAGCAAAAGAAGAAGTGCTATCTACTATGATAGAAACCTCACCAAACGAACCAAGTCCTTCGGTCTTCTATCTTCATCCTTAGCTCCTAGCAAGCGCCTTGAACATGCTTGAACTCCAAATTCGGCTCCATCGGTCCATCGGGATCGAGCTTGTTCTCCGGCCTCCTTTTGTCGTAGATGATCCACCCGGAGAGTATGATCCATAGCTCTAGCTCTTTGCAAAATATCAAAAGAGCAACTAGAGGACTTGGGATGCTAGTCCAAGTAATCTAGGATGTAGTTTGAATGTCTAAGTGTTCTATCTCTTTCTAGCCTCTTCACTTATATCTCAACACATGAGAAATGTAGTGAAGAGGAAGAAGATGAAGGTGGAGGAGAAAGCTAGAGGAGGGAGGAGATGAGAGCTCAAGAGAGAAAAATGAATCAAGCATGAGAGAGAAATTCACACACAAGAGTTTTGTATGTTCATTTCTTTCATTAAACAATAGCAACCATACTTCAATAGTAAACCCAAAATGAATTATAAATTCATTTGTAAACTATTGAAACATGGTCAACTCCATACCTCCCTCACCTCTCACTTTACACCTCATTTCCATTTATCAAATAAATGGAAAATCCATAATAAGGTGGTCACCTTCTAGAAGGAAATCTTTAATAATTACGGATTTCAGTCTACTGTACAAATATACCGGCAATCAGATAAAAATCCGAATGCCCAAAAGAGATAGAATAACACGAAGAACGTAATACTAGAATATATATATCGAAATACATATACATAAATTATTAAATCAATACCTGATTTAATAATTCGGCTCAAATCCGAGCCGGCTAGTATTACAAACAGTACGATCGAAAATCCGAGTAACAAGTACATCAATCGATCGAACCCTGCACGTATCCAATACGGCTACTACATCATTTCGCCTGAATCGGGGAAACCCTCTGTGTGGGACTCTAAAGACTCGACAATACTCTGGCAGTGGGTTTAACCACAAGCACGTCAGCGGCACTAGCTGTACGTAACGGCTACCCAGGTACCTGTCGAAAAGAAGGCCGATAAGCAAACTCATCCGGATCTCCTACTGAGCTTATCCGTGACAATATCCGTACAGTCCGGTCTCTTCGTCAAAGAGTATCGCATACCGGGTCTAGGGGATGGTGAACGTCAGACCCGAACAACCTGATAAGTCGTGCCGATGTGGCTCAGGACCAATCTGGGAAACTACTGATCAACCTATCAGTAAATCCCAAGTGCCTTGGCCATGGTCTTATGGTCCTGACCAATCGAATCACAGTGCGATATCGACTCCCTATACCGGGAGAGACGAATCCCCGACAATCGCCCATTGCCTCCATATGGCTCGGGACTGAACCCAACCAAAACCTGTTTGCACGACTCAGTAGAGCCGTGGTAGGGTAGTGATCAAAGTTCAGTGGGAACTCACACGAGACAAATGCCGATCTCGGGTCCAAAGACTAACCTGTACACATGTCACCTGAGAACTTCCTGTAAGTCCATGTCATGCACCCCACGAGCTTGCGGGGAGGCGGAATATATGAAAAACAATTATCAATGCATCGTAACACGGACTTGAGCACACGGATCGTGTCTAAACCATTACTAGCAAACTACGAAAGGTTTAACTACTCGGATTCGAAGTTATACCTCACGTTACTTGTCCTTCGGGTCTTCATCGCTGTCCTCCACTCCTCGTAGGCTCTTTGGAGCGTCGGCACCTCAACGGCCTCCTCGAGTCAAAGACGATCCACCCGAGAGCTCCTACTCCAAGCTTGACCTCTAACTTGAGGTAACTAGGTTTCTCAAAGTGCTAATCTAAGCAATCTAGGTGATATAGAGTTGGATTATGGATGTATTAATCTAGCTAACCCTTGATCTCAACACATGAGAGGTTAGGGTTAGGGTTTGAAGAGAGAGAGCTTAAGGAGAGAGAAGGTGAGAATGAGAATCCTTTTGGATGAATGATATCATTTGTGTATATATGAAACATATCATATTATTAAATGAATAACAAATAATAATATATTTCATTAATACACTAAGTGATTCATCACATGAGTCATATGAATCATAAATGAATCATTAACTCCATGGATGATTCACTCTCATGACTCATTAATCCAATAAATGCAAATGCCACCTTACCCTCTAAGTCATCATCCTTCTAGAAGCTTCCCGACAAATTACGAGAACGTCCCTCCTATCCGTGAAAACACGAAAAAACTTTAGACTGCATAAATCCAATGATCCGATACTAGAATCTGGCTTAAACCAAAGCCGACTAGTAAAAACTGTCCGAACATCGTACATGCGTAAAAATACGTATGCGTCCGAACCTTGTCGTAAAACCATACGACCTCTATATCATTTCGCCCGAAGCAGGGAAACTCTCTGTGTGGGACTCTAAAGACTCGACACTACGCTGGCAGTGGGTTTAACCACAGACCGCAAGCGTCACTAGCTGTACGTAACGGTCCCCAGGTAGATGTTGATAAGAAGGCCGATGAGGAAACCCATCCGAACTCCTGCTGGGCCTGATGTGACAATCTCCGTACAGTCTGGTCTGTTCGTCTAATACTATCGCATATCGGGCCTAGGGGGCGGCAAGCGTCAGTCCCCTAATAGCGGTTTAAGTCGTGTCGGAGCGTAGCCCATTACACCTTGAGAAACTATTGGAATCTACCAGTAAATCTCGCTTGCCCTGGCCAGGGACTTTGCGTAATGGCTCTCTGACACAGCGCGATATTGATTGTTATAATTTCTTGATTGGATGTAAAAGTATCAATTCAAATAGTCCCCGGCAACGGCGCCATTTTGATTGATCGTTTTTTCCCGTTGTGTAGTATATAGAGAAATTTGTAAAGAACTTCACAACCAAAAACTATTTTGACCGCAATCAAACTACGGTGTCGGATGTAGTTAATGAATGAGTGCGGATCGTCCACAGGGATTGCACGATTCACTTGTATTTCGATACGTTTGAAATGAAAAGTTAAGCAACAATAAAAGAAAACATGATTCAAGAATGATTTGTATTCGAGTGTCATTATTCTATGCAAGAATCAAGAAACTATAAACAATCAAGAATCGGTTGTTTTGATAATATTTCCAATCAACAATCAAGAATCTAAATGAGGCTCGTAGGAATCGATAAGATCGATAAACGTGATGTAATCTAAAGATATCGTGTTCTTGTCCTTCGAAGGATTGATACTAGATCGATGATCATCGACAAGAGTTAGGGTTTCTCGTGAAACTAGGATTTCATCTTATCCCTTGTTCTGTTGTCGATATCATTCACATTCTAGCCTCTAGCAATTTCAAGAAACGATCCTAACTCCCCCATTTTGAACGATGTCAATCAAGAAAGCATCGAAACAAAATGGGTTGTCGGTTCTTGAACTTGCTAGGGTTTACAAACCATCGTAGGAATCAAGAATCGATTAAAGCTTTGTTACATCATCATTCTACAACCGTCTCGACTCCTTTACGAGCGGAGTTTTATTCACACATCACCACAAAGATAATATTCAAGAATTGTAAAGATAACATGATGCGGAATTTAAAGAAAACAAGATAAAAGAATATCACCTTTTATTTAATCAACAATTTCAATACATTCTTTCAAGAATCTACAAGAAGAAGAAATCGATCGTTGACTCGGCTTCGCTCGTCTCCGTGGATCGTGGATCTACTTTGATCTCTTGCCCGATTGAAGATCGGCTCGGCTCATAAAAGGGTTGAAGGCATCTAGCTTGGCTTGCACTCAAGATCTTGAATTGTGGTTGGATTTAGGGTTAGGGTTTCCTACAAGCTCTCTCACTAAACTTGAGGAAGAAGGAGATGAAGAATGGGATTGATTTTTCTAAACTTTCCCAAAGTTGAATTCTTTTTACAATGAGCCTAGGGTCTTATTTATAGAACTCCCAAACCCTAGGTTTAGATTTGAATTAGAACTTTCCCTCCCAAAGTTTGTTGAAGAGTTTCTAGAAGGAGTTTGTTAGGAGTTAGCTTAGGGTTTAAGCTAGGGTTTAGGGAAAGTTCTAGAATGATTAGGCTAGTGTAATGTAACTCAAGGTGTTTGCTGATCTGGTAGAACTCTCTGGAGTTTTCTGGAACTTGGATTACATTTCTGAACTGTAGCCACTGATTCAGGAGTTTTGGTCTAAAATTGAGAGTCTGAACCCTTGGGCCCACCGCGGATCCGCCGCATATTCATGGTAATGGCCGCTCTTCCGCGGCGCATTGATGAGCTTGGACCTTGGGCTTTCTTCTGTTGCTTTGGACTTCTGTTTGTGGCTTTTTCTGATATTTAGATTTGTATTTGCTCCTTCGTATTGATACCAGATTTGAATTCAATGAGTTTACGAGCGATTGTAATGGTCGAGCAATGTAATGATCGAGCAAGCTTCTCTTTTCCTGCACAGACTTCGAAACAAGGGTTGCAATATATAGAAAATATGCTATGTAATGCAATGCAGTCAATTTCCCTAGAAATGCCGGTTTTAAGGTCTAGTACATGTAATTTGATATTTTGTGACCGATTTGCTAATATGTAGAATATGAATGCCGAACACTTCTATATGGATGCAAATGATAAGGAAATTGCCGGTTAAAATATGCAATATTTTCGACTGATCAAATACCCCCAAACTTAATTTCGATCGTCTCGAGCGAATGTTTTATTAAAAAGAGAGGGAGAAAATAAAGAAAGAGAAAAACTAACTAGCACACTTTCGTAGGCAACACGATTGCACTGAGCACGTGCAACAAGCCTTTAAACCTCTAGGTGTCCCTAGTAGGAGGAGTGTTGTCTCCTGAGGGTTTTCAGCGGATTGCACCCACAAAATCCAATAATAAAAGCAAGATCATGAATATTACATTTAAAGAAGAGAATCGTAAAAGAAAGACTTTGAAAATTAGGGTTTCCAACTAAGCTAGCTTTTCGGTTGTCATGAGCCCTATCTTAATGGTCATGAAAAAATGTCAGAAATCACAACCTCCCTCAATAAAACATCGTCTTATTCTTCATTCCTATCTTTCTTCCAAACATCGATCATATAACCCTGCGTGTGTGTAAAGGACATCCCTACACCCGGAGAATTCAATTCAAGCTATCATACTCTTGCCCATCAGCCTCAGTACTTTTTAATTAATGAATATTTAGATGAGATTGCTCACACACTTTCATGCGACCGTTAATACTTCTTGAGGTACTAACCGATCGATTACTCCTGTGCTCGCTTACTTGGTGTATTTTCCTCGTCTTGCACCACCTCAGGCATAGCAGTGACTCCCAGACCAGTTGGCCTTAGGGCACTAGGTGAAGAAGCACCATCGCTATACATTTTTCTTGCCTTCAGTGATAACAAAACCAGTGTTCATTTTTCTCACCACTTTATATTTTCTTTATTCATTTTTTCTTTTTATTTCCTTCATACTTTTGGCTTTAAGACAAGAGCATTTCAAGGTATCCTCTACTATCCCAGGCTTTAAGACGTGTGTAAGTGCGAATAGCAGGGTATCAACGTTCAAAATGTTTGGCTTCCAGAATAGAAACTATTTTTCAGACTTATTTTTATCCTCAGATTAGTGACGTCCTTCATCTTACTAACCCTTGGGACAACGGCTCATAACTACTTATTACTAGTTCGTATAAGAAAACTTCTAATTTTCTTAGTTTTCTAAAATTTTTCCAATCTCATGGATGTAATTTTTCACTATCTAATCTTTTATTATCTTATTTATATACAAACATATATTTTTATAGTTTTGAAAATTTTTAAATTTTTATGGTTTTTGAAATTTTTTCAATTTTTATAGATTTTTCAAAGAAATGTTTTGTGCTTATGCAGATGATATGCAAATGATGCGAAAACAAGCACAAACCTCCCCCAAACTTGTTTTCAACAGTGTCCTCACTGTTGCCTTCTGCTAAATCTACAAAACCTGTAAGTCTGGGAGGAATTTATTAGTGGGGGAAAAATATATAAGTGAAGACCCTCCCCCAAACTTATTTTTGGCTCATCATTTTGTAAAATTTTTTCTTTTCAGGAGCCAGAAAAAATTATACCCCCCCAAAATTGAATTATGCAATGTTAAACTTTGAAAATCACAAGTGGGGGTAAAAAATCATTGGTCGATGCCAAGCTTTGCAAAGACCGAAGGTTAACACCAACCATTCAAAAATTTTATCAATGCAGTGCTCGGGTTGGTGGAAGAAAAAGTGGGGAAAAGGTAAGTGGTGGAAGAGAATGTATGTGCGTCTCATTTTGGAGAGACGGTGCAGTGTATGTGATGGATTACTCGCATTCTTTTTACAATTCAGAAAAAGGGGTGGAGGTTCAATTTCATTGATTTGGATATGATTCATCTCAACACCCGTGCTTTTTAGAAATGCGAGTTCATCAGCGAAGATCTCCTCAAAAGTTTCATCTATACCCCGAAGAATAATGTCATCACAAGGTGCGGGGTGATCTTCAGACTCTAAAATTAGTTCATAATCCGTGTTAATTGCAGACCCGGACATCTCGGTGGAAGAGTCCGTATGTGTATGATACATAGTTGGGTCAAACAATAACGTATGAAAAGAGTCAAGATCGGTATCAGGAGGATTATCTAATTCGCTGCTGTCGACATCCATTAAGTCGACAGAACAGACCTGAACAGTAGGTTCGGAGGGTACACTTCCTAACTTGTAAATGTTCATCTCAATTGTCCTGTTTCCAAAGGATAGGGTCATGGAACCGTTACGACAATTGATGATAGCATTGGAAGTGGCCAAAAAGGGGCGACCTAAAATCACCGGAATTTGATTCCGTGAGTTCGCTACAGGTTGTGTATCAATTACGATAAAATCCACAGGGAAAATAAATTCCCCAATTTTTATCAACACATCCTCTAGTTCACCCCTAGGTCTGGTGATTGATCGGTCAGCCATCTGGAGAGTGCAAGGAGATGGTTTCAACTCTCCGATTCCTAACTGCTCATAAACTGAGAAAGGAAGCAGGTTAACACTTGCCCCAAGATCTAGTAGAGCACGGTTAATGTGTTTCTCCCCAATAGAGATGGAAATCGTAGGATATCCAGGATCCTTACGTTTCCTCGGTAATTGCTGGGGGAAAGCTGTGTCTACTGTCTTAGCCATGAATATCTTCTTGGGCATTTGTTTCTTCCTCTTTCTAGTGCAAAAATCTTTAAGAACTTTCGCGTATGCAGGTACTTGTTGAATTGCATCTAGAAGAGGGATATTGATGTTAACCTGTTTAAACATCTCAGTGATCTTCTCCATCTGTGGACTGGGTGTGTTAGCCCTTAACCGATTAGGGTAAGGTGCTTTAGCAATAAGCGCTGGGTCCATCATAGGAGAAGGAAGTGTGTGTGGAACCGATCCCAGTATAGAAGTGGGGATCGTCCGTGGAGGGGTAAAAGAGGTGGGCTGTAGTGGCGAGCCTTTTGGGAAATGGAGAATAGGCTCGGAAGAGGGTGGTGGGGTAGAAGAAGTAGGGTCAGAAGTGTGTGTGTGTGGAAAGGTCTCAGCCGGGGTGTTGATATGATTTTCAGTATCATCAACTTCTTCCCCAACATGATTGTCAAGCACTCTTCCAGATCTCAACGTGGTGATTGCATTCACATGATGTGAATAACCAGGATTGGGTAAGGGTTGAGCTGGAAGTTTCCCTTTCTCTCTTGCACTTAGTTCGGCTTTTAATCTTGCAATTTCTTCTTCCATCGATTTAATACTCTCGTTTTGGGACGCAGAGTTTTTCTTCATGTCATCGACGGAAGATTTCATTTCAGCCGCAACTTGCATGATATTTGTCAAGACCAAATTCATGTATTGTGCAAAAGAAGAGGATTCATCAGTTCCGGTCAATTGTAAAGGACTAGACAGTGCAGGTGTGTTGACCGTATTTTGAAAATTATGTGCTTGAAAAGGGTGCTGACTTAATTGAAGTTGTGGCTGCTGTTGTGGTGGAGGGACCCTTTGGAAATTGTTTTGGTTTGGAACCGTGTTTTGTGATTGTGATTGGTTCCAAGAAAAATTAGGGTGATTCCTCCAACCCTGATTATATGTGGAAGAAAAAGGATCGTTTCTCGGTCTTTGAAATATGGCATTGGTATGCTCATGACCTTGAAACGGACATTCTTCCGTCAAGTGAGACGGATCAGAACAGCAGCCACATACAGTTTTGGAAAGTGACATTTGATTAAGGGAGGCGGCTAAAAATTTGTTTTCCATAGTCTCGAGTTTCTTTTGTATAGCTGAAATGTCAGCTCTAACTCCTATGGAAACATCTGATTGGTTGTTGCCACTCCTAAATGATGGACTTTCCCACTGTAAAGACTTCTCAGCGAACTCTTCTAAGTATCGCCAAGCTTCCCCATCATCTTTAGACATGAAGGTACCTTGACACATGTTTTCAAGGCTCTGTTTAGTGTTAGGGTTACTGCCCTCATATATGATTCGGCAAAGCTCCCATCTCGGGATGCCGTGATGAGGACATTGAACCAATAGATCCTTGAAACGTTCAAAGCATTTAGAGAATGGTTCAGCGGGGAGCTGGGCAAATTGATTCAATTCGCTACGGATTCGAGCTGTCTTTTGTATTGGGTAAAATTTCTTAAGGAATGCCGCGACGAATTCTCCCCAATTCGTAATAGAGTGTGCGGTAGTGTTGTATAGCCACTTCTCGGCTATATCGCACAAGGTAAATGGGAGAAGTCGTAGACGCATAGCATCCACTGAAAGTTGTGACGTACCCATCATTGCGCATACGTTTTCAAATTTGGTAATGAAAACGTAAGCGTCCTCAGTCTCGAGTCCGTGGAATTTGGGTAAAAGATTGATATACGGGGGCTTAATCTCAAAGTTATCCCCATTGGCTGGTGGTGTGGATAAGCAGGTCGAAAGAGGACCTCTAAGTGGATAGCATCTTTCCTGAAGAGAAATGTGGGGTGGATTCTGCGCACTAACGGACGGTGGCAGATTAGGGTTAAAGAAGTTGGATGGATTCGGATCCATCGGTGTGGGTGTGGTAGTGGGTAAAGAAAAGGTAAATGGTGAATTATCGACTTCGGAGTCGATAAAAGGTATGCGGACTAACCGGGCACTAGAATCCCGTGTCCAGCCTATCTTGCACTAAAAAGGGTTAGTACAAGTGGCAGCGTTAGCTTATAATTAGGGGTAAAATGAATGAATGCGGTGTTTGCTTTTGAAAAAGGGACGGATTTTTGAAAAAATGATGCGACAAAACAAATGCAGCACACAACCCTAGAATCTATTGGTCACCTAGGTCCGATCTCTAGACCGCTCCTAACTGCCAAAAGACAAGTCGCAGGATAGAATCCTCCACTGCCTCTTTGTCCCCCTGTGGCCGGATAAGTGCCAGGTAAGTGGGAAGGAACCACCACTACAGTGGACCTAATTAATAACCACTAGCCTTAGACACACTCGCCTTAGGCACCACAAGAAAACGCGGATAAGCAATGAATTACCCACGACCTTCTCTTGTCCTATTGAGCGCGACGGTCCTTAGAGTCATCTCTAGATTTCTTTTAATTAATTAGGGTCAATGCGGATGCAAGTTTGTGATTTTCGGGGCCTAGGAAGGGTAATGAAATCCCCACCTAATTTGGATTTGGCCGTGCCCCTTAAATTTCCGTATTAGAATGCAAACAACCAAGAAATCAAAATCACACACAAATTTTTATTTTGCTTTTGCGCGCTGCGATTTATTTGCAAAGAATCCTGCAGCAAAGGGTTAATTGGAGCTAAAAAGAGAGAGGGGAGAGAGCAAGAAATCACCTGCACTGAAAATTTTTCAGTGAACCCCCTAGGAGGCCGCGGATCCGCCGCGTATGGTAGCTTTGTGCCGCCCTTCCGCGCTCCAACAGTGAGCTCACTGTACAATATTTCTTCAGGGAGCTTATCTTGGCTCCCTCAGCTCTCTGGTATATCCCAAATAATTTTTCCACAGCACAGAATGCTCCAGATCACCTTGCAGTCAAATCACAACACACGTGTAAGAGTTTGTACGAATTTTGATTTCAAGAAGTAAAATGTAATAATTCTTTCACTTCAAACTAAAAATGTAAATGAATTAGCGCGATCCCCGGCAACGGCGCCATTTTGATTGATCGTTTTTTCCCGTTGTGTAGTGTATAGAGAAATTTGTAAAGAACTTCACAACCAAAAACTATTTTGACCGCAATCAAACTACGGTGTTGGATGTAGTTAATGAATGAGTGCGGATCGTCCACAGGGATTGCACGATTCACTTGTATTTCGATACGTTTGAAATGAAAAGTTAAGCAACAATAAAAGAAAACATGATTCAAGAATGATTTGTATTCGAGTGTCACTATTCTATGCAAGAATCAAGAAACTATAAACAATCAAGAATCGGTTGTTTTGATAATATTTCCAATCAACAATCAAGAATCTAAATGAGGCTCGTAGGAATCGATAAGATCGATAAACGTGATGTAATCTAAAGATATCGTGTTCTTGTCCTTCGAAGGATTGATACTAGATCGATGATCATCGACAAGAGTTAGGGTTTTTCGTGAAACTAGGGTTTCATCTTATCCCTTGTTCTGTTGTCGATATCATTCACATTCTAGCCTCTAGCAATTTCAAGAAACGATCCTAACTCCCCCATTTTGAACGATGTCAATCAAGAAAGCATCGAAACAAAATGGGTTGTCGGTTTTTGAACTTGCTAGGGTTTACAAACCATCGTAGGAATCAAGAATCGATTAAAGCTTTGTTACATCATCATTCTACAACCGTCTCGACTCCTTTACGAGCGGAGTTTTATTCACACATCACCACAAAGATAATATTCAAGAATTGTAAAGATAACATGATGCGGAATTTAAAGAAAACAAGATAAAAGAATATCACCTTTTATTTAATCAACAATTTCAATACATTCTTTCAAGAATCTACAAGAAGAAGAAATCGATCGTTGACTCGGCTTCGCTCGTCTCCGTGGATCGTGGATCTACTTTGATCTCTTGCCCGATTGAAGATCGGCTCGGCTCATAAAAGGGTTGAAGGCATCTAGTTTGGCTTGCACTCAAGATCTTGAATTGTGGTTGGATTTAGGGTTAGGGTTTCCTACAAGCTCTCTCACTAAACTTGAGGAAGAAGGAGATGAAGAATGGGATTGATTTTTCTAAACTTTTCCAAAGTTGAATTCTTTTTACAATGAGCCTAGGGTCTTATTTATAGAACTCCCAAACCCTAGGTTTAGATTTGAATTAGAACTTTCCCTCCCAAAGTTTGTTGAAGAGTTTCTAGAAGGAGTTTGTTAGGAGTTAGCTTAGGGTTTAAGCTAGGGTTTAGGGAAAGTTCTAGAATGATTAGGCTAGTGTAATGTAACTCAAGGTGTTTGCTGATCTGGTAGAACTCTCTGGAGTTTTCTGGAACTTGGATTACATTTCTGAACTGTAGCCACTGATTCAGGAGTTTTGGTCTAAAATTGAGAGTCTGAACCCTTGGGCCCACCGCGGATCCGCCGCATATTCATGGTAATGGCCGCTCTTCCGCAGCGCATTGATGAGCTTGGACCTTGGGCTTTCTTCTGTTGCTTTGGACTTCTGTTTGTGGCTTTTTCTGATATTTAGATTTGTATTTGCTCCTTCGTATTGATACCAGATTTGAATTCAATGAGTTTACGAGCGATTGTAATGGTCGAGCAATGTAATGATCGAGCAAGCTTCTCTTTTCCTGCACAGACTTCGAAACAAGGGTTGCAATATATAGAAAATATGCTATGTAATGCAATGCAGTCAATTTCCCTAGAAATGCCGGTTTTAAGGTCTAGTACATGTAATTTGATATTTTATGACCGATTTGCTAATATGTAGAATATGAATGCCGAACACTTCTATATGGAAGCAAATGATAAGGAAATTGCCGGTTAAAATATGCAATATTTTCGACTGATCAATATCAACCTCCAATACTGGGAGAGACGAATCCTGTCTAACCGCCACTGCCTCCAAGTGCTTGGGACTGCACCCAACTGCTACCTGTTTGCATGACTCCTTTGAGCCGTGGTAGGGGAGCAATCTAAGAACAGTGGGACACACTCGAGGCGAAGTAGCAGTGTCAAGTCTGCGGACTATACTGTACTCATGTCACCTGGGAACTGTTAACTGACGACGGGTATAATACCAACCAACAGTTCCCCGCGAGTCCTGTCCGGTGTACCCGTAACCTAACGAGCACCTGCATACTATATTCAGTACGACGTACTGATGGCTGTGGGACAGACCATCTCCCTATGCTGGGATGAGAAGCGTATACACCAATCTACTCCGGAGTATCGATGCCTTATCTCGATAATCCTACAACCAGGGACCTGTATAGGATGTTGCTTAAAGACTACCCAGCCCCCACTAGTGTGACTGCCATCATAACGCTGGTAATCAAGCAAAGATCCTAAGGGCTCTACTAATATGTATAAGCGATATGTTACAAGAAACATATGCACATATTAAAGTAGACACAAACCAAGTAGCATATTACCATTTTTAGAAAGACTGTCAATACAACTGTGAATATCCCAAGCTTCCATTAAGTAATATACAAACTAGTATGATACAGTAATGGCCTATAGGGCATAAACACTAACAATCTCCCACTTGCACTAGGGCCATGTACTGGCATATCGCAGACCTATCATCTCGAATAGCCTCTCGAACTGCATCTGAGGAATAGCCTTTTGAATGGATCAGCAGTGTTATTCTCTTTATCTAGTCTCTTTACCTCGATCTCCCGGCGATCTACGATCTCCCTGATCAGATGATACTGCCTTAAGATGTGTCTGGACTTCTGATGGGACCTTGGTTCCTTTGCTAAAGCTATAGTTCCGTTGTTGTCGCAATACAGAGGTATTGGACCAACACTGGTAGGAACCACCTGAAGTTCTGTGAGGAACTTCTTCATCCAGACAGCTTCTTTTGCGGCATCGCAAGCAGCTATGTACTCCGCTTCCATCGTTGAGTCAGCAACGGTCTCCTGCTTAGAACTCTTCCAACAGACCGCCCCTCCATTGAGGGTAAAGACATAACCCGATATGGACTTGGAGTCATCCTTGTCACTCGGGAAGCTAGAGTCGGCAAAGGCTTCAATCTGGAGGTCTTTTCCGCTATACACCAAGAACATCTCCTTAGTCCTCCTCAGGTACTTGAGAATGTTCTTTACTGCTACCCAGTGCTTCTCCCCTGGGTTTGCCTGATACCGGCTTACAACGCTCAATGCGTATGCTACATCTGGTCTGGTACATAACATTGCATACATTATAGAGCCTACCGCAGAAGCGTAGTGTATAATCGACATGCGATCCCTTTCCAAATCAGTCTTGGGAGACATCTCTTTGGAAAGGGTGATTCCGTGACAAGCCGGTAGGTTAACACGCTTAGAATCTTCCATACTGAATCTTTTCAATATGGTGTCTATGTATCTGGACTGCGAAAGTCCCAACATCCTCTTTAATCTATCACGATAAATCTGGATCCCCAGAATGTAGGTGGCATCACCCAGGTCCTTCATGAAGAACTTTTGTGACAAGAATCTTTTGATTGACTGTAGCATAGGAATATCATTTCCAGTAGGAGAATGTCATCCACGTACAAGACGAGGAATACAACAACCCTCCCTACAATCTTACTGTATATGCATGGTTCATCTGGATTTTTGATAAAGTCGAATTCTTTGACAGTATCATCAAAACAGATGTTCCAACTCCGCGATGCTTGCTTTAGTCCATAAATGGACTTACGCAACTTGCACACTTTACTACTGCTCCCACTCTGAATGAATCCCTCTGGCTGATCCATATAGACGCACTCTTCCAAATTACCATTTAGAAAGGCCGTCTTTACGTCCATCTGCCAGATCTCATAATCATGGAAGGCAGCAATGGCAAGAAGGACCCGAATGGATTTGAGCATAGCCACTGGAGAAAAGGTTTCGTCATAGTCCAAACCAGGTCTTTGACGGAAACCCTTTGCAACAAGTCTAGCCTTATAGGTTTCAACCTGTCCATCTACACCAATCTTCTTTTTGAAGATCCATTTGCATTCTACCGGTTTTACCCCATCTGGAGAAATGTCCAAAGTCCATACTTTGTTAGTGTACATGGACTCCATTTCGGTCCGCATTGCATCCAGCCATTTTACCGAGTCGCCGCTCTGAATGGCTTGCTGGAAGCTAGTAGGGTCATCATTATCAATGATGCAATCTTCTCGATCCTCGTTTATTAGAAAACCGTAGTATCTCTCGGGTAGATGAGACTACCTACTACTTCTGCGGATAGGCGCTGGTGTGTCCCTTTCTTCTGAAACCTCTGGTTCTACCATACTTTCAGTAACAGCTTATGGTTCTGGAATTTCTTCCAGTTCTACTGCGCTCCCACTCTTCCGATTTTCTAAAAATTCAGTTTCTAAGAAGTGGGCATGACGAGAAACAAAAACCTTTTGTTCCTCTGCGTAATAGAAACAATATCCCATGGAGTTCTTTGGATATCCCACAAACTTACACTGTACTGAGCGTGCCTCGAGCTTGTCCGGATGCAGCTTTTTTACAAAAGCTGGACATCCCCATGTCTTCAGGTACTGAAGATAGGGTTTCTTCCCACTCCACATCTGATATGGTGTGGTAGGCACAGTCTTGGTTGGAACCTTGTTCAAAAGATATGCAGCTGATTCTAGTGCATAACCCTAGAAAGATCGCGGTAACTCAGCCTTACTCATCATGGAATGAACCATATCCAATAGGGTTCGATTCCTCCTTTCCGATATACCATTGGTTTGTGGTGTGTATGGAGGAGTAAGCTGAGAGAGAATTCCATTCTCTTTTATGTAACCCAGGAACTCGGCACTTAAGTGTTCACCACCTCGATCAGATCTCAGTGTCTTGATACTTTTGCCTGTTTGGTTTTCCACTTCATTCTTGTATTCCTGGAATTTCTCAAAGGCCCTGGATTTATACTTCATCAAGAAGATATGTCCATACCTAGAGAAATCATCCGTAAAAGTAATGAAGTAGGAATAACCACCTCGCGCATGTGTAGACATTGGACTGCACACGTCACTGTGTACGAGCCCCAAGAGCTCGCTTGCTCTTACTCCGTGTCCAGTAAACGGAGTCTTTGCCATCTTTCCCATGAGACAAGATTCACAAGTAGCATAAGATTGATATTCGAAATGGATTCAAATATCCTTCTCTATGTAACTTAGTTAATCGTGTTTCATTGATGTGACCTAGTCTACAATGCCATAAGAAAACCTGATTTATTTCTGGAGACTTTCTTTTAAGTGTGTTCTGGACATTGAAAACCTGAGCTTGACTCAATACGTATATACCGTCATCTAATGTACCGGACCCAATCAGAACTTGATTTAGGTGGATGTGAACTACATCGCTTACGAATGTAAAATCATATCCCTCTCTCGAAAGTGAGGACACTGATATGATATTACAAGTCAAACTAGGTACATACAAACAGTTACGTAGAATCAATATCTGCCCACTTGTCAAACCTAGGCGATATTCTCCTACGGATTCAGCGTCCACGCTCATTCCGTTAGCAACTCTGAGAGACAAATCACCTACCCTGATAACTCTACGGTTTCTCAAAGCATGTAATGAATTACAGATACGAGATCCTGCTCCGGTATCTAGTACCCAGGAAGTAAAGTTAATTGACAAACAGTTCTCAATTACTAACACACTTGAGGCCGAAGCCACAACATGCTTCGTATCCTGCCTACTGGCTTCCAAAGCCCTGCAATCCTTCTGCCAATGTCCGTTCCCATAACAATAGGAACATCCCTCCTTACTTACACCAAGTCCCGAAACTTTTGCTCTTCCCTTTCCTCCTACTTTACCGACACCGTATATCGGCTTTGTAGAGGTCTTCTTCTTTTCACCCTTTGCTTTCGCCCTGGATGTAGAAGAAGAAGGTCCCCCATTAAGTAGAGCTTGTGTCTCCCTGGTTTCTTTCAGGGTGTAAGTAGAAGGTAGGGACAGTGGAAATAAGTCAGCGTATGACCTGTTTCCCAACGTGGTCTCCAGGTCCTTGAGCTCATCAATATAGCTAGTCATTGTAAGGACGTCGTCCCCTACAGATGACCTGACAGCCAACCTCACTTGAATTAATTCGTTCGAGGTCTCATATCTTGCGATATGAGATTGCTCTCTATATAAATCTTTGTTATGGAGAAAGATGGAAACTAAGTCCATCTTCTCGTGCTGCTTCTGGTATACACCATCAACTGAAGCCAACAATAGGCACTTGGCTTTCGCTTTATCCTTTTCCCTTGTCTTACGGATATCCATATCCGCGATGGTGGAAAATGGACCTGGGACGGCGGGATCTTGAGTAGTAATAGGGTGGTCCAGCCTGTCATAGGCAATGGACATCTGGACAGACCTTTGTCAGATTCAGTCAACTTGTTATCTAGATGTAACCTAGTCATGGTCACAAGGTCGCTGCAATGAGAGAGAGAAGAAAACACTTTAGCATGATGCTCTTGCAAGTTTAGATTGGTTTTTAGTTTATCTAAACTGGATGGCTCCCACTGTTTCTCAAATCCTTCCTCAAACCATAAAAGAAGAATTAGCCAGGACTATTCTCACTGTACAATACTTGCTTAACCGTTCAGCCAGGCCAGTGTCGGTACTTCGAGGGAGGTTTTCCAACGCTTTCGCGAAGTTCCTTAATTAAATAACCTCTTTTCTCTGGGGGCGTAGCCCCGCTGACACCTTTCTCGACACCTACTTGGTTTATAGCATTGATCGTTAAGTGACGAATCTCCTGATAAGTAGCATATACTAACAGTAGGATCAGGATCCAAATATCATCGTGTGATAATGTTGAAGGAATCCTACCAACATTCATCAAACTCCAAATGGTATGCAACACTAGCAAGTTTCAGTTTCTTTAGAAACTCCCGATATGGATTTTTGCCCCATGTTCTTATGACCTTGACGAAAACCAACAAATCATAAGTCACATGTTAAGTTCTACCCATCATTATCTTATTAATTTGAACCCACCCGTACATACCCTTGACGAAAGCCAACAAGGTAATACGACTGTCCCAAACCAACTCATCTATCTATGCAACAAATGAATACCCAGCAGCTACCAAACACTATGCCTTGACGAAAGCCAACAAACATAGCTTGAATACTACTGACCATCTATAAGAAATGACGGAGGGTTACGACTGGTTTTGGTGAAACCGTGAACATAGTGAACTTGATATAATCGAAGGAACCTGATAGCATTTTTAAAAGGAGTGGTTAAAGCTCCGCAATTAAAAAATTATGCTCTTTTAAAATAACCGAGTGGTTTCTTTTAAATTTGTTCCAACGATTCAAATTTGGTTTATTTTCTTTGCATTAAAATAATGCGTCCCATCATTTAACCTATCATTGCAGAAAACAACGAAAATACAACGTCCTCTTATGCCATCCGCATTTGCCACTGGGTCCCGTCATCACCCGTTAGGTTACTTAACTAACGACAGAGCTGGGGCTGGGCTAGCGCGGGTGTAAAACATAAGTGACGTCTAAATAGCTATATATTGTACATTCGTCAGACACAATAATAGGCATTCCAGATCACAGATGAACATTATTGGATATACAAGCAATCCGCGTTTGCTTTGAGCTTGCAACAAAAGACGGATTACACAGTTGTGATGAATATCCATTACCCCACCCTAGACCCCTACGGGTACGGCAAACTACCCGCCAAGTACCCGAAATGAAGCGGTCTCCCTCAACAACGTGAGTAGGCCACTAAACACTTCAACGTACCCGGTAGTTTGTGTACCCCACCTTGGGTCTATCCTAGGAGCAAAAAACAGTAAATGAAATAATACAACGGTGGCTACAACCGCAACCTAGATGTGCCCCATAAAAGAATATTACATCATATAAAAATTTACATCAAATGAATGAATATAAAACCCATCTCAAACCCTGGCTAATCATCACAACGATCCAATGAAGTTCATATACACAAACAGTAAACATTACAGAAATGTGCAACCCCCTACCAACTGACATACTAGCAGTTAGGAGAGGTTTACGAACACATTAAACATTACAAATAAAAACCCGATTAGCAAATAACTTAGAACATCGATCGACAACCTTTTTCCGTGTCTACCCCAAATGCAAGCCAGCACAGAAGTAACCTGGGCAGAAACAGAATATACTGGAAAACAAAACACTTTAAAATATGAATTTCTGTGAAAATCCGAGTCAACTCGGGGTTGACTCCGCGGCGGATCCGCGGCAAAAAGCACCATTCGGCCGCGGATCCGCGGCCATCTTGCCGAGTTACTGAATCATATTTTCCCAGTATTCTTATATTCCCCTGCTGTGAATTTTAAGGCATATCAAATATTTTTTTCGACACGTTTAAAATTAATAGAAACTGATAGGGGTCCGGGTTAAGTTTTCGCGTTTTTCCGACGATCGAAGTTCTAATTAGTTGCTAACAAGCTAGTAAAGGTTTAGTTGTCTCTGATACCACTGTAAGTCCATGTCACGCACCCCACGAGCTTGTGGGGAGGCGGAATATATGAAAAACAATTATCAAAGCTTCGTAACACGGACTTGAGCACACGGATCATGTCTAAACCATTACTAGCAAACTACGAAAGGTTTAACTACTCGGATTCGAAGTTATACCTCACGTTACTTGTCCTTCGGGTCTTCATCGCTGTCCTCCACTCCTCGTAGGCTCTTTGGAGCATCGGCACCTCAACGGCCTCCTCGAGTCAAAGACGATCCACCCGAGAGCTCCTACTCCAAGCTTGACCTCTAACTTGATGTAACTAGGTTTCTTAAAGTGCTAATCTAAGCAACCTAAGTGATATAGAGTTGGATTATGGATGTATTAGTCTAGCTAACCCTTAATCTCAACACATGAGAGGTTAGGGTTAGGGTTTGAAGAGAGAGAGCTTGAGAAGAGAGAAGGTGAGAATGAGAATCCTTTTGGATGAATGATATCATTTGTGTTGGAGATAGTGCCCTCAGAGTCAATTATTGGATCACAGGCACGTGATTGCAATGATTGGGGAAGGACCTATCCCGGTAGGACAGTCTTACTCGAGATGATAGTATGCTATCTGGTTTACCTTTATCATCGTGTACTGCTTCAGGTGACCTTACAGGTCGCTATTACACCCTGATAGAGCCCCTAGGATTCCTGCTTGACTGCCGGCAGTATGATGGCGATCATATACGTGAGAGCTGATGGTCTATTGTAGCGTTTTGAAAATCGTTTCGGTGAAATTTCGAAAAAATCGGTAAAATAAAGGGGTTTTCTGTAAAAAGTCAAAATGAAAATATCTTATTATAAAAATTAAATATACATATTCTAGCTATGTAATTTCTATTATTTGGTGTTTATTGAGCCGCTGGTGAAATTTCAAATTTTCTGAAAAAAATATTATTTTATTATTATTTAAGCCGTCACTAATACATTTAATTAGGGAAAATTACAAATTGGAATGAGTTGAAACAAATTTTGTGCATCATAAAACATTAAATAAAATTTTAACATGTAGTTTTTGAAACGAAATCATTTGCCAAAACGGTTTAGAAATTATTGAAGAAAAAAGGCTTTTTTTTAGCGTAAATGGATGTTTGGGGTATTGTATTTATCATTTTTCACCACCCCACACCCGTGCCCACACCCACACACCCCCACTTACCCCTCCCCATGGCTGAATTCAGCACCCACCATATCTTTTCCCCACTTGATTTTCAAGGAATAAGAAATGAAAGAAAAGGAAAGAAAATGAGTGAAGTAGTTAGACTTTTGACTTTGTTTGACCTTGACTTTGCCCCACTTTCTCTACCTCCCTCTCTCTCCTCCCCCACTCCCATTTCTGGTCGAAATCCCTTCTCCATACAGCAGCAGCCCCCCTCCATTTTCCCCCTCCTTTCTCTTCAAAACTTCATCAAAAATTGCTCAAAATCCATCAAAAAAAATCCCAAAACCCAAATCCGACTCCTATCCATTTTAGCTTAGCCCGTATAGCATGGATCCTTGTGAAAAGAGAGCATTTTGGGAGGCCATGGAGTCTTGTGGACCTTCATATATTTTTGGGTATAATTCTAAAACTTTTTGCTTAAATTGTTACTTGTTTCTTAAAGCTAATTTAAATTAAGTGTTAACTTGGATATGTGAGTTTAATTGCAAGTTTTGGATTTCAAGTTAGGGTTTGTTGTGGAAATGAGTTGTGTTTGATTGTGCATGGTTTAGTGAAGTGGTTTAACATAATTAGTTTTGTAGAAAACTAATCTAGTTGTTAATTACAAGTTGTTACTTGAAAAATTGTGTTAATTTGCTAATTGCTTACTAGGTTTTTGAAATTTGTTAAATTCTTGGGATTAAAAATGTGATTAGGGTTTTCTTGGCTTCATTAACTTTATTAAGTGTGGTTTAATGCTTTGGATCATGCAAATCTAAGCTAGATTGTAGTTTGTGCATTTTTGCTTTGAAATTGTTAAAAAAGGGTATTTTTGTAAACTAGAATATTAGGATTTTTGGAATTTAATGAGATTAAATTCCGGAAATTTTTTATACGACTTATTTAAGATATTTAATAAGTATATTGGCCGCGACTTTCATTTAAACATCATGTTTTGTACAAAAACGGCGAATTGTGCTTGCTAGATTTTCGGAAAAATGACTTTTTAAGTGAAAATGGGGTTTTTGTGAGTTTTAACCTAGTTTATATTAAAATTAGTGTTCGTGAATGTGCAAATGAGTGTATTTGGGTTTTTCTCGATGATTTGGCGTTTGTACGTCGACGTCGAGGGTTTTTGGGTTGATTTGTGAAAGCAACCATAGGTTTTGACCTATGTGGGATTCGTGTGTCGTTTTGGTCATGAGTCGGATTTTAATACGATACGGTGCGTTATGATATGTAGGTACCCCCATGTGGACTTCGAGGCGACAAACAAGCGCGTGGCAACGTAGGCACCGGCTAGCGAGGACCAGATGAGTAGATTTATATCTACGGGGAGAAGTCGGGTGGATGGCGTATAGCACCCCCGCAGTCCGTGGTGGTGTATACGGATGCGTATACACACCAATAATTATTATATGTCATTTGGGATTATTAACGATACTTAGGATGGATTTTGGTGTGTTAGATTATTTTAGCGTTGCGAACCCTAGGGTAGTGTTGCACACACATACACACATACATACTTGCATACATTCCTATTGATATGTGCTCATGGGATTCTTTATAGTTATGTGTTCACATAGGTATGGGGCTGTGTGTTCACATACGGATTTGAGGATAGTACTTGGGATTTATGATGAGTCGATGAGATTTGATTTGAGGCCGTGAGATCGGTGATATAGCGGGGTTCGTATTTGAGATACGACATGACGTTGTAGCGGGTCCTTGACGTAGTTTTTACACACGTGCATGCATACTTAGGCGGTATCAGTATTGTACTAGATGTAGATCAGTACCCCGATCATGATAATTGATAAGGAGGATACCAGGTGAATAGTATGATGAATGTGATATTGACCCGTACCTAGATTTGGGATGCCGTACGATGGATTTACGTACGAGCTATATTGATGATTGATCCACACTCTTGACTTGGGATGTCTGGTTATGGATATGATATTATTGAGGCGGGATCACCGACTATACATATACAGGTATGTATATGTATCGACTCAGATGATAGGCGGTTTCCTTACCTGTAGTTCAGCTTGTTAGTTCAGCCGTATAGTTTAGCGTAGTTGTTAGATTAGATTAGACCCTACCTATTTCAAAACTAACGAATCGTGGGTATTTTAAAAGACAGCCCAAGGGATCTTACGGATATTTCAAAAGACGTATCTTTTCATAAAAACACCGTAGCCCCTATTTTCAAAACCCCATGATTCGTGTTATTTCAAAAGGCACCAATTTATAGGACTTATATTAGATTAATGCAGATTAGTTATCGTTGTGTCTAGTTCAGCTCCCGCACATTATTGTTGTTCGCTCTGCCTCGCATATTTATTTTGCTGCATATTCCATTATTGATATCATGCTGTTAGGACACTAGCACCATTACCGATGATGCGTATGTACCACGTACACCTAATTGCCGGCTCACACACATCTTCATCGGTAATTGCCATGTCACGTACACTTTAGAGAATATAATTGCTTGACTTAGATTGTTAGCTAGTAGTTTTGACATGATATTAGTGTACTTCCCTTATATGCCATATTAGACATTGTAGTTATTACCTACCACTTCATGCATACTGTTATTCAGTTGTTCATGCCTAGTTCATTATCATTGACATATGCACTTGTGATGATTTCTTGAGATTTATGATATTTCTGGATTTCGGGGAAAGCCGCAAAATTTACAACTTATGATCTTTTAAAATATAAAATGTTGCGGTTTTCTAGTGATGTAAAGTGTCGTCCACCATGAGTTTGCTGTGGTTTTGGAGATCCGTGTCGAGGAGTGGAGGAACCGTCACGGGTACATGGTGGGCCCGGTATGGTACCCCGGGGCAAGAGGAATGTGGTGCTGACGTTGAGCCTGGCTGGGGAGCACTACCTACCGGTGATATTACCCGACACGTCGGATATCCGGAGGATACCGTCGTGGTCTTGAGATGGATGGTAGGGGCCGGTCTGGACTGACGGCGCCCTAGATATTGAGATTGAGACATTGATATTTCGAGACAGTGAGATTTATGTTTTGTGTCGATGCTAGACACTGTTGATGCTGATTTCATTTATGATACCTCAGTTTAAAAATACGAAGGAAATCTCACTGATTTATGAAAACAGTTTCTTCATTTACATGTATTCTGTTTCATGCATTCATACCTCATTCATATGATATATTGCTACCTGAGGCACTGACACGGGCACATGGAATTATACTCGGGTTAGATATTACCCTAGCTATTGTTATAGGCTGCCTGTTATACTTATATTTGAGGATATATTGTGATCATTGACCTAGGTTGCGTTATTTATGCGATTTCTGTGCGTAGATGTTTTTCTATTCACGAGTTGGCAACTCACCCCCGTTGTGCCCCAGTTTCTTGCATGTTTGCTTTACAGGTTTCATTACGGCTTGCGGGCTCAGTTTCATTCGGGTGGCTTGCTAGTAGGTGGGTTTTTCTTGTATCGTACCCATCATATTATCTTGTATATCATTATTCTGTTGTATCTAGAAGTTCCATCAACCAAACATGTATTTTTTTGAGATAGAGACCAGTGTTGTTTATTCTTTCGACCTTAGAGTTGCTCGTTATATTTCTGGTGGTTTTGAGTTTCCTTTTGAGTTTTGATCCTCGCCGTTGGCGTTGTATATTATATTGTTTGTGTGGTTGTGACCGTCGATTGACGAAGAGCTAGCTCCCGCTTGGGGATGCCCTTTTCTTGTTTTCGTATACTATTCATGTTGTATCCCGTTTGGGGGCCAGTATTTACAAAGGAGACTCTGCCGAAATTTTCAGTAAATTTTTGATGTTTTAAAAACCGCATAATTCGGCTTATGCTATTAAAACTACTTGTTTTAAATTGGTTTTCCTTCACTCTACTTCTTTTCTTGGATTGGATTTCTGGGTTTTCGGTTTACTTAGATTACGTACGCCTCGAGACGTTTCGTAGTTTAAGTGCCGGTCATGTTCCGTACTTTCGGGACGTGACAAAGTTGGTATCAGAGCGTTAGGTTTTAACCTTCGGAGCATAGGATGACCCTTGGTTGATGGAATAGGTGAATAAAGTAGAGTGACGTACCGTTGGTATGTTCCGCGGCATATTTACGACACGCCACTCCACTTAAGAAGCCTTAGGATGTACATTTCCTTGTTCAGTATTATATTCCTTCCTGATCTAGCCTCATCGTTACCAGTTTGGTTTTGCTGCCACGATTTCGGGCAGGGAGCGATACGGCTAGAGATTCCGGCGACACCCAATTGCAGAGATGTGTCTTTTTACTGTGTTTCCGCGCCACGAGCGTTTGGTGGATCGCCTTTATGAGGTTACTCGGATGTGCTGATCGACACTAGAGAATTGAGCCAATGATGGAGGCCAGCCAGATTTTGATGACCGTTGGTGTGTTGCTTACTCCTGATGATTGAGGCACGGTTCAGCATGCAGACGAGTGAGCCAGTTATTGCTGCGAACGACGAGATATCGCCCCAGATGTTGGAGCTATTGCAGTATAAGTTGTACTAAGAGATGTTAGAAGGTCGCTAGTCACCCGATGATGAATGACTAGGAAAGGTGGTTCGTTCGCTTACCCCGATGCGAGGTCATCAGATAGATTGATTCCAGCTAGAGACGACTTCACGCGGAGACGTTGGGAGTCGACAGAGACGATCGAATGTCAGAAACCTATTTATCCAAGTTTAAAGTAGTCGGAAAGACATGCAGGCAATTCTATGGTCCCTCTAGAAGAATGAAACCCTAACTCGACTTAATGACCGTGTGAAAGCCTTTGAACCTTCGGGTTTGCGGCAGTTCTACGGCGCCATTAGTGAGGCTTGGGTTTGCCCTTCTACGGCTGGACCACCGATGCTGTGGTATGTACTCGATACTATTAAACTGTGCCCAAGATGTTGAGCTCTTGGGGGATTATGAGGTTTTGACGACTCGATTGGATGGCTCGACTTAATTCGGATGCTAGGTGGTGAGATGCATTTCTTGGGAGACTCCCGATACGAGGATAGCCGTTGGAGCTCAGTCCATGCAGCCGCGACGAGATGAGTCCAAAGAAGCCGACATTAGAGAAAAGTGAAGTAAGAGGTTTGTACCAGATCTAGATGAGACGACGTTCCACTCCGCCGACATCAGAGAGGCGATGCGCATGCCGAGGCATGGTACTTGGACTTACCTTCCAGAAGGAGTCGCGATGAGTATGCAGTCGTTCCAGAGCAAGATGCAGATATAGGAAAGGACAACGACTTCCGGACAGTTGGCAGAGACGAGACATGGAAGAGACCGTGAGCAGGATTCCTTCCAGGACACTGCTGCAATGATACTTACACCCAGGATCAGATATGTCACGTACATTCAGAGAGCCAGAGGCCGACGCCAGTGATATGCTGTCTTACGAGTGGTCGCGATGATTGACCAAGAGATGACCAGAGAAGTGCCAGAACGGAATCGTCCCCGTTAGCACACCTGATAGGGCCGATGAGCCGATGGACCGAAAGATCGGTAATTCATAGTGGAGACCTTGACCCAGGAGTGGTCATGGTTACGCACGCCAGCAGGACAGAGTTCATGATCATCGACGAGACGTTCCACTAGTGACCGCGACAGTTGGTCGAGATTCTTAGAGAATGCGCTTGAGCAGTACTATTCCGCCATTATTGATTACGATGTTTTGGGTGATTTATTCGTATGATTTGATTTTGATGATTGAGGATTTACGATCTTTGCACAGTGTTGCACTTGATATCGTTTTCGTTCTTTAGTTTCACATGTTTGTGATTTTACGGTTTTAAACAGTTGAGTTGGTTTTGTGCGTATGCATGCACACGATTTCGTTCCTGCACTCGGTATAGTTTATATATGCTTGCAGTGCAGTGATACGCCTTTTGTGCACTTAGATGCACTGGACTTCGATTTTGATTTTGATACTCGATATTTGTTTTGTGCACCTTGTGCACCTGATTGCTTTTGCGCACGTTCGGCGCTTGATATTGGATTTCATGATTTCATGCACGACAGATGCACCTGATTTGGATTGTCGCGCATGTGGGGCGCATGTTTTGAAGGGTGATTTTGGTGCACACCAGAGGCACTAAATCGAGATTTTTTTTTCGTGGATGTCAGATGCACCTGATTTTGCTGTCAGGCACATATGTTGCCTACGAAAGATGTTTCGTGCACACCTGATGCACTTAGATGTTGTTTCTGTGCGCATGTATGGCACATTCATGGATTTTGATTTCCGTGCGCACCAGACGCACGTAGTATTCATGTGCATATTTTGGGATTGATTTCTTATAGAGCAGTACGTTTTTATGATATTGCTATGTGTTTTCGTACTGAGCAGGACTAGTCAGAGGACAGTACCTGAATACATTTTGCATGCATTGATAGTTATTGAAGGGATTTCTAAAAAGCGAGCTATAGCCTCAGTATTTACCTACGCGTCTGATATGACACGAAATGTTTAAAATAAGGAGACCCTTCTAAATTGTTTCCAAAACGGCGGAACGTACATTTCAAACAAAGGTATATATATATAGTTATTTTCTTATGATAGACGTCCGCCACTGTGCAGTGTTATACGCGTTGCACAGCGACTTAAAGAGATTGGCATGCATTTCCTTCAGACACTTACAGATATAGATTCGATATTTACATGTTTAGTTTCGAGTTATGTCATATCGGTTTTGATTTGGATTTGGCATTGATGTCTTATCCATGACTCCGATGATTGCGGGATGCTTGACGGAGTTTTGATTTGAGTTATATGCTCATTTTTCAAGCGCATGCGCTGCGCTACGATTTTTTTTATATATTTACAATTTCGGAGCCCCGACGACTTGATGGGTTTTCTTAGATATTTTAGTATTTGGGGGAGTTTGAATTTAAATTCGGGGACCGAATTTCTTTAAGGGGGGAAGATTGTAGCGTTTTGAAAATCGTTTCGGTGAAATTTCGAAAAAATCGGTAAAATAAGGGGGTTTTCTGTAAAAAGTCAAAATGCAAATATCTTATTATAAAAATTAAATATACATATTCTAGCTATGTAATTTCTATTATTTGGTGTTTATTGAGCCGCTGGTGAAATTTCAAATTTTCTGAAAAAAATATTATTTTATTATTATTTAAGCCGTCACTAATACATTTAATTAGGGAAAATTACAAATTGGAATGAGTTGAAACAAATTTTGTGCATCATAAAACATTAAATAAAATTTTAACATGTGGTTTTTGGAACGAAATCATTTTCCAAAACGGTTTAGAAATTATAGAAGAAAAAAGGCTTTTTTTTAGCGTAAATGGATGTTTGGGGTATTGTATTTATCATTTTTCACCACCCCACACCCGTGCCCACACCCACACACCCCCACTTACCCCTCCCCATGGCTGAATTCAGCACCCACCATATATTTTCCCCACTTGATTTTCAAGAAAAAAGAAATGAAAGAAAAGGAAAGAAAATGAGTGAAGTAGTTAGACTTTTGACTTTGTTTGACCTTGACTTTGCCCCACTTTCTCTACCTCCCTCTCTCTCCTCCCCCACTCCCATTTCTGGTCGAAATCCCTTCTCCATACAGCAGCAGCCCCCTTCCATTTTCCCCTCTCCTTTCTCTTCAAAACTTCATCAAAAATTGCTCAAAATCCATCAAAAAAAATCCCAAAACCCAAATCCGACTCCTACCCATTTTAGCTTAGCCCGTATAGCATGGATCCTTGTGAAAAGAGAGCATTTTGGGAGGCCATGGAGTCTTGTGGACCTTCATATATTTTTGGGTATAATTCTAAAACTTTTTGCTTAAATTGTTACTTGTTTCTTAAAGCTAATTTAAATTAAGTGTTAACTTGGATATGTGAGTTTAATTGCAAGTTTTGGATTTCAAGTTAGGGTTTGTTGTGGAAATGAGTTGTGTTTGATTGTGCATGGTTTATTGAAGTGGTTTAACATAATTAGTTTTGTAGAAAACTAATCTAGTTGTTAATTACAAGTTGTTACTTGAAAAATTGTGTTAATTTGCTAATTGCTTACTAGGTTTTTGAAATTTGTTAAATTCTTGGGATTAAAAATGTGATTAGGGTTTTCTTGGCTTCATTAACTTTATTAAGTGTGGTTTAATGCTTTGGATCATGCAAATCTAAGCTAGATTGTAGTTTGTGCATTTTTGCTTTGAAATTGTTAAAAAAGGGTATTTTTGTAAACTAGAATATTAGGATTTTTGGAATTTAATGAGATTAAATTCCGGAAATTTTTTATACGACTTATTTAAGATATTTAATAAGTATATTGGCCGCGACTTTCATTTAAACATCATGTTTTGTACAAAAACGGCGAATTGTGCTTGCTAGATTTTCGGAAAAATGACTTTTTAAGTGAAAATGGGGTTTTTGTGAGTTTTAACCTAGTTTATATTAAAATTAGTGTTCGTGAATGTGCAAATGAGTGTATTTGGGTTTTTCTCGATGATTTGGCGTTTGTACGCCGACGTCGAGGGTTTTTGGGTTGATTTGTGAAAGCAACCATAGGTTTTGACCTATGTGGGATTCGTGTGTCGTTTTGGTCATGAGTCGGATTTTAATACGATACGGTGCGTTATGATATGTAGGTACCCCCATGTGGACTTCGAGACGACAAACAAGCACGTGGCAACGTAGGCACCGGCTAGCGAGGACCAGGTGAGTAGATTTATATCTACGGGGAGAAGTCGGGTGGATGGCGTATAGCACCCCCGCAGTCCGTGGTGGTGTATACGGATGCGTATACACACCAATAATTATTATATGTCATTTGGGATTATTAACGATACTTAGGATGGATTTTGGTGTGTTAGATCATTTTAGCGTTGCGAACCCTAGGGTAGTGTTGCACACACATACACACATACATACTTGCATACATTCCTATTGATATGTGCTCATGGGATTCTATATAGTTATGTGTTCACAAAGGTATGGGGCTGTGTGTTGACATACGGATTTGAGGATAGTACTTGGGATTTATGATGAGTCGATGAGATTTGATTTGAGGCCGTGAGATCGGTGATATAGCGGGGTTCGTATTTGAGATACGACATGACGTTGTAGCGGGTCCTTGACGTAGTTTTTACACACGTGCATGCATACTTAGGCGGTATCAGTATTGTACTAGATGTAGATCAGTACCCCGATCATGATAATTGATAAGGAGGATACCAGGTGAATAGTATGATGAATGTGATATTGACCCGTACCTAGATTTGGGATGCCGTACGACGGATTTACGTACGAGCTATATTGATGATTGATCCGCACTCTTGACTTGGGATGTCTGGTTATAGATATGATATTATTGAGGCGGGATCACCGACTATACATATACAGGTATGTATATGTATCGACTCAGATGATAGGCGGTTTCCTTACCTGTAGTTCAGCTTGTTAGTTCAGCCATATAGTTTAGCGTAGTTGTTAGATTAGATTAGACCCTACCTATTTCAAAACTAACGAATCGTGGGTATTTTAAAAGACAGCCCAAGGGATCTTACGGATATTTCAAAAGACGTATCTTTTCATAAAAACACCGTAGCCCCTATTTTCAAAACCCCATGATTCGTGTTATTTCAAAAGGCACCAATTTGTAGGACTTATATTAGATTAATGCAGATTAGTTATCGTTGTGTCTAGTTTCAGCTCCCGCACATTATTGCTGTTCGCTCTGCCTCGCATATTTATTTTGCTGTATATTCCATTATTGATATCATGCTGTTAGGACACTAGCACCATTACCGATGATGCGTATGTACCACGTACACCTAATTGCCGGCTCACACACATCTTCATCGGTAATTGCCATGTCACGTACACTTTAGAGAATATAATTGCTTGACTTAGATTGTTTGCTAGTAATTTTGTCATGATATTAGTGTACTTCCCTTATATGCCATATTAGACATTGTAGTTATTACCTACCACTTCATGCATACTGTTATTCAGTTGTTCATGCCTAGTTCATTATCATTGACATATGCACTTGTGATGATTTCTTGAGATTTATGATATTTCTGGATTTCGGGGAAAGCCGCAAAATTTACAACTTATGATCTTTTAAAATATAAAATGTTGCGGTTTTCTAGTGATGTAAAGTGTCGTCCACCATGAGTTTGCTGTGGTTTTGGAGATCCGTGTCGAGGAGTGGAGGAACCGTCACGGGTACATGGTGGGCCCGGTATGGTACCCCGGGGCAAGAGGAATGTGGTGTTGACGTTGAGCCTGGCTGGGGAGCACTACCTACCGGTGATATTACCCGACACGTCGGATATCCGGAGGATACCGTCGTGGTCTTGAGATGGATGGTAGGGGCCGGTCTGGACTGACGGCGCCCTAGATATTGAGATTGAGACATTGATATTTCGAGACAGTGAGATTTATGTTTTGTGTCGATGCTAGACACTGTTGATGCTGATTTCATTTATGATACCTCAGTTTAAAAATACGAAGGAAATCTCACTGATTTATGAAAACAGTTTCTTCATTTACATGTATTCTGTTTCATGCATTCATACCTCATTCATATGATATATTGCTACCTGAGGCACTGACACGGGCACATGGAATTATACTCGGGTTAGATATTACCCTAGCCATTGTTATAGGCTGCCTGTTATACTTATATTTGAGGATATATTGTGATCATTGACCTAGGTTGCGTTATTTATGCGATTTCTGTGCGTAGATGTTTTTCTATTCACGAGTTGGCAACTCACCCCCGTTATGCCCCAGTTTCTTGCAGGTTTGCTTTACAGGTTTCATTACGGCTTGCGGGCTCAGTTTCATTCGGGTGGCTTGCTAGTAGGTGGGTTTTTCTTGTATCGTACCCATCATATTATCTTGTATATCATTATTCTGTTGTATCTAGAAGTTCCATCAACCAAACATGTATTTTTTTGAGATAGAGACCAGTGTTGTTTATTCTTTCGACCTTAGAGTTGCTCGTTATATTTCTGGTGGTTTTGAGTTTCCTTTTGAGTTTTGATCCTCGCCGTTGGCGTTGTATATTATATTGTTTGTGTGGTTGTGACCGTCGATTGACGAAGAGCTAGCTCCCGCTTGGGGATGCCCTTTTCTTGTTTTCGTATACTATTCATGTTGTATCCCGTTTGGGGGCCAGTATTTACAAAGGAGACTCTGCCGAAATTTTCAGTAAATTTTTGATGTTTTAAAAACCGCATAATTCGGCTTATGCTATTAAAACTACTTGTTTTAAATTGGTTTTCCTTCACTCTACTTCTTTTCTTGGTTTGGATTTCTGGGTTTTCGGTTTACTTAGATTACGTACGCCTCGAGACGTTTCGTAGTTTAAGTGCCGGTCATGTTCCGTACTTTCGGGACGTGACATCTATAAGCACATCCTTAAAAGGTCCCTAGTCGTGGGAGTTTCGAGACAGGGCGTCGATTCTCCAGAGTAGACTAGTGTATACAGTCGAGACCCCGACGAGGGGCGGTGGCCGGTCTCACAAGCCACTGGTGTCAGTTGGTTCACCTAAGATGTATACAGGTGCTCATTGGGTTATGAGTACACCGGACAGGACTCGCCGGGAACATGCTAGTTGGTCTTATACCTGACGTCAGATAGCAGTTCCCTGGTGACATGTGTACAGGTTAGTTCATCGACCTGGGGATCGTCGTTTGTCTCGTGTGAGTTCCCACTGTACTTTGATTACTACCCTACCACGGCTCAAAGGAATCGTGCAAACAGGTTTTAGTTGGGTACAGTCCCGAGCCACATGGAGGCAGTGAGCGGATCTTCAGGGGTTCGTCTCTCCCGGTATTGGGGGTGAGGTCGCGCTGTGTCTAGGAGAGCCATTACGCAAAGCTCTCGGCCGAGGCAGGAGATTTACTGGTAGGTATTCCAGTAGTATCTCAGGGCGTTCTGGGCTACACTCCGACACGACTTGTACCGCTTTTGGGGGTCTGACTTTTACCAACCCCCTAGGCCCGACATGCGATGCTCATAGATGAACGGACCGGACTGTACGGATATTGTCACTGACAGGCTCAGTAGGGTGTCAGGATGAGTTCGCTCATCGACGTCCCTTTTGGTCAATAGCTGGTGGCCCGTCACGTATTGGCTTATACCTCTGACGTGCTAGTGGTTAAATCCACAACCATAGTATTGACGAGTCTTTAGAGTCCACCACACTTTCAGTTACTCAAGCTTTCGGGCGAAACGCTGTAGAGGCCGTATGGAGATATGGTAGGGTCCGATCAGATACGTGCGGTATTGCACGGATCATGATTGGACGGTTTGTACTAGAGGCCGTATAGATATATGGCAAGGTTCGATCGGATACGTGCGGTATTGCACGGATCAGGATCGAACGGATATTACTAGCCGGCTTTGTTTTAAGCCGGATCCTAGTATAGTACAGTGTAGATTTTGTCTCTTTGCATTTGTATCCGGTCGGAATACAGATGCGGGTGTGTATGCACAGTATTAGGGTTCTCCTGTAATTTATTACGCGACCAGTTTTCTGGAGTTGCCAGTTTGCATTCCGTTCCGGCCGGTTTTCCTTTGTTCTTTCCCGGCCGGACTTTTCCGATGGAGGGTGTTATTTGCAAGTTTGCAAATAACATTTGTGGAGGGGGTATCTTGCATTTTGGTGGCATCATGATAGTTTTTCATGATGAGATTCTTTTTCCTTCTTATCACTTGCTTTATGGTGATTAGAGTGGATTTGATATTGATTTGAGATGGTTATCATTTCTTTTGGGTTGTGGTCACCCCCTTGCTTTTACTACACTCACCTCCCTTCTTGTTATGGTTTGATATTCCTTTCCTCCACCATTCACACTTAAGATGAGATGCTTCACTTGAGAGAAAAAAGAATGAGAGAGTTCATTTTTGTGATGTGAGGAATTCTTCATCTCATCTTCTTCTTGCTAGAAAATTGAAAGCACCAATTTTCTTTACCTCTTCCTCCATCCATCAATGGCAACTACATAAACTCCAAGAGACAAAGTTTCTATACTACACATTCTACAGCAAATCTTGGGCATGTCGACTTGCCGGCTTCATGCCCGAGTTGCCTCGGTATTGAGGCGGGAGCCCGTAAAAGACGCAGGCGATGTGGTGCCCTTCCGGCGAGGAGGCGACGATATGGAGACAGGACTTTTTGCGGGAGATCGGGACGATGACGAGAAGACCGGAGGACTCGGATCACTCGGTATATCTCTCACCCCCCTCTCTTGTTAGTTAGTATCGGTTAATGGTTACGATCCGGGTATATTATCCGCGGTAGCGCCAGTTTAAAAGTTAAGAAAATTTTGATTCCGTATTTTGGCCTCGGATAGACGGCCGGGGCGCTGCCGTGGCGCAACATGGTATCAGAGCCACGCCATTAACCTTGCCTAGCTTGTTCTAGTGTGTTTTACTTTTCCGATCGAACAAAAATTCCAAAACCGCATTTTCTTCACATCAGTTTTCTGTTGATTTTTTCCGGGCTCTAAAAATTTTTCAGGTTGTAGAAAAGTGATGTACTGATAGTCGTAAGAACACTGGAAAAATTTGGTGCCATGATCCTTCCGTACGACCGCGGAACCGCGGCCTTAACCCCCCTTTGGCCGCGGTTCCGCCGCAGGAATGTGGGTTCATGTCACCATTTCTTTGCAGTGGGCTTTTGGGCTGAAAATAGGGGTTTTGGTATACTTTGTTTGGGCCCAGATTTTCTGTGTGTGCTACAGTAAGTATTTGGGGGCCCACTTGGTAATTTTGATCGATCGGATATTTTAAACACATTGGTTCACATTATTTACATTATATCTGCGACTGTGAATGTCACTTGATCGGTAAATCCTGTCTAACTGCTATAGCCCGGTTAGACGGATTTGCGAACGTGACTTTCACGTTGATGTTCTATGTATTGCTGTGATGTTGCGGATCGGTCGGTGCGGATAGCCTGGATGCAATGCTAGTACAGTTTTTTTTATATGTACATTTGATATTGCGGGGCGAGCGTCCGACATGTGGACTGCCGTCACTGCCTGTTTGTATTATTCTTTTGGGGCACGACCTGGTTGCGGTCGATGTACCCGTTGTATGTATATTTTACTTTCTGTACTAGGATTACCCCGCGGAGGGGTGCACGGATAGCCGGGTTCTGAAGGGCAACGGGCCCGCATCTCATGGCATTGAGACAGAGGGGGTTTCACTCTAGGATTGGCGGGCTATTCGCCGCACTCGTAGGGGGTTCAGGTTGACCCAGGAGGGGTGCCCAAGTTACCGGATTCTATGAAGTGCTGGGTGGTCCATTCACGGTGCTGAAGGGGGCTGCCTCGCTTCAGGTTTTGGCGGGTGACTTGCCGCGCCCGTAGGGGTCTAGGGTTTCATTGCACAGGCTATCCACACGACCATGGGAACGTCGGGTTTCAGCAGCGGCTCTGTGAAACCCGGGGCTTCCAGATATCTGTATTGTTCTGTGATGCTGTACATTTCTGTGATGTTGCATTTTATCACGCCTTGAGCGAAAATTATATATTGGTATATATATTAGTAGATGTTGTATATGTTTTGCATCCGTGCTAGTCCAGTCCCCGCTCTGTCGTTAGTTAGCTAACCTAACGGGTAATGACGAGACCCAGTGGCGAATGCGGATGGCATATACGTACATCAGTATATTTTCGTTCTTTGTGGTGTGATCATTTGATGGGACTGCGTTGATTCAGATCAATGCAAGATAAACAAACCTATTCTGATATTGTTGGAACACTTTTCAAAAAGCTGTTATTGCAAGGACGTTCACTTTTGTTTTGCATCGTGGTATTCATTTGGAATATCCTGCTCCTCAGTCGACGAGGCAAGGGCCGAGATCCCTTCATCGGGAGTGACCCCTTGGACAGAAGTTTGCGTCAGGGCATTAACTTCACTATAGCCGATTACTTTTGCTTTGCATCATGGTATTCAGTTGGAATATCCTGCACCTCATTCTACGGGGAAAGAGCCGAGATCCCTTCACAGGGAGTGACCTCTTTAGCAAAGGTTTTTGTCACTATATTTTTATAAAAAGTTATGCAGTTCCTTTAACGATATCAAGTTCATTACGTTAAAGGTTTTTGGCCAAAAACCAGCCGTAGCCCTCCGTCATTTCCTACAGGTATTATTTAGTATTCGTGCTGCGTTTGTTGACCTAGTCAAGACGTAGTGTTCGGTAGCTAAGTGGTACTTGTTTGTTGCATAAGTGGGATTGGTTAAGACAGTCGTGCGGCCTTGTTGACCTAGTCAAGGACACGTACGGGTGGGTTTAATGCAATCCAGAATAATGACGGGTTGAACTTGACTGGCGGTTTATGGTTTGTTGACCTAGTCAAGGTCATAAACCGCTTGGGGTAAAAATCACATCGGGAGTTTCAAAAGAACTGAAACTTTCCAGACACGCGCATACCTTCTGGAGTGTGGTGACGTGAGTGGATTCCGTCACGTTATCATGCGATGATAGTTGGATCCCGATTCCCACTGATGAGTTGGTTTACTCCTCGGGTGACCCCGACTAATTCTTCTTTCAGGTTTGGGGAAGAATTTGAGGTTACAGTGAGAGGTTTCCAGATTAGATAAAGTGATAACCATTCTGATCTAGGTTAGAGTGCACGCTGAGTGTTTTCTTTTCTCTCTCTCTTTGGCAGCGACCATTGACCCGACCCTAAGACTATGACTCAGTGACCAAGTTGACCGAACCTTCTTAACACAGGCTTTTGGATTGTCAGAGTTGCAAACCTCACTGCCACTCCTACTTTTACTCTTTTCTCCAGGACACCCCGTATTACTACGAACGTCCACTTCCATTGGACAAAACCATCGTATGGTTAGATACGAACTCGAAGGAATTTATTCGAGGATGGTTTCCGGTTCTGGAGAAAACGAATAAGACTATTCAGTTGTCTTTTCCTTTTACCTTCTCTCAGGTTGCGAGTACTCCTTGGTTTAGGAGATAGTACACCTATTATGCAAATTGGATAGTCTTCTTCCAAACCTTAGGCTGGTGCCGAACAGTGGGGAATGAAGAAAACCAATTAGCATAACGATGGTGTACAGAAGGTATTAAGTTAAGACAAAGAAAGGGATTAGTAAGAGGGCGAAGTAAATTGCGACTGCTATTCACGACCAAACCGAGTATTTCTTCGCCAATCCTAAATCACCTTTGTATTTCTCCAGGACACTCCGTATCACTACGAAGATCCCAAGTTTATTGGATAATCCATCGTATGGTTATATACGAACTCGAAAGGAACTTGTTCCAGTTCGGGGATGGATTCTGGTTCAGGAGAAATAGGAATAAGGTTTATTCGGTTGTCTTTTATCTTCACCTTCTCTCGCATTGCGAGTGCTCCTAGGATTAGGACAGTACACCCACTATGCTTATTGGATAGTCTTCTTCCAAACCAAAGGCTGGTGCCGAACGGTAGGGAAGGAAGAAAACCATTTGGCCTAAAGGGGTATACAGAAGGTAATGACTAAAGACATATAAAGGGATTTGGAGAGATGGCAAAGAATTATAAGGTTACAGTTGTGAATCTGGATAATGGAAGAGGCATTACTAAGAATACCAGGATACCCCATCGAAACATTTCAATGTTTCAGTTCAACTGTGTACTGTTAAAAGAAAAACTGATTTCCCGATTAGACACTTGCTCCAGGGTATGTATTTACCAGGTTGGATTCTCACATCTGTATGGTTTTACAGATGATGAGAGGGAGTAAGTTATTGGGAATTAGGTGACCATCCTCATTATATCAGGATTCGTTGTAATTGGTGATATTTGAGGAAGCCACCTGGGTTGTTTGCCGGTCGGCAAATATTTGGTTTTGAATATCCGTTGTTATGCACCATTTTCAAATTGATATATCTGTACGTCTATTTTTATAGAGTGAGATGCACCTTTTTGAAATTATGTCTATGACATTTACCTATATCAGTGGATGGTTAGGTAAGGAGCATTGAACAGCGGTGTAATTCTTCTTAACCATAAGTAGAGTTTTCAAACTACGACGCACAGTGAATGAGTTATTAGACTCAGGGGACTTATACAGAGTATTGTGTATTGTCCAGTGTCCATTAGGACAGAGGGGTTGGTCCTCGTACTATATTCTGCTTACTTATAACTTCTCTAGTACTTAGACAAGTGTTTCGTAGAAACACAGGGTCCATGTTTTGAGAAGTTATGGGTATATGAATAAAGTAGAGAACCAGGTATTGCAAGTATCGGGATTCTTCAAGGTGATCGAAGATGTAGATACTTGTGCATGGTGTTCAGTTGATAGTAATGATTGAGAGAACTGGCTTCTCTTTCAGGTTACTCATAATTGGAAGCATTCCTAAGTTGAATAGCGCTGATCGGCCTCCTTCCATTCAGTTGACATGCACTGGTGACAGTTGCATGATTTGAATCTGGTTCAATTAAATCAGTGCCTCTGTTTCTATATTGGATATAGAACAGTTCATATCTTGACATTGTTAAGGTACGGGGAGTTGTCCGGCTTATGCTTAAAACCAGACTCCGGATAACTCAAGGCACGTTTCTGTAATGGCTGTTTGCGGGTTGACCCAGGCTATGACGAGGGTTGATTTTCTACCATCTGGAAGATCAATAGTGATATTGTTCTTCACTCGCCACAATTTTAAAAGAAATGGATTTTTCAGAAAACAGCAGTGGGAGTATGGTAGAACTGGAAGTGATTACAGAACCGCAAACGATTACTAAAAATTTGATAGGAACCTGAAGATTCAATCTGGCTTGACATTCCATTAGCCACTCCGCAGATATGGTGGGTAACCTCAGGCACTCGAGAGGTACTTCGGTATGCTCAAGGACGGTGGCAGGGAGGTTCTTGTTTACCCAGACTTGCCATTGCTGTTGTTCCAGACTGTGAAACCCGGCAGGAGGATGAGTATAGCGTCGTTCTGAACTTGCTTCAGAAGTGTACGTGTATATGACTCTGCCAGAGGGTTGTCGTAATCAGTGGGAGCAGCGGAAGCATTGGTGGACAGGTGGCTTATGTCTATTCATAGACTTAAGCAGATATAGCGGTGATAGATCATCCATTTCTGATGTAACAGTCATGGGTTTGACTTCATCAGAATAGGGGATAGATCTGTTAAGAAGGTAGTAGGGTGTGATGTCCTGGTATTTGGATGACATACACAGAGTAGGAAGTCATATTCCTATACTACGATAGGTTATACTTTGGTTGTCACACAGTGGTTTCTCCACACAGGACTTGGATATTATATCAGACATTCTGGTTACTAGATCTATGGTTTTAGATCTAGATTTGGGTGGTTTCCCAATCTGGGTACCTTGACAGCATTCTATGAGTAGTTAGAATGGACGACTCCTGGCACGGTAGTATACCTGCAGGTAATGGAGTCACCCTCTCTAAAGGTGTCTTACAGACTAAAGGGGAGAGGGATACGCATGATTGACAGATCACTTGCTTAGGCAATTGAGTCAATCATGAGATGTCAAGTACCACACCAGATGTTATTCTTGCAGTAGGTGCAATAAGTTGATATTGATCCAATCCTGGAGAAACAGTCGGAAGCAGTTTTAGAACATAAGTTGATGTTCTGGGGATGTGATAACGACAGCCTCTTTTAGGAGACGGTTATCATTCCAGGCTTCCAAGGTGACATGGATGGCAGAGTGGCTGTCAGAGTTATAGTTTCTCCTTCTGACGAGGGGCAGTATTTTGGACAGGTGGTCCAAGGCAATACTGAGGGAGGCATGGCGCTGGGTACTGATTAAGTTCAGTTATCGATACAGTCTAAGAAGTTTGGATTTGGAGTTCAGTTATGAGCTAGGTCCCATCAGATATCTAGACATACTCTTAGACAGGTATTGCTCATTTCGAGAGATGGCTTTCTCCGCGAACTTGAGATATAGAGAGACATAGAAAGAAACATCACAGCGGATCCACTTACTGAGGCTATTCCTCGAACGCAATAGTTTCGCAAACGAGCTTTGTGAGACTGACTAGTAGAGGAGTTGGGTGTTCGGTATCACACGGGCTGTGAGTATGCGACATCGCAATAATTAGCCTTGAGTGCAAGTGGGAGATTGTTGGAGATAGTGCCCTCAGAGTCAATTATTGGATCACAGGCACGTGATTGCAATGATTGAGGAAGGACCTATCCCGGTATGACAGTCTTACTCGAGCTGATAGTATGCTATCTGGTTTACCTTTATCATCGTGTACTGCTTCAGGTGACCTTACAGGTCGCTATTACACGCTGATAGAGTCCCTAGGATTCCTGCTTGACTGCCGGCAGTATGATGGCGATCATATACGTGAGAGCTGGTGGTCTATAAGCACATCCTTAAAAGGTCCCTAGTCGTGGGAGTTTCGAGACAGGGCGTCGATTCTCCAAAGTAGACTAGTGTATATAGTCGAGACCCCGACGAGGGGCGGTGGCCGGTCTCACAAGCCACTGGTGTCAGTTGGTTCACCTAAGATGTATACAGGTGCTCATTGGGTTATGAGTACACCGGACAGGACTCGCCGAGAACATGCTAGTTGGTCTTATACCTGACGTCAGATAGCAGTTCCCTGGTGACATGTGTACAGGTTAGTTCATCGACCTGGGGATCGTCGTTTGTCTCATGTGAGTTCCCACTGTACTTTGATTACTACCCTACCACGGCTCAAAGGAATCATGCAAACAGGTTTTAGTTGGGTACAGTCCCGAGCCACATGGAGGCAGTGAGCGGATCTTCAGGGGTTCGTCTCTCCCGGTATTGGGGGTGAGGTCGCGCTGTGTCTAGGAGAGCCATTACGCAAAGCCCTCGGCCGAGGCAGGAGATTTACTGGTAGGTATTCCAGTAGTATCTCAGGGCGTTCTGGGCTACACTCCGACACGACTTGTACCGCTTTTGGGGGTCTGACTTTTACTAACCCCCTAGGCCCGACATGCGATGCTCATAGACGAACGGACCGGACTGTACGGATATTGTCACTAACAGGCTCAGTAGGGTGTCAGGATGAGTTCGCTCATCGACGTCCTTTTTGGTCAATAGCTGGTGGCCCGTCACGTATTGGCTTATACCTCTGACGTGCTAGTGGTTAAATCCACAACCATAGTATTGACGAGCCTTTAGAGTCCACCACACTTTCAGTTACTCAAGCTTTCGGGCGAAACGCTGTAGAGGCCGTATGGAGATATGGTAGGGTCCGATCAGATACGTGCGGTATTGCACGGATCAGGATCGGACGGTTTGTACTAGAGGCCGTATAGATATATGGCAAGGTTCGATCGGATACGTGCGGTATTGCACGGATCAGGATCGAACGGATATTACTAGCCGGCTTTGTTTTAAGCCGGATCCTAGTATAGTACAGTGTAGATTTTGTCTCTTTGCATTTGTATCCGGTCGGAATACAGATGCGGGTGTGTATGCACGGTATTGGGGTTCTCCTGTAATTTATTACGGGACCAGTTTTCTGGAGTTGCCAGTTTGCATTCCGTTCCGGCCGGTTTTCCTTTGTTCTTTCCCGGCCGGACTTTTCCGATGGAGGGTGTTATTTGCAAGTTTGCAAATAACATTTGTGGAGGGGGTATCTTGCATTTTGGTGGCATCATGATAGTTTTTCATGATGAGATTCTTTTTCCTTCTTATCACTTGCTTTATGGTGATTAGAGTGGATTTGATATTGATTTGAGATGGTTATCATTTCTTTTGGGTTGTGGTTACCCCCTTGCTTTTACTACACTCACCTCCCTTCTTGTTATGGTTTGATATTCCTTTCCTCCACCATTCACACTTGAGATGAGATGCTTCACTTGAGAGAAAAAAGAATGAGAGAGTTCATTTTTGTGATGTGAGGAATTCTTCATCTCATCTTCTTCTTGCTAGAAAATTGAAAGCACCAATTTTCTTTACCTCTTCCTCCATCCATCAATGGCAACTACATAAACTCCAAGAGACAAAGTTTCTATACTACACATTCTACAGCAAATCTTGGGCATGTCGACTTGCCGGCTTCATGCCCGAGTTGCCTCGGTATTGAGGCGGGAGCCCGTAAAAGACGCAGGCGATGTGGTGCCCTTCCGGCGAGGAGGCGACGATATGGAGACAGGACTTTCCGCGGGAGATCGGGACGATGACGAGAAGACCGGAGGACTCGGATCACTCGGTATATCTCTCACCCCCCTCTTTTGTTAGCTAGTATCGGTTAATGGTTACGATCCGGGTATATTGTCCGCGGTAGCGCCAGTTTAAAAGTTAAGAAAATTTTGATTCCGCATTTTGGCCTCGGATAGACGGCCGGGGCGCTGCCGTGGCGCAATAATTTGTGTATATATGAAACATATCATATTATTAAATGAATAACAAATAATGATATATCATCATGTTTCATTAATACACTAAGTGATTCATCACATGAGTCATATGAATCATAAATGAATCATTAACTCTATGGATGATTCACTCTCATGACTCATTAATCCAATAAATGCAAATGCCACCTTACCCTCCAAGTCATCATCCTTCTAGAAGCTTCCTGACAAATTATGAGAACGTCCCTCCTATCCGTGAAAACACGGAAAAACTTTAGACTGTATAAATCCAATGATCCGATACTAGAATCTGGCTTAAACCAAAGCCGACTAGTAAAAACTGTCCGAACATCGTACATGCGTAAAAACACGTATGCGTCCGAACCTTGTCGTAAAACCATACGACCTTTATATCATTTCGCCCGAAGCAGGGAAACTCTCTGTGTGGGACTCTAAAGACTCGACACTACGCTGGCAGTGGGTTTAACCACAGACCGCAAGCGGCACTAGCAGTACGTAACGGTCCCCAGGTAGATGTCGATAAGAAGGCCGATGAGGAAACCCATCCGAACTCCTGCTGAGCCTGATGTGACAATCTCCGTACAGTCCGGTCTGTTCGTCTAAGACTATCGCATATCGGGCCTAGGGGGCGGCAAGCGTCAGTCCCCTAATAGCGGTATAAGTCGTGTCGGAGCGTAGCCCATTACACCTTGAGAACCTATTGGAATCTACCAGTAAATCTCGCTTGCCCTGGCCAGGGACTTTGCGTAATGGCTCTCTGACACAGCGCGATATCAACCCCCAATATCGGGAGAGACGAATCCTGTCTAACCGCCACTGCCTCCAAGTGCTTGGGACTGCACCCAACTGCTACCTGTTTGCACGACTCCTTTGAGCCGTGGTAGGGTAGCAATCTAAGAACAGTGGGACACACTCGAGGCGAAGTAGCAGTGTCAAGTCTGCGGACTATGCTGTACTCATGTCACCTAGGAACTGTTAACTGACAGCGAGTATAATACCAACCAACAGTTCCCCGCGAGTCCTGTCCGGTGTACCCGTAACCTAACGAGCACCTGCATACTATATTCAGTACGACGTACTGATGGCTGTGGGACAGACCATCTCCCTATGCTGGGATGAGAAGCGTATACACCAGTCTACTCCGGAGTATCGATGACTATCTCGATAATCCTACAACCAGGGACCTGTATAGGATGTTGCTGATAGACTGCCCAGCCCCCACTAGTGTGACTGCCATCACAACACTGGTAATCAAGCAAAGATCCTAAGGGCTCTACTAATATGTATAAGCGATACATTACAAGAAACATATGCACATATTAAAGTAGACACAAACCAAGTAGCATACTACCATTTTTAGCAAGACTGTCAATACAACTGTGAATATCCCAAGCTTCCATTAAGTAATATACAAACTAGTATGATACAGTAATGGCCTCTAAGGCATAAACACTAACACTTCCATCTGACGGTAGGTATAGTACCATATGGAAGTTCTCGGTGAGTCCGTCCAGTGTACTCACACCCAGTGAGCACCTGCATACGATCTTAGGTGCATCAGACCAATGGCTGCGGGACCAACCATCCCCCGACGGGGTAGAAACGTACACACCAGTCTACTCTGGAGTACCAGTGCCCAGTCTCGATACTCACGCGACTGGGGACCATTTAAGGATGTGCTTATGGACTACCCTGCTCCTACAAGTATGATCGCCATCACAACACAGGTAGTCAAGCAAGATCCTAGGGGCTTTATCAACATTTAACCGCAATATGTAATAACGAGTATGACATATGCCATGTTAAGATAAAGAAAAACCACAATAGTTTACTACCGTATCGAGTCTTTATCAATATGTGCAAACCAGATAAAACAACAATACACATATCACGATAAAGACAAGTTAAATAATATACTATAAAACTGAGCAAGATTGTTCTGTACATACATATCTCTAGTATCCATATGTATACATATACAATACTAGCCTCTAGGGCATATACATCCAACAATCTCCCACTTGCACTAAAGGCCAGTGATTGGCGTACCGAATACCCAACATCTGCTCTAAGGCTAGCTGCTGGCGTACCGCATACCCAACATCCCAAAAAGTCACTCGAACTATGCTTGAGGGAGGGCCTTTGTAAATAGATCCGCCGTGTTGTCTTTCGTATCCACTCTCCGGACCTCGATCTCCTGGTGATCTACGATCTCCCTGATCAGGTGATACCGCCTTAAGATGTGCCTGGATTTCTGATGGGACCGTGGTTCCTTCGCTAAAGCTATAGCCCCATTGTTATCACAATACACTGGTATCGGATCAACAATGGACGGAACCACATGAAGTTCAGCTATGAACTTCTTTATCCAGACCGCCTCTTTTGCGGCATCGCTTGCAGCAATGTATTCAGCCTCCATCGTCGAGTCTGCGAAGGTATCCTGTTTGGAACTCTTCCAATATACCGTCCCTCCGTTGAGGGTAAACACAAAACCCGAGACAGACTTGCTGTCATTCTTGTCACTCTGGAAGCTTGAGTCGGTAAAGGACTCGACCCTGAGGTCTTCATTACCATAAATTAGGAAACATCTCCTTAGTCCTTCTCAGGTACTTGAGAATATTCTTTACTGCTGTCCAGTGGTCCTCACCTGGGTCTGACTGATACCGGCTCACCACGCTTAGCATATAAGCTACATCTGGTCTTGTACACAGCATCACATACATTATAGATCCTACCGCCAAAGTGTAGGGTATAGTGCTCATGCGAACCCTCTCCTCGTCAGTCTTGGGAGACATCTTCTTGGAGAGGGTGATTCCGTGCAATGCGGGTATGTTACCGCGTTTGGAATCTTCCATACTAAATCTCTTTAGTACGGTCTCTATGTACCTGGACTGTGAGAGTCCCAGTAATTTCTTGGATCTATCTCTGTAGATCTTGATCCCCAGAATGTACGAGGCATCACCTAGGTCTTTCATGGAGAACCTTTGTGATAAGAATAGCTTGACCGATTGTAGCATAGGAATGTCATTTCCTATCAAAGAATGTCGTCCACGTACAAGACTAGGAACACGACAGTTTGTCCTACAATCTTCTTAGAAATACAAAGCTCATCCTCGTTTTTGTTGAAGTCAAAGTCCTTGACTGTCTCATCAAAACAGATGCTCCAGCTCTGCGATGCTTGTTTTAATCCATAAATGGATTTGAGCAACTTGCACACCTTTCCGCTGCTCCCACTGTCTACAAAACCTTCCGGCTGATCCATATAAACGCACTCTTCTAAACTTCCATTTAAAAAATCCGTTTTTACGTCCATCTGCCAGATCTCGTAGTCATGGAAGGCCGCAATGGCAAGAAGGATCCTAATGGATTTCAGCATAGCCACTGAAGAAAAAGTTTCGTCATAGTCCACTCCTGGTCTTTGACGTGTTAGTTATATGTATACCCTAGAGGCCATTACTGTACATTGGATGTATATTGTAGTGGATGCTGGGACATATATAGGTAGGACTTTCTTGCTCGACATGATAGTACGCTATCTGGTTGCACTTTATCTTAACATGTATACTTTCTGTCTCTCTGATTACATGTTGATAAAGCCCATAGGATGTGTACTCGACTTCCAGGACTATGATGTAGATCATACTAGTGGGGCCTGGGTAGTCCATGAGTACATCTTTGAAATGTTCCTAGTCGAGGGAATATCGAGACGGGGCATCGATATTCCAGAGTAGACTAGCGCATATCTTCTCGACCCATGCGATGGGCGATGGATGATCCCATATCCATTGGTGTTTGACATCGAAGATGGTATGCGAGTGCTCAGTGGAGACTGGGTACACTGAACGGACTCGCCGAGAACTCCCAGATGGTATTATACCTCACGTCAGATGGCAGTTCTCTGGTGACACTGGTACAGCTTAGTCTGTTGACCCAAGATCGTCATAGAGTCTTGTGTGTCTCCCACTGTGCTTTGATTTCCACCCTACCACGGCTCTACTGAGTCGTGCAAACAGGTGGTTTTTGGGTACAGTCCCGATTCACATGGAGGCAATGAGCGACAGGAGGGGATTCGTCTCTCCCGGTATTGGGGGTTGATGTTGTGCTATGCTCGACTGGCCATAACAGGAAATCCCTGGCCAGGGTTGCAGTGATATACTGGTAAGAGTTATCAGTAGTTTCACGAATGTTATGGACCTCAAGTCGGCATGACTTATCGAGCTACTGGGGTCTGACGTTTACCACCCCTAGGCGAGATATGCGACATATCAGACGAACAGACCGGACCGTACGGTAAGTGTTACTGGTTGGATTCGCAGGAGTGTGAGCGGGCTTGCTCGTCGATCTTCTGATCGCTCAATACCCGGGTGGCCGTTACGTTTGGCAGACCGCTTGCGGCTTGTGGGTGTTTGATATGATCATCATCCGCTGCCGGCGTATTGACGAGTCTTTAGAGTCCTACACAGAGGTTTCCTGGCTCAAGCGAAACGAAATAGGAGCGCATATGAGATATGTGCGGGACCGAGAATGATGCGTGTATGTGATACCGTATTTCATTCTCGCGATGAATTTGTCGAATGGTTATATGTGATATAACCTAGTTATCGAATCAAGGATTGATTCGATAAGCCGATACATATGATACTAGTCGGTTATATCCGATATGACCGGATCATTGAATCAAGTGTTGATTTAATGATTTAATGTATAATTATATATTTGATATATTGCTTTGCATTAACTAGTATTGGTTCACTTTAAATGGATTTTCTCACTTGAATTGTGCACATTGTATATGCGATATAGTTTTGTGCACATGTTTGTATCATGTTTGATGATACATGCTTACTTGGTTAAGTGTAAAGAATCAAACCATGGTTTAAGTTAATGATTAGGGTTTTGATTACTTATTCATTTATCTTATTTATTTATATCCATTTTGGAAAATGAAAAAGATAAATGAATGGTTGCTTATTTTGTTTTTAGTTGAAGTTTCTTGAAGCTTTGACTTAGTCTTCATTCTTGTCTTATACTTAACCCTAACCATTTAACTAACCCAAGTTAATTCTCTACACTTAACTATAGTTGAAGTCATGATAAGTATTGATTTAATTATCTCATTTTTTAATTAACTTATCATATCATCTTCTTCTTTCTTCATCTTCTTCTTCAATGAAGAAAGCTTGCTACTCCAATGGCAAGTCATGAAATCTAGTGAGAAATCCAAAACTAAAGTTTACCCACTTCCTATTTCTTCATCCACTACCTCTTGCCAAGTAGTATAGGGTGTTTCCTTCATAAGTTTTTCCGACTTGGTGAAGTTGGAGCTTGTTCTAGCGATGCCTCGACGTAGATCATCTTCGGCATCGAACCGACGATCAAGCCCGCCCATTCTTCGATGATGCCGACGCTAGAGCCCAAGACATGATTTGGACAGCGAGGGGACTTCATTGTGGAGCTGTGGAGGTGGTGGACCGGATCTACAAAGGTTGTATATCCGTTCCCTTAGTTAAAATGTTAACTAGTTTGCTTGTTTCGCCTAAATATCTAGTAAACGATCCGTAGTCGGGTTTGTAGGCACCCGTAAAATTTGATTTGTGCATGTTTGATCACTTGTGAGACTTCACTAGAGTGCCTAGGAACCCTACAGTGGTATCAGAGCCTAGCTAGAGCCTTAGGCGAAGTCCCGACGGAGTTAGAAGTCCGATCGACCCAAAACCCGGCTTTGAAAATTGCTCTCTGGACTTTTCTGTAAAATGTGGATTTTTCGAAATTAAAAATATCCAGAAAATTCAGCAGGAAAATGTAAGGGTTACTGCAAAATTCGGTGCACTGATTCCTTAAAGTCACCGCGGATACGCGGCATGAGCATGCTCATGCGGCGGTTCCGCGGCTAGTTTGTCGTTTTGTGCATCGACGTTTGCACAGTAACTCTTAGTTAGAAGTGCTGGGTTTCCTGGGATTATTTTAATATTTATTCCAGAGTTTTATTTTCTGGCTGGTATTGGGGACTCGGTGTTTTCGATCGGACTGTCTAATTTTTGTCGGTGTGCTTTTCCGGGTATTTTTAGAATATGTTAAAAAGTTCGACCGGATATAAATACCCAACTTTTCCCCTACCGGGAAATTTCCAATTGTTGGATTTTTCCGTAGTTTAACGACGTTCTAAGTAGTGCAAGTAACGCGATGGACCCTCTAGAAGACAACAAACCTTAACTCGATTATGTGACCGTCTTGCACTGCCCTTTGAACCTTCGGGTTTGGGGCAGTACGGCGTGCCACATGTGAGGCGTTGGCTTGACCCTTCTACGGCTGGACCGTTGGTATTGAGGCACGAACTGAATGTTGTTAGACTTATTTCATGTGTTGAGCTGTATCGGGAAAACTTGGGTGTTCGATTGTTCGATCGAAAAGTTTAACATTTTCTATTTATCTGCAATGTGATACAATAATTGGAATTCACAAATTGTTATGAGATAACGGAATGAATATTATAAACATAGCACTTTAGTCTCACTTGATCGGTTGCCATGGAATTTTGATGTGATCAAAAGTTCCGTCGCAATCACGTAGTGTACGCGGATACTCGCCGGGTAAACTTAATAGACAGTCTCACCCCATAGCCCCAACCAAGTGACTGTAGGAGAACCCCGTCGCCGAAAGCATCCGTTCGGGTGCTCCCGGTAGCGGTGTTCCGCCTTGGTGCACTTTGTCGACGGTATCAGGGGTGCGGCCGCCTACTAAAGTTTGCGACGAGCATTCGATCAGTTTTTCGGGAATTTTGTTGAATTGCCCGACTTGATATTGAAAAGTGTTTTCGATAATGAGACTAAAATGCGGGGTTTATAATTGTTAGGCATGCGATGTCTAAAGAATTCATTTGGTCAGGCATGCGATGTCTGAGGAGGTTGCGGATTCCAACTGTTGTAGTTTTACACTTTCTTTTCTGTGACCGTAAGTGTAATATGTGATATCGCCGGTTTCGTTGCTATATGTCAACGGCAATTGGGATGCGCATATTTACTTACGTTGATGACATGTGATGTTATGTGTTGCTGGATATGTTATATTGGATCGCCGTGTTTGAATAGCCGGGGTTTTTTATGTGAGATGAGTGTTTTTCATTTTCATTCATGTAAAAACTTGTATGTAATATTCTTTTATTGGGGCACTTCCAGGTTGCGGAAGTCGTCACCCGTTGTATATTATTTACTTTTCTGCACTAGGATAGACCCAAGGAGGGGAGCACAAGTAACCGGGTCCTGGGTCCAGTGGGAGACCAACTCGAGGAGTCGAGTCCGGGTCTCCTAACCCTAGAATTGGTAGGGTTGCTTGCCGCTCTCGTAGGGGTCTAGGGGTGTGGGATTGGCTATTCATCACGACCGTGGAATCCGTGTTTTATACTGGCTCGTATTGAAAACACGGACGTCCTAGTATATCCAATATTTCAAATGTTTCTTCTGCTGTGTTTTATCTGTGATCATGCGATGTTCTGTAACAGGTATTATATATAGTATATATGATATATTATATAGACGTTGCTTATGTTTTACACCCGCGCTAGCCCTGCCCCGCTCTGCCGTTAGTTACCTAACCTAACGGTGCACGAGGGGACATCGAGGCGAATGCGGATGGCATAAGCGTACGTTATATTTATCTGTGATGGTTAGGTGGACTTAAATGATGGGATATTCATTAATGAGATTAATGAAAGAAAATAAACCTAATTGATGTTGTGGAATCGAATTTCAAAGTAAAAACAGGTAGCTACAGTTCTTGCTTTGCATCGCGGTGTTCATTATAGAACATCCTGCACCTTATTCGATGAGGAAAGGACCGAGATCCCTTCACCGGGAGTGACTCCTTTAGCAATAACTGGCAGATGCTACAACCCTCGGTTTGTCTTTGATCACTTCTATAGTTTCTGCTTTGCACAGTGATATATATGATATATCCCGCACCTCATTCGACGAGGAAAGGGCCGACGATCCCTTCACCGGGAGTGACCCCTTTAGCAAAACTAGAAAAGCCTTGAAAACATTCCATTTAAAAACCATTTGATTCCGCAACGAGATCAAGTTCAAAGCGTTAAAGGTTTTCACAAAAACCAGCCGCAACCCTCCGTCATTTTAGGAAGTAGAGTACTTAGTATTCGTGCTGTGTTTGTTGACCATAGTCAAGACACAGTGTACGGTAGCTAAGTGATGTCTTTCTACACCGCATATGATGCGATTAGTTAGGACAGTCGCGTGACTTTGTTGACCTTAGTTAAGGGTCATGTGGGTGGGTCTAATTAATCACGAAATGACGGGTAGAACTTGACTAGTACTTATGATTTGTTGACCATAGTTAAGGTCATAGGTGCTAGGGGTAAAAACCTTTATCGGGAGTTTCAAGTGTTGGAATTTGCAATGAGATTGCATACCTTCTATGTGATAGTTGGATCCCGATACCCACTGCGAGTAATTGTTACTCCTGGGAGAGTTTTGCACTTTACAATTAGCCGATCAAGTAGGTGTCTAGAAAGGTGTCAACGGGGTTACGCCTCTGGGAAAACGAGGTTTACTGTAATTAGGTCCGTGCGAAAGCACGGGGAACCTCCCTCAAAGTACCGACACTGGCCTGGCTGAAAGGTTGGCGAACTTGTAGAGTGTAATTAATCCCGGCTAGTCTTTCCTTTTAAGGTTTGAAGGAAGATTTGATAAAAACAGTGGGAGCCATCCTGATTAGATAAAATATATAACCAATCTGATCTTGCAAGAGCGCACGCAGAGTGTTTTCTTCTCTCTCTCTCCTGGTAGCGACCATATCACGCCTTAATCAAGATAATAATACGGATGTATTGACCGAACCCACTTGTTATACTGAGCTGGGGAACGTTGGTCCCGCTCCAACTTATAATTGTTATAAGACAGAGCAGGAAATTGGGGAATACCAGAATTCCTATGCCGCCCAAACAAAGAAAGTGCATATGATGCATCTCCTTCGGGTGTGTTCATTACAAAGAACTATTTCTCAGTATCCTCTACATCCTGGGTATATGATACCGGATCAGGATCCCAGATATGTAATCTGTTACATAGGGCTACAAAAAGGTAGAAAAACTGAGAACGGGTGATAAGTTTCATGAGACAGAAAACGGGGCAAGTGTTGCAGCCAAGTCTGTTGGTCACTGTCACCCTGTATTACAAATACATTGATTCTGAACAAATGCTATTAGATACCGAACCTGATATACAAAATCATATCAGTCTCTTTATTAGTAAAGAAATGATATAATTTTGTATAGATGGATAATGTTTTGAACATTTCCTATATCAAAAGTTGATCGGTTCAGGCACGTTATCTAAAAGCATTGACGTTCTAAATCAAACTACAGTTCCTCGTATACAGAACACACACAAGAGGAAGAGTTCAGAAATGAACGAATCATTCTTGAGGCATTGCAGACTAGGTCATATCAATGCGACCCGACTGGCTGAAGTTACATTTTAGATGCATATTTAAATCAGTTTGAATTTACATCTTATGAAACTTGCCAGTCATGTCACAAAGATTAGATGACCATAGCTCCGTTTACTGTAAACAGAGAAAGAGTTAGTAAACTCTTGGGACTAATACATGATGATGTATGTAAAGTCTCCTGTCTACACATGCCAGGACTGGTTCTTCATACTTCATTATATTCTCTGATAATCTCTCAAGATTCAGTCATATGTTCCTGTTGAAACATAAGTCCGAACCTTTTGAGGCATTCACAGAATATAAGTTAGAAGTAGAGAACCAATAACCGGGTATAAGTATTATGTCCTATGATGAGATCAGGGAGGAGAATACTTGTGCATAGAATTCCTGGACTATTCTAAAGGAGAATGAGATTCTCTCTCAGCATTACTCCTCCGTATACACCATAGCACGATGGTATATCGGGGCGGGGCAATCACACCCTATATGATAAGGTGTGCTCTATGATGAGTACTACTGAGTTACCTGTTTCCTTTTGGGGTTATGCACTTGAGAAGTTGCATACCTATTGAATTAGGTTTGAATCAAATCAGTGCCTACCACTCCATATGAGATATGGTATGGGAAGAACCCATCTCTTAAGTAAGTTAAGATTTGGGATTGTCCGGCCTATGTCAAAAGCAAAATCCGGACAAGATCAAGGCAAGGTAAGTTCTGTAGAACTGGAAAGGTTCCAGCTATACGAAACTACAGCTGAATATTTGACAGAACCAAAGGATTCTATAGTCCCCGACGAACCTCAGCCTCTCCATCGATCTGGTAGGGTTCCTCTCCTGCCTGAGAGATACCTCGGTTTCTCGATGACAGTGGGAGCGAGGATTGCATCATGAGATGATGACCTAACTAGATTCGAGCAAGCCATCAAGAGTAGGGACTCTGTAAGAATGGCTGGATGCTTAGCGGTCTAAGATGGAATCCATATACACCAACAAAGTATGGACTTTGGTTGCTATATCTGAAGGGTTAAATCCCCATCAGGAGCAAGTATATCTTGAGAAGATTACTTGGTGTAGATGGAAAAGTTGAGACTTTCAAAGCTAGACTTGTTAAAGGTTTTCGTCATCGACCAGGCGTGGATAATGATGAAACCTTTTTCCAGTAGCTATGCTTAAGTCTGTCCAGATCCTACTTACCACGGCTACATACCATGACTACCATATCTGGCGGTTGGGTGCCATGACTGCTTTTCTAAATACTGATTTAGAAGAGAACGTCTATAAGAACACAACCAGGGGTCTTCGTAAACAGTGGGAGCAGCGGAAACGTGTGCAAGTTGCTTTACATAATGAAGCAGGCATCGCGGAGTTGGAACGTCTGTTTTGATGTGAAAGTCAAAGTGTTTGACTTCATCAAAATGGTAGACGAACCTTGTATATACAAAAGGGTAGTAGAGAGTAAGGTGGTCATCTTCGTATTGTACGTAGACAACATACTCTTGATAGGAAAAGAGTTTCCTATACAACGATCGATCAATCTCCTATTATCACAAGGATTCTCCAAATAGGATAAAGATGATACCTCCTAAATCCTGAGATTTGGACCTATGAGATAGATCTAAAGGGATATTAGAGTTCTCACTAGGTATAGTGAGATTGTATCAATCGATCCTGGGGAGAATCACTGGAAGTGTTCCAGGGTGATAAAGACGACTGAATGTCAGTCACAGGCACTGTCTTTACCCTCAGTAAAGGGACGGTATGTTGGAAGAGTTCCAAGCTAGATACCGTGGCAAACTAGACGATAAAGGCTGGTAACATCGCTATTGAAGATACTACCAAAGAGGAAGTTTGGGTGTATATTGGTTCATAAGATGAACTAGGTTCCTGCCATTGTATGACAATGGAAGTGAGGCTTTGGCCCTGGAACCCTGGTCCCATCAGTGACCCAGACAAATTCTGAGGAAGCATCACCTGATCATGGAGATAGTTGATCTCCAGGGTGATCGAGGTTAGGAGAGTAGACTCAGAGGACAACACGGCGGATCCACACACGAAGGCCTTTTCCCAAAGAGAGACCTTTAGGGGATGGTTGAGTATGTGATACTGCAACCACTGCTACAGATGGCCCTAGTGCAAGTGGGAGATTGTTAGTTACATGTATGCCCTAGAGACCATTACTGTACATTGGATGTATATTGTAGTGGATGCTGGGACATATATAGGTAGGACTTTCTTGCTCGACATGATAGTACGCTATCTGGTTGCACTTTATCTTAACATGTATACTTTCTGTCTCTCTGATTACATGTTGATAAAGCCCATAGGATGTGTACTCGACTTCCAGGACTATGATGTATATCATACTAGTGGGGCCTGGGTAGTCCATGAGTACATCCTTGAAATGTTCCTAGTCGAGGGAATATCGAGACGGGGCATCGATATTCCAGAGTAGACTAGCGCATATCTTCTCGACCCATGCGATGGATGATCCCATATCCATTGGTGTTTGACATCGAAGATGGTATGCGGGTGCTCAGTGGAGACTGGGTACACTGAACGGACTCGCCGAGAACTCCCAGATGGTATTATACCTCACGTCAGATGGCAGTTCTCTGGTGACACTGGTACAGCTTAGTCTGTTGACCCAAGATCGTCATAGAGTCTTGTGTGTCTCCCACTGTGCTTTGATTTCCACCCTACCACGGCTCTACTGAGTCGTGCAAACAGGTGGTTTTTGGGTACAGTCCCGATTCACATGGAGGCAATGAGCGATAGGAGGGGATTCGTCTCTCCCGGTATTGGGGGTTGATGTTGTGCTATGCTCGACTGGCCATAACAGGAAATTCCTGGCCAGGGTTGCAGTGATATACTGGTAAGAGTTATCAGTAGTTTCATGAATGTTATGGACCTCAAGTCGGCATGACTTATCGAGCTACTGGGGTCTGACGTTTACCACCCCTAGGCGAGATATGCGACATATCAGACGAACAGACCGGACCGTACGGTAAGTGTTACTGGTTGGATTCGCAGGAGTGTGAGCGGGCTTGCTCGTTGATCTTCTGATCGCTCAATACCCGGGTGGCTGTTACGTTTGGCAGACCGCTTGCGGCTTGTGGGTGTTTGATATGATCATCATCCGCTGCCGGCGTATTGACGAGTCTTTAGAGTCCTACACAGAGGTTTCCTGGCTCAAGCGAAACGAAATAGGAGCGCATATGAGATATGTGCGGGACCGAGAATGATGCATGTATGTGATACCGTATTTCATTCTCGCGATGAATGTGTCGAATGGTTATATGCGATATAACCTAGTTATCGAATCAAGGATTGATTCGATAAGCCGATACATATGATACTAGTCGGTTATATCCGATATGACCGGATCATTGAATCAAGTGTTGATTTAATGATTTAATGTATAATTATATATTTGATATATTGCTTTGCATTAACTAGTATTGGTTCACTTTAAATGGATTTTCTCACTTGAATTGTGCACATTGTATATGCGATATAGTTTTATGCACATGTTTGTATCATGTTTGATGATACATGCTTACTTGGTTAAGTGTAAAGAATCAAACCATGGTTTAAGTTAATGATTAGGGTTTTGATTACTTATTCATTTATCTTATTTATTTATATCCATTTTGGAAAATGAAAAAGATAAATGAATGGTTGCTTATTTTGTTTTTAGTTGAAGTTTCTTGAAGCTTTGACTTAGTCTTCATTCTTGTCTTATACTTAACCCTAACCATTTAACTAATCCAAGTTAATTCTCTACACTTAACTATAGTTGAAGTCATGATAAGTATTGATTTAATTATCTCATTTTTTAATTAACTTATCATATCATCTTCTTCTTTCTTCATCTTCTTCTTCAATGAAGAAAGCTTGCTACTCCAATGGCAAGTCATGAAATCTAGTGAGAAATCCAAAACTAAAGTTTACCCACTTCCTATTTCTTCATCCTCTACCTCTTGCCAAGTAGTATAGGGTGTTTCCTTCATAAGTTTTTCCGACTTGGTGAAGTTGGAGCTTGTTCTAGCGATGCCTCGACGTAGATCATCTTCGGCATCGAACCGACGATCAAGCCCGCGCATTCTTCGATGATGCCGATGCTAGAGCCCAAGACATGATTTGGACAGCGAGGGGACTTCATTGCGGAGCCGTGGAGGTGGTGGACCGGATCTACAAAGGTTGTATATCCATTCCCTTAGTTAAAATGTTAACTAGTTTGGTTGTTTCGCCTAAATATCTAGTAAACGATCCGTAGTCGGGTTTGTAGGCACCCGTAAAATTTGATTTGTGCATGTTTGATCACTTGTGAGACTTCACTAGAGTGCCTAGGAATCCTACATGACGAAAACCTTTTGCAATGAGTCTAGCCTTATAGGTTTCCACCTACCCATCTACACCAAGTTTCTTCTTGTAGATCCATTTGCATCCAACGGGTTTTACCCCAGGTGGAGTAACTTCTAGGGTCCACATTTTATTGGTGTACATGGACTCCATTTCAGATTGCATAGCATCCAGCCACTTATCCGAGTCCCTACTGATAATGGCCTGTCTGAAACTAGTAGGATCATCTTCTTCTAAGATCCAATCCTCTCGATCCCCATCTATGAGAAAACCGTAGTATCTCTCGGGCGGATGAGAAATCCTGCTAGATCTGCGGAGTGGCTGAGGTTCGTCGGGTGTAACTGAATCTAAGGGTTCTTCAAAATCATCTGCTATAGTTTGTGGTTCCTGAATTTCTTCTAGTTCTACCGTACTCCCACTAATTTCTTTTGCAAGAAATTCCCTTTCTAAAAAGGTAGCGTGGCGAGATACTAACACCTTCTGTTCCTCAGTGTGGTAGAACAGATATCCCTTGGAATGCTTAGGGTATCCCACAAACTTGCACAATACAGACCTTGCCTTGAGTTTATCTGGATTCTGCTTTTTAACAAAAGCAGGACGTCCCCATATCTTAATGTAATCAAGACATGGTCTCTTCTCAGTCCATACTTCATATGGAGTGGTAGGCATTGATTTAGATGGCGCTCTATTCAATATGAATGTTGCTGATTCAAGAGCAAACCCCCAGAAAGAAAGAGATAACTCGGCATTACTCATCATGGAGCGAACCATATCCAATAGGGTACGGTTCCTCCGCTCCGACACGCCATTGTGCTGTGGTGTATACGGAGGAGTAAACTGAGGGAGAAGTCCATTCTCTTTTAGAAAATCCCTGAATTCCATACTTAAGTACTCTCCCCCTCTATCAGATCGGAGGATCTTGATACTTTTTCCAATCTGGTTCTCTACTTCGCTTCTAAATTCTTTGAATTTCTCAAAAGCTTCAGATTTGTGTTTCATAAGATATACATATCCGAACCTAGAGAGATCGTCAGTGAATGTGATGAAGTACGAGAACCCACCCCTCGCATGTGTAGACATTGGACCACACACATCACTGTGTACGAGTCCCAAGAGCTCTCTTGCTCTTTCTCCTTGTCCGGTGAAGGGAGATTTGGTCATCTTTCCTTTGAGACAGGATTGACAAGTTTCATAGGATGAAAATTCGGACGTGTTCAAATATCCATTTTTATGTAACTTACTCAGTCTTTTCTCTCCGATATGACCAAGTCTACAATGCCACAAGTAGGATTGGTTCGTATCTGAACTTTTCCTCTTGCGTGTGTTTTGTATATTGAGAACTGTATTCTGATCTAGAACATAGATACCATTACACAGTGTACCTTCTACAACCAATACCTTATGAAGGTATATGTTCATGATATTTTTATCAAGGAAAAAGTTATATCCATCTTTATCAAGTAAAGAAACTGATATTATGTTGCATAACATGGAAGGTACATAGTAGCAATTGTTCAAAATCATAGTATTGCCATTTGGCAACACAAGGTGATATTCACCGATGGCCGCAGCATTAACTTGTGCTCCGTTCTTTACTCTGAGGGGTATATCACTAGGTCGAACTATCCTACTTTTTCTCAGTCCCTGCAATAAATTACAGATATGAGATCCTGATCCGGTATCTAGTACCCAGGAGGTAGGACTGACCGAAAAGCAGTTCTCAACTACAAGAACACCTGAAGAAGGCGCAACAGTATGTTTCTTCTTCGATGGGTTTATCAAGGAATTCAAACTTTCCTCTTTCCCTTGCTCATACTTATGACTGTTGACGTAAGTTAAAGCCGAACCTACGTTTCCCAGCCCCGAATAAGAATTTGGATCGGTCAAGCGATACATTTTATTATCTTGATTAGGGCGTGAAATGGTTGCTACCTGGAGAGAGAGAGGGAAAACACTCAGCGTGCGCTCTTGCAAGATTAGATTGGTTATTAATTTATCTAATCGGGATGGCTCCCACTGTTTTCTCAAATTCTTCCTCAAACCCTAAAAGAAGAACTAGTCAGGATTAATCGCACGTCACAATACTTGCTTAACCTTTTAGCCAGGCTGGTGTTGGTACTTCGAGGGGGTTTTCCAACGCTTTTGCGAAGTTCCTTAATTACATAACCTCTTTTCCCTGTAGGCGTAGCCCCGCTAACACATTTCTAGACACCTACTTGGTTTATAGCATTGATTGTTAAGTGTGATAATCTCCCGAGAGTCATCCTACTCATCAGTGGGATCGGGATCCAACTATCATTGTGTGATGCACTAGATGGAATCCACTCTAGTCACCACACTCCAGAAGGTATGCTAAATCTGCAAGTTTCCTGTATATTTGAAACTCCCGATGTGGTTTTTTCCCCAAGCGCTTATGGCCTTGACTTTGGTCAACAAATCATAACGCGCAATTCAAGTTCTACCCGTCATTGTCCTGATTGATTTAGACCCACCTGCACACACCCTTGACTTTGGCCAACAAGATGGTACGATTGTTCTAAACCAATGCATTTTATCTATGCTATGGATAAGAAACATACAGCTACCATACACGATGCCTTGACTTTGGCCAACAAACACCGCATGAATACTATGTGTTTTTATCCGAAATGATGGAGGGCTACGACTAGGTTTTTGGCGAAAAACCCGTTAACGTAATGAACTTGGTATCATTGAAGGAACCTGAGTAGTTTTATAAATATATAGTGGCGAAAACCTTTGCTAAAGAGTCACTCCCTGTAAAGGGATCTCGGCTCTTTCCTCGTCGAATAAGGTGCAGGATATTCCAAAATGAATACCACGATGCAAAGCAAAAATTAATCGACTATAGTGAAGTTATTACCCTGAAGAAAACTTTTACTCAAGGGGTCACTCCCGGTGAAGGGATCTCGGCCCTTGTCTCGTCGAATGAGGTGCTAGATATTCCAAATTGAATACCATGATGCAAAGCAAAAGAGAACGTCTGTAATGTCAGTTTTTGAAGCTTGGTTCCAACAACATCTTTTAGGTTTATTATCTTGCATTAATCAAAATTAATGCGGTCCCATCAATTTGTAACCTATCACACCAGAAAAGAACGAAAATAAAATGTACGTATATGCCATCCGCATTCGCCATGGGCCCCGTCATCATCCGTTAGGTTACTTAACTAACGACAGAGCGGGGGCTGGACTAGCGCGGGTGCAAAACATATACAACATCTACTAGTATATATATAAGTATATATAATATTCGTCCCAGGCATGATAATAAACAACATCACAGATAACAATACAGAGTGGTGAATAATCTTGGAGCCTCGAGTTTCATTTGAGCCGCAAATAAACCCGACGTTCCCTATCGTGTGGATAGCCTGTGCAATGAAAACCTGTACCCCCTACGAGTGCGGCGAATAGCCCTGCCAATTCTAGAATGAAGCCCCCTCCGTCTCGACGCCATGAGAATGAAATCCCTTCAGTCTTTACGCTATGAGATGCGGGCTTGTTGCCTTCTAGAATCAGGCTATCCGTGCACTCCACCGCGGGGTAATCCTATTACTGAATAAGAAAATAATATATACAAACGGTGACATCGACCTCAACCCGGTCGTGCTCCAATATAATATACAACCCGGCAAAGACGGCAGTCCACATGTCGGACGCTCGCCCCGCAATAACAAATGTACAAATAAATTTAAACAGTACCAACAACATTGCAACACTTGCTATCCATCACGACTACCCAACCACAATCACAGAACAAGCACACAACATCAACGCGAATGTCACGTTCGCAAAACCCGTCTAAAAGAACATATAGCAGTCAGACGAGTTTTACTGATCGAGTGACATTCCCGGTCGCAGATAAAAGTGAATGTACTGAAAATAAAATACGTATTTTAAAATTACGATCGACTAAACTTTCCAAGTGGGCCCCAAGTATTAAACCAACTCTGTAACAAATCTAGGCCCAAAAAATAATTATTCCAGAAACCACAATTCCAAAAATAAGAGGCCTAGAAGAAATTTTGTTCACGTGGGCAACAAAACGGCCGCGGAACCGCCGCCAATAGGGGGTTTGCGTGGTGGATCAGCGGTGTTTTAGAGGGATCACGTGACCAATTTTCTTTTGTCGTCTTAAAAAAGCCTGCATGATTTTCTGAGACCATAAAATTGATTTTTCGAGCACTTTTTAAAAACGACAGAAACTACATGAATTGAAATACGGTTTTTGAAATTTTTAGTCGATCGTTATTATAAACACGTTTAAACATGCTAGTATAGGTTTTATGGAATGGCTCTGATACCATGAAGGGTTACCCTAGCGCCCTGGCCAACTCACGTGACCAAATGCGGAACAAAAATTTTCTAACGAACAAAACCTGGCGCTAAACTAAACCCTAAAACCGGATCTTTCCATAAAACCTACTTAGCAAAAGAAGAAGTGCTATCTACTATGATAGAAATCTCACCACATGAACCAAGTCCTTCGGTCTTCTTTCTTCATCCTTAGCTCCTAGCAAGTGCCTTGAACATGCTTGAACTCTAAATCCGGCTCCATCGGTCCATCGGGATCGAGCTTGTTCTCCGACCTCCTTTTGTCGTAGATGATCCACCCGGGGAGTATGATCCATGGCTCTAGCTCTTTGCAATATGTCAAAAGAGCAACTAGAAGACTTGGGATGCTAGTCCAAGTAATCTCGGATGTAGTTTGAATGTCTAAGTGTTCTATCTCTTTCTAGCCTCTTCACTTGTATGTCAACACATGAGAAATGTAATGAAGATGAAGAAGATAAAGGTGGAGGAGAAAGCTAGAGGAGGGAGGAGATGAGAGCTTAAGAGAGAAAAATGAATCAAGCATGAGAGAGAAATTCACACACAAGAATTTTGTATGTTCATTTCTTTCATTAAACAATAGCAACCATGCTTCAATAGTAAACCCAAAATGAATTATAAATTCATTTGTAAACTATTGAAGCATGGTCAACTCCATACCTCCCTCACCTCTCACTTTACACCTCATTTCCATTTATCAAATAAATGGAAAATCCATAATGAGATGGCCACCTTTTAGAAGGAAATCTGTAATAAATACGGATTTCAGTCTACTGTACAAATATACCGGCAATCAGATAAAAATCTGAACGCCCAAAAGAGATAGAATAACATGAAGAACGTAATATTAGAATATATATATCGAAATACATATACGTAAATTATTAAATCAATACCTGATTTAATAATCCGGCTTAAACCCGAGCCGGCTAGTATTACAAACTGTCCGATCGAAAATTCGAGTAACAAGTACATAAATCGATCGAACTCTGCACGTATCCAATACGGCTACTACATTATTTCGCCTGAATCAGGAAAACCTTATGCGTGGGACTCTAAAGACTCGACAGTACTCTGGCAGTGGGTTTAACCATAAGCACATCAGCGGCACTAGCTATACGTAACGGCTACCCAGGTATCTGTCGAAAAGAAGCCCGATGAGCAAACTCATCCGGATCTCCTACTGAGCCTATCCGTTACAATATCCGTATAGTCCGGTCTCTTCATCAAAGAGTATCGCATACTGGGTCTAGGGGATGGTGAACGTCAGACCCTAACAACTTGATAAGTCGTGCTGATGTGGCTCAGGACCAATCCGGGAAACTACTGATCAACCTATCAGTAAATCCCAAGTGCCTTGGCTAAGGTCATATGGTCCTGACCAATCGAATCACAGTGCGATATCGACTCCCTATATCGGGAGAGACGAATCCCCGACAATCGCTCACTGCCTCCATGTGGCTCGAGACTGAACCCAACCAAAATCTATTTGCACGACTCAATAGAGCCGTGGTAGGATAGTGATCAAAGTTCAGTGGGAACTCACACGAGACAAATGCCGATCTCGGGTCCAAAGACTAACCTATACACATGTCACCTGAGAACTTCTATCTGACGATAGGTATAGTACCATATGGAAGTTCTCGGCGAGTCCGTCCAGTGTACTCACACCCAGTGAGCACCTGCATACGATCTTAGTTGCATCAGACCAATGGCTGCGGGACCAACCATCCCTCGATGGGGTAGAAACGTACACACAAGTCTACTCTAGAGTATCAGTGCCCAGTCTCGATACTCACGCGACTGGGGACCATTTAAGGATGTGCTTATGGACTGCCCTGCTCCCAAGAGTATGATCGCCATCACAACGCAGGTAGTCAAGCAAGATCCTAGGGGCTTTATCAACATATAACCGCAATATATAATAACGAGTATGACATATGCCATGTTAAGATAAAGACAAAAAGACAAACCACAATAGTATACTACCGTATCGAGTCTTTATCAATATGTGCAAACCAGATAAAACAACAATACACATATCCCGATAAAGACAAGTCAAATAATATACTATAAAACTGAGCAAGATTGTTCTTTACATACATATCTCTAGTATCCATATATATACATATACAATACTGGCCTCTAGGGCATATACATCCAACAGTTTGAAATGTGGGGGACTGACATAATCGGCCCTATTGAGCCAGCATCGTCCAGAGGACATCGATTCATTTTGGCAATGAATGATTACTTCTCCAAATGGGCAGAAGCAGTACCGCTAAGAAAAGTGAAGACGGAGAATATCCTCCATTTCTTCAAGACACATGTCATTTATCGGTTTGGAACTTCACGATGGATTATCTCCGATAACGGGCCAGCCTACAGAAGCCACAAGATCAGCCGCTTCGCACAACGGCATAACATAGGCTGGAGATACTCCTCAGTCTATAATCCCCGAGCTAACGGTCTAGCTGAGTCTTTTAACAAGACCTTGACGAAGATCGTGAAAAGACAGTGTCTCGAAATAAGAAGGACTGGCACGAGAGACTGCATGAAGCACTCTGGGCGTATCAGACTACGTTCAAAATGGCCACGAACACAACGCCGTACGCATTGGTATTCGGTACAGCGGTGGTACTCCCCCTCGAGATAGAGTTACCCTCTCTACGAGTTGCAGTTCATTGCGAGCTAACGGACGAAGAGAATGCTCACCTTCGGCTTGAGGAGCTCGATGCCCTTGATGAAATCCGGCTCATAGCGCAACAAAATCTGGAGGCTTATAAAGCAAAGATGATGCGCTCATACGAAAGATTGACTAGGCCGAGGATATTCCGCCAAGGCGATCTCGTGCTAGTTGTCAAAAGACCTATGATCCCCAATCGTGCTAAACGGGGGAAATTCGAGCCGAACTATGAAGGCCCGTATATCATAGACAAGGTCTACCAAGATGGGGCCTATCTACTCATAGACATGCATGGTTAAAGATCCTTCAGGCTAATAAACGGTCGCTTCCTAAAGAAGTACTATGCCTGACGAGTCACGGCCTGGGTCAATGATAGATGATGACGACTATGTCCGCTCGCTATCTTCCTAAGCCCAAACTCTATAAGTAGTAACCGTCTAACGGACCGAAATGTCCTTAAACTAACAACGGACCGAAACGTCCTTAAACTAACACCGGACCGAAACGTCCTTAAACTAACGATGGACCACTATATCCTAAAATTGGCTGTTGACCGAAACGTCGATAAACTACTGTGGGTTACAGCATCCCAAAGCTGATACAAAAAAAAGAAAGAATAAAAAAAATGAAAACGGTATGTCCATAAGCAAAATGGGCACGGATGAAAACCCGAAAGGGCTCCGTGAGTAAAAACAGCAGGGCTACCGGCGAGTTTTGTGAAAACCCGAAAGGGCGCAACCGCGTTAGAATAAAAAAAAGAGAAAAAAAAGAAAACGGTATGTCCATAAGCAAAAGGGCACGGATGAAAACCCGAAAGGGCTCCGTGAGTAAAAACAGCAGGGCTACCGGTGAGTTTTGTGAAAACCCAAAAGGGCGCAATCTCGTTAAAAGACACTTGCAAGGTCCTCTCGACTTTGTAAGGAGAAACCACCCGCGTGAGATCCTTATGACTCACAAGGGAGAAACACACTTAGGGATCCCCACGATTCCTAAGGAGAAATTACACTTGCGAGATCCTCACGACTCGTAAGGAGAACCCTCTTATGGGACCCTCACGGCTCATAAGATTTGAAAGTCTTAAGCTACAGGGATCTGAACCTGTTTTTAAGCAGCCACCACAACCTCCAATGCTGCCCTACAAGCGGCTCAATACCGACCCTTGTATACAATCCACGGGCGCGAATAAATATTTCCCTAACAATGTCCCATCCGTGACTAGGGATATGTTTGCACAGTGAACAACCCTTGTAAGTCCTCTCGACTTATAAGGAGAAAGCACTCTTGTAAGATCCTTACAACTTATAAGAGATCATGCACTTAGGAATCCTCACGATTCCTAAGGAGAAAACACACCTACGAGATCCTCACGACTCACGGGGAGAAATACCTTTATGAGACCCTTACGGCTCATGAAGTCAAAAGCCTTAGTCGACAGGATCTTAACCCTGTTTGCTAAGCCACCTTTATTCGACATCGACAGAGGCAAATGATGATTCGCTCCTGGAAATATTTCAGTTGTAGCGGTGCTGATGCCGAAATGGGTGTCTAATTCCAAGCTTGCAGCAAAAACCTAGCAAACCACACATGCATACGAAATAGCCGAAATGATGGGCAACTTGCAACAATCAGCAAGTAAAAATGTATGCATGCAGAATAGCCGAAATGATTGGGTAACTCGCAATAAAAAGCAGCGAGGAAAAATAAAATAAATAGCCGAAATGATTGGGCACCGCGAAAAATAGCCGAAATGATTGGGCAATCGCGACCTTCGCGATATAAAAACTGAAATGATGGAGCATCACGGAAAGAAATAAAAAAATATAAATAAAATTTATGCCCTACAGGTGATATCACATTAATCCCTGTATACAATCCAGGGGCGCAAACAAGAAGGAATCATACCTTCCCTTCCCAGGCTCCATCAGAAAACGAAGCCAAATCTCGACGGTTCAGGGATAGCCCGGAGATCATCAACAGCGTTCCTCTCCATTCCAGCAAGATTCAAACGCTGCAATCAATCCTGGAGCTACGGAAAAGCCTTACTCCAAATCTCGATGGTTCCAAGATAACCTGGAGACCACTTCGATATTCGTCTCATTACAACAGACAATACGTCATCAACATGACCCCGTCACGGAAATACGTCATCAGCTTTGTAAGTCCATGGTAGCACCCCAACCGTCTAACAGACGCCAAATGCGGAACAAAAACTTTTTACAAACTGGCGCTATCGTGTACCGTAACCCGGATCTGCCATTAAAGCTAAACTAACAAACTACAAAGTGGGTAGAAATGTTATACCGAACGATCCGAGTCCTTCGGTCTTCAACCATCATCCCACGCTTGTTGCGGCTGCTCCGATCTCCTGAATCTCCAGTCTCGTTGTCCAGGTGGCACCACGCCGACGGATCTTTAAACGGGCTCCTGCCTCTGAACCGAGGCAACTCGGTCGTCAAGTTTGCCAAAAGAGACGGCCAAGATGATGTAGAGAATGAGTAGAACACTTTGTCTCGTTACGTCCAAGGCTATGGACGAACGATTAATGAAGTTGGCTTTTGGATCGGGTGGAAATATGAAATGAGTATGCTTAATTTCCATGAACCAAATAACTATATCTTTTTTCTAACAACCATAACCCTCCACCAAAAGAATGGCCGGCCAAATATATAAAAGGAGGGAGGTGAGTGTAGGAGCAAGTGGTGACCATTAGAAAAGCTTCTCACAAAAGATCAAGAGGAAATATCTAAGCAAGAACAAAAAACATTAATGAAAAGGTGACTCACTAATTACACCTCATCATCCAATTAATGCAAGATGGTGACTCACTAATCTAGTCACCAAAACTAGAAGCTTCCACTAATGACTCACCTCATGACTCACCCTCAAGAAGAAAAGATAAATCCGCATTTAACCGACTGTTAAATATGGCTGATAGAAAACTGGAAACTGGCAATTTCCAAAAGTGATCCTGAAACGAATTTCAGGATAACCCCGTATCAGTATAAACATACCCGCATTTGTATTACGACCGAATACAAATGCAACTGAGACAAAGATATTATATCTACACAGTATAATACTGGGTTCCGGCTTAAACCAAAGCCTACTAGTATTATCTGCCCGAAAACTGACACGTGTGAAAACGCACGTGCATTTTCCGAACCTTTCCATAAACCCATACGGCCTCTACAACGTTTCGCCCGAACTTGGGAAAGTGTCTGTGGGGGACTCTAATGACTCATCAATACATCGGCACTGGGTATAACCACTAGCACGTCAGAGGTACAAGCTGCACGTAACGTTTTGCCTATGTATTGATTGGAAGGGAAGCTGACGAGCGAACTCATCTATAAACCCTACCGAGCCTAACAGTGACAATGTATATACAGTCCGGTCCGTTCGTCTAAAGAGTATCGCATATCGCGTCTAGGGGGTGGATAAAATCAGACCCCTAATAACGCGATAAATCGTGTCGGTATGAAGCCCATCACCACCTGAGAAACTACTGATCCAAATCAGTAATTCTCCACTACCTCGGCCGAGGATTCCTAGTGATGGCCATCCGTGCACTGCGCGATATCAACCCCTAATACCGGGAGAGACGAATCCCCGACGATCCGCTCACTTTCCTCCAATGTGGCTCGGGACTGTACCTAACTAAAACCTGTTTGCACAACTCCTTTGAGCGTGGTAGGGTAGTAATCTAAGCACAGTGGGAACTCACACGAGACAAATGACGATCTCAGGTCGATGAACTAACCTGTACACATGTCACCAGGGAATTGCTATCTGACGATATGTATAATACCAACTAGCAGATTCCCGACGAGTCCTGTCCGGTGTACTCATAACCTAATGATCACCTGTATACATCTTAGGTGAACTAACTAACACCAATGGCTTGTGAGACCGGCCATCGCCCCTCGTCGGGGTCTCGACTGTATACACTAGTCTACTCTGGAGTATCGATACTCTGTCTCGAAACTCCCACGACTAGGGACACTTTAAGGATGTGCTTACAGACCCCAGCTCCCACGTATATGATCGCCATCATACTGCTGGTAGTCAAGCAAGAATCCTATGGGCTCTATCATCATGCAATAGTGAACTAAAGCATGTATACAATGATAAAGACAAACCAGATAGCAAACTATCATCTCGAGCAAGATTGTCATATCGGTATAGGTCCTGCCTCAATCATTGCAATCACGTACCCGCGATCCAATAATTGACTTTGAGGGCACTATCTCCAACAATCTCCCACTTGCACTTAAGGCTAATTATTGCGATGTCGCATACTCACAGCCCGTGTGATACGGAACATCAAACTCCTCTACTAATCAGTTTCACAAAGCAAGTTTGTAAAACTCTTGTGTTCGAGAAATAGCCTCAGTGAGTGGATCCGCCCTGATGTTTCTTTCTATATCTGTAACGTTTTGAAAATCGTTTCGGTGAAATTTCGGAAAATCGGTAAAATAAGGGGGGTTTTCCGTAAAAAGTCAAAATACAAATATTTTATTATAAAATTAAATATACATATTCTAGCTATGTAATTGCTAGTATTTAGTGTTTATTGAGCCACTGGTGAAATTTCAAATTTTCTGAAAATTTTTCCGAAATTAATTATTTTAATATTATTTTAAGCCGTCAATAATATATTTAATTAGGGAAAATTACAAATTAGAATGGGTTAATACATATTTAGTGCACCATAACACATCTAACACTCACCTTGTTATATGTTCTTTCTTTAAAATTTTCACCATGTTTCTAAACAATTCAGGTAGAAGTTAAATTGAAAATAAAAGTTGTTGAAAAAAAATTATTTTATAAACTAAAGCATGGTGTATATTATTTGTGTGGTATGGGAGAGTTGACCTTAGAATTTTCTCTCACACTCACCATTCCAGCCATGTGGCCGAGCACAATTTCCCCCCTTTCCATTCAACTCATTTCTTTTTCCTCACAAATTTTAGAATGAAAATGATTAGAATATTGAAGGGTGGGGTTTTATTAATGATGTATGGGCTTTCTTGAGTTGACCAAATCATACCCACACTCTCTCTCTCCCCTCTCCCCCTTATGGCCGAGCCTCTCATGGCAGCAGCCCCTCCCCTTGTTCTCCCCTCTTTCACCACTAAAAAATTCCACAAAATGCACAAAAATGAACACAAAAACTTCACAAAATTAAAATCCCAGCCCTACCCATTTTTCCCTAGCCTATCTGGTATGGTTCTTGATGAATAGAAGCTAATTTGGAGGGTTAAGTTTGCTTGTGGGATCTTCAATTTTTTTTGGTATAAATTCTAAACCCATGTTAATTTGTGTTAATTATTGCAACCCGATTAATTAAAATGCTTCATTATGGTTTTTATTCAAGATTTGAATTTCTAGAAAGTGGTTATTGAATTATTATTAGGGTTTTGATTCTTAGGTTGTGATCTAAAATTGTAGCTTAACATATTAGAAAATGTTAAACTTAGTCTAGTAGCAAATTTGCTAGTTATTGCATTTAATTGTTTAATTAGGTTATTTTTGTAAACTAGATTTTTGCAAAACATGTAAATAAGTTAGATAAAATTAGAATTTGGGTTTTTATTATTAGATTGTAGTGTTAGTGTGTAGATTAACTTGTTAAGTAAAGGTTAAACATAAACTAGTTGCCAATTTCTAGCTTTCACTTGAAAATTTTCACAACATTGCTATGTTATTAAACTAGGTGTTGAAAATTCATTTAAAATGTGGGATTAAAAATAAAGCTAAGGTTTTAGAACATCCTTACGATTTCAAGGAGTGGTTTAACGGTTTAATTTATGCAAGAACAAGTTTGGAAGTGAAATTGTGTAGTTTTGCTTAAAAATACCGAAATCGGGCATGTTTACAAACTAGAATTTCAATGTAATGCAAATTAGGGTTAAAAATATAGTGATGGTTTATATAGTCTAGTTATGCTAATTAATGAATATTATGACCATTATTTTCTTTTAAACATCAAGTTTTGAAGTAAAACGGTAAATTGGTGTTTTCGGATTTTACGGAATCGGACGATTTGATCGATATTTAGGGTTTCGATGATTTAAATCATATTTATATTATAAATAATGGGTTTTAAAACTATGAGTTGTTTGTTGATATTTATCTCGATCAATCGGCGTTTGTACGCCGATATCGAGCGATATTTGGCTCTTTTGCATGAGCGGGACATAGGTTTTAACCTATGCGCGTTTCGTGCGTCGTTTTGACTTTTGTCCGTGATTCAGTTTACGATACTATATATGTTTGTGTGTAGGTATCCCTCACGTAGACTGCGGGCGATGAAGAAGAGGACGGCGACATCATTTTCGGCAGACATGGACCAGGTGAGTAGATTTATATCTACGGCGAGAAGTCGGGTGGATGGCGTATAGCACCCCCGCAGTCCGTGGTATAGTTTATATATATATATGTGTGTGTTTATATAGGTGTTTTATGATACGAGAATGTTATTCATGATATGATTATGTGTTCATTTATTAGCTTTGGGTTAGTTGCGAAACCCTAGAGTAGTTGTTTTACCCACATACGCACACACAGACTTGCATACATTACTTTCTTGTGCGTAGAGGGGGATGTGTATATATGTATATACGCGGGGGGATAGGACTATGCATATATACATGCATAGATGATGATGATAGTACTTGGGATTTGAGATGAGTCGATGAGATTTGATTTGACGCCGTGAGATCGGTGATATGGCAGGGTTCGTATTTGAGATACGACATGACGCTGTAGCGGGTCCTTGACGTAGTGTTTCACACACGTGCATGCATACCTAGGCGGTATCAGTATTGTACTAGACGTAGATCAGTACCCCGATCATGATATTTGATAAAGAGGATACCAGATGAATAGTATGATGAATGTGATATTGACCCGTACCCAGATTCGGGATGTCGTACGACAGATTTACGCACGAGCTATATATTGATGATTGATCCGCACTCTTGACTTGGGATGTCTGATTATAGATATGGTATCGGATATGATATTATTGAGGCGGGATCACCGACTATACATATACAGATATGTATATGTATCGACTCAGGTGATAGGCGGTTTACTTACTTGTAGTTCAGCTTGTTAGTTCAGCCGTATAGTTTAGTGTAGTTGTTAAATTAGTTTAGACTCCTACCTATTTCAAAACTAGCGGATCGTGGGTATTTTAAAAGACAGGTCAAGGGATCTACGGATATTTCAAAAGACGTATCCTTTCTTAAAAACCACCGTAGCCCTTATTTTCAAAACCCCACGATTCGTGTTATTTCAAATGCCACCATTGTTTAATATTTAGCTCCCGCTCATTATGGTTGCTCGCTCTGCATCGCATATTTACATTGTTATTTCATATTGCGTTGTTGATATTATGCCGTTAGGACACCAGCACCATTACCGATGATGCGTATGTACCACGTACACTTACTTGCCGGCTCAGACACATCTTCATCGGTAATTGCTATGTCACGTACACCTTAGAAAATATTATGGCTTAACTTAGCTTGATAGCTAGTAGTTTGACATGATATTAGTGTACTTACCTTATATGACAGCTTAGATATTGTAGTTATTACTTGTCACTTCATGCATACTGTTATTCATTGTTATGCCGTATTCATGGATTCTCATGCCTATATTCATGGTTTTATATTCTATTGATGATTTGGATTCGGATTTCCATGAGATTTTCTGGATTTAGGGGAAAACCGCAAAACTTGTATAAGCTTCTTTCCTCTCTTTCAAATAAAAAGTGCGGTTTTCCCATGATGTATGAGTCGTCCACCATGAGTTTGTTGATGGATTTCGAGACCCGATTCGAGGAGATGGATGAACCGTTTCGGGTACATGGTGGGCCCGGTGCGGTATCCCAGGGCAAGAAGATCGTGTTGTTGACGTTGAGCCTGTGCAGGGGAGCACGACCGACCGGTGATATTACCCGACGCGTCGGATATGCGGAGGATACCGTCGTGGTCATGAGATGGATGGTAGGGGCCGGCCTGGACTGACGGCGCCCTAGTCATTGTGATTGAGACATTGAGATTTCGAGATATTGAGGTACAGAGACTGTGATACAGAGATATCGAGATATTGGGATTACGTTTTGTGCCGATGCTAGGCACTGTTTTATGCTGATTTCATTATGATACCTCATTTTAAAAATACAGAAATCTCACTAATTTATGAAAGCAGTTTTCTTCAGTACATGCATTCTGTTTCATGGATTCATATATCATCCATATGATATATTGCTACCTGAGGCACTGACACGGGCATATGGGATTACACTTAGGTTAGATATTTACCCTAGTCATTGTTATAGGCTGCATGATATATATATTTGAGGATATATTGATCGTATGACCTAGGATTGCGTCATGCATGTGTAGGGTTCCTAGGCACTCTAATGGAGTCTCACAAGTGATCAAACATGCACAAATCAAATTTTACAAGTGCCTACAAACCCTAATACGGATCATTAACTAGATATATAGGCGAAGCAAGCAAGTAAACGGAAATATAGCTAAAGGAAAGGGGCTACAACCTTTGTAGATCCGGTCCACCACTTCCTAAGCTCCACGATGATCACCCTCCGCTGTCCAAATCGAACCCTTGACTCTAGCATTGGCATCATCGAAGAATGGGCAGGCTTGATCGTCGGTTCGATGCCGAAGATGATCTACGTCGAGGCATCACAAGAACAAGCTCCAACTTCACCAAGCCTTAAAAACTTGTGAAGGAAACAACCTATACTACTTGGCAAGAGGTAGAGGATGAAGAAATAGGAATTGGGTAGACTTTAGTTTTGGATTTCCCACACTTTTTCATCAATCACCATTGATGTAGCAAGCTTTTTCTCATGTTGAAGAAGAAGAAGATGAAGAAAAAGAATATGATAAGTATTATGTAAATGATAAATAAATCAATACTTATCATTTACTAACCCTTGGTTAGTTGTAGAGAATGGACCATGGTTAACTTGAATGGTTAGGGTTAAGGATGAGATAAGAATGGTGGACTAATTCAAAGCTTCAAGAATCTTCAACTAGCAAACAAAAATAGCAACCATTCTTTTCTCATCTTTTTCCAAAATAAATAAATAAATAAATAAGAAAAAAGAAAACCCTAATCATAATCTTAACCATGGTCTAATTCTTTACACTAACCCTAGCTTGCATGTATCATCAAACATGACACAATCATGTGCACAAAATATATCACATATGCAATGTGCACAAACCAAGTGAGTAAATCCATTTAAAGTGAACCAATACTAGTTAATGCAAAGTAATATATCAAATATATAATTATACATTAAATCATTAAATCAACACTTGATTCAATGATCCGGTCATATCGCATATAACCGGCTAGTATCCAATGTATCGGCTTATCGAATCAATCCTTGATTCGATAACTAGGTTATATCGCATACAACCATTCGACACATTTATCGCGAGAATGAAATACGGTAACACATACACGCATTACTCTCGGTCCCTCACATATCTCATATGCGCTCCTATTTCCTTTCGCTTGAGCCAGGAAACCTCTGTGTAGGACTCTAAAGACTCGTCAATACGCCGGTAGCAGATGATGATCATATCAAACACCCACAAGCCGCAAGCGGTCTGCTAAACGTAACGGCCACCCGGGTATTGAGCGATCAGAAGATCGACGAGCAAGCCCGCTCACACTCCTGTGAATCCAACCAGTAACACTTACCGTACAGTCCGGTCTGTTCGTTTGATATGCCGCATATCTCGTCTAGGGGTGGTAAACGTCAGACCCCAATAGCTTGATAAGTCATGCCGACGTAGGGTCCATAACATTCGTGAAACTACTGATAACTCTTACCAGTATATCACTGCAACCCTGGCCAGGGATTTTCTGTTATGGCCAGTCGAGCATAGCACAACATCAACCCCCAATACCGGGAGAGACGAATCCCCTCCTATCGCTCATTGCCTCCATGTGAATCGGGACTGTACCCAAAAACCACCTGTTTGCACGACTCAGTAGAGCCGTGGTAGGGTGGAAATCAAAGCACAGTGGGAGACACACAAGACTCTATGACAATCTCGGGTCAACAGACTAAGCTGTACCAGTGTCACCAGAGAACTGCCATCTGACGTGAGGTATAATACCATCTGGGAGTTCTCGGCGAGTCCGTTCAGTGTACCCAGTCTCCACTGAGCACCCGCATACCATCTTCGATGTCAAACACCAATGGATATGGGATCATCCATCGCCCATCGCATGGGTCGAGAAGATATGCGCTAGTCTACTCTGAAATATCGATGCCCCGTCTCGATATTCCCACGACCAGGAACAATGAAGGATGTACTCATTGACTACCCAGGCCCCACTAGTATGATCTGCATCATAGTCCTGGAAGTCGAGTACACATCCTAAGGGCTTTATCAACATGTAATCAGAGAGACAGAAAGTATACATGTTAAGATAAAGAGCAACCAGATAGCGTACTATCATGTCGAGCAAGAAAGTCCTACCTATATATGTCCCAGCATCCACTACAATATACATCCAATGTACAATAATGGCCTCTAGGGCATACATATAACTAACAATCTCCCACTTGCACTAGGGCCATCTGTAGCAGTGGTCGCAGTATCTAATACTCAACCATCCCATATGAGTCTCTCTCTGGGAAAAGGCCTTCGTGAGTGGATCCGCCGTGTTGTCCTCTGAGTCTTCTCTCCTAACCTCGATCACCCTGGAGATCAACTATCTCCATGATCAGGTGATGCTGCCTCAGAATTTGTCTGGGTCACTGATGGGACCAGGGTTCCAGGGCCGAAGCCACACTTCCATTGTCATACAATGGCAGGAACCTAGTTCATCTTATGAACCAATATACACCCAAACTTCCTCTTTGGTAGTATCTTTAATAGCGATGTTACTAGCCTTTATCGTCTAGTTTGTCACGGTATCTAGCTTGGAAATCTTCCAACATACCGTCCCTTTACCGAGGGTAAAGACAATGCCTGCGACTTACATTCAGTCGTCCTTATCACTCTGGAACCCTTCCAGTGATTCTCCCCAGGATCGATTGATACCATCTCACTACAACTAGTGAGTATCCTAGCATCCGATTAAATCTATCTCATAGATCCAAAGCTTAGGATTTAGTAGGTATCACTTTGATCCTATATGGAAAATCATTGTGATAAGCGGAGATTGATCGAGCGTAGCATAGGAAACTCCTTCCCTAACAAGAGTATGTCATCCACGTACTCTACGAGGATCGTCACCATACTCCCTACTACCTTTTTGTTTATACAAGGTTCATCTACCATTTTGATGATGTCAACTTCTTTGACTAATCCATCAAAACAGATGTTCCAACTCCGCGATGCCTGCTTTATCCTATAAAGCATCTTGCACACGTTTCCGCTGCTCCCAATGTCTACGAGGCCCTCTGGCTGTGTTCTTATAGACGTTCTCTTCTAAATCAATATTTAGAAAAGTAGTCATGGCACCCAACCACCAGATATCGTATTCGTGGTATGTAGCCGTGGCAAGTAGGATCTGGATGGATTTAAACATAGTCCCTGGAAAAGGTTTCATCATTATCCGTGTCTGGTCGATGACGAAAACCTTTAACAAGTCTAGCTATGAAAGTCTCAACTTGTCCATCTACACCAAGTAATCTTCTCAAGATATACTTGCTCTTGATGGGGATTTAACCCTTCAGATATAGCAACCAAAGTCCATACTTTGTTGGTGTATAAGGATTCCATCTCAGATCACTAATCATCCAGCCATTCTTACAGAGTCCCTTCTCTCGATGGCCTGCTCGAAACTGGTTGGGTTATCATCTCATGATGCAATCCTCGCTCCCACTGTCATCGAGAAACCGAGGTATCTCTCAGGTGGGTGAGGAACCCTACTAGATCGGCGGAGAGGCTGAGGTTCGTCGGAAACTATTGAATCCTTTGGTTCTGTCAAATCATTAGCAGTTTTGTACAGCTGGAACCTTTCCAGTTCTACAGAACTGATCTTGCCTCGATCTTGTCCGGATTTTGCTTTTGACATAGGCCGGACAATCCCAAATCTTAACTTACTTAAGAGATAGGCTCTTCCCATACCATATCTCATATGGAATGGTAGGCAGTGATTTGATTCGAACCTAATTCAATAGGTATGCAGCTTCTCAAGCGCATAACACCCAAAAAGGAAATAGGTAACTCAGTAATACTCATCACAGAGCACACCATATCTAATATTGTGTGATTGCCCCGCCCTGATACACCGCTGTGCTGTGGTGTATTCAGAGGAGTAATACGGAGAGAGAATCTCATTCTCCTTTAGAATGGTCCAGGAATGCCATGCACAAGTATTCTCCTCCCTGATCTCATCATAGGACATAATACTTATACCCGTATTTTGGTTCTCTACTTCCAATTTATATTCTGTGAATACCTCAAAAGCTTCGGACTTATGTTTCAACAGGAACATACGACTGAATCTTGAGAGATTATCAGAGAATATAATGAAGTATAAAGAACCAGTCCTGGCATGTGTAGACAGGAGACCTTACATACATCATCATGTATCAGTCCCAAGAGTTTACTAACTCTTCCTCTGTTTCTAATAAACAGAGCTATGGTCATCTAATCTTTGTGACATGACTGGCAAGTTTCACAAGATGTAAATTCAAACTGATTTAAATATGCATCTAAATGTAACTTCAGCTAGTCGGGTCGCATTGATATGACCTAGTCTACAATACCTCAAGAAGAATTTGTTCATTTCTGAACTCTTCCTCTTGTGTGTGTTCAGTATATAAGGAACTGTAGTTTGATTTAGAACGTCAATGCTTTTAGATAACGTGCCTGAACCGATCAACTTTTGATATAGGAAATGTTCAAAACATTATCCAACAATACAAAATTATATCCTTTCTTTACTAATAAAGAGACTGATATGATTTTGTATATCAGGTTCGGTATCTAATAGCATTTGTTCAGAATCAATGTATTCGTAATACAGGGTGACAGTGACTAACAGACTTGGCTGCAACACTTGCCCCGTTTTCTGTCTCATGAAACTTATCACCCGTTCTCAGTTTTTCTACCCTTTTGTAGCCCTATGTAACAGATTACATATCTGGGATCCTGATCCGGTATCATATACCCAGGATGCAGAGGATACTGAGAAACAGTTCTTTGTAATGAACACACCCGAAGGAGATGCATCATATGCACTTTCTTCGTTTGGGCGGCATAGGAATTCTGGTATTCCCCAATTTCCTGCTTTGTCTTATAACAATTATAAGTTGGAGCGGGACCAACGTTCTCCATCACAGAATAACAAGCGGGTTCGTTCAATACATCCATTTTATTATCTTGATTAAGGCGTGATATGGTCGCTACCGAGAGAGAGAGAGAAGAAAACACTCTGCGTGCGCTCTTGCAAGATTAGATTGGTTATGTATTTTATCTAATCAGGATGACTCCCACTGTTTTTATCAAATCTTCCTTCAAACCCTAAAAGGAAAGACTAGCCGGGATTAATTACACTCTACAAGTTCGCCAATCTTTCAGCCAGGCCAGTGTCGGTACATTGAAGGAGGTTCCCCGTGCTTTCGCACGGACCTAATTACTGTAAAGCTCATTTTCCCAGAGGCGTAACCCCGTTGACACCTTTCTAGATACCTACTTGATCGGCTAATTGCAAAGTGCAAAACTCTCCCAGGTGTAACAATTACTCGCAGTGGGTATTGGGATCCAACTATCATATAGAAGGTATGCAATCTCATTGCAAATTTCAACACTTGAAACTCCCGATAAAGGTTTTTACCCCTAGCACCTATGACCTTAACTATGGTCAACAAATCATAAGCACTAGTCAAGTTCTACCCGTCATTTTGTGATTAATTAGACCCACCCACATGACCCTTAACTAAGGTCAACAAAGTTACGCGACTGTCCTAACTAATCGCATCATATGCGGTGTAGGAAGACATCACTTAGCTACCGTACACTGTGCCTTGACTATGATCAACAAACACAGCACGAATACTAAGTACTCTACTTCCTAAAATGACGGAGGGTTGCGAATGGTTTTTGTGAAAACCTTTAACGCTTTGAACTTGATCTCGTTGCGGAATCAAATGGTTTTTAAATGGAATGTTTTTGAGGCTTTTCTAGTTTTGCTAAAGGGGTCACTCCCGGTGAAGGGATCGTCGGCCCTTTCCTCGTCGAATGAGGTGCGGGATATATCATATATATCACTGTGCAAAGCGGAAACTATAGAAGCGATCAAGTGACAAACCGAGGGTTGTAGCATCTGCCAGTTATTGCTAAAGGAGTCACTCCCGGTGAAGGGATCTCGGTCCTTTCCTCATCGAATAAGGTGCAGGATGTTCTATAATGAACACCGCGATGCAAAGCAAGAACTGTAGCTACCTGTTTTATTTTGAAATTCGATTCCACAACATCAATTAGGTTTATTTTCTTTCATTAATCTCATTAATGAATATCCCATCAATTAAGTCCACCTAATCATCACAGATAAATATAACGTACGCTTATGCCATCCGCATTCGCCTCGATGTCCCGTCTGCACCGTTAGGTTAGGTAACTAACGGCAGAGCGAGGCAGGGCTAGCGCGGGTGTAAAACATAAGCAACGTCTATATAATATATCATATGTACTATATATAATATCTGTCACAGAACATCACATGATCACAGATAAATCACAGCAGAAGAAACATATGAAATATTGGATATACTAGGACGTCCGTGTTTTCAATATGAGCCAGTATAAAACACGGATTCCACGGTCGTGATGAATAGCCTATCCCACACCCCTAGACCCCTACGAGAGCGGCAAGCAACCCTACCAATTCTAGGGTTAGGAGACCCGGACTCGACTCCTCGAGATGGTCTCCCACTGGACCCTAGAACCCGGTTACTTGTGCTCCCCTCCTTGGGTCTATCCTAGTGCAGAAAAGTAAATAATATACATCAACGGTGACAACTTCCGCAACCTGGAAGTGCCCCAATAAAAGAATATTACATACAAGTTTTTACATGAATGAAAATGAAAAACACTCATCTCACATAAAAACCCCCCGGCTATTCAAACACAACGATCCAATATAACATATCCAGCAACTCATAACATCACATGTCATCAATGTAAGTAAATATGCGCATCCCAATTGTCGTTGACATATAGCAACGAAACCGGCGATATCACATATTACACTTACGGTCACAGAAAAGAAAGTGTAAAACTACAACAGTTGGAATCCGCAACCACCTCAGACATCGCATGCCTGACCAAATGAATTCTTTAGACATCGCATGCCTAACAATTATAAACCCCGCATTTTAGTCTCATTATCGAAAACTCTTTTCAATATCAAGTCGGGCAATTCAACAGGATTCCCAACATTCTGATCGAATGCTCGTCGCAAACTTCAGTAGACGGCCGCACCCCCGACGCCGTCGACAAAGTGCACCAAGGCGGAACACCGCTACCGCGAGCACCCGAACGGATGCTTTCGGCGACGGGGTTCTCCTACAGTCACTTGGTCGGGGCTATGGAGTGAGGCTGTCTATTAAGTTTACCCGGCGAGTATCCGCGTACGCTACGTGATTGCGACGGACTTTTGATCACATCAAAATTCCGTGGCAACCGATCAAGTGAGACTAAACTGCTATGTTTATAATACTCATTCCGTTATCTCATAACTTATTGTGAATTCCAATTATTGTATCACATTCCGGATAAATGGAAAATGTTAAACTTTCCGATCGAACAATCGAACACCCAAGTTTTTCCGAAACAGCTCAACACATGAAATAAGTCTAACAACATTCAGTTCGTGCCTCAGTACCAACGGTCCAGCCGTAGAAGGGTCAAGCTAACGCCTCACATGTGGCACGCCGTACTGCCCCAAACCCGAAGGTTCAAAGGGCAGTTCAAGACGGTCACATAATCGAGTTAAGGTTTGTTGTCTTCTAGAGGGTCCATCGCGTTACTTGCACTACTTAGAACGTCGTTAAACTAAGGAAAAATCCAACAATTGGAAATTTCCCGGCAGGGGAAAAAGTGGGTATTTATATCCGGTCGAACTTTTTAACATATTCTAAAAATACCCGGAAAAGCACACCGACAAAATTAGACAGTCCGATCGAATACACCGTGTCCCCAATACAACTCAGAAAATACAACTCTGGAATAAATATTAAAAATTCCCAGGAAAACCAGAACAGAAAACTGAGAATTACTGTGAAAAATTAAATACACAAAACGACAAAATGGCCGCGGAACCGCCGCACGAGCCATGCTCGTGCCGCGGATCCACGGCTCATTGATGGAATTAGTCCATCGAAATTCACAGTAACTCTTAGATTATCCTGCTGATTTTTCTGAATATTTTTAATCTACAAAAAACCACGTTTTTCAAAAAAGTCCAGAGAGCATTTTTCAAGTCGGGTTTTGGGTCGATCGGACTTCTGATTCCGTCGGGACTTCGCCTAAGGCTCTAGCTAGGCTCTGATACCACTGTAGGGTTCCTAGGCACTCTAATGGAGTCTCACAAGTGATCAAACATGCACAAATCAAATTTTACAAGTGCCTACAAACCCTAATACGGATCGTTAACTAGATATATAGGCGAAGCAAGCAAGTAAACGGAAATATAGCTAAAGGAAAGGGGCTACAACCTTTGTAGATCCGTTCCACCAGTTCCTAAGCTCCACGATGATCTCCCTCCGCTTTCCAAATCGAACCCTTGACTCTAGCATTGGCATCATCGAAGAATGGGCGGGCTTGATCGTCGGTTCGATGCCGAAGATGATCTACGTCGAGGCATCACAAGAATAAGCTCCAACTTCACCAAGCCTTGAAAACTTGTGAAGGAAACACCCTATACTACTTGGCAAGAGGTAGAGGATGAAGAAATAGGAATTGGGTAGACTTTAGTTTTGGATTTCCCACACTTTTTCATCAATCACCATTGATGTAGCAAGCTTTTTCTCATGTTGAAGAAGAAGAAGATGAAGAAAAAGAATATGATAAGTATTATGTAAATGATAAATAAATCAATACTTATCATTTACTAACCCTTGGTTAGTTGTAGAGAATGGACCATGGTTAACTTGAATGGTTAGGGTTAAGGATGAGACAAGAATGGTGGACTAATTCAAAGCTTCAAGAATCTTCAACTAGCAAACAAAAATAGCAACCATTCTTTTCTCATCTTTTTCCAAATTAAATAAATAAATAAATAAGAAAAAAGAAAACCCTAATCATAATCTTAACCATGGTCTAATTCTTTACACTAACCCTAGCTTGCATGTATCATCAAACATGATACAATCATGTGCACAAAATATATCACATATGCAATGTGCACAAACCAAGTGAGTAAATCCATTTAAAGTGAACCAATACTAGTTAATGCAAAGTAATATATCAAATATATAATTATACATTAAATCATTAAATCAACACTTGATTCAATGATCCGGTCATATCGCATATAACCGGCTAGTATCCAATGTATCGGCTTATCGAATCAATCTTTGATTCGATAACTAGGTTATATCGCATACAACCATTCGACACATTTATCGCGAGAATGAAATACGGTAACACATACACGCATTACTCTCGGTCCCGCACATATCTCATATGCGCTCCTATTTCGTTTCGCTTGAGCCAGGAAACCTCTGTGTAGGACTCTAAAGACTCGTCAATACGCCGGTAGCAGATGATGATCATATCAAACACCCACAAGCCGCAAGCGGTCTGCTAAACGTAACGGCCACCCGGGTATTGAGCGATCAGAAGATCGACGAGCAAGCCCGCTCACACTCCTGTGAATCCAACCAGTAACACTTACCGTACAGTCCGGTCTGTTCGTCTGATATGCCGCATATCTCGCCTAGGGGTGGTAAACGTCAGACCCCAATAGCTTGATAAGTCATGCCGACGTAGGGTCCATAACATTCGTGAAACTACTGATAACTCTTACCAGTATATCACTGCAACCCTGGCCAGGGATTTCCTGTTATGGCCAGTCGAGCATAGCACAACATCAACCCCCAATACCGGGAGAGACGAATCCCCTCCTATCGCTCATTGCCTCCATGTGAATCGGGACTGTACCCAAAAACCACCTGTTTGCATGACTCAGTAGAGCCGTGGTAGGGTGGAAATCAAAGCACAGTGGGAGACACACAAGACTCTATGATGATCTCGGGTCAACAGACTAAGCTGTACCAGTGTCACCAGAGAACTGCCATCTGACGTGAGGTATAATACCATCTGGGAGTTCTCGGCGAGTCCGTTCAGTGTACCCAGTCTCCACTGAGCACCCGCATACCATCTTCGATGTCAAACACCAATGGATATGGGATCATCCATCGCCCATCGCATGGGTCGAGAAGATATGCGCTAGTCTACTCTGGAATATCGATGCCCCGTCTCGATATTCCCACGACCAGGAACAATGAAGGATGTACTCATTGACTACCCAGGCCCCACTAGTATGATCTGCATCATAGTCCTGGAAGTCGAGTACACATCCTAAGGGCTTTATCAACATGTAATCAGAGAGACAGAAAGTATACATGTTAAGATAAAGAGCAACCAGATAGCGTACTATCATGTCGAGCAAGAAAGTCCTACCTATATATGTCCCAGCATCCACTACAATATACATCCAATGTACAGTAATGGCCTCTAGGGCATACATATAACTAACAGCATGCGATTCCTGTTCGTAGATGTATTCTATTCACGAGTTGGCAACTCACCCCCGTTGTGCCCCAGTTTCTTGCAGGTTTTGCCGTACAGGTTTCTTTACAGCTTGCTGGCACTGCTTCATTCAGGTGACTTGCTAGTAGGTGGGTTTATTTGTATCGTACCCATCATTATACATTGTATATTATTATTCAGTTATTTCTAGTAAATTCCATCAACCAAACATGTATTTATTTTTGAGATAGAGACAAGTGATGTTATTCTTTCGACCTTAGAGTCGCGCGTTATATTTCTGTGGATTTCTTGTGGTTTTGAGTTCCTTTTGAGTTTTTGATCCTCGCCCTTGGCGTTGTATATTATATTGCTTGTGTGCTTGTGACCGTCGATTGACGAAGAGCTAGCTCCCGCTTGGGGATGCCTTTTATTGATTTCGTATACTATTCATGTTGTATCCCGTTTGGGGGCCAGTATTTACAAAGGAGACTCTGCTGAAATTTTCAGGAAATATTTGATGTTTTTAAAACCGCATAATTCGGCTTATGCTATTAAAACTACTTGATTTCAAATTGGTTTTCCTTCACTCTACTACTTTTCTTGGTTTGGATTTCTGGGTTTTCGGCTTACTTAGATTACGTACGCCTCGAGACGTTTCGTTGTTTAAGTGCCGGTCATGTTCCGTACTTACGGGACGTGACAAAGTTGGTATCAGAGCGTTAGGTTTTACCTTCGGAGCGTAGGATGACCCTTGGTTGATGGAATAGGTGACTGATGTAGAGTGACGTACCGTGGGTATGTTCCGCGGCATATTTACGATACGCTACTCCACTTAAGAAGCCTTTGGATGTACATTTCTTTGTTTAGTATTATATTCATTCCTGATCTAGCCACATCGGTACCAGTTATGGTTAGCTGCCATGATTACGCGCAGGGAGAGCTACGGCTAGAATTGCGGTCAGCATGAGCTCGTCACGAACGAGGACTGACCAGGGCGTAATTCCAGCGACACACGATTGCGGAGATGTGTTTTTTACCGTGTTTTCACGCCACGAGCGTTTGATGGATCGCTGTATGAGGTTAATCGGATTAGATGATCAGTACCAGAGGATCGAGCCAATGATAGAGGCCAACCATATTTTGATGACCGTTGGTGTATTGCTTACTCCTGATGATTGAGGCACTGTTCAGCGTGCAGACGAGTGAGCCAGTCATTGCTGCGAACGACGAGATATCGCCCCAGATGTTGGATCTATTGCAGTACGAGTTGTACTAAGAGCTGATAGAAGGTCGCTAGTCACCAAGGATGAATGACTAGGACATGTGGTTCGTTCGCAACCTCGATGCGAGATCATCAGATAGATTGATTCCAGCTAGAGACGATTCATGCGGAGACGTTGAGAGTCGACAGAGACGATCGAATGTCAGCAACCTATTATTCCAGGTTTAAAGTATTCGGAAAGACATGCAGGCAATTCTATGGACACTCTAGAAGAATGAAACCCTAACTCGACTTAATGACCGTGTGAAAGACTTTGAACCTTAGGGTTTGCGGCAGTTCCGCGGCGCTATTAGTGAGGCTTGGGTTTGCCCTTCTACGGCTGGACCATCGATGCTGTGGTACGTACTCGATACTGTTAAACTGTACCCAAGATGTTGAGCTCTTGGGGGATTATGAGGTTTTGACAAATCGATCGGATGGTTCGACTTCATTCGGATGCCAGGTGGTGAGATGCATTTCTTGGGAGACTCCAGATGCGAGGATAGCCGTAGGAGCTCAGTCCATGCAGCCACGACGAGATGAGTCCGAAGCAGTCGATATTTGGGAAAAGTGGAGTAAGTGGTTCGTACGAGATCTTGATGAGACGACGTTCCACTCCGCCGACATCAGAGATGCGATACGGCGTTCGTACGAGACCTATCTGGTATGGTTCTTGGTGAATAGAAGCTAATTTGGAGGGTTAAGTTTGCTTGTGGGATCTTCAATTTTTTTTGGTATAAATTCTAAACCCATGTTAATTTGTGTTAATTATTGCAACCCGATTAATTAAAATGCTTCATTATGGTTTTTATTCAAGATTTGAATTTCTAGAAAGTGGTTATTGAATTATTATTAGGGTTTTGATTCTTAGGTTGTGATCTAAAATTGTAGCTTAACATATTAGAAAATGTTAAACTTAGTCTAGTAGCAAATTTGCTAGTTATTGCATTTAATTGTTTAATTAGGTTATTTTTGTAAACTAGATTTTTGCAAAATATGTAAATAAGTTAGATAAAATTAGAATTTTGGTTTTTATTATTAGATTGTAGTGTTAGTGTGTAGATTAACTTGTTAAGTGAAGGTTAAAAATAAACTAGTTGCCAATTTCTAGCTTTCACTTGAAAATTTTCACAACATTGCTATGTTATTAAACTAGGTGTTGAAAATTCATTCAAAATGTGGGATTAAAAATAAAGCTAAGGTTTTAGAACATCCTTACGGTTTCAAGGAGTGGTTTAACGGTTTAAGTTATGCAAGAACAAGTTTGGAAGTGAAATTGTGTAGTTTTGCTTAAAAATACCGAAATCGGGCAAGTTTACAAACTAGAATTTCAATGTAATGCAAATTAGGGTGTTAAAAATATAGTGATGGTTTATATAGTCTAGTTATGCTAATTAATGAATATTATGACCATTATTTTCTTTTAAACATCAAGTTTTGAAGTAAAACGGTAAATTGGTGTTTTCGGATTTTATGGAATCGGACGATTTGATCGATTTTTAGGGTTTCGATGATTTAAATCATATTTATATTATAAATAATGGGTTTTAAAACTATGAGTTGTTTGTTGATATTTATCTCGATCAATCGGCGTTTGTACGCCGATATCGAGCGATATTTGGCTCTTTTGCATGAGCGGGACATAGGTTTTAACCTATGCACGTTTCGTGCGTCGTTTTGACTTTTGTCCGTGATTCAGTTTACGATACTATATATGTTTGTGTGTAGGTATCCCTCACGTAGACTGCGGGCGATGAAGAAGAGGACGGCGACATCGTTTTCGGCAGACATGGACCAGGTGAGTAGATTTATATCTACGGGGAGAAGTCGGGTGGATGGCGTATAGCACCCCCGCAGTCCGTGGTATAGTTTATATATATATATGTGTGTTTATATAGGTGTTTTATGATACGAGAATGTTATTCATGATATGATTATGTGTTCATTGATTAGCTTTGGGTTAGTTGCGAAACCCTAGAGTAGTTGTTTTACCCACATACGCACACACAGACTTGCATACATTACTTTCTTGTGCGTAGAGGGGGATGTGTATATATGTATATACGCGGGGGGATAGGACTATGCATATATACATTCATATACACATGCATGGATGATGATGATAGTACTTGGGATTTGAGATGAGTCGATGAGATTTGATTTGACGCCGTGAGATCGGTGATATGGCAGGGTTCATATTTGAGATACGACATGACGCTGTAGCGGGTCCTAGACGTAGTGTTTCACACACGTGCATGCATACCTAGGCGGTATCAGTATTGTACTAGACGTAGATCAGTACCCCGATCATGATATTTGATAAAGAGGATACCAGATGAATAGTATGATGAATGTGATATTGACCCGTACCCAGATTCGGGATGTCGTACGACGGATTTACGCACGAGCTATATATTGATGATTGATCTGCACTCTTGACTTGGGATGTCTGATTATAGATATAGTATCGGATATGATATTATTGAGGCGGGATCACCGACTATACATATACAGATATGTATATGTATCGACTCAGGTGATAGGCGGTTTCCTTACATGTAGTTCAGCTTGTTAGTTCAGCCGTATAGTTTAGTGTAGTTGTTAGATTAGTTTAGACTCCTACCTATTTCAAAACTAGCGGATCGTGGATATTTTAAAAGACAGGTCAAGGGATCTACGGATATTTCAAAAGACGTATCCTTTCTTAAAAACCACCGTAGCCCTTATTTTCAAAACCCCACGATTCATGTTATTTCAAATGCCACCATTGTTTAATATTTAGCTCCCGCTCATTATGGTTGCTCGCTCCGCATCGCATATTTACATTGTTATTTCATATTGCATTGTTGATATTATGCCGTTAGGACACCAGCACCATTACCGATGATGCGTATGTACCACGTACACTTACTTGCCGGCTCACACACATCTTCATCGGTAATTGCCATGTCACGTACACCTTAGAAAATATTATGGCTTAACTTAGCTTGATAGCTAGTAGTTTGACATGATATTAGTGTACTTACCTTATATGACAGCTTAGATATTGTAGTTATTACTTGTCACTTCATGCATACTGTTATTCATTGTTATGCCGTATTCATGGATTCTCATGCCTATATTCATGGTTTTACATGCTATTGATGATTTGGATTCGGATTTCCATGAGATTTTCTGGATTTGGGGGAAAACCGCAAAACTTGTATAAGCTTCTTTCCTCTCTTTTAAATAAAAAGTGCGGTTTTCCCATAATTTATGAGTCGTCCACCATGAGTTTGTTGATGGATTTCAAGACCCGATTCGAGGAGATGGATGAACCGTTTCGGGTACATGGTGGGCCCGGTGCGGTACCCTGGGGCAAGAAGATCGTGTTGTTGACGTTGAGCCTGTGCAGGGGAGCACGACCGACCGGTGATATTACCCGACGCGTTGGATATCCAAAGGATACCGTCGTGGTCATGAGATGGATGGTAGGGGCCGGCCTGGACTGACGGCGCCCTAGTCATTGTGATTGAGACATTGAGATTTCGAGATATTGAGGTACAGAGACTGTGATACAGAGATATCGAGATATTGGGATTATGTTTTGTGCCGATGCTAGGCACTGTTTTATGCTGATTTCATTATGATATCTCATTTTAAAAATACAGAAATCTCACTAATTTATGAAAGCAGTTTTCTTCAGTACATGCATTCTGTTTCATGCATTCATATATCATCCATATGATATATTGCTACCTGAGGCACTGACACGGGCATATGGGATTACACTTGGGTTAGATATTTACCCTAGTCATTGTTATAGGCTGCTTGATATATATTTGAGGATATATTGATCGTATGACCTAGGATTGCGTCATGCATGCGATTCCTGTTCGTAGATGTATTCTATTCACGAGTTGGCAACTCACCCCCGTTGTGCCCCAGTTTCTTGCAGGTTTTGCCGTACAGGTTTCTTTACGGCTTGCTGGCACTGCTTCATTCAGGTGACTTGCTAGTAGGTTGGTTTATTTGTATCGTACCCATCATTATACATTGTATATTATTATTCAGTTGTATCTAGTAAATTCCATCAACCAAACATGTATTTATTTTTGAGATAGAGACCAGTGATGTTATTCTTTCGACCTTAGAGTCGCGCGTTATATTTCTGTGGATTTCTTGTGGTTTTGAGTTCCTTTTGAGTTTTTGATCCTCGCCCTTGGCGTTGTATATTATATTGCTTGTGTGATTGTGACCGTCGATTGACGAAGAGCTAGCTCCCGCTTGGGGATGCCTTTTATTGATTTCGTATACAATTCATGTTGTATCCCGTTTGGGGGCCAGTATTTACAAAGGAGACTCTGCCGAAATTTTCAAGAAATATTTGATGTTTTTAAAACCGCATAATTCGGCTTATGCTATTAAAACTACTTGATTTCAAATTTGTTTTCCTTCACTCTACTACTTTTCTTGGTTTGGATTTCTGGGTTTTCGGCTTACTTAGATTACGTACGCCTCGAGACGTTTCGTAGTTTAAGTGCCGGTCATGTTCCGTACTTACGGGACGTGACAATATCTCTCTAAATCTCAAATTCGCGGAGAAAGCCATCTCCCGAATCGAGTAATACCTGTCTTAGAATATGTCTGAATATCTGATGGGACCTAGTTCATAAATGAACTCCAAATCCAAACTTCTTAGACTGTATCGATAACTGAACCTAATCAGTATCCAGCACCATGCCTCCCACAGTATCCTCTTGGACCACCTGTCCATAATACTATCCCTGGTCAGAGGGAAAACTATAATTCTGGCAATCACTCTGTCATCCATGTCACCTTTGAAGCCTGGAATGATAACCGTCTCCCGAAGGAGGCTGCCGTCATCAAATCCATAGAACATGCACCTTATGTTCTAAAACTGCTTCCTTATGTTTCTACAGGATTGGATTAATATAAACTTATCGCATCAAGTGCAAAAACTACATCTGGTGTGGTACTTGACATCTCATGATTGACTCAATTCCCTAAGCAAGTGATCTGCCAATCATGCACTTCCCTCTCCCTTTTAGTCTGTAAAACACCTTTAGAGAGGGTGACTCCATCACCTGCAGGTTCACTACCATGCTAGGAGGCATCTATTCTAAATACCATTAGAATACTGTCAAAGTACCCAAATTGGGAAACTATCCAAATCTAGATCTAAAACTATAGATCTAGTAACCAGAATGTCTTATATTATATCCATGTCCTGTCTGGAGAAATAACTGTGTGACGACTACAGTACAACCGATCGTAGTATAGGAATTTTACTTCCTACTCTGTGTATGTCATCCAAATACTATGACATCACACCCTACTATCTTCTTAACAGATCCATCCCCTATTATGATGAAGTCAAAGCTATGACTGTCTCATCAAAATTAGATGATCTAATCTCCACTATATTTGCTCAAGCCTATAAATAGACATAAGCTACTTGCCCACTACGCTTCCGCTGCTCCTACTGACTACGACAACCCTCTGGCAGAATAATATATACGTACACTTCTAAAGCATGTTTAGAACGACGCTATACATATCCTCCTGCCGGGTCTCATAGTTTGGAACAACAGTAGTGTCAAGTCTGGGTAAACAAGAACCTCCCTGTCACCATCCTTGAGTCTACCTGAGTACCTCTCGGGTGTCTGAGGTTACCCACCATATCTGTGGAGTGGCTAATGGAATGTCAAACCTGATTGAATATATATGTCCTATTAAATTTTCCGTAATCGTTTGCGGTTTCTGGAATCACTTCCAGTTCTACCATACTCCCACTACTGTTTTCTGAAAAAGTCCATTTTAATAAAATTGTGGCGAGTCAAGAACAATATCACTATTGATCTTCCAGATGGTAGAAATGTCAACCCTGGTCAAAGCCAGGGTCAACCCACAAACTGCCATTACAGAAACATGCCTTGAGTTATCCAGTGTCTGGTTTTAAGCATAAGCTGGACAACTCCCCTTACCTTAACATCGTTAAGATATGAACCATTCTATATACAATATAGAAATAGAAGCACTAATTTAATTGGAACCAGATTCAAATCATGCAGCTGTCTCTGGTGCATATCAATTTAATGGAAAAAGGCTAATCAGCATTACTCAACTTAGGAATCCATCCAATTATGAGTAACATGAAAGAGAAACAAGTTTCTCAAAACCATTACTATCATCTGAATACCAATCACAAGAATCTACATCTTCGATCTCTTTGAAGAATCCCGATACTTGCGACATCTGGTTCTCTACTTTATTCTTATACCCATAACTTCTCAAAACTTAGACATTGTATTTCTACGAAACACTTGTCTAAAAAACTAGAGAAGTCACAAGTAAATGGAACATAGTACGAGGACCTACCGCTTTGTCCTGACGGACACTGGACAACATACAATACTCTGTATAAGTCCCCTGAGTTTGAATAACTCAAAACCTGTGCATCGTAGGTTGAAAACTGTACCCAGGCGATTTCCTCAAATATCACCAATTACAACGAATTCCGATATAATGAGGATGATCACCTTAATTTCTAATAACTTACTCCCACTCATCATCTGTAAAAACTATACAGATATGAGAATGAAACCTGGTAAATACATACCGTGGAGTAAGTATCTAATCGGGAAATTAGTTTTCTTTTAACAATGCGCAGTGAAACTGAAACATTAAAATGTCTCGTAGGGGTATCCTGGTATTACTAGTAATGCCTCTTCCATAAACCTATTCATGACTTTAACCGTATATTTCTTTGCCATATCTCCAAATCCCTTTATTTGTCTTTAGTCGTTACCTTCTGTACACCTTCGTTAGGCTAAATGGTTTTCTTCCTTCCCTACCGTTCGGCACCAGCCTATGGTTTGGAAGAAGACTATCCAGTAAGCATAATAGGTGTACCCTCCTAATCCTAGAAGTACTTGCAACTTGAGAGAAGGTGATGATAAAAGACAACTGAATAATACCTTATTCTATTAAAGGTGAAAATAGGAGTGGCGATGAAGTACGCGGTTTGGTCGTGAATGATAACAGTCGTAATTTACTTTACCCTCTTTCTAATCCCTTTATCTTGTCTTTACATATTACCTTCTGTACACCCTACTTAGGCTAATTGGTTTTCTTCATTCCCTACCTTTCGGCACTTGCCTATGGTTTTGAATAAGACTATCCAATAAGCGTAATAGGTGTACTCTCCTAAACTAAGGAGCCCTCGCAACCTGGGAGAAGGTGATAATAAAAAATAACTGAATAAACCAATTCAATTTCTCCTGAACCTGGATCCATCCTCGAAGTAGTCCCTCCGAGTTCGTATATAACCATACGATGGATCTATCCAATGGAAGTGGATGTCCGTAGTAATACGGGGTGTTCTGAGAAATGCAAAGGGTAAAAGAAGGAGGGGTAATGACTTATGCAACTCGGACAATCCAAAAGCCAGTATTTTAAGAATGTTCGGTCAACTTGGTCACTGAGTCATAGTCTAGGGTCGGTCAAAGGTCGCTGCCAAACAGAGAGAGAAAAGAAACACTCTGCGTGCACTCTAACCTAGATCAGAATGGTTATCACTTTATCTAATCAGAAAACCTCCCATTGTTATCTCAAATTCTCCTCCAAACCTGAAAGAAGAATTAGTCGGGATCACCCGAAGAGTAAACTAACTCATCAGTGAGAATCGGGATCCAACTATCATCGCATGATAACTTGATGGAAGCCACTCAAGTTATCACACTCCAGAAGGTATGCGCATATCTGGCAAGTTTCCTGTATGTTTGAAACTCCCGATGTAAATTTTTGCCCCATGCTCTTATGACCTTGACTAAGGGCCAAATATCTCATAAGTCACATGTCAAGTTCTATCCATCATTATCCAGGTCAATTTGAACCCACCCGTACATACTCTTGACAAAGGGCCAAGTATAGTAATATGACTGTCCCAAACCAACGCATCTATCTATGCAACATGTGAACACCCCAGTAGCTACCAATCACTATGTTTTGACTAAGGGCCAAATATACATAGCTTGAATACTACTGACCATCCATAAGAAATGACGGAGGGCTACGGCTGGTTTTTGGCGAAAAACCTTTAACATAATGAACTTGATCTTGTTGAAGGAACCTGATAGCTTTTATAAAATATAGTGACGAAAAACCTTAGCTAAAGAGGTCACTCCCAGTGAAAGGATCTCGACTCTTTCCTCGTGGAATGAGGTGCAGGATATTTCAACTGAATACCGCGATGCAAAGCAACTTGTAATCGACTATATGGAAGTTATTACCCTGACGCAAACTTCTGCCCAAGGAGTCACTCCCGGTGAAGGGATCTCGGCCCTTGCCTCGTCGAATGAGGTGCAGGATATTCTAAACTGAATATCACTATGCAAAATAAAAGGAAACATCTTTGTAATAACACTTTTAAAATTTGTTCCAACAACATCAAATATAGGTTTGTTTTATCCTTGCATTGATAAAAATCAATGCAGTCCCATCAATCAATCACACCAGAAAAGAACGAAAATAAAATGTACGTATATACCATCCGCATTCGCCACTGGGTCCCGTCATCACCCGTTAGGTTACTTAACCAACGACAGAGCGGGGGCTGGACTAGCGCGGGTGTAAAACATATACAACATCTAATAGTATATATACCAATATACAATAATTGCTCCAGGCGTGATAATATGCAACATTACAGAAAAGTAATAAGCATCACAGAACAATACAGATAATCTGGAATCCCCGGGTTTCACAGAGCCGCTGCTGAAACCCGACGTTCCCCTGGTCGTGTGGATAGCCTGTGCAATGAAACCTAGACCCCAACGGGTGCGGCAAGTTACCCGCCAAAACCTGAAGCGAGGTAGTCCCCCACAGCATAGTGAATGGAACACCCGGCACTTCACGGAATCCGGTAAATAGAGCACCCCTCCTTGGGTCAACCTGTACCCCCTACGAGTGCGGCGAATAGTCTGCCAATTCTAGAGTGAGGTCCCTCTGCCTCTCAAAGCCATGAGATATGGACCCGTTACCCTCCAGAACCCGGTTATTCGTGCACTTCTTCGCGGGATAAACCTAGTATAGAAATAACAATATGTACAACGGGTACATCGATCTCAACCCGGTCGTGCCCCAAAAGAATATTATACAACAGGCAGTAACGGCAGTCCACATGTTGGACGCTCGCCCCGCAATATCAAATGTACAAATAAATCCAAACTGCACTATCATTGCACCCTGCTATCCACCACGACATATCCGCAATAATACAGCACAACACAGAACATCAACGCGAATGTCACGTTCGCAAACCCATCTAAAAGAACTATAGCAATCAGACGCGGTTTACCGATCAAATGACATTCCTGGTCGGAGATATAATGTAAATACTGCATACTAACAAGTTTAAAATTTCGATCGACTAAATTTCCCGAAGTGGGCCCCACGTACATCTGGTGTACAGTAACAAAATTTGGGCCAAAAAAACATATACCAAAAACCACAATTTCCAATGTTAAACTCAATGGAAAAATTTGGGGCACTGTTCCCAAAAAAGCGCGGCGGATCAGCGGCCAAACCTTGGTTTGGGCCGAGGATCCGCGGCCGTTCTGTGGGATCACGTGACCAAATTTCACCAGTTTGCTTAGAATTTCCTGCTTAGTTTTATGTGATATGTCAAATAATTTTTAGACACTGTTTAAAATTAACAGAAACTTCGAATTTGGAATTTGCGGTTTTCGAAAATCCGTTCGATCGATGTTTTAAACATGTTAGCGCAAGTTAGTATAGCTTAATGGTGAGGCTCTGATACCACTGTAAGTCCACGGTAGCGCCCCGGCCGTCTAACAGACGCCAAACGCGGAACAAAAACTTTTTACAAACTGGCGCTATCGTGTACCGTAACCCGGATCTGCCATTAAAGCTAAACTAACAAACTACAAAGTGGGTAGAAATTTTATATCGAACGATCCGAGTCCTTCGGTCTTCAACCATCATCGTACGCTTGTTGCGGCTGCTCCGATCTCCTGAATCTCCAGTCTCGTCGTCTAGGTGGCACCACGTCGACGGATCTTTAAACGGGCTCCCGCCTCTGAACCGAGGCAATTCGGTCGTCAAGTTTGCCAAAAGAGACGGCCAAGATGATGTAGGGAATGAGTAGAACACTTTGTCTCGTTACGTCTAAGGCTATGGACGAACGATTAATGAAGTTGCCTTTTGGATCGGGTGGAAATATGAAATGAGTATGCTTAATTTCCAAGAACCAAATAACTATATCTTTTTTCTAACAACCATAACTCTCCACCAAAAGAATGGCCGGCCAAATATATAGAATGAAGGAGGTGAGTGTAGGAGCAAGTGGTGACCATTAGAAAAGCTTCTCACAAAAGATCAAGAGGAAATATCTAAGCAAGAACAAAAAATATTAATGAAAAGGTGACTCACTAATTACACCTCATCATCCAATTAATGCAAGATGGTGACTCACTAATCTAGTCACCAAAACTAGAAGCTTCCACTAATGACTCACCTCATGACTCACCCTCAAGAAGAAAAGATAAATCCGCATTTAACCGACTGTTAAATACGGCTGATAGAAAATTGGAAACTGGCAACTTCCAAAAATGATACTGAAACGAATTTCAGGATAACCCCGTATCAGTATAAACATACCCGGATTTGTATTACGACCGAATACAAATGCAACTGAGACAAAGATATTATATCTACACAGTATAATACTGGATTCCGGCTTAAACAAAAGCCTACCAGTATTATCTGCCTGAAAACTGACACGTGCGAAAATGCACGTGCATTTTCCGAACCTTGCCATAAACCCATACGGCCTCTACAACGTTTCGCCCGAACTTGGGAAAGTGTCTGTGGGGGACTCTAATAACTCATCAACACATCGGCACTGGGTATAACCACTAGCACGTCAGAGGTACAAGCTGCACGTAACGTTTTGCCTATGTATTGATTGGAAGGGAAGCTGACGAGCGAACTCATCTATAAACCCTACTGAGCCTGACAGTGACAATGTATATACAGTCCGGTCCGTTCGTCTAAAGAGTATCGCATATCGAGTCTAGGGGGGTGGATAAAGTCAGACCCCTAATAACGCGATAAATCGTGTCGGTATGAAGCCCATCACCACCTGAGAAACTACTGATCCAAATCAGTAATTCTCCACTACCTCGGCCGAGGATTCCTAGTGATGGCCACCCGTGCACTGCGCGATATCAACCCCCAATACCGGGAGAGACGAATCCCCGACGATCCGCTCACTTGCCTCCAATGTGGCTCGGGACTGTACCTAACTAAAACCTGTTCGCACAACTCCTTTGAGCGTGGCAGGGTAGTAATCTAAGCACAGTGGGAACTCACATGAGACAAATGACGATCTCAGGTCGATGAACTAACCTGTACACATGTCACCAGGGAATTGCTATCTGACGATATGTATAATACCAACTAGCAGATTCCCGACGAGTCCTGTCCGGTGTACTCATAACCTAATGAGCACCTGTATACATCTTAGGTGAACCAACTAACACCAATGGCTTGTGAGACTGGCCATCGCCCCTCGTCGGGGTCTCGACTGTATACACTAGTCTACTCTGGAGTATCGATGCCCTGTCTCGAAACTCCCACGACTAGGGACACTTTAAGGATGTGCTTACAGACCCCAGCTCCCATGTATATGATCGCCATCATACTGCTGGTAGTCAAGCAAGAATCCTATGGGCTCTATCATCATGCAATAGTGAACTAAAGCATGTATACGATGAAAAAGACAAACCAGATAGCAAACTATCATCTCGAGGAAGACTGTCATATCGGTATAGGTCCTGCCTCAATCATTGCAATCACGTACCTGCGATCCAATAATTGACTTTGAGGGCACTATCTCCAACAAGCTTGACCCCGTCTCGGAAATACAACATCCACATGACCCCGTCTCGGAAATACATCATCTACATGACCCCGTCTCGGAAATACGTCATCTACATAACCCCGTCTCAGAAATACGTCATCCACATGGCCCCGTCTCGAAAATACGTCATCCACATCACCCCATCGCGGAAATACGTCATCCACATGACCCCGTCTCGGAAATACGTCATCCACATGACCCCGTCGCGGAAATACGTCATCCACATGACCCCGTCGCGGAAATACGTCATCCACATGACCCCGTCTCGGAAATACGTCATCAACATGACCCCGTCTCGGAAATACATCATCAACATGACCCCGTCTCGGAAATACATCATCAACATTACCTCGTTTCGGAAATACGTCATCCACGTGACCCCTCTCGAAAATACGTCATCAACATGACCCCGTCTTGAAAATACGTCATCAAAATGACCCCGTCTCGAAAATACATCATCAAAATGACCCCGTCTCGAAAATACATCATCCACATGACCCCGTCTCAGAAATACGTCATCCACATGACCCCATCTCGGAAATACGTCATCCACATGACCCCGTCTCGGAAATACGTCATCCACATGTCCCCGTCTCGGAAATACGTCATCCACATGACCCCGTCTCGGAAATACGTCATCAACATGACCCCGTCTCGGAAATACGTCATCCACATGACCCCGTTTTGGAAATACGTCATCCACATGACCCCGTCGCGGAAATACGTCATCTACATGACCCCGCCTCGGAAATACATCACCCAATGACGCCGTGAAATGCGGATAACGTCAATCTCATTAAACACTTACGGGTCCTCTCGTAAGGAAGAAAACTCTCTTATAAGATCCTTACGACTTATAAGGGAAAACACACTTAGGAATCCTCATGATTCCTAAGGAGAAATTACACTTACAGATCCTCACGACTCATAGGGAGAAAAGTCGAGACCCTCACGACTCATGAAGTTGAAAAGTCTTAGGTAGCAGATCTGAACCTGCTTCCTAAGCCGTCACTACCTCTCGGAGAGTTCAAGATGAAACGTTCTCTATTATCTACAGGCTACACTTGCCGGAGTAACATACCAACAACACAGCAAAGAGAAGAAAACAACAGTGGGAGAGAACAAAAAATGTGTATCTTTTATTCATGAATTCAATTGAGTACAAGGAAAATCATATAAAAGAATAAAAATGGTTACATGTTATTCAAAGATTACAAGTGTTCGATCTATACAAAAACAGCTACTGGGAGGGAGGCGTCTTCAATAAATCAACTAGCTGCTCACGCACCCCTCTCAACTCCTTCTCACGGTCAGCTGCCACAGCCAACTCCATTTCAACCTGAGCCCGTTGCTGCAAATAAGACGAAAGTCGTTCATCAACGACCCGCCGATCTGCCTCACGACTGCGCATCCTGCTCGATGAGGTCGAGCTTCTGCCTTAGCGTTAGCCCATCAGAAATGCATCGTAAAAGGCCCTCAAAGATGTTTTTCAACTGCACAGCATTGGCGTCAACCTGAGCATGCAGTCGAGCAGATTCGCTTGAAGTCTCTTCACATTACTTATGCCTTAAGGCCGTTTCTTGTTCAAGATGACAGAAGTAAGGAGTGCTCTGCTCGACCCACGCAGCCCATTGAGAGTTCACAGCCAGGACCTCGGGAGCAGGACATCTGACCTCGAGCTCATACAAACAAGCCTCGATTTTCCTGTAGTGGCTAACCCAAGACTCAACGACGCCCTCACTATGAAAATTCACGAGCGTCGCCAGCATAGGATTAATCTCGGCGGCAAAATCCGCAGCAAATTTGGGAGTCTCCACGTCAAGCTCCTCGATGTAGTCGCTCAACATACGCAGACTATTCACAGCGCCTTTGGAAGATGCCCGTCGAGAGAAGGGGCCCACTGGCATTATAACTTGAGATTCAAACGGAGTTAGAGTCAATGTGACCGCTGCAAAAACTAGATCACAATCAGATTACGGCTCGAGAAATAAAAATACATACATAGGGTCTACTATACCGGTTGCAAAAGGAGGAAGAGCTCAGAGTACTGGTGGCGCAACGACAGCCGCGTCCCCGCCTTCAATCTGTAGGGCTACAAGCAATACAAAGAGGGATTAGCAATAATGTGACTGCCCGTTAAAGAGAGGACATCGTTTAGATACTCACCGACACCACCTGCCAGACTAATCTCTGACAGGAAGGAGAAGTGTGGATGCAGCACCTGATACAGGTGGTCAAAAAGGACTCCTGCAAAGACGCAGTAACACAATGTCAGTACGTAAATTATACAGCCTAGGAGTAAGACGGATGGGTCACAAATCCGTACCTCCCAACATCTGAGAAGGTGCGAGAGAGGGTAAAGAAGGAGTCACCGTCAAAATGGTAGCTGATGGCGTTGCCTCGGGTAACGCGACCTCAGCGCTCGCCACACCTGCATTGGAAATGAGATAAATACTGTCAGGAAAGATTGAAAAGGATTACAGAATAAAAAGAAAAGCAATGACCCAAAATCTACCTGATGAGTCGCCAGTTAGAACCGCGATGAGGGCGCCACTTGATACAGCGACGGCTTCTTCCTCCTCCATCGGGATGGTCTCACCTCCCATCGCCTCATCCCCCGACTCTACAAGAGCCGTCATAATGCTTGCGACGCCAGGGGACAGCAAGGAGACGCAGGCGGAAAGAGCAATGATCGGAGCGGTGCCCGACTCTTGAGAGGGAGCGGCCACCTCAGGCTCAGCAATTGTGGCTATTTCACCTACCGCCATCTCAGGCTCGGCGATCGTGACTGTCTCACCTGCCGCTACCTCAAGTCCGGCAATGGTGTTCATCTCACCTACCGCCATCTCAGGCTCGGCGATCGTGACTGTCTCACCTTCCGCTACCTCGAGTTCGGCGATCACAGCCATCTCGCCTACCGCCGCCTCGGGTTCGGCAATCACGGCTACCTCCTCTACCGCTATCCTAGGCCCAACAGTCGCCGCCACTTCTTCGGTAAGACTCGGCCCTGCAAGATAAGATATATGAGAACTGGTAGTTATAACTTTGGCAATAGAACCGCTTTGTCACATTACCTTGAGTTGATCTTCCGTTTGCTTCCCGAGCCACACGTGTTGCCCGTCTGTAGGTAGTAGACAAGGTAGCCTGAGATTCCTCTGAGGGAGTAGGGCCAGGGGTAGTGGTGCTCGAACCCGCACCCGCGGCTAAAGCAGTACCACGCCCCCTCGCCGCGTGCATTCGGCGCTTCCTTTCTGCCCGGGCCGTCAAAGCGGACTTTCTAGATGCCTCCAGCAACAGGACGTCATCACCCACACCAAGGTTTACCTCCAGAGCCGTCAAGGCTTCCGTCATTGGTCGTTTGAGTAAGGCCTCTTTCGGCAGTGCCGAAGAGGCCGGGACTTCAGTGGCTGGCCCGAGAAGAATTTCTGCATCACCTTGCGAGATCGGCATTGTGGTCCTTGCAATAAGATAAAGAAAAGGTCAGATTGTCTATAAGAAAGGAGAATGAAGATGCAATAAGCCGAGACATACCAATGCCCAACAAAGAGCGGTTCTTCTCCTCCTCCTCGAAGGTCCTCAGGGAAGCCGCCAGAGCCTCTTCAGTGGTAAAGCCTGTTACAAAAGGAAAAATGCCAGTCAAGGCAAGATAATGAAAATAAAGATATAATGCAATAATAAGGTGTGACTGATGTTTACTTGATTGCACGAGGATGGCTATTTCCGCTTGGTGGGTTGTGGATCGCACAGAAGCTGCAATAGCGGCCGCGAGATCACTATCTTCCGGCAATATGAAGAGACTTCGTTGGTCCCATATTCGCTCAGGCCCTCATTATAAGGAGCCTGAGGCGCCAGGCTGAGTACATCATCTAGAGAGAGGACTGACTTCTTCTTCCTCTTCTGCGCGCGAACTCCAGTCGCAGCAAGCACGAGTTTACGCTTGGTGAGCACCTTAGGGCGACGAGTCCCGATATCTGAGCACACGCCAGATTCAGGGGAAGCTAAATTTACCATCTCGGCGGAAGAACGGGGCACTGATGGTACACCCACCGTCTCCACAGGAGCACGGGAAACCCGCACGTAGGGCTTAGCACACATGGAGGCTCAACTGCAACGACCTCTCTTAGCGGAGGGGGGACAGTGGTCCGTCGCTTCAAAGGGACGTTACGATCGCCGGCAGGAGGTGCACTTTTGCGATCGAGTAGCAGCCGCCTTTCTTCCTTAATGACGGCGCCCATCGAATGCTAGTACCACGCCGTGTACACATTAAGGATCCTCGGGACGCAACTTGGCTCGCTGATAAAGAAGTGAGAGCCCGTATTTAAGCGCATGAAGTGATGCAGCGCGTTCCGCATTCCTTCTTCAGTAGCAGTAGGTTCTAGCAAGAAAGCCTCCAGTGGCACTCCTTGATTATAGCTCAATTATTGGGCACAACGATGCGGATTGTATCTCATGAAAAGCGCTGCATCATTTTGTTTAAACACTAGGAAGCCCGGTCTGATAGAATATAAATGGAGAATCTCCCGAGCTTTCAAAACTGAGGCTCCATCTTTGAAAATGTCCTGCAATGACCTCACCGTTGTGGCGGACTCTTTTCCGATGGTTATAACCTTATCGATGAAGGTCATGCCGTCTCCAACCGTGCGGGGACGAAGGAGCAAACCTCTAGCATCCTACGGTGACGGATTTACAATTGATGCACCGACTAATTGCATAATCCGGGGGAAGCCGCACCAGTCATAAAATGAAGGCCTTTTGTGAATGCCAAAAACGCCAAGTGCATGTAGCTCGAGCCATGACATGAAGTAATGCATCGAGAAGTTCACATGCCGCACTCCAGGCCCAGTGGTATCCGCCGCTTGACCAAGGCCATAATACAAATGGGCTAAACCGGCGACCCCGACAGCCACTTTCACCCCAATAGTCATTCAGTAAGCCGGATAAAAGGCATACGGCCTCATACGGCGAAGGTGCATCGGGAGCGTGAACCAGCTCAACCATAGCCCAAGAAATCCCAAGAAGAATGTTTCCTCATCAATCCCAGGGACTGCAATCTCCGTAAAAGGAACAACTGGAGAGTTGGGAAGGAAGAAACTCTTCTGATCTACCTCCGTCGTTGGCAGGTTATCCAAACCTAAGCCAAAAGGGTCGTCAAGCGTGGCGAATTTAGCGGCCTCCTTCGAGAGGACTTTTGGGTGAAGGAAGCGAGCGATGAAATCCTCGAAACTAACCCCGCGGCTCCCAGATTCGAGAAAAAGGCTCTCGTAGATATTCAACACTTTGATCAAACTAGGAAATTAGTGTTGAACGGCATTCACCGGAGTAAGGCCCGTCATCACTGGCTTGGCACCGAAAACATATTCGTCCGTAGGAAGCAGCTCCTCATAATGCTCCCCTATGACCGGTACGCCAGAAACTTCTGCAAATTCCTCCAAGGAGATTGATACTTCTCGGTCCAGCGAAAGGAAGGTGTGGGTAGGAATGTTCTACTGCTCCAGAAATTCTTTAACCCACCAGATGGGAAGCGTAGGATACTGGAAGAGAGAAGCATAAACAGCGGGATACAACCCAAGCCTCAACAACTGCGACTTCTTCGCTGACAGAATGTAACCGGCCCATTGCAGATAACCGGTCGGATGAAGAGGAATCAGACCTATATTATATGGTTGCCCCCACGGCCGCACCTCGCCTTGACAAATACGTCGTCCCAAGGTATCTAAAGCCATGGGAGGCTGAACGGGTATCGAAGCTATAACGGGCTGAAGAAGCCCTTCTGAAGTCCAATTAACCATCTCCACGGCATAGTTCACCGAGGGTGAGTTGGCGTAGTGGATCGCCATGATAGGCTCTGAGGGTACCGCGTACGAAAAGCTTTGTTGACCCTTAATAATCTGGTTGTACCACGTCCCCCAGAGGTGAAGTTTCTTATGTTCCGGGTCATGATCTTTGATCAAAGCTAGGACTTCCGGGTCTATAGGTGCTCCAGGGAATCCTCCATCTGAACGGACGAACGGAAACAAGGCATCGAAAGACATGTTGCCTGCAAAAAAGAAGGACAGAAATCAACTGTCGGTACTATAATTTAATTTTAAAATTTCTGAAACTCGGTACTTTAAAAAATTTTGTACCACACTGCAATGCAGTGGAAAGGGGACCAAAGGGGGACCCACAAAATCTAGATGACAATGCATCAATTAATAAAACAGCCTCATCATTGGATGAGACTGTTAATTAATGAGAAAATCCTCAAGAAAATTCTCATTGAATGAGAGATCCCTCGGGAAAAGAAGAAAATCTCTCTTTGAGAGCAAAGCTCTATGACAGAGTGACACTTGTCAAATACTGATCATTAAGGAATAAAATTCCTTAAAGAGCCTGGCTCTGTAATGATGATGGAAAAACCCATCAGAAAAAGAAAATTAAATTCAATTAATTTTTATGAATTAAAAATTCAGGGATCTTCAAGATCCATGAAAAAAACTCTTAAGAGTTCTTCATCAAAGATTAAGAAACCTAAAGAGTAAGGCTCTGTTCATGGGCTAAGAAACCCAAGAAAAGATCTCTTTAGATCTATGGGTTCATGAGAGCAAAGCTCTGTTAAGGAAACCCTAAATGGGTTTTCTTTAGATCAAAGATTTATGAAGAGCAAGGCTCTGTTAATAGGTAAAACCCTAATTTATTAAAAGTTTTAAACTTTACCTAAGTTCTGAAAGAGTTTTTACTCTTGAGAAGTTCTTAAAGAGTTGTGCTTTGAACAAAAATTCTCAAAGAAAAAAGATGATAATCATCTAAGGGACCAAAGGTCCTATTTATAGGCATTGAACCACCTCTTCAACTTCTGAGTTGATCTAAGGGTTCAGATGCTGCCACCGCTGCACTCACGTGTGCCCCACGTGAGCGCAACGGTGGGGGGGCATTTGTTTCCCCCAATCAGAGAAAAACTCTGTTTTAAAATTCAAAATTCAAAAGAATTGAAGCAACACTTCAAATCAAGCGCTCTGCGCGCCACGTGTCAAACACGGATGCGCTAGCACCAGGTGCGCTGCGCTCTAGGCAGTGCATCATGAGTGCGCTAGCGCTAGGCGCGCTACGTGCCACGTGTCAAACACGGGTGTGCTAGCGCAGTTGCGCTGCGCTCTGCGCCATGTGTCAAACGTAGGTGCGCTAGCGCAAAGTGCGCTGTGTTCTGAGCAGCGCACCACGTGTAAAGCACGGGTGCGCCAACGCTGGAATTAAAAATTCCCCACCATTAGATTAAAAGATCTAATAATGATAAATCATTAATCAGAATTAAAATTCTATTATGGAAAGATTTTCTCAATCTTGTTGAAAACAAGAAGATTTCCTTCTGTAAAATAGAAGCCATAGGGTCAAAGATCCAACGGTAGGGAAACGTCCCCAAATCAATCAGAGAAAGATCTCTTTAACTGATTTAACAAATCAACTTGCCCTATATAAAGGCCCCAAGACTTCAAGTCTGATACAGAGAAACCCCCCTACAAATTTTGAGAAAACTCAAAAGAAAGAGAGCAAGCTCTTGAAAGAAGATCATTTCTTCAAGGTAAAAAAGAATGATTCTTGCACAAAGAGATGAAATCATCTCATTAAAACAGAAGAATTATCTTCTTAAAAGATCATAGATCTAGGTCTTTTATAAAAAGAGATCAAAAGATCTCATCATAAAAACAAAAGATGTATTTATTTCATTCATAGATCATTGATCTATAAAGGTAAATCCCTTTCCAAAATAAGAACTGTTGTTCTTGAATATTGAGGCAAAGCCTCTTTTAAAAGGAACATAAACTTGTTCACAGATCATAAATTTGATCAAATGCGCTTTGCGCTATTGAAAAGTGCCTTGTACTCTTGAACTGCGCTTTTGCACTTCTTTGACCGGCGCTCAGCGCCAAAACGTGCCATGTGTCAACCACAGATTCAACTTGCACTTTGCGTTTCTGAAACAGCGCACTGCGCTCATGGGCTGGCGCTCAGCGCTAAGCGCGCCACGTATCACTCACTGGTGCGCCACTAAACTAGCGCAACATGCTCATAAATTGAAAGCGCAATGCGCTCATAAACTGGTGCTTAGCGCTAAGCGCGACACGTGTCCTTTTCGTGTGCGCTACTTGGCAGAAGCGCAGTGCGCTCTTTAATTGGCGCAAAGCGCTTGGCGCGCCACGTGGCGCGCTGTCAGAACACACATTGTTCTGATGAATGCTATGCATTCGATACAAGACAATAAAATGTGTCAGGATCTAATGCTCAGCATTATTAAAAGGGCCAAGCCCAAATAAATGCTCAACAGCCCAGAACAATAAAATGTTAAACATTACTGGACTTAGCCCAATATTGGCCATAAGTCCTAAACTTATATTGAACTGAGCCCATCTACTCACGAATATTTAACAGATCTTAGTCCCAAACTGGACTACAGATCTTTCAACCAACTCACACCGGTTCGAGGGTACATCTCTTTACTCCTCTGATATCTGTCGTTGTAATCCTTCAACGTCTTCAGAGAGGTGACGGGTCCCGACAACCACACATTTCATGGACCGTGGGGTCCTTAAACTCATGGACTACGATGTCCTTAAACTTCATAGACTACGATTTCTTTATACTACGGACTGTGGGGTCCCTAAACTCATGGACCGAGATGTCCCTAAACTAACATTGGACCGTAATTTCCTTAAACTAATCGACCGCAATGTCCCTAAACTAAACAATAGAGCCCAATTGCTCTCTTGTTGGATCTAAACGATCCCGTTAAGTTGATCTTAGTCTAAAATGAGACTAATGTATCCTTAACTAACGTTTTAGTTGATCTTAGTCTCAAATGAGGCTAACGTATCCTTAAACCTAAACCCCAAACCCAAATCTAAGAAAATACGGATTTGGACTAATCCATGCCCTACGGGCGACAACATACATTTGTCTCTGTATACAATCCACGGGCAACCAAAAAACAAAACAAACACACACGACACAAAGTGACCATCTGGAGAAGGAGAAAGTTGTTACCGCGATGCGGTAGCGTAATTAACTGCAGGGGCTTGCGCGTGCAGGGAAGAGCGTCCCCACAATCAAAAACCACTCAAACGAGGGGGAATCTGACGAAGTCTGCTACATCAGCCACATCCGTTTAAACCTTCGATACATGGTGCCATAAATCAACTTGGCATCTTCAGAGAGGTGGACGGATAGCACCAATTAGAATCTGCCACCGAAATTCAGGCGAGACGCCCGCCGCGTCTTCGTCCACGTCTTTCGGCGGGGAACATCAACTTTTGCTCACAGTGGGATCGGGATCCTACTATCACATAGAAGGTATGCAATCTCATTGCAAATTTTAACTCTTGAAACTCCCGATATGGTTTTTACCGCTAGCACTCATGACCTTAGCTATGATCAACATATCATAAGCACTAGTCAAGTTCTACCCATCATTTCATGATTAATTAAACCCACCTACATGACCCTTAGCTATGGTTAACATAATCATGAGTTTGTCCTAATTAATCGTATCATATGCTGTGTAGGAAGACATCACTTAGCTATCGTACACTACGCCTTAGCTATAGTCAACATACGTAGCACGAATACTAAATACTCTACTTCCTAAAATGACAGAGGGCTGCGAATGGTTTTTAAGAAAACCTTTAACGCTTTGAACTTGATATCATTGTAAAATCTAATGGTTTTAAAAGGAGTGGCTTAAGCTCCGCATTTTGAAAACTTGCTTTTTCACAAAAAGCCAAGTAGGTTTCAAATCCGATTCTACAACATCTTTTAGGTTCCTTTTTCTTTACATTAATCTTATTAATATAGTCCCATCATTTAAGTCCTTAAGCCATTACATAAAAGAAACGAAAAATAGAACGTACGCTTATGCCATCCGTATTCGCCACAATATCCCGTTATGTACCGTTAGGTTACTTAACTAACGGCATAGCGGGACGGGACTAGTGCAGATGCAAAACATAAGCAACGTTTATTATATATCATATATATATATAATACATCATTCGTCTCAGCATATAAAGTGATCACATTACAGAATATCAACAGCAGAAGCACATATATGAAAATATAGGATATTTTAGGAGGTCCGTATTTTGCATTTAGCCAACCATAAAAAATACGGATTCCACGGTCGCGATGAGTAGCCAAGCCCACACCCCTAGACCCCTACGAGAGCGGCAAATGACCCTACCAATTCTAGAGTTAGGAGACCCGGTCTCAACTCCTCAAGATGGCCTCCCACTGAACCCTAGAACCCGGTCACTTATGCTCCCCACCTTGGGTCTATCCTAATGCGGAAAAGTAATAATATACAACAATGGTGACATCATCCTCAACCCGGAAGTGCCCCAATAAAAGAATATTACATACAATGAACTTTACATGAATGAAAAGAAAAACTCTCATCTCACATAAAAAATCCCGGCCTTTCATTCACGACGATCCTGTACATCATATCTCAGCAACACATAACATCGCATATCATCAACTTAATTAAGTATGTGAACCCTAATTGTCGTTGATGTATAGCAACGAAACCGGCGATACACCACATACTACACTTACGGTCGCAGAAAAAAGAGTGAAAAACTATAACAATTGGAATCATCACTGCCTTTAGACATCATAAACCCGGATTATCACATATTCTGGATTTCATGCCTAACGATGCAAATCTTACATTTGGGTCTCATCTACGAAAACACCTTTTCAAAAGAAGTCGGGTAATTCAACAAGATTTCCGATTCCACCCGAGGCCAAAATGTTAGATTTATACGCAACTAATTACTTTTCACAAAACTAATTAGTGTAGATTCCAATTATTGTATCACATTTATAAATATCTAGATGATGTTAAACGTTTCGATCGAATCAACAAACACCCACAAATTACCCCGAGAGCTCAACACTTGAGCAAAGTTGAAATACCCAAAACATGCCACAGTGCCTATGGATCAACCGTAGAAGGGTCAACCCTTACCTCACCTATGGCGCTACAGGACTATGGCAAACCCTAAGGTTTGGCCGGGGTTCAATGGTCATAGGATCGACTTAGGGTTACGTTCTTCTACAGGGTCCATAAGGTTACTTACATAATCTTTCGAATATCTTTAACTTGGAAAATTCCAACACTTGGAAAATTTCCAGCGAGAGCAATGAGGTGGTGATTGATGTTCGCTCGAACTGTTAAACGTCGTCCAAGTTACAAAAATAATGTTGAAATTACGACTACGAAATACTCCGAATTAGCCCCTAAACAAAATTAACATCACATGAAATTTTAGGCTAAACAAACAATACCTGAAACCCCAAAACCAACAGACCAGAGCACCAGAGGAAATCGAGGCGAAACAGAGGGAACAGGGCCAGCCAGGCCGGAAATATTGGTCATGTCACCGGGTCAAAACCGGTGGAATCACTTTTTTTCTCTAGTGTTCTCAGTCCATCATATACAAGCTTCTGCAGTTGCTTAAAAAAATTTTGGAGGTCTTTTAAAAATCGACAGAGTGCATATTTCAGGGTTTCAGTTTATCGTATTTTCGGAGTTGTTTCGGTTTCGTAATATTTATAACATCGTCTAAGTTTCTAGCTTGGCTCTAATACCACTGTAGGGTTTCCTTAGCACCATGCTTCGGGTTTGGGTTGCATCACACATGCTATAATAAAAATTTAGAGGGTGCTAAACAATACCAACCATGAATCGAACTAGAAAATTAGGGTAACATTAACTAGTATCACATATTAACAAGTGTCTAACACTAAGAGGTGAGTAATACAACCTTTGTAGACCTCCTCTTGTGACTTCTTGGATCAACTAGGTTTTGAACCGGTTCGCTTGAGTCCTTCCAAGTCCACGACGATCCACCACGGAGTCCCTTTGCACAAGCTCCTAGTTTCACTTGAACCAAATGGAAGTGGAGAAAACAACGTACACTAGTGGGCTAGACTAATATAGATTGGTGATGTGGGTTTGGATCTCACTTAAAAACCTTTTCTTTTTATGTTCTTCACTCACTTGAAAAAGCTAGAGAGCTTGAGTTGAGGAAGAAGAAGGAGATAATGGCTAAACTTGACTCATGAGAGAATAATCATAATCAAGAGGGGGGTTTATCTCATCCCTAACCATGGTTACAAAATATCTAGATATTATGAGACTTGAGTTTAAGCAAAACCATGGGCTACTAAAACCATGGGCAATTAAACCATGGTTTTGACTTTTGTCAACACAAGAGAAGAGTGTAGAAAGTCAACCATGATTTTATTCCTTTTTTGCTTTTCTCAATAATCAAAATATATAAATATGTTACCATGTGAGTCTTGCATTGCCATCACCAATGTATCATCAACCATGACACATGTATGCTTGCATGTGTGCATCCATATAACATATACATACACCCATGCATGCATCATAAAGAAATAGGTTTTAATAAATGAGCTAATGGACTTAATATTAAATCAACACTTGATTTAATAACCCGGTCATATCACATACGACCCGTCCAATAGTAAACGCCTGATTAAAATACGGTATCAAATACACGCATTTAATCGAGCTCCCGCGCATATCTCATACGCACCCTACATCTTTTCGCCTGAGCTTGGAAACCCCTTTGTGGGACTCTAAGACTCGTCAATACACTAGCAGTAGGCAGTGACCATATCGCATACCCACTAACCGTCAGTGGCACAAGTTGTACGTAACGGCTCCCAGGTATTGAGCGATTAGAAAAAACACAAGCGAACCTGTCAAAACTCCCGTCGAGCCAACTGGCAACACTTACCGTACATTCCGGTCTCTTCGTCAGATATGCTGCATATCGAGTCCAGGGATGGTATTGTCGACCCTAATAACTCAATAAGTCATGCCGGTATATGGCTCATAATAGATCGAGAAACTACTAATAACACTTATCAGTAAATCTTATCAGCCCTGGCCAGGGACTTCCTGTTATAGCCAATCGAGCATAGTGCAACATCAACCCCCAATACCGGAAGAGACGAAACCCCTCCTATCCCTCATTGCCTCCATATGCCTCAGGACTATACCCAAAATCCACCTTTTTGCACGACTCAGTAGAGCCGTAGTAGGGTGGAGATCAAAGTACAGTGGGAGGACACACAAGACTCTATGACGATCTCGGGTCTATAGTCTAACCTGTACCAGTGTCACCTGATAACTGCTTTTCGACGATAGATATAATACCACATAGGAGTTCTTGGCGAGTCCGTTCAGTATACCCAGTCTCCACGAGCACCCGTATACAGTCTTTGGTGTCACCATACCAATGGATATGGGATCATCCATCGCCCATCATATAGGTCAAGTAACGTATACGCTAGTCTACTCTGGAATATTGATGCACTGTCTCGATACACTCACGACTAGAAACATTTCAAGGATATGCTTATAAACTACTCATGTCCCATTAGTATAATCTGCATCATAGTCCCAGTAGTCAAGCAAATATCCTAAGGCCTTTATCAACATGTACCAAATAAGTAATATGCATGATCAAGTGAACATGTTAAGATAAAGAATAACCAGATATCATACTATCATGTTGAGCAAGAATGTCCTTTGAATACACACACACACATACCGATACATCCACTATCATATAATGGCCTCTAGGGCATACATATATCCAACACATTGTAGACCCGGTATGGTACCTCGGGAAAATAAAGGTATGTTGTGCAGTAGACGATGAGCCTGGCAGAGAGACTACTACCTACCGGTGATATTTTTGGACCCAGCGGTTATCCGGAGGATACCGACCGGAGTCGTGAGATGGATATGAGGGCCGATCTGAGTTTGCAGCGCTTGAGATGAGATAGATATGAGGGTCGATCTGAGTTTGCAGCGCCTGAGATATGAGGATTTACATGTCGATGTTGGACACGGGTTTTCATGATGTTTCGAGTGTCGATATTGGACACTCAGGTTCCATGATTTTGATGTGTCGTTGATGGACACATGTGGTAGACATCCTCATATATATATATACAGGATATGTTTTCATGATGTTTCGAGTGTCGGTGTGGGACACTCAGGTTCCATGATATTGTTTGTGTCATTGATGGGCACGTGGATGATATCCACAGGCATATAGGCATATGATGTCGGATGTTTATTTATATATGTCATTGTATTGATCGATTGTTGATATATATGCATTTGTGGTCACCCTAGATATCATAGTATTACCTTCAGGATATAGTGACCTAGGAAATCGTTGTTTTATTCAATTTCTACCTGATGATGTTTTCTATTCACGAGTTGGCAACTCACCCCCGTTGTGCCACAGTTCTTGCATGCTTGACCGCTTAGGATCAGTTGCGGTATTGCTAGCACACAGCTTCTTTCATGGTGTTTTTCTTTGGTAGGTAGGACACATGTTGGATCGTGCCCACTCTCGTACTTTATATTCCGTTGTATCTAGATAAACTCCATCAAATCAAATCAGAAATTAAAAATTGTATATTGGTAGACCTAGTCAGACTTGGGTATTGTGCGAGACTTAGAGCGATGGGTTTATGATCGCTTTCTTGAGTTTTGATGTCTTGCTTAATTATTTTTCTTTCTGGGTTGATCTTTGCCGTTGGGCGTCGTATATATGTTATTGCGTGGTTGTGATTCTGCCGGTTGGCGAAGAGCTAGCTTCCGCTTGGAGATGCCTATATATCGTTGTGTATATGGTTTTGGATCAAAATATACAAGGGAGGTGCTGCCCAAATTTTTAAAAGACGAAACAATGTTTTCAACTAGTATAACCCACTTGCATTTTCATGTCTCATTAGTTATGTATTTAAAGAAAAACATGATTCATTATACCTTTATTTCAAAACTGCACCCCCACTAATTTCCGCAAAAAGGTTTAGATTTTCTGGGCTTCGGCTTACTTGATTTACGTTACGCCTTTAGACGTTGCGTAATTTAAGTGCCGATTACATGCTAAATTATGGGTCATGACAAAGTTGGTATCAAAGCGTTAGGTTTAATCTTGGTTTGAGTCTATGTTTGACTATGCGTAGTTTAGGGCGTATATATTTCGGAACCTAGGCTTGACCTTGCAGAACATAGACTTGACGGGGGGGGGGGGTATTAGAACCGAACTTTCATTTCATAGGTTGACCTTGATTGAAGGAGTAGGTAGCTTGAGTAGAGTGACGTACCGTACGTATGTTCTGCGGCATACTTACGATACAATACTCCACTTAAGAACCTTAGGATGTACTTATCTTGAGATCTGTGATACTATTCGTTCCTATGATCATATATCCATTTGGGATCTGTTGATTTCTTTCGTTCATTTGATCTATCTTCATCGATACCTGCTTGAGATTCCTGTCACCATAGTTTGAGCGCAGATTGAGCTGCTGCTAGTGTGCGGTCAGAGCGAGCTTGTCACGGACGAGGGCTGGCCATGTTGTTTCTGGTGACATAAAGACATGTAGGTATAGTGTTGGTGTTGTGACCTCTCGTTTGAGGCGAGTGTTCGGTTTTGCACCGGATGACCGGGATATTGATAGGGGCTGCCGAATTGAGAGTACTGTTGATGTACAGCCTACCTCAGAGATCGTGATGTTGTCTACCGTGCAGACAGATGACCAAGCTGTTGCTGAGATTGATGGGATGTCGTTTCTAGAGTCTATGAACTGAAGCCGTTGGAGCTTTCATGCAGAGATGTGACAGAAGAGAGCTAGTCTATCTCGAGTTGAGTGACTGATATGATTCGTCATATTTGATGTGCCGATATAGGCTCAATTGAGTTGAAGAATTCCAGTTGAAGGATCTTACTTGGATCTAGAGTAAATCTAGTAAGAGAGGAAGTGATTTGTAGGATGCTCCGATGTTAGATCGGTAAGTTGACCAGTTTCAGATAGAAGGATCTCACCCAGATGTGTTGTGAGTTGATCGAGAACGGACGAATAAAGTGTATTCCTCTGATGATTTGGACGAGTTCCCGAGGACGTGTTCGGCTAGATATCTTCCACGGAGTGATGAAGATACCGAGTTCGTAATTTTGAGTACGTGTGTGTAACATTTCTGAAATATGAAATACTATTTTTGGAATTTAATACTAAAATAATATATTTCGAGAAAACTATTCGATTTGCGAATTTGGGGTTTTCGCAAAATGGTATAAATATATACCAATATTTGGGAAATAATTGGAGATTAAAATGATTTATTTATTAAAAATATATTTATCGGATTTGGGCATTTTATAATTAATTATATGCAAGTTTAAATTAAACTCGATTAGTGCACTACTAATCACGATTATACTAAATCCGTATTTTTAATTAACCATGGCTAGTTCACCATATCATGTTGCAATTTGGTTACATGTTGTTTTATTGTGTTTGTTGATATTTAGTTTTAAAAGAGAAAAGAAAATAGAAAAGAGAAAGCATGGGAGAATAGAATAATAAGCATGTGCATGAGAGAGGGGGGGGGAGAGTGGCATGGCTCCTACACTTGACATTTTACCTTCATTCTTTTTCCTTCATCACTTCATTTCTTCATCTCACCATTTCATCACCTCCTTCCTCCATCTTCTCTACCTCCATGGTTCATCCCCAAAACCACCTCAAAACCCCATACTCTCTTCATTAAAAATGATCCCCACCTCATCCTAAACCCTATGGACCTTTCAAATTTGGATTTTGGAGACTTTGGGCATCTAAAGTTTTTCTTGAGGTGCTCTCATGAGGTATAATTCTCACTTCTCATCTTGTAATTAGTTTCCTAACTTTCTAGTTTAGTTTAGAGTTCGATTTAGTGTGGATTTGTGATCTTAGAATTTTCCAAGTTGAGGTTTAGTGGGGGACTTGACTTGTAAGTGGTAAATTGAAGTGGTGTGAGTGTTTGCAAGACCTTAGTGATGATTTTACTGGCCAAGACCAGAGACTAGAATCCAAAACACGAAGTTAGAATTTCCCGACATCGAATATTTGACAGTTTGTAAGGGTATATGGGAATCTGGGATGACCCGAGCCCATTATAAAATAAGTTCTCATGACAGTGAGATGAGCAGGCAACCTAGAAGCACCCCCTGAAACTCGAGACCCCAAGCCCAAATCCTGTCCGCAGATTTAATCCTTGCGGCCGCATTATGGTGGAATTTGATGGTTATTGGTTGGTGAGTCCCTTATGTGATATCTAGAGCAACCCTATATGCAAAATTCCCTAGTTTGGCCATGGGTGAAATCTTGGAGTGATTTCCTTCGTTGCTGCATTTGGTATTTGCGATTTATGAACTTGGGTTATGGTATTTGATATTGTATTTGGTCGTTGGATGTTTTTACGTCAACGACGAGGGTTATTTGGTTGTTATTTCATGCGTAAGCTATAGGTTCTAATCTATGAGCACTTCCTGGACCGTATCGGTTTTTAGACTTGGTTTTCATAATGTTGCGATATGTGTTGATTTGTAGGTACCTCGCGTGGACTTCCGAGACGACAAAACACATCGACTTCGGCTTAGCGAGGAGTATTGCAGGTGAGTAGATTTATATCTATGGGGGAAGTCGGGTGGATGGCGTATAGCACCCCCGCAATTATAAAATGGAGACTGATATATAGAATATAGTCGGAGAAACCTGTACTATGAAACTATGGATATGATCAAAATGTTAGTTAGAGATGATATGAATGATTGAATACATATACCAAGATATGAGACGAGATCTATAAGGATATAACATTAGATCGATGAATATGATAAGATTGAGATAGATGTGTTATAAGATCGGTAAAATAAGATAAATATATATTTATGAGAATAATGAGTGATATACCATACGAGACATTAGATCCGTACCCTCATTGTTGTATAGGTTGATAGAATCCCTATTTGTTTAATGTCGTTGTACGATGGATTACCATACATGATGAGTTTTACCTGATGGTTGATCCATACCCTTGACCCGAGGATGCCGTACGATGGATTATACCGTACGTGATGCTGTGAGGCTGGACTGCCGATTGATAGATTCATCGACCCGGATATGTTATAGATATTGTTAATCACCGTCTACACTACTTAGTTTAGCCCTTATGTAGATGTTAGATTAGATACATATACCTTATAATAGTGCGCTTACGATTTACTTTCTGCTGCATTTACGATATTCTCATTGCATTACGTATACCTATGCTTCCATTATTTGTTATGATATCGTCGGCTAGTACACCTGCACAATTATCGATGATGCGTATATTACACTTACACAGATTGCCGGCTCACACACTTTCATCATCGGTAATTGCTATGCCACTTACACAGTCAAATTGCTATATCATGCTATTACTCTTAATTGTTTAGTAATATCACATGATTCGTTGGCATGATATATTGATAAGCTCACATCACTATTCTATGTTGCATGATATACCGATATGCTCACATCACTATTTTATGTTGCATGATATACTGATATGATCACATTTCTACTCTATGTTTGAATACATCATGCTTTACGATTATACACATTGAGATGCTGTTTTCATGAGATTCTAGATTTGAGAAACGTGGTTATATTTCAAAAGAATGTATGTATTGTTTTAAAAACCCGGTTTCTCTTGATATGATATTTCGATGCGTCCACCATGAGTTTTCTCGGTTCTGAGATTAGTTTTAGAAACCCCATTCGAGGAGATGGATGATCCGTTTGCGGGTACATGGTGGACCCGGTATGGTATCCCGGGGCAAGAAAGGTATGTTGTGCAGTAGACGATGATCCTGGCAGACGGACTATTACCTACCGGTGATAGTTTAGACCCGGCGGTTATCCGGAGGATACCGACCGGAGTCGTGAGATGGATATGGGCCGATCCGGACTAACGGAGCCCATAGGCTGATCCGGACTGACGGAGCCCGAGATATGAGGATTTACATGTCGATGCTGGACACGGGTTTCATACTGTTTTGAGTGTCGGTGTTGGGCACTCAGGTTCTATGATTTTGATGTGTCGTTGATGGACACACGTTGGTTGATATGCTCATACATACATGAATATTCTTTCATGATGATGCGAGTGTCGATGTTGGACACTCAGGTTCCATGATGTTGATTGTGTTATTGATGGACACGTGGATTATATCCACCTGCATATAGGCATATGATTCAGATGTTTATTTGTATGTGTCATTGGCATTGATTATATTGTTGACATATACGCATACATGGTCATCCTATATATCATAGTATTACCTTCTTAATATAGTGACCTAGGAATCGTTGTTTTATTCAATTTCTACCTGCTGATATTTTCTACTCACGAGTTGGCAACTCACCCCCATTATGCCACAGTTCTTGCAGGTTTGACCGCTTGGGATCAGTAGCGGTATCGCTGGCACACAGCTTGCATTCGGATGTTTTGCTATGGTAGGTAGGACACATTGGATCGTGCCCACTCTTGTATTTATTATTTCCTATTGTATCTAGATAAACTCCATCAATCAGAAACTATACTTTGTATATTTAGTGGACTTAGACAGACTTGTGGTTGAGAGACTTAGAGCGATGGGTTTATGTTTGCTATGTATGGATTTAATGTCTTGCTTTATTCATATTATTCCTTCTGGGTTGATCTTCGCCGTTGGACGTCGTATATATTGCTTGCGTGGTTGTGATTCCGCCATTTGGCGAAGAGCTAGCTCCCGCTTGGGAATGCCTTTTGTTATTGTCATGTATATGTGGTTTCGGTTTAAAATATACAAGGGAGGAGCTGCCCAAAATTTTAAAGACGAAAAATGTTCTCAACTTTAGTACATTCTACTTGTGTTTTCCTATACCATTAGTATGCATTTATAGATAAACTTTATTTCATTATACCTTTAATTCAAAACTGCATCCCCACTATTTTCCGTAAAAAGGTTTAGATTTTCTGGGCTTCGTCTTACTTGAATTACGTTACACCGTTGGACGTTGCGTGATTTAAGTGCCGGTCACGTACTAAATTACGGGTCGTGACAGTGTGAGAGACTCTAGATTGACCGTAGCCGAGAGCGAATTGCAATATGCAGACAGCAAGAGATGACGTCGCAGTGGACGCTAATAAGACGAGTGGAACAAGAGGTTCGTGCGAGATATTAACAAACAGTTGTTACTCTCCGTTGATGCCAGAGGATTGATACGTATGCAGAGGCGTTAGATATAGCCAAATTTTAGAGGAAAGCCGGGCTGAGGACACAGCTGTCCGGTTATGAGAAAAGAGTTAAGCAAGAGTGCCAACCTTCGTACAGTTCGACATAGGTGAGATCGGAAGAAGCAATGAGCATGTTCTTTCCAGGGCACCGCAGCGTTAAAGATTTGCACCCAGGATCAGTTATATCACGCGTATTCAGAGGGCCAAATGCTGCCGATAGTAATGTGCCGTTGTGAGTGGTCATGTTGATTGGCCAAATGGTGATCAGAGGAGTTCCAGAGCGGGACTGTTCCGTTAGTATACCTGACCGGGTCGACGAGCAGAAGGATAGTGAGATTGGTAATCTACAGAAAACAGGGAACCCAGAGACCGAAGATGCCATATCGTGAGCAGGAGGCAAGTAGATGATCTCGCTCTGCCAGTTTTGGACGCACCGGCATATTTTTCGACATTGTAGGAGGTGTACCTCAATGTCATTTATTGCGATTGTGTTTTGTGATCCGAGTATTACACTTTTATTGCTTGGACTTGAGTTCGATGATTGAGTTTCGTGATTTACGTTTTCGTGCACCATGGCTGCACCTACAGGAGATTTATATTTTGTGCACAGTTTTATATTTTATACACCGCTACATTGGTTTATGATTTGTGCATATCTATTGCACTTGGTATCGATTTGTGCCTTCGTTGCATATATTTATAGTTTTGTGGATTCGATATTGTCGATTCGATTTCGTGTATGTCATATGCACTTCACTTGATTTTTGCACTCGGTATAGCTTATATGTTCTTGCAGTGCATTGGGATGGATTTTGTGCATACAGTTGCACACGTTTATGATTCTATACACCTTGGTATACTCGGTGTTGTTTTTGTGAGCATTTGAGATATTGATGAGTTTTCGTGCATTGGTTGCACCAGACTATATTTCGTGCATTTGTTGCACCAGATTTATGTTTTCGTACGCGTTTACACTTGACGTTCGTTATCATGCACACTACTGCACTAGATGTTTTATACGGACCTGAAGCACTTGTTTTAGATTTTCACGCATATTGAGCGCACAGTATGAGATTTTGTGCACACCAGGTGCACTCAATTGAGATTTTTTTTAATTCGTGCATGTTGGACGCACTTGATTGGGATTTTCATTCGTGCATGTTAGTTGCACTGGATTGAGATTTTTGTTCACTATAGATGCACTTGATATTGTTGTCGTGCACATCCGTTTCACTGGACAGATACTTTCGTGCACACCCGTTGCACTTAGTTTTGCTTTTGTGCATATTTATGGCACTTATATTGGATTTGATTTCCGTGCGCACCAGATGCAAGTGATGCTGGATACGCCTTTTGAGGCTGATTTTATTTATGAGTATCGCGTTTTGATGATGGGTACTATGTTGTATAGTAGTCGAGCAGGACTAATCTAAGGACAGTATCTGAGTACTTTGCATGCATGAAAAGTTTACCAAGAGGTTTTCAAAAAGGAGCTATAGTCTCGCTATTTCCTACGTTCCCGCGAGTGACACGAAATTTTACAAGGAAAACCTTCTGGGATATTTCAAAAAGGCGGGACGTATAATTTGAGAAAAATATATATAAGTATATATTTACTACTTTACAAATGATCGTCCGCCACTTGTGCCGTGAGCTACGCATAGCGCGGCGATTTGGAAAAGATTTTGCATCTGTTTTATTCAGTTTTAGAGGATTTTACGAGTATGCGTACTATATATGTATTATGATTTTGAGTATAGCATAATTGAGTATGGTATTGGATTTCGAGATTTGCATCTCCTTTATAACTCCAGTGATTGCGTGATACTTGACGGAGTTTGACTTTGAGTTGCATACTTGTTTTCAGGTGCACACGATGCGCTGTAGTATTTCTATATCTTCTGTGATTTCGGAGCCCTGTTGATTTGAGCTGATTATTGAAATGTTTTAGTATTTTGGGATTTAAATTTAAATTCGGGGACCGAATTTATTTAAGAGGGGAAGATTGTAACATTTCAGAAATATAAAATATTATTTTTGGAAATTTAATATTAAAATAATATATTTTGCGAAAACTATTTAATTTGCGAATAGGGTTTTTTCGTAAAATGTTATAAGTATATACCAATATTTGGAATATAATTGGAGATTAAAATGATTTATTCATTAAAAAGATATTTATCGGATTTTTGCATTTTTATAATTAAATATATGCAAGTTTAAATTAAATTGATTAGTGCACTACTAATCACGATTAAGACAAATTCGTATTTCTACATTTTTCCATGGTTAGTGCACCATGTTATGTGCATTTTTGTTACATGTTTGTTTATTTCATTTGAATTTATTTAAAAATGAAAGAAAATAAAAGAGATACCATGGTTGATGAGAGAGAGAGAGAGAGGAGACAAAATAAATATTTGTGAGAGAGCGAGCTTAAGAGAAAGTGAGGCTAAGAGAGAGAGAGAGAGAGTAATCCTTGACCAAATCCTTCATCTCTTTTTCCTTCATCATTTCATTTCCCCATTGTTTTTCTTCATCTCCTTCAACCTCCTCTACCTCCATATATCATCTCTAATTCCTTTCCAAAACCCCATGCCATCTTCATTAAAAAGATGCACACCCTCATCCTAAACTCTTCGAACCATTCAAGTTTTGATTTTGAAGACTTTAGGCAACTCAAGAATTTTCCTAAGTTGCCAAATGAGGTAATCCCTACACTTTTAGTTAAGTATTTGTGTTTAGTATATCCTAGTCTAGTTTAGAAATTTATTTAGTTAGGTTTTGTGATCTTGGAAATTTCCAAGTTGATGTTAAGTGGTTAATTGAGGTGTAGTGAGTGTTTGCAAGACCCGAGTGATGTTTTTACTGGCCAAGACCCGATACTAGAAACCAAAACACGAACTTTGAATTGGCCAATATCGTATTTTGTGGAATTTGTGATGGGATACTAAGATCTTCTATTACCCCGAAACCCTAAAAATTATTTAGCGATTTCAGACAGACGTGAGGGAAACCAGGAACCCACCCTAGAAACTCGAGCCCCTCCCGTTTTATTATGGCCGCGGATTTATTGCCTAGGGCCGCAATTTGCGGCCAAGTCGGGGTGAAATGTGTTGATTTTTGGTCCATGGATCCCTTATCTGATATCTTGAGCAACCCTATATGCAAAATCTTCTGGTTTGACCTAGGGTAAATCTGGGATAGATTTCCTTAGTTGCTGAATTTTGTTTTCCGATTTCTAAAACTTGGTTTTTATATTTGAGTTTGGATTCCGTCGTTGGACGTTTGCACGTCAACGGACGAGAGTTATTTGGTTGATTTTGCATGCGTAAGCTATAGGTTCTACCCTATGAGCACTTCGTGTGCCGTATCGGTTTTCCAGACTTGGTTTTAATTGTATTGCGATTGTGTATTGGTTGTAGGTACCTTCGCATGGACTTCCGAGACAACGAAGCACATCGACTTGGACAACGCGAGGATAATTGCTGGTGAGTAAATTTATATCTACGGGGGAACTCAGGTGGATGGCGTATAGCACCCCCGTGTTGGGTTGTCTAGCACGGCAGCAAGGTTTCGGGAGGCATCATCCATGCCATATTTAAATTTTTTCCATTCTAGCTAACCCTAACCCTAGAATCGATACTAGAAAATACGACGAAAAGAATGCAAACAACTTTGCAACTAAAGTGAACAAGGAATACAACCTTTGTAGACCGGTCCTTTACTTCAATAGCTCCATGTAGTAGTCCCTTCGCTGCGATCATGAACTCCCGGACTTTAGAGAAGCTCCCATGAAGAAACGAATAAGCTTGCATCGAAGTCTTCGAGGCCGAAGATGATCTATGTCGAGAAGATACTAACCCAAGCTATCTCTTCACTAATGGTGAGATTAGTGAAGGAAACACCCTAAACTAAATGGTAGGAAGTGGGCTCACTTTAGTTTTATTTTTCTCACACTAATTCTTCACTTGGAAAAAACCTAGCAAGCTTTTTCTTTTTGTTGAAGAAGAAGAAGAAATGAAACTCATAAGAGAGTGAGGTTAGAATTGCAACCATGGGTGAGTAAGTATCATGCCTAACTCATGTAGAGAATAAACCAAGGTGAAAGGTTAAGGTTGGGTTAACAAATATCTTAAGGAATGACAAAAGAGTGGACTTGGTCAATGTTCTACAAGCTTCATCCAAGCTTGAAATATTGACTAAGTGTTCACTATTTTGTGATAACTTAAGTGATAAATATCAAACCCTAGATTTAACCCTAGCATGGTATAAGTCTCATACATTCATGTTGCAAGTATAACCTAGCATGACATAATAATATATATCACATATATATTTTGTGTGCAAAGAAAAGAATTAACATATATCACATATATGTTAAGTGTATCAAATGTGAGAAAAAGAAAACCTTAAGTGAGCTAATATTAGTTAATGTAATGTAATATATCAAATACATAATTATACATTAAATTATTAAATCAACTCTTGATTTAATAATCCAGCTATATCATATACAATCGACTAATATCATATATCGCGAGAATGGAATGGGAATCACATATCGCATTAATCTCGGTCCCGCACATATCACATATGTGCTCCTACTCCGTTTCGCTTGAGCCAGGAAACCTCTGTGTAGGACTCTAAAGACTCGTCAATACGCCGGCAGTAGGTGATGATCATATCAAACACCCACAAGCCGCAAGCGGTCTGCTAAATGTAACGGCCACCCGGGTATTGAGCAATCAGAAGATCTACAAGGAAGCCTGCTCGTACTTCTGCAAATCCAATCAGTAACACTACCGTACAGTCTAGTCTCTTCGTCTGATATGTCGTATATCACAGCCTGGGGGTGGTATAACGTCAGACCCCAATAGCATGATAAGTCATGTCGATGCAAGGTCCATAACGGTTCGAGAAACTACAGGTAACACTTACCAGTAAATCTCAGCAAACCTGGCCAGGGATTTCCTGTTATGGCTAATCGAGCATAGCGCAACATCAACTCCCATTATCGAGAGAGACGGAACCCTTCCTATCGCTCATTTCCTCCATGTGACTCGGGACTGTACCCAAAAACCACCTTTTTCACGATCTCTTGACCGTGGTATGGTGGAAATCAAAGCACAGTGGGAATCACACAAGTCTCTATGACGATATCGGGTCTACAGACTAACCTGTACTAGTGTCACCAGAGAGATCCTATCCGACGATAGGTATAATACCATCTAGGAGTTCTCGGCGAGTCCATCCAGTGTACCCAATCTCCACTGAGCACCCGTATACCTTCTCTGATGTCAAACACCAATGGATGTGGGATCATCCATCGCCCATCATATGGGTCAAGAAGCGCATACACTAGTCTACTCTGGAGTATCGATGCCCTGTCTCGATACTCCCATGACTAGGAACGTTTGGAGGATGTACTTACCGATTACCATGTCCCCACTAGTATGATTTGCATCATAATCCTGGTAGTCAAGTACTCATCCTAAGGGCTTTATCAACATATAATAGAGAGACAATAAGTGTACATGTTATGATAAAGAGCAACCAGATAGCATACTATGATGTCGAGCAAGAAAGTCCTCCCTATATATGTCCAAGCATACACTACAATATACATCGCATGTACAGTAATGGCCTTTAGGGTATACATATAACTAACAATTTTCCACTTGCACTAAGGCCATCTATTGTAGTATCCAATACCCAACAATATAGCAGTGGTTGTAGTATCCCATACTCAACCATCCCAAAATCTCTCAAATAGTATTTGGGGAAGCAGGCCTTGGTGAGTGGATCCGCCGTGTTAACCTCAAAATCTACTCTTCTTACCTCGATCCCTTGGAGATCAACCATCTCCCTGATCAGGTGATACTTGCCTCAGAATATGTCTGGAACGCTGATGGGATCTTCGTTCCTAGGCCGAATCCACAACTCCATTGTTATCACAATAACAGTTATTGGACGCTCAATGGTAGGAACCTTGTTCATCTCATGAACAAGAAATGCCCAGACAACCACTTTGGCAGCATTATTGGTAGCAATGTATTCAGACTTTATCGTCTAGTATGTCACGGTATCTAGTTTGGAACTCTTCCAACATACCGTCCCTCCACCGAGGGTAAAGACAATGCCCGTGACTAACTTTCAGTCGACCTTATCACTCTGGAAGCTCGAACCAAGAACTTTCTTTTAGTGCTTCTCAAGTACTTAAGAATGTCCTCCACAGCTGTCCAGTGATTTTCCCAAGATCCGATTGATTCCTTATCACTACACTTAGTGAGTCATCTACATCTTATCACGCCCCGCTTCCCAGTGTAGGGGCAGAGGAAACGACGAGGCCGCTACATATCTACTCTGAATTAAATACGCTAAGCGTATCTAAGCAATATAAATATAAATGCACAAGAGACAAGATATCATAAAACAACAACTTTATTTATTCACATTCTTTTTGTACAATGCATGGAAAAGTAAATGAATCTGAAAGAAAGCAATGCCTAAACAGTGGCATAACAGAAAAGGAAAAGTACTGAAATAAAAGTGTACAATGTAGCTAGAGCTCTGGATCGTATGCAAGCTAGTCCAAGTCCTTGCTAGTAGGCTCGATCTCTGGAAGATCGAAATCACCTGACGACATTCAAAGAAGAAAGGAAGGGAATGTCGTTAGTGAACAAATCGCTCGGTAAGTCCCAAGGATAAGAGAGAAATAGAATGGACAGAAAGAGAAGGTAGCTTTTAAAGTTGTATTATATGAGTATTTGGTGTTAACGCTGTTGTTTGTAGCTTGGTACAGAAGGATGCCAGTGTATACGAGAGGAGTCTCTATATGCTAGAGACAAGGGCAAACGGGAAGTACAAGGAACCGTTATGCCACGGTACAACAACAACTGAATATAGGTTAGGTGTCTTAATCTTGCAGTCTCGTGCCACTTCTAACACCTTCTGTACCAATCTACCCCTTAAACCCCGCGATGTTTTGTATTGTATTGTTTGTGTTTGTATTGTAAATTGTATTGTATTGTATATATGGATGACTTGCCGAAATAATGATATCAGTAAATGGATGTAACTGGAGAATCGTGGATGTAACTGGAGAATCATGTAAATGGAAGTATATCCATGGTTCGGTTCAGTCAATACAGATTGAATAGATAGAATATAAGTATTCAAGGATTCGTGTTGGGTTATAGATTGTACTTGAATCATATTCAAGCCAGATTATCAATGAGACTCAGTCTGAGTCAGACAATTAGAAAAGAAATTGAAGTCCTGATTGTTTTGATGTTATCGGTAACCGCTGCACATGGGCTGCAGGATTTGTGTTTTTTTCAAAAACGATTACCGTGTTGATAACACCATTGTTAAGTTGTTTATCTTAAATAGGCAAGCACCCACTTCTCCGGCTCCCTGAGGCTCAAGAGATTGGTCCCGCTTAAACCTATATTTACTAGGGTCCTTAGGGTAATTTATAGAACTTGAGGGGGTTTTATGTAAAAATACTTTTGTATAATTTTCAAATACACCCCAAGTATTTATTTATCGTCTTTAGAGTTATATAAATGTAGATTTTATATTTGTGATATTTCTAGTGAAGATAACCTAATTTCATAATATAGGGTATTTAATTGTAATATTGAACTTGTATGGATTTCATGGTATTTTAATGTAAAGTGATCCTTGTGATTTTAGAAAAAGTTGGAATATTTATATTATTAAAAAATAGATATTTTAATGATACATATATATATTTATATAAAAATAAATTTTAATATATATTATATTTCTAGAAATCTCATTTTCTTAAGATTTTCGTATTTTAAATCTCCCGAGACCGAATGCTCCTTGCGGAGGTCTGCATCTCGCACTACTAAGCCCAGGGATATGCGATAATCCGCACCATCCCAGTTGGGTTATCCAAAATGGGTTGTAGCGGCGCTTTGCAAAGATTTGTAAAATACTTAATCTTTTCAGAAAACGGTTTTATTAGTAAATGGTATTTATTTGAAAGGTTTTGTTTTCCCGTATTCTAGGTACCCGAAAGTATTGTGCTATGTTGCATATGAGTGTTGTGAGGAGGTAGATCATTATCTCGTGATCTACTTAAAGGTATAGCAAGATTGTGATGGTTTAATGTCGAAATGAAACTACAGGGTATTTTAGTGAAAAAGTATGATAAAAGTTACAAAATGAATTAGATTAAAGTGAAACTTAATAAACATGTTTATTAATGTTTAATAGTCAATATGTAAGAGTTTTATGTGAATGTATTTAAGAAAATGTTGGATTTTTAGAAAGAATCGAATCGGAAATCGGTTTAACACCGATTCCGTCAGATTTTGAAATCTCGTATTTTTAGAACAAGATTAGAGAAGAGGGAGGGGGGATTATGGGTTTAGAAGTTAGGGATGAGGAAGAGGAGACGGGAGGAGCCACCGGTGCATCGTTTCGTCGCCGCGAACTCCTAGGGTTGTTGTCGGAAAATTGCCGAAGCTTTCGCCCTTCACTACTCCAAAAGTACACTAAGCTTCTAGGAATTTTCTTGAGAGTTTTGTTCAGAATTTTGGAGTGAGGGGTATGTGTGTAGGGGTTGTATTTATAGGGTAAGGCTAGGGTTAGGGTAGGTGAAAGTTTGAAATGAAAAAAATGTGATAAAATGTATTAAAATGTAATAAAATGGAGTAATTGGTGTTTTAAAGTGTCTCTGTTACTGATCCAGGGAAATAAAGTATGCAGGTGTACAGGGGATAAGAAAAGACACTACTTTGATGTTGATGACTCGGCGGTCCGGCCGAGTCCGGCCGGCGGCGTCCCGAGTCGGCCGATCCGCCGGCCGATTCGGCCGAGTCCGGCCGAATCAGGCGGCCGAAATCCTCCATGTCATTTCATTAGTCCCCTGGTACAATTAGTTTTCCATGTGTAGTGGGGTTTTTGTGAGTTATGCACGTGTAAACCCTTGGTATTCTAAAAATTCAAAATAAAACAATATTAAAAATAATATGGGGTATGGGATTTGAACTCTGGTGGCTTGGTTCAGCAGTGCAAGGTATTACCAATGAGCTACAAGCTCTTTCTTGTAATTAATTATCAAAACAAATATATATGGTACTCACAGAAAATGAAAATACCCTAAGTATACATTAATTTTTAAACAAATTTTTGTACAGCAAAGTTGAAGTTGTTACAGTCTACCCTCCTTACAAAAATTTCGACCTCGAAATTTACAACTTTTATTTTAAGGACTAGTTTACAATGAGGTGAGGATATCTTGCACGCATCTCATCTTCCTTTTCCCAAGTTGATTCTCCTGGAGTGTCTTTTCTTCACATCACTCGGACCGAATTGGCTTCCTTGTTCCGAAGTGACTTCAGTTTTCTGTCCAGGATCTCAACAGGTTGTTGCTCACAGGATAAGTCGGGCTGTATAGTGAGTTCAGAATGATCAAGAACATGGCTTGGGTCACTCACATATCTTCTGAGTTGGGATATATGGAACACATTATGCACTCCTTCCAATCAAAGTAGAAGTGCTAAGCGGTATGCCACTTCACCGTCTCGTTCGAGTATGTCGAACGGTCCAATGTATCTCAGACTTAGCTTGCCCCGTCTTCCAAATCAGATCACTCCACGGTTCGGAGATATCTTTAAGAACACGTGATCTCCTGGCTGGAACTCCAAGTGACGTCCCTTTGCATCAACCCAATGTTTCTGTCGATCTTGGGCTATACGCATTCTTTCTCTGATAGTACGAACCACATCAACAGTCGCTACTATCATCTCAGGTCTAAGAAGTTCCCTATCTCCGATGTCATCCTAACTTAATGGCGATCGACACTTCCTTCCATACAGTGCTGCAAAAGGTGCCATTCCTATGCTTTCTTGGTAGCTGTTGTTGTACGAAAACTCCACAAGATGTAGGTGATCTTCCCACGATCCTTTGAAGTCTAATATACATGTTCTGAGCATATCTTCCAAGATCTGAATAGTTCGCTCAGACTAACCATCTGTTTGTGGATGATAAGCCATGCTGAAGTTCAGACTTGTTCCTAAGCTTGCTTGCAGACTCTGCTAAAATTACGATCGAAACCTGGTATCACGATCGGAGACAATGCAGACCGGTACTCCATGAAGTCTCACAATTTCCTGTATGAATTCATGGGTATCAGGGATTGTACATATTAAAAGAGTTTAAATCTTAAGTAGATTATTACCTCCATGTACTTCTTTGCTCATGTCTCGGTTGATTGGCCAACTCAAAATGGGATGAAGTGAGCCGACTTTGTGAGTCGATCCACAATAACCCATACTGTGTCATTACCCTTTGTGCTGCGAGGAAGAGCAGTCACAAAATCCATCGTGATGTGTTGCCACTTCCATTCTGGGATTGGTAATAGTTGAAGTAATCCTGGTGTCCTGTGATGTTCAGCCATTACTTGCTGACACACCAAGCATTTTGCAACGCTTCTGGCTACTTCACGCTTCATTCCATACCACCAGTAATTCTGACGTAGATCTTTTTACATCTTTGTACCTCCAGGGTGTACTGAGTAGGGAGAGCTGTGAGCTTCTTTCATTAACTCTTCCCGAACAGGACCTTTTGGTACACACAACTTGCTGCTGTATCTCAAAGATCCGTCTTCATGGATGATGAAGTCTGTTCTGAGTTCATTCTCCACTTGTTCTCTGATCTTTTGCAACTTAGCATCACTTGCTTGAGCTGCTTTGATCTGATTGACAATGGTTGATTGAACTTGTAAATTCATCAAACTTGAAGTGTTACCTGGCATGACTACTTTAATCTCCATCTGATACAAGTCTTGTTGTAGCTTCCACTGAGCAGTGAGATGCATTGCTAATGGTTGACGACTAAGAGCATCTGGAACCACATTCACCTTCCCTGGGTGATATTGCAGGTTGATGTCAAAGTCCGCCATGAGTTCTAACCATCGTCTCTGCCGCATATTCAACTCTTTCTGAGTAAACACATATTTCAGGCTCTTATGATCTGTGTATATGTGCACTCGTTCACCAAGAAGATAATGGCGCCAAATCTGAGAGCAAAGATGACGGCTGCCAATTCCAAATCATGCGTCAGATAATTGCGCTCATGAGTCTTCAGCTGTCTTGAAGCATAAGCCACAACCTTACCATGCTGATGTAGAACACATCCTAATCCCTTACTGGATGCATCGCAATGCACTTCGAAACCTCCAGATTGTTAGTGTATATGCCCTAGAGGCCATTACTGTATCATACTAGTTTGTATATTACTTGATGGAAGCTTGGGATATTCACAGTTGTATAGACAATCTTGCTCGAAATGGTAGTATGCTACTTGGTTTGTTTCTACTTTAATGTGTGCATGTGTTTCTTTTTAGCATATCGCTTATACACATTAGTGGAGCCCTTAGGATCTTTGCTTGATTACCAGCGTTGTGATGGCAGCCACACTGGTAGGAGCTGGGTAATCTACAAGCACATCCTTATACAGGTCCCTAGTCATTGGATTATCGAGACGGGGCATCGATACTCCGGAGTAGACTAGCACATGCGCTTCTCATCCCGGCAGGGGAGATGGTCTGTCCCATAGCCATTAGTACGTCATACTTGAGATAGTATGCGGGTGCTCGTTAGGTTACGAGTACACTGGACAGGACTCGTCGGGAACTGTTGGTTGGTACTATACCTATCGTCAGATAACAGTTCCCAGGTGACAGGAGTACAGCTTAGTCCGTCGACTTGACACTGCTACTTCGCCTTGAGTGTGTTCCCACTGTACTTTGATTACTATCCTACCACGGCTCAAAGGAGTCGTGCAAACAGGTAGTAGTTGGGTGCAGTCCCGAAGCACTTGGAGGCAGTAGCGGTTAGATAGGATTCGTTTCTCCCGGTATTGGGGGTTGATATCGCGCTGTGTCTAGGAGAGCCATTACACAAAGTCCCTGGCCAGGGCAAGCGAGAATTACTGGTAGTGTTTCCAATAGTTTCTCAGGATGTTCTGGGCTACACTCCGGCACGACTTGTACTGCTATTAGGGGTCTGACGTTTACCGCCCCCCTAGGCCCGCCATGCGATACTCTCAGACGAACAGACCGGACTGTATGGAGATTGTCACGCTCAGGCTCAGTAGGAATTCGGATGGGTTTACCTCATCGGCCTTCTTATCGACATCTACCTGGGGACCGTTACGTACAGCTAGTGCCGCTTGCGGTATGTAGTTAAACCCACTGCCAGCATAGTGTTGAGTCTTTAGAGTCCCACACAGAAAGTTTCCCTGCACTGAGCGAAAGGTGTAGTGGCCGTATGGATTTACGGCAAGGCTACGATCACTTACGTACACGTGTGCGCGTATGCTGTTCGGGCAGACAATACTAGTGGGCTTTGGTTTAAGCCGGATCCTAGTATTGTATGGATAGATTAGTTTTGTCTTCTGTGCATTCGCATTCTACGGAATGCGGATGCGGGTGTGTATGCACAGTTGTGAGGAGCGAAGAAGAAGGAGGTGCCTCATTAGGGTTTTGACAGTTGGTTCGGTCAAAACCATTATGAGGCGGGGACATTATTTACTAATCTTTTTAATGATAATTATGTTATGGCTAATTGCTTTGACCATTTGACCATACTTGACTTTGTTGACCATTTGACCAAAGTTGACTAGGATCTTTCATGTGAGATCTAGAGTCTTCTTTTTGTTTTGATTTTATTTTTGTGATGATAATGGTCAAATCAAGGTAGCCATCAACTTTATCATGAAGAGATTAGTAATGATAATGTCCATGGATCATTATTCTTGGTTCATTATTCTATTCTCATTCTCTCTCTTGAAATGAGAAGCTCCATGGTTCCTCCTTCTTCTTCCTCCTCTTGATTTTTCCTTTGGTCTCATGTGTTGAGAAAATAAGGATCTAAATTGACAAACACATCCATCTTCTTCTTCTACACAACCTAGGACATCAAGCTTAGCAACCTTGTTGCCCTAGTAACCTCGGCATGAGGTGGAGCTCGGATCACAAACTCTCGGGTGGATCGTCTTCGACTCTAGGAGGCCGCGGAGGTGATCAAGATCCGGATCGATCCTCGGAGCTTGGATGGACGAGAAGGACAGCGGAGAGAAGACCCGAAGGACCGGTTTCATGAGGTATAATCTCTTTAGCATAGTAGATAGAACCTCATGTAGTTTGCCAGGTTTTTGTTTAGCAAAGATCCTCTTTTTAGTCCATATTGCCCTGTGTCAAAATATCGTTTTTTACCGTTTCCGCCTCCCCGTAAGAACTAGGGTGGGCAACATAGACTTACAGTGGTATCAGAGCCTAGCTAAACAACAACTAGCATGTTAGCAAAGTACTTAGAATTTCGATCCGAGAAAAAATCGCAAAACACGTCCGAAAACTTAACTTTCTGCCGATTTTTAAAACTGCTCCAAAAATAATTTGACATACCTTAAAAATCGGCTCAGGGTTTTCTTAGAACACATAGCAAAATCGAGCCCCTGACTCAGTCAACTCACCGCGGAACAGCGGCGAAACCATGTGTTTCGCTGCGGATCCGCGGCCGAGTTGACTCGCTTCGGGTTTGGCTATTCATCGCGACCGTGTAATATTATTTTATAGCCGGGGGTTGTAAATTGATGTAATATTATTTTATGGCAGCACATCCGGGATGAGGTTGTAGCCGCCATTGTATATTATTTCTTTTACTGTTTTTGCTCCTAAGATAGACCCAAGGTGGGGTGCAAAAACTACCGGGTACCTCTAAGTGCCGAGTGGCCTACTCACGTTGTTGAGGGAGGTTGCTTCACTTTGGGTACTTGGCGGGTAGTTTGCCGCATCCGTAGGGGTCTAAGGTAGGGTTCCGGCTCAGGGTTTTCTTAGAACACACCGCAAAATCGAGCCCATGACTCGGTCAACTCACCGCGGAACCGCGGCGAAACCATGCGTTTCGCCGCGGATCTACGGCCGAGTTGACTCGGCCGCGACTCGGGTTTGCTGCAGTGTGTTCAGTGTTCTGTTTTGGGATTTTTAAAGTTTTTTGTTTCTGCCCAGATTTTCCAGAGAACAAAGTTGTGTTTGGGGTAGTTACAAATCCGTATTTTTGATCGAAGTTCTGTAGACTTTAGCTAATTGGTTATATCTGTGATGTGTTATATGCACTGAACGTCAACTAATCACTATACGTCGATTAGTGGGGGTTGTGCATATCTGTGATCTGTAATGTTGTTGGATTATGTATATGAACTTGTTGGATTGTCGTGGATGAATAGCCGGGGGTTGTGAGATGAGAGTTTTCTTTATCTTTCATTTGATGTAATATGTAAATTGATGTAATATTATTTTATGGCCGCACATCCGGGATGAGGTTGTAGCCGCCATTATATATTATTTCTTTTACTGTTTTTGCTCCTAGGATAGACCCAAAGTGGGGTGCACAAACTACCGAGTACCTGTCACAACCCGAAGGTACGGAACGTGACCGTCACTTAAATTACGAAGCGTCTAGAGGCGCAACGTAATCTAAGTTAGCCGAAGCCCAGAAATCTAAACCATATAAAAGAAGATGTAAACGAAAACAGATAGGAAAATAAGTTTAAAAACAAGATCAAATTTTCTCAAAAATTTCGGCAGAGTCTTCTTTGTAAAAACTGGCCCCAAACGGGTACAAATAAGAATAATATATATAAACAATAAAAAGGGATCCCAAGCGGGAGCTAGCTCTACGCCAACAGGCGAAAACAACCACACCAAGCACAATAATATACAACGCCAAAGGGCGAGGCTCAAAGCTCAAAAGAAAACAAATCCACCAGATACTATAATAATACAAGCGCGACTCTAAGTCGAAATAAACAACTGGTCCTCTAAACTATCAAGTAATACAAGTCTGGTTGATGGAGCTTACTAGATACAAATGAAATAATAAAAGTACAACGGCGGTTCTGATACAAGTGAACCAACCTATCGTGCAAATCTCCCTGAATGAAATAATGTGCCAGCAAGCTACCAAGGAAACCTGTACATCGAACCTGTAATAAAATTTGGCACAACGGGGGTGAGTTGCCAACTCGTGAGTAGAAGACATCTGCGAAAAGAAATCGAATGCACGACGTTGTCCTAGGTCATAATAATAATATACTAATATATTACTAGTCATCTAGTAATTGCAGGGTAATAAACTACGTGTAAGTGCAAATGCTCCGTGCTCGTGTCAGTGCCTCAAATAGTAATATGTCCTGTGAATGAGTATGCATGCACCATGAATGTAAAACAATCAATCTTGAAATCTGGATGTATCTGTATAAGATACCTTTAACTTTTATCATGGTAAAATCTGTAAAGAAATCTGAAATATCATCTATGAAATCCATGGAAATCCGTGTCAAGTATCGACACAAAACATGTAAATCCCAAGTCTCAATATCTCGGGCTCCGTCAGTCCGGATCGGCCCATATCATCAAATCTCACGACAACGGTCGGTATCTTCCGGATATCCGCCGCGCCAGACATCACCGGTAGGTAGTCTTTCCCTGCCAGGCTCATAGTCTATAACTCGATCTTCTTGCCCCGGGGTACCATACCGAGCCCACCATGTACCCGAGACGGTTCATCCACTCCTCGAATCGGGTCTCGAAATCCAACAGAAAACATGAAATCTCATGGTGGACGACACATACATCACGAGAAAACCGCAACTTATATTTTAAAAAGAGAGGGAGAGAGAGGGGTTTTTATATATATTCTTGCGGTTTTCCCCAAAATCCAGAAATCTCATAGAAATCCAAAATCCCAAAATCATGAGTAAGTAAATGATAAATATCAGCATAAGCCCACAATACTGCATGATAACATGAAAATGTGAATGCATGAAATGTCTAAGTAATAAATGCAATGTCTAGACTAACACCAGCGAGTAATCACAATATTATATTGATCTAGCCATTAGCTGATTCTATCAGTAAAAGATAATATGTTTTAAAGTGTACGTGGCATAGCAATTACCGATGATGTGTGTGTGAGCCGGCAAATAAGTGTACGTGGAATATGCGCATCATCGGTAATGGTGCTGGTGTCCTAATAGGCAGAGTTTCATATTAACTACAGAAACATATGTATGAACATGCAACGTGATGATTACAATCTGAATATAAAGATCAGATGTGTACTAACCACTCATTTGGAGTATACATATCTAACTACAACTATATGAATCGAGCCAAAATTAGTATCTATCTAACCCCCTAAGGAACTAAACTAAAGGAACTAGTCGATAGGAAATAATAATCCACCTAAGGTCTGAGTCCATATCTGTAATAGTCGGCGATCCAGCCTCAATAGCGTCACGTACGTAGTACGGCTTCCTCGAATCAAGAGTGCGGATCAATCATCACATCTATGCCTTGTACGGTAAAATCCATCGTACGACATCCCAATATCGGGGTACGGGTCAAGTATCACCTACGTACATCATCATTCGTACGATATCATCATCAAATAATGTCCTGATCAAAGGTACTGTACTGTAATCGCATACATCCCAATATCATCAATCATATATCATTGTCTGCATACCTATACATCGTCAATTGTTTCTCATAAATATCATGTCATATATATCATATCGTAATCTGGTCACACATATATCATATCGTAATCAAGTCACACATATATCATATCATAACCAAGTCACACATATATCATATCATATTCTAGTCACAGGTTACAGTCCGGGTTCTATTCTAGAATCTCGTATATCTCAATGTCATCATCACCTATTGTCATTTATGTATACATATCCATTCTCTCATTTTCCAACGATCCGCTAAGATCATAATACGACTGCATAGCCAAGAGATCACGGCATTAAGCCTAGTTATATCGTCTCATCCCCATGTATCATATAACATTCTTATATCACTTATACATGTTGTGTATATATATACCTACACACCGTCCTATACACACACACACACACATACACATATACCATGTCCAATTTCTGTGTGTGCGTGTGTGTTTGTCTACCTGAAACCTGCGAATTTCCTCCAAGACATGCATCCTCTGGTAAAGTCTATCTAAATCAGTCTAGTCCAACCTAAGGTCTTTAATTGGGTCCCACTCACCAAGAATCTAAGGTCACGTCTGACACCATAATGACAATAAGAAGTATTCCTATTCTACGTTGCGGGGGTGCTAAACGCCATCCACCCGACTTCCCCCGTAGATATACATCTACTCACCTGGTCCATGTCTGCCAAAAACGATGTCGCCCTCCTCTTCTTCCTCGTCCAAAGTCCACGTGAGGGGTACCTATATGTAAACATATATAATTTCGTAAACTAAGTCACGGACAAAATCTAAACGACGCACGAAACGCGCATAGGTTAAAACCTATGACCCGTTTATGCAAAAGAACCAATATCGCTCGATATCGGCGTACAAACACCGACTGATCGAGATAAGACACCAACCAACAACTTGTAGTTTCAAAACTTAATATTTATAACATAAAACATGATTTGAATCAACGAAAACCTAAAATCGATCAAATCGTCTAATTTCTGCAAAACCTTGAAAATGTCAATTTACCGTTTTTCTTCAAAATTTGATGTGTAAATGAAACTAATGGTCATAATATTCATTAAATAACATAACTAGATTATAGAAACTATTACCATATTTTTATCACACTAATATATATTAAATACAAAATTCTAGTTTGCAAATTAGCCAAATTTAACACTTTTCGACCCAAAAATTCACAATTTCACTTCTAAACTTGATTTTGCATATTTTAATTCGTTAAACCACTCATTGAAACCTTAAGGATGTTCTAAAACCCTAACTTTATTTTTAATCCCTCATTTTAAATAAATTTTCAAAACCTAGTTTAATAAAAATAGCAATATTGTGACAATTTTTAAAGTGGAAGCTAGAAATTTGTAATTAGAGTATGTTTCACACTCAATTTACATATTAATCTACACACTAATACCACAATCTAATAATAAAAACCCTCATTATAATTTTATCTAACCTATTTACATGTTTTGTAAAAATCTAGTTTGCAAAAGAACCTAATTAAAACAAATTTAAATACAACAACTAGCAAATTTGCTATTAGATTAGGTCTAACATTTCCCAATATGTTAAACTACAAATTTAGATAATTACCCAAGAATGAAAACCCTAATTAGATCCTAACCCAATTTCTAGAATTTTCAATCTTAACTTAAAACCATATTAAACATCAAGATAATCTAAATTGGATTATTTAATCAACACTAGACAAATGGGTTAAGATTTTACCTCAATGAACTTGAGATCCAAACATGCAACTTGACCTTAAAAGATAGCTCTCTTGCTTCCAATTCCAAGCTAATTAGGAGCAAAGAAAATTGGATGAGGTTTAGTGATGAATTTATGATAATATGTATTGATTTTTCATGGATTTTGATGAAAATTTGAAGTGAAATTGAGGTGGTGAATTGAAGGGGCTGCCATGGGTGAGGCCGGCCACTACTTAAGGAGAGGGAGAGTAGGAGAATTGTGTAGCAAAGTGTAGAAACTGCACTAATTAATTATATCTCTTAATGTCTTTTCATAAATTAATAAAAATTATTTAATTTCCTAACTCAAATTTGACCTAGAAAGGTCTAGAACCATGGAAATTTTGAAAATGAATTTTTCATGAAACATACTTGATTCCAATATGCAAAGGTTCACTTTTGCAAATTTAACCCATTCAAATTTGTAATTTACACTAATTTAATGTATATTTAAAAGCTTATGTAAATTTTTTTAAAATAATTAATTAAGGAAAAATATTTAAGTAAAATAATAAATTATAAGTCACTAAATAAACACCATTTATTAGTAATTACATAATTAAAATAAGACTTTTTAAATCTATGATGAAAATTATTTATAGTTAAGTTCTACGAAAAATACGGTTTGTTTTACCGAAAATCAGAAAATTCACTTAAAGGATTTTTATTTATTTAATTAATTATTTATTTATTTTTTTAAAACGTTACAATCTTCCCCCCTTTAAGAAATTCGGTCCCCGAATTTAAATTAAAACTCCCCCCAATTACTAAAACATCCAGCCAAAACACTCAAACCGTCGGGGCTCCGAAATCATCAATACATAACTAAAAATCAGCTCCGTCAAGCATAACGCAATCATCGGAGTTATGGTGAAAATAAAATATCAAAGCCCAATAAAAAAACCAACATGAGGTACCTCACAACTATAACTTATATATAATGTGTATCGTAGTAAAATCGTCCAACATCTGAATAAAGAAGCATGCAAGAACCCCTTTTTAAAATCGCCGTACGATGCACGTGTCATGACATAAATAGCGGACGTTTATTTAAAAAAATATAGCTATACATATATACCTTTTATTTAACATACACGTCCCGCCTGGTTATTAAATGAAATAGTAATGATTATAAAAAAAACATACTTCTCAAAATGAAATCAATCCCGATCACAGTATAAAAATATCATGTGCGTCCGGTGCGCACGAAAACTGAAACCAAATACAGATGCCACGAATACGGACAGAAACAAAACTGAGTGCAATGGGTGTGCACCAAAAACATCTGTCAAGTGCAACGGGCGTGCACGACACTAATATCAGGTGTATCTAATCTGCACAAAACCCCGATTTAGAGCATCTGGTGTGCACAAAATCGCATCAAGTACGCCAAGTGTGCACAAGAATCTCAATCAAGTGCACATGGTGTACGGAAAACATACACCGAATATCAAAATCGAAATCACGGTACGAAAAATGCATGAGGACTAGGTCGAAGCATACGTCAAAATCACGTACAACCCATATGCACGAAATCAAATCAATATATCAAAATGTATAAAACCAATCGAGTGCACTGGGTGTGTACAAAACAACATCAATACGACTGATATATGAAACACGAATAAAGTGTAATGAATGTACGTATAAGAAATACAAATCATAGAACAAAATCTTCAAAATACCAAAATCCAAACAACGGAAATATGAAATGCAAATCACCAAATCACAATCGTAAACACTATCGTCAATGTGCGCCTTTTCTAATGTCGACTGATTCGGACTCGTCTCCTCATCGCTGTGCTGACTGCTCTACAAACGGCTATGCTCATATCGAAAGTCTTCCATGTAATCTACCCCTTCACCTGATATCCGGACTGCGTTAAACTTTTCGATCGACTCATCAAAATCCCATAATTCCCCGAGAGCTCAAAATTCAAGTACAGTTTAAAAATATCCAGTACATGCCCCAGCATCTGCAGACCAGCCGTAGAAGGGAAAACCCAAGCCTCACTAATGGTACCGCGGAACTGCCGTAAACCCTAAGGTTCAAAGGCATTCTCATGGTCATTATGTCGAGTTAGGGTTTCATTCTTCTAGAGGGTCCATAGAAATACCTGCATGTTCTTCCGAATACATTAAACTTGGGAAAATGGGTTTCTGACAATCGTTCGAACCCTTTAACTTCGTCTGGACGGCATGTGAATATCCTTCGTCCACACGCAAAACAATGCTTCAATCCTCAAGAATAACGATAACCTAAGGGTTATCGCATTCGAGCCTCAGCTCTCTCTGCCCGTGCGACCGTGGTAACAGAAACCACCATCCGATATCGACGAAGATAGATCAAAGGAATGAATAGAATACGGTGCAAGGAAATGTACATCCTAAGGCTTCTTAAGCAGAGTAGCGTATCGTAAGTATGCCGCGGATCATACCCACAGTACGTCACTCTACCTAAGTCACCTACTCTATCAACCAAGGGTCACCCTAGACTTATACAAAGGTTAAACCTAGCGCTCTGATACCAACTTTGTCACGACCCGAAGGTACGGAACGTGACCGGCACTTAAATTACGAAGCGTCTAGAGGCGCAACGTAATCTAAGTAAGCCGAAGCCCAGAAATCTAAACCATATAAAAGAAGATGTAAAGGAAAACAGATAGGAAAACAAGTTTAAAAACAAGATCAAATTTTCTCAAAAATTTCGGCAGAGTCTCCTTTGTAAAAACTGGCCCCAAACGGGTATAAACAAGAATAATATATATAAAAGATAAAAAGGCATCCCAAGCGGGAGCTAGCTCTACGCCAACAGGCGAAAACAACCACACCAAGCACAATAATATACAACGCCAAAGGGCGAGGCTCAAAACTCAAAAGAAAACAAATCCACCAGATATTATAATAATACAAGCGCGACTCTAAGTCGAAATAAACAACTGGTCCTCTAAACTATCAAGTAATACAAGTCTGGTTGATGGAGCCTACTAGATACAAATGAAATAATAAAAGTACAACGGCGGTTCTGATGCAAGTGAACCAACCTATCGTGCAAATCACCCTGAATGAAATAATGTGCCAGCAAGCTACCAAGAAAACCTGTACATCGAACCTGTAATAAAATTTAACAAAACGGGGGTGAGTTGCCAACTCGTGAGTAGAAGACATCTGCGAAAAGAAATCGAATGCACGATGCTGTCCTAGGTCATAATAATAATATACTAATATATCACTAGTCATGTAGTAATTGCAGGGTAATAAACTACGTGTAAGTGTAAATGCTCCGTGCTCGTGTCAGTGCCTCAAATAGTAATATGTCCTGTGAATGAGTATGCATGCACCATGAATGTAAAACAATCAATCCTGAAATCTGGATGTATCTGTATAAGATACCTTTAACTTTTATCATGGTAAAATCTGTATAGAAATCTGAAATATCATCTATGAAATCAATGGAAATCCGTGTCAAGTATCGACACAAAACATGTAAATCCCAAGTCTCAATATCTCAAGCTCCGTCAGTCCAGATCGGCCCATATCATCAAATCTCACGACAACGGTCGGTATCCTCCGGATATCCGCCGCGCCAGACATCAGCGGTACGTAGTCTTCTCCTGCCAGGCTCATAGTCTACAACTCGATCTTCTTGCCCCAGGGTACCATACCGGGCCCACCATGTACCCGAAACAGTTCATCCACTCCTCGAATCGGGTCTCGAAATCCAACAGAAAACATGAAATCTCATGGTGGACGACACATACATCACGAGAAAACCGCAACTTATATTTTAGAAAGAGAGGGAGAGGGAGAGAGAGAGAGGTTTTTATATATATTCTTGCGGTTTTCCCCAAAATCCAGAAATCTCATAGAAATCCAAAATCCCAAAATCATGAGTAAGTAAATGATAAATATCGGCATAAGCCCCACAATACTGCATGATAACATGAAAATGTGAATGCATGAAATGTCTAAGTAATAAATGCAATGTCTAGACTAACACCAGCGAGTAATCACAATATTATATTGATCTAGCCATTAGCTGATTCTATCAGTAAAAGATAATATATTCTAAAGTATACGTGACATAGAAATTACCGATGATGTGTGTGTGAGTCGGCAAATAAGTGTACGTGGAACATGCGCATCATTGGTAATGGTGCTGGTGTCTTAACAGGCAGAGTTTCATATTAACTACAGAAACATATGTATGAACATGCAACGTGATGATTACAATCTGAATATAAAGGTTAGATGTGTACTAACCACTCATTTGGAGTATACATATCTAACTACAACTATATGACTCAAGTCTAAATTAGTATCTATCTAACCCCCTAAGGAACTAAACTAAAGGAACTAGTCGATAGGAAATAATAATCCACCTAAGGTCTGAGTCCATATCTGTAATAGTCGGCGATCCAGCCTCAATAGCGTCACGTACGTAGTACGGCTTCCTCGAATCAAGAGTGCGGATCAATCATCACATCTATGCCTCGTACGGTAAAATCCATCGTACGACATCCCAATATCGGGGTACGGGTCAAGTATCACCTACGTACATCATCATTCGTACGATATCATCATCAAATAATGTCCTGATCAAAGGTACTGTACTGTAATCGCATACATCCCAATATCATCAATCATATATCATTGTCTATATACCTATACATCGTCAATTGTTTCTCAGAAATATCATGTCATATATATCATATCGTAATCTGGTCACACATATATCATATCGTAATCAAGTCACACATATATCATATCATAACCAAGTCACACATATCATATCATATTCTAGTCACAGGTTACAGTCCGGGTTCTATTCTAGAATCTCGTATATCTCAATGTCATCATCACCTATTGTCATTTATGTATATATATCCATTCTCTCATTTTCCAACGATCCGCTAAGATCATAATACGACTGCATAGCCAAGAGATCACGGCATTAAGCCCAGTTATATCGTTTCATCTCCATGTATCATATAACATCCTTATATCACATATACATGTTGTGTATATATATACCTACACACCTTCCTATATATATATATATATATATATATATATATATATAGACACACACATACACATATACCAAGTCCAGTTTCTGTGTGTGCGTGTGTGTGTGTCTATCTGAAACCTACGAATTTCCTCCAAGACATCCATCCTCTGGTAAAGTCTATCTAAATCAGTCTAGTCCAACCTAAGGTCTTTAATAGGGTCCCACTCGCCAAGAATCTAAGGTCACGTCTGACTCCATAATGACAATAAGTAGTATTCCTATTCTACGTTGCGGGGTGCTAAACGCCATCCACCCGACTTCCCCCATAGATATACATCTACTCACCTGGTCCATGTCTGCCGAAGACGATGTCGCCTTCCTCTTCTTCCTCGTCCAAAGTCCACGTGAGGGGTACCTATACGCAAACATATATAATTTCGTAAACTGAATCACGGACAAAATCAAAACGATGCACGAAACGCGCATAGGTTAAAACCTATGACCCGTTCATGCAAAAGAACCAATATCGCTCGATATCGGCATACAAACACCGACTGATCGAGATAAGACACCAACCAACAACTCGAAGTTTCAAAACTTAATATTTATAATATAAAACATGATTTGAATCATCGAAAACCTAAAATCGATCAAATCGTCCAATTTCCGCAAAACCTTGAAAATGTCAATTTACCGTTTTTCTTCAAAATTTGATGTGTAAATGAAACTAATGGTCATAATATTCATTAAATAACATAACTAGATTATATAAACCATTACCATATTTTTATCACACTAATATATATTGAATACAAAATTCTAGTTTGCAAATTAGCCAAATTTAACACTTTTCGACCCAAAAATTCACAATTTCACTTCTAAACTTGATTTTGCATATTTTAATTCGTTAAACCACTCCTTGAAACCTTAAGGATGTTCTAAAACCCTAACTTTATTTTTCATCCCTCATTTTAAATAAATTTTCAAAACCTAGTTTAATAAAAATAGCAATATTGTGACAATTTTTAAAGTGGAAGCTAGAAATTTGTAATTAGAGTATGTTTCACACTCAATTTACATATTAATCTACACACTAATACAACAATATAATAATAAAAACCCTCATTATAATTTTATCTAATCTATTTACATGTTTTGTAAAAATCTAGTTTGCAAAAGAACCTAATTAAAACAAATTTAAATGTAACAACTAGCAAATTTTCTACTAGATTAGGTCTAACATTTCCTAAGATGTTAAACTACAAATTTAGATCAATACCCTGTTGGAGATAGTGCCCTCAGAGTCAATTATTGGATCACAGGCACATGATTGTAATGATTGAGGGAGGACCTATACCGGTAGGACAGTCTTACTCAAGATGATAGTATGCTATCTGGTTTATCTTTATCATCGTGTACTGCTTTAGGTGACCTTACAGGTCACTATTGCGCGTTGATAGAGCCCTTAGGATTCTTGCTTGACAGCCAGCAGTATGAAGGCGATCATATACGTGGGAGCTAGTAGTCTATAAGCACATCTGTAACGTTTTGAAAATCGTTTCGGTGAAATTTCGAAAAAAACGGTAAAATAAGGGGGTTTTCCGTAAAAAGTCAAAATGTAAATATCTTTAATATAAAATTTAATATACATATTCTAGCTATGTAATTACTAGTATTTGGTGTTTATTGAGCCATTGGTAAAATTTCTAATTTTCTGAAATTTTTTCCGAAATTAATTATTTTAATATTATTTTAAGCCGTCACTAATACATTTAATTAGGCAAAATTACAAACTGGATTGAGTTGAAACGAATTTTGTGCATCATAACACATTAAACAAAATTTTATCATGTGGTTTTTGAAATGAAATGGATCTGTCAAACGATGTTAGAAAATATCGAAGAAAAATGCTAAAATTGTGAAGTTAATTAATGTAATTGAGATAAGGGGGTATTTCCTTCAATTGGAACTTGCTACACACACCCCCACACTCACACACCCCCATTTTTCCTCCTCTTTTATGCAGAATTCAGCAGCCCTCCCCAATTGTTTTCCCACTTCAAAAAAAAAAGGAAACAAGAAACTAAAAGAAAACTAATAAAGAATGAGGTATGGGTTTTGTTGACTTGGGGTTTTTTCCTTGACTTGGCCATAATTCCCTCACCACACTCCCTCATCCTTCCCTCAATTTCTGGCCGAAAATGGCAGCCCCATCTCCCCCATTTTCCCTTCTCATTCCACCTCAAAAACCATTCAAAAAATGCATCAAAAATCCCATAAAATCAAAATCATAGCCCTACCCATTTTTCTTTAGCCAATTTAGCATGGATCTTGGGGGATGGAAGCTAATTTTGGGAGGCTAGTGGCAAGTGGGATCTACAAAAAAATTGGGAGGTATAAACTTTGACCCTATATAGAATTTGTTGTTTGTATTGCTTAATCTAACATAATTAAGTGTTAATTTGGTTCTTGTTGCTAAATTGAGAATTCTAGAATATGGTTTGAAGCTAATTTAGGTTTAACCATCACTATTAGAATAATCAAGTGTAGATTATCATCTTGTGGAATTGTAAAACCTAACCTAATTGCTAGTTTGCAAATTGTTAGGTTGATATTGTCTAAATTAAGTTATTTTGCTAACTAGAGTTTTTGAAAAATTATCAAATGCTTAGATTAAAATATAATTAAGTTTTTATGTCATTATAAATATTATAATGAGTGGTTTAATGACTTTGGTTCATGCAAAACCAAGCTTAATTGATGAATTGTGAATTTTGCTTTAAAAGGTGTTAAAAATTGATATTTTTGCAAACTAGGATTTTGGAAATTGTGCAAATTTATGAGATTAAATTATGGAAATGGTTTTTATGACTTATTTAAGATATTTAGTGAATATTGTGGCCGCTAGATTCGTTTATACATCGAGTTTTGTACTAAAACGGTGATTTGTGCTTGCTAGATTTTCGGAAAAATGACTTTTTAAGTGAAATTGGGGTTTTTGTGAATTTTAACCTAGTTTATATTAAAATTAGTGTTCATGAATGTGCAAATGAGTGTATTTGGGTTTTTCTCGATGGTCTGGCGTTGTACACCAACGTCGAGGGTTTTTGGGTCGATTTGTGAAAGCAACCATAGGTTTTGACCTATGTAGGATTCGTGCGTCGTTTTGGTCATGAGTCGGATTTTAATGCGATATGGTGCGTTATGATATGTAGGTACCCCATGTGGACTTCGAGACGACATGCAAGCGCGTGGCGACGTCGGCACCGGCGAGCGAGGACCAGGTGAGTAGATTAATATCTACGGGGAGAAGTCGGGTGGATGGCGTATAGCACCCCCGCAGTCCGTGGTGGTGTATACGGATGCGTATACACACCAATAATTATTATATGTTATTTGGGATTAATAACGATGTTAGGATGGATATTGGTGTGTTGGTTTATTTTAGTGTTGCGAACCCTAGGGTAGTGTTGCACTACACATACACACATACATACTTGCATACATTCCTATTTATATGTGCTCATGGGATTCTTTATTGTTATGTGTTCATATGGGTATGGGACTATGTGTTCACATACGGATTTGAGGATGATACTTGGGATTGAGCTGAGTCGATGAGATTTGTTTTGTGGTTGTGATATCGGTGATATGGCAGGATTCGTACTTGAGGTACGTCCTGGTGTTATAGCGGGTCTTGGGACGACGATACGGGTGAATAGTGTTGTTAATAAAATAGTCGACATGTGATCGTGATATATGATATGATATGCTAGGATATTGATACTAGGCCGTATTGGGCGATGTATACCCCTTGATGATGATATGTGCTAATGATATCGGTTTGTACGAGATTGTCGATCAGTAGTCAGATCATGAGTATATTGAGGATATTAGTATTGTACTAGACATAGGTCAGTACCCTAGACTATGATCTTGAATAAAGAGGATACCAGAGGAATGGTGTGAGAAATATGATATTGACCCGTACCCAGATTTGGGGATGCCGTACGACGGATTTACGTACGAGCTATATATTGATGATTGATCCGCACTCTTGACTTGGGATGCCTAATTATAGATATGGTATCGGATGTGATATTATTGAGGCAGGATCACCGACTATACATATACAGGTATGTATATGTATCGACTCAGATGATAGGCGGTTTCCTTACCTGTAGTTCAGCTTGTTAGTTCAGCCGTATAGTTTAGTGTAGTTGTTAGATTAGATTAGACTCCTACCTATTTCAAAACTAACGAATCGTGGGTATTTTAAAATACAGCCCAAGGGATCCTACGGATATTTCAAAAGACGTATCTTTTCATAAAAACACCGTAGCCCCTATTTTCAAAACCCCATGATTCGTGTTATTTCAAATGGCACCATTGTTTAATATTTAGCTCCCGCTCATTTTGGTTGCTCGCTCCGCATCGCATACTTACATTGTTATTTCATATTGCATTGTTGATATTATGTTGTTAGGACACCAGCACCATTACTGATGATGCGTATGTACCACGTACACTTACTTGCCGGCTCACACACATCTTCATCGGTAATTGCCATGTCACGTACACCCTAGAAAATATTATTGCTTATCTTCGCTTGATAGCTAGTGGTTTGACATGATATTTGTGTACTTACCTTATATGCCAGCTTAGATATTGTAGTTATTACTGTCGCTTCATGCATACCGTTATTCATTGTTATGCCGCATTCATGGATTCTCATGCATATATTCACTTTTTACGTGCTATTGAGGTTTTGGATTCGGATTTCCATGAGATTTTCTGGATTTGGGGAAAACCGCAAAACATATACAAACTTTTTCTTTCTCTTTTTAAATGAAAAGCGCGGTTTTTCCCATGATGTATGAGTCGTCCACCATGAGTTTGCTGATGGATTTCGAGACCCGATTCGAGGAGTTGGATGAACCGTTTCGGGTACATGGTGGACCCGGTAAGGTACCCCGGGGCAAGAAGCGCGTGATGATGACGATGTGAGCCTGGCAGGGGAGCACTACCTACCGGTGATTTTACCCGACGCGTCGGATATCCGGAGGATACCGTCGTGGACTTGAGATGGATGGTAGGGGCCGGTCTGGACTGACGGCGCCCTAGAGATTGAGATTGAGACATTGAGATTTCGAGATATTGAGGTACTGAGATTTGATGATACAGGCCAGTCCGGATAGCCGGAGCCTGAGGCTTTGAGGCATTGAGATTTATGTTTTGTGTCGATGCTAGACACTGTTGATGCTGATTTCATTTATGATACCTCATTTTAAAAATACAAAGGAAATCTCACTAATTTATGAAAACAGTTCTTCATTTACATGTATTCTGTTTTCATGCATTCATACCTCATTCATATGATATATTGCTACCTGAGGCACTGACACGGGCACATTAGATTACACTCGGGTTAGATATTTACCCTAGCCTTGTTATAAGTTGCATGTTATATATATAATTGAGGATATATTATGATCTTTGACCTAGGTTGCGTTATTTATGCGATTTCTTTCCGTAGATGTTTTTCTATTCACGAGTTGGCAACTCACCCCCGTTGTGCCCCAGTTTCTTGCAGGTTTGCCGTACAGGTTTCATTACGGCTTTCGGGCATAGTTTCCTTCGGGTGATTTTCTAGTAGGTGGGTTTACTTGTATCGTACCCCCATTTATATAACTTGTATATTATTATTCTGTTGTATCTAGAAGTTCCATCAACCAAACATGTTTTATTTTTGAGATAGAGACCAGTGATGTTATTCTTTCGACCTTAGAGCCGCGTGTTATATTTCTGTGGATTTCTTGTTGTTTTGAGTTTTGATCCTCGCCCTTGGCGTTGTATATTATTAGTTATGTGGTTATGGCCGTCGATTGACGAAGAGCTAGCTCCCGCTTGGGGATGCCTTTTATTGATTTCGTATACTATTCATGTTGTATCCCGTTTGGAAGCCAGTATTTACAAAGGAGACTCTGCCGAAATTTTCAGGAAATACTTGATGTTTTTAAAACCGCATAACTCGGCTTATGCTATTTAAACTACTTGATTTTAAATTGGTTTTCCTTTGCTCTACTACTTTTCTTGGTTTGGATTTCTGGGTTTTCGGTTTACTTAGATTACGTACGCCTCGAGACGTTCGTAGTTTAAGTGCCGGTCATGTTCCGTACTTTCGGGTCGTGACAACATCCTTAAAAGGTCCTTAGTCGTCGGAGTTTCGAGACAGGGCATCGATACTCTAGAGTAGACTAGTGTATACAGTCGAGACCCCGAAGAGGGGCGGTGGCCGGTCTCACAAGCCACTGGTGTCAGTTGGTTCATCTAAGATGTATACAGGTGCTCATTGGGTTATGAGTACACCGGACAGGACTCGCTGGGAACATACTAGTTGGTCTTATACCAGACGTCAGATAGCAGTTCCCTAGTGACATGTGTACAGGTTAGTTCATCGACCTGAGATCGTCATTTGTCTCGTGTGAGTTCCCACTGTACTTTGATTACTACCCTACCATGCTCAAAGGAGACGTGCAAACAGGTTTTAGTTGGGTACAGTCCCGAGCCACATGGAGGCAGTGAGCGGATCTGCAGGGGTTCGTCTCTCCCAGTATTGGGGGTGAGGTCGCGCTGTGTCTAGGAAAGCCATTACACGAAGTCCTTGGCTAAGGCAGGAGATTTACTGGTAGATATTCCAGTAGTATCTCAGGGTGTTCTGGGCTACACTTCGACACGACTTGTACCGCTTTTGGGGGTATGACATTTACCAACCCCCTAGGCCCGCCATGCGATGCTCATAGACGAACGGACCGGACTGTACGGATATTGTCACTGATAGGCTCAGTAGGGTGTCAGGATGAGTTCGGTCATCGACGTCCCTTTTAGTCAATACTTGGTAGCCCGTTACGTATGGCTAATGCCTCTGACGTGCTAGTGGTTAAATCCACAGCCAAAGTATTGGCGAGTCTTTAGAGTCCCCCACAGACCGTTTTCTCAAGTTTCGGGCGAAACGCTGTAGAGGCCGTATGGAGATATGGCAGGGTTCGATCATATACGTGCGGTATTGCACGGATCATGATCGGACGGATAATACTAGCGGGCTTTGGTTTAAGCCAGATCCTAGTATTGTACAGTGTAGATTTTGTCTCGTTGTATTTGTATTCGGTCGGAATACAAATACGGGTATGTATATACTGTCGCGGGGTTTTCCTGTAATTTATTACGGGATCAGTTTTCTGAAGTTGCCAGTCTGCTTTCCGTTTCGGCCATTTTCCTTTGTTTCCTTTCTTTGGCTGAAATTTGGTGGAGGGGGTTATTTGCAATTGTGCAATTAACAATTGAGAAGACTTTTGCATCATGATAGTTTCATGATGGTGCACCATCCATTGACTTTATTTGACTTCATCATGGCTTGACTTTTGTGATGACATGGGTTTGATGATGGGTTTATGAGTGTTGGACTTGGTTTGTGATCATGATTCATCATGATAACCCTTTCTCTCTCTTGCATTATTTGGCTCACTCATTTATTGATCCACTCACACTCTCCTCTCATTCTCTCCTTGATGCATGGCCGGCCACAAGAGGTGGGGGCTGTCCCAAATTTTTGGGGTGGGAAAATTGTTCTTTTGGCGTTGCAAAAATCCTATAGCTCCTCCTCCAAAAGTTCTTTTCTTCACCTCCATCAAAAGGGCAACTTCATACAACCCCAAGAGACAAAAGAGTTCCACACTATTCTACAGCAATTCTTGGGCACGTCGGCTCGCCAACTTCGTGCCCGAGTTGCCTCGGTCCAGAGGTGGGAGCCCGTAAAAGAACCCGGCGATGTGGTGCCCTTCCCGACGAGGAGATGATGACCGGAGATTCCGCGGGTAGATCGGGACGACGACGAGAAGACCGAAGGACACGGATCGCTCGGTATATCTCTCTACCCCTTCTCTAGTTAGCTAGGATTAGATTAATGGCCCGATCCGGGATTTTAGTGCGCGGTGGTGCCGGTTTCTAGTTTAAAGAAAAGTATCGTTTCCGCATTTTGGTCTCGTTCCGACGGCCGGGGCGCCGCCGTGAACTTACACTGGTATCAGAGCCACGCCATTAAGCTAGTCTAACTTGCTCTAACATGTTTACAAGTTCGATCGATCGGATTTTCCAAAAACCGCGTTTTCATTGCATCAGTTTCTGTCGAATTTTTTTTGGCTCGAAATTTTTTTCAGTGTGTTGCAGAAATTCATGCAGGCATTTTTAAGCATTCTGTAAAAACTTGATACAGTGTTTCCACTGTAAGACCGCGGAACCGCGGCCAAACCCCTATTCTGGCCACGGTTCCGCTGCAGGAAAATGTCATCTCTGTACCATATTTCTACAGTAGCTTTGTGAATTGAAAATGGGGTTTTTGGTATATTCTTTTTGGGCCCAGATTTTCTTTGAGTGCTACAGTGGTGCTTGGGGCCCACTTCGGTAAATTTGATCGATCGAAAATTTTAAACATGTTAGTTCACAGTATTTACATTATATCTGCGACCGTGAATGTCACTTGATCGGTAAATCCTGTCTAACTGCTATAGCCCTTTTAGACGGATTTGCGAACGTGACATTCATGTTGATGTTCTGTGTTGTGCTGTGATGTTGCGGATTGTCGTAGTGGATAGCCTGGATGCAATGGTAGTACAGTTTGGTTTATTATGTACATTTGATGTTGTGGGGCGAGCGTCCGACATGCGGACTGCCGTCACTGCCTGTTTGTATATTATTCTTTTGGGGCACGACTGGGCTGAGGTCGATGTACCCGTTGTATGTAAATTTTACTTTCTGTACTAGGATTACCCCGCGGAGGGGTGCACGGGTAGCCGGGTTCTAGAGGGCAACGAGCCCGCATCTCATGGCATTGAGACGGAGGGGGATTTACTCTAGAATTGGCGGGCTATTCGTCGCACTCGTAGGGGGTACAGGTCGACCCAAGAGGGGTGCCCAAGTTACCGGATTCCATGAAGTGCTGGGTGGTCCATTCATGTTGTTGAAGGGGGTTGCCTCGCTTCAGCTTTTGGCGGGTAACTTGCCGCGCCCGTAGGGGTCTAGGATTTCATTGCACAGGCTATCCACACGACCAGGGGAATGTCGGGTTTCAGTAGCGGCTCTATGAAACCCGGGGATCCCAGATATCTGTATTGTTCTGTGATGCTTATTACATTTCTGTGATGTTGCATTTTTATCACGCCTTGAGCGAATATTATATATTGATATATATACTAGTAGATGTTCTGCATCTGCGCTAGTCCAGTCCCCGCTCTGTCGTTAGTTAAGTAACCTAACGGGTAATGACGGGACCCAGTGGCGAATGCGGATGGCATATACGTACATCATTATTTTCGTTCTTTATTGGTGTGATCAATTGATGGGACTGCATTGATTCGGATCAATGCAAGCTAAACAAACCTATTCTGATGTTGTTGGAACATTTTTCAAAAAGCTGTTATTGCAAGGGCGTTCTCTTTTGTTTTGAACAGTGGTTTTCGGTTATGAATATCCAGCACCTCAGTCGACGAGGCAAGGGCCGAGATCCCTTCACCGGGAGTGACCCCTTGGGCAGAAGTTTGCGTCAAGGCAATAACTTCATTATAGTCGATTACTTTTGCTTTGCATCGTGGTATTCAGTTGAAATATCCCGCACCTCATTCTACGGGAAAAGAGCCGAGATCCCTTAACCGGGAGTGACCTCTTTAGCAAAGGTTTTCGTCACTATATTTTTATAAAAAGCTATCCGGTTCCTTCAACGATATCAAGTTCATTACATTAAAGGTTTTTCGCCAAAAACCATTCGTAGCCTTTCGTCATTTCAGAAAGGTAGCACTTAGTATTCATGCTATGTATGTTGGCCTTCGTCAAGGCATAGTGTATGGTAGCTATTTGTTACTTTTCTGCTGCATAGATAGATGCGTTGGTTTGGGACAGTCATACTACTATTTTGGCCTTCGTCAAGGGTATGTACGGGTGGGTTCAAATTAACCTGGATAATGACGGGTATAACTTGACATGTGACTTATGATATGTTGGCCTTCGTCAAGGTCATAAGAGCATGGGGTAAAAATCACATCGGGAGTTTCTAAAGAAACTGAAACTTGCCAGATATGCGCATACCTTCTGGAGTGTGATAACGTGAGCGGATTCCGTCATGTTATCATGCGATGATAGTTGGATCCCGATTCCCACTGATGAGTTGGTTTACTCCTCGGGTGATCCCGACTAATTCTTCTTTCAGGTTTGGAGAAGAATTTGACGTTACATTGGGAGGTTTCCTGATTAGATAAATTGATAACCATTCTGATCTAGGTTAGAGTGCACGCTGAGTGTTTATTTTCTCTCTCTCTTTGGCAGCGACCATGACCCGACCCTTGACTATGACTCAGTGACCAAAATTATCCGAACCTTCTTAAACACTGGCTTTTGGATTGTCAGAGTTGCATACCTCATTGCCACTCCTACTTTTACCCTTTTCTCCAGGACACCCCGTATTACTACGAACGTCCACTTCCATTGGACAAAACCATCGTATGGTTATATACGAACTCGAAGGAATTTATTCGAGGATGGTTTCCGGTTCTGGACGAAACGAATAAGACTATTCAGTTGTCTTTTCCTTTTACCTTCTCTCAGGTTGCGAGTGCTCCTTGGATTAGGACAGTGCACCTATTACGCAAATTGGATAGTCTTCTTCCAAACCATAGGCAGGTGCCGACCAGTAGGGAATGAAGAAAACCAATTAGCCTAACGATGGTGTACAGAAGGTATTATGCAAAGACAAATAAAGGGATTAGTATGAGGGCAAAAGTAAACTGCGACTGCTATTCACGACCAAACCAAGTATTTTATTACCACTCCCACTTCACCTTTGTATTTTTCCAGAACACTCCGTATCACTACGAAGATCCACAGTTTATTGGATATTCCATCGTATGGTTATATACGAACTCGAAAGGAACTTGTTCCAGTTCGGAGATGGATTCTGGTTCAGGAGAAATAGGAATAAGGTTTATTCGGTTGTCTTTTATCTTCATCTTCTCTCGCATTGCGAGTGCTCCTCGGATTAGGACATTACACCCATTATGCTTATTGGATAGTCTTCTTCCAAACCATAGGCTGGTGCTGAACAGTAGGGAAGGAAGAAAACCATTTGGCCTAAAGGGGTGTACAGAAGATAATGACTAAAGACATATAAAGGGATTTGGAGAGATGGCAAAGAAATATACGGTTACAGTTGTGAATCTGGATAATGGGAGAGGCATTACTAGGAATACCAGGATACCCCTACGAAACATTTTAATGTTTCAGTTTCGCTGTGTACTGTTAAAAGAAAACTGATTTCCCAATCAGATCTTGCTCCAGGGTATGTATTTACCAGGTATGATTCTCACATCTGTATGGTTTTACAGATGTTGAGTGGGAGTAAGTTATTGGGAATTAGGTGATTGTCCTCATTATATCGGAATTCGTTGTAATTGGTGATATTTGAGGAAATTGCCTGGGTTGTTTGCCGGACGACAAATATTTGGTTTTGAATATCCGCTGTTATGCACCAATTTCAAATTGATACATCTATACGTCTATTTTTATAGAGTGAGATATACCTTTTTGAAATTATGTCTATGACATTTACCTATATCAGTGGATGGTTAGGTAAGGAGCATTAAACAGCGGTGTAATTCTTCTTAACCATAAGTACAGTTTTCAACCTACGACATACAGGGAATGAGTTATTAGACCCAAGGGACTTATACAGAGTATTGTATATTGTCCAGTGTCCATTAGGACAGAGGGGTTGGTCCTCGTACTATATTCGGTTTACTTATAACTTCTCTAGTTCTTAGATAAGTGTTTCGTCGAAACACAAGGTCTGAGTTTTGAGAAGTTATAAGTATATGAATAAAGTAGAGAATCAGGTGTTGCAAGTATCGGGATTCTTCAAGGTGATCGAAGATGTAGATACATGTATGTGGTATTCAGTTAATAGTAATGATTAAGAGAACCTGCGTCTCTTTCAGGTTACTCATAATTGGAAGCACTCCTAAGTTGAGTAATGCTGATCGGCCTCTCTCCACTTAGTTGACATGCACTGGAGACAGCTGCATGATTTGAATCTGGTTCAATTAAATCAGTGCCTCTGTTTCTGTATTGGATATAGAACAGTTCATATCTTGACATTGTTAAGGTACGGGGAGTTGTCCGGCTTATGCTTAAAATCAGACTCTGGATAACTCAAGGCACGTTTCTGTAATGGCTGTTTGTGGGTTGACCCAAGCTATGATGAGGGTTGACTTTCTACCATCTGGAAGATCAATAGTGATATTGTTCTTGACTCGCCACAGTTTTAACAAAAATGGTTTTTTTCAGAAAACGGTAGTGGGACTATGGTAGAACTGGAAGTGATTCCAGAACCGCAAACGATTACTGAAAGTTTGATAGGAACCTAAAGATTCAATCTGCTTTGACATTCCATTGGCCACTCCGCAGATACGGTGGGTAACCTCAGGCACCCGAGGGGTACTCTGGTAGCCTCAAGGACGGTGACAGGGAGGTTCTTGTTTACCCAGACTTGCCATTGCTGTTGTTCCAGACTGTGAGACCCGGCAGGAGGATGAGTATAGCGTCATTCTAAACTGGCTTTAGAAGTGTGCGTCTATATGACTCTGCCAGAGGGTTTTCGTAGTCAGTGGGAGCAGCGGAAACATTGGTGGACAAGTAGCTTATGTCTATAGACTAAAGCAGATATAGCGGAGATAGATCATCTATTTCTGATGTGACAGTCATAGGTTTGACTTCATCAGAATAGGGGATGGATCTGTTAAGAAGGTAGTAGGGTGCGATGTCCTGGTACTTAGATGACATACACAGAGTAGGAAGTGAAATTCCTATACTAGGTCGGTTATACTTTGGTTGTCACACAGTGGTTTCTCCACATGGGACTTGGATATAATATCAAGACATTCTGGTTACTAGATCTATAGATCTAGATTTGGGTGGTTTCCCAATCAGGGTACTTAGACAGCATTCTGAAGGTATTTTAGAATGGACGACTCCAGGCACGGTAGTGTACCTGCAGGTGATGGAGTCACCCTCTCTAAAGGTGTCTTACAGACTAAAGGGGAGAGGGATGTGCATGATTGGCAGATCACTTGCTTAGGCAATTGAGTCAATCATGAGATGTCAAGTACCACACCAGATGTTGTTTTTACAGTGGATGCAATAAATTGATATTGATCCAATCCTGGAGAAACAAACGGAAGTAGTTTTAGAACATAAGTGGATGTTCTAGGGATATGATAACAACAGTCTCTTTTAGGAGACAGTTATCACTCCAGGCTTCCAAGGTGACATGGATGACAAATAGGTTGTCAGAGTTATAGTTTTCCTTCTGATGAGGGGCAGTATTTTGGACAGGTGATCCAAGCAGATACTAAGGGAGGCATGGCGTAGGATACTGATTAAGTTCAGTTGACAATACAGTCTAAGAAGTTTGGATTTGGAGTTCATTTATGAGCTAGGTCCCATCAGACATCCAAACACATTCTAAGACAGGTGTTGCTCATTTCGGGAGATGGGTTTCTCCGCGAACTTGAGATTAAGAGAGACATAGAAAGAAACATCAAAGCGGATCCACTCACTGAGGCTATTCCTCGAATGCAATAGTTTCGCAAACGGGTTTTGTGAGACTGACTAGTAGAGGAGTTGGGTGTTCGGTATCATACGGGCTGTGAGTATGTGACATCGCAATAATTAGCCTTGAGTGCAAGTGGGAGATTGTTGGAGATAATGCCCTCAGAGTCAATTATTGGATCACAGGCACGTGATTGCAATGATTGAGGGAGGACCTATACCGGTAGGACAGTCTTACTCAAGATGATAGTATGCTATCTGGTTTATCTTTATCATCGTGTACTGCTTTAGGTGACCTTACAGGTCACTATTGCGCGTTGATAGAGCCCTTAGGATTCTTGCTTGACAGCCAGCAGTATGATGGCGATCATATACGTGGGAGCTGGTGGTCTATAAGCACATCCTTAAAAGGTCCCTAGTCGTGGGAGTTTTGAGGCAGGGCATCGATACTCCAGAGTAGACCAGTGTATAGAGTCGAGACCCCGACGAGGGACGGTGTCCGGTCTCACAAGCCACTGGTGTCAGTTGGTTCACCTAAGATGTATACAGGTGCTCATTGGGTTTTGAGTACACCGGACAGGACTCGCCGGGAACATGCTAGTTGGTCTTATACCAGACGTCAGATAGCAGTTCCCTGGTGACATGTGTACAGGTTAGTTCATCGACCTGAGATCGTCATTTGTCTCGTGTGAGTTCCCACTGTACTTTGATTACTACTCTACCACGCTCAAAGGATACGTGCAAACAGGTTTTAGTTGGGTACAGTCCCGAGCCACATGGAGGCAGTGAGCGGATCTGCAGGGGTTCGTCTCTCCCGGTATTGGGGGTGAGGTCGGGCTGTGTCTAGGAGAGCCATTACACGAAGTCCTTGGCCAAGGCAGGAGATTTACTGGTAGGTATTCCAGTAGTATCTCAGCGTGTTCTGGGCTACACTCCGACACGACTTGTACCGCTTTTGGGGGTCTGACTTTTACCAACCCCCTAGGCCCACCATGCGATACTCATAGACGAACGGACCGGACTGTACGTATATTGTCACTGACAGGCTCAGTAAGGTGTCAGGATGAGTTCGCTCATCGACGTCCCTTTTAGTCAATACCTGGTAGCCCGTTACGTATGGCTAATGCCTCTGACGTGCTAGTGGCTAAATCCACAACCAAAGTATTGACGAGTCTTTAGAGTCCCCCACAGACCGTTTTCTCAAGTTTCGGGCAAAACGCTGTAGAGGCCGTATGGAGATATGGCAGGGTTCGATCATATACGTGCGGTATTGCACGGATCATGATCGGACGGATAATACTAGCGGGCTTTGGTTTAAGCCGGATCCTAGTATTGTACAGTGTAGATTTTGTCTCGTTGCATTTGTATTCGGTCGGAATACAAATACGGGTATGTATATACTGTCGTGGGGTTTTCTTGTAATTTATTACGGGATCAGTTTTCTGAAGTTGCCAGTCTGCTTTCCGTTTCGGCCATTTTCCTTTGTTTCCTTTCTTTGGCTGAAATTTGGTGGAGGGGGTTATTTGCAATTGTGCAATTAACAATTGAGAAGACTTTTGCATCATGATGGTTTCATGATGGTGGACCAACCATTGACTTCATTTGACTTCATCATGGCTTGACTTTTGTGATGACATGGGTTTGATGATGGGTTTATGAGTGTTGGACTTGGTTTGTGATCATGATTCATAATGATAACTCTTTCTATCTCTTGCATTATTTAGCTCAGTCATTTTTTGATCCACTCACACTCTCCTCTCATTCTCTCCTTGATGCATGGCCGGCCACAAGAGGTGGGGGCTGTCCCAAATTTTTGGGGTGGGAAAATTGTTCTTTTGGCTTTGCAAAAATCCTATAGCTCCTCCTCCAAAAGTTCTTTTCTTCACCTCCATCAAAAGGGCAACTTCATACAACCCTAAGAGACAAAAGAGTTCCATACTATTCTACAGCAATTCTTGGGCACGTCGGCTCGTCAACTTCGTGCCCGAGTTGCCTCGGTCCAGAGGTGGGAGCCCGTAAAAGAACCCGGCGATGTGGTGCCCTTCCTGATGAGGAGATGATGACCGGAGATTCTGCGGGTAGATCGGGACGACGACGAGAAGACCGAAGGACACGGATCGCTCGGTATATCTCTCTACCCCTTGTCTAGTTAGCTAGGATTAGATTAATGACCCGATCCGGGATTTTAGTGCGCGGTGGTGCCGTTTTCTAGTTTAAAGAAAAGTATCATTTCCGCATTTTGGCCTCGTTCCGACGGCCGGGGCGCCGCCGTGCACTTACATACCCAAGAATGAAAACCCTAATTAGATCATAACCCAATTTCTAGAATTTTCAATCCTAAGTTAAAACCATATTAAACATCATGATAATCTAAATTGGATTATTTAATCAACATTAGACAAATGGGTTAAGATTTTACCTCAATGAACTTGAGATCCAAACATACAACTTGACCTTAAAAGATAGCTCTCTTGCTTCCAATTCCAAGCTAATTAGGAGCAAAGAAAATTGGATGAGGTTTAGTGATGAATTTATGATAATATGTATTGATTTTTCATGGATTTTGATGAAAATTTGAAGTGAAATTGAGGTGGAGAATTGAAGGGGCTGCTATGGGTGAGTTCGGCCACCACTTGAGGAGAGGGAGAGAAGGAGAATTGTGTAGCAAAGTGTAGAAACTTCACTAATTAATTACATCTCTTAATGACTTTTCATAAATTAATAAAAATTATTTAATTTCCTAACTCAAATTTGACCTAGAAAGGTCTAGAACCATGGAAATTTTGAAAATGAATTTTGCATGAAACATACTTGATTCCAATATGCAAAGGTTCACTTTTGCAAATTTAACCCATTCAAATTTGTAATTTACACTAATTTAATGTATATTTAAAAGCTTATGTAAAAAATTTTAAAATAATTAATTAAGGAAAAATATTTAAGTAAAATAATAAATTATAAGTCACTAAATAAACTCCATTTATTAGTAATTACATAATTAAAATAGGACTTTTTAAATCTATGACGAAAATTATTTATAGTAAAGTTCTATGGAAAATACGGTTTATTTTACCGAAAATCAGAAAATTCACTTAAAGGATTTTTATTTATTTAATTATTTATTTATTTATTTTTTAAAATGTTACAGTACCTCGAAGTGCCGAGTGGCCTACTCACGTTGTTGTGGGAGGTTGCTTCGCTTCGGGTACTTGGCGGGTAGTTTGCCGCACCCGTAGGGGTCTAGGGTGGAGTTCCGGCTCAGGGTTTTCTTTGAACACACAGCAAAATCGAGCCCCTGACTCGGTCAACTCACCGCGGAACCGCGGCGAAACCATGCGTTTCGCTGCGGATCCACGGCCGAGTTGACTTGGCCAAGACTCGGGTTTGCTGCAGTGTGTTCAGTGTTCTGTTTTAGGATTTTTAAAGTTTTTTGTTTCTGACCAGATTTTCCAGAGAACAAAGTTGTGTTTGAGGTAGTTACAAATCCGTATTTTTGATCGAAGTTCTGTAGACTTTAGCTAATTGGTTATATCTGTGATGTGTTATATGCACTGAACGTCAACTAATCGCTATACGTCGATTAGTGGGGGTTGTGCATATCTGTGATCTGTAATGTTGTTGGATTGTGTATATGAACTTGTTGGATTGTCGCGGATGAATAGCCGGGGGTTGTGAGATGAGAGTTTTCTTTATCTTTCATTTGATGTAATATGTAAGTTGATGTAATATTATTTTATGGCCGCACATTCGGGATGAGGTTATAACCACCATTGCATATTATTTCTTTTACTGTTTTTGCTCCTAGGATAGACCCAAGGTGGGGTGCACAAACTTCCGGGTACCTCGAAATGCCGAGTGGCCTACACACGTTGTTGAGGGAGGTTGCTTCGCTTCCGGTATTTGGCGGGTAGTTTGCCGCACCCGTAGGGGTCTAGGGTGAGGTTTTGGCTATTCATCGCGACCGTGTAATCCGTTTTTCGTTGCAGGCTCGAACGAAACACGGATTCCTAGCATATCCAATGTGTTCATCTGTGATCTAGAATGACTATCATTGCATCTGACGAAAATATATATCTATATATGATATCTAGTAGGCGTTGCTTATGTTTTGCATCCGCGCTAGTCCAGCCCCCGCTCTGTCGTTAGTTAAGTAACCTAACGGGTGATGACGGGGCCCCGTGGCGAATGCGGATGGCATAAGCGTACGTCATATTTTCGTTGTTTTCTGCAATGGTAGGATTAAATGATGGGACACATTAAATTAATGCAAGAAAATAAACCAAAGTTAAAGTCGTTGGAACAATTTCAAAACCACTCGGTTTCTTTTCAAAACAGAAAACTTTTAAAAATGCGGAGCTTAAACCACTCCTTTTAAAAGCTATCAAGGTTCCTTCGATTATATCAAGTTCACTACGTTCAAGGTTTCGCTAAAACCATTCGTATCCCTCCGTCGTTTCATATGAATATCCAATAGTATTCAAGCTATGTTTGTTGGCCTTAGTCAAGGCATAGTGATTGGTAGCTAGTGGGTATTCATACGTTGCAAAGATAGATGCGTTGGTTTGGGACAGTTGTATTACTTTGTTGGCCATAGTCAAGGATATTTACGGGTGGGTTCAAATCAACCTGGACAATGACGGGTAGAACTTGACATGTGACTTAAGATTTGTTGGCCTTAGTCAAGGTCATAACAGCATGGGGCAAAAATCCACATCGGGAGTTTCTAAAGAAACCGAAACTTGCTAGCGCTGCATACCATTTGGAGTGTGATGATTTTGGTAGGATTCCTTCAGTTTTATCACACGATGATATTTGGATCCCGATCCTACTGTGAGTATATGCTGCTCCTCGGGAACTTTCTCACTTAACGATCAATGCTATAAACCAAGTAGGTGTCTAGAAAGGTGTTAGCGGGGCTACGCCCACAGGGAAAAGAGGTTATTTAATAAAGGAACTTCGCGAAAGCGTTGGAAAACCTCCCTCGTAGTACCAACACTGGCCTGGCCGAACGGTTAAGCAAGTATTGTACGGTGAGATTGATCCCGACTAATTCTTCCTTTTTGGTTTGAGGAAGGATTCGAGAAACAGTGGGAGCCATCCTGTTTAGATAAATTAAAAACCAATCTAAACTTGCAGAGTATCATGCTGAGTGTTTTCTTCTCTCTCTCTTAATTGCAGCGACCCAGTGACCACACATAGGTTACATCTAGATAATAAAATGACTGAATCTGACTGTTATGACTGGCAAAGGACTGTACAGATGTCCATTGCCCATGACAAGCTGGGACACCTCTTAACTAATCAAACCCCTGCCGTCTCAGGACTAGTTTCCCCTGTCACGGATATTGATATCCGTAAGATATCGGAAAAAGACTGTGCGAAAGCCAAGTGCCTCATGTTGGCCTCAGTTGATGGTGCATACCAGAGGCAGCACGAGAAGATGGACTTAGTTTCTATCTTCCTCCATAACAAAGATTTATATGGAGAGCAATCTCGTATCGCAAGATATGATACCTCGAACGAATTGCTTCAAGCGAGGTTGGCTATCGGGTCATCTGTAGGGGGCAACGTCCTTACAGAGACCAGCTATTTTAATGAGCTCACGGACCTGAAGACCACGTTGAAGAACGGGTCAAATACTGACTTGATTTTACAGTCTCTGCCCTCTACTTATACCCTGAAGGAAACCAGGGAAGTAGAAGGGAAGGGAAGGGCAAAAGTTTCGGGACTGGATGTAGTAAAGGAGGGACGTTCCTATTGTTACGGGAATGAACATTGGAAGAAGGATTGCAGGGCTAGCAAAGCCAGTAGCCAGGATTCGAAGCATGTTGTGGCTTCGGCTTCGGGTGTGTTTATAGTAGAAAACTGTATGTCAGTTAACCCTACTTCCTGGGTATTGGATACTGGATCAGGATCTCACATCTGTAATTCATTACAGGCTCTGAGAAACCATAGGGTTATCAGGATAGGTGATATGACTCTCAGGGTTGCCAACCGAATGAGCATGGACGCTGAATCCGTAAGGGATTATCATCTTGGACTGACAACTGGGCAGATATTGATTCTGCGTGACTGTTTGTATGTACCTAGTGCGACTTGTAATATCATATCTGTATCCTTACTTTCTAAGGAAGGATATGATTTTACTTTGTAAGCGATGTGGTCCACATCCACCTAAATCAAGTTCTGATTGGGTCAGGTACATTAAAAAACGGGATATACATATCGAATCAAGCTTAGATTTTCAGTGTCCAGAACACACTTAAAAGAAAGTCTCCGGAAACAAATCAGGCTTTCTTATGGCATTGTAGACTGGGTCACATTAATGAGACACGGTTAACAAAGTTACGTAAAGAGAGATACTTGAATCCGTTCGAGTATCAGTCTTATGCCATTTGTGAATCCTGTCTCATGGGAAAGATGACAAAGACTCCGTTCACTGGACATGGAGTAAGACCAAGCGAGCTCTTGGGATTCATACACAGTGATTTGTGTGGTCCAATGTCTACACATGTCCGAAGTGGTTATTCATACTTCATTACTTTCATAGATGATTTCTCTAGGTATGGACATGTCTTCCTTATGAAGCATAAATCCGAGGCCTTTGAGAAATTTCGGGAATACAAGAATGAAGTTGAAAAACAAACAGGCAAAAGTATCAAGACACTGAGATCTGATCGAGGTGGTGAATACTTGAGTGTCGAGTTTCTAGGCTACTTAAAAGAGAATGGAATTCTCTCTCAGCTTACTCCTCCATACACACCACAGCACAACGGTGTATCGGAAAGGCGGGATCAAACTCTATTGGATATGGTTCGTTCCATGATGAGTAAGGCTGAGTTACCGCGATCTTTCTGGGGTTATGCACTAGAAACAGCTGCATATCTTTTGAACCAAGTTCCTACTAAGTCAGTGCCTACCACACCATATCAGATGTGGAGTGGGAAGAAACCCTGTCTTAAACACTTTAAGACATGGGGATGTCCGGCTTTTGTCAAAAAGCAGCATGCGGACAAGCTCGAGGCACGCTCGGTACAGTGTAAGTTTGTGGGATACCTAAAGAACTCCAAGGGTTATGTTTTCTATTACGCAGAGGAGCAAAAGGTCTTTGTTTCTCGTCATGCCCGCTTCTTGGAAACTGAGTTTTTAGAAAATCAAATAAGTGGGAGCGCAATAGAACTGGAAGAAATTCCAGAACCACAAGCTATTACTGAAACCTTGGTAGAACCAGAAGGTTCAGGAGAACCGGACATCCCAGCGCCACTCCGCAGGGGTAGTAGGCAGTCTCATCCGTCCGAGAGATACTACGGTTTTCTCATAGACGGGGATAGAGAGGATTGCACCATTGATTTGTAGGGTTCCTAGGCACTCTTGTGAAGGTTCATAAGGCATCAAACATGCCCGGATAAAATTTTAGACGTGCCGAACAACCCAAAGATGGGATCTTTGCTAGATTATTAGGGTTTAGCATGCAAGATGATATCTTTAAAGCTAAGTGTGAGGGATTACAACCTTTGTAGTCCGCTCCTACGCTTCACAAGCTCCGAGTAGAAGTCCATTTGCCGTGATCCACGATCTCCCGGACTCAAGAGAGGCTCCACGACTCGAACGATCCATGCTAGCTTGAAGTGTTCCGAATCTCCGATGATCTACGTCGAAGTTGCAAAAACCCAAGCTTTCTCACTCTAAAGAGATGAACACCCTAAGCTCATGGGCTAGATGAGATGAGGATGAGGGAGTAGTATTTATGCTTTCTTTTTATTCACTTTCTCACTTGAAATCATCACATAAGAATTAACTAGTAAGCTTTTTCCTTTTAGAACTCAAGAGAGAAAAAAATGAGAGAATGAAAAAGATAATCCTTTTGTGATGAATAGAAAAGAAATCTATATGATTGATCTTTCAACCATGGTCAAGGATGAGTGGCTAAGAAGTTGTAGAGAATAAACTAGGGTTAGGGTTTGGTTAGGTTAAGGATAAGTATCAACCATAATATCTTAACCAAGACAAAAGGAAAAGCTTCTAGAATGTGCAAGAAGAAGCTAACCCTAATCAAACCCTAATCCTATTTGATCATCCTTAAACATGTTTAATAATAAATCATATCATGTCACAATAATATATATCGCATATATATTATATATTTGTAACAAAAGAAAATAATACAATTAACATATATCGCATATATATCAATGTATCACCTAGTGAGAAAATGAAATAATAAAGTGAGCCAATATTAGATAATGTAATACAATATATCATATATATTATTATACATTAAATCATCGAATCAACACTTGATCCAACGATCCGGCTATATCGAATATAACCGGCTAATATATCATGTACCGATTCATCGAATCAACACTTGATCCGATGTCCCGATTCATATCAAAATATCGCGAGAATATAATACGGTATCTCATATCGCATTATCCTCGGTCCTGCACATATCACATATGTGCCTCTACTCCGTTTCGCCTGAGCCAAGAAACCTCAGTGTAGGACTCTAAAGAATCGTCAATACGCCGGTAGTAGGTGATGATCATATCAAACACCCACAAGCTGCAAGCGGTCAGCTAAACGTAACAGCCACCCAGGTATTGAGCGATTAGAAGATCAACAAGCTAGCCTGTCCGTTCTCCTGTGAATCCAATCAGTAACACTCCCGTACAGTCCGGTCTGTTCGTCTGATATGTCGCATATCAAGTCTAGGGGTGGTATACGTCAGACCCCTGTAAACGATAAGTCGTGTCGATGTGAGGCTCATAACAGGTCGAGAAACTACTAGCAACACTTACCAGTAAATCTCTATTATCATCCCTGGCCAGGGACTTCCAGTTATAGCCAATCGAATACAGCATAACATCAACTCCCTATACCAGGAGAGACGAATCCCCTCCTATCGCTTATTGCCTCCATGTGATTCGGGACTGTACCCAAAAGCCACCGTTTTGCACGCCCTCGTGGACGTGGTAAGGTGGAAATCAAAGCACAGTAGGAATCACACAAGACTCTATGACGATCTCGGGTCTACAGACTACCCTGTACCAGTGTCACCGGAGAACTGCCATCTGACGTGTGGTATATCACCAACTGGGAGTTCTCGGTGAGTCCGTCCAGTGTACCCAGTCTCCACTGAGCACCTGTACACCATCCTTGATGTCAAAACACCGATGGATATGGGATCATCCATCGCCCATCATATGGGTCAAGATGCGTATACGCTAGTCTACTCTGGTGTATCGATGCCCTGTCTCGATATACCCTCGACTAGGAACAGTTATAGGATGTACTCATCGACTACTATGGCCCCACTAGTATGATCTCATCATAATCCCAGTAGTCGAGTACATATCCTAAGGGCTTTATCAACATGTTAGAGAAAAACAGTAAACCAATACAAGTCAACATGTTAAGATAAAGTGAAACCAAATAGCATACTATCATGACGAGCAAGAAAGTCCTCTCTGTATAATCCAAGCATCCATTATAATATACATCAAATGTACAACAATGGCCTCTAGGGCATATACATAACTAACAATCTCCCACTTGCACTAAGGCCAGCTGCTGTAGTATCTCATACCTAGCATCCCGAATAATCTCTCAAACTGTATCTGGGGAATGGCCTTCGTGAGTGGATCCGCAGTGTTGTCCTTCGTATCTACTCTCCTGACCTCGATCTCCCGGCGATCAACTATCTCCCTGATCAGGTGATACCGCCTCAGAATATGTCTGGATTTCTGATGGGATCTGGGTTCCTTGGCCAAAGCCACAGCTCCATTGTTATCGCAATACAGAGGTATTGGATGTTCAATGGATGGAACCACACCAAGTTCAGTGATGAACTTCTTCATCCAGACAGCCTCTTTGGCAGCATCGTTGGCAGCGATGTATTCAGCCTCCATCGTCGAGTCTGCAACGGTATCCTGTTTGGAACTCTTCCAATATACCGCCCCTCCATTGAGGGTAAAGACAAAACCCGAATGCGACTTAGAGTCGTCCTTATCACTCTGGAAGCTGGAATCGGTAAAGGACTCCACCCGGAGTTCTCCATTACCATACACCAAGAACATGTCTCTAGTCCTTCGCAAGTACTTGAGAATGTTCTTCAGAGCTGTCCAGTGACTCTCTCCAGGATCTGCTTGATACCGACTCACTACACTTAGTGAGTATGCAACATCGGGTCTGGTACATAGCATCGCATATATGATAGAGCCTACTGCCGAAGCATAGGGTATCCCTTGCATGCGAGCTCTCTCCAAATCAGTCTTGGGAGACATCTCTTTGGAGAGAGTGAGTCCAGAGATCATGGGTTGGTTCCCACGCTTGGATTCTTCCATACTAAACCTCTTTAGTATAGTGTCAATGTACCTGGATTGGGACAATCCCAGTATTCGTTTGGATCTATCTCTATAGATCCTAATTCCCAATATACAGGAGGCATCACCTAGATCTTTCATTGAGAATCTCTGTGATAAGAAGAGCTTGACTGATTGCAGCATAGGAATATCATTTCCTATCAAGAGTATGTCATCCACGTACAATACGAGGAAGACAACTTTACTCTCTGCTACCTTCTTATAGATACAAGGTTCATCTATGTTTTTGATGAAATCAAACTCTTTGACTACTACATCAAAACAGATGTTCCAACTCCACGATGCTTGCTTTAACCCATAAATGGATTTAAGCAGCTTGCACACCTTTCCGCTGCTCCCACTATCTACGAAGCCCTCTGGCTGAGTCATGTACACGCACTCTTCTAAATCACCATTTAGAAAGGCGGTCTTAACATCCATTTGCCAGATTTCATAGTCAAGGTATGCAGCAATGGCAAGTAAGATCCGAATGGACTTAAGCATAGCAACTGGAGAAAAGGTTTCGTCATAGTCCACACCTGGTCGTTGACGAAATCCCTTTGCTACAAGTCTAGCTTTGAAAGTCTCAACTTTTCTATCTACACCAAATTTCTTTTTAAAAATCCACTTGCTCCCAATGGGTTTTACCCCTTCAGGAGCACTTTCCAAAGTCCATACTTTATTGGTGTACATGGATTCCATCTCAGATCGCATTGCATCCAGCCATTTCACAGAGTCACCACTCGTGATGGCCTGCTCGAAACTAGTCGGGTCATCATCTTCCATGATGCAATCCTCGCTTCCACCATCAATGAGAAAACCGTAGTATCTCTCAGGTGGATGAGAAACCCTACTAGATCGGCGGAGAGGCTGGGGTTCGTCGGGTACTACTGAATGCTCTGGTTCTACTAAATTTTCAGTTGCAATTTGTGTTTCTGGAACCTCTTCCAGCTCTACCTCTTTGCCACTAATTTCTTTTGCAAGAAATTCCTTTTCTAAAAAGGTGGCATATTGAGAAACAAACACTTTTTGTTCCTCAGCGTGATAGAAAAAATATCCTTGAGAATTCTTAGGATATCCCACAAATTTGCAAAGAACTGATCGTGCCTCGAGTTTGTCTGGATTTTGTCTTTTCACATAGGCCGGACAAACCCATATCTTAACTCGTTTAAAATATGGTCTCTTCCCACTCCATATCTCATATGGTGTGGTAGGTACAGATTTAGACGGAACTAGATTCAATATGTATATGGCTGTCTCAAGCGCATATCCCCAAAAGGAAATAGGTAACTCAGCATCGCTCATCATAGATCGCACCATATCTAATAGGGTCCGATTCCGCCGTTCCGATACACCGTTGTGCTGTGGTGTATATGAAGGAGTAAGCTGAGAGAGAATCCCATTCTCTTTTAGATAATCTAGGAACTCACTGCTTAAGTATTCACCTCCTCGATCAGATCGAAGAATTTTAATACTTTTGCCCGTTTGGTTCTCTACTTCATGCTTATATTCTCTGAATTTCTCAAAAGCTTCAGACTTGTGTTTCATCAGAAACACATGTCCGTATCTAGAGAGATCGTCAGTGAATGTAATGAAGTAGGAAGAACCGTTCCTGGCATGAGTAGACATGGGACCGCATACATCACTATGTATTAGTCCTAAGAGTTCAGTAACTCTTTCTCCGTGTCCACTAAACGGAGCTTTGGTCATTTTTCCTTTGAGACATGAATGGCAAGTATCATAAGATGATAATTCGAACGGGTTCAAATAACCATCCTTATGTAACTTAGCCAGTCGTGTCGCATTGATATGACCAAGTCTACAATGCCACAAGTAGGATACATTCATATCTGAACTTTTCCTCTTGTGTGTGATTTGTATATTCAGGACTGTATTCTGATTCAGAATGAATATGCCATTATGTAACGAGCCTGATGCAATCAACTTTTGATCTAGGAATATGTTCATAACATTATCCTTTACTACAAAATTATATCCTTCTTTACTTAATAAAGAAACTGATATAATGTTGCACATCATGTTCGGTATATAATAGCACTCATTTAGAATCAGTGTATTACGACTTGGCAATACAAGGTGATATTCGCCAACTGCTTTGGCTGCAATACTTGCACCGTTCCCTACTTGAACGGAATGATCACCTTTTCCCAGTTCTCTACCTTTACGTAGCCCATGTAACAATTTACATATGTGGGATCCCGATCCGGTATCCAATACCCAGGACGTAGGGTGAACTGAGAAACAGTTCTCAATAACTAACACACCTGAAGAAGATGCATCAACATGCACGTTCTTTTGGGCGGCGTGAGAATCCATATATTCTCCTATTTCCTGTTCAGTCTTATTACTCTTATAAGAAAGAACGGGTCCAACGTTCCCCTGCTCAGTATAATAAGCGGGTTCAGTCAATACATCCATATTATTATCTTGATTATGGCCTGACATGGTCGCTACCTGAAGAGAGAGAGAAGAAAACACTTTAGCGTATGCTCTTGCAAGATTAGATTGGTTATTATCTTATCTAATCAGGATATCTCCCACTGTTTTTATCAAATCTACCTTCAAACCCAAAAAGGTAAGATTAGCCGGGATTAATTACACCCTACAATTTCGTCAATCTTTCAGCCAGATCAGTGTCGGTACTTTGAGGGAGGTTCCCCGTGCTTTCGCACGGACCTAATTAAAGTAAACCTCGTTTTCCTAGAGGCGTAACCCCGTTAACACTTTTCTAGACACCTACTTGATCGACTAATTGTCCTGTGTAAAACTCTCCCAGGAGTAACTCTTACTCGCAGTGGGTATCGGGATCCAACTATCTTATAGAAGGTATGCAATCTCATTGCAAATTTCAACACTTGAAATTCCCGATAATATTTTGCCCCTAGCGATCTATGACCTTAACTAAGTCAACAAACCATAAATCGCAAGTCAAGTTCAACCCGTACATTTCCCGATTGAATTAAACCCACCCGTACGACCCTTAACTGAGTCAATAAGGCCGTACGAATACCCTAATCCAATCACATCTCATGTTTTAGCAGATAAACATTACTTAGCTACCGTACACTATGCCTTAACTAAGTCAACAAACATAGCACGAATACTAAATAATATCTATCTGAAATGACGGAGGGCTACGCAGGTTTTTCAGAAAACCCTGAGCGTAATGAACTTGATATCGTCGTAGAATCATGTAGTTTTTTGAAAAAGGAGTGTTTTTGAGGCTTTTCTTGGTTTTGCTAAAGAGGTCACTCCCGGTGAAGGGATCTCGGCTCTTTCCTCATCGAATAAGGTGCAGGATATATCATATATATCACTGTGCAAAGCAAAACTCTAAAAGCCATCAAAAGACAAACCGGGTTTTGTAGCATTTGCCAGTTTCGCTAAAGAGGTCACTCCCGGTGAAGGGATCTCGGCTCTTTCCCCATCGAATAAGGTGCAGGATATATCATATATATCACTGTGCAAAGCAAAACTGTAGCTACCCTTTTATAAAGTTTTGATTCTACAACATCTTTAGGTTTCTTTTCCTTTTATTAATCTCATTAATAAAATCCCATCAGCTTATGCTTCCTAAGCATCACAGATAAATACGACGTACACTTATGCCATCCGCATTCGCCTCGATGTCCCCTCGTGCACCGTTAGGTTAGGTAACTAACGACAGAGCAGGGCAGGGCTAGTGCGGGTGTAAAACATAAGTAACATCTATATAATATATCATATATACTATATACTGTATCCATCAGAACATATCAAATGATCACATCACAGATATCGCAGCAGAAACATAGATATAATATGGGATATACTAGGACGTCCGTATTTAGTACTTAGCCAATAATAGAAAATACGGATTCCACGGTCGCGATGAATAGCCAAGCCCACACCCTGGACCCCTACGAGAGCGGCAAGCGACCCTACCAATTTTGGAGTTTAGGAGACCCGGTCTCGACTCCTCGAGATGGCCTCCCACTGAACCCCATAACCCGGTCACCTGTGCTCCCCTCCTTGGGTCCATCCTAATGCGGAAAAGTAAATAATATACAACACTGGTAGCAACAACCTCAACCTGGAAGTGCCCCAAATAAAAGAATATTACATTACATTTGAATTTACATGAATGAAAATATAAAACTCTCATCTCACATAAAACCCCCGGCTATTCAATCGCGACAATCATGCACATCATATCTCAGCAACACATAATATCATATATCATCAACGTAAGTAAGTATGCATACACCGATCGTCGCCGATGTATAGTAACGAAGATCGGCAATACAACTACATACTACACTTACGGTCACAGAAAAGAAAGTGTAAAACTACAATATTTGGAATCCACAATCACTTTAGACATCGCAAATCCGAAATATCACATACTTCACATTTCATGCCTAACTCTATGAATTCCACATATTGTATCACATTCCAGATAAATAGACAGTATTAAACTTTTCGAACAGATAATCAAATACCCAAAATTTCCCAAAGTGCTCAACACTTGAGCGGAGTTCAAATAATCCCAGAATATGTCATAGTCCCAGTGATCCAGCTGTAGAAGGGTCAAGCCAACGCCTCACATGTGGCACGCCGTACTGCCCCAAACCCGAAGGTTCAAAAGGCAGTTCAAGACGGTCACATAATCGAGTTAAGGTTTGTTGTCTTCTAGAGGGTCCACCGCTCAACTTGTACAATTTTTCCGAAAGATTTAAACCCAATAAAAATTCAACACTTGAAAGTTTGCCGTTCCGGGATAAAGTGGGTTAATGATATCCGTTCAAATAGTTTAACAGTTTCTAAATATCCAGAAATAAAAACGAATTTAAATATTCCGATCGAATCTACGATTACAAAAGAAACCCCAGAATACTCAACACTTGAGTCAGAATAAAAATACCCATAAAATAGTGAATACAGATACAAGAATTAATGTGCAAAAACCCGTGCCTAATACACTTATACCGCCGCGGAACCGCCGCCAATGGGGGGTCTGTTCCCCCAATCAGAGCAAGGCTCTGCTTGAATTTTGAAAATTCAAATTTTGAAGCAACGCTTCAGTTCCCGTGCGCTGCGCGCAACGCGCCACGTGTCAGAAGTTGACACGGCAGCACAACGCCCAAGGCAATACGTCCAATCAGAGCAAGGCTCTTTAAAAAAACATAAGCAACGTTCAACTGCGCAAGCGCACGGCTGCGCTACACGTGTCTGCGCAGTTGCGCAAGCACAACTGCGCAAGCGCACGGCAGCGCGACACGTGTCTGCGCAGTTGCGCAAGCACAACTGCGCAAGCGCACGGCTGCGCGACACGTGTCTGCGCAGTTGCGCAAGCGCTGTTGTGCAAGTGCTTCACTGCGCGACACGTGTCTGCGCAGTTGCGGAAGCGCTTCACTGCGCGACACGTGTCACACGCTGGTGAGTTGCGCAACAACAGAGTGAAGATTTAAGGATATTTTTCTGTTCTTGTTTAAACAAGAAAATTTCTTCTGTAAAACAGGGGCCTTTGGATCAAAGATCCAACGGTGGGGAAAATTCCCCAAATCACTCAGAAAAGATCTTTTTAACAAATTTAACTGATTTTTGAGCACTATAAAAAGGACCCCAGACCCCATTTCAAAGGAGAGAATTTGGATAAAAAAAAAGAAGAAGAAGAGAACTTCTTGAGAACACAAAGAAGAAGGTAAAAACCTTTGAAATAAGAGAAAATTCTCTTAGGAATAGATCATTGATCTAAAACACAAAATCAGTGATCTTCAATAAATAAATAAAAATAATAAAAAAATAGTGCCTTGCACTTGCTAGAGAACCTCTGGTTCTCTGAGATAGAAAGAAAGAAAAGATTTTTTTTTCTTTGATCTAAATTTAGATCAAGAAATTAAAAAGTGCTCTGCACTCCTTTCTTTGAATCTAAAAGATTCTTGGTGCTTTGCACAAATGCAATGCAGTACTTGAAGGGCCACGCCCAAACCAAAAAGACCTAGCAGGCCAAAATAAATTGCAAAGCAATAAAGAAACAGAGCCCAAAACAAATTGATGCCCTGCATCTTTTCTGGGCAAAGCCCAAATAAAAATAAAAGGAAATGCAAAGGAAATGCAAAAGCAATGTTGGACATTTTTTTTTTTTTGGACTTAGCCCAATCGTGGCCATAAGTCCTTAAATTAAATTGGCTGAGCAAAATGGCTCTCCTAAATCAATCTACATCCGGTTCGAGGGTACATCTCCGAACTCCTTTGACATCCATCGTTGTAATTCCTCAACGACGTCAAAGAGGTGACGGGTCCCAACGGCCACACACCCAACATCGGACCGAAACGTCCCTAAACTAACATCGGACCGAAACGTCCCTAAACTAATAACGGACCGAGACGTCCCTAAACTAATATTGGACCGGAACGTCCTTAAACTAATATTGGACCGAAACGTCCCTAAACTAACATAGGACCGAAACGTCCCTAAACTAATATCGGACAACCGCGTCCCTAAACTGGCACAATAGAGCCCAAATGCTCTTTTGTCGGATCTAAATGGTCCCGTTAAGTTGATCTTAGTCTCAAACTGGGCTAACGTATCCTTAACAAACGTTTAAGTTGATCTTAGCCCCAAACACGGCTAACGTATCCTTAAATATTCAAATGGATTATAAAACTCCCAATCAACTATGGTTCGAGGGTACATCTCCGAGCTCCTCTGATACATGTCGTTGTAACCCTTCAACGACGTCAGAGAGGTGACGAGTCCCGATGGCCATACATTAAATTAATCACTACGTTGAGTTGATCTTAGTCTAAAACAGGACTAACGTATCCTTGACGAACGTTTAAGTTGATCATAGCCGCAACGCGACTAATGCATCCTTAGACTGAAAACACCAAACCCAAATCTAAGTAAATACGGATTTGGACTAATCCACGTCCTACGGGCGACGGCATTACTCAGTCTCCGTATACAATCCACGGGCAACCACAAATAAAATGAACACACACGACACGAAGTGAAATTCTGGAGAAGGAGAAAGTTGTTACCGCGACGCGGTAGCGTAATTAACTGCAGGGGCTTGCGCCTGCAGGGAAGAGCGTCCCCATAATCAAAAACCCCTCATCCTGAGGAGGAATCTGACGAAGTCTGCTACATCGGCCGCATCCATCTAAACCTCCGATACACGGTGCCATAAATCAATTTTGCATTTTCGGAGAGGTGGACGGATAAAACCAATCAGCATCTGCCCCGAATCTCAGCGTCAGGACATCGCGGTCCTGTGCGCCGCCTTTCGGAGGGGAACAGATTCTGGCACGCCCGGTGGGACCTCTTCCTCTTTCCACTCCACACTTCGTGTGTCATCTTCGCGAACCAATCGCGGTTCATTAAATGGTTGTCTTCGGATTTCAAGTTACTAAGATTTGGTCTTTTACCTGGCGCAGAATTCAAGATTCAATGGCCTCTAGCTGTACCAACTGCTCGAAATGCCGCTGCAACGGATGCTCCACCCCACCAGGAGGTGTAGCATATGGGCCCCAAGCGGCTTCCTTCCTTACTCTGCCGGTAGACCAAGTGACCCAAGCCACCACCGGCTTGTTCTTCGGGACTATGATCCCATCTGCAAGCTTTTCTGCACCAATACCTGCACCGGAAATGGGTAAAAAGTTGGTCTTCAACCGGCTCACTGTTCCGACAGCCCCTGTCAACGGGTCGCCCGCTACTAAACCGACAGCCTCCGTTTTCACCAGGCTAGGTCAGAACTATAAAGTGGCCGTCCCAAAGAGGGCAACGGCCGCTGCTTCGGAAGTCGTTAAAGCGGCTTCTCCCATCAGAGAGTCGGTCTTCACAAGATTGACGGTACCCACTCCTCTCCCAGCTGGTCAAAAGGCATCAGTCTTCGACAGGCTGACATCGGCAGTTACCCCACACTCAAACAGGGAGCAACAAGAAACCATCTCGATTTCCGAGCCAGTCCCAACGGCTCGTCGTGCGCGACATCGCCATTGGCGACGAGTAAGAAAAGCAGGGGGCAACTCCCCCTCAGGGATAACTCCACCCGCTCCAATGGTGGAAGTCAACGCTGCTGTTCCAACCGGGAACAGCTTTGAACTACTAAGGAGAGTGCGTAAGAACTCTCCAACCGCTACTTTGAAAAGATCTCCTCAACTTGCGGAGAGAATTCCAGAAACAAAACAAGAACAGCCCCCTCAAGGGCTATCCTCAAAAGTTTATAAAGTATGGCGGAGGGTTCAAGACTCCGTGATCGATCCAGACCACTTGCGTTACCAGAAAAAGGCGAAGGTGGAAAATAATAAAAACCGCCCCATTAAACAACAGGGGGCAACAATTGCTAGGATGCCCACTCCAACGGCTCCTTTAACCTCGATGGCCCACAAAAGAAGGAGGCCAGAGAAAGCTCCCGCGTCAGCGGCAAAGTTTGAAAGCGGTGAACCTAAACGCCCCAAGTCAGGGGGCATAATTGTTCATACGGTTTATATGGCTTCTGGAAAGGAAGAAAGCCGTACTTCTACGGGTCACCGACCGCTCACCCGATCAGTGACCAAGGCTCAGGAGCAGCAACAAAAGCTCCAGGAGATGATGACCACAATGGCTGCACTCACTGGGCCAAAAGAGAACCCTGAGACATCCTTAGATGAGCGCCAGGAGGAAGAGACCGACGCCGAATTCCTTCGTCGAGTACTGGAGAAGAGGGACAAAGAGGCTGCTGAACAAGCGGCCAACATACAGCGGATGGGCCTCCTCTTCCAGGACATGATAGGGATGATGATACAACAAGATCCTCCCGCTGAAGAACCCCTAACCGTCCTTGGAGATGATAAGGAAGATACATTAAATCCGCAGCCCGCTTTATTGACAGCTAAAGAGGATACAATCTCTAAGACTGATCTGGACGAATACATAGCCCAGCAAATAAAGGTTCATCATGCGGCCGAAGCAGCCGGCCACGTCGTAAAAACGGGGCGGCCATATCCAAGCTGGTATGACCAAATCAAGTACCCGCCGGGTTACACAATTCCCAAGTTTCATGTCTACAAAGGGATTGGCAATCCCCATCAGCATGTCGCCCAGTTCAGGGCACTTTGCGGTAACACCGGCGGCGATGACAAGCTTTTGCTCCGCCAGTTTGTCAGAAGTCTATCAGATACGGCGTTCGAGTGGTACTCTGAACTCCCTAATGATTCTATTAAAACCTTCGTGGAGATGGAGCTGCTGTTTACCCAACGCTTTGCAAGTGCCAGTGAACGTACCCCGATGACGGCACTAATCAACGCCAGGGTAAAACCCGGCGAGACATGGGTTCAGTACGCTATACGGTGGCGTAATCTATGGTCAAAGTGTGAGCAGCGCATAGAAGAAGCCCCTGCGGTGGGAATGTTTGTTGGAACCCTCGATCCACAGGCAACCATCTCACAGTTTATGATGTTTTTCAAGCCGACTTCCTTCCAGGCTTTGATTGACAAATTAGCGCAAATGGACCAGATGGGTCATAAACCCCCTCTCCCAAAGCCAGATTCCCGAACTGACAAAGGAAAGGGAAAAGCGATCATTGTCGCTAATGCTCAACAACAACCGAACGACTTGAAGCCGGTTGCTCGTCCAAACAATACGCGCCCTTACATACCCCTTGAGGATAGGATGGGACGTCCTTATTCCTTTCCCCACGATAAAACGAAGAGGTTATTCGAGCTGGCATTACGCAACAGACTCATAAATCTGCCAGATCCAAAACGTTCGTTGCAACCAAGTGATGTCAACGAACCTAATTACTGCCCCTATCATCGAGTGCTAGGCCATCCGATTGAAGACTGCTACGTTTTCAAAAATTGGCTTGAAAACCAGTATAGACAGGGAAAATTTGCGTTATCTGACAAATGGAAGGTGAATCCCCCGCAACCCCACACCTCTAAAGGGACGAATACGCCGGGGGCAACATGCTCTGTCATTGAAGAAAATCCGTGGGAGGTTGTATTATCATCAAAAACGAAGAGAATGCTAAATGATCTTCGGACATGTCCGGCAATCAAGTGGAAAAGCCCATTGGAACCGCAGGTCGTAGAGGGGATGTTAAAGCCACGTCCAACTCCAAAGACCAGTGATGGGGGTTCAAGCACTAGTAGCCAGTCGTCAAAGTCTTCGAAGAAAAAGAAGAAGGCCAAGAAACCGGTGAAGCCTAGCGATAGGCGCACGGACTTGCAAAAGCAAATTGACGCGCTGGAAGAGTACAACCAGAAGGCGCGGACTCCCATTACGCTGCAAGAGTTCCTCAACCATGTCTTCCAAGAAGAAAATGAGGGAGGTAGTTCGTCAAATGAATCTGAAGAACATGTGGCAAGTTGCCATGTGATTTCCTATTTGTCCACAACCGATGAGGAGACTCCTCGCGCTGGAAAGCTGGGGGCAGAGCCTGCACTAAAAATGCTGGAGCCGTCGGATGAAGTGATTGATGCATTCTTAAATCAGGCGTTCTTAAAGGGCAAAGCTGATCGGGATAACGAAACGGTTATATTCGAAAGGGCCAAACGCCAGCGGATTGACGAAAGAATTGCGGTACTCCCGCTAGAACAAAATACACCCACCACAGATAAAATCAAGTTCAAGATAAAGAAGAGATTCGCTAAGGCTGTGTCGATGGGTATAAAGCTACCACCCTCCGAGAAAAACATTACGGGTGAAATGGAAGACCACCCCTCCTATTGCTTGTACCATCGGAGGGTGTCGCATCCCACCGAAGAGTGTAAAGCTTTCGGTAAGTGGTGGCAGGGATATGTTACTCACCGGCAACAGTTTAAGCGGGAAAAGCGCAAAGCCCGCCGAGAGCAGAACGGAATAAACGAAGTGCTTGATAAAACTAGCAGTGGTTGTTGCATGATTGACGCCGGGGAATCACAAGTACCTGTATTTGGGAGCGATTCTGATGAGGAGCTAGAGCTTGGCCCCCTCTTTAAAGAATCCACTTCGGGAAAAGAAGAAGGACCAAAGGCTTGCGAGAATATACAGCTACGCAACCGGACGTTACCCGAAAAGAATCTCGGACCCTTAAACAAGAAAGACAAAGGAAAAGAGAAGGCCTCTGAAGACATCGCCTTAGATGATCGAGTTGCGGAAAAGTTAACCGCCAAGAACCCGCCAAAGAGGAATAAAGTGGATTACAATGTCTTGGCGCATCTGAGGAAGCTACCCTCACAACTCAGCATTCTCGATGCCCTGTTGCTATCAAAAGAGGCGAGGGATTCTTTGATTAAAGCCTTACAAGAACCGGAACAATTCCAAGCATGCCTGGCCAAGGAAAAGATGAAGGATGAGTTGGAGGAAGTTCACACGGTTGATGTTACTTTTGGCGATGAGGACCTTCTACTTGGGACTTGCGAACACAATCGCCCTCTCTATGTTTCGGGATACTGCCATGATATAAAGATAGGTAAAATTCTGATCGATAACGGGTCGTCTGTTAACCTACTCAACGTGCGGGTGTTGAAGGAGATCTGCATGAGCGTCCAGCACCTTGCTCGGGACAAGATCACCATATCCGGGTTCGACTCCCAATCGTCAAAGACTCTTGGATCTGTGATACTGACGCTACGTTTCGGATTACTCATCACGGACATTAAGTTCCACGTCATAGATGCCAAGACATACTACAACGCTTTGCTCGGCCGACCATGGTTACACGAGTACAACATCATCCCTTCTACACAACATCAGTGTATGAAGTATTTTAAGGACGGTTTCGAGTATACCGTGACGGGAGAACTGAACCCGTTCTCTGTGAACGAGGTCCGCAAATACGAAGATGCCAAATACTTTTTGCCGGATTTCGAAGACACGGAGAAGTGTCGCAAGCCGGAAAATAAAACTAATGCCACCATCCCTGTCTTCGGCAGTGATACCGAGGAAGAAGAGGAGATCGTTTATTCGGGTCCGCCCCAACATAACAAGCCAGGACCATCCACTCCTACATTGGTCTTTGGTAGTGACTCAGAGGATGAGGTCCATGTCGTATTCTCTGCTCGGCCTTCAATACGGGCTTCCGCTGATGAAGAGCGAAGTCTGCAGATAACCATGGTACCGCTTGAACATTACAAAGAACTAGATGCACTCAACACCAACAGCGTAGAAGAATTGCAGACATTTTATATCCCTCCCGGGCGGGAAGGCGAGAAGGCAATCCTATTCTACCGTTCTGAAGAAAACAAGGTGGAAAAAGAAGTTTGGCATGGCGTGGATCCCACGCTCGACAGGCTTCAGCCTATCCGTCTTCCCAGATATTATACCGAAGGTTTGAAGAAACTGCTGAAACGCCAGGGGATATCCTTCAGACAGACCGTTAGAGAGGCTAAATTCTATGACAGGGTCTGGAATGTTCCCGGGACCCAACGCAAACTGCCTAACGGGAGAATGGAAACAAAAGGGCTTGGGTACATCCGGCTAAAGAAACGAGAGCTAGTAAATAGCTGTTATGTTATGTATGACTTCGATGAAGATGCGGACGCTCAATGGGAGGACGCTAATCCTAAGTCAGTAAAAGTTCCTGATGAAAAAGTGCCCGGTCCATCATTTGAAGAACAAATGGACAGGCTTATAAGGGAAGCTGGTCAAAAAGTCCGAGATGACCACAATCGCGAGACGGCCATCTATAAGAAAGCCAAGACGCAACGCCTTCTCCGACAGGCCATGAAGGATGGAAAGGCCGCTCAACCTGCTACAAAAAAGGTTTGACGCGAAAGCAAAAACAAGTCAGAGGGCAGAAAAGACGCTCAACAATCACAAGGCAGAGCTAAGAAACCACGTATCCGAGAGTCGAGCGTTATTGACTTAGCCCTCATGAAGAAAATGAGTCGAGCATACTCTTTTCCTCGGAACAAAACAAGGAAGATATTTGAGCTTGCTCTAAAACATCAAATGCTTACATTGCCGGAGTCCAAGCACCCCGAACAAGCAGGCGAAGCCTCACACCCGGACTATTGCTCTTACCATCGAGTAGTAGGTTATCCTCTTGAAGATTGCTTCACCTTCAAGAATTGGGTCGAAGATCAATATCAGCTTGGTAAATTCGCTCTGTCCAAAAACTGGAAGGTAGCACCACCACAAAAGCACGAGCCTAAGGCCACGAAAGAAGAACCAGTTCCACATTGGGATTGGCAGAAAATTCGCACCTGTCGTATGATAACGATATTAAAAGAGGAGTCCGAGAATGTGGACAGCCTTCCCTGGTGCTTCGAAAACAGCAATGATGAGGTGATCTCAGAATTTCCCCCAGCTCCGAAAGAACTGGAGGACGGCATACATACCACTGCGGATAGCCTCAAGAAAATTGAGTTGGGGACGATAAACGATCCGCGACCGACATTCGTTAGCGAGCTGCTGTCCGAGGAAAAGGTGGCTGCGTTAAAGGACGTCCTTGTACAGCATAAAGATTGCTTCGCATGGAACTATTCCGAGATGCCGGGACTTGATCCAGAAGTTGCTGTGCATAGACTGGCAATATCCCCGAGTGTCAAGCCGGTCAAACAAGCGCCGAGAAGAATGCGGCTTGAGCTCGAAATGAGCATCAACGCGGAAGTCAAAAAGCTGATAGACTCCGGCTTTATCCAAGAGGTTCAATACCCTGAATGGATTGCTAATATCGTCCCAGTGATGAAGAAAAATGGTACGGTGCGCATATGCGTGGACTTTAGGGATCTCAACAAAGCCTGCCCGAAGGATGATTTCCCAGTACCAGTCACCGAACTGATGATAGACAACACGTCCACGCATGAGATTTTCTCATTCATGGACGGCTCATCAGGATATAATCAAATAAAAATGCACCCTGAAGACCAGAAACATACGGCTTTCCGGACTCCTTTGGGAATATTCTGTTACAAGGTGATGCCCTTCGGTTTAAAGAACGCCGGTGCAACCTACCAAAGGGCCATGACGAAGATTTTCGATAACCTTATACACGAAATTGTTAAGTGTTATATCGACGACCTCATTGTTAAAAGCAAATCATATGAGGAACATCTCGAGCACCTGAAGACCGTATTTCAACGTCTTCGACAATACAACTTGAAGATGAACCCTCTGAAGTGTGCATTCGGGGTTTCCTCGGGCAAATTCCTGGGATTCGTCGTTCGACACCGAGGTATCGAGATAGATCCGTCCAAGATCAAGGCAATCATAGGAATGCCTCCGCCGAGAACTCTCAAACAGCTGCGGTCTCTCCAAGGGAAGCTCGCGTACATACGGCGATTTATAGCCAACCTCTCGGGAAAGTGCCGCCCTTACAGCCACCTGATGAAGAAGGGAACCCCGTTCGTCTGGGATCAAAAGTGCCAAAGCGCACTAGACGAGATCAAACAGTACCTGCAAAACCCTCCAGTGTTGGCTGCTCCAGTGACGGGAAAGCCTCTCATTCTTTACACGGCCGCCCTTGAAGGTTCTTTGGGCGCATTATGGGCACAAGAGAATGACCAGGGGAAAGAAAGAGCACTTTACTATTTAAGTCGAGTGCTGCTGGGGGCAGAAAGCAATTATTCCCCTATTGAAAAACACTGCCTGGCGTTGATCTTCGCAATAACAAAGCTTAGACATTACGCATTAGCGCATGAAGTCTATCTCATTTCAAAGATGGACCCTCTCAAATATCTAATGTCAAAGGCCATATTGACAGGACGACTCGCTAAATGGGCCCTGCTCTTAATGAAATTCTCGATAGCATATCGACCACTCAAAGCAGTAAAAGGCCAGGCCATCGCTGACTTCCTTGCTGAGCACCCGATACCAGCCGACTCTCCTTTAAACTGCGATCTTCCAGACGAACATGCGTTTGATGCGATCGATGGTGATAATACCCGATGGGAGCTTTATTTTGACGGAGCATCTTCCGTGAAGAAGCGCAAACAAAGTACCCCTATAATCAAATCGGGGGTAGGACTCATCTTTATAACTCCACAAGGAGGGATAATGCGCTACGCGTTCTCCCTGACGGAACCGAGGACAAACAACGAAGCCGAATACGAAGCTCTGATAGCAGGCCTCGAGATTGCCATTGACATGGGAATTGAAAACCTCCTCATATACGGAGATTCGCAACTGGTCGTTAGTCAAGTAAACGGCGATTACCAAACATGCAAACCGGAGTAAGTAAAATACGGTGAAAAGGTGCAACAACTGCTAACCCAAATTCCCTCCTACACTTTGGAGAGCATACCACGCGCGGATAACAGCAAAGCGGACGCGTTGGCCAAACTCGCTAAAGAAATGGCTGACGAGAACCTCGATGACGTTAGAATCATGGTACAAAGTCGTCAGGTGCTCGCTCCCGCAGAAATACCTTCGGAATCACCCGAAGAGAAGGGAGTGACTGAACAAGCGACCTTGCAAATAAAAGAACATGAGAAAATTGAGGATTGGAGGGAAGTCTTTATAGACTACTTCAAGTCCCACCAAATGCTCGAAGATGCGTCCGCAAGACATCAACTCATAAAACGAGCTCTGTCTTTCGCTTTCGTCAATGATACTCTATACAAGAGGTCATTCGATTCTCTGTGGCTGAGATGCTTAGGACCGGACGAATCGGATAGAGTCGTTCAGGAAGTTCATGACGGAATCTGCGGTTCTCACCAAGCAGGTCCAAAGATGAAGTTGAAGATCAAACGGATGGGCTATTACTGGCCCACGATGATTCAAGACTGCATCGAATATGTGAAGCAATGTCACTCATGCCAGATTCATGGGGACTTCATCCACCAGCACCCAAATCCGTTGCATCCAACGGTAGCTAGCTGGCCATTCGAAATGTGGGGAACTGACATAGTCGGCCCCATCGAACCAGCATCGTCTAAAGGACATCGTTTCATCCTAGCAACGACTGACTACTTCTCTAAGTGGGCCGAAGCAGTACCACTGAGAGAAGTGAAGACGGAGAATATCCTCCATTTCTTCAAAACGCACGTCATATATCGGTTTGGAACTCCGAGGCGGATCATCTCCGATAACAGGCCAGCCTACCGAAGTCATAAAATCAGCCGCTTCGCACAGCAGCATAACATAGACTGGAGATATTCCTCAGTCTATAATCCACGAGCTAACGGTCTCGCCGAGGCCTTCAACAAGACCTTGACGAAAATTATGAAGAAAACAGTGTCCCGAAATAAGAAAGACTGGCATGAGAGACTGCAAGAAGCTCTTTGGGCGTATCGAACCACGTTCAAGACAGCTACAAACACAACGCCATACGCGTTGGTGTTCGGTACCGAAGCAGTACTCCCTCTCGAGATAGAGTTACCCTCTCTACGAGTGGCAGTTCACCACGAGCTAACAGACGAAGAAAATGCTCACCTTCGGCTTGAGGAGCTTGACGCCCTTGATGAAACTAGGCTCATAGCGCAACAAAATCTGGAAGCTTATAAAGCAAAGATGATGCGCTCATACGAAAGATTGACCCGACCGAGGATATTCCACCAAGGCGAACTCGTGCTAGTGGTCAAAAGGCCTATGATCCCCAATCGCGCCAAGCGGGGAAAATTCGAGCCGAACTATGAAGGCCCATACATCATAGATAAAGTTTATCAAGGTGGGGCCTATCTACTCATGGACATGCACGGTGAAAGGCCTTTCAGACCAATAAACGGTCGCTTCCTAAAGAAATACTACGCTTAATGAGCCACAGCCTAGGTCAACGATAGATGACGACGACTATGTCCGCTCGCTATCTTCCTAGGCTCGAACTGTATAAGCAGTAGCCAGCTTCTCAACAGCGGACCGAAATGTCCTTAAACTACTAGCAGACCGAAATGTCTTTAAAACTACTACCGCAGTATCTTTAGACAGACGAGAAAAGAAAAAGGAGAGAGAAAGAAAAAAATAAAAAAAATATATATGAAAAAGAATAAAAAAAATGGTATGTCCATAAGCAAAATGGGCACGGATGAAAACCCGAAAGGGCTCCGTGAGTAAAAACAGCAGGACTGCCGGCAAGTGTTCGTGAAAACCCGAAAGGGCGCGACCTTGTAAAAAAAGAAAGTAAAAATAAAAATAAATAAATAAATAAATAATAATAAAAAAAAAACGGTATGTCCATAAGCAAAATGGGCACGGATAAAAACCCGAAAGGGCTCCGTGAGTAAAAACAGCAGGACTACCGGCGAGTGTTTGTGAAAACCCGAAAGGGCGCAACCTCGTTAAAAGACACTTGTAGGGTCCCCTCGACCTTGTAAGGAGAAACCACCTGCGTGAGATCCTTACGACTCACAAAGGAGCAACACACTTAGGGATCCTCACGATTCCTAAGGAGAAAATACATTTACGAGATCCTCACGACTCGTAAGGAGAATTCTCTTATGGGACCCTCCCGGCTCATGAGATTTGAAAGTCTTAAGTTACAGAAACCTAAACCTGTTCTTAAGCAAATCCCCCACAACCTTCGATATTGCCCTACAAGAGGCTCAATACTGACCCTTGTATACAATCCACGGGCGTGAATAAACATTTCCCTAATCAAGTCTCATCCGAGACTGGGGATATGTTCGCATGATGAATAACCCTTGTAAATCCTCTCGATTTGCAAAAAGAAAACCCTCTTGTAGGATCCTTACGACTTACAGAGGAACAAAACACTTAGGAACCCTCACGATTCCTAGGGAGAAAATACACCTATAAGATCCTCACGACTTGTAGGGAGAAATACCTTTATGAGAACCTTACGGCTCATGAAGTCAAAGCCTTAGTCGACAAGACCCTAACCCTGGTCGCTAAGCCACCTTCGTTCGACAGCGACAGAGGCAGATGATGATTCGCTCCTGGCAATATCCCAGTTGTAGCGATGCTGATGCCGAAATCGGTGTCCAATTTCAGGTTTACGGCGAAAAGCCAGTAGGCCGCACATGCATACGAAATAGCCGAAATGATGGGGCAACTTGCAATAATAAAAAGCAGCAAGTAAAAATATATGCATGAAGAAAAAGCCGAAATGATTGGGCAGCTCGCAATAAAAGGCAGCGAGTAAAAATAAAGTAAAAAGCCGAAATGATTGGGCACCGCGAAAAATAGCCGAAATGATTGGGCGATCGCGACCTTCGCGATATAAAAGCTGAAATGATAGAGCATCGCGGAAATAAAACAAAAAAAAATAATGATGATAAAATTTTGGCCCTACAGTTAAGATCACATCAATCCCTGTATACAATCCAAGAGCGTAAACAAAAAGGGAGCCATACTCTCCCAACAAACTCCTCGACTCACGGATACAAACACTCCTTGACGAGAGCCTCCTGATCCGCGTCGACCCGCAGAGCCACCAGTGCCTCCGTAGGAATCTTCGACTCGTTTCAAACCCCAAGGAAACAAATAATCCTTGGCGCTCGGGAAACAAATAATCCCTAGCAAAACTCCTCGACTCACGGATACAAACACTCCTTGACGAGAGCCTCCTGATCCGCGTCGACCCGCAGAGCCACCAGTGCCTCCGTAGGAATCCTCGACTCGTTTCAAACCACAAGGAAACAAATAATCCTTGGCGCTTGGGAAACAAATAATCCCTAGCAAAACTCCTCGACTCACGGATACAAACACTCCTTGACGAGAGCCTCCTGATCCGCGTCGACCTGCAGAGCCACCAGCGCCTCCGTGGGAATCCTCGACTCGTTTCAAACCCCAAGGAAACAAATAATCCTTGGCGCTCGGGAAACAAATAATCCCTAGCAAATCCCTCGACTCACGGATACAAACATTCCTTGACGAGAGACTCCTGATTCGCGTCGACCCGCCGAGCCACCAGCGCCTCCGTGGGATTCCTCGACTCGTTTCAAACCCTAAGGAAACAAATAATCCTTGGCGCTCGGGAAACAAATAATCCCTGGCAAACTCCTCGACTCACGGATACAAACACTCCGTGATGAGAGCCTCTTAACTCATGTCAACTCGCAGAGCCATCACCCTCTCCGCGAGCAAATTCCCGATTCGTCTCAATTTGTAAGAAGAAGTCTCAGACAGCAAGGATTGAAAAGCTTGCTTCTTGAGCAATGGGGCCCTGCAAGTCAATCCAAAATGGTCTCTTGCATACTATTCACGGGTCTCACTCTCCGAAGTCGAATTTCGACGAGGAGGGAAACAACCGCTTACGAATTCTCTCGACTCGTAAGAGGGAAAATTCTCTTATAAGATCCCTACGACTTATAAGGGAAAACCACACTTAGGAATCCTCACGATTCCTAAGGAGAAAATCCACCTATGAGATCCTCTCGATCCGTAGGGAGAAAAGCCTCTATGAGACCCTCACGGCTCATAGAATTGAAAAGTCTTAGGCGGTAAACCTGAACCTGCGGCCTAAGCCATCGCTATTTCCTGAGGAAGTCGGAATACTCGTTTTAGACATCCATCAACCATGATTATTAAGACAGCCTATTGACGTTAAAAGAAAGAAGATGACAGAAAGAATATCCGTTCTACATCTGATCTAGCATGCGTGACGCATTCATTTATGCATGGACAGAAGATTCAGGACGAGAAATAAGACAAGCTGAAATAGAAAAGGGGAGGGTTTTCATTCATACCGCCAAAAGTTTTTACAAGCATAAGAATAATGCATAAGAAACATTGTTCAAAATATTACAACGGTATAACCTCGGATCCGGGGCACGGATTGAGGAAATCAAAAGTAAGGCCATCCAGAGTTCTTCTGGCCTTTCTAATTATTCTTATGCGCAGTCTTTCGCGCTCCTCGGTGTCGATATCATCGGCAAGCCCTTTTGGCCTTTGATAAGCAGCAACGATCGTCGTCTGCTGAAACACTTAATGCAGGATGTCAACGAGGTCGTTCCGTCGCTTCTTTGAGATCAGCCCTGTCAGGTGCACTGAATGCACCTTGTCCTCGACATCATCCAGCGCATTGAGTGGTAGGGCCTCGTGAAGACCTGGAAGTGCCCTCCATATTGCTCCCAGCACAACTTTCAAAAGAGCCGAACGCCGAGGCAACAGCCAACCACCGCTTGCGTTCAGACGACCCATAACTTCTGCACATTCGGCGTCTGTAAACTCCTGGTTTTGTTGACGACCCTGAGCGCGGATATCATCGTAGGTAATGAACTCGTGCAGACTGTATAGATGCACCGCCGCCATTATGCCTGGAGAAAATATTACAGGAAGATCAACAATAGAAAAGCAATAATATACATGGATGACTAAATTCCTACAGAGCAAAACTATGTTCAAAGATGAAACCCACTAGACGAGGGCTCTGCTGTTTAAGATTAATCTAAGAATCGATTTTAGCTGAAGTTTTTCTAAAAAACTTTAAAAAAAAAGAAGCAAGACACCGGAGTTCTTAAAGGCAAGAACAAAGCTCTGAAGTCTTCGAAAATGGAAATCTGGAAGATGATAAGTATCTGGAGGGGACCAAAGGTCCTATTTATAGGCCTCAAGTGCCTCTTCGACTTCCAAGAGTTGTCACGGCAGTTCACCCTAATTGGAGCGAATTTCCGTTCAAATTCCGAGACAGGAGATGAAGCGACGCTTCGTCCTTCCCCGATCAGAGCAAAGCCCTGTCTTGAAGAAGTGACGCTTCAGCACGAAAGCGCTAGCGCGGTTGCGTTGCGCTGCGCGCTACACGTCACGTGTCCAGCGCAAACGCATCAGCGCAGCACCCCAAGGCAACGCACCCAGCCAAAGCAAAGCTCTATTTCAAGCAAAACCAAGGGAAGCAACGCTTCAGCGACGTATGCGTCATGCGCTGCATGACACGTGTCGGCGTAGACGTGCTAGCACAGTTGCGCTGCACTGTATGCTGTGCGACACGCGTCATATCCTGGAGCATTCGCGCTAAACAAAAAGGTTCTGAAGAAATCTCTTCGGTTATTATCTTCTGTAAAACAGAAGCCCTTAGATCAAAGATCCGATTGTGGGGGAAATCCCGCCAAATCTTTCAGAAAAGGGATTTCTTCAACAAATTGAACTTGCTTCTTAATCTGCAAAATGAAGCCTCAGGCATCAGAGGTAGGAGAACTTGCTTCCTGAACAATGGGACCCTACAAGTCGATCTAAAATGGTCTCTTGCACACTATACGCGGGACTCACTCTCTAAAATCGAGTTTCGATAAGGAGGGAAACAACCGCTTACGGGTCCTCTCGACTCGTGAGAAGGAAAAATCCTCTTATAAGATCCCTACGACTTATAAGAGAAAACCACACTTAGGAATCCTCACGATTCCTAAGGAGAAAAGCCCGCCTACGAGATCCTCTCGATCCGTAGGAAGAAAAGTCTCTACGAGACCCTCACGGCTCATAGAGTTGAAAAGTCCTAGGCGGCAGATCTGAACCTGCAGTCTAGGCCATCGTTATCTCTGGGAGAAATGAAGTTATCTGTTAATAAGGTGTATTAAATATGTCATGCTGAAAAGAATGAAAAAGGCGAAGAAATGACACAGGACGTTACAAAAATGTGTATCTTTTATTCATGAACATTGACTGGGTACAGGATACATTGTACTAAAGAATAAAAAAATATATACATATATTTTACAAATACAAATGATACAAGGAGAAATTACTGGGAAGGAAGCGTCTTGCACAGATTTAACAATTGCTCGCATACTTCCTTCCACGTCTTCTCTCGATCGGCTACCACCGCCAGCTCTGCCTCCACTTGGGCTCGCTGCTGCAAGACCGACGCAAGCTGCTCCCTGACTACCTGATAGGCAGCTTCCCAACTTGGGGTATTGCGCTCAGCTACGTCAAGCTTCCGCTTCAAGTTTAGTCCATGGGAGATACGCTCTAAGAGACCCTCGAAGATAGTCTTCACTTGGGCAGCATTTGCCTCAACCTCAGCGCGCAGATGGGCCGTTTCGTTCGAGGTCTTTTGGCATTCCCTTCGTCTTGAAGCTGCTTCTTGCTCCAAGTGGTGGAGGTGCGAAGTGCTTTGCTCGAGCCAAGTTGTGCGTTGGGTGCTCAGAGCTAAAACTTTGGGAGAAGGGCGCATCGACTCCAGCCGATATAGACAGGCCTCGATCCCCCTGCAGTGGTTAACCCAAGATTCGACGACGCCTTCGTTATGAAAATTTACGAGCGCCGCCAACATCGGGTTAACCTCCGCGGAAAAATCTACGGCAGAAGGGAGAGCGTCCACATTGAGCTCTTCAATGTACCCGCTCAGCATGCCCAAACTCATCACAGCACCCTTGGAAGATGGACGTCTCAAGAAAGGGCCTGCTGGTGAAAGGACACGAGCCTCAAAGGGGACCGGAGCCGGAACAATAGCTGCAAAACAAAAAATGGTTAAACGATGGTTCGGAAGATGTTGAAGGGTTACCAAAAAAGGAAATTTACTATACCAGCTGCAAGGACGGTAAAGCCGGAAGGGCCGGTGGCGCGGCAAGTCTTGCATCCTCTCCTTCGATTTGTGGCACTGCAATAAAGAAAAGGAAAAGTCAGAAATTATCCCATTGCTAGAAAAAAAAGGGGGTAAGTAAGGATATTATAGTGAAGGTATACTCACCGGCGCCACCAGAGGGAGAAGCGAGTTCGGATGGGAAAGAGAAGTGTGGGAGCAACACTTGATATAAATGATCGAAGAGCACTCCTGCAAAAGCACAATGGTATAACGTTAGTACAAAGCTACATTTTTGAAAGATTAATGCATGAGTCGTGAATCCATACCTTCCAGCATCCGTGATGGTACAAAGGAAGGCGGGGAGGTGACCACCACCAGAGCAGTAGTCGACGGTGTCCCCTCGAGCAAAGGAGCATCGGCACTGGCCGCACCTGCAAAGACAAGCTTGTCAGAAAAGATCGCAAGATATATAGAAAAAAGGGGGAACGCTGGTGATAAAAAATTTTACCCGACGAGCTACCAGCAGAAACTGAAGCAATCCCCTCATCCATCGATATGAGACCACCGCCCGTAGCCCCATCACCCGACTCGATGGGAACCGTTGTTGTGCTCGCGAGCCCGGGAGACGGTAAGGAACCATACGCGGGGAGGGCTATGATCGGAGTATTACCAGATTCCTGGGAAAGAGCGGTTCGCTCCTCCTCAGGAATCGTGGCCGCCTCACCCGATACTCCCTCGGTTTCTGCGGTCACGGTTGTCTCGTCCATCGGCACCGTGACGTCTCCAGCCTCAAGCTCCTCGACTTCTACCGCCTTCGGCTCGACAATCATCTCATCTGCCGCCACTTCAGACACGGCATCAATGACCTTCTCGGCGGCGGATCCTTCAACTTCTGTTTCAGGCACCGTGGCCCCGACGACGGTGCCCACCGTCGGCTCAGGTTCGACAGGCGCCGCTTCCGCCGTTTCCTGGGGTCCAACGGTCTCCGCCTCCCCCTCAGTTGGACTTGGTCCTGCAAGATAGAATGCATATGAGCCAATGGCTTTATAATAATTCTTACAACAAGGTTCTGAAAGAGATGCTACCTGAAGGGGATTTATTGTTCTCACTTCGGGCCGCGCGCGCCACTTGCCTATAAGCAGTAGACAGGGCGACAGGGGCCTCTTCAGAAGGAGTGTCAGCACGAGGAATGGTACTGGGACCCGCTCCCGCGGCCAAAGCAGCTCTACGCGCCTTTGCTTCGCGTCTCAACTGCTTCCGCTCCTCCCGAGCCGTTGAGACGGATGCCACTAGAGCTTCCCTAATTGAGGTGTCCTCATCCGTGAATAGGGAAGCCTCTAAGGTTTTCAGGGCATCCCTCGTCGTTTTGTCAAGCCGAGGCTCTTGCGGCAACTTCGACGAAGCCGGGACTTCGGTAACGGGCTCGGGAAGAATCCCCGCGTCAACTGATATAACCTCTGCAAAGAAACAAAAGAAGGTTAGGTTGACCTTCAGAGAAAATGACAAACTTTCCTTATGAAAGAGAAAGGGGTGAAACATACCAGCGCCTGCTAGGGCACGCTTCTCCTCCTCCTCCTGGAAGGTTTTCAGGGAGGCGGCAATAGCCTCTTCAGTAGAGACACCTGTTGAAAATGAAGCAAATGTTAGTTAAAGATAATAATACAAGGTGCAATAAAATGACAAATGAAGCGTTTGATGATTACCGGACTCAGCGAGTTTGCTTAACATCGCTTCAAGCCTCGCCGATCGCTCCGAAGCTACAATGGCGGCAGCCAGATTGGTGTCCGCAGGATCTACCACGAAACCCTCATTGCTGCCGTATTCACATATGGCCTCGGCGGGAGGAGCCGCAGGCTTTAAGCTGAGGATCGCGTCGAGGGAAAGAGCGGACTTCTTCTTCTTCTGCTGTCCACCAGCTTTAGACCCACCCGGAGCGGATTTGCGCTTGGCGGCCACTTTAGGGCGGCGGGTCCCGATCTCGGCTCCTGCGCCGGACCCTGGTGATACCATTTTAACCGTCTTCGTGGGAGCACGGGGCGCTGGCGGTGCATCCTCCGTAGTAGGCAGTGGCAATCCATGCGGGGGGGCTAACACGCGTGATCGGTCAGCTCCGGCAACTTTCATCGGGAGGGTGACCTGGATCCTTGGCTGCAAGGGAGCCTTGCGATCACCACCAGGAGGCGCACCCCTACGGTCAACCAGCAAGCATTTCTCCATTAAAATAATTGGGCCCATAGCATGCGCATACCAGGCTACATACGGATGGATTATTTTAGGGGCACAGCTAGGATCACTGATAAAAAAATAAGAGCCTGTATTGAGCCGGGTGAAATGATGCATAGCATTCCTTATTCCCCCTTGGTTGGCCGCGGGTGTTTCCAGAAAGGCTTCCATCGGGATCCCTTGATTGTAACTCGATTGTCGGGCAAATCGATGTGGGTTATACCTCATAAAGAGAGCCGTCTCATTCTGCCTAAATACTAGGTAGCCCGGCCGAATGGAGTAAAGGTGAAGGATTTCCCGAGCCTTCAGTACAGAAACCCAGCCCTTAAAGTCATCACGCAGTGACACCACTGACTTAGTGGTCTCGGAGCCTATGGTGATGACCTTATCCACAAAAGAGGTCTTCGCTCCGACTAGATGTGAACGCAGGAGCAGTCCCCTAGACTCCCGCGGAGGTGCAACCACAATTGAAGCCCCGACCAACCGCATGATCCTTGGGAGTCTGTATTTCTCAAAAAACGGAGGAGTCTTATGGGCACCAAACACCCCTCGCACATGCAGCTCCATCCAAGAAGTGAAGTAGTGCATCGGGAAGTTAGCAGGCTGTACCCCAGGCTCATTAGCATCCGCCACTACGCTAAGTCCATTGTAGAGGTAAGCCAGACCGGCGATCCCTACTGATAACTGTAAACCAGCCGCCATTCGATGCGCCGGGTAAAAGACAGAGGACCGCATGAGGCGTGGGTTCATGGGAAGCGCGAAGCTGCATAGCCATAGACCCAAGAACCCTATGAAAAAAGTCTCCTCGTCCATGCCAGGAACGGCGATCTCTGAGAAAGGGACGCTGGCAGCGCCAGGGAAATAAAAATCCCGCTGGTCATTTTCCAATGAAGGTCGACGGTCCAAGCCGAAACCAAAGGGGTCAGCAAGCTGAGCGAACTTCTCGCCCTGCTCTGATAGGAACTCCGGGCGGACAAAACGAGCAATGAAATCCGTGAAACTGACGCCCCGGTCGTCCGATTCCAAATGGAGTTCCTCATAAATCTCCAACACCTTCACCAAGCCCGGGTGCTGATGCTGAATGGCATTTTCCGGAGTTAAGTCAAATACAAGCTGCTTGGTGGCGAAGACATACTCGTCAGGGGGAAGCAGCTCCTCGTAGTGTTCTCCCCTCATTGGCAGACCTGAAATCTCAGCAAACTCCTCCAGAGAGATGGAGACTTCCCTATCCGCTGTCAGGAAGGTATGGGTGGGGATATTCCATTGTTCGATAAAGGCCTTTATCCACCACGTCGGAGGAGAGGGATACTCGAAAAGCGAGACGTAGACAGCTGAGTATAAACCAATCGTTGTCAGGAGAGCCCTCTTCGTCGCCAAAATGTAACGGGCCCATTGCAAATATCCGGCAAGCGGCCGCGGGATCAATCCAATGTTATAAGCCTGTCCCCAAGGGCGTGCTTCACCCTGACAGATTCGCCTCCCCAAGATATCTATAGCCGGCGGAGGCTGCACCGGAATGGCACCGATTGCAGGCTGAAGGAGGTCGTCGGCATTCCAATTTTTAACCTCCACGGCATACTCCACCGGGGGCTTGTCCGCATAAGGGATCGTAACTATGGGCTCAGAAGGCGAAGCGGAGCTGAAGCTGCGACGGCCTTGGATGATTTGGCTGTACCACCTTCCCCACAAGTGGAGTCTCTTGTACTCTGGATCATGATCTTTAATCAAGGCGAACACCACCCGGTCCACCGGCGCATGGGGGAACCCTCCTTCCGAGCGAACAAAAGGGAAAGATAAGTCGTCAGACATGTTTCCTGTAGAAAGATAAAAATAACCGTTAGTGTTCTGACACTTGGCATTTTGAAATCTTACTCAACACTATGATGTAATGGGTAAGGTCCCACAAAAAGAGGGACCCACAAAATCTGGATGACGGTACATCATTTAATAAGACAACCCCATCATTAGATGAGACTGTCAATTAATGAAAAGGTCCCCAAAAGAATACCCTCACTGATGGGAAATCCCTAGAGACAAAGAGAAATATTCTTTTTCAGAGCAAAGCTCTGTCACAGAGTGACATTTGTCAAACTCTGGTCTCAGGGGAACAAGATTCCTTAAAAGAGCATAGCTCTATGGTAATGGTGGAAAGATCCATCAATTTTATCTTTAGAGTTTTGGAATCTTGAAAAATCCATGAAAACTTATAAAACAAAATTTTTCTCCGTTTATCAGATCTAAAAAGATCTACATTTGATCTAAGAGCAATGCTCTGTTCATGGGTTAGAACCCATGGATCAGATCTCTGTAAATCTGTAAATTTTTTGAGAGCAAGGCTCTGTTGAAGAAACCCCAAAGGGGTTTTCCTTTAGATCAAAGATCTATAAGAGCAAGGCTCTGTTAATTAAATTTAATTTAAATTAATTTAATTTAATTAATTTTACCTAGAGTGATTCTAAAACTAGAACTTTGAAGTTCTCACAAGAGCAAGGCTCTGGAAGTTCTTAAGCAAGAGCAAGGCTCTGAAATTCAAATTCTTGAAATTGGTCAAGAATTACCAAGGACCAAGGGTCCTATTTATAGACGCCTGCGTCTCTTCACCTGATCTCAATGATCCAATGGTCGGGGTCTTGCCACCGCTGCACTCACGTGCGCGCCACGTGAGCGCAACGGTGGGGGGGCATTTGTTCCCCCAATCAGAGCAAGGCTCTGCTTGAATTTTGAAAATTCAAATTTTGAAGCAACGCTTCAGTTTCCGTGCGCTGCGCGCAACGCGCCACGTGTCAGAAGTTGACACGGCAGCACAACGCCCAAGGCAGTACGTCCAATCAGAGCAAGGCTCTTTAAAAAAACATAAGCAACGTTCAACTGCGCAAGCGTACGGCTGCGCGACACGTGTCTGCGCAGTTGCGCATGCACATGCACAATTTCGCAAACGCACGACTGCGCGACACGTGTCTGCGCAGTTGCGCAAGCACAACTGCGCAAGCGCACGGCTGCGCGACACGTGTCTGCACAGTTGCGCAAGCGCACGGCAGCGCGACACGTGTCTGCGCAGTTGCGCAAGCACAACTGCGCAAGCGCACGGCTGCGCGACACGTGTCTGCGCAGTTGCGCAAGCAAAAATGCGCAAGCGCACGGCAGCGCGACACGTGTCTGCGCAGTTGCGCAAGCACAACTGCGCAAGCGCACCGCTGCGCGACACGTGTCCGCGCAGTTGCGCAAGCGCTTCACTGCGCGACACGTGTCATACGCTGGTGAGTTGCGCAACAACAGAGTGAAGATTTAAGGATATTTTTCTGTTCTTGTTTAAACAAGAAGATTTCTTCTGTAAAACAGGGGCCTTTGGATCAAAGATCCAACGGTGGGGAAAATTCCCCAAATCACTCAGAAAAGATCTTTTTAACAAATTTAACTAATTTTTGAGCACTATAAAAAGGACCCCAGACCCCATTTCAAAAGAGAGAATTTGGATAAAAAAAAAGAAGAAGAAGAGAACTTCTTGAGAACACAAAGAAGAAGGTAAAAACCTTTGAAATAAGAGAAAATTCTCTTAGGAATAGATCATTGATCTAAAACACAAAATCAGTGATCTTCAATAAATAAATAAATAAAGAAAAATAATAAAAAAATAGTGCCTTGCACTTGCTAGAGAACCTCTGGTTCTCTGAGATAGAAAGAAAGAAAAGATTTTTTTTTTCTTTGATCTAAATTTAGATCAAGAAATTAAAATGTGCTCTGCACTCCTTTCTTTGAATCTAAAAGATTCTTCGTGCTTTGCACAAATGCAATGCAGTACTTGAAGGGCCAGGCCCAAACCAAAAAGACCTAGCAGGCCAAAATAAATTGCAAAGCAATAAAGAAACAGAGCCCAAAACAAATTGATGCCCTGCATCTTTTCTGGGCAAAGCCCAAATAAAAATAAAAGGAAATGCAAAAGCAATGTTGGACATTTTTTTTTTTTGGACTTAGCCCAATCGTGGCCATAAGTCCTTAAATTAAATTGGCTGAGCAAAATGGCTCTCCTAAATCAATCTACATCCGGTTCGAGAGTACATCTCCGAACTCCTTTGACATCCATCGTTGTAATTCCTCAACGACGTCAAAGAGGTGACGGGTCCCAACGGCCACACACCCAACATCGGACCGAAACGTCCCTAAACTAACATCGGACCGAAACGTCCCTAAACTAATAACAGACCGAGACGTCCCTAAACTAATATTGGACCGGAACGTCCTTAAACTAATATTGGACCGAAACGTCCCTAAACTAACATAGGACCGAAACGTCCCTAAACTAATATCGGACCACCACGTCCCTAAACTGGCACAATAGAGCCCAAATGATCTTTTGTCGGATCTAAATGGTCCCGTTAAGTTGATCTTAGTCTCAAACTGGGCTAACGTATCCTTAACAAACGTTTAAGTTGATCTTAGCCCCAAACACGGCTAACGTATCCTTAAATATTCAAATGGATTATAAAACTCCCAATCAACTATGGTTCGAGGGTACATCTCCGAGCTCCTCTGATACATGTCGTTGTAATCCTTCAACGACGTCAGAGAGGTGACGAGTCCCGATGGCCATACATTAAATTAATCACTACGTTGAGTTGATCTTAGTCTAAAACAGGACTAACGAATCCTTGACGAACGTTTAAGTTGATCTTAGCCGCAACGCGACTAATGCATCCTTAGACTGAAAACACCAAACCCAAATCTAAGTAAATACGGATTTGGACTAATCCACGTCCTACGGGCGACGGCATTACTCAGTCTCCGTATACAATCCACGGGCAACCACAAACAAAATGAACACACACGACACGAAATGAAATTCTGGAGAAGGAGAAAGTTGTTACCGCGACGCGGTAGCGTAATTAACTGCAGGGGCTTGCGCCTGCAGGGAAGAGCGTCCCCATAATCAAAAAACCCTCATCCTGAGGGGGAATCTGACGAAGTCTGCTACATCGGCCGCATCCGTCTAAACCTCCGATACACGGTGCCATAAATCAATTTGGCATTTTCGGAGAGGTGGACGGATAAAACCAATCAGCATCTGCCCCGAATCTCAGCGTCAGGACATCGCGGTCCTGTGCGCCGCCTTTCGGAGGGGAACAACGCCTAATCAGCAAGCACATAAGTAATCGGTCGGTTAGTACCTCAAGAAGTATTAACGGTCGCATGAAAAATGTGTGCGCAATTCCATCTAAATATTCATCAGATTAAAAAGTACTGAGGCAGATGGACAAGAGTACGATAGCTTGAATTGAATTCTCTGAGTGTAGGGATGTCTTTTACACACACGTAGGGGTATATGATCGGAGTTTGGATGAAAGATAGGAATGAAGAATAAAGACGATGTTTTATTGAGGGATAATATGATTTCTAACATTTTTTCATGACTATTAAGATAGGGCTCATGACAACCGAAAAGCTAGTGTAGTTGGAAACTCTAATTTTTAAAGTCTTTCATTTATAATTCTTATCTTTATATGTAACATTCACGGTCTTCCTTTTTTATTGGATTTTGTGGGTGCAATTCACTGAAAACCCTCAGGAGACAACACTCCTCCTACTAGGGACACCTAGAGGTTTAAAGGCTTGTTGAACGTGCTCAGTGCAATCGTGTTGCCTACGAAAGTGTGCTAGTTAGTTTTTATTTTTCTTTATTTTCTCCTTCTCTTGAATAAAACAAGTTTGCTCGAGACGACCAAAATTAAGTTTGGGGGAATTTGATCAGTCGAATATATTGCATTCTAAACACATCAATTTCCCTACTTTTTGTAATCATCTAATGGTGTTTGGTATAAATATAGCACATATTAGCAATTCGTCTACAAAATACCAAATAACATGTGTTATACATTATAACCGATATTATGAGGGAAATTATGTGTTTATTACTACACGCATGATCTTTGTATATCGCAACACTTGTCTCGAGATTGTGTGCAGGAAATTCTCTAGGTAAAAGAGCCGGAACTGCTAAAAGTGCTGATAAAATACATCAAGTCCAAGACTTATGATCTGGCAGTAAACAAGAAAGTATAAAAATATTCCAGACATCAGGAAAGTGCCATAAAGCCAACAGAAATCAGCACAGAGATTTTCATGCAGCAACTCCACCACTTAGCCGCGGATCCGCGGCCGAGTTGGCCGATCCGCCGCGGATCCGCGGCCGAGTTAGCTCCTTGGCGCTCCAAAATCCTCTGGAATATTCCCTGTAACAACCCTTGCTTCTAGAAGACTCTCAAAGACCACGTAGCTTCTTCCAGAAGGCTCTGCATAACAAACTCACTCTAGAATATTCCTTGTAACAACCTTTCTCTAGAATATTCCCTCCAACAACCTTATTCTAGAAGACTCTCTCCAACAACCTTATTCTAGATGGTTCTCTCTAACAACCTAGCTTTTGGGAGGGAAATTTGAATTTGAATTTAAAAGGATATCTAGATCTAGGATTGAGGGGTTCATTAGTTCATGAATTGGGGTTGAATATTGAGCCAAATTTCCATAAGTTGAGTTACACAACTTGATCCAAAACCCTAGCCCAAATCCAAATCCAAAGCAAAATCAAGATCATTTCGAGAAGCAAATCAAGCAAGCAACCATCGATCCTTTATTCGCGAAGCCAATCTTCATCAAAGAGCGCGAGATCCATGATGATCCAAGTCTCACGGAGATCGAGCGGAGCAGGCTTCGACGGAATCTAGTTACCTCTTCAAAGGGAGCGATCGAGAGCAACATCTTGTAATCTTGAATTGAGGGAATGTGTAATTAGTCGTCGATTCAATAAAGGTGATAATTAGTTAATTCTTGCTTTCTTTATATTCTTGCACTATGAAATTTCTAGATCTTGAATCTTTTATTTTCATGATGCTTGAGTAAATCTCCGCTTGTTACGGAATCGAGAGATTTGGTAGGTCTAGAGATGATAAAATCCTAATACTAATTTTAAGACTTATGAGATTTGTGAACTTTAGGAAAAAGAACCATCAATGACCTAATTTGGATCGAGATCACATTCTTGAAAATTTCGTTGCAAATTAGGGATCAAATGATTGATGAATCTCTTTGCTAGAGGCTAGATCTGAATGATGATCAATGAAAAGACAATGGATAGACAATAAGAAACCCTAGTTTCTTCAATAGATCCCTAATCTTCATTCGTCACCATCGTTCTAACTATAAATTATCCATAGATAAGATTAGTCATTATTAGATTCATCATTGCTACCAATTCGATCGATTCTTACAAGCTATTCTAAAAATCTTGATAACTAAATTGATTGGGACATTTCTTGATTCTTGATTCTAGATCTATATTCTTTATGTTTTCTTAAAATCAAATCTCACAAATCTTGAATCAATTTTCTTGCATTTTCTTTTATCTTTTCATTTCGACTCATCTAAAACAAGATCGATCAAAACGCACAACTCAGTGGACAATCCGTATTCATTAACGCGCTACATCGACACCGTTAATTGATTGCGATATAAATTTCTTTTATTTTTTTAGCGGCGCTGCTAGTTTTTACAAAGAATCTTGCAGAAAATAGTTAATGATAAGATCAGAGAGAAGAAGAAAGAACAGAGAGTATACCACAGAAATTTGGCACAGTGAACACCCTAAACGGCGGCGGTTCCGCCGCAAAAACACTCCTATAGCCACGGTTCCGCGGTGGTAAGGAGGAATTAGGACTTCAAAATTTCTGAGTTGCTTTCTGTACTCCTCTGGACTTTGTAAAACTTCTCTGAATCTTTATTTCCTCAGTACAATGATTCCAGATTCTCTCGCAAAATTCAAACGTTAAAGTTAAGCACACGATGCCAATCTTGAATTAAAATTGGATGGAATAATAATTTTTCAACTCAAATAACAAAAACGAACAAAATAGCACACATCCCCGGGAATGGCGCCATTTGATTGAATCATATCTTCGTGTGTATTTGGTAAAGTTTTAATCACAACCAAAGAAATTTATACCGCAATCAATTAACGGTGTCGATGTAGCACGTTAATGAATACGGATCGTCCACTGAGATGTGCGTTTTGATCGATCTTATTTTAGATGAGTCGAAATGAAAAGATAAAAGAAAATGCAAGAAAATTGATTCAAGATTTGTGATATTTGATTTTAAGAAAACATAAAGAATATAGATCTAGAATCAATAATCAAGAAATGTCCCAATCAATTTAGTTATCAAGATTTGTAGAATAATTTGTAGGAATCGATCGAATTGGTAGCAATGATGAATCTAATAATGACTAATCTTATCTATGGATAATTTATAGCTAGAACGATGGTGATGAATGAAGATTAGGGATCTATTGAAGAAACTAGGATTTCTTATTTTCTATCCCTTGTCTTTTAATTGATCATCATTCGGATCTAGTCTCTAGCAAAGAGATTCATCAATCATTTGATCCCTAATTTGCAACGAAATTATCAAGAATGTGATCTCGATCCAAATTAGGTCATTGATGGTTCTTTTTCCTAAAATTCACAAATCTCATAAGACTTAAGATTAGTATTAGGATTTTATCATTACTAGATCTACCAAATCTCTCAATTCCGTAACAAGCGGAGATTTACTCAAGAATCATGAAAGTAAAAGATTCAAGATCTAGAAATTTCATAGTGCAAGAATATAAAGAAAGCAAGAATTAACTAATTATCACCTTTATTGAATCGACGACTAATTACACATTCCCTCAATTTGAGGTTACAAGATATTGCTCTCGATCGCTCCCTTTGAAGAGGTAACTAGATTCCGTCGAAGCTCGCTCCGCTCGATCTCCGTAAGACTTAGATCGTCATGGATCTCGCGCTCTTTGATGAAGATTGGCTTCATGAATAAAGGATCGATAGTTGCTTGCTTGATTTGCTTCTTAAAATGATCTTGATTTGGCTTTGGATTTAGATTTGGGCTAGGGTTTTGGATCAAGTTGTGTCACTCAACTTGTGGAAATTTGGCTCAATATTGAACCCCAATTCATGAACTAATGAACCCCTCAACCCTAGATCTAGATCTCCTTTTAAATTCAAATTCAAATTTCCCTCCCAAAAGCTAGGTTGTTAGAGAGAACCTTCTAGAATAAGATTGTTGGAGACAGCCTTCTAGAATAAGGTTGTTGGAGGGAATATTCTAGAGGAAGGTTGTTACAAGGAATATTCTAGAGTGAGTTTGTTATGCAGAGCCTTCTGGAAGAAGCCACGTGGTCTTTGAGAGTCTTCTAGAAGCAAGGGTTGTTACAGGGAATATTCCAGAGGATTTTGGAGCGCCAAAGAGCTAACCAGGCCGCAGAACCATGGCGAATCGGCCAACTCGGCCGCGGATCCGCGGCTAAGTGGTGGAGTTGCTGCATGAAAACCTCTGTGCTGATTTCTGTTGGCTTTATGGCACTTTCCTGATGTCTGAAATATTTTTATACTTTCTTATTTACTGCCAGATCATAAGTCTTGGACTTGATGTATTTTATCAGCACTTTTAGTAGTTCCGGCTCTTTTACCTGGAGAATTTCCTGCACACAATCTCGAGACAAGTGTTGCGATATACAAAGATCATGCGTGGAGTAATAAACATATAATTTCCCTCATAATGCCGGTTATAATGTTGTCACGTCCCGAAATTGGCACGTGACGGCCCTAATACTACGCAACGTCTACAGGCGTAACGCAATAAAAGAATGTCAGAACCCAGAAATCTAAACCATTAAAAGACAAGAAAGATAAGAAAAATTGTTTAAAAGTCTTTGAAATCATAACCCAAATTCTTTAAAAGTCCAACTTTCTTTCTTTAAAATTTTGGCAGCACCTCCTTTGTAAAATCTAGCCCCAAAAATGGGTACAACATAAATATAAATAAAGTATCCCCAAACGGGAGCAAATACACGCCCAAAGGTAGAAAACAACTACCACAACAAATATACGACGCCGTAGCGAAGAAATAAAAGACGATAGAAAGGAAACTGTATAAAAGACAACAAGTCACAAATAATATACAATATCGTCCTCACCAAGTCTCTAAGTCAACAAGAAAATATAGTAGATGGAGAGTATAAGGATACAATGAATATACAATACAACAATACGGATAACCACAAACCCACCTAAGTAAAACTTCACACTATGAGCTGAAGCGGTATCCGCAGCAAAAGATGATCAGATAGATGAATAGCCTGCCTCGACTACTCTGGGGAATAACAAGCAAAACAACTGTGGCACAACGGGGGTGAGTTGCCAACTCGTGAATAGTAAATAACATATGCAGGTAATCGCAAGTATGCACGTACAGCGCGAATTTAATATATGCAATTAATAGCAATAAAAGGTCATATGAATGCAATAATCATGAAAGGTACGCTAGCAGGTACAACTAATACATGAAGCAATAATAATATGACAATCGGTATGCAATAATCATGCAATAATGATATGAAAATGTATATATGCAACAGTCATGAAAGGTACTCTAGCGGGTACAACTACCACAAGAAGTAATGCATATAAATAAAGGTATGTAAATGCAACAGTCATGAAAGGTACACTAACAGGTACTACTAATACATGAAGCGGTGCATAAACAATAAATGTGTGGAGTATGGAATGAAATATGTCATTTCCACAGAATCCTGACATCGTGGTAAGATCACAATCCATCAAGACAATCTAAATCCTAATTTCCTCAAATCAGCCCCCAAATTGGCTCTCATATCATATAAGTCTCACAAATCCTTAATGTACAATATCGAATAAATCTCCTATATCCTGAATGTACAAAATCAAATAAATCTCATATATCCTTTATGTACAATATCAAGTAAATGTCATATGTCCTAAATCCAATATCAAGTGAATCTCTTATAATCTAGGTAGATTTGCTTGAATAAATTAGATGAAGTATATGTATTGATATCAATACACATATATTAGCGTCTCATTCCACTAATATTGGTGTAAAGGCATATATAACAGCGTCCCATTCCACTGTTATATATATATAAGAGTAAAAAGAAATATCATGAAACCAATGTGTCAAGTATCGACACAGAAATGCTGATCTATCAGGTGTTGTCACCAAGACTGGCACCCTGATCGGTATGTATCATACGCTATCCCGGAAGCTCGAGTGCCTAGCTCCGACCCTCGCCTCTCGACATATCTTTACGTATATGACTCCCGTCGGTATCCCCATGATAACCGCTGAGTCATTGGTAATATCACCGGAAAGTATGGTTCCCTGTAACGTTTCCAAAATAATAAAATATTATTTTCGGGAATTTTTATAATTTAATATTATTTTAATGAATATTTTAATATTCCGGTATAATTAAATACAAATAAATGGGGAAAAAATTTGGAAAATTTTGGAAAATTTTAAAATAGGGTATTTTATGGAATTATGCCATTTTAAAGTTTTTAAGACTAGTTATATGCTAATTTAGTGTTAATCGCGATTAAAAATCGCTAATTGGATTTTTAGCTTTTTTGCGCAAAAATGTGCACATATCATTTTCCACACTTGTTACACTTGTGTTACATTTCTCTTGCCATGGTTGTTCTTTTGGGTTCACTATTGGAGTGAGAAGGAAAAGAAAAAGGAAAAGAAAAGAAAAGGAAAAAGTATGATGATGAGAAAGAAATAGACCAAGTCAACCCTCACTTTATGAACCATACTCCCATCATTTTCCCCTTCTCATTCTCTCTCCTCTCCTCCTTGAGCTGCTGCTGCCCCTCTCCCTCTCTCTCCTTCTTCACAAAAACCCTAGATCCACAATGGAATTAACCCCAAAACCCTATTCCCATTTCACAAAAGATGTTCCCGAGCTCACTAGCTACATATTGAACCTAGCAAGATTGGATTTGGAGGACTTTGAGCAACTCAAGAATTTTCTTGAGTTGCCAAAGTAGGTAAATTCTGGACCTATTAGGGTAGTAATTCATTTCTTGTGCATCAATTCTAGTTTCATGTCGATATGGTGTTGTTTTGAGGACTTTTGAGAATTCTAGTTAGGGTTTAGGGTTAGACCTGAAATCAAAGTGAAATTGAGGCTTGTTGTGACCTTAGAAACCCTATGGTGATGTGTTATTGGATCAAACTAGAGACTAGAACACAGAATACGGATTTATGAGACGATGTCGGGGGAAAAACTGTGAATCTGTGATCGTATTTAGGAATCTGCTATCACCCCGAGACCCCAAAAATAAAACTGAGTTGACAGTGAGATGTGCAGGCACCATGGAACCATCACACCAAACCCTAGCCCCCAACCCCAAAGTGAGGACGCCAATTAAATCCTTCTGGCCGCAAATTGCGGCCAGAGCAGGAGGGAACTGCCTCGATTTTTGTGCATGGCCCTAATTCCTCTAGTCTTGACCCTGGGTATGTCTAGTTTTGACTGATTCCATCTAGGGTAAAACTGGGATGATTTTCCTATGTTGGTGCATGGTTTATGACTTGTTTTAGCATGGATTTTGGTATTTGGTGTTTCGTTCCTGTCGGGTGGCGTTTGGACGTCAACGACAAGTGGATATTGATCGTGTTTGCATGCGAGGTTATAGGTTTTTACCTATAGGCGTAGCGTGTGCCGTTTTGGTTTCCGATGTGATTTTCATGTGCTTTAGCGTTTGTGATATCCTTGTAGGTACCCCACGTGATGTTGAGGCAAAGAAGATGAAGATAGCAACATCGGCATTGGCACATGAGAAGCAAGGTGAGTAAATTTATATCTATGGGGAGAAGTCGGGTGGATGGCGTATAGCACCCCCGCAGTCCGTGGTGATGTATACGAATACGTATACACACATATAATTATTATGTGTTGTTAGGATTATTGATGGTAATAATGGATTATTGATGATAAGAATGTAATTGGTTTAGTATAGTGCGAAACCCTAGAGTAGGGGTTGCACACCCACACATACACATACACATATACTTGCATGCATTCTTTCATTTATCTGTGCGTATTTGGAGGTGTATATCTACACATGGGTATGGGACTATGTGTTCATATATGGGATTGAGATGAGTTGATGAGTTTGACTTGAGGTCGTGAGATTCGGCGATATGACAGAGTTTGTATTTGAGCTGCGACATGGTGGTTTTGGCGGGCCTTTGGGCATGTATTTTACCCCGGATGCATATTTATATAGACGGTGTCGATGGTACTAGACTTAGATTTGTACCCTAGATTATGTATTATGATAGTAGTGATACCGGATATGTGTTGAGATGAATGTGATATTGACCCGTACCCAGCTATTGTGATGCCGTACGACGGTTTACCGTACGAGCTTTATATTGATGTTAGATCCACACTCATGACTTGAGGATGTTATATAATATACGTTATCGTACGTGATACTATTGAGGCGAGATCACCGACTATATATATATATATATGTATATCGACTCAGATTTAGGTGGTTTCCATACCCCTCCCGGTTGACTTGATTGTTGGGTTCGTAGTTCGCATAGTAGGCGTTAGACTAGACCCGAGTCATACCTATTTCAAAACTAACGAATCGGGGATATTTTAAAGATAGGCAGAAGGGTTTATACGGATATTTTCAAATGACGCATCTTTTCTTAAAATACCGTAGCCCTTATTTTACCAAAAGCCCTGATTCGTCTTATTTCAAAAGGCAAGTTTGCAGGATATATCTATTGAGGCAGGTTCTTTACTGTTGCGTTAATTATTCGATTCCGCATATTCATGCTATTTGCATTGCATCGCTTGTATTATGGATATATTTCAGTCATGCTGCTAGGACACCAGCACCATTATCGATGATGCATATGTTCCACGTACATTTGTTTGCCGGCTCACACACTTCATCATCGATAATTGCCATGTCACTACACTGTAGTACTGTTGCATTCAGGATATGATTCTTGCATGACAGACTGATATGCTTATATTTATTTTACATGTCGCATGCATCATGCTTTCTGATTATACGCATTGAGATATGTTGTTTCTATGATATTTCTGGATTTGGGAACCGTGGATATTTCAAAAGAGAATGTGAAATTGTTTTAAAAACCCGGTTACCCTTGATATGATATTTCAGTGCGTCCACCATGTGTTTTCTCGGTGCTGAGAGCGACATGTGAAACCCGATTCGAGGAGGCGGATGAGGCCGATTGCGGATACATGGTGGACCCGGTATGGTTCCCCGGGGCAAGAAATGTTTTTCGTGGAGTAGACGATGAGCCTGGCAGGGTGGCGAGTACCTACCGGTGATTGGTTGGACCTGGCGGTTATCCGGAGGATACTGACCAGAGTCGATAGATGGATATGGGCGTACTGCCGGGGCCGAAGGCCGATACCGCAGACAGAGCCCGTGGGCCGATCCGGACTGACGGAGCCCGATATATGAGGATTTGCGTGCCGATGCTGGCCACATTTTTCATGATGTTTTCGAGTGTCGATACAGGGCACTCCGGTTCCATGATTTTGACGTGTCGCGAGGGACACAGATGGTTTATATCCTCATATTTTTCCCATGCACATGCTTTATGATATTTGCATGCATGATGGTTATTGTCATTGGGTGACGAGTGGACGGGGTCCACGTATATGCAGATTTGATTACTTTGATCATACCTCACATTCATGATATGCTATTACCTGAGGAACTAGCACGAGCACTTGGCACTACACTCATGTATAGAGATTACATTGCCAGTTTAGCATGCTTCTGCTTTATTCATATTGAGGTTTATTTATATCTGATCGTATTGACCTAGGATGGGTCATGCATTCGATCTCTGCCTGTATATATTTTCTATTCACGAGTTGGCAACTCACCCCCATTATGCCACAGTTCTTGCAGGTGTTGCCGTACGGATTCCATAGCGGCATTTCTGGCACACTGCTTCCTTATGGGTGACTTGCTTGGGTAGGTGGGTTCTTTTGTATCAGAACCGCCAATGTTCATGTATTATTCATTGTATCTAGAATTCCATCAACCAAAACTTGTATATTATTTCGACCTTAGAGTCGCACTTGTAGTATTACGGTTTTCTGGCTGTTTTGAGTTCTTTTTGGGTTTTAATCCTCGCCCTTTGGCGTTGTATATTATTATTGCTTGCGTGGTTGTGACCGTCGTTTGACGAAGAGCTAGCTCCCGTTTGGGGATGCCTTTTATCATTTCATATATATTATTCTTGTTGTACCCCGTTCGGGGCCAGTTTTTACAAAGGAAACTCTGCCAAAATTTTCAGGAAAGGTTACACATTTTAAAAATACATATTCGGCTTAGTTATTTAAAAACTTGGATTTTCGAAACACGATTTCTTTACTTCTTAAAACCAGTTTTCCTTATTTACTCTTTAAATGGTTTTTGATTTCTGGGCTTTTGGTTTACTTGGATCAGATGGGGTCCTATAGACTTCATATGGTTCAAGGGCCAGTCATGTGCTCTTTCGGGTCGTGACATTCCCCCACTAACTCATCTCCTCACTGAGATTCTTGCCCCGGGGTACCTCCGGGCCCCACCATGTACCCGCACACGGTCCCCTCCTTTTCTCGCGTGGGGTATATATATCAGAACCGACAAATCTCATGGTGGTTGCTGAAATATCATATCAAGGGAAACCGGGTTTTTCAAATAATGCATAATTTCATGAACTCCCACGGTCCCCAAATCAAGAAAAGATCATGAAAAACTCCATAGCTCAATGCGAAAAATACATGAATATAATATATGCAACATAAAACAGAAATGTAAGCATATAAAGGAAAAGCCGCTAATTAACTGCAACAAGTTAATATAAAATATCATGTGGTTCCTATTTTCTCCAATTCTAAATAACATCAAGTAACGGTAAACATGTACCTATAACCAGATATATGTGTAAACAATGAGGTATAGCAAGATATATGTATCTACCTATAAGTAATGAAGTAGTATACCCCCTGGGTATAAGTGAAATATGTGTGCAAGGTATACCTGTAGCTATGGCATAAAGTGTGTATGTACCTATCACTAATGGTACAATACCCTATAGGTATACATGTATCTAGCATGTAAGTATGTGAAGGCATAAATGTAAACATGTAAGTATACAGGTATGCTATATGTCAATGCGATAAGAAATATGAATCAATGTCCCAATGTCCCTAACCAAGCAATATCATATCTATAAGTGGGTTGTGCGTGACATGGCAATTATTGATGGTGTGTGTAGCATACAATCAGTGCTCGTGCAACATGAGTCGTCAATAATATATGCAGTGTCATAAGGATACCAGTCCAAGCACAACACTAACTAAGCCGTAGGGTGGATGCGCAATTCTAAATATGACATAGAATATGCGACAGAAATAACATCTCTAGCCCAGACGCATAACGCCATACGGGCGATTCCCCTGTAGATGTTAAATCTACTCACCAAGGCTCCTGGCTAAGTGAAGCCAACCAACTGTTTTCCCTTTGTAGCAGTGTCCGAAGTCCCCGCCTGCGAACCTGCAACATTCAAATAATAAAGAAAGTATATATTAATAATAGACCCAAAACACGTACAAACTACATTAGACCGATGACACAACACAAAACATACTCTCAAGTGTTCGTATTGTGGCTAACGTGCATAGCGACACGACGAAACTAACCTAAGAGCAAAACCACACAAAGCGAACGATCCGTGTCGTATAACGTATCGCGCGGATATAAAACACTAGAAACTACCTAGGTGATCCCAGATTTTGCATACTAAGAAAACTCAACAATCAAACAAGGCCAAACCTACCCAAACCAAAGCAGATACCTACCCAGAAAAACCCAAATCCCAACTCAACCAAGGGGCCGATCTCGCCGGAATTTCCTTCAGACGTCGTTGGCCGAGTCCGAGCCCCATGGGTTTGTGCTCCAGGTGAGATCCTATGGTCACAGGTACAACACAACTACATTGTTTGGTTTTCTAGAAAAATTTCGGGGTCATAGCAGGTCACAGATATCACAAACCGACACTAAAAAAATACGATATTGCGCACCAATCCTAACTTTACACTATCTAAACTGAAATAAAAAGGCTACACATCACTACCACAACATAATGAACAAACAGAGATCATACCTATCCTCAAGAACACAAAGATCTAAGCTATCCAATCTCCTATGCAACCAAGAGGCAAAAACCAAGAAAAGATGTGATTTTGATGAAGTTTGTGATGTTTAGTGATAGATTTGTATAGAAATGGTGAAGAGAAGCTAAGTATTCAGTTGAAATAGAAAGAGATGAATAATTAAGTGAGAAAGAATGAGAGAGTGTACGGAAAAGAGAGAGGGAGGTGAGTGTAGGGTGAAGTGAGAGGTGAGTGCACCAAATGCATTAATACACCATTAATACCTTCACACTAAGTCACCTTGCCACCTTTCACACAAACAAAACCATGCTAAATATCTCTCTTTTCACCAAAACAAATATCAAGGATTAAAGCAAAATGTTGGATTTATAATAAAGGATTGGATTAGGGTTAAGTGTCATGGTTGCTAATACTAGTTTAGCACAAACAAACCCTCACTTTTACGTGCACACGTGCGTGCATGTCCATAAAAAATAAAAATAAATTATTAATTAAATGTTATAAAATATGAGGAACCCGAATTAGTAAACTTTTTACAGTAAACCCGCATTAACGTCTAAACGAACACTAACCGAAATCTAAGGCGTTACAATCTCCCCCCTTATAAAAATTCGTCCCCGAATTTAAAATTCTTACTAAGCGTACCTTCAAAGAAAAGAGTACAAAACTCCTAAATCTCACTCGTAGCCTCCCAAGTGATCACCTCACTATACGGCTACGTCCAAGAAAACTCTCCACAGATGGCAAGACTCTTGACTGAAGTTTCTCCATCTGCCGAGCCACTAACACAAATGGCTACCGGTGAACGAAAAGATCGCGTCAAAGCTAATGGTCTGATGCTGAATCATGTGAGAAAGGTCATGAATGTATTTGCAAAGTATCGACACAAGGAATACGGGGTGAAAACTCAATGATCTGTGCGGAAGTGCCAAATTAAAAGCAACGAAACTAACTCGCTAAAAGGATCTCAAAAGGACCTAAAATCCTGGGATAAGCTCCCCAAAACTCAACACGTCATTCATCGGAAAATCCGTAGGAATACATGATCTTCCAATGCGAACCCAAGTCTGCGACCACCATGGTCGGCATAAGACCTCTGTCTGCACTGGGCTGTCATCATCCTGACCTGAACCAACTGGATCATCTCCAAAGTCTCTAGACTAGCTGGGGTCCAAAAATCCTACTTACGCGGAGTCAGAAAAATAGAATGGAGATCGATACCACCTAACAACAAAATCAAGAGGTTGCCAATTGGAGTGTCTCCTGATAACAGCTATCGAAGGAGAACCCTAACAATGGCAAGTGACGATCCCAATTGCCAACAACAATTGGTATGTACGCACAAGCATATCCTCTAGAGTCGGTATAGCCCGCTCTTACAAAACCATCATCCTGCGGATGGAAAGACGGAGCTAAAGCTCAACCAGTACCCAAGGTTTCCTGAAACTCCTGCCCAAGATGGCAAGCGAACATGGTGCTTCTATTGGATACAACACATGAAGGAACTCCGTGCAAACGCACCAACTTAACAAAGAACAACTGAGCAAACCGAGTATAACTGGACAACAAATACCCAAATGGATTCACACCTTCTCTTAACCTGGGTAGACGCCACAACGAATATTCATGGAGATCTGCTCCTATTCCCACTCTGGAAACGGTTAAAGGTCGCAACTCTCCAGCCGGTCTCAGATGCTCAACCAAAACACACAACAACAAGACAGACACCTCGAAACGAAATCCGAAACTTCACTCTTCATTCCTGCCCACCCATAACTACCTCACGAGTTACGTCACACAATAGTGGAACTCGAATAAACACCGAAAGCTGACTGATGTGCCTGTTCTAGGATTTCGCGTCTCTGCCTATCAGCAACAGGTACACAAACGCGTTCCCAAATGTAGCACATCTGGTCACAAATCAAGGACTCCGAATCATTACCGAGCCAAGTATGCTCAAGTATCTCTGACGAACGAGCATCGGCGGGCTGTGCTTCGCGAAAGCGATTAAGGAAAGGTGGTCGGGCACGGACATGAGCAAGCTGTCCCCTCAGTAGAGGCGAACTTAAGCTATACTCAACGATCGCACAAGAACTGTAAATCTGCAAAAGACTATCTCAACAATCAGAACCCGCTGCAGGAAGATGTATATTAAGCTCTGGTGGTCCGTGAAAATCTGACACAACACTCCGAACAAGTAGTGTCTCCAAATCTCCAACGCACGACCACCGCGGCCATCTCCAGATCATGAGTGGAATATCCTGCTCATACTTCCTCCAAATGTCGGGAAGCAAAAGCGATAACTCTCTAGTGTCACCTCAGTACACAATCGAGCCCCACTCGCGAAACATCACAGTTAAACAACAAAGTCGCCCGAACCAGAAAGCAAAGAAAGAGCTGATGCAGTTGTTAACCGAGTCTTCAACTGCAGAAAAACTCCGCACGCATGCCTCAGTCCAAAGAAAAGCAACCTCCTTTCTGGTCAGTCCAGTCAACGGTGCAGCACTACTCTAGCAATCCTGCATAAAACGGTGGTAAAAACCTGCTAAGCCTAAAAATCTGCGGACCTCCGTCCTGCACACAAGTCTGGGCCTAAGCTGTACGGCCTCGATCTTCCTCGGAACCATACGAAAACCGTCTCCCGTAACTAAAAGACCTAGGAGTTAACACAAGCAAGCCTGAAGGAACACTCCGAGAATCTAGCAAACTGCTGGGGCTCTCCCAATGTCAGCAAAACAAATCCTCCAGTGTTACTTATGTCCCTCACGACAAATTGAATAGACCAGAATGTCATCAATAACACAACAATAACTGGTCGAACTGGTCGAGGAACGGCCTAAAAAAATCTGGTTCATCATATCTACGAATGCTGCTAGGGCATTAGTGAGTCCAATGACAATACCAAAACACACAAAGCCCGTAGCATGCACAAGGCAGTTTTCGGAATGTCATCACTCCGAACCCGCAACAATGATGACCTGATCCCAAACAAACTTAAAAATGTCTCGCACTCCGGAGCTAATCGAAGAAATCGTCAATGTGAGGTAAAGGATACCTATCCGCACCATAAGCCGGTTAAATTGACGATCAATCAATACACAACCTCAAACTGCCGTCTTTCTCCTTGACGAACAGAAATAGGAGCTCCCCAATGCGAAACATCAGACGCACAAACCCCCCAACAAACAACTCTGCAGCAGATCCTTAAGCTCCCTAAGTTTCGCCGGCTCATCTGGAACAACGTCGGAAAACTCTCGCATGAAAGGAAACCGGTCTAACAAACCCACTGTGGCTCCAGTATCACGAATGAACGCTAAGAATCATCGATATTCTCTCCTCAAAAGCCGACTAGCGAAAAAGGTTGAATTCAAGCTGTGAGAGGCGGCACTACTCTCCCCCTACACAACGAGAACTGACTTGCCGGGAAAACAAACCTGACTGTTTTCTCACGGTAGTCCACAGACGCCTAGCACGTAACTAACCAATCCATGCCCAGGAGAACGTCAAATCCAACATCTCTAGAACGATCAAGTGATGGACAAATCTCTATCTCCTAACTGATTGGCACATGACTGAAATACGTATTGCGTAACAAAAGAATCGCTGACAGAAGTTAACACAACAAATGGCTGATCTAACTAACACGACTCTCTTCATCCCAAACCTCTGCTACTCCCGCGATGGTCACGAAAGCTGCCTCGACGACTAAGCCTCTGTCTCTAGGCTGGTACACTGGTACGAGTCCTCTACGGTTCCGGAACTCTCAAGGTCTCTGGAATATGTGTCTCGTCAACTAGGGCTACATCCAATGGTGCTATGTAGGTGACGGAATGCTGCATGCTGATAGCAAGGAACAACTGAGTAACAGGATTGACAACCTCCTGTCGCTGCACTTGAATGGCCTCAACCAAAGAACTCATCGTCTGGCGCAAGTCTTGCATCTCTGCCACAAGCCTAATGATACTATCTGTCGAAGGCGGATTCGTCTGCTCCTGTGCAACGAGCATGCCATCCTGGTCAGTCCTCGTCCTACCCGAATCAATTCTGACCTCGGCCCTCGCTGCACCTCTCTGAGTCCCCATAATCGTCGGCGGCAAAGGCTATAAATAAATATATGATTCGATATGAACACGGAAATCAAATCACAAGAATATAAATCATCAAGGAAAGAATTTCAAGCAATTGTACTTAGGTCACTTTAGACGGAGCACCGCAATGTGAGTATGCTACAGACATACACACACTACGTTACTCTGCTTAAACTACCTACTCCATCATACCAAGGTCATCCTACACTCCGAAAGGTAAAACTTAGTGCTCTGATACCAACTTTGTCACGACCCGAAATTGGCACGTGACGGCCCTAATACTACGCAACGTCTACAGGCGTAACGCAGTAAAAGAAATCCAGAACCCAGAAATCTAAACCATTAAAAAACAAGAAAGATAAGAAACATTGTTTAAAAGCCTTTGAAATCACAACCCAAATTCTTTAAAAGTCCAACTTTCTTTCTTTAAAATTTTGGCAGCACCTCCTTTGTAAAAACTAGCCCCAAAATTGGGTACAACATAAATATAAATAAAGCATCCCTAAACGGGAGCAAATACACGCCCAAAGGCGGAAAACAACCATCACAATAAATATACGACGCCGTAGCGAAGAAATAAAAGACGATAGAAAGGAAACTGTATAAAAGACAACAAGTCACAAATAATATACAATATCGTCCTCACCAAGTCTCTAAGTTAACAAGAAAATATAGTAGATGGAGAGTACAAGAATACAACGAATATACAATACAACAATACGGATAACCACAAACCCACCTAAGCAAAACTTCACACTATGAGCTAAAGCGGTATCCGCAGCAAAAGATGATCAGATAGATGAATAGCCTGCCTTGACTGCTCTGGGGAATAACCTGCAAAACAACTGTGGCACAACGGGGGTGAGTTGCCAACTCGTGAATAGTAAATAACATATGCAGGTAATCGCAAGTATGCACGTACAGCGCGAATCTAACATATGCAATTAATAGCAATAAAAGGTCATATGAATGCAATAATCATGAAAGGTACGCTAGCAGGTACAACTAATACATGAAGCAATAATAATATGACAATCGGTATGCAATAATCATGCAATAATGATATGAAAATGTATATATGCAACAATCATGAAAGGTACTCTAGCGGGTACAACTACCACATGAAGTAATGCATATAAATAAAGGTATGTAAATGCAACAGTCATGAAAGGTACACTAACAGGTACTACTAATACATGAAGCAGTGCATAAACAATAAATGTGTGGAGTATGGAATGAAATATGTCATTTCCACAGAATCCTGACATCGTGGTAGGATCACAATCCATCAAGACAATCCAAATCCCAATTTCCTCAAATCAGCCCCCAAATTGGCTCTCATATCATATAAGTCTCACAAATCCTTAATATACAATATCGAATAAATCTCCTATATTCTGAATGTACAAAATCAAGTAAATCTCATATATCCTTTATGTACAATATCAAGTAAATGTCATATGTCCTAAATCCAATATCAAGTGAATCTCTTATAATCTAGGTATATTTGCATGAATAAATTACATGAAGTATATGAATTGATATCAATACACATATATTAGCGTCTCATTCCACTAATATTGGTGTAAAGGCATATATAACAGCGTCCCATTCCACTGTTATATATACATAGGAGTAAAAATAAATATCATGAAACCAATGTGTCAAGCACCGACACGGAAATGCTGATCTATCAGGTGCTGTCACCAAGACTGGCACCCTGATAGGTAAGTATCATATGCTATCCCAAAAGCTCGAGTGCCTAGCTCTGACCCTCGGCTCTCGACGTATCTATACGTACATGACTCCCGTCGGTATCCCCATGATAACCGCTGAGTCATTGGTAATGTCACCGGAAAGTTTGGTTCCCCCACTAACTCATCTCCTCACTGAAATTCTTGCCCCGGGGTACCTCCGGGCCCCACCATGTACCCGCACACGGACCCCTCCATTCCTCGCGTGGGGTATATATCAGACCCGATAAATCTCATGGTGGCTGCTGAAATATTATATCAAGGGAAACCGGGTTTTTCAAATAATGCATAATTTCATGAACTCCTGATCGCACGCTTTTGGCGTGTCGAAGTTCAAAATTCTAAAGTTATAACCGCGATCATGACGGTGTCGCTTTGCAGCTAGCCGGTTGAGCACGGGTCGATCCGCTGGGAGATGGCTGTATGTCCGTTCGAGTTTTAGACGAGTCAATAAAGAATGTGTATATGTTTGTTCAAATCTATCCTAAGTGTTCGTATTTATGTTCAAGTAAGCTTGTTAAGGTTAAGGTTGGTTAGTAGAGTTAGGATTAGTCTTGTGCTTGTCTTTTGCCATTCTTAAAACGGTGTTGGATATTCGAAAGTAGTGGGGATTAGGAGGACATAGGAATGGGATTTGCGAGTTTAAGCGAGATTTCCAACGCTAAATCCATTCCTAGTGCCCCGTGTCCGTCCGCTAAATACGCTTATTTGCAACCCTCGGCGAAACACCCGCAACCATGTATCCAATTAAGTCACAACTACATGTCACATTGTAGTGCGCTTAAAGGACTTCTCAACTTAGGTCACGGCTACATGTCACGTATAGCGTACCTAAGCGAGGGGTTGCGTTTGTTTGGTCGGGGTTCGTTTCAAGATGTTTGGCGAAGAGAAGCACAAGAGATTTCTCCATCCCTCATACCACCTTCCTTAGCCTTAACAAGGAGGAAATTATTCACACATCATAAAAGAAAAGAAAATAAAAAAAGAAGGAAGAAAAGAGAAAAATACGGTTTTACAAGTGAAGCAAGCTAACTCTTGGGTCCTCACCTTAGCAAGGAACTCCGTCGAGGATCATCGCTTGGAAATAATACGGATAAGAAGAAGAAAAGAAAAGAGAACAAGAAAAGAAATAACAAAAACTAGTTAACAACAAATAATAAAATTACACTAGAAATTAAATTACAATGCAATGAAATAAAAATACAAGATAAGAAAAATAACCCTCATCTTCATTTCATCATCCACTCAAAAAGCTCTCACTACAATTTTCATGGAGGAAAGAATGAAGAAGAAGAAGAAGAAGCTAAACTAAATCCTAACAAAAAGAGATAGAAAAAAAGACATGAAGAAGATCCTTGGCTTGGCACAGAACTGGGCTATTTATAGGCTGCGTGCTGAAACTCTAGAGTAACATTCTGGCCCTAAATGTAATAACCCAACTACCCCTAAAATTTGGTCATATGATGACACGAAACCGCGGCGGATCGGCCGCGAAAACCCATATGCGGTTCCGCCGCGATTTTATGGAGTTGGGATCTCGAATTTTCTGGGTTTCCTTGTGTTGCTATCTTATGATGTTCTACATGTCCTAAATTGCAAAATGCTTTCACAATTTCTTCAGATCTGCATAGTCCAAACATAGCTTCACTTTTGATTGATTTGACCTTTCTCTCTCGAGCTCCGCGCACCCATTGATTCTTGTGCTGCCTCCCTCGTGCTTTGTGCTGCCCCTCTCGTGGTTTGTGTTTTTCCGAGACACGAATGACCACTTCATTTGTCTTGTCTCTGGAACCGGTACGCGGCACTGGACGGATACGGATGACCGGAACCCGACTTTTATCTGTTGTCAACAGATGTTCTGGATTTTGGCGTAACAGTAGAGATTTTGTATGATTTGCATTATTTTGGACTAGGAACCTGTAGACTGTAAATATATAGCAAACATAGATTAAAAGCACTTACCTATAAACAAACGAGCATAAGAATGGGCGGTAGTAAATATAATATTCTAGTGTGAACAACTCCTACGGTCCCCAAATCAAGAAAACATCATAAAAAACTCCATAGCTCAAAGCGAAAAATCCATGAATATAATATATGCAATATAAAACTGAAATGTAAGCATATAAAGGAAAAGCCGCTAATTAACCACAACAAGTTAATATAAAATACCATGCGGTTCCTATTTTCTCCAATTCTAAATAACATCAAGTAAAGGTAAACATGTAGCTATAACCAGATATATGTGTAAACAATGAGGTATAGCAAGATATATGTATCTACCTATAAGTAATGATGTAATATAACCCCTGGGTATAAGTGAAATATGTGTGCAAGGTATACCTGTAGCTATGGCATAAAGTATGTAAGTACCTATCACTAATGGTACAATACCCTATAGGTATACAGGTATCTAGCATGTAAGTATGTGAAGGCATAAATGTAAGCATGTAAGTATACTGGTATGCTATATGTCAATGTGATAAGAAATATGAATCAATGTCCCAATATCCCTAACCAAGCAATATCATATATATAAGTGGGTTGTGCGTGACATGGCAATTATTGACGGTGTGTGTAGCATACAATCAGTGCTCGTGCAACATGAGTCGTCAATAATATGTGCAGTGTCCTAAGGATACTAGTCCAAGCACAACACTAATTAAGCCGTAGGGTGGATGTGCAATTCTAAATATGACATAGAATATGCGACAGAAATAACATCTCTAGCCCAGACGCATAACGCCATGCGGGCGATTCCCCTGTAGATGTTAAATCTACTCACCAACACTCCTGGCTATGTCAAGCCAACCACCTGTTTTCCCTTTGTAGTAGTGTCCGAAGTCCCCGCCTGCGAACCTGCAACATTCAAACAATAAAGCAAGTATATATTAATAATAGATCCAAAACACGTACAAGCTACATTAGACCGACGCAACAACACAAAGCATACTCTCAAGTGTTCGTATTGTGGCTAACGTGCGTAGCGACACGACGAAACTAACCCAAGAGCTAAACCACACAAAGCGCACGATCCGTGTCGTATAACGTATCGCGCGGACACAAAACACTAGAAACTACCTAGGTGATCCCAGATTTTGCATACTGAGAAAACTCAACAATCAAACAAGACCAAACCTACCCAAACCAAAGCAGATACCTACCTAGAAAAACCCAAATCCCAACTCAACCAAGGGGCCGATCTCGCCGGAATTTCCTTCAGACGTCGCCGGCCGAGTCCGAGCCCCATGGGTTCGTGCTCCAGGTGATGTCCTATGGTCACAGGTACAACACAACTACATTGTTTGGTTTTCTAGAAAAATCTCGGGGTCACAGCAGGTCACAGATATCACAAACCGACACTAAAAAAATACGATATTGCGCACCAATCCTAACTTTACACTATCTAAACTGAAATAAAAAGGCTACACATCACTACCACAACATAATGAACAAATAGAGATCATACCTATCCTCAAGAACACTAAGATCCAAGCTATCCAATCTCCTATGCAACCAAGAGGCAAAAACCAAGAAAAGATGTGATTTTGATGAAGTTTGTGATGTTTAGTGATGGATTTGTGTAGAAATAGTGAAGAGAAGCTAAGTATTCAGTTGAAATAGAAAGAGATGAAGAATTAAGTGAGAAAGAATGAGAAACTGTAAGGAAAATAGAGAGGGAGGTGAGTGTAAGGTGAAGGTGAGAGGTGAGTGCACCAAATGCATTAATACACCATTAATGCCTTCACATTAAGTCACCTTGCCACCTTTCACACAAACAAAACCATGCTAAATATCTCTCTTCTCACCAAAACAAATATCAAGGATTAAAGCGAAATGGTGGATTTAAAATAAAGGATTGGATTAGTGTTAAGTGTCATGGTTGCTAATACTAGTTTAGCACAAACAAACCCTCACTTTTACGTGCACACGTGCGTGCATGTCCATAACAAATAAAAATAATTTATTAATTAAATGTTATAAAATGTGAGGAACCAGAATTGGTAAACTTTTTACAGTAAACCAGTATTAACGTCTAAACGAACACTAACCGAAATCTAAGGCGTTACAAATGTATAACACATGTTATTTGGTATTTTGCAGATGAATTGCTAATATGTGCTATATTTATACCAAACACCATTAGATGATTACAAAGAGTAGGGAAATTGATTTGTTTAGAATGCAATATTTTCGACTGATCAGGTACCTCAACGCCGAAAGAGAAATCTCAAAAGAAGTCTTTCTTCTACAGGCTGGCTCCTGAAGTTTCTGCTTTGCCGACAGAATCGATCTCCAAACAACTGGTACCTCCCAAAGGCCATGGTCGACGCAGGGGGAAGAATACTCAAGCTTTCAAAGAAAAGAGGGGGCAGGCTCAGCAAAATCCTAAGGCTAATAAAATTCCGGCCGTAAGAAACGGTCGACGTCGATATCGACGTCGTACAAAAAAAGCTGGGGGCAGTTCTCCATCAGCGTTGACTCCACCTGCTTCACCTCTGATGATGAATGTTGTTGTTCCAACCGGGAACAGCTTCAAGCTACTGTGAAGGGTCAGACAAAATTCTCCCACCGCAATATTGAAGAAATCTTCGCATCCCTTGGAAATCCAACGAGAGCAGAAACCAGTTCGCTGCCTTAAAAAACTTTTCTCATCTATATATAAGGTGTGGAAGCAGGTGAAAGACTCAGTTGCCAACTGCGGCACTTCCCCTAAACGTCAGCCAAATTCTGACAAATCTCCTTTCAAATACAAGGGGATTCATCCCAAGACGATTCTTGATACAACAGTTCCTCCCAAAACCAAAGCGGCTTCTCACAAAAAAGAGATGCCTAATAAAATCCAAATGCACGAGGAAAACTCCAAGGGTCAAAATTCCAGATGCTAAGCCTGGGAGCATGGTAGTTTGCACCGTCTATATGGTAAACTCCAAAGACGAAGTTCGAGCTTCTACTAGTCACCGACCTCAAACTCGGTCCCTGACAAAAGTTTAATTGCAACTTGAAAATCTGCAGGAGATGTTCGCTCAGGCGGCAGCAATCGCTAATCCATCACCTAAGGAAAATCCCGAGGACGCACCCGAAGAAAAAGTAGGGAAGGAGTCGGATATTGATTTCCAAAAGCACGCTCTCGAAATGAGAGATGAAGAAGCGGCAGGGATGTCCGCTAAAATGGCCCAGATGGCCATTCTGATCCAGAATATGGCTGGAATTTTGGTTCAACCGGAACCACTAGTAGATGAACCACCGGTAGTCGCTCTCAAAAATAAGGGTGACATTGCAAATTCTCTGCAAGCCTCATCAACGACCGAAGAGGAAATGATTCCAAAAGAAAAACTGGACGAATATATCGCTCATCAAATAGAAGCTCACTACGCCAGTGATTCTGCAAATAGATCGATCAAGACTGATCGACCGTATCCCGCGAGCTACGATAAAATACAGTACCCGTCAGAGTACACACTTCCAACGTTCTACATGTACAAAGGAACTGGGAATCCTCTCCAGCACATCGCGCGTTTTAAATCCATGTGCGGCAACACTGGAGGAAATGACATATTGCTCCTCCGACAGTTCGTCAGCAGTCTGATAAGCATCGCCTTCGAATGGTACACGGGACTCCCAAATGATTTCGTAAAGACCTTCAATGAGATGGATATGCACTTCTGTCAGAGGTTCGCAAGTGTGAATAAACACACTACCGTAGCGGCGTTGGTCAACGAAATGGTTGGACCGAATGAAACCTGGGTTCAATATGTTACCTGATGGCGAAATCTCTGATCAAAATATGAGCAACGCATCGATGAAACTGCAGCCGTAGGAATGTTCATAGCCACCCTAGATCTAAATTCAAAGGTGTTCCTATATATGGCCCTCTTCAAGCCGATGACCTTCCAAGAACTCATAGATAAAATGGCTCGATTGGATCAGATGGTTCAAGACACTTCCTCATCCGATGAAGATGTATGAAAAGCAAAGGGAAGGTGGAATTTATCGCCAACGCTCAATAAAAATGAGCGGTTCTGAACCAACCTGTCGCCAAAATAGCTACGGCGTGGGCACTCGTCCTTCCCCTGAAATATACATAGTGGGCATATTCCTCACTGACGGAAGAATCTCGACGTAGGATGGTCCTTTCATCCCAAAGAAAAGAAAGGATATCAAGGGACCTACAGGCGGGTCCTGAAATCAAGTGGAATATTCCACTTGAACCAAAAAACCATGGGAGGCATGTGAAATCCATGTCCCGCTCCGAATCATACGATGAGGGGAAAACCCCCAAGTCAAGTTCATTCTTCCAGGGAAGAAGAAGACTCGGCAGAAGGAATGACGTGATATCTCGTTCCTTCGTATACGAAGAAGATGCACCATCAATATCGGAAAGCAACATTGATGAGAAAAAGGCAGGTGCCATGTAAAATACTGGTACATCCTGCAAAACAACCCGATGGGCAGATGATAGATGAAGAACTCCAAGAAGGTGAAGATAGTCTAAGGCATGAAGTGTCCAAGCAAACAATGGACAGGCAACAGCGTCTCAGCAAACAAGATTTGGAAGGGATGAGTTATGCAACTCCCAGACCGAATGATAAAACGGACCAAAATGTCCCTAACCTAACGTGTTCCCCCAAAAAACGGGAATGTTGGACCGAAACGTCCTTAAACTAACAACGTACCGAAACGACCTTAAACTAATATTCGTCTTAAAAATGAGAATGCTGGACCGAAATGTCCTTAAACTAATACTCGCCTAAAAATGGTGATAATGAAACGAAACGTCCCTAAACTAGTGCGTAACCTCAAATATGGCGATAATGAACTGAAATGTTCCTAAACTAGTGCGTCACCCCAAAAACGGCGATATACTCTCTTGAGATCTATATTGCAATTGATGTCCTAACGGCGATGGTTGCAACTCAAGTCCTACCAGCTTCACAGCTACTCTAGTGATGAAGCCACCCCAAGTCCCACCGGCAAACAGGTGGTCACCCACGGCGAGCCTACTTTCAAGAGTTCCATCGTTCATAAAAAAATGGTATGTCCACAAGCAAAATGGACACAGATGAAAACCCGAAAGGGCGCCGTGAGTAAAAATAGCAGGACAGCCGGCGAGTTTGTGAAAGCCTGAAAGGGCGCAATCTCGTTTTAAAAAAAATAAGAAGAAAAAAGAAAAACGGTATGTCCATAAGAAAAATGGGCATAGATGAAAACCCGAAAGGGTGCCATGAGTAAAAAACAGCAGGACTGCCGGCGAGTTTGTGAAAACCCGAAAAGGGCGCAAACTCGTAAAATTAAAAAATGCATGTGCACTTGCAAAGTCCTCTCGATCTTGTAAAAAAAACTGCATGAGATCCTTATGACTCACAAAGGAGCAACACACTTAGGAATCCCCACGATTCCTAAGGAGAAAATACACCTACGAGATCCTTATGACTCGTAGGAAGAAATACCTTTATGAGACCCTTACGTATCATAAAGTCAAAAAGCCTTAGCCGACAGGATCTTAACCCTGTTTGCTAAGCCACCTTTATCCAAATTAAAAAAGGAAAATGATGATTCGCTCCTGGCAATATCCCAGTTGAAGCGATGATGATGCCTAAATAACTATCAAATTTCAAGTCCTCACAAAGGCAAATGATGATTCGCTCCTGGCAATATTCCAGTTGTAGCGATACTGATTCCAAGATTGGTATCAGATCTCAAGTTCCTGACTCGTAATACAACTCAACAAGTCAAAAAAATACATATGAAATAGTCGAAATGATGCGGCAACTCGCAATAAAATCAGCGAGCAAAAAATATGCATAAAAAAGCTGAAATGTTTGGGCAACTCGCAATAAAAAGCAACGAGTAAATAAAAAATAGAAGAAATGATTAGGCATCGCGAAAAATAACCAAAATGATTGGGCAATCGCGACTTTCATGATATGAAAGTTTGAAAAGATAGAGTATCGCGGAAATAAATATATATATATATATATGAAATGAAATTTCCTCTGTCCTGCAAGTAGGTCCATATTGGCTCTTGTATACGATTCATAGGCACAAATGAAAGAAAAGGAACCATATTTTCCCACCAAGCTCTATCAAAAGGGAATGCCAGATCTCGACGGTTCATATATAACCTAGAGACCAGCTCGACGCTCTTCTCATTCCAACTAGGTGCATACATGCCGTCAACAAAGCTCCAAGGCGCTAAATAAAAAAGGAGTAATGGCAAAATCCAAGCTCCAACTCAATGTTCCTTCTCGGTGCAGATGCAACGTCAATAAACAAAAATGGAGTGATGGCAAAAAATCCTAGCTCCATCTCGACGTTCTCCTCATTCCAGCAGGGAGCAGACGTAACTGTCAAATGAAATTGGAGCAATGGCATATTCCTAGCTCCAGATCTCGATAGCAACATCTACAGCCTAGAGATTAGGTCGACGTTCCTTCTCGGTGCAGATGCAATGGCAACAAAGACCTAACGGGTCGAATAAAAGTGGAGCCATGGCAAAATCCTAGCTCCATATCTCAATGGCGTCATATACAACCTAGAGATCATCTCGACGCTCTTCTCACTCCAACAGGGTGGAAACATGACGTCAGCAAAGCTCCAAGGAGACAAATCAAAAAGGAGTAATGGCAAAATCCCAGCTCCAACTCGACGTTCCTTCTCGGTGCAGACACGGCGTCAACAAACAAAAGTAGAGTGATGGAAAAAATCCTAGCTCCAGCTCGACGTTCTCTTCATTCCAGCAGGGTGCGGATGTAACTGTCAAATGAAATTCAAGCAATGGAATATTCATAGCTCCAGATCTCAATGGCAACATCTACAACCAGAGATCAGCCTGACATTCCTTCTCAGTGCAGACACGACGTCAACAAAGACCCAAGGGTCGAACAAAAAATGAGCAATGGCATATTCCTAGCTCCAGCTCAAAGTTCCTTCTCAGTGGAAACGCAACGTTAACAAAGAACTAAGGGTCGAACAAAAAAAGGAGTGATGGCAAAATCCTAACTCCAGTTCGACATGCTTCTTATGCCAGCAGGATGCAGATGCAACGTCAACAAAGGCTCCAAGGAGCCAAATAAAAAAGGAGCAATGGCATATTCCTAGCAACAGCTCGACGTTCTTTCTTAGTGCAAACGCAACGTCAAAAAAGACCTAAGGGTCGAACAAAAAAGGAGTGATGGGAAAATCCCAACTCCAGCTCGACGTGGTTCTCATGCCAGCAGGATGCAGACGCAATGTCAACAAAGGCTCCTAGGAGTCAAATCAAAAAAGGAGTGACGGTAAAATCCTAACTCCAGCTCGACGTGCTTCTCATGCCAGCAGGATGTAGACACAACGTCATCAAAGACCCAAGGGTCAAACAAAAAAGGAGTAATAGCAATATCCCAGCTCCAGCTCGACATTCCTTCTCGGTGCAGATGCGATGTCAACAAAGGCTCCAAGGAGCCAGATCAAAAAAGAGTGACGGCAAAATCCTAACTCCAGCTCGCCATACTTCTCATGCCAGCAGGATGCAGATGCAACATTAACAAAAGAACCAAGGGTCAAAGAAAAAAAGGAGTCACGGCAAAATCCTAGCTCCAAGTCTTGACGGTTCATATACAACCCAGAGACTATCTCAACGTTCCTCCTCATTTCAACAGGATGTGGACGCAACTATCAAATGAAATTGGAGCAATGACATATTCCTAGCTCCAGACTTCAATTGCAATACATACAACATAGAGGTTTTATATATGTCTACCCTACTTCAGCAAAGAAACGACATAACATCGTCAAAACAAAAATGAAGTGACGGCATATTCCCAGCTTCAGGCCTCGATGGTAACTCATATAAAGCTTAAAAGACTATCGGAGATCATCCCACACCAGAGCGGAGTGGTTATGACTCATCGGGGCTCTAAATTGAGCTTAACCTCAAGTAAAAAGCGTCATGGCAAATTCTTAACGTTTGCTCTTACAATGGTAATATGTCCTAAGGAGATTACTTGAAGACGTCTTTTCCAGCCCCCGAAAGGATCAGAGACACGACGGTGGCGGGGCTACTCGAACAGCAGCTTAAAGACTACATATCGAGGAATACATCAGTCAATGCGACGGTACCACGGACTAAAACCCTAGTACCACAAACCTAACGGACCCCTGTCGTAAAGAATAGGGGTTATCTATATTTTACGTTAGGATACACCTGTGATATCCTCTCAACTCATCTCGACTCATAGGAAAAAACATCTTTATGAAATCCTCACGGCTCATGAAGGTGAAAAGACTTAGGCGACGGGGATATCAACCTGTTTCCTAAGCATCGTTGCCCTACAAGTAGGTCCAAAATGACTCTTGTATACTATCCACGAGACACATTCTCCAAACTCGCATATCGACAAGGAGGAGAAACCACTTTCAGGTCTTCTCGACTCGTAAAGGAAAAATTCTCTTGTGAGATCCTTACGACTCTCAAGAGAAAACGCACTTAGGAGTCCTCAGGACTTCTAAGGAGAAAATAGACCTACGAGATCCTCTCGACTCGTAGGGAGAAAAGTTTTTATAAGACCCTCATGGCTCATAAAGATGAAAAGCCTTAGGCCACAGATCGAAACATGTTTCCTAAGCCATCGTTGCCCTACAAGAAGGTCCAAACTGACTCTTGTATACTATCCGTGGGCCACATTCACCAATAAAGTGAAGAAGCTGTAAGTGCACGGCGGCGTCCCGGCCGTCAAACCGACGGCCAAATGCGGAAGCGGTGATAAACTTTAATTTTGCGAACTTTGCAAACCGGCACCACCGCGCACTAAATCCCGGATCGGGCCATTAAACTAGATCTAGCTAACAACAAGACGGGTTAGAGATATACTGAGTGATCCGAGTCCTCCGGTCTTCTCGTCGTCGTCCCGATCTCTCGCGGAAACTCCGGTCGTCGCCTCCTCGCCGGAAGGGCACCACATCGCCTGCATCTTTTACGGGCTCCTGCCTCTATACCGAGGCAACTCGGGCATGAAGCTGGCAAGTCGACATGCCCAAGATTTGCTGTAGAATGTGTAGTGTAGAGTCTATGTCTCATGGAGTTTGTGAAGTTGCCTTGATGGAGGAATCAACAAGATATGAACTTGGGAATTTTGGTGGCAAGCTAAAATGAGATGGATGCTTAATTTTTGCCACACCAAAATGAAATCAACCTCACCCATTTCCATGAAGTGGCCGGCCCTTTTAGAATGGTGGAGGGAAGGGATATGTAGCATGAAGGGAGGTGATGGTAGTATAAAGCAAGAGGTGACCATATCCAAACATCAACCATACTTATCACTCCTAACCCATACCCTCCCTTATCTCAATTAATGCAAGTGATGGTGGAAAAGAAAAGATGCCATCATAATCAAAGCATTTGCAAGAAACCCCTCCACAATGTGTTATTTGCAAACTTGCAAATAACCCCCTCCATCGGAAAAGTCCGGCCGGGAAAGAACAAAGGAAAACCGGCCGGAACGGAATGCAAACTGGCAACTCCAGAAAACTGGTCCCGTAATAAATTACAGGAAAACCCCGATACTGTGCATACACACCCGCATCTGTATTCCGTCCGGATACAAATGCAAAGAGACAAAATCTACACTGTACTAAACTAGGATCCGGCTTAAACCAAAGCCGGCTAGTAATGTTCGTCCGATCCTGATCCGTGCAATACCGCACGTATCTGATCGAACCCTGCCATATATCCATACGGCCACTAGTACAAACCGTCTGATCCTGACCCGTGCAATACCGCACGTATCTGATCGGACCCTGCCATATCTCCATACGTCCTCTACAGCGTTTCGCCCTAAAGCTTGAGTAACTGAAAGTGTGGTGGACTCTAAAGACTCGTCAATACTATGGCTGTGGATTTAACCACTAGCACGTCAGAGGTATAAGCCAATACGTGACGGGCCACCAGCTATTGACCAAAAGGGACGTCGATGAGCGAACTCATCCTGACACCCTACTGAGCCTGTCAGTGACAATATCCGTACAGTCCGGTCCGTTCGTCTATGAGCATCGCATGTCGGGCCTAGGGGGTTGGTAAAAGTCAGACCCCCAAAAGCGGTACAAGTCGTGTCGGAGTGTAGCCCAGAACACCCTGAGATACTACTGGAAAACCTACCAGTAAATCTTCTGCCTTGGCCAAGGACTTCGTGTAATGGCTCTCCTAGACACAGCGCGACCTCACCCCCAATACCGGGAGAGACGAACCCCTGAAGATCCGCTCACTGCCTCCATGTGGCTCGGGACTGTACCCAACTAAAACCTGTTTGCACGACTCCTTTGAGCCGTGGTAGGGTAGTAATCAAAGCACGGTGGGAACTCACACGAGACAAATGACGATCCCCAGGTCGATGAACTAACCTGTACACATGTCACCTGGGAACTGCTATCTGACGTAAGGTATAAGACCAACTAGCATGTTCCCGGCGAGTCCTGTCCGGTGTACTCATAACCTAATGAGCACCTATATACATCTTAGGTGAACCAACTGACACCAGTGGCTTGTGAGACCGGCCACCGCCCCTCGTCGGGGTCTCGACTGTATACACTAGTCTACTCTGGAGTATCGATGCCCTGTCTCGAAACTCCCACGACTAGGGACCATTTAAGGATGTGCTTATAGACTACCAGCTCCCACTTATATGATCGCCCTCATACTGCTGGTGGTCAAGCAAGAATCCTAGGGGCTCTATCAACGTGTAATAGCGACCTGTAAGGTCACCTGAAGCAGTACACGATGATAAAGGTAAACCAGATAGCATACTATCATCTCGAGTAAGACTGTCGTCCCGGGATAGGTCCTCCCTCAATCATTGCAATCACGTGCCTGTGATCCAATAATTGACTCTGAGGGCACTATCTCCAACAGAAGCTACTTACGGATCCTCACAACTCGTACGAAAAAATACCCAAGTAAGATCCTTACGACTCACGGAGGCGATGAACACTTAAGAATCCTCACGATTTCTAGGGAGAATATGCACCTATGAGATCCTCACGACTCATAGGGAGAAAAAGCCTTCTTGAGACCATTATGGCTCATGAAGATAAAAAAAAGCCTTTGGCTACAAGGACTCTAAACCTGTCTCCTAAGCTATCAATTTTATGGCCATGCATAACTTTACACTACTTCACCGACGTACATACTTACGTGGGCAAAGTAGTAAGGGGCATTTGTTCCCGCCAAATTTTTTGGTTATGAGCTACTTGTTCCCTTATAAAAAAGGGAGATAAGAAAGAGGAAAAGAATCCTCATAGTTTGGCATCACGTGTTAAACACATGGGCACTTATATGCAAAGCATATAAGCGCTGAAAACAAATAACTAAGGGCCAAATTGGCCTTACGTGTTAAACACGTGGGCGCTCATATGCAAAGCATATGAGCGCTGAATTAAATAAACCTAAAGGCTAAAGTAGCATCACATGTTAAACACATGAGCGCTAATATGCAAAGCATATGAGTGTTGAACACAAACAACTAAGGGTCAAACTGGTCTCACGTGTTAAACACGTGAGCGCTTATATGCAAAGCATATAACCGCCGAAAGTAAATAACAAAAAAGGCCAAACTGATCCCACGTGTTAAATACGTGAGCACTCATATACAAAGCATATGAGCGCTGAACATAAATAACCAAAGGCTAAACAGGTCTCATGTGTTAAACATATGAGCGCTCATATGAAAAGTTGTTAGATATGTATGCCATAGAGGCCTTCATTGTATAGGATGCCAGGGATATGTATGTACAGGACAATCTTGCTCGATATGATAGTATGTTATCTGGTTTGTCTTTATCTTAACATGTGATATGTTTTACTTAGTATTTCATATCTTGTATACATGTTGATAAAGCCTGTAGGATCTTTTGCCTGACTACCAGAGTTCTGATGGCAATCATACTTGTGGGAACTGGGTAGTCGATAGGCACATCCTTAAAGTGTCCCTAGTCGTAGGAGTATCGAGACTGGGCATCGATACTCAAGAATAGACTAATGTATACATATCTAGACCCTGACGAGGGGCGATGGATTGGTCCCGCAGCCATTGGTGAGGTACACCTAAGATTCTATATAGGTGCTCACTGGGGTGAGTACACTGGACGGACTCGCCGGGGACTAGCTAAATGGTATTATACCTAGCGTTAGATAGTAGTTCTCTAGTGACATGAGTGCAGATAGTCTATCGACTTGAGGTTGACATTTGTCTCGTGTGAGTTCCAACTATGCTTTGATTACTACCCTACCATGGCTCTACTGAGTCGTTCAAACAGGTTTTAGTTGGGTACAGTCCTGAGCCACATGGAGGCAGTGAGCGACTGTTGGGGATTCGTCTCTCCCGGTATAAGGAGTCGATGTCGCGCTTTGATTGGTTGGTCAACACCATAAGTCCCTCACCAGGGCGGATTGAGAATTTCTGGTAGTTGGACCGGCGGTGTAGGGTTCCTAGGCACACTATAGAGGTCTCACAAGGCATCAACCATGCCATTTTAAATTTTTCTGGTGCCGAGAAACCCTAATACGGATCGTTAACTCGAATTTTAGGCGAAAAAGGAAATTAGTTAACATCTTAACTATAAGTGAGATGCTACAACCTTTGTAGATCCGGTTATCCACTTCCTTAGCTCCACGTGGCTGTCCCCTCGCTGTCCATCTCGAATCCCGGACTCTCGCATCGGCTTCATCGGAGAAATGAGCGGAACAGTCGTCGACTTCGATGCCGAAGATGATCTACGTCGAGGCTTCACTAGAACAAGCTCCAACTTCACCAAGTTGTGAAACTTGTGAAGAAAACACCCTACACTACTTGGCAAGAGGTAGAGGGTGAAGAAATAGGAGGTGGGTTCACTTTAGAATTGGATTTCTCACACTTTTTCTCAAGATGCCATTGATGGAATCAAGCTTTCTTTCTTGATGAAGATGATGAAGAAGAAGAAAGAATATGATAAGTGTTATCCAAAATGAAAAAGAATACTTATCATAATGTAAACCATGGTTAGGTGTAGAGAATTGACTAAGGTTAGATGAATGGTTAGGGTTAAGCATGAAGACAAAATGGTCACTTTGGTCAAAGCTTCATGAAGCTTCAACAAGCTTCAAGAATGAAAGCAACCATTTTGTTTTCTTTTGCCGTTTCTTTTTAATCCAAATTAAAAAGATAAAAGAATGAATAAATAAAAACCCTAACCATTTACTTAACCAAGGTTAAATTCTTTACACTTAACCAAATGAGCAAGTATCATCAAAAATGATACAAACATGTGCACAAAAGTATATCACATATACAACTTGCACATCAAGTAAGAAAATCCATTTAAAGTGAACCAATACTAGTTAATGCAAAGTAATATATCAAATATATAATTATACATTAAATCATTAAATCAACACTTGATTCAATGATCCGGTCATGTCGCACATAACCGACTAGTATCCAATGTATCGACTTATCGAATCAATCTTTGATTCGATAACTAGGTTATATCACATACAACCAATCGAAACATTCATCGCGAGAATGAAATGCGGTATCACATACACGCATCATTCTCGGTCCCGCACATATCTCATATGCACCCCTATTTCGTTTCGCTTGAGCCAGGAAACCTCTGTGTAGGACTCTAAAGACTCGTCAATACGCCGGTAGCAGATGATGATCATATCAAGCACCCGCAAGCCGCAAGCGGTCTACTAAACGTAACGGCCATCCGGGTATTGAGCGATCAGAAGATCGACGAGCTAGCCCGCTCACACTCCTGTGAATCCAACCAGTAACACTTACCGTACAGTCCGGTCTGTTCGTCTGATATGTCGCATATCAAGTCTAGGGATGGTAAACGTCAGACCCCAATAACCGATAAGTCGTGCTGATGTGAGGCTCATAACGGGTCGAGAAACTACTGGTAACACTTACCAGCAAATCTCTGATCAGCCCTGGCCAGGGACTTCCCTGTTACGGCCAATCGAGCACAGCGCAACATCAACCCCCAATACCGGGAGAGACGAAACCCCTCCTATCGCTCATTGCCTCCATGTGACTCGGGACTGTACCCAAAGACCACCGTTTTGCACGCCCTCATGGACGTGGTAAGGTGGAGATCAAAGCACAGTGGGAATCATACAAGACTCTATGACGATCTCGGGTCTACAGACTAACCTGTACAAGTGTCACCTGAGAACTGCCATCTGACGTGAGGTAAAATACCATCTGGGAGTTCTCGGCGAGTCCGTCCAGTGTACCCAGTCTCCACTGAGCACCCGTACACCATCTCTGATGTCAAACACCAATGGATATGGGATCATCCATCGCCCATCTCATGGGTCGAGAAGCGTATACGCTAGTCTACACTGGTATATCGATGCCCTGTCTCGATACACCCACGACTAGGGACCTTGAAGGATGTACTTATGGACTACCATGTCCCTACTAGTATGATCTGCATCATAGTCCAGGTAGTCAAGTACACATCCTAAGGGCTTTATCAACATGTAACTATAAGACAGTTTAAAGAGACTAGTAAACATGTTAAGATAAAGAGCAACCAGATAGCATACTATCATATCGAGCAAGAAAGTCATCTCTATATATGTCCAAGCATCCAATATAATATACATCATCTGTACAATACTGGCCTCTAGGGCATACATACAACTAACAGGCGGATTATCGGATGGTCTTGAGCTAAACCGACATGACTTATCTGGTTATTAGGGGTCTGAAGTTTTCCACCCCTATACCTTACACTCGATACTCTCAGACGAACAGACCGGACTGCACGGAGATTGTCACGGACAAGCTTAGTAGGGGTTTAGATAAGTTCTCTCGTCGGCCTTCTTTTCGACAGATACTTGGGTAGCCGTTACGTACAGCTAGTGCCACTGACGGACTTGTGGTTAAACCCACTGCCAGCGTACTGTCGAGTCTTTAAAGTCCTACATAGAGGGTTTCCCTGGTTCAGGCGAAACGATGTAAAGGCCATAAGATTTTACGACAGGGTTCCGATCATATACGTATACTGGCTATACGGATGATGTTCGGACGGATAATACTAGTAGGCTTTGGTTTAAGCTGGATTCTAGTATTATATTATTGGATTATTATTATCTCATTGTATTCATATTTTTCGGAATATGAATACGGGTTTGTATATACGGTGAGGGCATTCTTGTAATTTCACAAGACATGCTTCTAGAAAGGGACACCTCATTATTAGATTTATCTATTTTTAGAAATGGATTAGTGAGGTGGAATTTGGAGATATTTGTGGCATGGATGAAAGCATGTCTAAGTCATTTGTTTATTCATTTGACTTTACTATTCAAGCACGGTTGCTTATTTTCTATGGAAAATAATTCGTGCTTGATGATTGCAAACACTTAGCCATTCTCTCATCCTTCACAACCCTTAGCTCATTTGCACTTGCTCATTCTCTCTTCAAGTTTTCTCTCCTCCTTCTTCGTAAAACCCTAACCCTCACCTGAGTTATGAATCCTAAAGTTCTTGAGATAAAATACTCCATTCGTCTTTCTCTACATCTTCTAAGTTGTCTAGTCTAACAAACTTGACATCTTAGTTACCTCACACTTGAGATTGAAGCTTGAACTATAGGCTCTCGGGTGGATCATCTTCGACAAAGAGGAGACTGACGATCAAGTTCCATTCAAGCTTTTTAGGAGCCAAGAAGAGGAAATGAAGATTCAAGTTTGAACCAAGGAGCTAAGAAGAAAAAGAAGACCCGAAGGACTTGGACACGAAGGTATAAATCACTTCATAGTAGATTAGAACCTTCTTGAGATATGCTAGTTAGGGTTTCCGATACAATCCGGGTTTTAGGTCGATGTTGCTTGCTACAAAAAAATTATTGTTTGTTAATTCCGCCTCCCCACAAACCATGTGGGGTGTGCGACATCAACTTACATGGTATCAGAGCCTACTTAAATCTTAACTAGAAGATTAAACGAAGTTTATAGTTACGAAACCGAAATAACTCCGAAACAATCAAAAGGAAATTCAAGTTTCTGTTGATTTTTAAAGAGCCTCTAAAATTTTTTTAAACAATTACAGAGTGCTCCTTTAGTTGTAATTAGAAAACTACAGAAAAACGAGACAAAAATTCAAAAGTTTGGCCGGCCAAATGCCCATTTTCCCGGCCTCGCCGGCCCTACGATGGAGTTTGTCTTGGAATTTTGATGGTGTTCTGGAATCTTGGATTTAGGGTTTTAGGTGTTGTTTATTTTTTCCAAGATTGCATATTCTTTTATCTTTGTGTTGGAGCAATACAGAGTATTTTGAAGTCGCAGTTTTAGCATTGTTTATAAGTTTCAGTTTGTATATGTATTGCTAAACGTCCGCTAATTGCTATATGTCGATTAGTGTGGGTTGCACGTATCTGTGATTTGTAAGTGCACGGCAGCGCCCAGGCCGTCTGAACGGGGCCAAAATGCGGAAACAAAAACTTTTACTAAACTTGTAAACCGGCGCTACCGCATACTAAAAACCCGGATCGGGCCATTAACCTAATGCGAGCTAACTAGAGAAAGGGTAGCGAGCTATACCGAGCGATCCGTGTCCTTCGGTCTTCGGCCTCCATCCCGATCTCCTCGCGGAATCTCCGGTCTTCATCTCCTCGTCGGAAAAGGGCACTACATCGCCGGGTTCTTTTACGGGCTCCCACCTCTGGACCGAGGCAACACGGGCACGAAGTTGGCGAGCCGACGTATCCAAGAATGCTATAGGCTAAGTGTGGATTACTTTGTCTCAAAGGGTTGTGAAGTTGCCAATAGGAGTGGAGATTGAGATGAACTTTTTGGAGCTTAAGAATTTTGGTGTGAGCAAATGAGAATCATTTCCACACACCACAAAATGGATAGCCCCCTTCCAAGAATTGGCCAGCCAAGCTTATGGAATAATGGGAGAGAGTGAGTGGATCAATAATGCAAAGAAAAGGAATGATGATAATCATGAAGAAAGTCACACCCACTCCATCAACCATCTCATCTCCAAAAGTCAAGCAATCATGAACAAAGAATCAAATGATGGTTGAATCATCATGAAGCTATCATCATAAAAAGTCTTCTCCATAATAAAATGCACAATTGCAAATAATCCCCTCCACACCAATTATCAGAGAAAGATAGATAGAAAGGAAAATGGCCGAAACGGAAAGCAAACTGGCAACTCCAAAAATCGATCCAGTAATAAATTACAGGAAAACCCCGCGACTGTATATACATACCCGCATTTGTATTCCGACCGAATACAAATGCAACGAGACAAAATCTACACTGTACAATACTAAGATCCGGCCTAAACCAAAGCCCGCTAGTATTATCCATCCGATCATGATCCGTGCAATACCGCACGTACATGATCGAACCCTGCCATATATCCATACGGCCTCTACAGCGTTTCGCCCGAAACTTGAGAAACTGTCTGTGGGGGACTCTAAAGACTCGTCAATAATTTGGTTGTGGATTTAACCACTAGCACGTTAGAGGTATTAGCCATACGTAACGGGCTACCAGCTATTGACCAAAAGGAACGTCGATGAGCGAACTCATCCTGACACCCTACTGAGCCTGTCAGTGACAATATCCGTACAGTCCGGTCCGTTCATCTATGAGCATCGCATGGCGGGCCTAGGGGGTTGGTAAAAGTCAGACCCCCAAAAGCGGTACAAGTCGTGTCGGAATGTAGCCCAGAACACCCTGAGATACTACTGGAATACCTACCAGTAAATCTCCTGCCTTGGCCAAGAACTTCGTGTAATGGCTCTCCTAGACACAGCGCGACCTCACCCCCAATACCAGGAGAGACGAACCCCTGCAGATCCGCTCACTGCCTCCATGTGGCTCAGGACTGTACCCAACTAAAACCTGTTTGCACGACTCCTTTGAACCGTGGTAGGGTAGTAATCAAAGTACAGTGGGAACTCACATGAGACAAATGATGATCTCAGGTCGATGAACTAACCTGTACACATGTCACCAGGGAACTGCTATCTGACGTCAGGTATAAGACCAACTAGCAGGTTCCCGGCGAGTCCTGTCCGGTGTACTCATAACCCAATGAGCACCTGTATAAATCTTAGGTGAACCAACTGACACCAGTGGCTTATGAGACCGGCCACCGCCCCTCGTCGGGGTCTCGACTGTATACACTAGTCTACTCTGGAGTATCGATGCCCTGTCTCGAAACTCTCACGACTAGGGACCTTTTAAGGATGTGCTTATAGACCCTAGCTCCCACGTATATGATCGCCATCATACTACTAGCCGTCAAGTAAGAATCCTAAGGGCTCTATCAACGTGCAATAGTGACCTATAAGGTCACCTGAAGCAGTACACGATGATAAAGATAAACCAGATAGCATACTATCATCTTGAGTAAGACTGTCCTACCGGTATAGGTCCTCCCTCAATCATTGCAATCACATGCCTGTGATCCAATAATTGACTCTGAGAGCACTATCTCCAACAATCTCCCACTTGCACTCAAGGCTAATTATTGCGATGTCGCATACTCACAGCCCGTGTGATACCGAACACCCAACTCCTCTACTAATCAGTCTCACAAAGCTCGTTTGCGAAACTATTGTGTTCGAGGAATAGCCTCAGTGAGTGGATCCGCCCTGATGTTTCCTTCTATGTCTCTCTTTATCTCAAGTTCGCGGAGAAAACCTTCTCCCGAAATGAGCAATACCTGTCTTAGAATATGTCTGGATATCTGATGGGACCTAGTTCATAAATGAACTCCAAATCCAAACTTCTTAGACTGTATCGTCAACTGAACTTAATCAGTATCCTGTGCTATGCCTCCCTCAGTATCCTCCTGGACCACCTGTCCAAGATACTGCCCCTCGTCAGAGGGAAAACTATAACTCTGACAGTCATTCTGTCATCCAGATCACCTTATAAGCCTGGAATGATAACTGTCTCCCGAATGAGGCCGTCATTATCATATCCCTAGAACATGCACTTATGTTCTAAAACTGCTTCCGAATGTTTCTCCAGGATTGGATCAATATCAACTTATTGCATCTACTGCAAAAATAACATCTGGTGTGGTACTTGACATCTCATGATTGACTCTATTGCCTAAGCAAGTGATCAGCCAATCAAGCACATCCCTCTCCCCTTTAGTCTGTAAGACACCTTTAGAGAGGGTGACACCATCACCTGCAGGTATACTACCGTGCCAGGAGTCGTCCATTCTAAAAACACCTTTAGAATGCTGTCTAAGTACCCTAATTGGGACACTTCCTAAATGTAGATCTAAAACCATAGATCTAGTAACCAGAATGTCTGATATAATACCCAATTCCTATGTGGAGAAACCACTGTGTGACAACCAAAATATAACCGATCGTAGTATAGGAATATCACTTCATACTCTGTGTATGTCATCCAAATACCAGGACATCACACCCTACTACCTTCTTAACAGATCCATCCCCTATTCTGATGAAGTCAAACCTATGACTGTCATATCAGAAATAGATGATCTATCTCCGCTATATCTGCTTTAGTCCATAAATAGACATAAGCTACCTGTCCACTATGCTTCCGCTGCTCCCACTGACTACGACAACCTTCTGGCAGAATCATATACACGTGCACTTCTGAAGCCAGTTCAGAACGACGCTATACACATCCTTCTGCCAGGTCTTATAGCCTGGAACAACAGTAGTGTCAAGTCTGGGTAAACAAGAACCTCCCTGTCACTGTCTTTGAGCATACCGAAGTACCTCTCGAGTGCCTGAGGTTACCCACCTTATCTGCGGAGTGGCCAATGGAATGTCAAACCAGATTGAATCTTTAGGTTCTTATCAAATTTTCAGTAATCGTTTGCGGTTCTGGAATCACTTCCAGTTCTACCATACTCCCACTACTGTTTTATGAAAAAAACCATTTCTTTTAAAACTATGGCGAGTCAAGAAAAATATCACTATTGATATTCCAGATGGTAGAAAGTTAACCCACGTCATAGCCCGGGTCAACCCACAAACAGCCATTACAGAAACGTGCCTTGAGTTATCCAGAGTCTGGTTTTAAGCATAAGCCGGACAACTCCCCGTACCTTAACAATATCAAGATATGAACTGTTCTGTATCCAATACAGAAACAGAGGCACTGATTTAATTGAACCAGATCTAAATCATGCAGCTGTCTCCAGTGCATGTTAACTGAATGGAGAGAGGTCGATCAGTATTACTCAACTTAGGAATACATCCAGATATGAGTAACCTGAAAGAGAAGCAAGTTCTCTTAATCATTACTATTAACTGAATACCATATACAAGTATCTACATCTTCGATCACCTTGAAGAATCCCAATACTTGCAACACATGGTTCTCTACTTTATTCTTATACCTATAACTTCTCAAAATTCGGACCTTGCGTTTCTACGAAACACTTGTCTAAAAACTAGAGAAGTTATAAGTAAACCGAATATAGTATGAGGACCAACCCTTCTGTCTTAATGGACACTGGACAATGTACAATACTCTGTATAAGTCCCTTGAGTCTAATAACTCATTCCCTGTGTGTCGTAGGTTGAAAACTGTACTTATGGTTAAGAAGAATTACACCGCTGTTTAATGCTCCTTACCTAACCATCCACTGATATAGGTAAATGTCATAGACATAATTTCAAAAAGTATATCTCACTCTATAAAAATAGACGTACAGATATATCAATTTGAGATTGGTGCATTACAACAGATATTCAAAACCAAATATTTGCCGTCCGGCAAACAACCCAGGCGATTTCCTCAAATATCACCAATTACAACAAATCCTGATATAATAAGGATAATCACCTAATTCCTAATAACTTACTCCCACTCATCATCTGTAAAACCATACAGATGTGAGATTCATAGCTGGTAAATACATACCCTGGAGCAAGTGTTTAATTGGGAAATCAGTTTTCCTTTAACAAAACACAGTGAAACTAAAACATCGAAATGTTTCGTAGGGGTGTCCGGGTATTCCTAGTAATGTCTCTTCCATTATCCAGATTCACAACTGTAACCGTATATCTCTATGCCATCTCTCCACATCCCTTCATATGTCTTTAGTCATTACCTTCTGCACACCCCTTTAGGCCAAGTGGTTTTCTTCCTTCCCTACCGTTCGGCACCAGCCTATGGTTTGGAAGAATACTATCCAATAAGCATAATGGGTATACTGTCCTAATCCTAGGAGCACTCACAATGCGAGAGAAGGTGAAGATAAAAGACAACCGAATAAACCTTATTCCTATTTCTCCTGAACCAGAATCCATCCCCGAACTGGAACAAGTTCCTTTCGAGTTCGTATATAACCATACGATGGAGTATCCAAATAACTGTGGATCTTCGTAGTGATACGGAGTGTCCTGGAGAAATACAAAGGTGAAGTAGGAGTGGTAATGAAATACTTGGTTTGGTCGTGAATAGCAGTCGCAATTTATTTTGCCCTCCTTCTAATCCCTTTATTTTTCTTAACATAATATCTTCTGTACACCACACTTAAGCTAATCGGCTTTCTTCATTCCCTGCCGTTCGGCACCAGCCTAAGGTTTGGAAGAAGACTGTCCAATAGGCATAACGGGTGTACTATCCCCTAATCCAAGGAGCACTCGCAACCTGAGAGAAGGTAAAAGGAAAAGACAACTGAATAGTCCTATTCGTTTTCTCCAGAACCAGAAACAATCCTCAAATAAATTCCTTTGAGTTCGTATATAACCATACGATGGTTTTATCCAATGAAAGTGGACGTTCGTAGTAATACGGGGTGTCCTGGAGAAAAGGGTAAAAGTAGGAGTGGCAATGAGGTCTGCAACTAAGACAATCCAAAAGCCAGTGTTTAAGAAGGTTCGGTTAATTTTGTCACTGAGACATAGTCTAGGGTCGGGCCATGGTCGCTGCCAAACAGAGAGAGAAAAGAAACACTCAGCGTGCACTCTAACCTAGATCAGAATGGTTACCAATTTATCTAATCAGGAAACCTCCCACTGTAACCTCAAATTCTCCTCCAAACCTGAAAGAAGAATTAGTCGGGATCACCCGAGGAGTAAACCAACTCATCAGTAGGAATCGGGATCCAACTATCATCGTATGATAACGTGATGGAATCCACTCACGTTATCACAATCCAGAAGGTATGCGCATACCTGGCAAGTTTCAGTTTCTTTAGAAACTCCCGATGTGATTTTTGCCCCATGCTCTTATGACCTTGACGTAATCCAACATATCATAAGTCACATGTCAAGTTCTACCCGTCATTCTCCAGGTTGATTTGAACCCACCTGTACCTACCCTTGACTTTGGCCAACAAGGCAGTACGACTGTCCCAAACCAACGCATCTATCTATGCTGCAGAAAAGTAACAAGTAGCTACCATACACTATGCCTTGACGTAGGCCAACATACATAGCATGAATACTAAGTGCTACCTTCCTGAAATGACGGAGGGCTATGAATGGTTTTTGGCGAAAAACCTTTAACATAATGAACTTGATATCATTGAAGGAACCGGATAGCTTTTATAAAAATATAGTGGCGAAAACCTTTGCTAAAGAGGTCACTCCCGGTGAAGGGATCTCGGCTCTTTCCCCGTAGAATGAGGTGCAGGATATTCCAACTGAATACCACAATGCAAAGCAAAAGTAATCGACTATAATGAAGTTATTACCCTGACGCAAACTTCTGTCCAAGTGGTCACTCCCGGTGAAAGGATCTCGGCCCTTGCCTCGTCGACTGAGGTGCTGGATATTCATAACCGAATACTACTGTGCAAAACAAAAGAGAACGTCCTTGCAATAACAGCTTTTTGAAAAATGTTCCAACAACATCAGAATAGGTTTGTTTAGCTTGCATTGATCCGAATCAATGCAGTCCCATCAATTGATCACACCAATAAAGAATGAAAATAATGATGTACGTATATGCCATCCGCATTCGCCACTGGGTCCCGTCATTACCCGTTAGGTTACTTAACTAATGACAGAGCGGGGACTGGACTAGCGCGGATGCAAAACATATACAACATCTACTAGTATATATATCAATATATAATAATCGCTCAAGGCGTGATAAAATGCAACATCACAGAAATGTAATAAGCATCACAGAACAATACAGATATCTGGGATCCCCGGGTTTCATAGAGCCGCTACTGAAACCCGACGTTTCCCTGGTCATGTGGATTGCCTGTGCAATGAAATCCTAGACCCCTACGGGCGCGGCAAGTTACCTGCCAAAACCTGAAGCGAGGCAGCCCCCTTCAGCAACGTGAATGGACCACCCAGCACTTCACGGAATCCGGTAACTTGGGCACCCCTCCTGGGTCAACCTATACCCCTTACGAGTGCGGCGAATAGCCCACCAATTCTAGAGTGAAGCCCCCTCCGTCTCAACGCCATGAGATGCGGGACCGTTGCCTTCTAGAACCCGGCTATCCGTGCACCCCTCCTTGGGGTAATATTAGTACAAAAAGTAAAATATACATACAACGGGTACACCGACCTCTGCCCGGTCGTGCCCCAAAAGAATAATATACAAACAGGCAGTGACAGCAGTCCACATGTCGGACGCTCGTCCCGCAATATCAAATGTACATAATAAACCAAACTGTACTACCATTGCATCTAGGCTATCCCCCACGACAAATCCGCAACATCACAGCACAACACAGAACATCAACGTGAATGTCACGTTCGCAAATCCGTCTAAAAGGGCTATAGCAGTTAGACAGGGTTTACCGATCAAATGACATTCACGGTCGTAGATATAATGTAAATACTGTGAACTAACATGTTTAAATTTTTCGATCGACTAAAATTTCCGAAGTGGGCCCCAAGCACAACTGTAGCACTCAAAAATAATCTGGGCCCAAACAGAGTATACCAAAAACCATTTTCAACTTAGAAACCAACAGAAGAAATTTGGTGCAGTGACTGTTCTTTACTGCGGCGGAACCGCGGCCAAAGCAGGGGTACGGCCGCGGTTCCGCGGCTAAACAGGAAGATCACTCCACCAAATTTTCCCAGATTCCATTAAAAACCCTGCACGATTTTTTGACATGCCCAGAAAAATTTTTGGAGCACTAAATAAAATCGACAGAAACTGTTACTTTGAAAATGCAGTTTTGGGACATTTGTTCGATCGAAGTTTTAAACACATTAGAGCAAGCTAGACTAGGTTAATGGCGTGGCTCTGATACCGGTGTAAGTGCACGGCAGCGCCCCGGCCGTCTTCCCGAGGCCGAAATGCGGAAACGAAACTTTTACTAAACTTGTAAACCGGCGCTACCACGTACCAGCGCTGCCGCGGACTGTTAAACCCGGATCGGGCCATTAACCTAATGCTAGCTAACTAGAGAAAGGGTAGAGAGCTATACCGAGCGATCCGTGTCCTTCGGTCTTCGGCCTCCATCCCGATCTCCTCGCGGAATCTCCGGTCTTCATCTCCTCGTCGGAAAAGGGCACCACATCACCGGGTTCTTTTACGGGCTCCCACCTCTGGACCGAGGCAACTCGGGCACGAAGTTGGCGAGCCGACGTGTCCAAGAATGCTGTAGGCTAAGTGTGGATTACTTTGTCTCAAAGGGTTGTGAAGTTGCCATTAGGAGTGGAGATTGAGAAGAAACCTTTTGAGATGAACTTTTTGGAGTTTAAGAATTTTGGTGTGAGCAAATGAGAATCATTTCCACACACCACAAAATGGACAGCCCCCTTCTAAGAATTGGCCGGCCAAGCTTATGGAATAATGGGAAAGAGTGAGTGGATCAATAATGCAAAGAAAAGGAATGATGATAATCATGAAGAAAGTCGCACCCACTCCATCAACCATCTCATCTCCAAAAGTCAAGCAATCATGAACAAAGAAGTCAAATGATGGTTGAACCATCATGAAGCTATCATGACAAAAAGTCGTCTCCATAATAAAATGCACAATTCCAAATAACCCCCTCCACACCAATTATCAGCCAAAGAAAGATGGAAAGGAAAATGGCCGAAACGGAAAGCAAACTGGAAACCCCAAAAATCGATCCCGTAATAAATTACAGGAAAACCCCGCGACTGTATATACATACCCGCATTTGTATTCCGACCGAATACAAATGCAATGAGACAAAATCTATACTGTACAATACTAGGATCCGGCCTAAACCAAAGCCCACTAGTATTATCCGTCCGATCATGATCCGTGCAATACCCCACGTACATGATCGAACCCTACCATATATCCATACGGCCTCTACAGCGTTTCGCCCGAAACTTGAGAAACCGTCTGTGGGGGATTCTAAAGACTCGTCAATACTTTGGCTGTGGATTTAACCACTAGCACGTCAGAGGTATTAGCCATACGTAACGGGCTACCAGCTATTGACCAAAAGGGACGTCGATGAGCGAACTCATCCTGACACCCTACTGAGCCTATCAGTGACAATTTCCGTACAGTCTGGTCCGTTCGTCTATGAGCATCGCATGGCGGGCCTAGGGGGTTGGTAAAAGTCAGACCCCCAAAAGCGGTACAAGTCGTGTCGGAGTGTAGCCCAGAACACCCTGAGATACTACTGTAATACCTACCAGTAAATCTCCTGTCTTGGCCAAGGACTTCGTGTAATGGCTCTTTTAGACACAGCGTGACCTCACCCCCAATACCGGGAGAGATGAACCCCTGCAGATCCGCTCACTGCCTCCATGTGGCTCGGGACTGTACCCAACTAAAACCTGTTTGCACGACTCCTTTGAGCCGTGGTAGGGTGGTAATCAAAGTACAGTGGGAACTCACACGAGACAAATGACGATCTCAGGTCGATGAACTAACCTATACACATTCACCAGGGAACTGCTATCTGACGTCAGGTATAAGACCAACTAGCAGGTTTCCTGCGAGTCCTGTCCGGTGTACTCATAACCCAATGAGCACCTGTATACATCTTAGGTGAGCCAACTGACACCAGTGGCTTGTGAGACCGGCCACCGCCCCTCTTCGGGGTCTCGACTGTATACACTAGTCTACTCTAGAGTATCGATACCTTGTCTCGAAACTCCCACGACTAGGGACCTTTTAAGGATGTGCTTATAGACCCCAGCTCCCACGTATATGATCGCCATCATACTGCTGGCCGTCAAGCAAGAATCCTAAGGGCTCTATCAACGTGCAATAGTGACCTGTAAGGTCACCTGAACACGATGATAAAGATAAACCAGATAGCATACTATCATCTTCAGTAAGACTGTCCTACCAGTATAGGTCTACCCTCAATCATTACAATCACGTGCCTGTGATCCAATAATTGACTCTAAGGGCACTATCTCCAACATGATTTAGTGATGGTTTGTATATATGGAGTATTGGATCGTCGTGAATGAATAACCGGGGGATGTAAGAAGAGTGTTTTCTTATCTTTCATTCATGTAAATTTCTAAATTGATGTAATATTATTTTTGCGGGGCACATTGTAATGTTTTGAAAATCGTTTCGGTGAAATTTCGGAAAATCGGTAAAATAAGAAGATTTCGGTAAAAAGTCAAAATACAAATATCTTTATATTAAAATTAAATATACATATTCTAGCTATGTAATTGCTAGTATTTGATATTTATTGAGCCACTGGTGAAATTTCAAATTTTCTGAAATTTTTTCCGAAATTAATTATTTTAATATTATTTTAAGCCGTCACTAATATATTTAATTAGGGAAAATTACAAATTGAAATGTGTTGATACAAATTTTATAATTCATGACACACTAAACTGGCATGCAAAATATTATTTCTAAAATAAAATCGTTTGCCAAAACGATTTAGAAATTATCGAAGAAAAAGGTTTTTTTTTGTGAAATTAGTGTAAATAGATATTGGGGTATAACATTAATCATTTTTCTCACCCAAACAAAGCCAACACCCATCCCCAAAATTTCTGGCCGAGCACTATGCTGTTTCCCCCACCTCACACTCCAAATTTTGAATGAAATGAAAGCTTAAAAGAAAATAAAATAAATATGTTATGATGTAAATTGCAATAGTGAGACTTGAGGGGTTTTATTGTCATGGAAATTCTACACACTCTCAAACACCCATTTTCCTCCCTCCTTGGCTGATTTGGGCTGCTGTCAATTTCCCTCCATTTGGCCCACTACTTTTCCTCACAAAACAAAAGAGAAAGGGAAAATTAAAAAGAAATTAAATGAAAAGACTAAAGGTTGAGGTATGGGGGCTTTTGACTTGAGTAAATTTTCAACACAACACTACAAACCCACACTTTCCCCCTCTCTCTCCTAGTGGCCGAAATTGCAATTCCAGCAGCCCCTTTTTGTTCTTCTTCATTTCCTTTGCAAACCCCAAAATGCTTTCATCCAAAAAAATCCCAATCAAAAACCTCACAAACTCCAAATCCGACTCTTACCCATTTTTCCTTGGTTACTCTAGTATGGATCTAGGAGCATGGAAGCCATTTTGGAAGCCAAGATTTTCATGCTAGATCTCTAATGATTGTGTGGTATAAGATCTTAATCCTATGGTTAATTGTTGATTTATTGCTTAAGCTAAATTAATTAGGAGTTAATTATGGTTTTGTTGTTAAAGATTCAACTTTCAAGAAAAGGGTTTTGAATGCAAGTTAGGGTTTTGAATAATGAGATTGTGGTTGTGTGATGTAGTTAGCATGTATTGGGCATGCTAAATCAAATCTAGTTGTTAGTTTGCATTTTTGTTAATTTAAATTTGTGATAATTATAAAAATTGCAAACTAGCTTTTAAAAATATATATATTTTGGTGAGATAAAAATCTAATTAAGGTATCCATGGTATTATTAACATTTTAAATTGTATTTTAATATTTTAGATCAAGCAAATCCGAGCTAAATTGTTGTTTATGCTTTTTTTTGCTAAAATGGTTGAAATTTGGGTAAAATTGCAAACTAGTTTTTTTTAACATATATAGTTTGATGAGATTAAATTGTGGTTATGGGTTATATGACTTATTTAAGATGTTTAATAAGTATTATGGCCGCTAGATTTGTTTAAACGTCGAGTTTTGTAATAAAACGGGTAATTTTTGCTTGCTAGATTTTCGGAAAAATGGCTTTTAAAGTGAGTTTGGGGTTTTTGTGAATTTTAACCTATTTTATATTATAATTAGTATTCGTGATTGCGGAAATGAGTGTGTTTGGGTTTTTCTCGATGGTTTGACGTTTGTATATCGACATCAAGGGTTGGTTTGGCTATTCTTGCATGCGTAGGCGATAGGTTTTGACCTATACGTGATACGCGTGCCGATTTGATTTTCGTATTCCGTTTCGATTTCAAATTTGGTTTTAATGCAATACGGTGCGTTATGATATAAAGGTACCCCATGTGGACTTCGAGACGACAAGTAAGCGCGTGGCGACGTCGGCACCGCCGAGCGAGGATCAGGTGAGTAGATTTATATCTACGGGGAGAAGTCGGGTGGATGGCGTATAGCACCCCCGCAGTTCGTGGTGATGTATACGAATACGTATACACACATACATTTTGATTATTTATTGTTGAGTTTAAAGATGATAAAGATAGATTTTAGTTGTGATTGGATAGGTTTAGTGTTGCGAAACCCTAGGGTAGTGGTTGCACCACACATACACACACACACACCTATACTTGCATACATTCTTCTTTCATTTGTGCTTATACGGGAATATGTATTTATGTGTTCACATGGGTATGGGACTATATGTTCACATACTCGATTTGAGGATAGTGTTTGGGATTTGGGGTGAGTCGATGAGATTGATTGGAGACCGTGAGATCGGTGATATAGCAGGATTCGTATTTGAGATACGTCCTGATGTTATAGCGGAACTTGGGACGACGATACATGTGAATAGTGTTATACAGTGAATGGTGGACATGTGATCGTGATATGAGATAAGATATGTTAAGATATTCATAATAGGTCGCATTAGGCGATGTATATCTCTTTATGACAGTAATTGATGATGATATCGGTTTGTTTGAGGCTGTAGATCAGCAGTCAGATCATGATTAGATTGATGATATTAGTATTGTATCAGACGTAGATCAGTACCCCGGATTATGATCTTTGATAAAGAGGAAACTAAATGATTAAATTGATGAATGTGATACTGACCTGTACCCAAATTTGGGGATGCCGTACGACGGATTTACGTACGAGCTATATATTGATGTTTGATCCGCACTCTTGACATGGGAATAATTGATTATAGATATGGCATCGGATGTGATATTATTGAGGCGGGATCACCGACTAATATACATATATGTATCGACTCAGATGTTAGGCGGTCTCCTTACTTTCAGTTAGCCTGTTAGCTTAGCCCTATAGTTTAGTGTAGTTGTTAGACTAGGTTTATATTAAATGCAGATTAGTTATTGTTGTGTCTAGTATTCAGCTCCCGCTCTTTATTATTGTTCGCTCCGCATCGCATACTTACATTGCTATTTCATATTGCATTGTTGATATTATGCTGTTATGACACCAGCACCATTACCGATGATGCGTATCTACCACGTACACTTACTTGCCGGCTCACACACATCTTCATCGGTAATTGCCATGTCACGTACACCTTAGAAAATATTATTGCTTGACTTAGCTTGTTAGTTAGTAATTTGACATGATATTAGTGTACCTGCCTTATATGCCAGCTTAACATTCTAGTTATTACTTGTCACTTCATGCATACAGTTATTCATTCTTATGCCTATATTCATGGTTTTACATGTTATTGATGATTTGGATTCGGATTTCCATGAGATTTTCTGGATTTGGGGGGGGAAACCGCAAAACTTATTTAAAATGCTTTCTCTCTTTTTAAATAAAAAGTGCGGTTTTTTCCATGATGTATGAGTCGTCCACCATGAGTTTGCTGATGGATTTCGAGACCCGATTCGAGGAGTGGAGGAACCATTTCGGGTACATGGTGGGCCCGGTGCGGTTCCCCGGGGCAAGAGAATCGTGTTGTTGACGTTGAGCCTGGCAGGGGAGCACTACCGACCGGTGATTTTACCCGACGCGTCGGATATCCGGAGGATACCGTCGTGGTCTTGAGATGGATGGTAGGGGCCGGTCTGGACTGACGGCGCCCCAGATATTGTGATTGAGACATTGAGATTTTGAGATTTTGAGGTACAGAGATTGTGACACAGAGATATCGAGATATTTGGACACTTGTTTTGTGTCGATGTTGGGTACTGTTTTATGCTGATTTCATTTATGGTACCTCATTTTTAAAATACAGAAATCTCACTAAATTTTGAAAGCAGTTTTCTTCAGTACATGCATTCTGTTTCATGCATTCATACATCATCCATACGATATATTGCTATCTGAGGCACTAACACGGGTACTTGGGATTACACTCGGGTTAGATATTTACCCTAATCATTGTTGTAGGCTGCATGTTATATATATTTAAGGATATATTATGATCGTTGACCTAGGATTGCGTTGTTCATGCGGTTTCTGTTCGTAGATGTTTTTCTACTCACGAGTTGGCAACTCACCCCCGTTGTGCCACAGTTCCTTGCAGGTTTTGCCATACAGGTTTCATTACGGCTTTGCTGGCACTGCTTCTTTCGGGTGACTTGCTAGTAGGTGGGTTTATTTGTATCGTACCCATCATTATACATTGTATATTATTATTCAGTTGTATCTAGAAGTTCCATCAACCAAACCTGTACTTATTTTTGAGATAGAGACAAGTGATGTTATTCTTTCGACCTTAGAGTCGCGCGTTATATTTCTGTGGATTTCCTACTGTTTTGAGTTTCCTTTGAGTTTTGATCCTCGCCCTTGGCGTTGTATATTATATTGCTTGTGTGGTTGTGACCGTCGATTGACAAAGAGCTAGCTCCCGCTTGGGGATGCCTTTTTTTTTATTTCGTATACTATTCATGTTGTATCCCGTTTGGGGGCCAGTATTTACAAAGGAGACTCTGCCGAAATTTTCAGGAAATATTTGATGTTTTTAAAAACGCATAATTCGGCTTATGCTATTAAAACTGCTGGATTTAAATTGGTTTTCCTTCACTCTACTACTTTTCTTGGTTTGGATTTCTGGGTTTTCGGCTTACTTAAATTACATACGCCTCGAGACGTTCGTAGTTTAAGTGCCGGTCATGTTCCGTACTTTCGGGACGTGACAAAGTTGGTATCAGAGCGTTAGGTTTTACCTTCAGAGCGTAGGATGACCCTTGGTTGATGGAATAGGTGACTAAAGTAGAGTGACGTACCGTGGGTATGTTCCGCGGCATACTTAGGACACGCCACTCCACTTAAGGAGCCTTAGGATGTACATTTCTTTGCTCAGTATTATATTCATTCCGATCTAGCCTCATCAGTACCAGTTATGGTTTTACTGCCATGATTACGGGCAGGGAGAGCTACGGCTAGAGTGTGGTCAGCGCGAGCTCGTTACGAACGAGAACTGACCAGGACGTGATTCCGGCGACACACGATTGCAGAGACGTGTCTTTTTATGGTGTTTTCGCGCCATGAGCGTTTGACAGATCGCTTTTACGAGATTTCTCGGACGTGCCGATCAGTACCAGAGGATTGAGCCACTGGTAGTGGCCAGCCAAATTTTTATGACCGTTGGTGTATCGCTTATTCGTGATGATTGAGGCACGGTTCAGCGTGCAGACGAGTGAGCTAGTTATTGCTGCGGACGACGAGATATCGCCCAGGTGTTAGTGCTATTGCAGTACGAGTTATACTAAGAGCTGATAGAAGGTCTCTAGTCACCAATGATAAATAACTAGGACATGTGGTTAGTTCGCTACCCCGAGGCGAGGTCATCAGATAGATTGATTCCAGCTAGAGACGACTTCACGCGGAGATGTTGAGAGTCGACGGAGACGATCGAATGTCAGAAACCTATTATTCCAAGTTTAAAGTATTCGGAAAGTCATGCATGCAATTCTATGGACCCTCTAGAAGAATGAAACCCTAACTCGACTTAATGAACGTATGAAAGCCTTTGAACCTTAGGATTTGCGGCAGTTCCGCGGCGCCATTAGTGAGGCTTGGGTTTTCCCTTCTACGGCTGGACCACCGATGCTATAGTATGTACTCAATACTATTATACTGTACCCAAGATGTTGAGCTCTTGGGGGACTATGAGGTTTCGACGAATCGATCGGATGGCTCGACTTAATTCGGATGCTAGGTGGTGAGATGCTTTTCTTGGGAGACTCCAGGTACGAGGATAGCCGTTGGAGCTCAGTCCATGCAGCCGCGACGAGACGAGTCCGAAGCAGTCGACATTAGAGAAAAGTGGAGTAAAGAGGTCTGTACAAGATCTGGATAAGATGGCGTTCCACTCCGCCGACATCAGAGATGCGATACGCATGCCGAGGCATTGTGCTTGGATATACCTTTCAAAAGGAGTCGCAATGAGTATGCAGCCATTCCGGAACAAGAAACAGATATAGTAAAGGATGATGACTTCCGGACAGTTCGGCAGAGACATGATTTGGGAGAGACCTCGACAGGACCTTTCTGGAATAAATTACGAGAAGACTTGGACCCAGGGGTGGTCATGTTACGAACACCGGCAGGACAGAGTTCAGGATCGTCGACGAGACATCCTATGAGTGACCACGACAGTTGGCCAGAGATTCTTAGAGGATGTGCTTGAGCGGGACTATTCCGCCATACTTGATTTCGATGTTTTGGGCAATCTATTCACATGACAGATTTTGATGATTGAGTTTCGTGGTATTTGTTTTCATGGACAATGGTTGCACCTGTTGTGTATTTACGATTTTTCACAGTTGTTTCACTTGATATCGCTTTCGTGCCTTGGTTTCTCATGTTTATGATTTTATGGGTTTCATACGGTTGAGTTGATTCCGTGCGTATGCACGCACACGATTTGGTTTTTGCACTCGGTATAGTTCACGTATGCTGCAGTGCAGTGATTCGTATTTTGTGCACTTGGATGCACTGGACTTCGATTTCAAGGGTGATGCTCGATATTTGTTTTGTGCATTTTATGCACCTGATTGGATTTTGCGCGTGTTCGACGCTTGATATTGGATTTCATGATTTCGTACATGATGAATGCACCGGATTTGGATTTTTAGCGCATGTCGGGCGCATGTTATGAGATGCAATTTTGGTGCACACCAGATGGACTAAATCGAGATTTTTCGTGCATGTCAGATGCACCTGATTTTGCTGTCAGGCACACACGTTGCCTATGACCGATGTTGTGTGCACACCCGTTGCACCTTGATGTTGTTTCTGTGCACATGTGTGGCACATTCATGGATTTTGATTTCCGTGCGCACCGGACGCACAGGGTTTTCATATGCACTTTTGGGATTGATTCTTATGGAGCAGTACATTTTCATGATATTGCGATTTGTTTCGTACTGAGCAGGACTAGTCAGAGGACAGTACCTGAGTGTGTTTTGCACGCATTTCCCTCAGATATTTACATGTATAGTTCCGAATTATAGCATATCGGTTTTGCTTTGGATTTGGCATTCGTGTCTTCATCTTGACTCCGATGATTGCGGGATGCTTGACGGAGTTTTGATTTTGAGTTATATGCTCATTTTTCATACGCATGCGCTGAGCTACGATTTGTTTTATGTACTTATGATTTTGGAGCCCCGACGACTTGATGGTTTTGCTTAGATGTTTTAGTATTTGGGGGGGTTTAATTTAAATTCGGGGACCGAATTTCTTTAAGTGGGGAAGATTGTAACGTTTTGAAAATCGTTTCGGTGAAATTTCGGAAAATCGGTAAAATAAGGGTCTTTCGGTAAAAAGTCAAAATACAAATATCTTTATTTTAAAATTAAATATACATATTCTAGCTATGTAATTGCTAGTATTTGGTATTTATTGAGCCACTGGTGAAATTTCAAATTTTCTGAAATTTTTTCCGAAATTAATTATTTTAATATTAATTCAAGCCGTCACTAATACATTTAATTAGGAAAAATTACAAATTGGAATGGGTTGATACAAATTTTATAATTCATGACACACTAAACTGGCATGCAAAATATTGTTTCTGAAATAAAATCGTTTGCCAAAATGGTTTAGAAAATATCGAAGAAAAAGGGTTTTTTTGGTGAAATTAGTGTAAATAGATATTGGGGTATAACATTTATCATTTTTCTCATCCAAACAAAACCAACACCCATCCCCAAAATTTCTGGCCGAGCACTATGCTGTTTCCCCCACCTTACACTCCAAATTTTGAATGAAATGAAAGCTTAAAAGAAAATAAAATAAATATGTTATGATGTAAATTGCAATAGTGAGACTTGAGGGGTTTTATTGTCATGGAAATTCTACACACTCTCAAACACCCATTTTCCTCCCTCCTTGGCTGATTTGGGCTGCTGTTAATTTCCCCCCATTTGGCACACTACTTTTCCTCACAAAACAAAAGAGAAAGGGAAAGTTAAAAAGAAATTAAATGAAAAGACTAAAGGTTGAGGTATGGAGGCTTTTGACTTGAGTAAATTTTCAACACAACACTACAAACCCACACTTTCCCCCTCTCTCTCCTAGTGGCCGAAATTGAAATTCCAGCAGCCCCTTTTTGTTCTTCTTCATTTCCTTTGCAAACCCCAAAATGCTTTCATGTAAGTCGATGTACAACACCCCACGACTTGCGGGGAGGCGGAAAAATGAAAAACGATCTTGTTCTTTGCTTAAACATCGACTAACCGCACGAATCGAAGCTAAACGATAACTAACATGAAACATAGAAGTTCTATACTACTATGTTTAGGGATTATACCTAACGAATCGTATCCTTCGTCTTTGTGAACTCCTCCTCCTCCTCGGCCTTCTCGAAGTAGTAGACGATCCACCCGAGAGCTTTACTCCAAGCTTAGCCTCTAAACTTGAGGCAACTAACCTTCTTTAAGTGCTAATCAAAGAAGCTAGGTGATATAGAGTGAGGGTTATGGTTTAATTAGTCTAACTAATCCTTGTACTCAACACATGAGAGGAGAGGATTAGGGTTTGAAGAGGGAGAGCTTGAGGAGAGAGAAGGTGAAGATAATAATGAAGTGAGAAGAATGAGTTATCATAATATATATCAAGCATTTCTTTTTATCAAGAAAAGAAATGAAATGAATTTAACAACCATGCTTGATAATATCTAGTGATGATTCACATCCATGAGTCATTAAGCATTTATGATGCATTAATGACATGGATGAATCATCCATATGACTCACTAATCACATTAATTGTATATGCCACCTAAACCTCCTTAGTCACCATCTTCTAGAAGCTTCTCGCGCAATTACGAGAACGCCCCTCCTTTCCGCAAAAAATACGGAAAAACTTTAGACTGTATAAATCCAATAACTGGATACCAGTAACTGGTTTAAACCAAAGCCGACTGGTAAAAACTGTCCGAAAGTCGTACGTGCGTAAACACACGTATGCGTCCGAACCCTTGTCGTAAAACCATACGACCTCTATATCGTTTCGCCTGGAGTAGGGAAACTCTCTGTGTGGGACTCTAGAGACTCGACTACTACGCTGGCAGTGGGTTTAACCACAGACCGCAAGCGGCACTAGCTGTACGTAACGGTCCCCAGGTAGATGTCGATAAGAAGGCCGATGAGGAAACCCATCTGAACTCCTACTGAGTCTGATGTGACAATCTCCGTACAGTCCGGTCCGTTCGTCTAAGACTATCGCATATCGGGCCTAGAGGGGCGGCAAGCGTCAGTCCCCTAATAGCGGTATAAGTCGTGTCGGAGCGAAGCCCATTACACCCTGAGAAACTACTGGAACCTACCAGCAAATCTCGCTTGCCCTGGCCAGGGACTTTGCGTAATGGCTCTCTGACACAGCGCGATATCAACCCCCAATACCGGGAGAGACGAATCCTGTCTAATCGCCACTGCCTCCAAGTGCTCGGGACTGCACCCAACTGCTACCTGTTTGCACAACTTCTTTGAGTCGTGGTAGGGTAGCAATCTAAGAATAGTGGGACACACTCGAGGCGAAGTAGCAGTGTCAAGTCTGCGGACTATGCTGTACTCATGTCACCTGGGAACTGTTTACTGACGACTGGTATAAAACCAACCAACAGTTCCCTGTGAGTCCTGTCCGGTGTACCCGTAACCTAACGAGCACCTGCATACTATCTCCAGTACGACGTACTGACGGCTGTGGGACAGACCATCTCCCCAACTGGGATGAGAAGCGTACACACTAGTCTACTCCGGAGTATCGATGCTCTGTCTCGATAATCCAACGACCAGGGACCTGAATAAGGATGTGCTTGTAGACTACCCAGCCCCCACTAGTGTGACTGCCATCACAACGCTGGTAGTCAAGCAAGATCCTAAGAGCTCTATCAATACGTATACTCTCATATTAAGATAGAAAAACCAAGTAGCATACTACCATGTTTAGCAAGACTGTTATATACATGTGAATATCCCAAGCTTCCATTAAGTAATATACAAACTAGTATGATACAGTAATGGCCTTCTAGGGCATAAACACTAACAATCTCCCACTTGCACTAGGGCCATGTACTGGCGTATCGAAGACCGATGATCTCGAGTAGCCTTTCGAACTGAATCTGAGGTAGGGCCTTCGTGAATGGATCAGCAATGTTCTCTTCAGAAGCAACTCTCCGAACCTCGATCTCCTGACAATCAATGATCTCCCTGATCAGGTGATACCGCCTTAAGATGTGTCTGGACTTCTGATGGGACCTTGGTTCCTTTGCTAAAGCTATAGCTCCGTTGTTGTCGCAATACAGAGGTATTGGATCAACTATGGTAGGAACCACCTGAAGTTCTGTTAGGAACTTCTTCATCCAGACTGCTTCTTTCGCGGCATCGCAAGTAGCTATATACTCCGCTTCCATCGTCGAGTCAGCAACAGTGTCCTGCTTGGAGCTCTTCCAGCACACCGCCCCTCCATTGAGGGTAAAGACATAACCCGACATGGACTTGGAATCGTCCTTATCACTCTGGAAGCCGGAATCAGCAAAGGCCTCCAACCTGAGGTCTTTTCCGCCGTAAACCAAGAACATCTCCTTAGTCCTTCTCAGGTACTTGAGAATGTTCTTTACTGCTATCCAGTGCTTCTCCCCTGGGTCTGACTGATACCGGCTTACCACGCTCAGTGCATAAGCTACATCTGGTCTGGTGCACAACATCGCATACATTATAGAGCCTACCGCAGAAGCGTAGGGTATAATAGACATGCGTTCCCTTTCCAAATCAGTCTTGGGAGACATCTCTTTGGAGAGGGTGATTCCGTGACAAGCCGGTAGATTACCGCGCTTAGAATCTTCCATACTGAATCTTTTCAGTACAGTGTCGATATACCTGGACTGCGAAAGTCCCAACATCCTCTTGGATCTATCACGATAGATCCGGATCCCCAGAATGTAAGAGGCATCACCTAGGTCTTTCATGGAGAACCTGTGTGACAAGAATCCTTTGACAGATTGTAGCATAGGAATGTCATTTCCTATCAATAGAATGTCATCCACGTACAAGACGAGGAATACGACACTTCTGGCTACAACTTTACTATATATGCATGGTTCATCTGGATTTTTGATAAAGTCATATTCTTTGACTGTCTCATCAAAACAGATGTTCCAACTCCGCGATGCCTGCTTTGGTCCATAAATGGACTTAAGCAGCTTGCATACTTTCCCGCTGCTCCCACTCTGATTGAAACCCTCTGGCTGATCCATATAGACGCACTCTTCTAAATTTCCATTCAGAAAAGCCGTCTTTACGTCCATCTGTCAGATTTCATAATCATGGAAGGCAACAATAGCAAGAAGGACCCGAATGGATTTGAGCATAGCCATTGGAGAAAAAGTTTCGTCATAGTCCAAACCAGGTCTTTGACGAAAACCCTTTGCAACAAGTCTAGCCTTATAGGTTTCCACCTGTCCATCTACACCAATCTTTTTCTTGAAGATCCATTTGCATCCTATGGGTTTTACCCCATCTGGAGCAAAGTCCAAAGTCCATACTTTGTTAGTGTACATGGACTCCATTTCGGTCCGCATTGCATCTAGCCATCGTACCGAGTTGCCACTCTGGATGGCCTGCTGGAAGTCAGTAGGTTCATCATCATCTATGATGCAATCCTCTCTATCCCCATCTATGAGAAAACCGTAGTATCTCTCAGGTGGATGAGACGGCCTACTACTCCTGCGGAGGGGTGCGGGAATGTCCTGTTCTTCTTGAACTCCCGGTTCTACCAAACTTTCAGTAGCAGTTTGTGGTTCTGGAATTTCTTCCAGTTCTATTTCGCTCCCACTTATTTCCTTTTCTAAAAACTGATGTTCCAGAAAATGGCCATTACGAGAAACAAAAACCTTTTGTTCCTCTGCGTAATAGAAATAATATCCCTTGGAGTTCTTTGGATATCCCACAAACATACATTTTACTGATCGTGCCTCGAGCTTGTCCACATGCTGCTTTTTAACAAAAGCTGGACATCCCCAAATCTTCATATGCTGAAGATGGGGTTTCTTCCCAGTCCACATCTGATATGGAGTGGTAGGCACAGTCTTGGTAGGAGCCCTGTTCAAAAGATATGCCGCTGATTCTAGTGCATAACCCCAGAAAAATCGCGGTAACTCAACATTACTCATCATGGATCGTACCATATCCAATAGGGTTCGATTCCGTCTCTCCGATTCACCATTATGCTGTGGAGTGTATGGAGGAGTAAGCTGAGAGAGAATTCCTTTCTCTTTTAGGTAACCTAGGAACTCGGCACTCAAGTATTCACCACCTCGATCAGATCTAAGTGTCTTGATAGTTTTGCCGGTTTGGTTTTCTACTTCATTCTTATACTCTTGGAATTTCTCAAAAGCCTCGGATTTATGTTTCATCAGATAAATAAATCCGTACCTTGAGTAATCATCCGTGAAAGTAATGAAATAGGAAAAACCACCTCTTGCATGTGTAGACATTGGACCGCATACATCGCTGTGTATGAGTCCTAAGAGCTCGCTCGCTCTTACTCCTTGTCCAGTAAATGGAGTTTTTGTCATCTTTCCTTTGAGACAAGATTGACAAGTGTCATACGTTTGATATTCGAACGAGTCCAAATATCCTTCTCTATGCAACTTAGTCAACCTTCTCTCATTGATGTAACCCAGTCTACAATGCCATAAGAAAGCTTTATTTAAATCTAGAGACTTTCTTTTTAGTAAGTTCTGGACATTGAAAATTTGGAGTCGGTTTAAAACATATATACCGTTATTTAGTGTACCGGACCCAATCAAACCATGATTAAGGTGGATGTTAACAACATCTCTTACAAACGTGAAATCATAACCTTTATTTGATAACAAGGAAACTGATATGATATTACACGTTAAGCTTGGTACAAAAAAACAGTTATGTAAAACCAAAATGTGTCCACTCGTCAATCCTAGGTGATAATCCCCGACGGACGCCGCTCCCACGCTAGCTCCGTTAGCAACCTTTAGGGTCATATCACCTTCCTTCAGCACTCTACGGTTTCTCAGTGCCTGCAATGAATTGCAAATATGAGATCCTGATCCGGTATCCAATACCCAGGAAGTAGAGTTGATCGACAGACAATTCTCAATTACAAACACACCTGAAGTCGAAGCCACAGCTTGCTTCGGTTCCTGGTTCTTGGCGTTCCACGCCTTGCAATCCTTCTTCCAGTGCCCTTTCATGTGACAATGGAAGCACTCATCCTGGACAACTACCGGTACCGCAAACTTTTTCTTTCCCTTCCCTCCCACCTTACTAACACCTCCTCTAGGTTTGGTGGCGGCCTTCTTCTTCCTTCCTTTGGCCCTAGCCTTGGACCCGGAAGAAGATGCACCGCTAACAAACATAGCGGGTGTTTCCCTTGCTTTCTGCAAGGTGCCCTCTGCACTCCTTAACATGTTCAGGAGTTCCGGAAGTTCAACTTCTTTTCTTTGAAGGTTGAAGTTCAGGATAAACTGGGCGTAGGTGGGAGGAAGGGACTGGAGAATAAGGTCTGTATAGAGCTCATTGTCCAAAGTCGTCCCATGGTCTGCGAGCTCTTCAATATAGCCGATCATCTTTAGGACATGTTCTCCTACCGATGACCCGACAGCCAACCTCGCTCGAAACAAGTTCTTAGAGGTCTCGTATCTTGCTATACGAGATTGCTCTCCATAAAGTTCCTTTGTATGGAGAAATATGCCATCTAGGTTCATATCCTCGTGCCTCCTCTGATGTTCATTGTTCATTGAGGCAAGCACGATGCACTTGGCTTTCGCGCAATCTAAATCCCAGGTTTTGCGGATTTCCTTATCCGCATTGCTGGATTTGGGACCAGGGACAGCAGGTGCCGTAGCGGTGAGGACGTACCCCAGTTTGTCATAGGTCAAAGCCATTTTGATATTCCGCAGCCAATCTTTATAGTTTGGCCCTGTCAGTATATTTTTCTCTAAAAGTAACTTAAGTCCAGTCATTTTCAGGGTCGCTGCAATTAGGAGAGAGAGAAGAAAACTCTTTAGCATGATGCTCTTGCAAGTTTAGAGTGGTTTTTAGTTTATCTAGACTGGATGGCTCCCACTGTTTCTCGAATCCTTCCTCAAACCATAAAAGAAGAATTAGCCAGGACTATTCTCACTGTACAATACTTGCTTAACCGTTCAGCCAGGCTAGTGTCGATACTTCGAGGGAGGTTTTCCAACGCTTTCGCGAAGTTCCTTAATTAAATAACCTCTTTTCTCTAGGGGCGTAACCCCGCTGACACCTTTCTTGACACCTACTTGGTTTATAGCATTGATCGTTAAGTGACGAATCTCCTGATAAGTAGCATATACTCACAGTAGGATCGGGATCCAAATATCATCGTATGATAATGTTGAAGGAATCCTACCAACATTCATCAAACTCCAAATGGTATGCAACTCTTTGCAAATTTCAGTTTCTTTAAAAATTCCTGATATATATTTTTGCCCCATGCTCTTATGACCTTGGCTTTGGTCAAAATGTCATAAGTCACATGTCAAGTTCTACCCATCATTATCTTGTCAATTTGAACCCATCCGTATATACCCCTGACTTTGGTCAAATGATAATACGACTGTCCCAAACTAACTCATCTATCTTATGCAACAAATGAAAACCCAGCAGCTACCAAACACTATGGCTTGACTTTGGCCAAAATGCATAGCTTGAATACTACTGAATACCCAAATGAAATGACGGAGGGCTACGAATGGTTTTGGCGAAACCGTGAACGTAGTGAACTTGATATAACCGAAGGAACCTGATAGCTTTTAAAAGGAGTGGTTAAAGCTCCGCATTTAAAAATATCTGCTTTTAAAATTAACCGAGTGGTTTCTTTTAAATTGTTCCAACGATTAACTTTTGGTTTATTTTCTTTGCATTATAAATAATGCGTCCCATCATTAACCTATCATTGCAGAAAACAACGAAAATACAACGTCCTCTTATGCCATCCGCATTCGCCACGGGGTCCCGTCATCACCCGTTAGGTTACTTAACTAACGACAGAGCGGGGGCTGGGCTAGCGCGGGTGTAAAACATAAGTGACGTCTAAATAGCTATCATATATAGATATTGTACATTCGTCAGACGCAATAATAGGCATTCCAGATCACAGATGAACTTTATTGGATTTGCAAGCAATCCGTGTTTGTTTTGAGCCTGCAACAAAAGACGGATTACACAGTTGTGATGAATAGCCATTACCCCACCCAAGACCCCAACGGGTACGGCAAACTACCCGCCCGGCAGTTTGTGCACCCCACCTTGGGTCTGTCCTAGGAGCAAAAACAGTAAAATGAAATAATACAACGGTGGCTACAACCGCAACCTGGATGTGCCCCGCAAAATAATATTACAACAAATTACATTTACATCAAATGAATTAAATAATAACCCATCACATAACCCCGGCTAATCATCACAACAGTCCAACACAGTTCATATCCACAAACAGTAAAAATCCATCACAGAAATGTGCAACCCCCTGCCAACCGACATACTAGCAGTTAGGGGAGGTTTACGAACACATTATACAAACACAGATATAATCCAACAAGCAAATACTGTATAATTTCGATCGATTAAACACTTTTAATTTTGCTCCAATACTGCTCTGTAAATCTGAAACCTGAGAAAAAATAAAAACTTCCAGAAAATACCAAATATCACAGAGAAGCAACACAGGAAATTTGGGTTCCTGAATCGCCAACTCGGCGGCGGAAGCGCGGTGGATCGGTGCGATCCGCCGCGGTTCCGCGGCGCTTTAGGCGATTCAGGGGCCCAAATTTCTTGGGTGTTCTTCTACTGTCTTTTTAAGCTTTCTGAACCTCCCTGAAAAATTTTAGGACTTCATTTAAAATTCGACAGAAACTAGTGATTTCGGGGTTTTCCGGTTTCGTTTTTTCCGTTCGAAATTCATACAAATTTGCAAGTAAGTTATTTATTGTTTAGCGAGGCTCTGATACCACTGTAAGTCGATGTACAACACCCCACGACTTGCGGGGAGGCGGAAAAATGAAAAACGATCTTGTTCTTTACTTAAACATCGACTAACCGCACGAATCGAAGCTAAACGATAACTAACATGAAACATAGAAGTTCTATACTACTATGTTTAGGGATTATACCTAACGAATCGTATCCTTCGTCTTTGTGAACTCCTCCTCCTCCTCGGCCTTCTCGAAGTAGTAGACGATCCACCCGAGAGCTTTACTCCAAGCTTAGCCTCTAAACTTGAGGCAACTAACCTTCTTTAAGTGCTAATCAAAGAAGCTAGGTGATATAGAGTGAGGGTTATGGTTTAATTAGTCTAACTAATCCTTGTACTCAACACATGAGAGGGGAGGATTAGGGTTTGAAGAGGGAGAGCTTGAGGAGAGAGAAGGTGAAGATAATAATGAAGTGAGAAGAATGAGTTATCATAATATATATCAAGCATTTCTTTTTATCAAGAAAAGAAAAGAAATGAATTTAACAACCATGCTTGATAATATCTAGTGATGATTCACATCCATGAGTCATTAAGCATTTATGATGAATTAATGACATGGATGAATCATCCATATGACTCACTAATCACATTCATTGTATAAGCCACCTAAACCTCCTTAGTCACCATCTTCTAGAAGCTTCTCGCGCAATTACGAGAACGCCCCTCCTTTCCGCAAAAAATACGGAAAAACTTTAGACTGTATAAATCCAATAACCAGATACCAGTAACTGGCTTAAACCAAAGACGACTGGTAAAAACTGTCCGAAAGTCGTACGTACGTAAACACACGTATGCGTCCGAACCCTTGTCGTAAAACCATACGACCTCTATATCGTTTCGCCTGGAGTAGGGAAACTCTCTGTGTGGGACTCTAGAGACTCGACTACTACGCTGGCAGTGGGTTTAACCACAGACCGCAAGCGGCACTAGCTGTACGTAACGGTCCCCAGGTAGATGTCAATAAGAAGGCCGATGAGGAAACCCATCTGAACTCCTACTGAGTCTGATGTGACAATCTCCGTACAGTCCAGTCCGTTCGTCTAAGACTATCGCATATCGGGCCTAGGGGGTGGCAAGCGTCAGTCCCCTAATAGCGGTATAAGTCGTGTCGGAGCGAAGCCCATTACACCCTGAGAAACTACTGGAACCTACCAGCAAATCTCGCTTGCCCTGGCCAGGGACTTTGCGTAATGGCTCTCTGACACAGCGCGATATCAACCCCCAATACCGGGAGAGACGAATCCTGTCTAACCGCCACTGCCTCCAAGTGCTCGGGACTGCACCCAACTGCTACCTGTTTGCACGACTCCTTTGAGTCGTGGTAGGGTAGCAATCTAAGAACAGTGGGACACACTCGAGGCGAAGTAGCAGTGTCAAGTCTGCGGACTATGCTGTACTCATGTCACCTGGGAACTGTTCACTGACGACTGGTATAAAACCAACCAACAGTTCCTTGTGAGTCCTGTCCGGTGTACCCGTAACCTAACGAGCACCTGCATACTATCTCCAGTACGACGTACTGACGGCTGTGGGACAGACCATCTCCCCAACTGGGATGAGAAGCGTACACACTAGTCTACTCCGGAGTATCGATGCTCTGTCTCGATAATCCAACGACCAGGGACCTGAATAAGGTTGTGCTTGTAGACTACCCAGCCCCCATTAGTGTGACTTCCATCACAACGCTGGTAGTCGAGCAAGATCCTAAGAGCTCTATCAATACGTATACTCACATATTAAGATAGAAAAACCAAGTAGCATACTACCATGTTTAGTAAGACTGTTATATACATGTGAATATCCCAAGCTTCCATTAAGTAATATACAAACTAGTATGATACAGTAATGGCCTTCTAGGGTATAAACACTAACATTTCATCCAAAAAAGTCCCAATCAAAAACCTCACAAACTCCAAATCCGACTCTTACCCATTTTTCCTTGGTTACTCTAGTATGGATCTAGGAGCATGGAAGCCATTTTGGAGGCCAAGATTTTCATGCTAGATCTCTAATGATTGTGTGGTATAAGATCTTAATCCTATGGTTAATTGTTGATTTATTGCTTAAGCTAAATTAATTAGAAGTTAATTATGGTTTTGTTGTTAAAGATTCAACTTTCAAGAAAAGGGTTTTGAATGCAAGTTAGGGTTTTGAATAATAAGATTGTGGTTGTGTGATGTAGTTAGCATGTAGCGGGCATGCTAAATCAAATCTAGTTGTTAGTTTGCATTTTTGTTAATTTAAATTTGTGATAATTATATAAATTGCAAACTAGCTTTTTAAAATATATATATTTTGGTGTGATAAAAATCTAATTAGGGTATCTATGGTATTATTAATATTTTAAATTGTATTTTAATATTTTAGATCAAGCAAATCCGAGCTAAATTGTTGTTTATGCTTTTTTTTGCTAAAATGGTTGAAATTTGGGTAAAATTGCAAACTAGTTTTTTTGAACGTATATAGTTTGATGAGATTAAATTGTGGTTATGGGTTATATGACTTATTTAAGATGTTTAATAAGTATTATGGCTGCTAGATTTGTTTAAACGTCGAGTTTTGTACTAAAACGGGTAATTTTTGCTTCCTAAATTTTCGGAAAAAATGCTTTTAAAGTGAGTTTGGGGGTTTTTGTGAATTTTAACCTATTTTATATTATAATTAGTGTTCGTGATTGCGCAAATGAGTGTGTTTGGGTTTTTCTCGATGGTTTGACATTTGTACATCGACATCGAGGGTTGGTTTGGCTATTCTTGCATGCGTAGGCGATAGGTTTTGACCTATACGTGATACGCGTGCCGATTTGATTTTCGTATGCCGTTTCGATTTCGAATTTGGTTTTAATGCAATACGGTGCGTTATGATATGTAGGTACCCCATGTGGACTTCAAGACGACAAGCAAGCGCGTGGTGACGTCGGCACCGCCGAGCAAGGATCAGGTGAGTAGATTTATATCTACGGGGAGAAGTCGGGTGGATGGCGTATAGCACCCCCGCAGTTCGTGGTGATGTATACGAATACGTATACACACATACATTTTGATTATTTATTGTTGAGTTTAAAGATGATAAAGATAGATTTTAGGTGTGATTGGATAGGTTTAGTGTTGCGAAACCCTAGGGTAGTGGTTGCACCACACATACACACACACACCCATACTTGCTTACATTCTTCTTTCTTTTATGCTTATACGGGAATATGTATTTATGTGTTCATATGGGTATGGGACTATGTGTTCACATACTGGATTTGAGGATAGTGTTTGGGATTTGGGGTGAGTCCATGAGATTGATTGGAGACCGTGAGATCGGTGATATAGCAGGATTCGTATTTGAGATACGTCCTGATGTTATAGAGCATCTTGGGACGACGATACATGTGAATAGTGTTATACAGTGAATGGTGGACATGTGATCATGATATGAGATAAGATATGTTAAGATATTCATAATAGGTCGCATTAGGTGATGTATATCTGTTTATGACAGTAATTGATGATGATATCGGTTTGTTTGAGGCTGTAGATCAGCAGTCAGATCATGATTAAATTAATGATATTAGTATTGTATCAGACGTAGATCAGTACCCCGGATTATGATCTTTGATAAAGAGGATACTAAATGATTAAATTGATGAATGTGATACTGACCTGTACCCAAATTTGGGGATGCCGTACGATGGATTTACGTATGAGCTATATATTGATGTTTGATCCGCACTCTTGACATGGGAATAATTGATTATAGATATGGCATCGGATGTGATATTATTGAGGCGGGATCACCGACTAATATACATATATGTATCGACTCAGATGTTAGGCGGTCTCCTTACTTTCAGTTAGCCTGTTAGTTTAGCCCTATAGTTTAGTGTAGTTGTTAGACTAGGTTTATATTAAATGCAGATTAGTTATTGTTGTGTCTAGTATTCAGCTCCCGCTCTTTATTGTTGTTCGCTCCGCATCGCATACTTACATTGCTATTTCATATTGCATTGTTGATATTATGCTGCTAGGACACCAGCACCATTACCGATGATGCGTATGTACCACGTACACTTACTTGCCGGCTCACACACATCTTCATCGGTAATTGCCATGTCACGTACACCTTAGAAAATATTATTGCTTGACTTAGCTTGTTAGTTAGTTATTTGACATGATATTTGTGTACCTGCCTTATATGCCAGCTTAACATTCTAGTTATTACTTGTCACTTCATGCATACTGTTATTCATTCTTATGCCTATATTCATGGTTTTACATGTTATTGATGATTTGGATTCATATTTCCATGAGATTTTCTGGAGTTGGGGGGGGACCGCAAAACTTATTTAAACTACTTTCTCTCTTTTTAAATAAAAAGTGTGGTTTTTCCTATGATATATGAGTCGTCCACCATGAGTTTGCTGATGGATTTCGAGACCCGATTCGAGGAGTGGAGGAACCTTTTCGGGTACATGGTGGGCCTGGTGCGGTACCCCGGGGCAAGAGAATCGTGTTGTTGACGTTGAGCCTGGCAGGGGAGCACTACGACCGGTGATTTTACCCGACGCGTCGGATATCCGGAGGATACCGTCGTGGTCTTGAGATGGATGGTAGGGGCCGGTCTGGACTGACGGCGCCCTAGATATTGTGATTGAGACATTGAGATTTTGAGGTACAGAGATTGTGACACAGAGATATCGAGATATTTGGACACTTGTTTTGTGTCGATATTGGGCACTGTTTTATGCTGATTTCATTTATGGTACCTCATTTTTAAAATACAGAAACTCACTAAATTTTGAAAGCAGTTTTCTTCAGTACATGCATTCTGTTTCATGCATTCATACATCATCCATACGATATATTGCTATCTGAGGCACTGACACGGGTACTTGGGATTACACTTGGGTTAGATATTTACCCTAATCATTGTTGTAGGCTGGATGTTATATATATTTGAGGATATATTATGATCGTTGACCTAGGATTGCGTTGTTCATACGGTTTCTATTCGTAGATGTTTTTCTACTCACGAGTTGGCAACTCACCCCCGTTGTGCCACAGTTACTTGTAGGTTTTGCCATACAGGTTTCATTACGGCTTTGCTGGCCCTGCTTCTTTCGGGTGACTTGCTAGTAGGTGGGTTTATTTGTATCGTACCCATCATTATACATTGTATATTATTATTCAGTTGTATCTAGAAGTTCCATCAACCAAACATGTATTTATTTTTGAGATAGAGACAAGTGATGTTATTCTTTCGACCTTAGAGTCGCGCATTATATTTCTGTGGATTTCCTGCTGTTTTGAGTTTCCTTTGAGTTTTGATCTTCGCTCTTGGCGTTGTATATTATATTTCTTGTGTGGTTGTGACCGTCGATTGACGAAGAGCTTGCTCCCGCTTGGGGATGCCTTTTTTTTGATTTCGTATACTATTCATGTTGTATCCCGTTTGGGGGCCAGTATTTACAAAGGAGACTCTGCCGAAATTTTCAGGAAATATTTGATGTTTTTAAAAACGCATAATTCGGCTTATGCTATTAAAACTACTGGATTTAAATTGGTTTTCCTTCACTCTACTACTTTTCTTGGTTTGGATTTCTGGGTTTTCGGCTTACTTAGATTATGTACGCCTCGAGACGTTCGTAGTTTAAGTGCCGGTCATGTTCCGTACTTTCGGGACGTGACACACATCCGGGTTGAGGTTTTAACCGCCGTTGTATTATTTCATTTACTTTTTTTTGCGCCTAGGATAGACCCAAGGTGGGGTGCACAAACTATCTGGTTCTTGAAGTGCCGAGTGGCCTACTCTTTTTATTGAGGGAGGTTCTTCACTTCGGGAATTTGGTAGGTAGTTTGCCGCACCCGTAGGGGTCTAGGGTGGGGTTTTGGTTATTCATCACGACCGTGGAATCCGTGTTTCGTTATAGGCTAAAACTAAACATGGAAATCCTAGTATATCCAATATATTCATCTATGATTCTTTGATCTAGAATGCTTATTATTGCGTGTGACGAATGGATATATATATATATATATATATATATATATATATATATATTAAACGTTGCTTATGTTTTGCACCCGCGTTGGTCCAGCCCCCGCTCTGCCGTTAATTAAGTAACCTAACGGTGTATGACGGGGCCCCATAGCAAATGCGGATGGCATAAGTGTACGTTCTATTTTTCGTTTCTTTTTCTGCAATGATAAGGTTAATTGATGGGGCTGCATTAATTTTATTAATGCAAAGGAAATAAACCTAAAATCTGATGTCATTGGAATAATTACAAAACCACTCGTTTTTCTTCATAAAGCTTTTTTAAAAGCGGAGCTTAAACCGCTCATTTTTAAAAGCTATCTAGTTCCTTCGACTATATCAAGTTCATTACGTTAACGGTTTTCGCCAAAAACCAGCCGTAGCCCTCTGTCATTTTAGATAGGTATCTACTAGTATGCATGCTATGTGTTTTTACCTTCGCCAAGGCATAGTTTTTGGTAGCTAATGGGTGCTTATCTGTAGCATTGATAGATGCATTAGTCAAGGACAGGCGTACAGCTATTTTGGCCTTCGTCAAGGGCTTGTATGAATGGATCTAGATTAATCTGGATAATGACGGGATGAACTTGACTTGTGACTTATGATGTTTTGACTTTCGTCAAGGTTATAAACGCTTGGGGAAAAAATCACATCGGGAGTTTCAAAGATAAAGAAAACTTTCTGGTGTTGCATACCTTCTGGAGTGTGGTGTTTTTGGTAGGCTTCCATCAAAATCATCACACGATGATAGTTGGGTCCTGATCCTACTGTGAGTATTCGCTATACATCAGGAGATTTTTTCACTTAACAATCAATGCTATAAACCAAGTAGGTGCCTAGAACGGTGTTAGCGGGGCTACGCTTTCAGGGAAAGGAGGTTATGTAATTAAGGAATTTCGCGAAAGCGTTGGAAAACCTTCCTCGAAGTACTGACACTAGCCTGGCCGAAAGGTTGTGACGTGAGATTAAACCTGACTAATTCTTCTTTTATAGTTTGAAGAAGAATTCGAGGAAATAGTGAGAGCCATCCTGTTTAGATAAACTAATAACCAATCTAAACTTGCAAGAGCATATGCTGAGTGTTACTTTTCTCTCTCTCCTAATCGCAGCGACCATGACGAGTCTTAAGCTAACACTAGATAAAAATAAACTCGCTGAGCCAAATTATAAAGACTGGCTAAGGAATTTCCAAATGGCCCTTACTGTTAGGAATATGTAGGCCCTAGAGGCCATTACTGTATATTATAGTGGATGCTTGGACATATATATAGAAGACTTTCTTGTTCGACATGATAGTATGCTATCTGGTTGCTCTTTATCTTAACATGTACACTTGTTTTAGTTTGCTGTCTCTCTGATACATGTTGATAAAGCCCTTAGAATGTAGGCTTGACTACCAGGACTATGATGCAGATTAACTAGTGGGGCTTGGGTAGTCCACAAGCACATCCTTTAATAGTTCCTAGTCGAGGGAATATTGAGATAGAGTATCGATATTCCAGAGTAGACTAGTGTGTACGTTTCTTGACCCTGTATGGGGCGATGGTTGATCCCACAACCATTGGTGTTTGACATCAAAGATTGTGCACAGGTGCTTATTAGAGAATTGGTACACCGAACATGACTCGCCGAGAACTCCTAGATGGTACCATACCTATCGCCAGATAGCAGTTCTCTGGTGACACTTGTACATATTAGTCTGTAGACCTGAGATCATCATAGCGTCTTGTGTGGTTCCCGCTGTGCTTTGATTTCCTCCCTACTACGGCTCAAAGGAATCGTGCAAATAGGTGGATTTTGGATACAGTCCCGAGTCACATAGAGGCAGTGAGTGATAGGAGGGGTTTTTTCTCTCCCGGTATAGCGAGTTGATGTTGCGCTATGCTCGATTGGCTATAACAGCAAGTCACTGGCCAGAGCTGATGAGATTTACCGGTAAGTGTTATTAGTATTTTCTCGAAAGGTTATAAGCCATACATCGGCATGACTTATCAAGTTACTGGGGTCTGACAATTCCACCCCCAGACTCGATATGCGACATATCAGAAGAAGAGACCAGATTTTATGGTAAGTGTTGCTTGTTCCCTCATAAAATAAAAGAAAAAAATGGGGCATCACGTGCCCACACGTGATCGGGGGTCACATACCGACACGTGATGGTTTCCTGAGGACTCTGAAATAATAAGAATTGAATTCTGATCAAAAGGGGTCACGTGCCCACACGTGATGGGCCTTTAAACCCACTGAAAGGAATTAAAGGTATAATAAAACAATAAGAAAAAACCCCAATGGGGCATCACATACCCACACGTGACCGGGGGTCGCGTGCCGACACGTGATGAGTTCCCGAGTTCTTTAAAATAATAGAATTAAATTCTAATTAAATGGTCAATCAATGGGGTCACGTGCCAACACGTGATAGGCTCTTAAACCTTCTGAACTAATAGAATTAAATTCTAATTAAGGGAAATCAATAACCCTAATATTTCCCTAGATCTTTCCAAACAAAAAGATTGCACTCTGTAAGGGAAACACCTTTGGATTAAAAATCTAACGGTGATTAAAAAATCACCAATTTATAGAAAGATTCTATACAAGGAAATATTTTCCTGAAATTTACCAGGAACAACAAATAAAATATCTTATGGATTAGAAATCTGGTGGTGAATAAAATTCATCGAATGATCTAAAAGATCATGTTGGTTACAGAATCAATTTAAAATCTCTCAATCAAAGATTGACTAAACAAACTGATTCTTTTCTTTCTCCTATAAATAGGAGCCAAGGATGGAAGAGAAGGAAAAAAACAAGGAAAAAAATAGATACAACAACAGAGAGAAAAAAGAAGAAAATTTAATTCTCCAAAAAGAAGATCTTTTCAGAAAAGAAAGAAACCTCAGGTAAGAGAGGGAAAGAGATCATTCTATAAGCTCCCACAAAACAAAAAGAGAATTTAATTCTCAAACTAAGAGTTTAACTCTTCTGAGTAAGAACTTAGTTCTTCCTTTAGTTGAAGATATGCAGAAAAAGATCTCCCCATAAGTTGAGAATTTAATTCTCATCGGGGGGATTCTGCCATGCAGATATAAAGCCTAAGGGAGGACCTAAGTTCAGAGAATTTTATTCTCCCACAAAGCACATAGGAATTTAATTCCTCCAACAAAGATAGGGTTTAACCTTTAATTTAAGAACTTAGTTCTTCTTCATGGTAATAGATCTGCAGAAGCAGATCTCCCCATAACTTGAGAATTTAATTCTCATCGTGGAGATTCTGCCATGCAGATCCAAAACTCAGAGGGAGAATTGAGTTTAAAGAATTTAATTCTTTCGAACATATGGGAATTTAATTCCTCTAAATAAATTAGGGTTTAACCATATAAGAGAATTTAATTCTTCAATAAGGGATTTATCTCTCCATGCACGTAAAAAGATCAAGTACCCAACATGATCACGTGGCAACACGTGACTCTCCCCCTCAATGATCAAAAGAAAACGAATAAGATTAGGTCACGTGCTCCCACGTGACCCTTGAACAGACTCATCAAAATAAGAAGAGCAGAACAGATTTTGGATGCCTCACGTGTCTCCACGTGACCCATGACAAACTCCCCTTTAAAAAAAAGAAAATGGGATAAAACTGAGGAATTTATACCCAATGCATGGGCACCATCATGTGTCCACATGTGACGGTCATAAAGATTAAGTGTTTAACACTTATTTGAATATTCTGAGAATAAAATAAAGGAAGCTTGGCCCAATCCTAGGGCGCCTCATATGTCCTCACGTGAGCGCTTCATTTTTTTAGTGTTTCACACTTTTTTAAGCGCTTCATCCCTAGTGTTTAACACTATTTTAAATGCATCACGTGGGAACACGTGATCGCCAAATATGTGCTAGTGTTTAAACACTATATTCAAACCAGTCTTAGCCCAAATTAGCTAAGTCTTCCAGAGGCAAGACTCCCCTTTGACTGAACCTCAAATATACTCTTGTCTTCCAAAATTGATCATCTCATATGGTATATGAGTGCTCAACACTCAATAAAAGACAAAAATATTGTCAGAACCCAGACCCATGCGTAGCATTGCTAAATAAAGGGGGGCTGAGCCCAGACAAATGTTCAGCAGCCCAAACAAATGTCTAACATTTTAAACCTAATTAGACTTAGCCCAAGTTGGCCATAAGTCCTCAATTCAGATTTAACTGCGCCCATGTGCTTATAATCTAATTAATTGATCTTATTCCCAAATTGGACTACAGATCTCCCAACCCACATCGGTTCAAGGGAACATCTCTTCATTCCTCTGATATGTGTCGTTGTAATTCTTCAACGTCTTCAGAGAGGCGACGGGTCCCGACAACCAACAAATCTTACAGACTATGATGTCTCTAAACTGGACTGTGAGGTCCTTAAACTCATGGACTATGATGTCCTTAACCTTATGGACCGTGATGTCCCTAAACTAAACCCTACAGACTATGATGTCTCTAAACTGGACTCTGAGGTCCTTAAGCTCATGGACTATGATGTCCTTAACCTTTACAGACTTTGATGTCTTTAAACTGGACCGAGATGTCCTTATACTAACATTGGACCGTAATGTCCTTAAACTAACAATGGACCGCAAAGTCCCTAAACTAAAACAATAGAGTCCAAATGCTCTTTTGTTGGATCTAAACGATCCTGTTAAGTTGATCATAGTCTAAAATTAGACTAACGTATCCTTAACAAATGTTTAAGTTGATCTTAGTCTCAAATGAGACTAACACATACTTAAACCCAACCCAAACCCAAATCTAAGAAAATACGGATTTGGACTAATCCACGCCCTACGGGAGACAACATAAATTAGTTTCCGTATACAATCCACGGGCAACCAAAAATAAAACAAACACACACGACACGAAGTGACCATCTGGAGAAAGAGAAAGTTGTTACCGCGATGCGGTAGCGTAATTAACTGCAGGGGATTGCGCCTGAAGGGAAGAGCGTCCCCAAAATCAAAAACCCCTCAAACAAGGGGAGATCTGATGAAGTCTGCTACAATGGTCGCATCTGTCCAAACCTCTGATATACGGTGCCATAAATCAACTTGGCATCTTCGGAGAGGTGGACGGATAAAACCAAATAGTATCTGCCGCCAAATTCAGGAAAGACGTTTGTCTTCCCGGTCTTTCGGCGGAAAACATTGTTTATAGGCTTTATGGGAGTTTGGACAAGTTTTCTTGTTGATCTTGTATTCGCTCAGTACCTGGATAGCCGTTACGTCCAGCTAGTACCGCTGACGGCTTGTGGGTAACTGATGTGATGATTACTTACTGCTGGCGTATTGACGAGTCTTTAGAGTCCTACACAGAGGTTTCCTAGCTCAAGAGAAATGAAGTAAGGCACATATGGTGATATGTGCGGAAGCTTGATTAAATACGAGTATGTGATACCGTATTCTAATCTCGCAATATTTGATATCGGTTAGGTTATATGTGATATAACCGGATTATTTAATCAAGTGTTGATTCAATGATTTGTTATATGTATATATTTTTGATATTGGCCGGTTATATATGATATGACTGGATTATTGAATCAAGTGTTGATTTGATATTGTGTATTGAATATTAGTCGGTTATATGTGATATAACCGGGTTATTGAATCAAGTGCTGATTTGATAATACGATATATATATATATACATACATATATACATATATATATATATATATGATATTAGTCGGTTATATATGATATAACCGGATTATTGAATCAAGTGTTGATTTGATAATTTGATATATATTTATATTTGATATATGTATATATATTAACTAATATTAGCTCACTTTAAATTTTATTCTCTTTGTATATAATTATATATATATATATATATAGGGGTGTGTGTGTGTGTGTGTGTGATATATTTATATAGTAATTGATAATTGTATCATGGTTGATGATACATAGGATTAGGATGTATGAGAATCACACATGAGCATAGCATAGGATATATTGGATGATTTATAATTTAAGGATAAAAGAAATAAAGGAGGAAATGAGTCATGACTTTGGATGATTGGAGAAGTATTGAGAAGCCATGACTCGTCTCTTACTTTTGTTTTAAACTTAGATATTTATTCATCCACATTATTATCTCACATGCTCAAAAGGTTCACATTCTCATTCTAATCATCACACATCCAAGTTTATCTTCTTCTTCTACTCTAGGGTTTTTCTTGAATTGAAGAAAAAGAAAGAGAAGTAGATTTCTAAAGTGAGCAAAATTCCTTCTTCATCAACCTACATCATTCTAGCACTTTTGTATAGGTTGTTTGCTTCACTAATACCTTGATTGGTGAAGAGTGAGCTTGAGTTAGAGAAATTTTAAGGTGGATCATCTTCGGCTTCGAAGAAAACAAAGCAAGCTCGATCCTTTCTTCAAGTGGAGCCATGAAGAGTTCTAGGGACTACTATTTGGAGCTTTAGAAGTGAAGGACTTTGTCTACAAAGGTTGTAACCCTCTTCACTTAGTTTAGAACTTTCTTTTATTCTTACAAACCCAAATTCTCTAGTTCGATTCTAGGTTAGTGTAGCTTAGACCTCTAGATTTTTTAAAATTGCATACTTGATGCATGTAGAAACCTACTAGAGGTGCTAAGACACACTTTCACTTACATATGATAAGGTCACATACGTCTTTACGGTGAAAGCTCTCCTTGTTCCCGGTCCAGAATCGTCGGTCGCGGACATTGAGGTCCGTAAGACCTGGGATCTTGACTGCGCGAAAGCCAAGTGCCTCGTGCTGGCCTCCATGGATAATGAACATCAGAGGTGGCATGAGAAGATGGACCTTGCTTCTATCTTCTTCCATACCAAAGAATTATATGGAGAGCAATCTCGTATCGCAAGAGATGAGACCTCGAAGAAATTATTTCAAGAGAGCTTAGCTATCGGATCATCTGTTCGGGACCACGTCCTAAAGATGATTTCTATCATAGAAAAGCTCGCAGACCTAGGAACTATGTTGGAGAACGAGTTGTACATCGACTTGATTCTACAGTCCTTTCCCTCCACATATGCCCAGTTTATATTGAATTTCAATATGCAGAATATGGAAGTTTCACTTCCTGAGCTCCTCAACATGTTGAGGATGGAAGAGGGCACCTTGAATAAAATCAAGGAAACACTCGCTCTGTTTATTGGGGAATCTTCTTCTGCTATATCCAAGGCTAAGACCAAGGGGAAGAAGAAGAAGTCTCCCACCAAACCGAGGGGAGCAGTGCAGAAGGTGCAGGGAAAGGGAAAAGAAAAGATAAGTGGGGCAGCACAAAGGAAGAATGCTTCTATTGTCGAAAAAGGGGACATTGGAATAAGGACTGTCGGGCCCTAAAGGCCAAGAATTAGGACACAAAGCAAGTTGAGGTTTCGGCTTCAGGTGTGTTCGTGATTGAAAATTGTTTCTCTATAAACTCTACTTTCTGGGTATTGGATACCAGATCAGGATCTCGCATCTGTAATTCATTGTAGGCGCTGAGAAACCGTAGAGTTTTGAGGAAAGATGATATGACCCTCAGGGTTGGTAACGGAGCCAGTGTGGATGCTGTTACAGTAGGGTAATATCACCTAGGATTGGCGAGTGGACATATTTTGATATTACGTAACTGCTTTTGTGTACCCAGTATGGTGTGCAATATTATATCTGTATCTTTGTTATCTAATGAAAGATATAATTTTGCACTTGTAAGCAATATTATAAACATTCACCTAAATCATGAAATTATTGGGTCAGGTACACTTAGTAATGGAATATATATTTTCAATCAATATCAAGTTTTCAACGTCCAAAACGCACTAAAAAGAAAGACTTCAAATTCGAACCATGCTTTCTTATGGCATTGTAGACTTGGTCATATCAATGAAACACGACTGACCAAGTTACATAAAGAAGGATACTTAGATCCAATCATATGCAACTTTTCAATCATGTATCAGAGGAAAGATGATAAAAACTCCATTCACTGGACACGGAGAAAGTGCTACTGAGCTCCTGGGACTCATACACAGCGACGTGTGTGGGCCAATGTCTATGCATGCAAGAAGTGGCTATTCCTACTTCATTACTTTCACAAATGATTTCTCAAGGTATGGAAATGTATTCTTAATGAAACATAAATTCGAGGCCTTTGAGAAATTCCAAGAGTATAAGAATGAAGCGGAAAAGCAAACCGACAAAAGTATCAAGATACTCCGATCCGATCGGGGCGGTGAATACTTAAGTGCCGAGTTCCTGGAATATCTAAAGGAGAATGGAATTCTCTCTCAGCTTACTCCTCCATACACACCACAAAACAACGGTGTATCAGAAAGACGGAATCACACCTTACTTGATATGGTGCGTTCCATGATGAGTAATACTGAGTTGCCGCCCTCCTTCTGGGGTTATACACTGGAAGCTGCTACATACCTATTGAATAAGGTTCCAACTAAGTCGGTGCCTACCACTCCATATGAAATGTGGAGTGAGAAGAAACCATGTCTTAAGTATCTAAAGATACGGGGTCGTCCTGCCTTTGTCAAAAAGGTTCATCCGGAAAAGTTCGAGGCACGTTCAGTATTGTGTAAGTTTATGGGATACCCCCGGACTCTAGGGGATATTATTTCTATCACGCTGAGGAACAAATGGTCTTTGTTTCTCATCATGCCCGCTTCATGGAAACTCAATTTCTCGAAAAATAGATAAGTGGGAGCGCAATAGAGCTGGAAGAAATTATAGAACCATAAACTATTGCTGAAGACTTAATAGAACCTCAGATTTCAATGGAACCAGACGTTCCTACGCCACTCCGCTGATCTAGTAGGCAGTCTCATCCGCCCGAGAGATACTATGGTTTTCTCATAGATGGGGATCGAGAGGATTGCATTATCGACAATGAAGAGCCGACTAGTTTTCAGCAAGCCATCACGAGTAGAGACTCGGTGAAGTGGCTGGATGCTATGCGATTCGAGATGGAATCCATGTACACAAACCATGTTTGGAGTTTGGATTTTGCTCCTATCGGGATAAAACCCGTAAGATGCAAATGGATCTTCAAAAAGAAGATTGGTGTAGATGGACAGGTAGAAACCTACAAAGCTAGACTTGTTACTAAAGGTTTTCGTCAAAGACCGGTATTGGACTATGATGAAACTTTTTCACCAGTGGCTATGCTTAAATCCATTCAGATCCTACTTGTCATTGCTGCCTTTCATGACTATGATATCTAGAAGATGGACGTTAAAATCGTTTTTCTAAATGGAAGTTTAGAAGAGTGTGTTTATATGGATCAACCAGAGGGTTTCGTAGACAGTAGAAGCAGCGGAAAGGTGTGCAAGTTGCTCAAATCCATTTATGGATTAAAGCAGGCATCGCAGAGTTAGAACATCTGCTTTGATAAGACGGTCAAGGAATTCGACTTTATCAAAAATGCAGATGAACCTTGTATTTATAAGAAGATTGTAGGGAGAACTGTGCTATTCCTCGTTTTGTATGTACATGATATTCTTCTTGTAGGAAATGACATTCGCATGCTACAATCGGCCAAGCTGTTCTTATCACAGAAGTTCTCTATGAAAGACCTGGGTGATGCTTCATACATTCTGGGGGTTAAGATCTATCATGACAGATCTAAAAGAATGTTGGGACTTTCACAGTCGAGGTACATTGACACCGTACTAAAGAGGTTTAGTATGGAAGATTCTAAGCGTGGTAATTTACCCACTTGTCACGGAATCACCCTCTCCAAAGAGATGTCTCCCAAGACTGATGAGGAGAGGGCTCGCATGAGCATAGTACCCTACGCTTCGGCTGTAGGGTCGATAATATATGCGATGTTGTGTACCAGACCAGATGTAGCTTACGCACTCAGCGTGTTAATTAGGTATCAGTCTAACCCAGGTGATAAACATTGGATAGCAGTAAAGAACATTCTTAAGTACCTGAGAAGGACTAAGGAGATGTTCCTGGTGTACGGTAATGGGGACCTGCAGATCGAGGCTTTTACCAACTCTGGCTTCCAAAGTGACAAGGATGACTCTAAATTTTTCTTGGGTTATGCGTTTACCCTCAACGGAGGGGTGGTCTGTTGGAAGAGTTCCAAACAGGACACCGTAGTAGAATCGACGATGGAGACTGAGTACATCGCTGCTTGTGATGCTGCAAAGGAGGCAGTATGGATGGGGAAGTTCGTTTCTAAACTTCAGGTGGTTCCATCCATTGCTAATCCAATACCTTTGTATTGCGATAACAATGGAGCCATGGCTTTGGCAAAGGAACCATGGTCCCATAAAAAATCCTGACATATCTTGAGGCGGCATCACCTGATCAGGGAGATCTTGGATCGCCTGGAATCGAGGTGCGGAGAGTAGATACAAAGGACAACACGGCAGATCCATTCACCAAGGCCATCCCTCAAGTCCAGTTCAAGGGACTGTTCGAGATGTTGGGCATGCGGTACGCCAGCAAATGGCTCTAGTAGAGACAGTGGGTACTTATTGCACCAATTACAGACCTTAGTGCAAGTGGGAGATTGTTGGATATGTATGCCCTATTGACCGTCATTGTATAGGATGCTAGGGATATGTATGTGTAACACCCGAGCCCAATGCTACTAATTTCAGTAACCGTTTGAACGTAGTGTGGCACTCATTTCATTTATCTTGCTTGATTGTTACTTACTGTAAATTTTTACCCGGCAAATTCATTTCTGCATATAAAAATTTTTGGCATCTAAAACAAAATTAAAAATATTCATCTTGGCCTGCTTGACACCCCTAACCCTGTAGTAGCGTCCGTGCGTCGTGTTCTCGTCCCGTTCAGTGAAACGGGCGAGTTTGGACGGCTACGCGCACGTACGTGTGTCCGTTTTGGGGGTATGCTTTTTGATCATAAAACACTTCATTTTAAATTTTGGATCCCGCTTAAAATCCTATTATTTCAATTTCGAATTTTTGGACCCGACCCGGGCGCTATTTGGAAATGTTTTACTTTGCGCCAAAATCCCAAATTTTAATATTTTAAACGTCGCATATTTTTTCCTTAACCTATAATATATTACTGTTCCTTAATCTATTAAATCTTTTAATATTTTTTCTTCGTCACAACTCTCAGCCAATCATTTCCTCTTATCTTTCCGTGGGCCCCACCATTCTCTTACCTCTCTCTATCTCTCTCCTCTCTCTCTCCCCCGTATTCCTCTCTCTCTCCCTCGTATCTTTTTCTCTCTCTCCCATATTTTAAAATTCACTTCCCTCCTCTTCTTCATTCTCACATAACCCAAACCCAGCGTAACCCTAGCCACCGTGCCCTCCTCGCCGCAGCCCCAACGCCGGCACCCCCGTCACCAGCACCCTCGCCTCCTCGTCCTCACCTCACCAAGCCCCCTCTTCCTCCTTTTCCCACGTTCCCGTACTCCCTGCACCAGCGCCGCGGCCGCCTGCAACCCCCTGCACGCATCTGCGTCGTCGGGGTCGCCGCCGGTGACCTCTTTCCCGTAGCCCCGACCCTCGCGTACACTCCTCGGTGAGTTTCACCTCCCCTCCTCTCTTCCTTTCTTCTTTCCTTCTCTCCTAATATGATTCTTGATCGGCAGACCTCTTCCGCCATTGTCGTAGGCCACGCCGGAGCTCCGTCTACCACGTCGTTATCCTCACATCTCCCCTCTAGATAAACCACAAGAGCAGAACCTGTGTAAGCTTTCTCTCCTTCCTTGTTTCTTTTCTTTTCTTGATTTCAATTCTTGACCGTCGCTGTTTTGCATCTCGCCGGAATCCGGCCATGCCGACGACGTGACCCGACGTTCCAGCGAGGTACCCCGACCCGTGTGGTTCCATTGTTCGTCATTTGGGTTCATTCCGTGAACCGTGCGCCCGTCGCGAGTTTCCTCGCCGACGTTTTACGTTCCGTTTTTCCCGGTTCGCCACCCGTCGAGGCAAGTACCCCTTGCTACATGCTATACAATATTTACATATATATTGTGACACCCTAAATCTGTAAATTTAGCTTTGGTACAATCATTTCTCATTTTCATGTACAATATTGTATTATATCATTTTATCTTTAAACTTGGAACCCACAGTCTGCAATTGAACCTAACAACCACATTTACCTGTTTAATCACATTTTAATATTGACATAGCTTATGGCAACTATCTCTATAGTTTTGTTCCATTTGGACACCCGTGTGCATTTTAACCTGTAATAGCTGTATTGAACCTGTATATATAAATCATTGCACCTCTCAAGTTCTTAAACTTGTTAACATGATTAAAAGGCCATAATTGTCATCCTGCATTCGCATAACATTGAAATTATCTCTGTGACACAACTGATAGCTGTACTGCAAATTGAGTAAATCTGCCTATTGCTTAATTCATTGCTTATATCATGTTGATGATAACCATGCTTGATTATATAACTAATTGTGAGCACACCTATGACATTGTTTACATCTTGACTTGACTTGCTACACGCATATTGATTGACCCGACATGGTACCGTATACTGCTTGACTTGACCTGATGTACCATGACCTGACCCGTTACCTAATCTTGTGTCTAATGCCAACAAACCTAACATGTAGTCCTCATGGACCGTTCCTGTTGTCTATCCAGACAAACCTGCTTTTACCTGATCCTGTGTTGGCATTAGTTCTTGATTACTGAATACCTGACTTGACATACATAACTTGGGGGTATGGGGAAATCAAAGGTGAAACCTGACTTGTAACTCAACAGTTCGATACCTGTTATGATCAGTCTTACGGGCTAGGCCAACCCCGGAGTGATGATGCTGACATCACTCGCCTGTACCTGCTACCTTTTACTGCCTAGCGGCACGTCTCGGTTTCAGCCCGAGAGTCTTAGACCGAGTCCCGGGCATGCACGGGATACTATTGAGTTACATCGATGATTCATCAATTGGTTTCAAAGACTTTAGCACAGAAAACCTGATAGAACAGTTCAGTTTACCCACTGCACATTACCCTGCACTGCTCTGACTTATATTGTTATTACTCTTGTTTTATTCATGTTTATATTGCATTGCCTGCTACACTGTTCATATTATATTACTTGATGACTTGACGCGCTGACGTCTGGGTTTTGCATGGCCCAGATTCCGTACCGCTTTGCAGTCCGAGCAGGAGTACTTCAGCCAACAGGCTGAGCTGTGAGTCCTGTATTAGTTAGTTTTTTTCTTTCCTGCATTTTATTCCTGATGTGAGCCCGCATTATGGGACATACATTCCAGTTAGTTGTATTGGATCTTTCGCTTCCGCATTTTATTATTCCTTACTCATGATTTATCTTGGTTTATGGACATGTTTAGATAGTTTTATTTTGTTCTTGATATCTCTACAGCCGTAATGTGACTGTGGATGGATACTTCCTACCCACAGGTAGCATGGTTGGCTATGTCACGTGCCCATTTTAGCATACTCTGGGAAGCGGGGCGTGACAGTATGTACAGGTCAATCTTGCTCGATATAATAGTATGCTATCTAGTTTGTCTTTATCTTAACATGTGATGTGTTTTACGTAGTTTTTCATATCTTTTATACATGTTGATAAAGTCTGTAGGATCTTTGCCTAACTACCAGCATTGTGATGGCAATCATACTTGTGGGAGCTGGGAAGTCGATAGGCACATCCTTAAAGTGTCCCTAGTCGTAGGAGTATTAAGACTGGGCATCGATACTCCATAGTAGACTAGTGCATACATATCTAGACCCTGACGAGGGGCGATGGATTAGTCCTGCAGCCATTGGTGAGGTGCATCTAAGATTGTATATAAGTGCTCACTGGGGGTGAGTACACCAAACGGACTCGCCGAGGACTTGCTAAACGGTATTATACCTAGCATCAGATAGAAGTTCTCTGGTGACATGAGTGCGGATAGTCTGTCGACCTGAGATCATCATTTGTCTCGTGTGAGTTCCCACTGTGCTTTGATTACTACCCTACCATGACTCTACTGAGTCGTGCAAACAGGTTTTAGTTGGGTATAGTGCCGAGCCATATAGAGGCAGTGAGCGACTGTTAGAGATTCGTCTCTCCCGGTATAGGGAGTCGATGTCACGCTGTGATCGGTTGGTCAACACCATAAGTCCTTGTCCAGGGCGGCTTGAGAATTACTGGTAGTTGGACCGGTAGATTCTCGGATGGTCTTGAGCCATACCGACACGACTTGTCTGGTTATTAGGGATCTGACGTTTTCCACCCCTCTAGACCTTGCATGCGATACTCTCAGACGAACAGACCGGACTGCACGGAGATTGTCACAAATAGGCTCTGTAAGGGTTCGAATGAGTTCTCTCGTCCTCCTTCTTTTCGAAAGATACCTGGGTAGCCGTTACCTACAGCTAGTGCCACTGAAGGACTTGTGGTTAAACCCACTGCCAGCATACTGTTGAGTCTTTAGAGTCCCACACAGAGGGTTTCCCTGGTTCAGGCGAAACGATGTAGAGGTCGTATGTTTTTACGGCAGGGTTCCGATCATATATATATATACTGGCTACAAGGATGATGTTCGGACGGATAATACTAGTGGGCTTTGGTTTAAGCCAGATTCTAGTATTATATTATTGGATTATTATTATCTCATTGTATTCGTATTTTTCGGAATACGAATACGGGTATGTATATACGGTGAGGGCATTCTTGTAATTTCATAAGACATGCTTCTAGAAGGGGACACCTCATTATTATATTTATATATTTTTAGAAATGGATTAATGAGGTGGAATTTGGAGATAATTGTGGCATGGATAAAAGTATGGCTAAGTCATTTGTTTATTCATTTGACTTTACTATTCAAGCATGGTTGCTTATTTTCTATGGAAAATAATCCATGCTTGATGATTGTAAACACTTAGTCATTCTCTCATCCTTCACAACACTTAGCTCATTTGCACATGCTCATTCTCTCTCCAAGTTTTCTCTCCTCCTTCTTCCTCAAACCCTAGCCCTCACATGAGTTGTGAATTCTAGGGTTCTTGAGATAAAATACTCCATTCATCTTTCTCTACATCTTCTAAGTTGTCTAGTCTAGCAAACTAGACATCTTAGTTACCTCACACTTGAGGTTGAAGCTTGAACATAGGAACCGGGTGGATCATCTTCGACAAAGAGGAGAACGATGATCGTGTTCCATTCAAGCTTTCTAGGAGCCAATAAGAGGAGAAGAAGATTCAAGTTTGAACCAAGGAGCTAAGAAGGAAAAGAAGACCCGAAGGACTTGGACATGAAGGTATAAATCACTTCATAGTAGATTAGTACCTTCTTAAGATAAGCTAGTAAGGGTTTCCGATAAGATCCGGGTTTTAGGTCGATGTTGCTTGCTATATAAAAAATTATTGTTTGTTAATTCTGCCTTCCCACAAACTATGTGAGGTGTGCGACATCGACTTACAAAAGCATGTGAGCGCTGAAAGTAAACATGCTAAAATCCAAAATAGGGGTTACGTGTTAAACACGTGAGTTCTCTTACCATATTCTTTGGCAATGATCACATGCAAAGTATGTGAGCGCCCCAATTTAAAATGCTACCATCTAATAGAATTAAATTCTATATAATAGAATTAAATTCTATATAATAGAATTTAATTCTATATAATAGAATTAAATTCTATTTGAGAAACGTTTTTCCTGATCTTTCTAATATGGAAAGATCTTTCCTTGACAGAGAATCTTGGATTTAAAATCCAATGATGATAAAATATCACCAATTAAACTATCTGATAGAATTAAATTCTATGTGGGAAATATTTCCCTGATCTTCCTCAAACTAGAAAGTTCTTCTCTGTTAAACAGAGAACCCTTGGATCAAAAATCCAACGGTGATTATAAAATCACCTATCGAACATCTGATAGAATAAAATTCTATCTTAGGAAAATATTTTCCTAATCTTATTAAACTAACAAGATATTCATATAACAGAATTAAATTCTATGTTTGGAAAATATATTCCTAATCTTGTTAAGCTAACAAGATATTCGTATGATAAAATAAAATTCTAATCTTGTTAAATTAACAAGATATTCAAATGATAAAAAAATTCAAATCTTGTTAAACTAACAAGATATCCATATGATAGAATTAAATTCTATATTAGGAAAATATCTTCGTAATCTTATTAAACTAACAAAATATCTATATGATAGAATAAAATTCTAATCTTGTTAAACTAACAAGATATTCATATGATAGAATAAAATTCTATCTTAGAAAAATATTTCCTAAATCTTGTTAAACAAATAAGAAATCTTCTCTGTTAAACAGAGAGCCTTTGGATTAAAAATCCAACGGTGAATAAAATTCACTGATTGATCTAAAAGATCATTTTGATTGATCATGAAATCAATCATGATCTCTCAATGAGAGATTTTCTCAACAAATTGATTTTTCTCTTCTCCTATAAATATGAGCAAATAGATTAATCAAAAAAAACAAAGGAGAAAAAGGAGGACTGGATAAAAAAGAGAGAAGAGACCATCCCAAGCTTCTCAAAATATAGAAGGCTCTCAAAAAGAAGGCTCTCAAAAAAAAGAATTTAATTCTCAATAAACGAAGGAGATCTCCAATCTCAAAATCCTAGGTAACGAAAACACAGAGATTAAAATATCTCTTTTATTTATCTAAGGGTTTAACCCTTCTCAAAGAGCTTAGTTCTTTCTCTGGATCTGAGATCCACAAAACAAGACTCCTACAAGTTGAGAATTTAATTCCAATCGGTCTTATTCTTGAGAATCAAAAATTCATGGGAGAACATGGATACAAGAACATGAAGAAGATGGAGTTCATAATACTCCAGGAACTTAGTTCCTTCAAATCAAGAACTTAGTTCTTTAAAGAACCGATCCAAGATCCTCAAAATAGTGATCTTAGTGATCCGTAATGGTCAAAACACCATTAAAGAGGTTTAACGTCTCTGAAAACATGAACATGGAAAACATAGAGTTCATAATACTCCAGGAACTTAGTTCCTTCAAATCAAGAACTCGGTTATTAAAGAACATGATCCCAAATCCTCAAAATAGTAATCTTGGTGATCGTTAATGGTCAAAATACCATTAACAGAGATTTATGTTCTCTCAAAAACATCAACAGAGATTAAATCTCGAAAAATATAGCGCCTCACGTGAAACACGCGTGAGCGTCAGAGAAAATTAGTTTTTGGTACTATTGTAGAGCCTCACGTGAAAAGCACGTGAGTGCCTAAGGCTAAAAACGTAGCGTCTCACGTGAAAAGCATGTGAGCGCCTAAGGCTAAGTTACATAGTGCCTCACGTGAAAAACACGTAAGTGCCCAAAAGATCCCTCCTCAACAGAAGGTTAGCGCCTCACGTTCTCCTCACGTGGGCGCCTAAACCAGCGCCCAGCACCTCATGTGCTCCTCACATGGGCGCCATACAGAAATATTTAACACTTCATATACGGCTAAAATGGCCAAGTGCTTACACTTATTAGGCAGCGTCCATGTCTGAGCGCCTCACATGATATACATGTGAGCGCCAGAGCTCCAAGCAAGTGCTCAACACTTCTGCAATAAAAAGAAAACTGAGTAGACCAAGCCCAAATTGGCTAAGTCCTTCTGGAGTCAATTGCAACTGAATATTCTGTTGTTGGATATCAACTAAAATTTGATGATCCTTAAATATTGCTAAATTGATCTTAGTCTCAAATAAGACTAACGTATCCTTAGTTAAAAATAAATTGAGCCCAAACGCTCATATGTTTAAGCTGATCTTAATCTCAAACTAGATTAATGGTCATTAAACCAAACAAAACTTTTTGAACTAAAGGAACATATAACCTAAGTTCAAAACCCAAAACTCAATCTTAGCCCAAATTGGCTAAGCTTATGTTTGTGATATCCAAACCGATCTTCATCCCATATCTCCTAAAATAATCTTAGTCTCAAATTTGACTAACGATTCTTAGGTCCATCACCCACTTTCCCTCAAATACGGGATTTGGTTTAAGGGTACATCTCTTCATACCTCTGATATATGTCATTGTAATTCCTCAATGTCTTCAGAGAGGTGGCGGGTCTCGACAACCAACAACAACTTCTCGTCCGAACTTGATGTAAAATTTCATCAAGATAGGGAATTATATATCCCATATTGATGCACTTCCAAACTGACGTGCATTTCTCAAATCAGACCGCACCCCCAAATTTATGTGCATTCCATGCCATCATCATTCACTCCTCCATGTAAAAAATACATGTGCGCTCAAGATGGATAACGGACCGAAATTTCCTTAAACTAAAATTCGTCCCCAAAACGGGAATGTTGGACAGAAATGTCCTTAAACTAACATTCGTCTCCAAAACAGGAATTTTGGACTGAAATGTTCTTAAACTAATACTCGTCCCCAAAATGGGAATGTTGGACCGAAATGTCCCTAAACGAATATTCATTTCAAAAATAGCGATAATGGACCGAAATGTCCTTAAACTAACATTCATCCCCAAAATAGGAATGTTGAACCGTAATACTCTGAAACTAGTATAATTGAGCCATATGCTCATTTGTTTCTAATTTGACCTTAATATCAAATATGACTAACGATCCTTAGATCAAACTCAAAAAACTTATGAACGGATAAACCTCATTTATATGAGATCTGCGTCCCAAGTTCATTCCCGTTGGCAAACCAAGCTACCAACGTGGACCCAGTCAAACAAATCCTTGACCCAAACCCAAATCTCAAATATACGGATTTGACCAATCCACGCTATACTGGCGACGACATAAATTAATCTCCGTATACAATCCACGGGCAACCCAAAATAAAACAAGCACAACACGACACGAAGTGAACTACTGGAGCAGGAGAAAGTAGTTATCGCAATGCGATAACGTAATTAACTGCAGGGGCTTGTTCCTGTAGGGAAAAACGTCCCCACAATCAAAAAACCCTCACAAATGAGGAGGAATATGATAAATTCATGCTACAACGGTCGCATCTGTCCAAACCTCCGATATACGGTGCCATAAATCAACTTGGTATCTTCGGAGAGGTGGATGGAGAACTCCAAATAGCATCTGCCCCCAAATTCAGGTAAAGCGATTTATCTCAGTTCGTCTCTGTTTTCAGCGGTAAACAAGGAGCACGTGAGGCGCTGGGCGCTGCCCAATCAGTGATAAGCACTTAGCCGTTTTGGCTATATAGGGAGAGCTAAGCACTTTTTATGTGGCGCCCACGTGAGGAGCACGTGAGGCGCTGGGCGCTGCCCAATCAGTACTAAGCACTTAGCCGTTTTGGCTGTATATGAAGTGCTAAGCACTTTTTATTCAGCGCTCACGTGTATTTCACATGAGGCGCTGGCCCTCTATTTTGGGTACCTGCGTATTTTCACGTGAGGCACTGGACGCTGTTGGGGGTATCCATGTAGGAACCACGTGAGGCACTAAGTTCTTTTCTTTTTCGTAGTTTGAATCTCTGTTAATGGCATTTTAACCATTAATGGCACCAAGATCTTTATTTTGAAGATCTGGGATCGGGTTTTCTTCAAGAACTAAGTTCTTATGTTTTTTCCTTTTATAAGAACTAAGTTTCTTTTAGGGTTAAACCCTATTTTCTGATGAATTAAATTTCTGTAGGATAGCTTCTTTTTGTTTTTCTTTTGGACCTAGTTCTTTTCTGAATCTTTGATTCTCAAGAACAAGATCTTCCTGATGAGAATTAAATTCTCAACTTGTGGAAGACTTGTCTTGTGGATCTCTGATCCAAAGAAAGAACTAATTTCTTTGAGAAGGGTTAAACCGTTAAATAGGTAAAAGAGATATTTTGATCTCTGTGTTTTCTTTTCCTAAGGTTCTTGAAGAGCAAAATTTTCTTCTTTGAGAATTAAATTCTCTGCTTTTTTGAGAGCTTTCTGTATTTTTCAGAAACTTATGGGGGGTTCCTCTCTCTGTCTACCTCTCTTTTGGTATGTGTCTCCGTTCGTGTGAGACTTAATATCTCGGATCCTTTATATAGTGGAGGCAGATTGTTAATCCGTTTTGAGAAAATCTCTCATTGAGAGATTCCAATTGATTTAATTGGTTTCAAAATTGATCTGGGGAATTTTACCCACCGTTGGATCTTTGATCCAAGGGTTTTCTATTTTACAGAATATGATTTCTTGGTTTTAATGAGATTGGGGAAATATTTTCCCCTATACAGAATTTATTCTGTAAAATGTGATTTTTAATCACCATTGGATTTTTAATCCAAGGGTTTTCTGTTTAATAGAGAGCAATCTTTTTTGTTTAGGAAGATTGAGAGAATATATTCCCAAAATAGAATTTTATTCTATAATTGGATCTTTGATCCAACCGAGAGTATCTTTCTTATTTAGAAAGATTTGGGAGATGTTTTCTCCTAATAGAATTTAATTCTACATTCTGATGATTTATTATCTCCACTGGATCTTTGATCCAACGGCTCTGTTTAACAGAGAGTATCCCAAATTCTCATGCATAATTTAATTCTATTGATCTTGACTTGGGCATCGGCGCTCATGTATTTTGCACGTGGGCGCCACTTAAGAATTTAATTCTTATGGTAGGTACTCCTGTACTTTGCACATTGGCGTGCAGCGTCATATAAGAATTTAATTCTTATTCAGAAAGTGTTTTTGTGCTTTGCACATTAGCGCCGGCATGAGGATCACATACGGTGCCACCATATGATTTAATCCTACAAAATTGATGCCGGCGCCCTCGTGAGGGGCACATGAGGCGCTGCCTCATTAAAATTCAGCAGAGCTCAGCTCTTTTATTATGTTTGAATATTGGGGGAACACTCACCTCCTCTTTCTTCTTTAGATGCACGATTGAGCTTAGAATTGTGAGAAAATGTTAGTGGAAAATTCCTACATTCCCACTCTCCATTCCTAACGAGCTGGGAGCGTCAGTTGTTTCGCTAGGTGAAGCTGGAGCTTGGATCGTTTCCTTCAGGTGGATCATCTTCGGCGAAAGAGGATCGACTTGCAAATGTGACCCAGAGCTCTTGAGAGCATGGTAGAGTTCAACCCAATTGGAGAAAATGAAGACGCTACAAAAGTTGTTATTTCTTTCTTTGTTTGCTTGCTAGTTTATGTGTTTGGTTCGATTCTTCGGTTTTTGTTTCTAGTGCCTAAAAAAAATTTGTTTTTGGATTCCGCATTGGCTGTGGGTTAGTGGCAAGGGCATTAGGAACCAACAGAATCTATTTTGATACCATGTTAGTACTTGGTGCCAGGGTCACAACACTTGTCGACTACGGCGGAATAATGAACAAAAAATATCAAAAGCATAACACCAAATACAAATCCCAAAATCATTCAAATACTAATAGTTGTAACAAACTAGAGACCAATAAATAGAGTTTAGGTGGGCTACAACTTTTGTAACGTGTCCACTCGCTTAGTAGAATACCCAAGCCAGACTCTGCGGTGTAAGGAATGAGCTTGCAAGCGGGTCTCCTCGCCGAAAATGATCCACTTCGAAGAAAACCCCAACCCAAGCTTCAACTACACCAAAAGCCACACTTTTGTGAAGTTACTTTCTCTCAAAAATTTTTAGAAGATGAGAAGAAGCGATGTAGTGATCACTCTCTCTCTCTCTTGCTCTCATAAAAATGAAGAGAGAGAAAAAGGTTGAAAGAATGAGGAAAAAATCAAGAGATAACCATGCCAGTATATTGTATCATATCAAATATAATAATTCCACATATTTAGCATGACCATACCTCTCTACAACATTCTTATTTCTTTATTAATAAATAAAGAAATGAGGTGTCCGTTCTAAAAAAGATAAATGTATCATATACATTTATATAATAGTATATGTATCATATACATACACATGTATTTGTATCATATACAAATAGCAAACTCCTAGAAGGGTATGTGTATCATATACACAATATATTAGTATATGTATCATATACATTTTCCTTTCTAGAAAAGATAAATGTATCGTATACATTTATATAATAATATACGTATCATATACATACGCATGTATTTGTATTATATACAAATAGCAAACTTCTAGAAAGGTATGTGTATCATATACACAATTTATTAGTATATGTATCCTATATATATAAAAGTATTTGTATCATATACAAATAGCAAATGAGAGAGTGATGATACTAGAATATATATATATCAATATATATTTTATTATTAAATCAATACTTGATTTAATAATCCGGCTTTATAATAAACCGGCTTTATAATAAACCGGTTAGTATTATCAAACTTCTGATTAAACTACGTGTATCAAATACACATATTTAATCGAACTCCCGCACGTATCACCATACGCACACTATATCGTTTCGCCTGAGCGGGGAAAATATCTATGTGGGATTCTAAAAGCTCAACAATACACTGACAATAGCTTAGGATCACATCCGATTGAATCTAAAACACTTTCAGATCAATCCCCTCATGGGTTAACCCACAAGCACGTCAGCGGTACTATTTGCACGTAACGGCTACCCAGGTATTGTCAAAAGAAAGCTCAACAAGTAAGCTCATTCGTACCCAATAGAGCTTATCAGTGACAATTACCGTACAGTCCGGTCTCTTCGTCTCATACCAATTCTGGGGGAGTGGAAACTGTCAGACTTCCAATAACCCAATAATTCATGCTGATGTCAAACTCATAACTATCTGAGATATAACTGATAACACTTATCAGTTTATCTCAACCGTCTTGGCCAAGAACTTATGGTTATAGTCAATCAAACAGAGCGCGACATCAAAAGTGGGAGAGATGAATCCCTTCGATCGCTCATTGCCTTTATGTGCTTCGGGACTGTACCCAATTAAAACGTGTTTACACGGCTCTTTAAATCTGTGGTAGAGTAGTAATCAAAGTATAGTGGGAACACCATGAGACACTATGACGATCTCAGGTTAAAAGACTATCTTGTACTCATGTCACCAGAGAACTGATATATGACAATAGGTATAATATCTTCTAAGAGTTCTTGGTGAGTCTGTTCAGTGAAACTCATTCTCCAATGAGCACATGTATACAATATTTGGTGTCAAACACCAATAGCTGTGGGACCAGTCACCCTCCAACCGAGTCAAAAAAACGTATACACTGGTCTACTCTAGAGTACCAATGCCCAGACTTGATACTCACACTACTAGGAATATTTAAGGATGTGCTTATGGATTATCCAAGCCCTACTATTATGATCCCCATCATAATCCTGGTAATCTAGCAAAGATTATATGGGCTTTATCATTATGTATTAGTGATATGTAATAACAAATAAAATATATACACATGAATGATAAAAACAAATCAGATATCATACTATCATCTCGAGCAAGATTGTTTTATTCATATAGGTCCGTGTACAATTACAATAATTGCTTTTAGGGCATCTATATCCAACATAGTGAAATCTATGAAGACAGTGATTGGGGTGTTAAGGAATTGGAAAGGTATTTTTCAGTAGTGGAGATCAAAGATGCAGTATATGACTCGGCAGGAAGAGTCTGGTACCTGATGGGTTTCTTTAGTTGTTGTTTTAAATTTTTTGGGAAGTAATAAAAAATGATCTTATGGACATATTCAAGGATATATAAAATGGAAATGGCGAAATTTTCAGATTCAATGATGTTCTTATTATGCTAGTTCCTAAAAAGGAGAGTGCTAATGAAGTGAGCCATTTCAGACCAATCAGCTTATTGAATTCAATTTATAAGATTTTTACTAAGGTTCTTACTAAAAGACTCTGTAGTAAAATGAATCATTTAGTTGACAAAAACCAGTCTGCATTCATCTAAGGAAGACCTAGTTTAGACTGTGTTACTGCTGCACAAGAAGTAGTTTAAGATTGTCAAAAAAAGGAACTTACCCATGGCTCTCATTAAGATCGATTTCGAAAAAGCATTTGACTCAATTCATTGGGTCTTTGTTGATGAGGTGCTAGCAGCTGGTTTGGAGTTAAATGGAGACAGTGTGTAACCCCCAAATTCTATTATACATGCTTTGGTATTTCTAATAATACTTATAATTGTACTTGAAAATATTTATAATATTCTCTTTACAATTTGAAAATTTACCCTAGTTTTGATAAATATAAAACTTGATTTTAAAATAAATGACAACCTCAAATTTCCAATTTACCTATATCGTATTATATAGTATTTATATAAAAATTTATTTCATTTTCCACATTAATAACAAATGAGATATTATTTGCAAAATTGGTGGTGAGTTGTAAATATTTATTTTGAATGGGGTATATATTGCAAAAGTCTTTAACCTAGATAATTCTTCCAAAATTCTATTCTTTTTCTTTTCTTTTCTTATTCATTACTTTATGCCCAAGTATTGGTTACTTTATTCCCAAGTAATAACCAAATTTAATTATACTTCTTCTAAAGCCTTCTTCTCTTTTCTTTCTCTTTTATTCATAAATCCTTCAATCATATTCATTACCATCAACTAAATTCATGTTTTACAAATTAATCCAAGAATAAAGGTGATGGAGATTATTTTTGAAGACTAAGGCAAGTGATTTTTCCTTGACTTGTATTGTTATTTGATTTGCAATAGACAAGTGCCTTAATTTATTTTAGACTTCAACGTTATAAGCAATTGTTTCTATTTTTCTAATTTATTAGTTGATAGTTTTATTAGTTGATAAATTTCTTTAATGGTTGTGTTAAGATCTTGTTTATTCTTGCTAGTTGTATGTTTAATTTCCTTTCTAAACTCAACACCATATTAGAAATAAATGATCTATATAGGAGTTTTTATAGAGCTTTGGAAGAATTGAAACACTAAAAATAATAAAATATCACACAAAATCTGGGGCTGTTCCACCCCAAAAGTTCGGTTGTTTCCTGTTATTGGGCCATTTCGGCAGAAATTTTGGAGCTTGGGAATATCTGGCTTCTTTCATAAAATTTGGTTCGATCTCTAGATTTCCAGAGTTTGTTCCAAATCTGCTAATTCGTTCTTATATTTTGATTTAGCTCCGATTTGATTTCCATGGCATGCACGTAACCTGTTCTCTAGCACAATTTTCTGTCTTTTGCTATTAAGACCTGTAACCTGCAATTACTTCATAAAAGCACCGAAAAAGCACCAAAGGTGATATAAAGATATGAAAAAAAATTCACTAATCACTACCTCTTGACATAATCTATACACTATTTGTTTTTATATGATTTGAGACAGTTGATTGAAATATTCATACAATTACCGGAATTCATTTACTTAGATCTCTGTAGCATGTTTTTTACAGTTATTTACTCCATTGCCTGATTTCCATAATTACTAATCAAAATAAGATACCTTGGTTCCTGAACATTGATACAAATTCTGGTAGTATAAATATATACAAAACTTCACGATATTATAAGACCGTTGATGTGATTACACAATTCTTTTGATATATTCACACAATTCTTTTGATATATTCAATGTTTGATGTTAATGTGATAACTACGACTTAATACTCCATAATTAATCTGATGCTTGCACATGATAACTAAACCTGACATTGTCACCAGTTTGACATGACATGATATTTATATTATAACTACTCATGTACAGGGACATAACAATCCTCATAAATCCTGATACAAGTACAATGTTTGGACTAGACATGATATCATATTTCAACCAAAATAGATCCATTAATAAAACTGATACAGCCGGGGAATGGAAAAAGAATTTTGTAGACTCGGTTAATAACATTGGAAATCTTTATTTATGGAACCACATGTTAGGACCAAATCTAGGGGGTCCGAGTAGTAGCTGAACTACCATCATTTCAGTTATTATTACAGCTCGTGCCAGTTAGGGCCAACCATGGTGGTCTTGGTAGCTTGCTATCATCCAATTATTATTTTATCCACTCCATGGAAAATGTTTTTAAAAGTTTTTCTGAGCTGTAATATCCTTTCTAGTTGCGCCTAGCGGTGCGTCCTGGTTCAACACCAGGAATCAAGGATCGTGGTCTCGGTATGTATGGGATACATTCCATTGTTATTCTCAGGTTATCAGGGGCTTTCACAAATATAAGAACTAGCTGTTTAAGAACTTGACGTGAGCTACTACTTATATCCAGGTGCTAGAATTGGATAGTATCGGGGTATATGCCAGGCAGTTCATAATCACAACTAAACAAAAACAATATAAACAACAAACTAAATGATGAACTATTTAAAACATAACATGAGCGACTACTTATATTCAGGTGCTAGAATGGGGACAGTACCGAGGTATATGCGAGTCCGTTCATATACGCGTTATATTGATACTCAAAATGCATATTACTAAGTGATATTCATTAAATAATATTCATGCAACACTCGTGATATCATTTGATACATGATGGTACTTGGCTGATGTGTTTTCATATTACTTGTTAATGATTTGATAACAGTTTATAACTGTATATTTATACTTGTTCCCGTTACAATTCTTCTGTTGACTTGACTAGTGGTTTATTGGTGAATGGAAAGTAAGAATACTCGTACTCTTGGATAATATCCACGCTACGCCCATGGATACTGATTATTGGATATTGTTTACTATACACTGATTACTGGATACCGTTTATCATGTTAACTGAATATTGGTTATACTTGATATGGGCGTGCCAGCTAGTCATGAGATACCCCAAGATATGAGTACCTTACCGTCCATTTCCCCAATACTCCCCTATCCATGTCCTGATTCATCCTGACATCCATATACATTTTTTATTATACATTATATTTCTGTATACACTCACTTGTGCATGATTTCCTTCATTCTACCACTTACTAGGTCACTTTCTGACGACCTTAGGCTTGCATGTACAGATATCGGAGATCAGATGGCTGACGTTCGAAAGTACAGATTATTATTTTCATCAGAGTTAATCAAAAATAGATTACCGGGTATCCATCTGTTCCCTATGTAATTTTGATATGCTTGTATCATCCATGTTTATCAATTCCATCCTATTGTTTCTTTGCATGGGATATTTGATGTATGGATCTATACAGCTATTCACCTATGTTAGTTATTATTTTTTTTATTAGTTTTTGAGCTGCTCAAGTTGATATCGGTGGCATTAGCGTATATGACAGGATTATATCCTCCTTCTAAATATACTGTCTACCGCCCGTTACGTACACTACCCCATATTCTGCTGTGGGTCCACTATTACCTGTATTTTGGAGTAGGGACATGACAGCTTTGGTATCAGAGCTCTAGGTTTGACCTGGTGGAGTATTTGTTGTGAGAACCAATATCTGAATGGCTGTATAGATAATAACACATGCTTAATCATCTATCCTATAATATACATTCCCTTGATTTCAAATGCAAATCTATTTCGCTAATTTCTTGAATCCAAGAAACGTATCATTCTCTAAATTATCAATTTTTGTTATCAGAGTTCGCAGCGGAAACGTTGTGGACTTAAATCTACTGATTATCATTTGATTCATATTTCCTTGATTCATTGTTTCAATTTTTGTACTTAAAAATTTCTTTCCGACTTTGTATTTGGTCCTCGTAATTTAAATAACCTCTCGACTTCTAAATTCTTAAATTTTAGTTCACCTTTTCTGCTTGTATTTCAAAGGTCTATTAACTTAGCTGGTTTGAATATCGATTGACGGAGCTCAAGGTCGATATCATCTTTAGCTTTTCCGTGCCTTGTTGCGACATATTTCTTAAGGTGGGTAGATTGTAATATCTGCAACATAATTTTAACTCTTTAAAATTTTCCTTTCTTTTCCCGATAACCGTGTCTCAATGAAAAGAAGACAAAAGTGCGAACCATTTATCTCCGTTTGATCTTATTTTTATTGATTCCTTAAATTTTATCTCATTGACTGTGATGATAGGTGTAATACCCAGTAACCGTTCTACAGTAATATATGAATTAAAATACACTTTATGTATTCTAAATTACTAATATATATATATATATATATATATATATATATATATATATATATATTCCATCAATTTTTCTATTGTTTTCCAAACCCCTATACCTAATTATTTTCACTTACTTTGGCTAAACCTGGAAGCATTTTAATGATTGGTATTGAAGTTTATTACCTGTTATTATTTGGGTTAATTGGTATTAATTATCTTTGACTAATTTTAATTAAGATGTTTTTATAAAATCAAATCCACAAAACTCAAAACAACATAATCCTAAATCTAACACTCTGTCATGGCCCAATCCTTTTTTCTCTTTCCCTCTAATTATCTTAACCCAACCCCGACAGCCCAGGTCAATATCTCTTTTCTTATTTACCTAATTTCCTTTAACCCAAATCCCTCACCTAAGCTCGACCCTTCCTCTTCTCTCTCCTCCTTCTTTCTTCTTCTTCCTTTTAATGTCCCCACTTCCTCCTCCCTAAGACCCGTTCCTCCATCGGCTATCCATGACCACGCCCTCCTCGCCAACTGTTTCCACGAGATCCACGCTCATCACTGCGCATCCCTCTCTCTCTAACCGACCTCTTCCCCTCTCTTTAACTACCTCTCTTCCATTCTCTCTCCCTCTCTTCCATTCTCTCTCTCACACTAACTCTGAACCAACACAGCTATTATTCTCATCGACCGCCAGCCCTCTCCGAGCTCCTGTCACCTTCTTCCTCCATTTCCGGCCCCCTTATCTCTCCAACCTCCCAACTACACCACCGTCCTCTGCCCATGACCTCCACCGAGCTCCCCTATCCTTTCCCACAACCGAACCACCATCTAGCCACCATCACCGCCATCTTGACCTCCTCACATCACCAACGAGCCCTAGCACCGTCAACCCATCCTCATCACCTTGACCACAACCTCCACTAGCTCACCACCTTTCTCCTTGCCTCTATCCTCCAAGCCGACCCCTCACTACCCCCAAGTCGATGCCACCTCTGCACACCACCGGAGCTCCAAGTTGTTTCCGTCTGGATCACCGCAGTCAAGACGCTGATCCCAAGCTCCTCTCCGCTGCACCCACCACCGTAGCCGCTGCCGAGCTATCAAGCTCATGCTCAATCCAAGGCCAAATTCTAAGCCTGAGGCAATAACCCAGCCACGCCGCCGCCGTTGTGCTGCGCAGTGCTGTGTCATTGTCGTGATCACCAAGTCGTCTTCAGGAAAGTAAAATCCTTTTCACTTTTTTACATGCTAATATAATCCTTACCTATATGAATACCATGATAATCAGGGGGTGTGTGTGTATATATGATATACAAATCAAGATAGAATAATATAATTTTTACCGCAAACCATCGTAATAAATTTAGTGCTTGAAACTCCTATAATTGTTATTATTCTTGTGGTGACAATAATTATAATTTCATGAATTGATTTTAATGTCGATCAAATAAATGAAATGGATATTTTGATTATTAATCGTATGCCTAAGTCTAAGTGTTTGAAATGGAATCCTATACGATAACTTAATCAAATATACCGGAACCCATGATCATTATATTAGATCCTATTACTATTAATGAATACCTTGTAGAAATTTTACTGCAAAATGACATCGTTTCACCCATAAAATGTTACCCCCGACAACCTTTGCAAAATCTGAATTTTCCCCGACATGCTAGACCGTTAAATTCATAATAAATCATTTATATATCAGATCTTAGTGTTCCATAGCTCGTATTGAATCTAACAGATAAACCTATAGTACCCTATAGTTTATCTCTAAATTTTAATAAGTTATGAGAATGAAAACTGATGATATTCATGGCTCTGGATTGCAGTCCAGAGCAGGAAATCATTGTTATTACCTATTTTAAAATGCATATATCTCACTTTTTAAGTGTGCAAGTGTGCGGAACCATATATCGAGGCGTAGGAATTTGAGTTAGCTTTCTAGTGACACTAGTTCCACCAAATTCCAGTGTCGTTTAATATTTATAACATATTTTATACCGTTGATAGGTACGGCTGATTACTGCCAGTTCAATTTAAACATGCTAACAATGAACTGTACATGACTCCTAATATATGACGGATATTATTGATCTGTATTTTTACGTTGAAACCCTAACTGATAATCCTAAATATTATTCAAGTGACGCCTAATCGTGACTGTAACTAGGGGTAATACACGTTCGAAAATGGACTTTCTGTTCAGAAATTGTAATTCCAACAGTGAACACCTGCATTTAAACAACCATATCTCCCAAACCAGAAATCCGATTGACTCGAAACTAATTTTGCTGTACAGATAATTAAATATACTATTTATTGCTTTTATATTGTTTTGCCAAATTATACCTGTGTGATTAAATGCGATTTTTCTAATCCAAACGACACCGGCAGCTCATATATTATTAGTAGTGCATTTTATTGCATCTCCATCATATTGCATGACTGTTATACCCTCAGTAATTAGTGATCATTTGCATCGGTATCCTAGAAATTGTTTTTAAATTACCAAAATGTTAGTGATTGGATTGTGGCAAGTATATTAGCGTAAAAGCGTGAACGGATAGTGATCATGACACATACTTGTACACAATTAGCGCAACCATTTAATTATTGCATTGTCAATGTCTGTAGGACGTATATAAATGTAACTATAACTGGAATGGGGCGGTTATGGAAACACTTATATTAGTATCATAGATAAGACATCGGGGATTGCCCACTTGTCTAAAGTACTTGCCTAGTCATGCTTGATGGAGACCAATCTCCAATTCTTGAATAGACTTGTCATGGCTAACCGGTATTTTGTTCGTGGTTGGATCTTGATGTAGACCGTGGGTGTTGGGATAGTTTGAGTATGAGTTCGGTTAATGGAATCTCAGGATCCCATTACATGAGTGTCTCCTGATTATAGGAGAGGGCCCCTCAGTGTCCCATTATATGAAAGCGTGTTACCGATTGTTACTGATTACATTACAGTAGAGGGCCCTATATTTCTAATGGTCGACTCTTACGCTCAAGATGACGATAAGATAGTGACATAGATATTGAGACCTAGAGACTGATATGATTAGTGACATGGACTTGCATCGATTTGCTGATTATGCTATTGTGTTTACATGTGCATGCTATTTCATACACACGTCTTTAACCTATGCTCACTACTTCATGTTTATTATTATTGCACGTATTATATATTACTATTTTGTTTCTTTGACGACATGAGTATGCATGCTCAGAGTAAGAAGCGGACCCGTCTGATTTCAAGAAGATCATGGATATCTAGACCAATGAGCTGGCCCTATCGTTCCTTTCATTATTACTGGTTAGTTGTTTGTATCTGCTGCGTTCAGTTTCCTTTTCACCTAATAGTTTTAGTGACCGTATTATTTTATTATCTGTGTTATATTACTGCTACTCTGTACTCCAAGAAGCCAAAGTGTGACTACTGCAGGATTTTTCCTTGATCGTATGAGTATGGCTGGCATAGTTACCCTTGTATCCTATATTTTGGGAAGTGGGGCGTGACAGTAGGATTTTGATGACTTAAATGGAGTTACGTAATTTTACTATGAACTGCAGTATAGTTACAATACGGTACTCTATTTGAGTGACTGGGAATCTTACATTTGTTTCTTTTTCTCTTAAATTAGCTTTACTCTACCTTATATTTTAATCTTTGATTATCGAATCCTATCTATCTTGTTAACTTATATTTTTCCATGATAATTTGAAACCCAGCTAGATTTAAGGTAGTTCTTTACATGGATTAGCTATTTACGTTCCATGACGTGATCGACTGTAGAAAGAAGTATGTTGTACTTCGGGATTCCTAATCACCCGAAAAATTTCATTTCAAAGGGTTAACCAAAGGTTAGAACCACCGAAGTATCGGATAGTGCTATGTGATGGAGTTCTAGTAGCAGTATCAATAAAGTGAGCAAGATCTCCTAGAAAATTTGCCAGGGATGCCCCCAGACCGTCAAATTGAGTTTTGTAAAGACCCAATACCTGGTGTATACTTATCTCCAAACTAGCATATCGCATGGCCCGATAAAGCTGGAATTTTTGCAGCAGGAATTACAAAATTTACTTGATAAGGGTTTTATGAGATCCGGTGTTTCTCTTTGGGGAGATCGGTTATTTTGATAGACAAGAAGGATGAAAGTCGTCGATTGTGTGCAGATTACCATAAGTTGAATAAAGTGACGATTAAGGACCGATATCCACTGCCAAGGATTAGTAATTTGTTTGATCAGTTGAGTGGCGCAACTGTGTCCTCCAAAATTGATCTGAGGATTAGGGTACCATCGGTTAGAGATTAGGTTATCTAATATTTAAAAGTCTGCATTTTGGACTAAATATGGTTTTTATGAGTACACAGTAGTGTCATTTGGATTGACTAATGCTCTGACAATATTATTGGATCTAATATATCTTATGTTCGCCTTGAGGTGAGAAGTTTTCTTAATTTAGGCCGGATTTTATTAATCATGAGGATGGATTCTTAAGGTTCGACTGCCGACTATTTGTCCTTAAAGGAAATATAAAGAGAGAGGTGCTTGATGAAGCTCATAGACCTGTGTATTTAGTGCATCCAAGAAATAAAAAGATATATAGGTATGTAGCCTGGAAGGAAAAAGGATATTGTGGACTATCTCTCGATACGTCTAGTTGCCAGCAGCTAAAAAACGAAACATCAATGGACACCTGGATTACTACAGCCGTGATCAAACACCACAATAGAAATAGGAGCATGATACAATAGACTTGTGGTTGCATACCGAAGAGTTCTAGGGGCAATAATGCTACATAGGTCATGGTGGATCACTTCAACAAGTCAGCCCACTTTACACATTCAAAGTAAGAGCAGTCTACAAATATCATAGCCGATAATTATATGAAGGAGGTGGTTAGATTTCAGGAGATGCCTGTCAGTTTTTGGGGTCGAAAATTACAACCCGGTTGACCAAGTCAAAGTAAAAGTCAGCCCCAAGTAAGCGGGCCCAAGCCCAGATCAAGTGGACCCATGCCCAAGTCGAGCCCCGTGGCCGGCCTCCCCCATGCCAAAATGAAATCATGTAATAAATAATTTTGATGTAATTTTTTATGCATGAATGTAAGAAAGATGGGCAAAATGCCATTTTGTAAAACCTAAGGGGCTATATGTAAATTTGTAAGCCTATGAAAGGCAACATGATAATGAAATAAAGGATAAGAATTGATTCCCCTCAAATTCTAGAGTTTCTGTGCCTCCTTCTCCTTCCTCAAGATTCTAAACTTTCTTTCCCTTTTTCAATTAAATCAAGAGTTTAACTCTTTCTTTTTCAAAAAGAAATAGTTTTTCACCATAAAACCCACAAAGGGGAGCTCGGATCTCCCTTCAGATCTCTACAGGGGAGATTTTGAATCTCACCCCTCTTTTCCTTCAAGATCCAGCCAATAGAGAGAAGGAAGAAGGAGACTCATCTCCAAAAATCTCATTTCAGGAGGATCTAAGGCTCAGAAGAAGATCCAAAGATCTCTAGGAGTTTAACTCCATTCAAGATCTGTTGGAGTTTAACTCCATAAATCAAACTCCTTTTTAGGAGTTTAACTCCAATTCTATACATAATCCCTATTAGGAGTTCAACTCCAAAGCCCCCTTGGGAGTTTAACTCCTAACCCAGGGGCTAAGCCCCTTTTCCGCTGGTGTTTCCAGCGGTCGGGTGCCGCACACGTGACCCGCGGATGCCCAGCGGTCGCTTGCCGCGCACGTGACCCATGGGCACCCAGCGGTCGTGTGCCATGCACGTGACTCGCGGACGCTAAGCGCCCACGTGGGCCTCACGCGACCCACGGGCGCTCAGCGCCCAGTGGTCGCGTGCCGCGCACGTGACCCGCTGGCACCCAGCGCCTAAACGCCAAGCACGTAACCCACGGACGCCAAGCACGCACGCGCCAGGCAAGTAACCCGTGGGCGCCCAGAGCCCATGCGCCAGGCACGTGACCCCCGGGCGCCCAACTCCCACGTGCCATGAAAACGACTTTAAAACGCTCCTCACCCCTCATTTTCCATGCACTCCACACCAGAAACACATCCCCCATTAGGAAATTTTTTCTAATGGGCTGCTGCCCCGCACCCCCAAGGGGGCTGCTACCCCCCTTGACCCCCAACCCGCTATCCGGGTAGCGGGACCCCGTAAAACTCTACGGGCCCCCGATATATCCAAAACCCATTCAAAACATACGTACACTGCACATCAAGTTCGCATAACCAGTTTGACCAGTCAATCGGAGGTTCCATCGCTCCAAAGACGAAGGGTAATTAACGGCAGCTTAGTCCGCGGCTGCCGGAGGTTCGGATCCGCACAATTAATAAACCCCCGTCTACCCTATGCAGGGGGAATCTGTAGTACGCCTGACAAGCGCGCGCGTATTCCCATCTCAATGGGATGACGAAAAACACCCTACATCAGTATTGTTTCGGATCGCGATACGAGATTCCTTGCATAATTTTAGAACAGACTACAGGAGAATTTAGGGACCAAATTAAAATTTATCACAATATATCATCCTTAGACGGATGGTTAATATGACATGACGATTCAAATAATAGAAGACATGCTATGTACTTGTGTGATAGATTTTGGTGGTTCCTGGGAATATTTTTTGCATTGGATAGAGTTCTCATAATAGTTTTCAGGTAACTATTCAGGTGGGACTGTTTGAGACCCTATATGGAAGGAAGTGTTAAACCAAAGTTTCTTAGGATGATGTTTGAAAGCAGCACAAGACCATCGAAAAAGTTGGGTGGAATCTAAAAGAAGACCTTCGGTAAAAAAGGGTATTACTTTCGAATTCAATTTTAATTATTTAACTTTCTACCAATCTTTGACAAACCAATATTTGTTTACGTTTTTACCATTAGAGTGCTTGTACGTGTCGCTTAAACTCTGTGTATCCTAACCGCATCTATTATGATTTTCAAAACTCTTCGTTCTTCTATTTGTATTTGTTAGTTATATGTATACCCTAGAGGCCATTATTATACATGTGATGTATATTATAGTGGATGCTTGGAAATATATAGGGAGGACTTTCTTGCTCGACATGATAGTATGCTATCTGGTTGCTCTTTATCTTAACAAGTAAACTTATTGTCTCTCTATTACATATTGATAAAGACCTTAGGATGAGTACTTGACTACCAGGATTATGATGCAGATCATACTAATGGGGCAGAGGTAGTCGGTAAGTACATCCTTCAATTGTTCCAAGTCGTGGGAGTATCGAGACGGGGTATGGATATTCCAGAGTAGACTAGCGTATACGCTTCTTGACCCATATGATATGCGATGGATGATCGCATATCCATTGGTGTTTGACATCAGAGAAGGTATACGGGTGCTCAATGGAGACTGGGTACACTGAACGGACTCGCCGAAAACTCCTAGATGGTATTATACCTATCGTCAGATAGCTGTTCTCTGGTGACACTGGTACAAATTAGTCTGTCGACCCGAGATCGTCATAGAGTCTTGTGTGATTCCTACTGTGCTTTGATATCCATATTACCATGTTCAAGAGATCGTGCAAAATGGTGGTTTTTGGGTACAGTCCCGAGTCACATGGAGGCAATGAGCGATGGGAGGGAATTTCGTCTCTCCCGGTATTGGGGGTTGATGTTGCCCTATGCTCGATTAGCCATAACAGGAAATCCCTGGCAAGGGTTGCCGAGATTTACTGGTAAATGTTATCAGTAGTTTCTTGAACCGTTATAGGCCTCACATCGGCATGACTTATTAGGCTATTAGGGTTTGACGTTTACCACCCTAGGCTGTGATATGAGACATATCAGACGAAGAGACCAGACTGTATGGTAGTGTTACTGTTTGGATTCGCAGGAGCATGAGCATGCTTGCTTGTTGATCTTCTGATCGCTCAATACCCGGGTGGCCGTTACGTTTAGCAGATCGCTGATGGCTTGTGGGTGACTGATATGATCACTACCTACTGCCGGCGTATTGACGAGTCTTTAGATTTCTACACAGAGGTTTCCTGGCTGAGGAGAAACGAAGTAGGAGCACATATGTGATATATGTGGGACCGAGATTAATACGAGTATGTGATACCGTATTCTATTCTCGCGATTTGTGTTATCGGTCGGTTATATATGATATAGCCGGGTTATCAAATCAAGTGTTGATTCGATAAGTTCATACATATGATATTAGTCGGTTATATGTGATATAGCCAGATTATTAAATCAAGTGTTGATTTAATAATTTAATTATAATTATATATTTGATATATTAATTTACATTAACTAATATTAGCTTACTTAAGCATTTCTTTTTCTCACTAGTGTACACTTAATATATATATGTGATATATATTATTGTGTTATGCTTGTTGCTACATGCAACATGGATGTATGAGACTCACATCATGCTTATAATAATATAGGGTTTATTTATTTAAAGTAAATCAATATTAGTTGGAAATTAGTCATGGTTGATGTTTAGTGGATGCTTGTAAAACCCATTGACTTAGTCCACTAATTTTGTCTTACTTGAGATATTTAGTAACCCAACCATTATCATTAGCCATGGTTTAGTCTCTACATTAGTTAGTATATGATATTAACTCATCCATGGTTGTCATTCTTGACTTGCCTCTCTCCATGGTTGCTTTTTTTCATCCCCTTCCTCAAGATCACTAGCTTTTTAGGAGGTAAGGAAAATTAATGAGAAAATAATTTCTAAAGTGAGCAAAATTCCTACTTCATCATCCTATACTAGATTAGCCATTTAGTTTAGGGTGTTTCCTTCACTAATTCCATATTAGTGAAGAGATTGCTTGAGTTGGTGTCTTCTCGACGTAGATCATTTTCGGCCTCGAAGACTTCTAGCAAACTTGTTCCTTTTATCTTGTGGAGCATTTCTAGAGTCCGGGAGTTCACTACTTGGAGCGAAGGGACTACTACACGGTGCTATTGAAGTGAAGGACCGGTCTACAAAGGTTGTATTCCTTGTTCACTTAGATGTAAAGATATTTACATTCTAGTTTCGTCTAATTCTCTAATTAAGATTCTATGCCAGGGTTCTTTAGCGCGCCAAATTTTTTAAAATGGCATGGTCGATGCCTCCCGAAACCCAGTGGCCGCCCTAGAGAACCCTGCAGCGGTATCAAAGACATGCTAGAGAATTAGACGATATTTGTAGAATTACGAAACCGAAACAACTCCGAAACATTCGAAATAAAAACCAAGTTTCTGTCGAAATTTTTTAGGTGTTTAAAATTTTTTTAAGCAATTGCAGAATGTTATATGAGATGTAACATGAACACCACAGAAACTTGAGCCCTCCTCGCCGGATTTTGACCGGCCACATGTGTTTAAAAACTGGTCCCACCAGTTTTGTTGTAGGCTTCACGCTTCATTTTTTGGTGGTGTTCCAATCTCTGGGTTTTGGTGTTTCAGGTGTTGTTTGTTTTTACTGATATTGCATGTGATGTTATATTTCTGTAAAGGCAATTTAGAGTGTTTCGTAGTCGTAATTCTAATATCTTTCGGGTAATTTAGATAACGTTAAAAAGTTCGAACGGATATCAATAACCTATTTTCTCCCTCGCTGGAAGTTTTCTAAGAGTTGGATTTTTCCAAGTTTAAAATTTTTAGAAAATCATGCAGGTGATTCTATGGACCCTCTAGAAGAACGAAACCCTAACTCGATTCTGTAACCGCCGGAACCGCCAACAAACCCTAGGGTTTATGGTAGTTCTGTGGCGCCATAGGTGAGGCAAGGGTTTACCCTTCTACGGTTGGTCCATAGGTGCTGTGGCATGTTCTGGGTATTTTTTAAACTGTGCTCAAATGTTGAGATCTTTGGGAAGTTTTGGGTGTTTGTTGATTCGATCGAAAAGTTTAACATCGTTTAGCTATCTGTGAATTGTGATACAATACTTGGAATCCACAATATTTAGTTTTATAAAAACTAATTTGAATTTTATAAATCTAGCAATTTAATCTCATATGATCGGTTGCCACGGGATTTTGATGTGGATCAAAAGTCTGTCGCAATCACATAACGTACACGGATACTCGCCGGGTAACCTTATGTTAGTTGTATATGTGCCCTAGAGGCCATTGTTGTACATACGATATATATTATGATGGATGCTTGGATATATATAGAGAGGACTTTCTTGCTTGACATGATAGTATGCTATTTGGTTTCACTTTGTCTTAACATGTTGACTCGTATTGGTTTACTATCTTGCTCTCACAAGTTGATAAAGCCCTTAGGTTATGTACTTGACTACTAGGACTATGATGAGATCATACTAGTGGGGCCAGAGTAGTCAACGAGTACATCTTATAACTGTTCCTAGTCGAGGGAGTATCGAGACAGGGCATCGATACTCCAGAGTAGACTAGCGTATACGCATCTTGACCCATATGATGGGTGATAGATGATCCCATATCCATCGGTATTTGACATCAAAGATGGTGTATGGGTGCTCAGTGGAGACTGGTACACTGAACGGACTCGCCGAGTACTCCTAGATGGTATTATACCTATCGTCAGATAGCAGTTCTCCGGTGACACTGATACAGGTTAGTCTGTAGACCCGAGATCGTCATAGAGTCTTGTGTGATTCCCACTGTGCTTTGATTTCCACCTTACCACATCCAAAAGGGCGTGCAAAATGGTGGCTTTTGGGTACAGTCCCGAATCACATGGAGGCAATGAGCGATAGGAGGGGTTTCGTCTCTTCCGGTATAGGGAGTTGATGTTGTGCTGTGTTCGATTGGCTATAACTGGAAGTCCGTGGCCAGGGCTGATATGGAGTGCTACTGGTAAGAGTTATCAGCAGTTTCTCGACCTGTTATGAGCCTCACATCGACATGACTTTTCGGTTACCGGGGTCTGACGTTTACCTCCCCTAGACTGGATATGCGACATATCAGACGAAGAGACCGGACTGTACGGTAGTGTTACTGATTGGATTCACGGGAGTTTTGACAGCTTCGCTGGTTTTCTTCCGATCGCTCAATACCCGGGTGGCCGTTACGTTTAGCTGACCGCTTGCGGCTTGTCGATGTTTGATAAGATCATCACCCACTGCCGGCATATTGACAAGTCTTAGAGTCCCACATAGGAGTTTCCTAGCTCAGGCGAAACGATGTGGTGTGCATATGAGATATGCGCGGGGACCCGATTGAATGCGAATATGTGATACCGTATGTTAATTGGGCGTTTTTCTATTGGTCGGGTCATATATGATATGAACGGAGTGTTAAATCAAGTGTTGATTTAACATTTGACTTTTAGTTTAATTCTTTATTTAAACCTTTTTCTTTAAAGAAGTTGTATGCATGCGTGTATGCACATGTTGATGTGCATGGACACATACATACATACATGGATGGTTATCATGGTTGATGATACACTATATGGTGGCAATACAAGACTCACATGGTTGTTAATATATATATATATATATATATATATATATATATATATATATATATATATATATATATGTATTCATTTTTGAGTTAAAACTAAAGATAATTCACTTATGGTTAAAGATTATCTTCATTTGACTTTGTGACTATTCTTGACCTAACTGTAACGTTTTGAAAATCGTTTCGGTGAAATTTCGAAAAAATCGGTAAAATAAGGGGGTTTTCTGTAAAAATTCAAAATACCAATATTTTATTATAAAAATTAAATATACATATTCTAACTATGTAATTGCTATTATTTGGTGTTTATTGAGCCGCTGGTGAAATTTCAAATTTTCTGAAAAAAATATTATTTTATTATTATTTTAAGCCGTCACTAATACATTTAATTAGGGAAAATTACAAATTGGAATGAGTTGAAACAAATTTTGTGCATCATAAAACATTAAATAAAATTTTATCATGTGGTTTTTGGAACGCAATCATTTGCCAAAACGGTTTAGAAATTATTGAAGAAAAAAGGCTTTTTTTTAGCGTAAATGGATGTTTGGGGTATTGTATTTATCATTTTTCATCACCCCACATCCGTACCCACACCCACACACCCCCACTTACTCCTCCCCATGGCTGAATTCAGCAGCCACCATATTTTTCCCCACTTGATTTTCAAAGGAAAAGATATGAAAGAAAAGAAAAGAAAATGGGTGAATTAGGTGGACTTTTGACCTTACCTTGACCTTGACTTTCCTCCCTTGTATTTTCTCTACCTCCCTCTCTCTCCTCACACTCCCAATCAGGTCAAGCCCCCCCTCCCAACAGCAGCAGCCCCCCCCAAAATCCCACTCTTTTCTTCATCAAAAAAATCCACAAATCACTTCAAAATCCATGCAAAATTCAAATCTAAATCCAAATCCGACTCCTACCCATTTTAGCTTAGCCCGTATAGCATGGATCCTTGTGAAAAGAGGGCATTTTGGGAGGCCATGGATGCTTGTGGATCTTCATATGTTTTGGGTATAATTCTAAACATTTTTGTTGCTTAATTTGTTACTAATTTCTTAAGCTAATTTAATTAAGTGTTAATTTGGATATGTGAGTTTAATTGCAAGTTTTGGAATTCAAGTAATGAATTTGAATGCAAGTTAGGGTTTTGTAAAATTGGTGTATGGTTGTGTGTTATATTTAGGCTTTTTGTCATGTTAATAGAAGATTAGTAGCTAGTGCTAATGGTTAGTTTAAAAAAAAATTGTGTTAATGTGCTAATTTGCCTACTAGATTTTTGAATTTGGTTAAATACTTGGGATTAAAAATGTGTTTAGGTTTTTCATGACTTCATTAACTTTATTAAGTGTGGTTTAATGCTTTAGATCATGCAAATCTAAGCTAGATTGTAGTTTGTGCATTTTTGCTTTGAAATTGTTAAAAAGGGTATTTTTGTAAACTAGAATATTAGGGTTTTTGGAATTTAATGAGATTAAATTCCGGAAATTGTTTATATGACTTATTTAAGATATTTAATAAATATATTGGCCGCTACATTCATTTAAACATCATGTTTTGTACAAAAACGGCGAAATGTGCTTGCTAGATTTTCGGAAAAATGACCTTTTAAGTGAAATTGGGGTTCTTGTGAGTTTTAACCTAGTTTATATTAAAATTAGTGTTCGTGAATGTGCAAATGAGTGTGATTGGATTTTTCTCGATGGTTTGACGTTTGTACATCGACATCGAGGGTTGGTTTGACTATTCTTACATGCGTAGGCGATAGGTTTGGACCTATACGTGATACGCGTGCCGATTTGATTTTCGTATGCCGTTTCGATCTCGAATTTAGTTTTAATGAGATATGGTGCGTTATGATATGTAGGTACCCCCATATGGACTTCGAGACGACAAGCAAGCGCGTGGCGACGTCAGCACCGGCTAGCGAGGACCAGGTGAGTAGATTTATATCTACGGGGAGAAGTCGGGTGGATGGCGTATAGCACCCCCGCAGTCCGTGGTGGTGTATACGGATGCGTATACACACCAACAATTATTATATGTTATTTGGGAATAATAACGATGCTTAGGATGGATATTGGTGTGTTGGATTATTTTAGCGTTGCGAACCCTAGGGTAGTGTTGCACTACACATACACACACACATACACACATACATACTTGCATACATTCCTATTGATATGTGCTCATGGGATTCTTTATAGTTATGTGTTCACATGGGTATGGGACTATGTGTTCACATACGGATTGAGGATGATACTTGTGGTTGAGCTGAGTCGATGAGATTTGATTGAGACCGTGAGATCGGTGATATAGCAGGATTCGTATTTGAGATACGACATGACGTTGTAGCGGGTCCTTGACGTAGTATTTCACACACGTCCATGCATACGTAGGCGGTATCAGTATGGTACTAGACGTAGATTAGTACCGCGATCATGATATTTGATAAAGAGGATACCAGGTGAATAGTATGATGAATGTGATATTGACCCGTACCCAGATTTGGGTTGCCGTACGACGGATTTACGTACGAGCTATATTGATGATTGATCCGCACTCTTGACTTGGGATGCCTGATTATAGATATGGTATCGGCTATGATATTATTGAGGCGGGATCACCGACTATACATATACAGGTAGGTATATGTATCGACTCAGATGATAGGCGGTTTCCTTACCTGTAGTTCAGCTTGTTAGTTCAGCCGTATAGTTTAGTGTAGTTGTTAGATTAGATTAGACTCCTACCTATTTCAAAACTAACGAATCGTGGGTATTTTAAAAGACAGCCCAAGGGATCCTACGGATATTTCAAAAGACGTATCTTTTCATAAAAACACCGTAGCCCATATTTTCGAAACCCCATGATTCGTGTTATTTCAAAAGGCACCATTTGTAGGACTTATATTAGCTTAATACTGATTAGTTATCGTTGTGTCTAGTATTCTGCTTCCGCACATTATTGCTGTTCGCTCTGCCCCGCATACTTATTTTGCTGCATACTCCATTATTGATATCATGCTGTTAGGACACCAGCACCATTACCGATGATGCGTATGTACCACATACACTTACTTGCCGGCTCACACACATCTTCATCGGTAATTGCCATATCACGTACACTTAGAAAATACTATTGCTTGGCTTAGCTTGTTAGTTAGTAGTTGATACGATATTAGTGTACCTGGGTTATATGCCAGTTTAGACATTGTAGTTATTACTTGTCACTTCATGCATACTGTTATTCCATTGTTCATGCCTAGTTATTAATCATACATTGCAACTTGGTTATTGATACCATATACATTCATTATCATTGACATATGCACTTGTGATGACTTCTTGAGATTTATGATATTTCTGGATTTCGGGGGAAAGCCGCAAAATTTCTTAACCTTTTAAAACATGTAAATTGCGGTTTTCTAGTGATGTAAGTGTCGTCCACCATGAGTTTGCTGTGGTTTTCGAGATCCGTGTCGAGGAGTGGAGGAACCGTCATGGGTACATGGTAGGCCCGGTATGGTACCCCGGGGCAAGATGAATGTGGTGTTGACGTTGAGCCTGGCAGGGGACAGATTACCTACCGGTGATATTACCCGACGCGTCGGATATCCGGAGGATACCGTCGTGGTCTTGAGATGGATGGTAGGGGCCGGTCTGGACTGACGGCGCCCTAGATATTAAGATTGAGACATTGATATTTCGAGACAGTGAGATTTATATTTTGTGTCGATGCTAGACACTGTTGATACTGATTTCATTTATGATACCTCAGTTTAAAAATACGAAGGAAATCTCACTAATTTATGAAAACAGTTTCTTCGTTTACATGTATTCTGTTTTCATGCATTCATACCTCATTCATATGACATATTGCTACCTGAGGCACTGACACGGGCACATGAGTTTACACTCGGGTTAGATATTTACCCTAGCCATTGTTATAGGCTGCATGTTTTATACATTTTTGAGGATATATTATGATCATTGACCTAGGATTGCGTTATTTATGCGATTTCTGTGCGTAGATATTTTTCTATTCACGAGTTGGCAACTCACCCCCGTTGTGCCCCAGTTTCTTGCAGGTTTGCCGTACAGGTTTCATTACGGCGTTGCGGGCTTAGTTTCATTCGGGTGACTTGCTAGTAGGTGGGTTTTTCTTGTATCATACCCATCATATTACCTTGTATAATATTATTCAGTTGTATCTAGTAAATTCCATCAACCAAACATGTATTTTTGAGATAGAGACCAGTGTTGTTTATTCTTTCGACCTTAGAGTCGCTCGTTATGTTTCTGGTGGTTTTGAGTTTCCTTTTGAGTTTTGATCCTCGCCGTTGGCGTTGTATATTATATTGCTTGTGTGGTTGTGACCGTCGATTGACGAAGAGCTAGCTCCCGCTTGGGGATGCCTTTTTCTTGATTTCGTATACTATTCATGTTGTATCCCGTTTGGGGGCCTGTATTTACAAAGGAGACTCTGCCGAAATTTTCAGTAAATTTTTGATGTTTTTTTAAAACCGCATAATTCGGCTTATGCTATTGAAACTACTTGCTTTAAGTTGGTTTTTCCTGCACTCTACTACTTTTCTTGGTTTGGATTTCTGGGTTTTCGGTTTACTTGGATTACGTACGCCTCGAGACGTTCGTAGTTTAAGTGCCGGTCATGTTCCGTACTTTCGGGTCTTGAAAAAGTTGGTATCAGAGCGTTAGGTTTTTACCTTCGGAGCGTAGGATGACCCTTGGTTGATGGAATAGGTGACTAAAGTAGAGTGACGTACCGTTGGTATGTTCCGCGGCATATTTACGACACGCCACTCCACTTATGAAGCCTTAGGATGTACATTTCCTTGTTCAGTATTATATTCATTCCGATCTAGCCTCATCAGTACCAGTTATGGTTTTGCTGCTACGGTTACGGGCAGGGAGAGCTACGGCTAGAGTTGCAGTCAGCACAAGCTCGTCACGAACGAGGACTGACCAGGGCGAAATTCCGGCGACACACGATTGCAGAGATGTGTCTTTTTACTGTGTTTCCGCGCCACGAGCGTTTGGCGGATCGCCTTTATAAGGTTACTCGGAGGTGCTGATCGACACTAGAGAATTGAGCCAATGATGGAGGCCAGCCAGATTTTGATGACCGTTGGTGTGTTGCTTACTCCTGATGATTGAGGCACTGTTCAGCATGCAGACGAGCAAGCCAGTGGTTGCTGCGAGCGACGAGATATCGCCCCATATGTTGGAGCTATTGCGGGGCGAGTTGTACGAATAGATGATAGAAGGTCGCTAGTCACCCGATGATGAATGACTAGGACAGGTGGTTCGTTCGCTTACCCCGATGCGAGGTCATCAGATAGATTGCTTCCAGCTAGAGACGACTTCACACAGAGACGTGAGGGTCGACAGAGACGATCGAATGTCGGAAACCTATTATTCCAAGTTTAAAGTATTCGGAAAGACATGCAGGCAATTCTATGGTCCCTCTAGAAGAATGAAACCCTAATTCGACTTAATGACCGTATGAAAGCCTTTGAACCTTAGGGTTTGCGGCAGTTCTGCGGCGCCATTAGTGAGGCTTGGTTTGCCCTTCTACGGCTGGACCACCGATGCTGTGGTATATATATTCGATACTATTAAACTGTACCAAGATGTTGAGCTCTTGGGGGATTATGAGGTTTCGACGAATCGATCGAATGGTTCGACTTCAATCGGATGCTAGGTGGTGAGATGCATTCTTGGGAGACTCCAGATATGAGGATAGCCGTAGGAGCTCAGTCCATGCAGCCACGACGAGACGAGTCCGAAGCGGTCGACATTAGAGAAAAATGGAGTAAAAGGTTCATATAAGATCTGGATATGATGACGTTCCCCTCCGCCGACATCGGAGATGCGATGCGCATGCCGAGGCAGAGTACTGGATATACCTTCCAGAAGGAGTCGCGATGAGTATGCAGTCATTCCAGAGCAAGATGCAGATATAGGAAAGGACAATGACTTCCGGAAAGTTGGCAGAGACGAGACATGGAAGAGACCGTGAGCAGGATTCCTTCCAGGACACAGCTGCAATGATACTTTCACCCAGGATCAGATGTGTCACGTACATTCAGAGAGCCAGAGGCCGACGCCAGTGATATGCTGTCTTACGAGTGGTCGTGATGATTGACCGAGAGATGACAAGAGACGTGCCAGAACTGGATCATCCCCGTTAGCACACCCGACAGGGCCGATGAGTCGATGGACCGAAAGATTGGTAATTCACAGTGAAGACCTTGACCCAGGAGTGGTCATGGTTACGCACATCAGCAGGACAGAGTTCATGATCATCGACGAGACGTTCCACTAGTGACCGTGACAGTTGGCCGAGATTCTTAGAGGATGCGCTTGAGCAGTAGTATTCCGCCATTATTGATTACGATGTTTTGGGTGATTTATTCGTATGATTTGATTTTGATGATTGAGGATTTACGATCTTTGCACAGTGTTGCACTTGATATCGTTTTCCTGCTTTAGTTTCACATGTTTGTGATTTTACGGTTTTAAACAGTTGACTTGGTTTTGTGCGTATGCATGCACACGATTTCGTTCCTGCACTCGGTATAGTTTATATATGCTTGCAGTGCAGTGATACGCCTTTTGTGCACTTAGATGCACTGGACTTCGATTTTGATTGTGATACTCGATATTTTTTTTGTGCACCTTGTGCACCTGATTGGATTTTCGCGCATGTTGGGCGCATGTTTTGAAGGGTGATTTTGGTGCACACCAGAGGTACTAAATCGAGATTTTTTTTTTGTGCATGTCAGATGCACCTGATTTTGCTGTCAGGCACACCTGTTGCCTACGACAGATGTTTCGTGCACACCCGATGCACTTAGATGTTGTTTCTGTGTGCATGTATGGCACATTCATGGATTTTGATTTCCGTGCGCACCAGACGCACGTAGTATTCATGTGCATATTTTGGGATTGATTTCTTATAGAGTAGTATGTTTTTATGATATTGCTATGTGTTTTCGTACTGAGCAGGACTAGTCAGAGGACAGTACCTGAATATATTTTGCATGCATTGATAGTTATTGAAGGGATTTCCAAAAAGCGAGCTATAGCCTCAGTATTTACCTACATGTCTGATATGACACGAAATGTTTAAAACAAGGAGACCCTTCTAAATTGTTTCCAAAACGGCGGAACGTACATTTCAAACAAAGGTATATATGTATATAGTTATTTTCTTATGATAGACGTCCGCCACTGTGCAGTTTTATACGCGTTGCACAGCGACTTAAGGAGATTTGGCATGCATTTCCTTCGGATACTTACAGATATAGATTCGATATTTACATGTATAGTTTCGAGTTATATCATATTGGTTTTGATTTGGATTTGGCATTGATGTCTTCTCCATGACTCCGATGATTGCGGGATGCTTGACGGAGTTTTGATTTGAGTTATATACTCATTTTTCAAGCGCATGCGCTGCGCTACGATTTGTTTTATGTATTTACAATTTCGGAGCCCTGACGACTTGATGGTTTTTCTTCGATGTTTTAGTATTTGGGGAAGTTTGAATTTAAATTCGGGGACCGAATTTCTTTAAGGGGGAAGATTGTAACGTTTTGAAAATCGTTTCGGTGAAATTTCGAAAAAATCGGTAAAATAAGGGGGTTTTCTGTAAAAAGTCAAAATACCAATATTTTATTATAAAAATTAAATATACATATTCTAACTATATAATTGCTATTATTTGGTGTTTATTGAGCCGCTGGTGAAATTTCAAATTTTCTGAAAAAAATATTATTTTATTATTATTTTAAGCCGTCACTAATACATTTAATTAGGGAAAATTACAAATTGGAATGAGTTGAAACAAATTTTGTGCATCATAAAACATTAAATAAAATTTTATCATGTAGTTTTTGGAACGAAATCATTTGCCAAAACGGTTTAGAAATTATTGAAGAAAAAAGGCTTTTTTTAGCGTAAATGGATGCTTGGGGTATTGTATTTATTATTTTTCATCACCCCACACCCGTACCCACACTCACACACCCCCACTTACTCCTCCCCATGGCTGAATTCAGCAGCCACCATATTTTTCCCCACTTGATTTTCAAAGGAAAAGATATGAAAGAAAAGAAAAGAAAATGGGTGAATTAGGTGGACTTTTGACCTTACCTTGACCTTGACTTTCCTTCCTTGTATTTTCTCTACCTCCCTCTCTCTCCTCACACTCCCAATCAGGCCGAGCCCCTCCTCCCAACAGCAGCAGCCCCCCCCCAAAATCCCACTCTTTTCTTCATCAAAAAAAATCCACAAATCACTTCAAAATCCATGCAAAATTCAAATCTAAATCCAAATCCGACTCCTACCCATTTTAGCTTAGCCCGTATAGCATGGATCCTTATGAAAAGAAGGCATTTTGGGAGGCCATGGATGCTTGTGGATCTTCATATGTTTTGGGTATAATTCTAAACATTTTTGTTGCTTAATTTGTTACTAATTTCTTAAGCTAATTTAATTAAGTGTTAATTTGGATATGTGAATTTAATTGCAAGTTTTGGAATTCAAGTTATGAATTTGAATGCAAGTTAGGGTTTTGTAAAATTGGTGTATGGTTGTGTGTTATATTTAGGCTTTTTGTCATGTTAATAGAAGATTAGTAGCTAGTGCTAATGGTTAGTTTAAAAAAAAATTGTGTTAATGTGCTAATTTGCCTACTAGATTTTTGAATTTGGTTAAATACTTGGGATTAAAAATGTGTTTAGGTTTTTCATGACTTCATTAACTTTATTAAGTGTGGTTTAATATTTTAGATCATGCAAATCTAAGCTAGATTGTAGTTTGTGCATTTTTTCTTTGAAATTGTTAAAAAGGGTATTTTTGTAAACTAGAATATTAGGGTTTTTGGAATTTAATGAGATTAAATTCCGGAAATTGTTTATATGACTTATTTAAGATATTTAATAAATATATTGGCCGCTACATTCATTTAAACATCATGATTTGTACAAAAACGGCGAAATGTGCTTGCTAGATTTTCGGAAAAATGACCTTTTAAGTGAAATTGGGGTTCTTGTGAGTTTTAACCTAGTTTATATTAAAATTAGTGTTCTTGAATGTGCAAATGAGTGTGATTGGATTTTTCTCGATGGTTTGACGTTTGTACATCGACATCGAGGGTTGGTTTGACTATTCTTGCATGCGTAGGCGATAGGTTTGGACCAATGCGTGATACGCGTGCCGATTTGATTTTCGTATGCCGTTTCGATCTCGAATTTAGTTTTAATGAGATATGGTGCGTTATGATATGTAGGTACCCCCATGTAGACTTCGAGACGACAAGCAAGCGCGTGGCGACGTCAGCACCGGCTAGCGAGGACCAGGTGAGTAGATTTATATCTACGGGGAGAAGTCGGGTGGATGGCGTATAGCACCCCCACAGTCCGTGGTGGTGTATACGGATGCGTATACACACCAACAATTATTATATGTTATTTGGGAATAATAACGATGCTTAGGATGGATATTGGTGTGTTGGATTATTTTAGCGTCGCGAACCCTAGGGTAGTGTTGCACTACACATACACACACACATACACACATACATACTTGCATACATTCCTATTGATATGTGCTCATGGGATTCTTTAAAGTTATGTGTTCACATGGGTATGGGACTATGTGTTCACATACGGATTGAGGATGATACTTGGGGTTGAGCTGAGTCAATGAGATTTGATTGAGGCCGTGAGATCGGTGATATAGCAGGATTCGTATTTGAGATACGACATGACGTTGTAGCGGGTCCTTGACGTAGTGTTTCACACACGTCCATGCATACGTAGGCGGTATCAGTATGGTACTAGACGTAGATCAGTACCGCGATCATGATATTTGATAAAGAGGATACCAGGTGAATAGTATGATGAATGTGATATTGACCCGTACCCAGATTTGGGTTGCCGTACGACGGATTTACGTACGAGCTATATTGATGATTGATCCGCACTCTTGACTTGGGATGCCTGATTATAGATATGGTATCGGCTATGATATTATTGAGGCGGGATCACCGACTATACATATACAGGTAGGTATATGTATCGACTCAGATGATATGCGGTTTCCTTACCTGTAGTTCAGCTTGTTAGTTCAGCCGTATAGTTTAGTGTAGTTGTTAGATTAGATTAGACTCCTACCTATTTCAAAACTAACGAATCGTGGGTATTTTAAAAGACAGCCCAAGGGATCCTACGGATATTTCAAAAGACGTATCTTTTCATAAAAACACCGTAGCCCCTATTTTCAACACCCCATGATTCGTGTTATTTCAAAAGGCACCATTTGTAGGACTTATATTAGCTTAATACTGATTAGTTATCGTTGTGTCTAGTATTCTGCTTCCTTACATTATTGCTGTTCGCTCTGTCCCGCATACTTATTTTGCTGCATACTCCATTATTGATATCATGCTGTTAGGACACCAGCACCATTACCGATGATGCGTATGTACCACATACACTTACTTGCCGGCTCACACACATCTTCATCGGTAATTGCCATGTCACGTACACTTAGAAAATACTATTGCTTGGCTTAGCTTGTTAGTTAGTAGTTGATACGATATTAGTGTACCTGGGTTATATGCCAGTTTAGACATTGTAGTTATTACTTGTCACTTCATGCATACTGTTATTCCATTGTTCATGCCTAGTTATTAATCATACATTGCAACTTGGTTATTGATACCATATACATTCATTATCATTGACATATGCACTTGTGATGACTTCTTGAGATTTATGATATTTCTGGATTTCGGGGAAAAGCCGCAAAATTTCTAAACTTATTAACCTTTTAAAACATGTAAATTGCGGTTTTCTAGTGATGTAAGTGTCGTCCACCATGAGTTTGCTGTGGTTTTCGAGATCCGTGTCGAGGAGTGGAGGAACCGTCATGGGTACATGGTGGGCCCGGTATGGTACCCCGGGGCAAGATGAATGTGGTGTTGACGTTGAGCCTGGCAGGGGACAGATTACCTACCGGTGATATTACCCGACGCGTCGGATATCCGGAGGATACCGTCGTGGTCTTGAGATGGATGGTAGGGGCCGGTCTGGACTGACGGCGCCCTAGATATTGAGATTGAGACATTGATATTTCGAGACAGTGAGATTTATGTTTTGTGTCGATGCTAGACACTGTTGATACTGATTTCATTTATGATACCTCAGTTTAAAAATACGAAGGAAATCTCACTAATTTATGAAAACAGTTTCTTCGTTTACATGTATTCTGTTTTCATGCATTCATACCTCATTCATATGACATATTGCTACCTGAGGCACTGACACGGGCACATGAGTTTACACCCGGGTTAGATATTTACCCTAGCCATTGTTATAGGCTGCATGTTTTATACATTTTTGAGGATATATTATGATCATTGACCTAGGATTGCGTTATTTATGCGATTTCTGTGCGTAGATGTTTTTCTATTCACGAGTTGGCAACTCACCCTCGTTGTGCCCCAGTTTCTTGCAGGTTTGCCGTACAGGTTTCATTACGGCGTTGCGGGCTCAGTTTCATTCGGGTGACTTGCTAGTAGGTGGGTTTTTCTTGTATCGTACCCATCATATTACCTTGTATAATATTATTCAGTTGTATCTAGTAAATTCCATCAACCAAACATGTATTTTTGAGATAGAGACCAGTGTTGTTTATTCTTTCGACCTTAGAGTCGCTCGTTATGTTTCTGGTGGTTTTGAGTTTCCTTTTGAGTTTTGATCCTCGTCGTTGGCGTTGTATATTATATTGCTTGTGTGGTTGTGACCGTCGATTGACGAAGAGCTAGCTCCCGCTTGGGGATGCCTTTTTCTTGATTTCGTATACTATTCATGTTGTATCCCGTTTGGGGGCCTGTATTTACAAAGGAGACTCTGCCGAAATTTTCAGTAAATTTTTGATGTTTTTTTAAAACCGCATAATTCGGCTTATGCTATTGAAACTACTTGCTTTAAGTTGGTTTTTCCTACACTCTACTACTTTTCTTGGTTTGGATTTCTGGGTTTTCGGTTTACTTGGATTACGTACGCCTCGAGACGTTCGTAGTTTAAGTGCCGGTCATGTTCCGTACTTTCGGGTCTTGACACTAACCTTTAATCTTGGGTTAATTGTCTTTTGGACTTTAACTCAATCTCAAATATCTAAGATATTAACTAACCATGGTTTGAGGAGAGAAGGATATAATATAATTATTTCATTCTCATCTAAAAAACAGTTCATTATTCATCACAAAAGAAAAAGAGTTTGAGCTTTGCCATCATCTTCTTCTTCCTCTCTCTCTTGATATTTCATTTGAGTGAGTTAGTAAAAAAGAAAGGGTTTTGATTAGAGAATACAAACCACCTCATCATTCTACACACATCTAGCCCATTGTGTAGGGTGTTTTGCTACACTTCATCATGGATCAAGTAAAGTAAGGAGCTTTGGGCAAAGAGACTTCGGGTGGATCATCGTGGACTTGGAAGGTTGCTAGCGATCCGTTCCAAACTCTCAAAGGTCCAAGGAATCACCAAAGAGAGACTACAAAGGTTGTAATCTCTACTTTTAGTGATAGATAGTTCTTTGTATGTGATACAAACTTTGTTACTCTAATAATTCTTGTTAAGATTCATGGATTGTTTGCTTTGTACCTCTCTAAATTTTAAAGTGGCATGAGTGATGCTACCAAACCCTAGACTAGGTGCAAGGAAAACCCAACACCTTACAAGATAGACACGCCCCATAGCCCTGACCAAGTGACTGTAGGATAACACCGTCGCCAAGAGCAAACGTTCGGGTGCTCGCGGCCGCGGTGTTCCGCCTAAGTGCACTTCGTCGACGGCATCGGGGGCGCGGCCGTTTACTAAAGTTTCCGACGAGCAATCAATCAGGTTGTCAGGAATCTTGTTGAATTACCCGACTGGTTATTGAAAAGTGTTTTCAATATTGAGATTAAAATGCGGGGTTTATAATTGTTAGGTATGCGATGTCTAAGGAATTCATTTGGTTAGGCATGAAATCCAAAGTATGTGATACATTTGGTTTATGATGTCTAAGGTGGTTGCGGATTCCAATTGTTATAGTTTTTCACTTTCTTTTCTGCGACCGTCAGTGTAATATGTGGTGTATCGCCGGTTTCGTTTCTATATGTCAACGATAATTGGGATACGCATATTTACTTACGTTGATGACATGCGATTTTATGCGTTGCTGTGATATGTTATATTGGATCATCATGTTTTGAATAGCTGGGGGGGTTTGCGTGAGATGAGAGTTTTTCATTTTCATTCATGTAAAAACTTGTATGTAATATTCTTTTATTGGGGCACTTCCGAGTTGAGGATGATGTCACCATTGATATATATTATTTACTTTTCCGCATTAGGATTGACCCAAGGCGGGGAGCACAAGTAACCTGGTTCTAGAGTCCAGTGGGAGACCATCTCGAGGAGTCGAGACCGGGTCTCCTAACTCCAGAATTGGTAGGGTTGCTTGCCGCTCTCGTAGAGGTCTAGGGATATGAGTTTGGCCATTCATCATGACCGTGGAATCCGTGTTTTTTACTGGCTTAATTTAAAACACGGAATTCCTAATATATCCAATATTTCATATGTGTTCTTCTGCTGCTGATATTCTATGATGTGATCACTTTATATGTTGAGACGTGGCTTAATTTAAAACACGGAATTCCTAGTATATCCAATATTTCATATGTGTTCTTCTGCTGCTGATATTCTGTGATGTGATCACTTTATATGTTGAGACGAATGCTTATATTATATATATGATATATAATAAATATTGATGCTTTCGTTTCTTCTGTGATGCTTAGGAAGCATAATTGATGGGACATTATTAATGAGATTAATGAAATAAAAGAAAGCTAAAGATGTTGTAGAATCCTGTTTTAAAAACTGGTAGCTCTAGTTCTTGCTTTGCATAGCAGTATTTCTTATAGAATATCCAACACCTTATTCGATAAGGAAAGAGCCAAGATCCCTTCACCGGGAGTGACCTCTTTAGCGAAACTGGCAGATGCTACAACCCCCTCGGTTTTGTTTTTGATTGCTTTTTTAGTTCATACTTTGCATAGTGGTATTTGTGAAATATCCAGCACCTCATTCGATGAGGAAAGAGCCAAGATCCCTTCACCGGGAGTGACCTCTTTAGCGAAACTAGTAAAAGCCTCAAAAACACTCCTTTTCAAAATCACTCGATTCTACAATGATATTAAGTTCATTACGCAAAAGGTTTTCTTAAAAACCTGACGTAGCCCTGTATCATTTCAGATAAGTACTACTTAGTATTCTTGCTACGTTTGTTAGCCTCCGTCAAGGCGTGGTGTGCGGTAGCTAACTAGTGCTTATCTGTAACATAAGATGAGATTGGATTAGGGTAGTCGTGCGACTTTGTTGGCCTCCGTCAAGGGTTGTGTGGATGAGTTTAATTCAATCATGAAATGTACAGGTTGGGCTTGACTACCAGTCTATGGTTTGTTGGCCTCCGTCAAGGTCATAGGACGCTGGGGTAAAATATTATCGGGAATTTCAAGTGTTGAAATTTGCAATGAGATTGCATACCTTCTATGAGATAGTTGGATCCCGATACCCACTGCAAGTAAGAGTTACTCCTGGGAGAGTTTTACACATTACAATTAGCCGATCAAAGTAGGTGTCTAGAAAAGTGTTAACCGGGTTACGCCGCTGGGAAAATGAGGTTTATTTTAATTAGGTCCGTGCGAAAGCACGAGGAACCTCCCTCAAAGTACCGACACTGGCCTGGCCGAAAGATAGGCGAACTTGTAGGGTGTAATTAATCCCGGCTTGTCTTACCTTTTATGGTTTGAAGGAAGATTTGATAAAAACACTAGGACCCTTTGATATGTTGGCTCAGTCAAGGTCACTTGGGTCCTAGGGGTTGATTGTTGGCTATAGTGCCCTCAAGGCAATTATCATAGTCGCGGGTAGGTGATTATGATGATTGAGTGAGGACCTATACCTGTAGAACAGTCTTACTCGAGATGATAGTATTCTATCTGGTTTGTCTTTATCATCACTATTACATGTTGATAGAGCCCATAGGATTCTTGCTTGACTACCAGCATTATGATGGCGATCATATACGTGAGAGCTGAGGATTTATAAGCACATCCTTAAATATCTCTAGTCATGGGAGTATCGAGACTGGGCATCGATACTCCAGTGTAGACTAGTGTATACTGATCGAGACCCCGACGAGGGGCGATGGCCATGTCTCACAAGCCATTGGGGTTAGTTTGTTCACCTAAGATAGTATACAGGTGCTTATTAGTTTATAAGTACACTGGACAAACTCGCCGGGAACGTGCTAGTTGGTATTATACCTATTGTCAGATAGCAGTTTCCAGGTGACATGTGTACAGGTTAGTCTATCCACCTGAGATCGTCATTTGTCTCGTGTGAGTTCCCACTTTATTTTGATTACTACCCTACCACGGCTCAAAGGAGTCGTGCAAACAGGTTTTAGTTGAGTACAGTCCCGAGCCACATGGAGGCAGTGATCGGATCATCGGGGATTCGTCTCTCCCGGTATTAGGGGTTGATGTCGCGTTGTGCACGGGTGGCCATCACCAGAAATCAATGGCCATGGTGGGCCAGAATTACCGTTCCAGGATCGTTAGTTTCTTAAGTGGTGATGGGTTTCATGCCAACACTAAATGTCACGTTGTTAGGGGTCTGACTTTATCCACCCCCTAGACTCGATATGCGATACTCTTAGACGAACAGACCAGACTGTACGGATATTGTCACTGAAAGGCTCCGTAAGGGTTCAGGATGAATTTGTTCGTCGGCCTCCCTTTCGCTCAATACCTGGGTAGCCATTACGTACAGCTAGTGCCGCTGACATGCTTGTGGTTAAACCCACTGCCAGCGTATTGACGAGTCTTTAGAGTCCCGCACAGAGAGTTTTCACGGTTCAGGCGATATGGTGTATATGACGTATGTTGGTACATACAGGTGTCCGATTAAATATGTGTACATACTGCATAGACTTTAATCGGATGGTTGATAATGCTAGCGGCTTAGGATTAAGCTGGATTATTAAATCAGGTTTTGATTTAATAATTTATATATATATATATTGATATATATGTATTCTAGTATTATTGTTCACTATTCATTTTCTCTCTTGGCTATTCATATTTCTGTACAAATACACGTATATGTATTTCGATACATGTACCGGGAAGTATTCCGTATTTATACGGAATAGTTTCTAGAAGTGGACACCTCATTTATATGACCATTTTTTAGAAATTCATTTGTTTCATAAATGAGGTGGAGGGGTGAGGTGGCATAAGCATGGTCTTGGTCATGTAGAGAGGTATGGTTCACAATTGTTTATTGAAAAAAGAATTGAGATATTTTGTGCATGAGGGAGAGAGAGGGCAGCCACAATTATAGTAGGGGCGTGGCTCATGCTCATTTTCTTTATGAGCTTGCTCACTCTCTCATTCACATTCACACAAAAGACTTAGCCATTCTTTAATTTCTCATTCCATTGCTTCCCCACCTTCTTCATCTTCTATGGTTGCTCATTGAGCATATGAGATAAGCGAAAATTATAGTGACACATTCCTACACCTCCACTCTTCATTGCTAGCAACCTTGGAGTATCGGTTGCCCCGTTTCGCGAGGCTAACGCTTGCGTCGTTTCCCTCAGGTGGATCATCGTAGATGGAGGAAGACCAGCAACCAAACTTGTTCAAGGAGCCACTAGGAGCTTGGAATGAAGACCGAAAGACACGGATCAACTCGGTATAGCCATTCTAACTTCTTTATAAAGCTTGCTAGTTTAGGGTTTAAGGTAGATCCGGGTATCGGGTAATGGTAGCGCCATTTCAGTAAATTTTTGTTCCGCATTTGGCCACGGTTTGATGGCCGGGGCGCTGCCGTAACCCAACAAAAATAGTGGGAGCCATCCTGATTAGATAAAATAATAACCAATCTGATCTTGCAAGAGCATACGCAGAGTGTTTTCTTCTCTCTCTCTCTCTCCTGGTAGCGACCGTGACATGCTTTAATTAAGATAATAATATGGATGTATTGACCGAACCTGCTTATTATATTGAGCTGGGGAATGTTGGTTCCGCTCTATCTTATAATTGTTATAAGACTGAGCAAGAAATAAGGGAATATCCGGATTTCCATGCAGCCCAAACGAAGAATGAGCATGTTGATGCATATTCTTCGGGTGTGTTCGTTACCGAGAACTATTTCTCAGTATCCTCCACGTCCTAAGTATGAGATACCGGATCAGGATCCCACAATTGTAAGATATTATATGGGCTAAAGAAAGGTAGACAACTGAGAAAAGGTGATCATTCTTTAGAGTAGGGAATGGTGCAAATGTTGCAGCCAAAGTAGTTGGCGAATATCACCTTGTATTACCAAATGGTAAATACATTGATTCTGAACAAATGTTATTACATTTCGAACCTGACATACAACATTACATTAGTTTCTTTATTAAGTTAAAGAAGGATATAATTTTTTATTGCAGAATAATGTTGTGAACATTTTCTCGAATCAAGAGTTGATTGGATCAGGCACGTTATGTAATAGAATATACATTCTAAATCAAACCACAATTCAAAGTATACCGAACACACACAGGAGGAGTAGTTCAGAAATGAATGAATCTTTCTTGTGGTATTGTAGACTAGGTCATATCAATGCGACACGACTAGCTAAGTTACATAAAAATGAATATTTGAATCTGTTCGAATTTTCATCTTATGATACTTACCAGTCTTGTCTCAAAGGTAAAATGACCAATACTCCGTTTACTGGAAACAGAGAAAGAGTTATTGAACTCTTGGGAAGGATACATGATGATGTATACAGTCCTAAGTCAACAAATGCAAGGGTTGGTTCTTTGTACTTCATTACATTCATCGACGATCTCTCAAGATTCGGACATGTGTTCATGTTGAAACACGAGTCTGAAACTTTTGAGAAATTCAAGGAATATAAGCTTGAAGTTGAGAACCAGACGGGTAAAAGTATTAAGTCCTTCGATGTGATCGAAGAAGAGAATACTTGAGCATGGAGTTTCTGGATTATCAAAAAGAGAATACGATTCTCTCTCAGCTTACTCCTTCGAGTACACCACAGCACAACGATGTATCGGGGCGGAGGTATCACACCCTATGAGATATGGCGCGCTCTATGATGGGTACTGCTAAGTTACCTGTTTCTTTTTGGGGTTATGCACTTGAGAAGCTGCATACCTGTAACACCTTAGAATGCGATTAGTTTTAATTAAGCGATAATGTGGGTTTTTAACTAAAAGATTACCAAAATAGTTTTCTCGCATTTTATAAGGATTAATCAATATTTTATTATTATTTGTTTGGGTTTGCACACACTTGTGCATGTTCACATGGGGGTTGTTTAGTGTTAACCTTGTTTAATGGCCATGACACCTTAAACTAATCCATGCCATGTAACCTTGCACTTAGCTTTCTTTTGTGAGAGTTATCTTCAATTTTGGAATGAGGGAGGTGGCAAGGTAACTCATGGATGAGGCATGCTTGCATTTAATGAAGGAGAGGGAGAGAGTAAGTGTAAGGTATACACTCACCCTACACTCACCCTCTCATCCTTATCTCATTCTTCACTCATTGCCTTCTCTCATTCTCACCTCACTCTCTCATTCTCAATTATTCTTCATCTCCTCTACTCTCAACTGAAACCCTCACCACTTCATCACCAAAACCTTGCGAAACTTCATTAAATCCCACTAAAACCCTTCTCAAGTCTTGATTTAGCCACTAAGATGACTTAGAGTTTGGAAAGATTGGATTTTTGAGCAAGAGTGGATAGGTATAACCTCTAAACTGTTAATTAGGTGGTTATATTGTTGTGTTGTCTTGTAGTTGTGGTTTAGAATACTAAAGGTATAGTTTTGTTCACATATCGTATTTGTAGTGTCGTTATGGAGTCTCTGTGATCTGCTGTGACCCCGAGTGTATACTGGAAAATCTAGCAATGTAGTAGTGATGTACTAGTGACCCTGAGTGTACACCTGAAGCACGAACCCCACCTGGGCGGTTTTGGCCGGCGACAATAGGGAGAAATCCGGCGACCTCGGGTTTTTAGGCGAGTTGGGGCTTGGTTTTTGTAGGATAGCTGTCTGCAGTTGTTTTAAAGTGGTTGGTACTGCCTGATTTTCATGTTTTGATAGTATACAAAATTTGGGATCACATTGCTATAATCTAGTATTTTGACTACGCGTGTTACGTTATCCTACACGGTTCGTGATCTTGTGTAGCTGCTGCATCTGGGTTGGTTTTGAGATGTCTCTATACACGTTAGCCACTAGATGGACACCTGAGAGTTGGATTGGAGTTGGTGCGTCGGTCAAACGTAGTTTGTACGTGATATTGGTCGATTTCTGAGATTTGCACTTGTTATGTTTTGTGTTAATAGGATCGCAGGCGGGAACTTCGAACGCTGCGAAGAAAGAGAAGGAGGTGATTGGATTTACCTAGCTCGAGATCGTCAGTGAGTAGATTTAACATCTATGGGGAAATCGCCCGTATGGCGTTAAGCGTCAAGGCTAGATATGATATGATATTAGCCACATATTTATATGCACATATAGAGATGGTGCATGAACTTCATTCCATATTATTACTTGTTGCGCCTGGACTTGTACCCCTTCAGACACTGCACTATTATTGACAGTTCATGTTGCACGAGCACTAATTGTATGCTACACACATACTGTCGGTAATTGCCATGACACGCACAACACATATACATATGTGATATTGTATTGATTAGTGACATTGAGGAAATGATTCTTGTGCAATTGCGCATATGAAATATAGTTTGCATGCATACCTACATACTTACACATATACCTTGCTATAGCTACATGTTCACATTTATATAATGTTGCGTTGGATTTTGGAGAAATTGGGAACCACATGATATATTTAATAACTTGATGCATTTAAATAGCGGTTTTCCCTTGATATACTCATATTACTGTTCTATGTTGCATACATCATATTATATGGATTTACGCATCGAGATATGGATTTCATGTGATTTTCTGGATTCGAGAACCGTTGGGATATTTCAAAAAATGTGTATTGTTTTGAAAACCCGGTTTCTCTTGTTATGATATTTCAATGCGTCCACCATGAGGGTTCTCGGTTCTGAGACTTGTGTTAGAAACCCGATGCGAGGAGAGTACGAGGCCATTTGTGGGTTCATGGTGAACCCGGTATGGTACCCCGGGACAAGAAAGGTATGTCGATGGATTAGCCGATGAGCCTAGCAGAGGGACTACTACCTACCGGTGATAGTTTTGGACTCGGCGGTTATCCGTAGGATATCGACCGGAGTCGTGAGATGGATATGGGCCGATTCGTACTGCCGAAGCCCGCGGGCCGATCCGGGCAGACGGAGCCCATGATATGTGGATTTATGTGTCGATGCTGGACACGAGTATTTCATGATGTTTCGAGTGTCGATATTGGACACTCAGGTTCCATGAGATGCACAGATATGAGGGCCAATCCGAGTGACGGCACCTGAGGATTTTGGGATTTGGGGTGTCATTGATGGACACCAGGGTTTTTCCATACTGATGATTTGTGCATGTGCTTTATTATTCCCACACTCAGGATTTACTTGATATGCTTTTGATTCATGTAGATGTAGTACCCTGGTGGTGTACCTTGATAATGATTGTTGCATATCCATATAACCATACTTTTGCTATCATATTGCATGTGATAGATTTATCGCTGTTCGTGCATACTTGCGATTACAGTATGATGTTATTTACTATTCACGAGCTGACAACTCACCCCCGTTGTAACACCCTAGAATATGATTAGTTTTAATTAAGCGTTAATGCAGGTTTTAAGGAAAAGTTTACCAAATTGGGTTCCTCACATTTTATAATAATTAATTTATATTTTATTATTATTTGTTATGGCTTGCACACACTTGTGCATGTTAATGTGGGGGTTAGTTAGTGTTAATCTTGTTAAGTAGCCATGACACCTTAAGCTAATCCATGCCTTGATTTAACCTTACCCTTAGATTTTTTGTGTGAGAGATATTTTCTTGTTTTGGATTGAGGAGAGGTGGCTAGGTGAGTCATGGAGGGCATTAATGCAAGCATTGATGAGGAGAGGGAGAGAGTAAGTGTAAGGCTAATACTCACCCTACACTCACCCTCTCATCATTCTCTTCCCTCACTCTCTCATTCTTATCTCTTCTCAATTATTTCTTCATCTCAACTGAACCCTCACCACTTCATCACCTAAATCTTGCAAAACTTCATTAAATACCATGAAAACACTTCACAAGTCTTGATTTAGACACTAAGTTGACTTGGAGCTTGGAAAGATTGGATTTTTGAGCAAGAATGGCTAGGTAATGATCTCTAACTGATAATTAGGTGTTTATATTGTTGTGTTGCCTTGTAGTTGTGGTTTAGAACACTAAAGGTAGAGTTTTGTAAATATATCGTATTTTTGGTAAAGTGTTGTGTCTCGAGTGAATCAGCTGTAGAACCAGGTTGTTGTTTTAGAAGTTGCTATCACAGAGACCTAATTTTGAGGTATAAAACCCACCATAAAAACCTGAGACCATTTCCTTCTAAATTGGCCGCGAATATATTGCTTCTGGCCGCAATTTGCGGCCAGACTGGGGAATGATGGGTCGAGTTTTGGTCGTAGGGTCTCTGGGGTTGTATGTGGTCTCGTGGAACTTGCAACTTTCACAAATTATCTATGTATCAAAATCTGGGATCACTTTGCTTTAATCTAGTGTTTTGAACTACGGGTGTTACGTTATCCGACACGGTTCGTAGTCTTGTGTAGCTGTTGCACCTGGGTTGGTTTTGGGATGTCGCTACACACGTTAGCCACTAGACGGACACTTGAGAGTTAAATTAGAGTTGGTGCGTCGGTCAAATATAGTTTGTACATGATATTGGTCGATTTCTGAGATTTGCACTTGTTATGCTTTGTATTAATAGGATCGAAGGCGGGGACTTCGAACGCTGCGAAGAAAGGGAAACAGGTGACTAGATTTACCTAGCTCGAGATTGTCGGTGAGTAGATTTAACATCTACGGGGAAATCGCCAGTATAGCGTTAAGCGTCAGGGCTAGATATGATATGATATTAGCTGCATATTTATATGCACATATAGAGATGGTGCATGAACTTCGTCGCATATTATTACTTGTTGTGCTTGGACTTATACCCATTGGACACTATACTATTATTGACGGTTCATGTTGCACGAGCACCAATTGTATGCTACACACACACCGTCGGTAATTGCCATGACACGCACAACACATATACATATGTGACATTGTATTGATTAGTGATATTGAGGCATTGATTCTTGTGCGATTGCGCAGATAAAATATAGCATACATGCATACCTACATGCTTGCACATATACCTTGCTATTGCTACATGTTCACCCTTATATGATGTTGCGTTGGATTTTGGATAATTGGGAACCGCGTGATATATTTAATAACTTGATGCATTTAAATAACGGATTTTTCCTTGATATGCTCATATTACTGTTCTATGTTGCATACATCATATTATATGGATTTACGCATTGAGATATGGATTTCATGTGATTTTCTGGATTTGAGAACCGCAGGGATATTTCAAGAAATGTGTATTGTTTTGAAAACCCGGTTTCTCTTGATATGATATTTCAGTGCGTCCACCATGAGTTTCTCGGTTCTGAGACTTGTGTTAGAAACCCGATGCGAGGAGTGGATGAGGCCGTGTTGCGGATTCATGGTGGACCCGATATGGTACCCCGGGACAAGAAAGGTATGTCGATGGATTAGCCGATGAGCCTAGAAGGAGGACTACTACCTACCGGAGATAGTTTTAGACTCGGCAGTTATCCGGAGGATATCGACTGGAGTCGTGAGATGGATATGGGCCGATTCGTACTGCCGGAGCCCGCAGGCCAATCCGGGCTGACGGAGCCCATGGTACGTGGATTTACGTATCGATGCTGGACACGAGTATTTCATGATGTTTCAAGTGTCGATGTTGGACACTCAGCTTTCATGAGATGTACGGATATGAGGGCCGGTCCTGGTGACGGTGCCTGAGGATTTTGGGATTTGGGGTGTCATTGATGGACACCAGGGTTTTTCCATGCTGATGATTTGTGCATGAGATTTATTATTTATCCCACACTCAGCATTTATTTGATATGCATTTGATTCATATAGATGTAGTACCCTGGTGGCGTACCTTGATCATGATTGTTGCATATCCATATTGCCATACTTATGCTATCAGATTGCATGTGATAAATTTATCGTTGTTCATGCATACTTGTGATTACAGTATGATGTTATTTACTACTCACGAGTTAGAAACTCACCCCCGTTGTGCCACAGTGTTTTGCAGGTCTGACCCTCAGAGTAGTCGCGGCAGAGTCTCTTATTATCTCTATATCAGCGGATACCGCTACGGTTGGCTGTGAGGCCTTTTGCTTTAGGTGGGTTTGCGGTTATCCTATGATGATGTTGTATATCTTTTGTATCTAGTACTCTCCATCAATCACCTTCATGTATTGACTTAGAGGCGAGTTGTGAGGATCAATATTGTATATTTTTGTGACTCTAAGTGTCGTGCTTGTGTGAGCCGGCCTTTGTTTTATGTTGAGTACCTCTTTTATGTTGTTCCTTAGCTACGACATCGTATATCTGTTCGTGGTGGTTGCTTATGCCTTTGGGCGAGATTTGCTCCCATTTGGGGATACTTTACTTATATCTTATGTTTGTACCCATTTCAGGGCTAGTTTTACAAAAGAGGTGCTGCCGAAATTTTTATGAAAACAAACTTAAGCTTTAAGTTTTGCCGGAGATTTAAAAATGTTTCTATCTTTTCCTTCTTGTAATGGTTTAGATTGCTGGGTTTTCGGCTTAATTAAATTGCGTTACGCCTGTTGACGTTACATAGTCTAAGTGCCGGTCATGTGCCTAACTTGGGTCGTGACACCCGTTGTGCCACAGTGTTTTGCAGGCTTGACCATCAGAGTAGTCGCGGCAGGGCGTCTTATTGTACCTATTTCATCGGATACTGCTACGGTTGGCTGTGAGGCCTTTTGCTATAGGTGGGTTTGCGGTTATTCGATGGTGTTCATTCTTATTGTATCTAGTACTCTCCATATAACACCTTCATGTATTGACTTAGAGACAAGTTGTGAGGATCGATGTTGTATATTCTTGTGGCTCTGGGTGTCATGCTCATATGAGCCGGCCTTTACTATGTTGATTATTCCTTTTATACTGTTTCATTTATATTGTCTATTCCTTCGCTTCGGCGTCGTATTTCTGCTTGTGATGGTTGTTTCCACCTTTGGGCGAGATTTGCTCCCGTTTGGGGATGCTTTACTTATATCTTATGTTTGTACCCATTTCGGGGCTAGTTTTTACAAAGGAGGTGCTGCTGAAATTTTTAAGAATACAAACTTGAGATTTCCAAATGTTTCTATCTTTTCCTTCTTGTAATGGTTTAGATTGCTTGGTTTTCGGCTTACTTAAATTGTGTTACGTCTGTTGACGTTACGTAGTCTAAGTGTCGGTCATGTGCCTAACTTGAGTCGTGACAATACCTATTGAATGGGGTTCCATCCAGATCAGTGCCTACCACTCCATATGAGATATGGAATGAGAAGAGACCGTGTCATAAACAAGTTAAGATATGGGGTTATCTGGCCTATGTTGAAAGGAAAAATCCGGACAAACTCGAGGCAAGGTCGGTTCTGTAAGTTTGTTGGATATCCTAAATATTTGTGAGGGAATATCTTCTACCACACTGAGGAGCAAAGGGTGTTTTGTTTATCAGCATGCCGCCTTTTTAGAAAAGGAATTTCTTGTGAAGAAATTAATGGTCATGAGGTAGAACTAGAAGAAGTTCCAGCTGGACAAACTAACAGCTGATGATTTGGTGAAACCAAAGGATTCAATAGTCTCCAACGAACCTCAGCCTCTCCGAGAATCTGGTAGGGTTCCTTATCCACCTGAGAGATACTACGGTTTCCTCGGTGACGGTGGGAGCGAGAATTGCATCATGGTAGATAATGATCCAACCAGGTTCAGGCAGGCTATCACGAATGGGGACTCTTTGAAATGGCTGGATTCTATGCGATCAAAAATGGAATCCATGTACACCAACAAAGTATGACTTTGATTGTTGCACCTGAAGGGGTAAAACCCATCAAGAGCAAATGGATCTTGAGAAGATTCTTGGTGTAAATGGAAAAGTTGAGACTTTCAAAGCTATGCTTTAGTCCATCAGGATTAACACAGGTATCGCGGAGTTGGAACATCTGTTTTGATGTGTCAGTCAAAGAGTTTGACTTCATCAAAAAGATTGATGAAACTTGTATATACAAGAAGGTAGTAGAGAGTAGGGTTGTCTTCTTCGTATTGTACGTAGAAGACATACTCTTGATAGGAAATGGTTTCCTATGCTACACTAGGTCAAGCTCCTCTTATCACGAGGATTCTCTATGGAAGATCTGGATGATACTTATTACATCTTATGGATTATGATCTATGGTGATAGATCTATGTCGATATTGGGAGTGTCCCAAATCCAGGTACATTAACACCATACTAAAGGGGTTTAGTATGGAAGATTATAAGAGTAGTTGTTCGCCCACTTACTCATGAATCACTCTCTCCTAAAAGATGTCTCCCGAGACTGATTTGGAGAGAGCTCACGTGCAAGGGATACCCTATACTTCGGCAGTAGGCTCTATCATGTATGCGATATTATGTACCAGACCAGATGTAGCTGATTCACTAGGTCTAGTGATCAAGAATCATTCGGATCTTAGGAGAATCACTGGACGACTGTGAAGGACATTCTTAAGTACTTGAGAAGCACTAAAGAAATGTTCTTGGTTTTTGGTGACGGTGAACTCCAGTGGGAGTCCTTTACCAATTCAGGCTTCAAGTGATAAGGTCGACTGAAAGTCGGTCACAGACTTTATCTTTACCCTCAGTGGAGGGACGGTATGTTAGAAGTGTTCCAAGTTATATACCATGGCAAACTAGACGATAAAGGCTGAATATATCGCTACCAACGATGCTACCAAAGTAGATGTCTGGATATTTCTTATTCATGAGATGAACATGGTTTCTACCATCGAGCGTCTAATAACTGTTATTGTGACAACAATGGAGTTGTGGCTTTGCCCTAGGAACGCCGGTCCCATCAGCAATCCAGACATATTCTGAGGACAGTATAACCTGATCAGGGAGATGGTTGATCTCCAAAGGATCGAGGTAAGGAGAGTTGACGCGAAGGATAACACGGCGGATCCACTCACAGAGGCCTTTCCCTAGAGAGACTTTTATGGAGAGTTGGGTATGAGATACTACAATATATAGCCTTAGTGCAAGTGGGAGATTGTTAGTTATATGTATGCCCTAGAGGTCATTATTATACATGTGATGTATATTATAGTAGATGCTTGAACATATATAGGGAGGACTTTCTTGCTCGACATGATAGTATGCTATCTGGTTGCTCTTTATCTTAACATGTACACTTATTGTCTCTCTATTACATGTTGATAAAGCCCTTAGGATGAGTACTTGACTACCAGGATTATGATGCAGATCATACTAGTGGGGCAGAGGTAGTCGGTAAGTATATCCTTCAAATGTTCCTAGTCGTGGGAGTATCGAGACGGGACATCAATATTCCAGAGTAGAACAACATATACGCTTCTTGAACTATATGATGGGCGATGGATGATCCTACATCCATTGGTGTTTGACATCAAAGAAGGTATACGGGTGCTCAGTGGAGAATGGGTACACTGAGCGGACTCGCCGAGAACTCCTAGATGGTATTATACATGTCATCAGATAGCAGTTCTCTGGTGACACTGGTACAGGTTAGTCTGTCGAACCGAGATCGTCATAGATTCTTGTGTGATTCCCACTGTGCTTTGATTTCCACCTTACCACGTTCAAGAGATCATGCAAAACGGTGGTTTTTGGTACAGTCCCGAGTCACATGGATGTAATAAGCGATAGGAGGGGATTTCGTCTCTCCCGGTATTGAGGGTTGATGTTACGATATGCTCGATTGGCCATAACAGGAAATCCCTTGCCAGGGTTGCTGAGATTTACTGGTAAGTGTTATCAGTAGTTTCTCGAACTATTATGGGCCTCACATCGGCATGATTTATCAGGCTATTGGGGTCTGACGTTTACCACCCCCGGGCTGTGATATGCGACATATCAGACGAAGAGACCGGAATGTACGGTAGTGTTACTGATTAGATTCGCAGGAGTATGAGCAGGCTTGCTTATTGATCTTTTGATAGCTCAATACCCGGGTGGCCGTTATGTTTAGCAGACCGCTGACAGCTTGTGGGTGACTGATATGATCACCACCTACTGCTGGCATGTTGACGAGTCTTTAGAGTCCTACACAGATGTTTCCTGGCTCAGGCGAAACGAAATAAGAGCAAATATGTGATATGTGCGGATCGAGATTAATACGAGTATGTGATACCGTATTCTATTCTCGCGATTTGTGTTATCGGTCGGTTATATGTGATATAGCCGGGTTATCAAATCGAGTGTTGATTCGATAAGTTGATATATATGATATTAGTCGGTTATATGTGATATAGCCGGATTATTAAATCAAGCGTTGATTTAATAATTTAATATATAATCATATATTTGATATATTAATTTAACTAATATTAGCTCACTTAAGCATTTCTTTTTCTCACTAGTGTACACTTAATATATATGTGATGTATATTATTGTATCATGCTTTTTGCTACATGCAACATGGGTGTATGAGACTCATACCATGCTTATAATAATGTAGGGTTTATTTATTTAAAGTAAATCAATATTAGTTGGAAATTAGTCTTGGTTGATGCTTAGTGGAAGCTTTTAGAACCCATTGACTTAGTCCACTAATTTTGTCTTACTTGAGATATTTATTAACCCAACCATTATCATTAGCCATGGTTTAGTCTCTACATGAGTTAGTATATAATATTAACTCACCCATGGTTGCCATTCTTGACTTGCCTCTCTCCATGGTTGCTTTTCTTCATCTCCTTCCTCAAGCTCACTAGCTTTTTGGGAGGTGAGGAAAATTAGTGAGAAAATAATTTCTAAAGTGAGAAAAATTCCTACTTCATCATACTCTACTAGATTAGCCATTTAGTTTAGGGTGTTTGCTTAACTAATTCCATATTAGTGGAGAGATAGCTTGAGTTGGTATCTTCTCGACGTAGATCATCTTCGGCCTCGAAGACTTCTAGCAAGCTTATTCCTTTCATCTTGTGAAGCCTTTTTAGAGTCCGGGAGTTCACTACTTGGAGCGAAAGGACTACTACACGGAGCTATTGAAGTGAAGGACTTGTCTACAAAGGTTGTATTCCTTGTTCACTTAGATGTAAAGATATTTATATTCTAGTTTCGTCTAATTCTCTAGTTAAGATTCTAGGTTAGGGTTCTTTAGTGCTCCAAATTTTTAAAAACGGCATGGTCGATGCCTCCCGAAACCCAGTGGCCGTCCTAGGGAACCCTGCAGTATTACCATGATTTACGTCAGTGTCATACATTCTCGTTGACGAGAGTACCGACGGATGGAGCGCGAGAATGAACGCGATTGCTTATTTTAAACCTATTTTCTTGTTTTGTTGTATCATCCATCATGAGTAAATTTTGAGGACGAAATTTATTTGCTAGGTGGGTAGAATTGTAACCCCCAAATCTTATTATACATGCATTGGTATTTCTAATAATACTTGTAATTTTACATAAAAATATTTATAATATTCTCTTTATAATTTGAAAATTTACCCTAGTTTTGATAAATATGAAACTTGATTTTAAAATAAATGACACCCTCAAACTTCCAATTTACCTATACCGTATTTTATAGTATTTATATAAAAATTTATTTCGTTTTTCTACATTAAAAACAAATGAGATGTTATTTGCAAAATTGGGGGTGAGGTGTAAATATTTATTTTGAAGGAGGTATATTGCAAAAGTCTTTAACCTACAGAATTCTTCCAAAATTCTATTCTTTTTATTTTCTTTTCGTTATCATTACTTTATGCACAAGTAGTGGTTATTTTATTCCCAAGTAATAACCAAATTTAATTATACTTCTTCTAAAGTCTTCTTCTCTTTTCTTTCTCTTTAATTCACAAATCCTCCATATCATATTTCTCTTCTCCTTTCAAGCCCTCTCTTTACCATCAACTAAATCCATATTTTATAAATTAATCCAAGAATAAAGGTGATGAAGATTATTTTGGTATACTATGACAAGTGATTACTCCTTGACTTGTTTTGTTATTTGCTTTGCAAATTATTAGACAAGTGCCTTAATTTATTTTAGAGTTCAATGTTATAAGCAATTGTTTCTATTTTTCTAATTTATTAGTTGATAAATTTATTTAATAGTTATGTTAAGATCTTGTTTATTCTTCTTAGTTGTCTGTTTAATTTCCTGTCTAATCTCAATACCATATTATAAATAAATGATTTATATAGGAGTTTTATAGTACTTTGGAAGAATTGAAACAAAGTCTATAGAATAACTAAAAATAACAAGACATCACACAAAATTTGGGGCTGTTCCACTCCAAAAGTGCGGCCGTTTCATGTTATTAGGCCATTTTGGCTGAAATTTTGGAGCCTGGGAATATTTGGCTTCTTCCATAAAATTTGGTTTGATCTCTAGATTTCTGGAGTTTGTTTCAAATCTGCTAATTAGTTCTTAAATTTTGATTTTGCTCCAATTTGATTTCCATGGCACGCACGTAACATTTCCTCCAGCACAATTTTCGGTCTTTTGCTTTTAAGACCTGTAACATGTGTTGGATATATGTATGCCCTGGATGCCGTTATTTGATAGTAGATATATCGGTACGTGTATATATATGCAGAGGACATTCTTGCTCGACATGATAATATGCTATCTGATTGTTCTTTATCTTAACATGTTCACTTGATCATGCATATTACTCATTTGGTACATATTGATAAAACCCTTAGGATATTTGCTTGACTACTGGGATTATGATGTAGATCATACTAGTGGGACATGTGTAGTTTATAAGCATATCGTTGAAATGTTCCTAATCGTGGGTGTATCAAGACGGGGCATCGATATTTCAGAGTAGACTAGCGTATACGGTTCTTCACCCATTTGATGGACGATGGATGATCCCATATCTATTGGTGTGGTGACACCAAAGACTGTATACAGGTGCTCAGTGGAGACAGGGTACACTGAACGGACTCGCCGAGAACTCCTATGTGGTATTATATCTATCGTCGGATAGCAGTTCTCAGGTGACACTGGTACAGGTTATTCTGTAGACCCGAAATCATCATAGAGTCTTGTGTGTCCTCCCACTGTACTTTGATCTCCACCCTACCACGGCTCTACTGAGTCATGCAAACAGGTGGATTTTGGGTACAGTCCAGAGGCACATGGAGGCAATGAGCGATAGGAGAGATTTCGTCTCTCCCGGTATTAGGGGTTAATGTTGCGCTATGCTCGATTAGCTATAACAGGAAGTCCCTGGCCAGGGATGATGGGATTTACTGATAAGTGTTATCAGTAGTTTCTCGATCTATTATAGGCCATATACCGGCATGACTTATTAAGTTATTGAGGTCGACGATGCCATTCCTAGACTCGATATGCAGCATATCTGACGAAGAGACCGGACTGTACGGTAAGTGTTGTCTGTTGGCTCGACGGGAGTTTTGACAGGTTCGCTTGTTCTTCTTCTGATCGCTTAATACCTGGGAGCTGTTACGTACAGCTAGTGCCGCTGAAGGTTTGTGGGTATGTGATATAATCACTGCCTACTGCTAGCGTATTGATGAGTCTTAGAATCCCACAGAAGGGTTTCCTAGCTCAGGCGAAAAGATGTAGGGTGCATATGGGATATGCGCGGGAGCTCGATTAAATGCGTGTATTTGATACCGTATTTTAATTAGGCGTTTACTATTGGTCGGGTCCTATGTGATAAGACCGGATTATTAAATCAAGTGTTGATTTAATATTATTGACTTTTAGCTCATTTATTTAAAACCTTTTCTTTATGTTGCATGCATGAATGTATGTATGTATGTGTGTGTGTGTGTGTGTATATATATATATATATATATATATATATATGTTGACATGAATGCAGACATGCATGCATACATGTGTCATGGTTGATGATATAATGGAGATGGCAATGCAAGAATCACATAGTAAAATATTTATATATATTTTGATTATTGAGAAAGAGGAAAATGGGAATAAATCATGGCTAATTTTCTACACTCTTCTTTAACTTGACCTAGCTTTAACCATAATCGATTTTCTATTTGTTCTTTAACTCAATATTAAAATATCTAGATATTTTATAACCATGGTTGTGGGTGTGTGTGAGTCTCTCATTATTTATTTTCTTTTCTCATTTTTATTGTGAGGATTATCAAAAGAGCTCAAACTAAACCATTCTCCTTCTTCATCCTCATTCAAGCTCTCTAGCTTTTTCAAGTAAGTGAAGAACATAAAAAAGAAAGGTTTTTTAAGTGAGATCCAAACCCACATCACCAATCTATATTAGTCTAGCTCACTAGTGTAGGTTGTTAGCTCCACTTCCATTTAGATCAAGTGAAGCTAGGAGCTTGAGCCAAGGGACTCCGTGGTAGATCGTCGTGGACTTCGAAGGTTTCATGCGAACCCGTTCAAACACCAAGTTGATCCAAGGAGTCACAAGAGGAGGTTTACAAAGGTTGTATTACTCACCCCTTAGTATTAGACTACTTTTAGTATGTGATACTAATTCTTGTTACCCTAATTTTCTAGTTCGATTCATGATCGGTTTTGTTTAGCACCCTTAATTTTTTTGTTATAGCATATTTGATGCAAGCCAAACCCTAGGAATGATGCTAAGGAATCCCTTCAGTGGTATCAGAGGCAGGCTAGAAACTTAGACGATGTTAGATAAATTATGAAACCGAAACAACTTCAAAAACTGAAACCCTAAACCTGCTCTCTGTCGAATTTTTCAGAGCGTCTAAAAATTTTTAAACAGTTGCAGAGTGTTACATATAATGTAATAAGAACACACGAAAACGAGGCCATTCCACCGAATTTGACCTGGCGAAATGCCTATAAAATCCGGCCTGGCCGGTTTTTCCATCTTGTTTTCGCCTCGTTTTTGTTTGGTTCTCTGGTGTCTGGGATTTGGTGTTTCAGGTATTGTTTGTTTAGCCCAAAATTTCATGTGATGTTTATTTTGTTAAGGGGCTAATTCGGAGTATTTCGTAGTCGTAATTTTAACATTGTTTTAGGTAACCTTGACGACGTTTAACAGTTCGAACGAACATCAAACACCATCTCATTACACTCGCTGGAAATTTTCCAAGTGTTGGAATTTTCCAAGTTAATGATATTCGAAAGATTATGCAAGTAACCCTATGGACCCTCTAGAAGAACGTAAACCTAACTCGATTCTATGACCACGGAACCGCGGCCAAACCTTAGGGTTTGCCATAGTTCCATGGCGCCATTGGTGAGACAAGGGTTGACCCTTCTACGGTTGGTCTATAGGCACTGTGGCATATTTTGGGTATTTTAACTTTGCTCAAGTCTTGAGCTCTCGGGGAAATATGGGTGTTTGTTGATTCGATCAAAACATTTAATATCGTCTAGATATTTGTGAATGTGATACAATAATTGGAATCTACACTAATTAGTTTTGTGAAAAGTAATTAGTTACATGTAAATCTAACATTTTGGCCTCGGGTGGAATCAGGAATCTTGTTGAATTACCCGACTTCTTTTGAAAAGGTGTTTTCATAGATGAGACCCAAATGTAAGATTTGCATCGTTAGGCATGAAATCCAGAATATATAATAATCCGGGTTTATGATGTCTAAAGGCAGTGTTGATTCCAATTGTTATTGTTTTTCACTTTCTTTCTGCGACCGTAAGTGTAGAATGTGGTGTATCTCCGGTTTCGTTGATATACATCAACGACAATTGGGGTACGCATACTTACTTACGTTGATGACATGTGATATTATATGTTACTGAGATATGATGTACAGGATCGTCATGATTGAATGGCCGGGGGTTTTATGTGAGACGAGAGTTTTTCTTTTCATTCATGTAAAATTCATTGTATGTAATATTCTTTTATTAGGGCACTTCCGGGTTGAGGATGATGTCACCATTGTTGTATATTATTTACTATTCCGTATTAGGATAGACCCAAGGTGGGGAGCACAAGTGACTGGATTCTAGGGTCCAGTAGGAGACCATCTCGAGGAATCAAGACCGGGTCTCCTAACTCTAGAATTGGTAGGGTCACTTACTGCTCTTATAGGGGTCTGGGGGTGTGGGCTTGGCTATTCATCACGACCGTGGAATCCATATTTTCTATTATTGAGTAAATACAAAATACGGACCTCCTAGTATATCCTATATTTTCATATATGTGCTTCTGCTGTTGATATTCTGTGATGTGATCACTTTATATGCTGAGACGAATGATATATTATATATATGATATATAATAAACGTTGCTTATGTTTTGCATCCGCGCTAGTCCCGCCCCGCTATGCCGTTAGTTAAGTAACCTAAAGGTACATAACGAGATATTGTGGCGAATGCGGATGGCATAAGCGTACGTTCTATTTTCGTTTTTTTTTCTGTAATGGCTTAAGGAAAATGATGGGACTACATTAATGAGATTAATGTGAAGAAAAAGAAACCTAAAAGATATTGTAGAATTGGATTTGAAACCTACTCGGCTTTTTATGAAAAAGCCGAGTTTTCAAAGTGCGGAGCTTAAGCCACTCCTTTTAAAACCATTAGATTCTACAACGATATCAAGTTCAAAGCGTTAAAGATTTTCTTAAAAACCATTCATAGCCCTCCGTCATTTTAGGAAGTAGAGTACTTAGTATTCGTGCTGCGTATTTTGACTATAGTTAAGGCACAGTGTACGGTAGCTAAGTGATGACTTCCTACACAACATATGATGCGATTAGTTAGGACATTCATATGATTATGTTGACTATAGTTAAGGGTCATATAGGTGGGTCTAATTAATCATGAAATGACGAGAAGAACTTGACTAATACTTATGATATATTGACTATAGTTAAGGTCATGAGTGCTAGGGGTAAAAAACGATATCGGGAGTTCCAAGAGTTGAAATTTGCAATGAGATTACATATCTTCTATGTGATAGCAGGATCCCGATCCTACTGTGAGCAAGAGTTGCTCCTAGGATAGTTTTGCACTTTATAATTAGCTAACCCATTAGGTGTCTAGAAAGGTATCAACGGAGCTATGCCTATGAGAAAACGAGGTTTATTTTAATTAGGTCCGTGCAAAAGCATGGGGAACCTCCCTCAAAGTACCGATACTGGCCTGGTTGAACGGTTAGAGAATTTGTAGAATGTAATTAATCCTGGCTAATTTTCTTTTTAAGGTTTGAAGGAAAATTTGATAAAAACAGTGGGAGACATCGATTAGATAAGATAATAACCAATCTGATCTTTGCAAGATCTTTCGCTGAGTGTATTCTTTTCTCTCTCCTAATGGTAGATAACCATGACTGGACTTAAGCTTTTGTTAGAGAAAAATAAGCTAATTGGGCCGAACTATAAAGACTAGTTGAGGAACATTAACGTTGCTTCACATATGATAAAGTATCACATGTCCTCATTGCCTCAGCCCCTCCCAGCCCAGACCCTGAATCTTCTGTTGCGGATAGGGAGATCCGCAAAATGTGGGATATTGACCGTGCTACTGCCAAATGCCTCACGCTTGCATCGATGGACAATACACATCAAAAGAAGCATGAGCAGATGGATGTTCAATCCATTTTTCTCCATACAAAAGATTTGTATGGGGAGCAATCTCGGACCCTGAGATACGAAACATCTCGAAAGTTGTTTCAGATGCGGATGGCTCTTGGCACACCAGTAGGCGATCATGTTTGGAAGAAGATAGCTCTTATTGAAGAGCTTGAGGGCCTCGGATGGACAATGGAGAACGAACAATATGTTGATATTATTCTACAGTCTCTTCCCTCTCCCTTTCCTCTATTCATAATGAACTTCAACTTGCATAACATAGAGAAGTCACTACCCGAACTTCTCAATATGTTGAGAAGTGCGGAAAGCACGCTGAAGGTGAAGTCTCCCTCTCTGATTGTTGGACAATACTCCTCTTCCGTCCCAAAAGGCAAGACCAAGGGAAGGAATAAGAAGAAACCCACCAAACCGAGAGGTGGAACCAAGAAGGCACAAGGGAGAGACGGATCCAAGGTTGAGAAGTCGGGAAAAGGAGAATGTTTTCACTGCAAGAAGAGGGGGCACTGGAAGCGGAACTGTACTAAATACCTTGATCTCAAGAAAAAGAAGCATGGTGATGCTTCTGCTTCAGGTGTGTTCGTGACTGAAAACTGTTTTTCTATAAACTTTGCTTCCTGGGTATTGGATACCGGTTCGGGTTCTCATATCTGCAATTCTGTGCAGGGCTTAAGAAATAGCAGAGTTTTGAAGAACGGTGATCATACTCTCTGAGTTGGAAATGGTTCCAATGTACATGCAGTTTCAGAAGGAGAGTATCACCTAGGGTTGCCGTAGGGTTGTATATTGGTTTTGAACCAATATTATTATGTACCTAGCATGCTTTGTAATATAATATCCATTTCATTGTTAGACAATGAAGGATATCATTTTGTATTGCAGCATAATGTTATGAATATTAAACTGAATCAAGAGTTGATTGGTTTTGGTACACTTCATGACGGAATATACGTCCTAAATCAACACACAGTTTTTAACATACAACACACAAATAAAAGAAAATTTTCAGATATAAATGAAGCTTTTCTTTGGTATTGTAGACTTGGTCATATTAACGAAACAAGACTAAACAAGCTTCATAAAGATGGATATTTAAATCCTTTTGAATATAAATCTTATGCGACTTGTCAGTCTTGTACCAAAGGGAAAATGACCAAAACTCCATTTACTGGACACGGAGAAAGAGCTACAGAGCTCTTGGGCCTCATACATAGTGATGTATGTAGGCCAATGTCTACACATGTGAGAGGTGGTTTTTCTTACTTCATAACTTTTAATGATGATTTCTCAATATTCGGTCATGTGTTTTTATTAAAGCATAAGTCTGAAGCTTTTGAGAAATTCAAGGAGTACAAACTTGAAGTAGAAAACCAAACAGGAATGAGCATCAAGATACTTCGATCATATCGAGGTGGAGAATATCATAGTACAGAGTTTTCGAACTTCCTAAAAGAGAATGGGATTCTCTCTCAGTTCACTCCCCCTTACACACCACAGCACAACGGTTTGTCAGAGCGGTGGAATCGTACCCTATTAGATATGGTACGATCCATGATGAGTGATGCTGAGTTACCTCTCTCCTTTTGGGGGCATGCATTGGAGACTGCAACATTTATGTTGAACAAAGTTCCAACCAAAACCGTGTCTACCACTCCATATGAGATATACTATGGGAAGAGACCATCTCTTAAACGAGTTAAGATTTGTGGTTGTCCGGCATTTGTCAAAAAGTAGAATCCAAACAAACTCGAGAAACGATCAGTTAAATGTATATTTGTGGGATATCCAAAACATTCGTTTGGATATCTATTCTACCACAAGGAGAAACAAAAGGTGTTTGTTTCTCAGTATGCCACATTTCTAGAAAATGAAATTTTTCCAAATGATACTGATGGCAATGTGGTAGATCTAGAAGAGGTTCTAGAGACACAAGATACAAATGAAGACTTGGTTGAACCTGATGTTGCAACAGAATCTTATGAACCTCAGCCACTCCATAGATCTGGTAGGACTTCTCGCCCACCAGAGAGATGCTACGGTTTTCTCATTGATGGTGATGAAGTAGATTGAATCATGGATGATGATGACCCTACCAGTTTTCAGCAATCTATCACGAGTGGTGACTCTGTGAAGTGGCTGGATGCCATGAGATCCGAAATGGAGTCTATGTACACCAACAATGTATGGACTTTGGAAGTTGTACCCTCTGGGGTAAAACCCGTAGGGTGCAAATGGATCTTTAAGAGAAAGATCGGTGTAGATGGGCAGGTGGAGACCTATAAGAAAAGGCTTGTGGCGAAAGGATTTCGTCAAAGACCAGGAATGGACTATGATGAAACCTTTTCTCTTGTAGCCATGCTTAAATCCATTCGGATCCTACTTGCTGTTGCTGTTCACTACGACTATGAAATTTGGCAGATGGATGTTAAAACTGCTTTTCTAAATGGTGATTTAGAAGAATGCGTTTATATGGATCATCCATAGGGCTTCATTGATAATGGGAGCAGCGGAAAAGCATGTAGGTTGCTTAAATCCATTTATGAATTAAAGCAGGCATCACAGAGTTGGAACATCTGTTTTGATGATGTCATCAAAGAGTTTGATTTCGTCAAAAATCCAGATGAACCTTGTGTTTATAAGAAGATTGTAGGGAGTACTGTCACATCCCTCATATTGTACGTGGATGACATTCTTCTGATAGAAAACGATGTTCCTATGCTACAATCGGTCAAACTGTTCTTATCACAAAGGTTCTCCAAGAAGGACCTGTGTGATGCCTTATACATACTAGGCATGAAGATCTATAGGGATAAATCTAAAAAGCTGTTGGGATTGTCACAAACCAGGTACATTAACACCATCCTAAAGAGATTTAGTATGGAAGAATCCAAGCAGGGCCTTACCCGCTTGTCAAGAAGTCACTCTCTCCAAGGACTTTTGCCCAAAGACTGATGAAGAGAGGGCTCGCATGAGCATTATACCCTACGTTTCAGCCGTAAGATCTATAATGTATGCGACGTTATGTACACGCCCTGATGTAGCTTATGAACTGGGTGTAGTAAGCAGGTATCAATCCAACCCAGGGGAGAATCACTGGACAGCTGTGAAGAACATTCTTAAGTACTTGCGAAGGACTAAAGAAATGTTCTTGGTGTATGGTAACGGGGATCTCCAAATGGAGGCCTTTATCGATTCGAGCTTCCAGAGTGATAAGGATGACAACAAATCTATCTCAGGATTTGTATTTACCCTCAATAGAAGGGCGGTATGTTGGAAGATTTCCAAACAGGATACCGTTGCAGACTCCACGATATAAGCTGTCAAGTATATTGCTGTAAATGATGCTGCCAAGTAAGCTGTCAGGATGAGGAAGTTCATCTCGGAGCTAGGAGTAGTTCTAACCATTATTGCTCCAATACCACTGTATTGTGATATTAATGGGGCTATGGCGTTGGCCAAAGAGCCCAGGTCCCATCAGCGATCCAAACACATCCTGAGACGATATCATTTGGTCTGGGAGATAGTTGATCGCCGCGAGATCGAGATTCGGAGAGTAGATACGAAGAATAACACCGTGGATCTATTCACCAAGGCCCTCCCTCTGCCGCAGCATGAGCAACTTTTTGAGAAGTTGGGTATGAGATACGCCAATAATTGGCCTTACTGCAAGTGGGAGATTGTTGGATATATGTATGCCCTAGAGGCCATTATTTGATAGTGGATGTATCGATACGTGTATATATATATTCAGAGGACATTCTTGCTCGACATGATAGTATGCTATCTGGTTGTTCTTTATCTTCACATGTTCACTTGATCATGCATATTACTCATTTGGTACATGTTGATAAAACCCTTATGATATTCGCTTGACTACTGGGATTATTATGTAGATCATACTAGTAGGACATATGTAGTTTATAAGCATATCCTTGAAATATTCCTAGTCGTGGGTGTACCGAGATGGGGCATCAATATTCCAGAATAGACTAGCGTATATGGTTCTTAACCCATTTGATGGGCGATGGATGATCCCATATCCATTAGTGTGGTGACACCAAAGACTGTATGCTGGTGCCCAGTGGAGACTAGGTACACTGAACGGACTCACCGAGAACTCCTATGTGGTATTATATTTATCGTCGGATAGCGGTTCTCAAGTGACACTGGTACGGTTTAGTTTGTAGACCCGAAATTGTCATAGAGTCTTGTGTGTCCTCCCACTATACTTTGATCTCCACCCTACCATGGCTCTACTGAGTTATGCAAACAGGTGGATTTTGGGTACAATCCCGAGGCACATGGAGGCAATGAGCGATAGGAGAGGTTTTGTCTCTCCCGGTATTAGGGGTTGATGTTGCGTTATGCTCGATTAGCTATAACAGGAAGTCCCTGTCCAGGGATGATGAGATTTACTGATAAGTGTTATCAGTAGTTTCTCGATCTATTATAGGCCATATACCGGCATGACTTATTAAGTTATTGAGGTCGACGATGCCATCCCTAAACTCGATATGCAGCATATCTGACGAAGAGACCGGACTGTACGGTAAGTGTTGCCTGTTGGCTCGACGGGAGTTTTGACAGGTTCGCTTGTTCTTCTTTCGATCGCTTAATACCTGGGAGCTGTTACGTACAGCTAGTGCCGTTGACGGTTTATGGGTATGTGATATAATCTGTAGGGTTCTTAGGCACTCTAATGAAGTCTCACAAGGCATCGATCATGCCAATTTCAAAAATTATGGGTGCCGAGAAACCCTAATACGGATCGTCGGCTAGATTTCTAGGCGAAAAGATTATCTAGTTAACACTTTAACTAAAGGAAGAGAGCTACAACCTTTGAAGATCCGGTTATCCACTTCCTTAGCTCCACGTGGGTGTCCTCTCGCTGTCCATCATGAATCCCGAACTCATTCGTCGGCTTCATCGGAGAAACGGGCGGAATAGGTCGTCGGCTTCGTGTCAAAGACGATCTACGTCGAGGCATCACAAGTTCAAGCTCCGACTTCACAAAGTTGTGAAACTTGTGAAGAAAACACCCAAAACAACTTGGCAAGAGGTAGAGGGTGAAGAAATAGGAGGTGGGTTCACTTTAGAATTGGATTTCACTCACTTTTGCTCAAGTTGCCATTGATGGCATCAAGCTTTTCTTGAAGAAGAAGATGATGAAGAAGAAAGAATATGATAAGTTTCATTTTTGAAAAAGAAACTAATATGAATACTTATCATATCTTGACCATGGTCAAGTGTAGAGATTAAACTAAGGTTAAAAGGAATGGTTAGGATTAAGGATGAGATAAGGATGGTGGACTTTGTCAAAGCTTCAAGAAACTTCAACAAGAGACAAAGAAAGCCACCATTCTCATCTAAACCTTTTCTAAATAAATAAACAAATAAATAAATAAAAAGGCAAAACCCTAATCATCTCTTAACCATGGTTTAATACTTCACACTTAACCTAATGAGCAAGCATCATCAAACATGATACAAAGATGTGCACAAAAGTATATCACATATACAACATGTACATCAAGTGAGAAAATCCATTTAAAGTGAACCAATACTAGTTAATGCAATGTAATATATCAAATATATAATTATGCATTAAATCATTAAATCAACATTTGATTCAATGATCCGGTCATGTCGCACATAACCGACTAGAATCCAATGTATCGATTTATCGACTCAATGATTCGATAACTAGGTCATATCGAATATAACCAATCGAAACATATATCGCGAGAATGAAATGCGGTATCACATACACGCATTATTCTCGGTCCCGCACATATCTCATATGCGCTCCTATTTCGTTTCGCTTGAACCAGGAAACCTCTGTGTAGGACTCTAAAGACTCGTCAATACGCCGGTAGCAGATGATGATCATATCAAGCACCCACAAGCCGCAAGCGGTCTGCCAAACGTAACGGCCACCCGGGTATTGAGCGATCAGAAGATCGACGAGCTAGCCCGCTCACACTCCTGTGAATCCAACCAGTAACACTTACCGTACAGTCCGGTCTGTTCGTCTGATATGTCGCATATCAAGTCTAGGGGTGGTATACGTCAGACCCCAATAACCGATAAGTCGTGCCGATGTGAGGCTCATAACGGGTCGAGAAACTACTGGTAACACTTACCAGCAAATCTCTGATCAGCCCTGGCCAGGGACTTCCCTGTTACGGCCAATCGAGCACAGCGCAACATCAACCCCCAATACCGGGAGAGACGAAACCCCTCCTATCGCTCATTGCCTCCATGTGACTCGGGACTGTACCCAAAGACCACCGTTTTGCACACCCTCATGGACGTGGTAAGGTGGAGATCAAAGCACAGTGGGAATCACACAAGACTCTTTGACGATCTCGGGTCTACAGACTAACCTGTACAAGTGTCACCTGAGAACTGCCATCTGACGTGAGGTATAATACCATCTGGGAGTTCTCGGCGAGTCCGTCCAGTGTACCCAGTCTCCACTGAGCACCCGTATACCATCTCTGATGTCAAACACCAATGGATGTGGGATCATCCATCACCCATCTCATGGGTCGAGAAGCGTATACGCTAGTCTACTCTGGTATATCGATGCCCCGTCTCGATACACCCACGACTAGGGACTTTGAAGGATGTACTTATGGACTACCATGTCCCCACTAGTATGATCTGCATCACAGTCCAGGTAGTCAAGTACATATCCTAAGGGCTTTACCAACATGTAACTATAAGACAGTATAAAGAGACTAGTGTACATGTTAAGATAAAGAGTAACCAGATAGCATACTATCATATCGAGCAAGAAAGTCATCTCTATATATGTCCAAGCATCCAATATAATATACATCATCTGTACAATACTGGCCTCTATGGCATACATACAACTAACAATCTCCCACTTGCACTAGGGCCAGCTGCTGTAGTATCGCATACCGAGCATCCCGAAGAGTCTCTCAAACTGTATCTGGGGAATGGCCTTCGTGAGTGGATCCGCTGTGTTGTTCTTCGTGTCAACCCTCCTGACCTCGATCTCCCGGCGATCAACTATCTCCCGGATCAGGTGATACCGCCTCAGAATATGCCTGGATCGCTGATGGGACCTGGGTTCCTTGGCCAAAGCCACCGCTCCATTGTTATCGCAATACAAAGGTATTAGATGCTCAATGGATGGAACCACTCCAAGTTCAGTAATGAACTTCTTGATCCAGACTGCCTCTTTGGCAGCATCGTTGGCAGCGATGTATTCAGCCTCCATCGTCGAGTCTGCCACGGTTTCCTACTTGGAACTCTTCCAGCTAACCGCCCCTCCGTAAAGGGTAAAGACTAAGCCCGACTGCGACTTAGAGTCGTCCTTATCACTCTGGAAGCTCGAATCGGTAAAGGACTCCACTTGGAGTTCTCCGTTACCATACACCAAGAACATATCTCTAGTCCTTCGCAAGTACTTGAGAATCTTCTTCACAGCTGTCCAGTGACTCTCTCCAGGATCTGCTTGATACCGACTCACTACACTTAGTGAGTATGCAACATCAGGTCTGGTACATAGCATCGCATACATGATAGAGCCTACTGCCGAAGCATAGGGTATCCCTTGCATGCGAGCTCTCTCCAAATCAGTCTTGGGAGACATCTCTTTGGAGAGAGTGAGTCCAGAGATCGTGGGTAAGTTCCCACGCTTGGATTCTTCCATACTAAACCTCTTTAGTATGGTGCCAATGTACCTGGATTGGGACAATCCCAATATCCATTTGGATCTATCTCTATAGATCCTGATTCCCAATATGCAGGAGGCATCACCAAGATCTTTCATTGAGAATCTTTGTGACAAGAAGAGCTTGACCGATTGCAGCATAGGAATATCATTTCCTATCAAGAGTATGTCGTCCACGTACAATACGAGGAAGACAACCTTACTCCCTTCCACCTTCTTGTAAATACAAGGTTCATCTGGGTTTTTGACGAAATCAAACTCTTTGATAACGACATCAAAGCAGATGTTCCAACTCCGCGATGCTTGCTTTAATCCATAAATGGATTTAAGCAGCTTGCACACCTTGCCGCTGCTCCCACTGTCTACGAAGCCCTCTGGCTGAGTCATGTACACGCACTCTTCTAAATTACCATTTAGAAAGGAGGTCTTAACATCCATTTGCCAGATTTCGTAATCATGATATGCAGCGATGGCAAGCATGATCCGGATGGATTTAAGCATAGCCACTGGAGAAAAAGTCTCGTCATAGTCCACACCTGGTCTTTGACGAAAACCCTTTGCTACAAGTCTAGCTTTGAAAGTCTCCACTTTCCCATCTACACCAAGTTTCTTCTTGAAGATCCACTTGCTCCCAATGGGTTTTACCCCTTCAGGAGCAATTTCCAAAGTCCATACTTTGTTGGTGTACATGGATTCCATCTCGGACCGCATTGCATCCAGCCATTTCACTGAGTCCCTACTCGTGATGGCCTGCTCGAAGCTAGTTGGGTCATCATCCTCCATGATGCAATCCTCGCTACCTCCATCCATGAGAAAACCGTAGTATCTCTCAGGTGGGCGAGGAACCCTACTAGATCGGCGGAGAGGCTGAGGTTCGTCGGAAGCTACTGAATGCTCTGGTTCCACTAAATCTTCTGTTGTGTTTTGTTCATCTGGAACCTCTTCCAGTTCTACCTCAGAGCCACTAATTTCTTTTGCAAGAAATTCCTTTTCTAAAAAGGTGGCATGTTGAGCAACAAATACTCTTTGTTCCTCACTGTGGTAGAAGATATACCCTCGCGAATGTTTGGGATATCCAACAAACTTACACAAAACAGATCTTGCCTCGAGTTTGTCCGGTTTTTGTCTTTTGACATAGGCCGGGCAACCCCATATCTTTATAAAATTAAGATATGGTCTCTTCCCTTCCCATATCTCATATGGTGTGGTAGGCACAGATTTGGTGGGAACCCTGTTCAGTAGGTATGCTGCCGTTTCCAGTGCATATCCCCAGAAGGAAACAGGTAACTCAGCTACACTCATCATAGAGCGCACCATATCTAATAGGGTGCGGTTTCTCCGCTCCGATACACCATTGTGCTGTGGTGTATATGGAGGAGTTAGCTGAGAGAGAATCCCATTCTCTTTTAGGAAGTCCAGGAATTCAATGCTCAAGTATTCTCCTCCTCGATCAGATCGTAGGATTTTAATACTTTTTCCGGTTTGGTTCTCAACTTCTTGTTTATATTCTCTAAATTTCTCAAAAGCTTCTGATTTGTGTTTCATCAGGAACACATATCCGAATCTAGAGAGATCGTCAGTGAATGTAATGAAGTACGAAGAACCATCCCTGGCATGTGTAGACATAGGACCGCATACATCACTATGTATCAGTCCTAAGAGTTCGGTAACTCTTTCTCCGTGTCCCGTAAACGGAGTTTTGGTCATCTTGCCTTTGAGACATGACTGGCAAGTGTCATAAGATGAAAATTCGAATGGTTTCAAATATCCATCCTTATGCAACTTAGCCAGTCGTGTCGCATTGATGTGACCCAGTCTACAATGCCACAAGAAGGATTCGTTGAGTTCAGAACTCTTCCTCTTGTGTGTGTTTGTTATGCTCAGAACTGTTGATTGATTTAGAACATAAATGCCATTGCATAACGTGCCTGATCCAACCAACTTTTGGTTATGGAAAATGTTCATAACATTGTCCTGTAATACAAAATTATATCCCTCTTTACTTAATAAAGAAACCGATATAATGTTGCATATCAGGTTCGGCATGTAATAGCATTCGTTCAGAACCAATGTATTACCAGTTGGTAATACAAGGTGATATTCCCCGACAGTCTTAGCTGCAACAATTGCACCATTTCCAACTCTAATGTCTTTATCACCTTCTCCAAGTTCTCTACCTTTCCTAAGCCCATGTAACTGATTACATATATGGGATCCTGACCCGGTATCTAATACCCAGGACGTAGAGCAAATGGAGAAACAGTTCTCTGTAACGAACACACCCGAAGAAAATGCATCAACATGTACTTTCTTCAATCGGGTGGCATGGGAATCCTGGTATTTCCCTATTTCCTGTTCATTCCTATAACTCTTATAAGATAGAACGGAACCAACGTTCCCCAGCACAGTATAACATGCGGGTTCGGTCAATACATCCATATTATTATCTTCATTAGGGCATGAAATGGTCGCTACCTGGAGAGAGAGAGAAGAAAACACTTTAGCGTATGCTCGTGCAAGATCAGATTGGTTATTATCTTATCTAATCAGAATGGCTCCCACTGCTTTTTATCAAATCTTCCTTCAAACCCTAAAAGGAAAGATTAGCCGGCATTAATTACACACTACAAGTTCGTCAATCTTTCAGCCAGGCCAGTGTCGGTACTTTGAGGGAGGTCCCCCGTGCTTTCGCACGAACCTAATTAATATAAACCTCGTTTTCCCAGAGGCATAACCCCGTTGACACCTTTCTAGACACCTACTTGATCAGCTAATTGCAATGTGTAAAACTCTCCCAGGAGTAACTCTTACTCGCAGTGGGTATCGGGATCCAACTATCTCATAGAAGGTATGCAATCTCATTGCAAATTTCAACACTTGAAATTCCCGATAATATTTTGCCCCAAGCATCCTATGACCTTGACGGAGGTCAACAAACCACAGGGTGCAAGTCAAGTTCAACCCGTCATTTCTTGATTTAATCAAACCCACCCGCACGACCCTTGACGGAGGTCAACAAGGTCGTACGACTACCCTAATCCAATCTGCATCACATGCATAAGCAGACAAATACTAGTTAGCTACCGCACACTACGCCTTGACGGAGGTCAACAAACGTAGCACGAATACTAAGTAGGATTTATCTGAAATGACGGAGGGCTACGTCAGGTTTTTCTGAAAACCTATTGCGTAATGAACTTGATATCGTTGTAGAATCAAATGAAGTTTAAAAATGGAGTGATTTTGAGGCTTTTCTAGTTTTGCTAAAGGGGTCACTCCCGGTGAAGGGATCGTCGGCCCTTTCCTCGTCGAATGAGGTGCGGGATATATCATATATATCACTGTGCAAAGCATAAACTATAGAAGCAATCAAAAGCAAACCGAGTGTGTAGCATCTGCCAGTTATTGCTAAAGGAGTCACTCCCGGTGAAGGGATCTCGGTCCTTTCCTCATCGAATAAGGTGCAGGATATATCACATATACCGCTGTGCAAAGCAAGAACTGTAGCTACCTGTTTTATTTAAAATTTGATTCTACAACATCTTAGGTTTCTTTTCTTTCATTAATCACATTAATGAAGTCCCATCATTTAAATACCTAAACATCACAGATAGATATGACGTACACTTATGCCATCCGCATTCGCCTCGATGTCCCCTCGTGCACCGTTAGGTTAGGTAACTAACGACAGAGCAGGGCAGGGCTAGCGCGGGTGTAAAACATAAGTAACGTCTATATAATATATCATATATACTATATACTATATCCATCACAGAATCACAACACAGATATCACAGCAGAAGAAACATATGAAATATTGGATATACTAGGACGTCCGTGTTTTCAATACGAGCCAATATAAAACAAGGATTCCACGGTCGTGATGAATAGCCAATCCCACACCCCTAGACCCCTACGAGAGCGGCAAGCAACCCTGCCAATTCTAGGGTTAGGAGACCCGGACTCGACTCCTCGAGTTGGTCTCCCACTGGACCCCAGAACCCGGTTACTTGTGCTCCCCTCCTTGGGTCTATCCTAATGCGGAAAAGTAAATAATATACAAAGGGTGACAACTTCCGCTACCTGGAAGTGCCCCAAATAAAAGAATATTACATACAAGTTTTTACATGAATGAAAATGAAAAACACTCATCTCACATAAAAAACCCCGGCTATTCAAACACGACGATCCAATATAACATATCCAGCAACACATAACATCACATGTCATCAACGTAAGTAAGTATGCATACCCCAATTGTCGTTGACGTATAGCAACGAAACCGGCGATATGAACATACTACACTTACGGTCACAGAAAAGAAAGTGTAAAACTACAACAGTTGGAATCCGCAACCTCTTTAGACATCGCATGCCTAATCAAATGAAATACTTAGACATCACATGCCAACAGATATAAATCCCGCATTTTAGTCTCATTATCGAAAACTCTTTTCAATATCATGTGGGACTAAACTGCTAGATTTATAACATTCATTCAGTTATCTCATAACTGTTTGTGAATTCCAATTATTGTATCACATTCCAGATAAACAGAAAATGTTAAACTTTCCGATCGAACATTCGAATACCCAAGTTTTCCCGATACAGCTCAACACATGAAATAAGTCTAACAACATTCAGTTCGTCCCTCAGTACCAACGGTCCAGCCGTAGAAGGGTCAAGCCAACGCCTCATATGTGGCACGCCGTACTGCCCCAAACCCGAAGGTTCAAAGGGCAGTTCAAGACGGTCACATAATCGAGTTAAGGTTTGTTGTCTTCTAGAGGGTCCATCGCGTTACTTGCACTACTTAGAACGTCGTTAAACTACGGAAAAATCCAACACTTGGAAATTTCCCGACAGGGGAAAAATTGGGTATTTATATCCGGTCAAACTTTTTAACATATTCTAAAAATTATCCGGAAAAACACAAAGACGAAATTTGATAATCCGATCGAAACATTGAAGCTCTAAAACACCCCAGAAAATTCAACTCTTGAATAAATTTTAAAAATTCCCCGAAAATCCAACACCAGAAGATATCAGTTACTGTGCAAAAATTATATAATAATTTAATAAAGCTGCCGCGGAACCGCAGCCTAAGGAGGCTTAGGCCGCAGTTTCGCCGCACTTTAGACTGTTCATCAATAAATTTTTGCACCGTAAATCATATATTTCCCTGCTGAATTTTTTAGCAATTTTTAATCTGGAAAAATCCCAGAATTTAGAAAAAGTCCAGAGAGCATCTTAAAGTTAGGTTTTCGGGTTCGATCGGGTTTCAAACATCGTCTAGACTTCGCCTAAGGCTCTAGCTAGGCTCTGATACCACTGTAGGGTTCCTAGGCACTCTAATGAAGTCTCACAAGGCATCGATCATGCCAATTTCAAAAATTATGGGTGCCGAGAAACCCTAATACGGATCGTCGGCTAGATTTCTAGGCGAAAAAATAATCTAGTTAACACTTTAACTAAAGGAAGAGAGCTACAACCTTTGTAGATCCGGTTATCCACTTCCTTAGCTCCACATGGGTGTCCTCTCACTGTCCATCATGAATCCCGAACTCATTCGTCGGCTTCATCGGAGAAACGGGCGGAATAGGTCGTCGGCTTCGTGTCAAAGACGATCTACGTCGAGGCATCACAAGTTCAAGCTCCGACTTCACAAAGTTGTGAAACTTGTGAAGAAAACACCCAAAACAACTTGGCAAGAGGTAGAGGGTGAAGAAATAGGAGGTGGGTTCACTTTAGAATTGGATTTCACTCACTTTTGCTCAAGTTGTCATTGATGGCATCAAGCTTTTCTTGAAGAAGAAGATGATGAAGAAGAAAGAATATGATAAGTTTCATTTTTGAAAAAGAAACTAATATGAATACTTATCATATCTTGACCATGGTCAAGTGTAGAGATTAAACTAAGGTTAAAAGGAATGGTTAGGGTTAAGGATGAGATAAGGATGGTGGACTTTGTCAAAGCTTCAAGAAACTTCAACAAGAGACAAAGAAAGCCACCATTCTCATCTAAACCTTTTCTAAATAAATAAACAAACAAATAAATAAAAAGGCAAAACCCTAATCATCTCTTAACCATGGTTTAATACTTCACACTTAACCTAATGAGCAAGCATCATCAAACATGATACAAAGATGTGCACAAAAGTATATCACATATACAACATGTACATCAAGTGAGAAAATCCATTTAAAGTGAACCAATACTAGTTAATGCAATGCAATATATCAAATATATAATTATGCATTAAATCATTAAATCAACATTTGATTCAATGATCCGGTCATGTCGTACATAACCGACTAGAATCCAATGTATCGATTTATCGAATCAATGATTCGATAACTAGGTCATATCGAATATAACCAATCGAAACATATATCGCGAGAATGAAATGCGGTATCACATACACGCATTATTCTCGGTCCCGCACATATCTCATATGCGCTCCTATTTCGTTTCGCTTGAACCAGGAAACCTCTGTGTAGGACTCTAAAGACTCGTCAATACGCCGGTAGCAGATGATGATCATATCAAGAACCCACAAGCCGCAAGCGGTCTGCCAAACGTAACGGCCACCCGGGTATTGAGCAATCAGAAGATCGACGAGCTAGCCCGCTCACACTCCTGTGAATCCAACCAGTAACACTTACCGTACAGTCCGGTCTGTTCGTCTGATATGTCGCATATCAAGTCTAGGGGTGGTATACGTCAGACCCCAATAACCGATAAGTCATGCCGATGTGAGGCTCATAACGGGTCGAGAAACTACTGGTAACACTTACCAGCAAATCTCTGATCAGCCCTGGCCAGGGACTTCCCTGTTACGGCCAATCGAGCACAGCGCAACATCAACCCCCAATACCGGGAGAGACGAAACCCCTCCTATCGCTCATTGCCTCCATGTGACTCGGGACTGTACCCAAAGACCACCGTTTTGCACGCCCTCATGGACGTGGTAAGGTGGAGATCAAAGCATAGTGGGAATCACACAAGGCTCTATGACGATCTCGGGTCTACAGACTAACCTGTACAAGTGTCACCTGAGAACTGCCATCTGACGTGAGGTATAATACCATCTGGGAGTTCTCGGCGAGTCCGTCCAGTGTACCCAGTCTCCACTGAGCACCCGTATACCATCTCTGATGTCAAACACCAATGGATGTGGGATCATCCATCGCCCATCTCATGGGTTGAGAAGCGTATACGCTAGTCTACTCTGGTATATCGATGCCCCGTCTTGATACACCCACGACTAGGGACCTTGAAGGATGTACTTATGGACTACCATGTCCCCACTAGTATGATCTGCATCACAGTCCAGGTAGTCAAGTACATATCCTAAGGGCTTTACCAACATGTAACTATAAGACAGTATAAAGAGACTAGTGTACATGTTAAGATAAAGAGTAACCAGATAGCATACTATCATATCGAGCAAGAATGTCATCTCTATATATGTCCAAGCATCCAATATAATATACATCATCTGTACAATACTGGCCTCTAGGGCATACATACAACTAACATAATCACTACCTACTGCTAGCGTATTGATGAGTCTTAGAGTCCCACAGAAGGGTTTCCTAGCTCAGGAGAAAAGATGTGGGGTGCATATGGGATATGCGCGGGAGCTCGATTAAATGCATGTATTTGATACCGTATTTTAATCAGGCGTTTACTATTGGTCGGGTCGTATGTGATATGACCGAATTATTAAATCAAGTGTTGATTTAATATTATTGACTTTTAGCTCATTTATTTAAAACCTTTTCTTTATGTTGTATGCATGAATGCATGTATGTATATATATATATGTTGATATGAATGCACACATGCTTGCATACATGTGTCATGGTTGATGATACAATGGAGATGGCAATGCAAGACTCACATTGTAAAATATTTATATATTTTTTTATTATTGAGAAAAAGGAAAATAGGAATAAATTATGGCTGGTTTTCTACACTCTTCTTTAACTTGACCTAACTTTAATCATGATCTATTTTCTATTTGTTCTTTAATTCAATATTAAAATATCTAGATATTTTATAACCATGGTTGTGGATGAGTGTGACTCTCTCATTATTTATTTTCTTTTCTCATTTTTATTGTGAGGATTATCAAAAGAGCTCAAGCTAAGTCATTCTCTTTCTTCTTCCTCATTCAAGCTCTCTAGCTTTTTCAAGTGATTGAAGAACAAAAAATGAAAAGTTTTTTAAGTGAGATCCAAAGCCACATCACCAATCTATATTAGTCTAGCCCACTAGTATAGGTTGTTAGCTCCACTTCTATTTAAATCAAGTGAAGCTAGAAGCTTGAGCCATGGGACTCCGTGGTGGATCATCGTGGACTTCGAAGGTTTCAAGCAAACCCGTTCAAACGCCAAGTTGATCCAAGGAGTCACAAGAGGAGATCTACAAAGGTTGTATCACTTACTTCTTAGTGTTAAACTACTTTTAATATGTGATACTAATTCTTGTTACCCTAATTTTCTAGTTCGATTCATGGTCGGTTTTGCTTAGCACCCCTAATTTTTTTATTATAGTGTGTTTAATGTAAGCCAAACCCTAGGCATGGTGCTAAAGAATCCCTTCAACATGCAATTACTTCATAAAAACACCGGAAAAACATCAAAGGTGGTATAAAGATATGAAATAAATTTCCTAATCACTACCTCCTGATGTGATCTATACACTATTTGTTTTTACATGATTTGACACGGTTGATTAAAATATTCATACAATTACAGGAATTCATTTACTCAGATCTCCATAGCATGTTTATTACAGTTACTTGCTCCATTACCTGATTCAAAATAAGATACCGTGGTTCCTGAACATTGATATAAATTCTGGTAGTATAAATATATATACAAAACTTCACGTTATGATAAGACTATTGATGCGATTACACAATTCTTATGATATATTCAATGTTTGATGTTAATATGATAACTATGACTTAATATTCCATAATTAATCTGATGCTTTCACATGATAACTCTACCAGACATTGTCACCGGTTTGACATGACATGATATTTATATTATAACTACACATGTACCGGGACATAACAATCCTTCATAAATCCGAATACAAGTACAATGTTTGGACTAGACATGATATCATATTTCAACCAAAATAGCTCCATTAATAAAACTGATACAGCCGGGGGATGAGAAAAGGACTTGGCAGACTTGGTTAATAGATTTGGAAAGATTTATTTATTGTACCACATATTAGGACCCATCCTAGGGGGTCTGGGTAGTAGCTGAACTACCATCATTCCAGTTATTATTAATGCTCGTGCCCGTTAGGGCCATCCATGGTGGTTCTGGTAGCTTGTTATCATCCAATTACTATTTTATCTACTTCATGGAAAATGTTTTTAAAATTTTTTCCGAGCTGTAATATCCTTTCCAGTGGCGCGTAGCGGTGCGTCCTGGTTCAACACTAGGAATCAGGGGTGATGGTCCCGGGTATGCATGGGATGCTTTCGATTGTTATTCGCTGGTTATCAGGGACTTTCGTAAATATAAGAACTAGCTGTTTAAGAACTTGACGTGAGCTACTACTTATATCCAGGTGTTGGAATTGAACAGTATCGGGGTATATGCGAGGAAGTTCATGATCATAACTAAACAAAGACAATCTAAACAACAAACTAAATGATGAACTATTTAAAATATAACATGAGCGACTACTTATATTCAGGTGCTGGAATGGTACAGTACCGGGGTATATGCGAGTCCGTTTATGTATGCGTTATATTGATATTGAAAATCCATATTACTAATTGATATTCATTAAACAATATTCAGGCAACACTCGTGATACCATTTGATACATAATGGTAGCTAATGTGTTTTTACTTATTAATGACTTGATAACAGTTTATTACTGTATATTGATACTTGTTCCCAATACAATCTTTCTGTTGACTTGACTAGTGGTTTATTGGTGAATAGAAAGTAAAAATACTCGTACTTTTGGATAATATACATTCTACGCACGTCGATACTGATTTCCTGATACTGATTATTGGATACTGATTTCCTGATACTGTTTTCAGGATACTGATTATTGGATACTGTTTACTGTACACTGATTACCGAATACCGTTTATCATGTTTACTGAATATTGGTTATACTTGATATGGGTGTGCCAGCTAATCATGGAATATCCCAAGATATGAGTACCTTACTAACCATTTCCCCATTACTCCCCTAGCCATGACCTGATTCATCCTTACATCCATATACATTTTTTATTACACTATATTTCTGTATACATACTTGTGCACGATTTCTTTCATTCTACCACTTTCTAGGTCGCTTTCTGACTATCTTGGGCTTGCATATACAGATATCGGAGATTAGACGGCCGACGTTCGAAAATACAGATTATAATTTTCATCAAAGATAATCAAAGATGGATTACCGGATATCCATCTGTTCCCTTTTTAATTTTGATATTCTTGTATCATCCATATTTATCAATTTCATCCTATTGTTTCTTAGCATGTGAATTTGATGTACGGATCTATATAGCTATTCACCTGTGTTAGTTATTATTATTTTGATTAGTTTTTGAGCTGCTCAAGTTGATATTGGTGGTATTAGCGTATATGACAGGAATATATTCTCCTTCTGAATATACGTGTTTGCCGCCCGTTACATACTATATCTCATATTCTGCTGTGGGTCCACTATTACCTTTATAACGGGATAGGGGTGTGACATAGTGGGTGGCACCATTTTTCGTCGGAAGTTGTTTCGCTCTCAATTTTAATGGAAACAAAAGTAAATTGTTATTTTGTTGGAGAGGTTTGAGACAAGGGGATTCACTGTTGTCTTTATTGTCTGTGATTATTACTGATATTTTATCATGGATTTTGTGAAAAGCGAGAAATAATAATCTTATTTTCTGTTTGGGAGCTTCTGGTGAAATTCTCATTCTTCATTACGCTGATGATACCTTTTTTTTTTAAAACCTGATATTAATCAATTGTTGGCACTTAAATTCATATTTTATATGTTTGAGTTTGCTTCAGGGCTCAATGGTTTTGATGGTGGAAGGTTCTAAAAAGTTGCATGACTTCTTAGGTACTACTGCTTTCAATTGCAAGAAAGAAAGTTTTCCTATTCAATATTTAGGTCTTTCTTTGAAAGTGAGCTCCTTTACTAAGTTAGATTGATACCCACTTATTAGGAAGCTTGATAAAAGACTTGCTGGGTGGAAAGGCCATCTTCTATCTTGAGGTGGAAGATTAATTTTGATTAACTCGGTGTTGAATGCTTTACGTCTTTATATGCTCTCAATTTCTCTTATCTCTAATTGGGTTATTAAGAAGACTGATTATATTAGGAGGGCATTTTTATGAGGTAGTTCTGATTCCATCTCATCTATCAAATGCTTAGTTAATTGGAATTCTATATGTAGGAGCAAAAGTGAAGGACTTGGCATCATAAACATGAAACAATTGAATCTAACTTTGCTGGGAAAATGGAGATGGAAATTATTGATTGGCTGTATGATCCTTAGGCAAGACATGTGATTGTTAATTATTATCAAAGGAGAAATCCATATGATCTATCTCGTTCTATTCCCCCCCTTCTATTTTTGGAAAGATGTTTTGAAACGTGATTCGAAGTTGAAAGTGTTGGATATTGATAAAAACTTCAAATAAAATAAATAAATAAATACTAATTGGTTTCTTGCCATAAGAGCAATATTTGACCAGCAGTTAAAAAGGAAATAAAATCAACATACCCTAATCAAATAAACTTAAATGTTGCATGACCATGAGGGTAATAAATCAACAATCAAAATTAAAAGGTAATAAATAAAATAATTGCATCAATTTATGTTTCTAATTGCCTCTAATTATAGGTCCTAAAACATATAAAGAGACCTCAAATAATCCTATATAGACTTATAGGCAAAAAGAAAAGCTAAATATTAATTATCCTCTCAATACTTTTCACATATACTATTTTACATGGGGAGCTTAATGTTCATGGTTTTTCATCCCAACTGGTCGCAGCACGTTAGGATTTCCGGTGATAAGGATTCATACCGTTATTAGGCAACTTGCCTTGGCAGACCCTACGAGATCGGCAGTTGTTCCTTTAAGGCAGCGTACTAACGCGCTTATTCCCGAGACCGGTAACATCGTTTACTTTTTTTTGTGTGTTAATTTAATCAGCAGCAAATATATCTAACTAAAAATCCAAATGATGATTCTCGATATCAGTGATCTCCTAAATCATGACACGTGGCAGATGACGTGTCCCAGGGCTCACAAGAAAGGGCCTACCGTGGCCGACCAGACCACTCCTGTGCCCGTCCTACAAGCAAACGCTGGCTCTGTAAGGTTCCTAGGCACCCCAAGGAGGTCTCACAAGGCATCAACCATGCCAATTTCAAATTTTAACGTGCCGAGAAACCCTAGTGTACGGATCGTTGGCTAGAATTCTAGGCGAAAAGCAAACTAGTTAACACTTAACTAAGAGTACGGAAATACAACCTTTGTAGATCCGCTCCTCCACCTCCACGGCTCCGTGATGAAGTCCTCTCCGCTGTCCAAATGCAAGTCCCGGGCTCTAGCGTCGGCTTCATCGGAGAAAGAGCGGGCAAGGTCGTCGGCTTCGTGCCGAAGATGATCTACGTCGAGGCATCGCTAGATCAAGCTCCAACTTCACCAAGTGATGAAACTTGTGAAGAAAACACACTCTACTACTTGGCAAGAGGTAGAGGATGAAGAAATAGGAAGTGGGTAGACTTTAGAATTGGATTTCTCACTCATTTCCATCAATCACCATTGATGGAGCTTGCTTTCTTCAAGTGAAGATGAAGAAGAAGAAGAAGAAAGTGTTATGATAAGTTATTAGAAAATAGAAAATAATAGGATACTTATCATAATCTTAACCTTAGTTAAGTGTAGAGAATTGACTAAGGTTGGGTTGATTGGTTAGGGTTAAGGATGAGAACAAAAAGGTCATCAAGTCAAAGCTTCATGAAGCTTCAACTAAAAACAAATGAAGCCACCATTCATTTATCTTTCAATTTATTCAAAATGAATAAATAAATAAGATAAATGAATAAGTAAAACCCTAATCAACAACTTAACCTTGGTTTAATTCTTTACACTTAACCAAAAAGCATGTATCATCAAACATGATACAATCATGTGTACAAAAGTATATCACATATACAATGTGCACAAACCGAGTGAGAAAATCTGTTTAAAGTGAACCAATACTAGTTAGTGCAAAGTAATATATCAAATATATAATTATGCATTAAATCATTAAATCAACACTTGATTCAATGATCCGGTCATGTCACACACAACCGACTAGTATTCAATGTATCGGCTTATCGAATCAATACTTGATTCGATAACTAGGTTATATCGCATACAACCATTCGATACATTCATCGCGAGAATAGAATACGGTATCACATACACGCATTATTCTCGGTCCCGCACATATCTCATATGCGCTCCTATTTCGTTTCGCTTGAGCCAGGAAACATCTGTGTAGGACTCTAAAGACTCGTCAATACGCCGGCAGCAGATGATGATCATATCAAACATCCACAAGCCGCAAGCGGTCTGCTAAACATAACGGCCACCCGGGTATTGAGCGATCTGAAGATCGACGAGCAAGCCCGCTCACACTCCAGTGAATCCAACCAGTAACACTATCGTACAGTCCGGTCTGATCGTCTGATATGTCGCATATCTCGCCTAGGGGTGGTAAACGTCAGACCCCAATAGCTCGATAAGTCGTGTCGATATGAGGTCTATAACAATTCGAGAAACTACTGGTAACACTTACCAGTAAATCTCAGCAACGCTGGCCAGGGATTTCCGGTTATAGCCAATCGAACACAGCGCAACATCAACCCCCTATACCGGGAGAGACGAATCCCCTCCTATCGCTCATTGCCTCCATGTGACTCGGGACTGTACCCAAAAACCACCGTTTTGCACGCCCTCTTGGACGTGGTAAGATGGAAATCAAAGCACAGTGGGAACCACACAAGACTCTATGACGATCTCGGGTCAACAGACTACTCTGTACCAGTGTCACCAGAGAACTGCCATCTGACGTGAGGTATAATACCATCTGGGAGTTCTCGGCGAGTCCGTCCAGTGTACCTAGTCTCTACTGAGCACCCGTATATCATCTCTGATGTCAAACACCAATGGATATGGGATCATCCATCGCCCATCTGTATGGGTCGAGAAGGTATACGCTAGTCTACTCTGGTATATCGATGCCCCGTCTCGATACACCCACGCTAGGGACTTTGAAGGATGTACTTATAGACTATCTGTCCCCACTAGTATGATCTGCATCATAGTCCCGGTAGTGAAGTACACATCCTAAGGGCTTTACCAACATGTAACAGAGAGACAGTCAGTGTACACGTTAAGGCAAAGTGTAACCAGATAGCATACTATCATGTCGAGCAAGAAAGTCCTCCCTATATATGTCCCAGCATCCACTACAATATACATCCAATGTACAGTAATGGCCTCTAGGGCATACATATAACTAACAGGCTCACCTCCGAGCCCTTGCACAACTAGCCTCCTCGGCCTCACAGCTCGTCTCCGAGCTACTGTAGAACCAAGATAGCTCGGCTCTCCCGCTCGTCCGCGATCTCTCCCGCCGAGGTCATCTTCCTCGGTCTCATTGACCGACCAACAACACCGCTCACAGGCGCAACCGCCATCCCGCGAATCACGCCATGCATGAGATATCCACCGGCCACATCCCACGTTCCACGACATCACGATCCCCCATTAACGAGCCCGTCTCGCCATTAATGGGAGATCCCGCTCATCACATGGGCGTGACGTCGGGAGCATAACTGCCGGCGTGATTCTCACGCCTTCCCTGCCTGCTGCCACCGCTATATAAACCCCTTCTTCAGACGGTTCAAGTATGCGATTTTTACTCCACTAAGCCGTTACTCTGCTCGGATTTCCTCTCTAACTTGACCGTCGGAGGGTCCTCGGTGGTATAACCACCCCGGGACTTCCTTGCAGGTAGCTCGGTAACAACAACATCAAACCCATTGAGATCCACACGCATTAAGAGCGACAGCCTCCAGGTCCAATCTCAGCCACCCATCGCCGCCATCAGCAGATCAACGGAAGGTAACATCTTGGCGCGATCCAGGTCAAGTCAGCTGGTGCCGTCTGTGGGAACTCCTTGATTCCACAAAAACAAAAGTTCACTTTCCGATTTCAATCCAATGGCGAGCGATCATCATGAAGATCCAAGCACTAGCCGCCGCCTCCCCTTCAACGGAGGCGCGGACGAACCTCCTCCGCCGAATGCCATTAGCGCCCTTGTCGGCCGAATAGACCGACTCGCATCCTTCGTGGAGGCGCTCATCCGCGTCTAAATGGTGGGGCAAGATCCTAAGGTCACCGCTCCTCTGCCTCGGGACCGGGACCCCTACAGAGGAAGAGAAGACTCTGTCAGCGTTGGCACTGCCGACCACCGCGTCGCTACCTCCTACGGCCGCAGATCTCCCGGGCCAATACATTCTGAGGCCCGCTAGGCGCCTCACAGTTCAACACCGAGGTCCGTCGCCAGAGCGCCTCGTCCCGAGATCCTTCGCGCACCTGTCCCTCCTGAAGAGATGTCTGTCAGCTCGCCTGTTACCAGGCCTAACCGACACCCCCTCCCTCGACGGGGTTGCATGGATGAGACTCACCACGGCGGCTTGAAGACTACCTCACCGGGGGATCTAAGGAACCTCATTGAGAGGAACCAGGGCCGAGGCCAGACGCAGGTCTCCAACAGTAGAGGCCGGGGATCAGAATGTGCCGAGTCGTCAGGGTACCATGGCCGACTCGACGCCCTCGAGAAGAAGATCGAGGGTCTGCATCGGGAGGGTCACCGTTCGAGTGACGGGGCCAAGTACACCACCGACTCGCTCACCAAACCATTCACCGAGGAGCTGCTCGCTGTCCACGTCTCCTCTCGGAACAAGCCCCCAAAGGTCTCCCTCTTCGACGGCAAGTCTGACCCGAAGGACCATTTGGATGCTTTCACCGCAGGGATGAGCTTCCAAGACAACTCTGATGCCATCCAGTGCCGGGCTTTCCTAGCCACTCTCATCCGCTCTGGGCTAGACTGGTTCCGAGGACTCGAGCCGCGCTCGATCTCAACTTTCGACGAGCTGGACACCCAATTCCTCGGCCACTTCGTCGGGAATAGGCGGCAAAACCGCACCGTCGACCACCTCTTCGCAATCAAGAGTGGGGACAAAGAGACATTCAAAGCATACGCCACCCTCTTCTACAACGCCCTTCTCAAGGTCCCCGAGCACCGGGATGAGACGGTCATCATGGCACTAAGGTCTGGTCTTAGGCATAAGGAGTGGTTACGCTCCTTTGCACTAGCACAACCTAAGATCATGGCCGAGGTAAAGGCCTGGACCGAGCGCGAGGACCAGCTCGAATCTGAGGTAAACGTAAATCTCCCCCGGGAAGAGCAAACCGACCAGAAGAAGAGGGCAAGAGAAGAGAGAAGGGGACCTGAACGGAAAAAGCCCTATCTCCCAAAGTTCTAGGAGTACACACCGCTCAATGTCTCCCAGGCAGTTCTCCTAGAATAGGCTAAGGGCGAAGGGTTCTTCAAGTTCCCCCCGATCCTGTGAATGGCCTCAAAGCGAACCCGGGGCCCCTACTGTGGGTTCTACAGGTTGCTAGGCCATTCCACGGAGAGTTGTAAGCAGCTCCGAGACTACATCAAGGAGCTCATCCGTTCGGGACACCTAGCAGCATACCTGAGGGACAAGGGGCAAGCTGACCGTGAGCGGGAGCAGTGTCCCCCTCCAGCCGAGCTGACCATCGGCCAGATCATGGTAGTGCCAGCGGAGGATATGTCTGGTACCCATGAAGCTCGGTACCCTATGCTGGGCATAGATTCCAACAGACATCCGGGGGGCTCGAGTTGCATGATAAGAACATCTACTAGCATGTATTTTCTTTTCAGAGCAATGTACATCTTTCTCAAGATCTTTTGTTTATATGATAAAGGGATCAATAAAGCATTGCAGAAAAGAAAAAGAATCTTATTCATTCAAGAGGTACTATTGGCTCTTCAGCCATACAAAAAAATAATATATATTACAACAGTAGGGGAATGGGTATAGAAAGCACTGTTCGTGGTACCCTGAGGATATTTCCGCCAGCCGAGCCCTCGCGGTGTCTAATCTTTCCCTTCGACGACCCCCGCTGGTATCGGCGTCGAGCCTCAAGTGGTAGCACTCAAGGACGAGCGCCTCCGAGCGATTTAGTCGTCTCATAGAGATCAAGCCGAAGCGTCTCAGAGACCTCAGCTTGCCAATGGCCTCGTCTTTCAGCTGCTCGGATAAGGGGTTGTAGAGCCCCAGCAACGCCCTCCAGATGGAGTACATCAACGCTTGACGTAGAGAGGAGCACCGGGGGAGCAATCGACCGAAATTATCCTCGATCCGGCCTATCACCAACTGCACCGTGTCATCAGTGCAGTACTGATCGTAGAGATACACATCCTTGAAGCTTATGATATCGGGGATGGTGAATGGAAAGTCCTCCATTCTTGCATTTTGGGTGTGAGGAAAGGAGTCATCAACAATCTCTCTATTTTATAGCCCACGATGCCTCTGGAGTTCAACGGTTGCCCACAACTGTGCCGCCACGCGGCAGACATCGCGCCGCTAGATGCGAAATCGAAACGACGCGGCTCTGGCGCTTCGTATCCTCCACGCGTTCATGGCACGTGTCACTCGCGAATCTCCATCTTCCCAAAACCCTCATGAAGAGGCGACCGAGCAGCTTCACTGCTCAGTTCATCCCTGGCCGGTAGCTCGCCTACCCCACAATGCCAGGGATCAAAGCCCTCACTAAGAGGCGACCGAGCAGCTTCACTGCTTGGTTCATCCTTGGAAGGCCTACCACGGCCCCTCCAGCGCCAGGGATCAAAGCCCTCATCAAGAGGCAGCCCTACAGCTACCCTGCTCGGCTATCCTTGGCTGGTAGCTTCCCTACCCCCACAACGCCAGGGATCGAAGCCCTCACCAAGAGGCAGCCCTGCAGCTACCCTGCTCGGCTATCCCTGACCGATAACTCGCCTACCCCACAACGCCAGGGATCAAAACCCTTACTAAGAAGCGACCGAGCAGCTTCACTGCTTGGTTCATCCTTGGCAAGCTTCCCACGGCCCCTCCAGCGCCAGGGATCGAAGCCCTCACCAATAGGCAGCCCTACAGCTACCCTGCTCGGCTATCCCTGGCTGGTAGCTTCCCTATCCCACAACGCCAGGGATCGAAGCCTTCACCAAGAGGTAGCCCTGCAGCTACCCTGCTCAGCTATTCCTGGCTGGTAGCTACCCTACCCCACTACGCCAGAGATCAAAGCCCTCGCCAAGAAGCACCGGGCAGCAATCCTGCCCGGCCATCCTTAAGGACAAAAAGCCCTCGCCAAGAGGCACCAGGCAGTAACCCTGCTCGGCCATCCTTAGTATGCCACTCACGGCTCCTCTCGCGCTAAGGATGAAAATCCCTCGAAAGAGGCAACCGGGCCCACCCTTGCTCAGTTATCCCTAGCTGGTAGCTCCCTACCCCAACAAACTAGGGATCAAAGCCCTCGCCAAGAGGCAACCGGGCCCGCCCTTGCTCGGTTATCCATGGCTGGTAGCTCTCTACCCCAACAAACCAGGAATCAAAGCCCTCGCCAAGAGGCACCGGGCAGTAACCCTGCTCGGCCTGTCCTTAAGGATCAAAGCCCTCGCAGGAGGCAACCGGGCCCGCCCTTGCTCGGTTATCCCTGGCTGGTAGCTCCCTACCCCAGCAAACCAGGGATCAAAGCCCTCGCCAAGAGTCACCGAGCAGCTACCCTGCTCGGCCCCGTCCTTAGCAAGCCACTCACGGCCCCTCCCGCGTTAAGGATCAAAGCCCTCGTAAGAGGCAATCGGGCCCCCCTTGCTCGGTTATCCCTGGCTGGTATCTCCCTACCCCCAACAAACCAGGGATCAAAGCCCTCGCCAAGAGGCACCGAGCAGCTATCCTGCTCGGCCCTGTCCTTAGTAGGCCACTCACGGCCTCTCCGCGCTAAGGAATAGAAGCCCTCGCAAGAGGCAACCGAGCCTACCCTTGCTCGGTTATCCTTGGCTAGTAGCTCCCTACCCCAACACACCAAGGATCAAAACCCTCGCCAAGAGGCACCGAGCAGCTACCATGCTCGAGTACGTCCTTAGTAGGCCACTCACAGCCTCTCCCACGCTAAGGAATAGAAGCCCTCGTAAGAGGAAACCGGGCCTACCCTTGCTCGGTTATCCTTGGCTAGTAGGTCCCTACCTAACACACCAAGGATCAAAGCCCTCGGCAAGAGGCACCGAGCAGCTACCCTGATCGGCTACATCCTTAGTAGGCCTCTCACGGCCCCTACCGCGCTAAGGATCAAAAACCCTAGCATGAGGGATTTGAGAGACTACCCTGCTCGGCTATCCCCGGCTGCCAATTCACTACCTTACAACTCCAGGGATCGAAGCCCTCGCCTAGAGGCCCCAGGAAGCTACCCTGCTCGGTCTATCATCAACATACCTCTCCGAGCCTTCCACGCTAAGGAACATGACCTCACCAAGAGGCATCCGGTTCTACGTTTAAGCGATCTTCACCTCGACTTCGGGGCCATAGAGATACCGCCGGTCTTTTCACACTCGGCAAACGAACAGATTCAACTCGATGTGTAATCGCTAGATAAAGAACCGACATAAAACGAAGGCAGTACTGCGCAAACACAAGTGTCTACCGACAAAGGAAAATACAATCACAAACACTACTGCAAAAACAAAAATCTTTGTTCACAAAGCAAAAAGTCTTTACAATGGTATTGTGGGCTTCCCAGCCTTACAAAAATGCCCGAAGGCCTACAAAATACCAGACGCAACAAAAAGAAAAAAAAACATGAAGATAAGGGGCTTCAGGCCTCAGGGCCGGGCGCAACCTCGGGAAGCCCAGCGCCCACCATAGGAGCCTCGGCGTCACCCTCGTCAGGTAACTCCCCGAGGCCATCCTCTTGCTCGTCATCCCCTCGGGGATATTCGGCTCGGAGCTCTTCGTCAGTGAACTCCGGCATCCGAGCCTTGACGGCGTCAAGGGCCTCGTGCCAGATGGCGTCAAAAGCCTCGTGCCAGATGGCAGTGGTGACCGAGGCTAGGACGGTGTAGAACTATTTGGACTTTTGGAAATTCTCCACCGCCTTCGCCGCTCTGAGGTCGGCTCGCTTTGCCGCCTCTACCGCAGCCCCCAACTCCTTCCGGTGGGTGCTCGCTGACTTCTTCATAGTGCCGACGAGCACCTTGGAGTCCTGAAGCTTGTCCTCGGCGGCCTGGATGGCCTCACGGAACCTGGCGACCTCCTTCTTCAAGGCCGCCCCCTCCTGCTTCGCGGCCGCCGCCTCGCCCTCAAGGGTAGAGACCCTCGCCATCGCCGCCTCCAGCTCCCGCTTCGAGCTCTCCCCATCGAGGAGAGATCGCCCGCGAGTCGCATCGCCAGGGCTATCTTCTCTTCCTCCATCCGGACGACGAGAGTGACGTGCTGGAGGACCTGAAGAAATCGGAGGGGGGTCAGAAAGAAAAAGGAGCACCAAATCCCGCGAATGATAAGATGCTGAGTGAAGAATCGAGTGACGTACGGGCACTAACCTGCATGACCTCTTGGGCGATGGACGCCATTTGTGCCTTCAGGGTCCCCCAGGGACCTTGCCCCTGGCCGACCTCTCCATGTCTGCCCCTGGCCGACCTCTCCATGTCAGACAGCAAGCTGTCTGCGACGGAGAGCTCCAAGGGCACCTCAAAGTGGAGCTCCCTCTCGTCCACTAAGATTGGGGAGGCCGGGGTCCGCGGGACTGCGCGGGGGAACCTCTTGAGGGCCGACGGCGGAGGGCTGGTTTCTACCTCCGAAGTCGGAGCCTCCTGCCCCCAAACCCGCTTTCGGCTCGGCGCCTTGCTGGGCTCCGGGGCGCGATCCGCGCTCGAGCCCTGGGGCAGGACAGCTGCTGGGAGAGCCGAGATCGACGTCTGATGAGAAGAGCTGGCCCCTCCAGCCTTCGACCCCTTCTTCGGCTTGCGCATGGCCGCTCGAAGGTAGCTCAGGTCCATGGGTTCTGCACAAGGCAAGGTACAATGAAGTTAGCAACACAAAAGAAAATGAAAATAAACGCAAGCCTAACAAAACGCTTACGAGCCCTTAACTTACCGACAAACTGGGCGGGGGTGAGCCCGGCCCAGCTAAGGGCCCGCTCAGAAAGCAGCACGTCAGCCCGGGGAATGGGCTCCCACTCCGCCACTCTCACAGCGTCGGGGTCGTTGTATGGGCTTCCCCGCAGGCACCTATTCCTAGACCACTGGGTGGGCATGGTCCAGTCATCACCTTCCGGCGGCCCAACAAAGAAAAACTTCTTTTTCCAATCATGGATGGAAGAAGGCAGGGCTACGACACCCGACCCGGGTGCACTCCCCGGTCGTTTCCTAAAAGAGAGATAAACCCACCTCGGGTCGTCCGCGCGGGTGCCGGGGTGGCCTTTGTAAACTAGAGAGGAGGCGAGGATGGAAAAACCAAAAGGAATCATCTGCAACTTCAAGCGGACCAGGAACCCAAGGTGAATCCTCCATGAGTTCGGCACTAGCTGGCCCGGGGCTAGCCTAAAGTAATTTAGCTCCCTAACAACCTCGGGAGAGAAGGGCAGGCGCATTTCGGCCCAAAATGATTCCAGATACAAGACAATCTCTTTATCCCGTACCTGATCCGCCCTCTCTCATTCCTCGGCCAAACGTAGTGTGTAGCCGGACGGGATACGGAAACGAGCCCGAGCGTTGGCAAGCTCGTTATCGTACCTCACCAAGGATGGCCCGCCAGGGGCATCCGCCACCTCCGCTCGAGGATTCTCCCCTGACGCGTGGCCCCGGGAAGAAGATCTGACCCTAACTTCCCGGGAAGGCTCCGACTCGGCGGAGGGATCCCTAGAATCTACCCTAACGATATCTACAGACTCCACAAAGGAAGACATCTAACCTGATGGAGAAGTTCTCGGAAACGTAGAAATCCGACCTACGAGGAGAGCGCCGAGCTTACAAGATCAAGAACAAGGAAAATATGAAGAGAGATGGGCCCTGAAGCGGACCCCGCCTCTATTTATAGCCACCGGCGTTCTCATCCCACGGCGACAGTCGACTCCCGCCAAGACAACATATCGCATTCGACGATCACGATCGCTCCACCTGTCGCACGCACATTGGCCGGATCCCATCGCGTCAGCCAACCAGCGCCTGACATATGGTCTGTCGCTTCAGCAAAAGTACGCGCGATCCGGCACACCCTGTTTAATGCAGAGATCTCTCCCTGGTTTGCTGACATCATTCAGAAAATACAACAGATTACCCTGGGACACGCCTGACGATATTTTCGAAAGTAAGCTCACCTCGGGTGACCCGACAGACCACTCTCGACCCGACCCGTCAGCTGGTCAGGATGAGAGTGGGGGGCTAATGATGATGCTCGATATCGGTGATCTCCTAGATCATGACACGTGGCAGATGACGTGTCCCAGGGCTTACAAGAAAAGGCCTACCGTGGTCGACCAGACCACTCCTGTGCCCGTCCTACAAGCAAACGCTGGCTCACCTCCGAGCCCCTGCACAACTGGCCTCTTCGGCCTCACAGCTCATCTCCGGGCTACTGCAGAACCAAGATATCTCGGCTCTCCCGCTCGTCCGCGAGCTCTCCCGCCGAGATCATCCTTCTCGGTCTCATCGACCGACCAACGGCATCGCTCACAAGCGCAACCGCCATCCCGCGAATCTCGCCATGAGCGAAATATCTGCCGGCCACATCCCACGTTCTATGCCATCACGATCCCCCATTAACGGGCCTGTATCATCATTAATGGGAGATCCCGCTCATCACGCGGGCGTGACGTCGGAAGCGTAACTGCCGGCGTGATTCTCACGCTTGCCCTGCCTACTGCCATCGCTATATAATCCACTTCTTTAGACGGTTCAAGGAAGCGATTTTTACTCCACTAAACCGTTACTCTGCTCGGATTTTCTCCCTAACTTGACCGTCGGAAGGTCCTCGGTGATACAACCAGCCCGGGACTTCCTTGCAGGTAGCTCGGCAACAACAATCTCAAACCCATTGAGATCCACACGCATCAGGAGTGACAGCCTCCAGGTCCAATCTCAGCCACCCATCGCTGCCATCAGCAGATCAACGGAAGGTAACATCTCGGCACGATCTAGGTCGTGTCCTTTAAAGGAACAACTTTTTAGATATATTTCATGCTGCAGTGAAAGATTATTTTTATTCTAATTTAACATTATTTTCTCAAAGAATCCATTAGACTGTTTGCATCTTGAAATTCAGATTTGAAATAATAATAACAACAAGTATATATTCTAGAGATTGTGTTGAGCCATGCTCGCTGTTCAAATATAAATTTGTTTCATCACTTTTATTGTTCTTTTGTTTAAAGTTCTATTTGCCCTGTTGTCCTTTGATTATTTATATAATCTATTTGTTTTAAATAATAATAATAATAATAATAATAATAATAATAATAATACTAATAATAATAAAGGCTAAAAGATTAACAGTAATATAATTTGATCAGATTTGAAACTAAATATTGTTCTGCTTTAAATCACTTTTATTGTAACAGTGTTGTGTTGCATCATTATATCACTAAACCCTTGAATACAGTGTTGGTATAATTAGTTGCAAGACTGTCCTTTTGTTGTGACTTTCTTCATATTACTTGCTATTAGTTACATAGCATCAGTGAGAAAACTGTTCCAAGATAATTCCGTGACATATTGAAATTTTATATCTTGTCGGGCATATCAATAGAACCAATAAATATAGAGAACCGTTATATCATCTAAGATCTAAACAAGAATAAATTGTATTTGATGTCAATTTAGTATATTGCATTAGAATTATTCTGCTGCCATCATTGCTCAATCCTTGATATAAATACTGTTGGAATCGTGATATTGTCTCTGTTAATTTCCCAACTAGAATTTTTTGATTAGTTGTTATTGTCTGTTATTGACAATTAGATCAATCTCTTTTGTGAACAAAATCATTATTTTAGGCAATAGCTAGCAACCATATCTGAAAATATCTGAATATTTGTGTCAGATCTTATTTATTACAGATTATTTCCTTTCTCACTGGATCGTAGAACGAAACCTTTAGTGCTAAACCTGAAAAGTTTAATGGAGTCAATTTTAAAAGGTGGCAAAACCACATGAAATTTTGGCTCACAACTTTAGGCCTTTATTCAGTTATAGATGGATCCACTCCGACCGAGACATTTGGTTCGGATTCGCCTAGCACACTTATGTCTGGTCTCACACCTGGACTTAAACCCAAGACAAAAGAAGAGATAGATTATTATTGCTACCATAGAATTCCGAGTGCCTTATTTGATAAGTTATACGACATATATTATGAGATTAAGGGTGCTAAGAAACTATAGAAAGCATTAGAATTAGAATATGCTGTAGATGATGCTGGGATAGAAAGGTTTAACTCATAGGCATTTAATAAATTTATGATGGTAAATAATAAACTTATGAACGAGCAAATTCATGAATTTCAAGACTATATAAGACATATTCAAGGTAAAGGTAGTCCCTTTTGAAGATCATAAAGTGTCTTGTTTAATAGATAAGCTACCGCCAAGTTGCTATTGCTTTGCTAAAGATTTAAGACACAAACAAGGCAATCTTACCCTAGCGAAAGCTTCTCAAGCTGTTAGAATTGAGGACCAAGATAGGCTTAAGGAAAAAGCTAAACAAAAGCTAAAGGCTAAGTTTAATCTAACTGAGAATCAATCTAAACCAAACCAACAATTCAAGCCTAGAAACAAAGACTTTAAAAAGAAACATAACAAGAACTTCTAACGCTACAATAAGAATCCTAATTTTAAAAATCAAGGCCAAAACCCTAGGAATTCCTATGGGAATAAATTCTACCTCATTTGCGGAAGGGAGAACTACCAAACTAAGTTATGCTTGTATCGAAAGAAGGAAGCTCGGAGAAAGCTCGGAGAACTCAACATAAGAAGAATGGTGGATCAAAACCTGATTATCACAGAAAACTGCATTTCAATACCACTCATTCATTATCTGTTTTGTTATGTATCGGTACTTTTAACCCATGTCTGCTCAATAAATACAGATTAGAGGTATTCGTGACAAAACACTGGAAACATACTCAAATTCACGGATATACCGACACTGCAACCGAAACAGAAAATCGATCGATATCCAAAAAGTTCTTTTGCAACAAAAAAAGTGTACACAATTTTGGTCCAACACATAGCAAGTGTGCACATAACTTTTTGGCACATGGACCATGGTGGGGCTGTCCATGGCACAAGTGGGCACAAGTGAGGTGATGTATGATAAATGCAAAAAGTGGTGATGTGATTTAAAGTATCAAGTTTCCCTTCAAGACTACTGAGTATAACCCAAGCTAATTGTCACGACTCGTAATTTAGCACGTGACCGGCACTTAAATTACGTAACGTCTAAAGGCATGACGTAAATCAAGTAAGCCGAAGCCCAGAAAATCTAAATTTTTTTGCGGAAAATAGTGGGGGTGCAGTTTTGAAATAAAGTTATAATGAATCATGTTTTTCTTTGAATGCATAGCTAATGAAACATGAAAATACAAGTGGATTATACTACATTTGAAAATATGTTTCGTCTTTAAAAATTTGGGCAGCACCTCTCTTATATATTTTGATCCAAAAATATATACACAACGATATATAGGTATCCCTAAGCGGGAGCTAACTCAACACCAGAACCCAAAAGAAGTCCGACGAGAGTGTGAAAATATCCGGCGCCGCCGGTCTAAGTAGAAGCAAATGGGTTCGTACTTCGGTAGTGGTCTTCTAGTGGTTAATCTAGGTCAATGGACTTGTTTGATTTTCTTAAAATTATCTCAGATAGCTCCAGATACCCTGTAGGCCTCTAGTTTTCACAAAACCGATACAGGAAAATTCTAAGTTCGTGTATCGGGTTCTATTCTCTGTTCTTGGTTCAGGAAAAGAAATCTCTAAGGTCTTGCAACACTCACTACACCTCTATTGCATCTTTACAAGTCTATAAAAATCACTAAACACCATCTTGGAAATTTCCAAGATCACAAACTAACTAATACGAAATCTAAACTAACTAGGATATACTAAATACAAATACTTAACTAAAGCAAAGGAAATATACCTCATTTGGCAACTTAGAAAAATTCTTGACTTGCTCAAAGTCTTCAAAATCCAAATTTGAAAGGTCTAAAGGGTTTATAATAGGCTTGTGCATGTTTTTAATGAAAGTGGCATGAGGTTTGAAGATGAAACATGGAGGTAGTAAAGGGTGAAGGAGATGAAGGAATTAGTGAAGGAAATGAAGAAGAGAGAAGAATAATTGAGAAGGAAGAAGATAAAGAAGTCAAAAATCTTTTAATCTCACTCTCTCTCTTAAGCTCACACACTCTCTCATAATATCTCTTTTGTCTCTCACTCATTAACCATGGCATCTATTTCTTTTCTTTTCTCTTTTTCTTTCATAAAACTCACAAGTCACAAACATAAATGAATAACAAGCACATGACATGGTACACTAGCCATGGAAAAATATAAAAATACGGATTTGGTTTAATCGCGATTAGTAGCGCACTAATCAAGTTTAATTCAAATTTGCATATCATTAATTATAAAAATGCCAAAATCCTATAAATATCATTATAATAAATAAATCATTTTAATCCCGATTATTTTCCAAATATTGGTATATACTTATACCATTTTACGAAAAACCCCTATTCGCAAATCGAATAGTTTTCGCGAAATTTATTATTTTAATATTAAATTTTCAAAAATAATATTTTATATTTCTGAAATATTGCAGTCTTTCCCTCTTAAATAAATTCAGTCCCCGAATTTAAATTTAAATCGCCAAATACTAAAATATTTCAATAATGAGCTCAAATCAACGGAGCTCCGAAATCACGGAAGATACAGAAATACCACAGCGCATCGTGTGCGTCTGGAAACGAGTGTGAAACTCAAAATCGAACTCCGTCAAGCATCACGCAATCATCGGAGTTATAAAAGAAATACGAATATCGAATTCCACCACTGAATCCAAATGCACTATAGCCAAATCATAATACGTATATAGCACGCATCTTTATAAAACCATTTTAAAAGCTGAATAACTCATACCAAATCTTCCCCAAATCTCCATGCTATACGTAGCTCACGGCACAAGTGACGGATGATCATTTGTAAAGTAGTAAATATATACTTATATATGTTTTGATCGAATTATACGTCTCGCCTTTTTAAAATATCCCAGAAGGTTCTCTTTGTAAAATTTCATGTCACTCGCGGACACGTAGAAAATAGCGAGACTATAGCTCCGTTTTTTTGAAAACCTCTCGGTAACTTTTCATGAACGCAAAAGTACTCACGCACTATCCTCATACCAGTCCTGCTCGGCTACTACACAATATAGTATCCATCATCAAAACGCGATACTTATAAATAAAATCAGCCTCAAAAGGCGTATCCAACATCACGTGCGTCTGGTGCGCATGGAAATCAAATCCAATACAAGTGCCACAATATGCACAAAGCAAAACTAAGTGCAACGGGTGTGCACGAAAATATCTGTCCAGTGCAACGGATGTACACGACAAGAATATTAAGTGCATCTAGAGTGCACGAAAATCTCAATCCAGTGCAACTAACACGCACGAATGAAAATCCCAATCAAGTGCATTCACCATGCACGAATAAAAATCTCTTTCGAGTGCAACTAACATGCACGAATAAAATCTCAATCGAGTGCACCCGGTGTGCACAAAATCTCATATCATGCGCCCAATGTGTGCGAAAATCCAAATCAAGTGTGTCTGGTCCGTATAAAACATCAAGTGCAATAGTATGCACGATAATGAACATCAAGTGCAAACGCGTACGAAAACATAAATCTGGTGCAACAAACGCACGAAATACAGATCTAGTGCAACCAATGCACGAAATACAGATATGGTGCAATCAATACATGAAATACAGATCCCAATGCATGAAATACAAATCTGGTTCAACCAATACACGAAAACTCATCAATATCTCAAATGCTCATAAAAACAACACCGAGTATACCAAGATGTATAGAATCATAAACGTGTACAACTGCGTGTACAAAATCTATCCCAATGCATTGCAAGCACATATAAGTTATACCGAGTGCATAAGTAAAGGCAAGTGCATATAACATGCACGAAATCAAATCGATAGTTTCGAATCCACGAAACCATAAATACGTGCAACAAAGGCACAAATCGATACCAAGTGCAATAGATATGCACAAATCATAAACTAATATAGCGGTGTATAAAATATAAATCAAGTGCAATAACTGTGCACAAAATATAAATCTCCAGTAGGTGCAGCCATGGCGTACAAAAACAATATCATGAAATTCAACCATAGAAACTTAAATCCAAGCGATAAAAGTGTGATATTCGGATCACAAAACACAAATCGCAATAAATGACATTGAGGTACACCTCCTATAATGTCGAAAAAGCCGGTACGCCCAAGCTGGCAGAGCAAGATCATCTACTTGCCTCCTGCTCACAATATGGCGTCCTCGGTCTCAGGGTCCTCGTTTTTCACTGTGGATTACAAATCTCACGATCCTTCTGCACGTCGGCCTGGTCAGGCATACAAATGGAACATTCCCACTCTGGAACTCCTCTGATCACCGTTAGGCTAATCAACATGACCACTCTCTAACGGCATATTACTGACGGCGACATCTGGCCCTCTGAATACGCACGATATAACTGATCCTGGGTGCAAATCTTTATCGCTGCAGTTTCCTAGAAGAACCTACTCATGGCTTCTTCCGATCTCACATATGTCGAACTATACGAAGGTTGGCACTCTTGCTTAACTATTTTCTCATAACCGGACAGCTGCATCCTCAGCACTGCTTTTATCTGGAAATTTGGCTGTATCTAACTCCTATGCACACATATCAATCCTCTGGCATCAACGGAGCGTAACAACTACTCGCTAACATTTCGCATGAACCTCTTGTTCCACTCGTCTTTATTATCGTCCACTTCGACGTCATCTCTTGATGTCTGCATATTACAATTCTTTCGGCTACGGTCAATCCGGAATCTCTCACACGAACTCGAAATTATGAACTCGGTATCTTCAACACTCTGTAGAAGATATCTATCCGAACACGTTCTCGGGAACTCGTCCAATCATCGGAGGAATACACTTTATTCGTCCGTTCTCGATCAACTCACAACGCATCTGGGTGAGATCCTTCTATCCGAAACTGGTCAACTTACTGATCTTACATCTGAGCATCCAACAAACAACGTCCTCTCTTGCTTGATTTAATCTAGATCTAAGTAAGATCCTTCAATTGGAATTCTTCGACTCAACTGAGCTTGCATCGACATATCCAATCTGACGAATCATATCAGTCGCTCAACTCAAGATAGACTAGCTATCTCCTGTCACATCTCTGCCTGAAAGCTCCAGCGATTTCAGCTCATAAATCTTGGAAACGGCATCCCATTAATTTCAGCAACAACTGGGTCATCTGTCTGCACGGTAGACAACATCACGATTTCTGAGGTAGGCTATGCATCAACAGTCCTCCCAATCCGGCAGCCTCTATCAATGGACCGATCATATGGTGCAAAACCGAACACTCGCCTCAACGAGAGATCACAACACAACACTATACCTACACGTCCCTATGTCACCAGAAACAACATGGTTAGCCCTCGTCCATGACGAGCTTGCTCTGACCGCAATACTAGCAGCAGCTCAATCTGCGCTCAAACCATGGTGACAGGAACCTCAAGCAGGTATCGATGATGATAGATCAAATGAATGAAAGAAATCAACAGATCCCAAATGGATATATGATCATAGGAACGAATAATATCACAGATCTCAAGATAAGTACATCCTAAGGTTTCTTAAGTGGAGTATCGTATCGTAAGTATGCCGCGGAACATGCGTATTGTACGTCACTCTACTCAAGCTACCTACTCCATCAATCAAGGTCAACCTATGAAACGAAAGTTCAGGTCTAATAAACCCCCGTTAAGTCTAAGTTCCGTAAGGTCAAGCCTAGGTTCCGAAACGTATACGCCCTAGACTCCGCATAGTCAAACCCAGACTCAAACCAAGGTTAAACCTAACGCTCTGATACCAACTTTGTCACGACCCGTAATTTAGCACATGACGGGCACTTAAATTACGCAACGTCTAAAGGCGTGACGTAAATCAAGTAAGCTGAAGCCCAGAAAATCTAAACCTTTTTGCGGAAAAAAATGGGGGTGCAGTTTTGAAATAAAGGTATAATGAATCATGTTATTCTTTGAATGCATAGCTAATGAAACATGAAAATGCAAGTGGATTATAGTACAATTGAAAACATGTTTCGTCTTTAAAAATTTGGGCAGCACCTCCCTCGTATATTTTGATCCAAAAACATATACACAACGATATATAGGCATCCCCAAGCGGGAGCTAGCTCTTTGCCAACTGGCGGAATCACAACCACGCAACAACATATATACGATGCCCAACGGCGAAGAATCAACTCAAAAAGAACAAATAAAGAAGCAAGACATTAAAACTCAAGAAAGCGATCATAAACCCATCGCTCTAAGTCTCGCACAATACCCAAGTCTGACTAGGTCTATCAATATACAATTTGTAGTCTCTTATTTGATCTGATCTGATGGAGTTTATCTATATACAACGGAATATAAAGTACGAGAGTGGGCACGATCCAACATGTGTCCCACCTACCAAAACAAAGCACCCTGGAAGAAGCTGTGCGCCAGCAATACCGCAACTAATTCCAAGCGGTCAAACCTGCAAGAACTGTGGCACAACGGGAATGAGTTGCCAACTCGTGAGTAAAAAACATCAGCAAGTAGAAATCGAATAAAACAACGATTTCCTAGATCACCATATCCTGAAGGTAATACAATGATATCTAGGGTGACAACATATGCATATATGTCAACAATCGATCAATGCAATGACATGTATAAATAAACATCCGACATCAGACGCCTGTATGCATGTGGATAACATCCATGTGTCGATCAACGGCATAAATAATATCATGGAACCTGAGTGTCCCACACCGACACTCGAACATCATGAAAACATATGCCTATATGTGTGTGTGTGTGTGTGTGTGTGTGTGTGAGGATATCAACCATGTGTGTCCATCAACGACACATCAAAATCATGGAATCTGAAAGCCCAACACCGACACTCGAAACATCATGAAAACATATGCCTGTATATATATATATATATATATATATATATATATATATATATATATATATATATATATATGAGGATATCAACCACGTGCGTCCATCAATGACATATCAAAATCATGAACCTGAGTGTCCAACACTGACACTCGAAATATTATGAAAACTCGTGTCCAGTATCGACACGTAAATCCTCATATCTCAGACGCCGCATACTCATATCGGCCCTCATATCTATCTCATCTCAGGCGCCATATCCTCATATCGGTCCTCATATCCATCTCACGACTCCTGTCGGTATCCTCTAGATATCCGCCGAGTTCTATACAATCACTGGTAGGTAGTGTTCCCCTGTCAGGCTCACCGCCTAACAATATGAGTCTTCTTGCCCTGGGGTACCTCACCGGGTCCATCATGTACCCGCAGACGGTGCCTATCGCTCCTCGAATCTGGTATACTCACTGCTCAGAACCGAGAAAACTCATGGTAGACACCTTTAAATATCATATCAAGAGAAACCGCGTTTTAAAGCAATACACAATTTCCTTTGAAATTAAACCGCGGTTCTCAAATCCAGATATCTCATAAAAACATCATCTCAATGCATAAAACCATAAAGTACGATGGATGCAGCATAGAGTAGTAATATGAGCATATCGAGTATATCATGTAAGCATGTCAAGTGATAATACTAAACAATGAATGTAATTTTACGGTTAAGAATAATATCATGATAGGGCAGTTCTACTATGTAAGTAGCATGACAATTACCGATGATGAATGTGTGTGAGGCGGCAATCTGTGTACGTATAACATGCGCATCAACGGTAATTATGCAGGTGTACTAGCAATGATATCATATAACATTAAATACTGGAAACATGATAGGTATCACACGAGGAATAATCCAACAAAATATGAACTATAATAAGGTAGCCTCTTTATGTCAACGATCCCGCCTCATAGTAACAGGTATCGCAATATTCTCGATCATCATTCTCAATTCATGAGCGCGGATCAAACATTCGGTAAACACATCGCGTACGGTAATCTATCGTACGGTGTCACAAACAGAGTAGGGAATCTATCGTCCTATTCACCCGCAAAGGTACAAATCTATAATCTCGTACGACATACCTTATCAATTACATAACACATCTATATCAATCTTATATCATGTCATCATGCATATACGTCATATTTTGTTAATCTCAATTCATATCGATCTCGATCTCATATCCTATCATTATCAACTCATACTTGTCCTCTTTCAATTCATACTTATCATGATTCACTTTCTCATTTCATATTCTCATATATCAATCCGAGTCATCTATATCTGTCATCTCAATATCCCACATCATGTTATCTTATATACCTATATCATATTCTCAAGTAAATATATCCATTAGTATCAACTTTTATCATATCATCTTTTACTGAATCATATAATCATGTCCGTAACTTCGTAGCATATCCTTTATCAAAATTATAATTTATAAATGATCTTCCATATCAATGGTTGCGGGGGTGCTATACGCCATCCACCCGAATTCCCTCGTAGATATAAATCTACTCACCTGCTAAACTCCTCTCTTAGCCGAACTCGATGTGTTTCCTCGTTTCGGAAGTCCACGCGACGGTACCTACAATCAGTCACAATCGCAATACTATTAAAATCAAGTCCGAAAAACCGATACGGCACACGAAGTGCTCATAGGTTAGAATCTATAGCTTACGCCTGCAAGATTAACCAAATAACGCTCATCGTTGACGTACAAAAGTCCAACGATCAATTCAAATCCAAATACCAAAACCACGAATTCAAATATCGGAAAACTTGCTTAAGCATTCACAACAGCTCCCAGATTTTGGCTCAGGTCAATTGGGATTAAACAAACAATACAGTAGCCAGGTTGTAGGAAGTATTGGATATAGTGTCCTCAAAGTCAATTATTGGATCACAGGCACGTGATTGCAATGATTGAGGGAGGACCTATGCCGGTATGACAGTCTTACTCAAGATGATAGTATGCTATCTGGTTTATCTTTATCATCGTGTACTGCTTTAGGTGACCTTACAGGTCACTATTGCACGTTGATAGAGCCCTTAGGATTCTTACTTGACGGCCAGCAGTATGATGGCGATCATATACGTGAGAGCTGGGGTCTATAAGCACATCCTTAAGTGGTCCCTAGTCGTGGGAATTTCGAGACAGGGCATCGATACTCCAGAGTAGACTAGTGTATACAGTCGAGACCCCGACGAGGGGCGGTGGCCGGTCTCACAAGTCACTGGTGTCAGTTGGTTCACCTAAGATGTATACATGTGCTCATTGGGTTATGAGTACACCGGACAGGACTCGCCGGGAACATGCTAGTTGGTATTATACCTAGCGTAAGATAGCAGTTCCCTGGTGACATGTGTACAGGTTAGTTCATCGACCTGAGATCGTCATTTGTCTCGTGTGAGTTCCCATTGTACTTTGATTACTACCCTACCACGGCTCAAAGGAGTCATGCAAACAGGTTTTAGTTGGATACAGTCCCGAGCCACATGGAGGCAATGAGCGGATCGGCAGGGGTTCGTCTCTCCCGGTATTGGGGGTGAGGTCACGCTGTGTCTAGGAGAGCCATTACATGAAGTCCTTGGCCAAGGCAGGAGATTTACTGGTAGGTATTCTAGTAGTATCTCAGGGTGTTCTGGGCTACACTCCGACACGACTTGTACCGCTTTTGGGGGTCTGACTTTTACTAACCCTCTAGGCCCGCCATGCGATGCTCATAGACGAACGGACCGGACTGTACGGATATTGTCACTGACAGGCTCAGTAGGGTGTCAGGTTAAGTTCGCTCATCGACGTCACTTTTGGTCAATACCTGGTAGCTCGTTACGTGCGGCTAATACCTCTGACGTGCTAGTGGTTAAATCCACAGCCAAAATATTGACGAGTCTTTAGAGTCCCCCACAGACAGTTTCTTAAGTTTCGGGCAAAACGTTGTAGAGGCCGTATGGATATATGGCCGGGTTCGATCTTATACATGCGGTATTGCACGGATCATGATCGGACGGATAATACTAGCGGGTTTTGGTTTAAGCCGGATCCTAGTATTGTACAGTGTAGATTTTGTCTCATTGCATTTGTATTCGGTCGGAATACAAATGCGGGTATGTATATACAGTCGCGGGGTTTTCCTGTAATTTATTACGGGATCGCTTTTTTGAAATTGCCAGTTTGCATTCCGTTTCGGCCATTTTCCTTTCTTTTGTTCGTTGGCTGAATTTTCCATGGGAGGGGCTTATTTGCAAATGTGCAAATTAGAAAAGTGGAGGGTGTTATTTGTGATATGAGGCTTCATGATGATTCTAGCATCATTAGATTCTTTTTACATCTTTTCCATTGCATTTATGGTGATTGGTTTAGAAAGGATGTGGGGTTGATGTTGTTGTGACTATTTTTCTCCTCTTTATCACACATTTGCATATGCCATTTCTCTCTCTCTCCTCTTCATTTTTTTCAAGGGGCCGGCCACACAAAAGGAATAGGGAGAGGGAGATTTGAGTTCTTTATGGTTGCAAAAGAAAAGAGGTTCCTTCTTGAAAATTCATTCTATCTCATCTCTATAGTTCATTCCTCCATCCAAAGGCAACTTCAATTACCCACTTGAGACAAACCGTTCTACACTCAGTCTACAGCAATCTTGGATACGTCGGCTTGCCAACTTCGTGTTTGAGTTGCCTCGGTCCAGAGGTGGAAGCCCGTAAAAAGACTCGGCGATGTGGTGCCCTTTCCGACGAGGAGATGAAGACCGGAGATTCCGCGAGGAGATCGGGATAGAGGCCGAAAACCGAAGGACACGGATCGCTCGGTATAGCTTTCTACCCTTTCTCTAGTTAGCTAGCATTAGGTTAATGGTCTGATCCGGGTTTTAGTATGCGGTAGCGCCGGTTTTAAAGTTAAAGAAAAGTTTTCGTTTTCGCATTCCGGCCTCGGAATGACGGCCGGGGCGCTGCCGTGCACTTACATGGTATCAGAGCCACGCCATTAACCTAATCTAGCTTGCTCTAACGGGTTTAGAAGTTCGATCGGACGAATTTTCCGAAAACCGCATTTCCATATCTCACTTTCTATCGAATTTTTCCCGTGCTCTAAAAATTATTTGGTATATTGGAAAATTACGTGCAGGGTTTTTTAAGAAGACTGCAGAAAAATGGTGGCATAAAAGCACTGTAGCACCGCGGAACCGCGGCCGTTACCCCACTTTGGCCACGGTTCCGCCGCCGAACAGTAGCTGCGCTGCACCATTTTTCTACAGTGCTCTTTGAACTTGGAATTGGGGGTTTTGGTATGTTCTGTTTGGGCCCAGATTTATTTTGAGTGCTACAGTTGTGCTTGGGGCCCACTTCGGAAAATTTAGTCGATCGAAAATTTTAAATATGTTAGTTCACAGTATTTACATTATATCTGCGACTGTGAATGTCACTTGATCGGTAAATCCTGTCTGACTGTTATAGCCCTTTTAGACGGATTTGCGAACGTGACATTCACGTTGATGTTCTGTGTTGTGCTGTGATGTTGCGGATTTGTCGTGGTGGATAGCCTGGATGCAATAGTAGTACAGTTTGGTTTTATATATACATTTGATATTGCGGGGCGAGCGTCCGACATGTGGATTGCCGTTACTGCCTGTTTGTATATTATTATTTTGGGGAACGACCGGGCTGAGGTCGATGTACCCATTGTATATTTTTACTTTCTGTACTAGGATTACCCCGCTGAGGAGTGCATGGGTAGCCGGGTTCTAGAGGGAAACGGGCCCGCATCTCATGGCTTTGAGACGGAGGGGACTTTACTCTAGAATTGGCAGGCTATTCGCCGCACTCGTAGGGGGTATAGGTTGACCCAAGGAGGGGTGCCCAAGTTACCGGATTCCGTGAAGTGCTGGGTGGTCCATTCACGTTGTTGAAGGGGGCTGCCTTGCTTCAGGTTTTGGCGGGTAACTTGCCGCGCCCGTAGGGGTCTAGGATTTCATTGCACAGGCTATCCACACGACCAGGGGTACGTCGGGTTTCAGTAGCGGCTCTATGAAACCCGGGGATCCCAGATATCTGTATTGTTCTGTGATGCTTATTACATTTCTGTGATGTTGCATTTATCACGCCTTGAGCGAATATTATATATTGATATATATACTAGTAGATGTTGTATATGTTTTGCATCCGCGCTAGTCCAGTCCCCGCTCTGTCGTTAGTTAAGTAACCTAACGGGTGATAACGGGACCCAGTGGCGAATGCGGATGGCATATACGTACATCAATATTTTCGTTCTTTTGTGGTGTGATCAATTGATGGGACTGCGTTGATTCGGATCAATGCAAGCTTAACAAACCTATTCTGATGTTGTTGGAACATTTTTCAAAAAGCTATTATTGCAAGGGCGTTCTCTTTTGTTTTGCACAGTGGTATTCGGTTATGAATATCTAGCATCTCAGTCGACGAGGCAAGGGCCGAGATCCCTTCACCGGGAGTGATCCCTTGGACAGAAGTTTGCGTCAGGGCAATAACTTCATTATAGTCGATTACTTTTGCTTTGCATCGTGGTATTCAGTTGGAATATCCTGCACCCCATTCTACGGGAAAAGAGCCGAGATCCCTTCACCGGGAGTGACCTTTTTAGTAAAGGTTTTCGCCACTATATTTTTATAGAAGTTATCCGGTTCTTTCAACGATATCAAGTTCATTACGTTAAAGGTTTTTCGCCAAAAACCATTCGTAGCCCTCCGTCATTTCAGACGGGTAGCACTTAATATTCATGCTATGTTTGTTGGCCTTACTCAAGGCATAGGTATGGTAGCTATTTGTTACTTTTCTGCAGCATAGATAGATGCGTTGGTTTGGGACAGTCGTACAGCCTTGTTGGCCCTAGTCAAGGGCTTGTACGGGTGGGTTCAAATTAACCTGGACAATGACGGGTAGAACTTGACATGTGACTTATGATTTGTTGGCCTTAGTCAAGGTCATAAGAGCATGGGGTAAAAATCACATCGGGGGTTTCTAAAGAAACTGAAACTTGCCAGGCATGCACATACCCTCTGGAGTGTGATAACGTGAGTGGATTCCGTCACGTTATCATGCAATGATAGTTGGATCCCGATTCCCACTGATGAGTTGGTTTACTCCTCGGGTGATCCCGACTAATTCTTCTTTCAGGTTTGGAGGAGAATTTGAGGTTACAGTGGGAGGTTTCCTGATTAGATAAAGTGATAACCATTCTGATCTAGGTTAGAGTGTGCGCTGAGTGTTTCTTTTCTCTCTTTTTGGCACCGACCATTGTAGGGTTCCTAGGCACCCTAATGAGGTCTCACAAGGCATCGACCATGCCATTTTCAAAATTTAACGGTGCCGAGAAACCCTAGAACGGATCGTTGGCTAGATTTCTAGGCGAAAAGATAAACTAGTTAACACTTAACTAAGAGATACGGAAATACAACCTTTGTAGATCCGGTTCTCCACCTCCACGGCTCCGAGATGAGGTCCTCTCCGCTGTCCAAATCTAATCCGGGCTCTAGCGTCGGCTTCATCGGAGAATGGACGGGCTAGGTCGTCGACGACGTGCCGAAGATGATCTACGTCGAAGCATCGCAAGATCAAGCTCCACCTTCACCAAGCCATGAAAACTTGTGAAGGAAACACACTCTACTACTTGGCAAGAGGTAGAGGATGAAGAAATAGAAAGTGGGTAGACTTTAGAATTGGATTTCTCACTCATTTGCATCAATCACCATTGATGACCTCAAGCTTCTTCAAAGAAGAAGATGAAGAAGAAGATGAAAGAGTTATGATAAGAATAATTAAAATGAAAAGAATAATCCATTCTTATCATAAGTGAACCATGGTTAGTTGTAGAGAGTGAACTAGGGTTAGTGAAGTGGATAGGGTTAAGCATGAGAAAAAAAGGGTGACTTTGGTCAAAGCTTCAAGAAGCTTTTGCTAGAAAACAAATTAAGCCACCATTTTCTCTTAATGCTTATCAATTTCCAAAAAGAATAAATGAATAAATGAATAAGGAAATAGTAAACCCTAACCATTTCATTAACCAAGGTTTGATACTTTACACTTAACCAAAAAGTATGTATCATCAAACATGATACAATCAAGTGCACAAAATCATATCGCATATGGAATGCGCACACCCGAGCGAGAAAATCCATTTAAAGTGAACCGATACTAGTTAATGCAAAGTAATATATCAAATATATAAATATGCATTAAATCATTAAATCAACACTTGATTCAATGATCCGGTTATATCGCACACAACCGACCAGTATACAATATATCGGCTTATCGAATCAACGCTTGAATCGATAACTAGGTTATATCGCATACAACCATTCGATACATTTATCGCGAGAATAGAATACGGTATCACATAAACGCATTATTCTCGGTCCCGCACATATCTCATATGCGCTCCTATTTCGTTTCGCTTGAGCCAGGAAACCTCTGTGTAGGACTCTAAAGACTCGTCAATACGCCGGCAGCAGATGATGATCATATCAAACACCCACAAGCCGCAAGCGGTCTGCTAAACGTAACGGCCACCCGGGTATTGAGCGATTTGAAGATCGACGAGCAAGCCCGCTCACACTCCAGTGAATCCAACCAGTAACACTACCGTACAGTCCGGTCTGATCGTCTGATATGTCGCATATCTCGCCTAGGGGTGGTAAACGTCAGACCCCAATAGCTCGATAAGTCGTGTCGATATGAGGTCTATAACACTTCGAGAAACTACTGGTAACACTTACTAGTAAATCTCAGCAACCCTGGCCAGGGATTTCCTGTTATAGCCAATCGAACACAGCGCAACATCAACCCCCTATACCGGGAGAGACGAATCCCCTCCTATCGCTCATTGCCTCCATGTGACTCGGGACTGTACCCAAAAACCACCGTTTTGCACGCCCTCTTGGACGTGGTAAGATGGAAATCAAAGCACAGTGGGAACCACACAAGACTCTATGACGATCTCGGGTCAACAGACTACTCTGTACCAGTGTCACCAGAGAACTGCCATATGACGTGAGGTATAATACCATCTGGGAGTTCTCGGCGAGTCCGTCCAGTGTACCCAGTCTCTACTGAGCACCCGTATATCATCTCTGATGTCAAACACCGATGGATATGGGATCATCCATCGCCCATCTGTATGGGTCGAGAAGGTATACGCTAGTCTACTCTGGTATATCGATGCCCCGTCTCGATATACCCACGACAAGGGACTGTGAAGGATGTACTTATGGACTACCATGTCCCCACTAGTATGATCCGCATCATAGTCCAGGTAGTCAAGTACACATCCTAAGGGCTTTACCAACATGTAACAGAGAGACAAACAGTATACACGTTAAGGTAAATGTCAACCAGATAGCATACTATCATGTTGAGCAAGAAAGTCCTCCCTATATATGTCCCAGCATCCACTACAATATACATCCAATGTACAGTAATGGCCTCTAGGGCATACATATAACTAACAATCTCCCACTTGCACTAGGGCCATCTGTAGCAGTGGTTGTAGTATCTCATACTCAACCATCCCATAAAAGTCTCTCTCTGGGAACAGGCCTTTGTGAGTGGATCCGCTGTGTTGTCCTCTGAGTCTACTCTCCAAACCTCGATCACCCTGGAGATCAACTATCTCCATGATCAGGTGATACTGCCTTAGAATATGTCTGGATCACTGATGGGACCTGCGTTCCTTGGCATAAGCCACAACTCCATTGTCACACAATGGGAGGAACTAAGTTCATCTCATGAACAAATATACATCCAGACCGCCTCTTTGGTAGCATCGTAAGTAGCGATATATCCAGCCTTTATCGTCTAGTATGTCACAGTATCTAGCTTGGAACTCTTCCAACATACCGTCCCTTTACTGAGGGTAAAGACAATGCCTGTGACTGACATTCAGTCGTCTTTATCACCCTGGAACACTTCCAGTGATTCTCCCTAGGATCGATTGATACCATCTCACTACAACTAGTGAGAATCCTAACATCCAATTAAATCTATCTCATAGATCCAAAACTCAGGATTTAGGAAGTATCATATTGATCCTATAGAGAGAACCATTGTGATAGGCGGAGATTGATCGAGCGTAGCATAGGAAACTCCTTCCCTATCAAGAGTATGTCATCCACGTACTCTACGAGGATCATCACCATACTCCCTACTACCTTCTTGTTTATACAAGGTTCATCTACCATTTTGACGATGTCAACTTCTTTGATCGCTTCATCAAAACAGATGTTCCAACTCCGCGATGCCTACTTTATCCTATAAAGCATCTTGTACATGTTTCCGCTGCTCCCACTGTCTACGAAGCCCTCTGGCTGTGTACTTATAGACACTCTCTTCTAAACATCATTTAGAAAAGTTGTCATGACACCCAACCACCAGATATCGTAGTCATGGTATGTAGCCGTGGCAAGTAGGATCTGGATGGACTTAAGCATAGCTACTTAGAAAAGGTTTCATCATCATCCATACCTGGTCAATGATGTAGACCTTTAACAAGTCTAGCTTTGAAAGTCTCAACTCTTCCATGTACACCAAGTAATCTTCTCAAGATATACTTGCTCCTGATGGGGATTTAACCCTTCAGATATAGCAACCAAAGTCCATACTTTGTTGGTGTATAAGGATTCCATCTCAGATTGCTAAACATCCAGCCATTCTTACAGAGTCTTACTCTCGATGGCCTGCTCGAAGCTAGTTGGGTCATCATCTCATGATGCAATCCTCGCTCCCACTGTCATAGAGAAACCGAAGTATCTCTCAGGTGGGTGAGGAACCCTACTAGATCGGCGAAGAGGCTGAGGTTCGTTGGTTACTACTGAATCCTTCGGTTCTTTCAAATCATCAGCTGCAGTTTGTATAGCTGGAACCTTTCCAGTTCTACATTACAGACCTTGCCTCGAGCTTGTCCGGATTTTGCTTTCAGACATAGGCCGGACAACCCCAAATCTTAACTAGCTTAAGACATGGGCTCTTCCCTTTCCATATCACATATGAAGTGGTAGGCATTGATTTGATTCGAACCCTATTCAATAGGTATGCAACTTCTTAAGTGCATAACACCCAAAAGGAAACAGGTAACTCAGTAGTACTCATCATAGAGCACACCTTATCATATAGGGTGTGATTGCTCCGCCCTGATATACCATTGTGCTATGGTGTATACAGAGGAGTAATGCTGAGAGAGAATCTCATTCTCCTTTAAAAAAGTCTGGGATTTCCATGCTCAAGTATTCTCCTCCTCGATCACATCAAAGGACATAATACTTATACCCGTATTTTGGTTCTCTACTTCTAACTTATATTCTGTGAATATCTCAAAAGGTTCGGACTTGTGTTTCAACAGGAACATATGTCTGAATCAAAAGAGATCATCAGAGAATTTAATGAAGTATAAAGAACCAGTCCTGGCATATGTAGACAGGGAACCTTACATACATCAATATATATATCAGTCCCAAGAGTTCACTAACTCTTTCTCTGTTTCCAGTAAACAGAGCTATGGTCATCTTATCTCTGTGACATGACTGGCGAGTTTCACAAGATGTAAATTCAAACTGATTTAAATATACATCTTTATGTAACTCTAGCTAGTCGGGTCACATTGATCTGACCTAGTCTACAATGCCTCAAGAAGAATTCGTTCATTTCTGAACTCTTCCTCTTGTGTGTGATCCGTATACTAAGAACTGTAGTTTGATTTAGAACATCAATGCTTTTAGATAATGTGCCTGAACCGATCAACTTTTGATATAGGAAATGTTCAAAACATTATCCATCAATACAAAATTATATCCTTTCTTTTCTAACAAAGAGAGTGATATGATTTGGTATATCAGGTTCGGTATCTAATAACATTCGTTCAGAATCAATGTATTGGTAATACAGGGTGACAGTGACCAACAGACTTGGCTGCAACACTTGCCCCGTTTTCTGCCTCATGAAACTTATCACCCGTTCTCAGTTCTCTACCTTTCTGTAGCCCTATGTAACTGATTACATATCTGGGATCCTGATCTGGTATCACATACCCAGGACGTAGAGGATACAGAGAAACAGTTCTTTGTAATGAACACACCCGAAGATGATGCATCAACGTGCACTCTCTTCGTTTGGGCGGCACGGGAATTCTGGTAATCCCCAATTTCCTGCTCTGTCTTATAACAATTATAAGTTGGAGCGGGACCAACGTTCCCCAGCTCAGTATAACAAGCGGGTACGGTCAATAATCCGTATTTTTATCTTGATTAAGGCGTGATATGGTCGCTACCAGGAGAGAGAGAAGAAAACACTCAGCGTGCGCTCTTTCAAGAATAGATTGGTTATTATTTTATCTAATCAGGATGGCTCCCACTGCTTTTTATCAAATCTTCCTTCAAACCCTAAAAGGAAAGACTAGCCGGGATTAATTACACACTACAAGTTCGCCAATCTTTCAGCCAGGCCAGTGTCGGTACTTTGAGGGAGGTCCCCCGTGCTTTCGCACGAACCTAATTAATGTAAACCTCATTTTCCCAGAGGCGTAACCCCGTTGACACCTTTTTAGACACCTACTTGATCGGCTAATTGTAATGTATAAAACTCTTCCAGGAGTAACTCTTATTCGCAGCGGGTATCGGGATCCAACTATCTCATAGAAGGTATGCAATCTCATTGCAAATTTCAACACTTGAAATTCCCGATAATTTTGCCCCTAGCAGCTATATGACCTTAACATAGTCAACAAATCATAAGTGCTAGTCAAGTTCAACCCGTCATTTCCCGATTGAATTAAACCCACCCGCACGACCCTTAACATAGTCAACAAAGTCGCACGACTACCCTAATCCAATCGCATCATATGCTTATGCAGATAAGCACTAATTAGCTACCGCACACTACGCCTTAACATAGTCAACAAACGTAGCACGAATACTAACTAGTACGTATCTGAAATGACGGAGGGCTACGACAGGTTTTTCTGAAAACGTATTGCGTAAAGAACTTGATATCGTTGTAGGATCGAATGAATTTTGAAATGGAGTGCTTTTGATGCTTTTCTAGTTTTGCTAAAGGAGTCACTCCCGGTAAAGGGATCGTCGGTCCTTTCCTCGTCGAATGAGGTGCGGGATATATCATATATATCACTGTGCAAAGCAAAAACTCTTAAAAGCAATCAAAAGACAAACCGAATGTGTAGCATCTGCCAGTTATTGCTAAAGGAGTCACTCCCGGTGAAGGGATCTCGGTCCTTTCCTCATCGAATAAGGTGCAGGATATATCACATATACCGCTGTGCAAAGCAAAAACTCTTAAAAGCAATCAAAAGACAAACCGAATGTGTAGCATCTGCCAGTTATTGCTAAAGGAGTCACTCTCGGTGAAGGGATCTCGGTCCTTTCCTCATCGAATAAGGTGCAGGATATATCACATATACCGCTGTGCAAAGCAAGAACTGTAGCTACCTGTTTTATTTTGAAATTCGATTCTACAACATCTTAGGTTTCTTTTATTTCATTAATCACATTAATGAAGTCCCATCATTTAAGTACCTAATCATCACAGATAAATACAACGTACACTTATGCCATCCGCATTCGCCTCGATGTCCCCTCGTGCACCGTTAGGTTAGGTGACTAACGACAGAGCGGGGCAGGGCTAGCGCGGGTGTAAAACATAAGTAACGCCTATATAATATATCATATATACTATATACTGTATCTATCATAGAACATCACATGATCACATCACAGATATCGCAGCAGAATAAACATATGAAATATTGGATATACTAGGACGTCCGTGTTTTCAATACGAGCCAGTATAAAACACGGATTCCACGGTCGTGATGAATAGCCAATCCCACACCCCTAGACCCCTACGAGAGCGGCAAGCAACCCTGCCAATTCTAGGGTTAGGAGACCCGGACTCGACTCCTCAAGTTGGTCTCCCACTGGACTCCAGAACCCGGTTACTTGTGCCCTCCTCCTTGGGTCTATCCTAGTGCGGAAAAGTAAATAATATACAAACGGTGACAACTTCCGCAACCTGGAAGCGCCCCAATAAAAGAATATTACATACAAGTTTTTACATGAATGAAAATGAAAAACACTCATCTCACATAAAAACCCCCGGCTATTCAAACACGACGATCCAATATAACATATCCAGCAACACATAACATCACATGTCATCAACGTAAGTAAATATGCGCATCCCAATTGTCGTTGACATATAGCAACGAAACCGGCGATATCACATATTACACTTACGGTCACAGAAAAGAAAGTCTAAAACTACAACAGTTGGAATCCGCAACCACCTCAGACATCGCATGCCTGACCAAATGAATTACTTAGACATCGCATGCCTAACAATTATAAACCCCGCATTTTAGTCTCATTATCGAAAACACTTTTCAATATCAAGTCGGGCAATTCAACAAGATTCCCGAAAAACTGATCGAATACTCGTCGCAAACTTCAGTAGGCGGCAGCACCCTTGATACCGTCGACGAAGTGCACCAAGGCGGAACACCGCTACCGCGAGCACCCGAACGGATGCTTTCGGCGACGGGGTTCTCCTACAGTCACTTGGTCGGGGCTATGGGGTGAGGCTGTCTATTAAGTTTACCCGGCGAGTATCCGCGTACGCTACGTGATTGCGACGGACTTTTGATCACATCAAAATTCCGTGGCAACCGATCATTCGAGACTAAATTGCTACGTTTATAACATTCATTTAGCTATCTCATAACTATTTATGAATTCCAATTATTGTATCCCATTCCAGATAATTAGAAAATGTTAAACTTTCCGATTGAACATTCGAACACCCAAGTTTTCCCGATACAGATCAACACATGAAACAAGTCTAACAACATTCCGTTCGTGCCTCAGTACCAACGGTCCAGCCGTAGAAGGGTCAAGCCAACGCCTCACATGTGGCACGCCGTACTGCCCCAAACCCGAAGGTTCAAAGGGCAGTTCAAGACGGTCACATAATCGAGTTAAGGTTTGTTGTCTTCTAGAGGGACCATCGCGTTACTTGCACTACTTAGAACGTCGTTAAACTACGGAAAAATCCAACACTTGGAAATTTCCCGACAGGGGAAAAGTTGGGTATTTATATCCGGTCGAACTTTTTAACATATTCTAAAAATATCCGGAAAGCCACACAGACAAAATTTGATACTCCGATCGAAACACCGAATCCCCAAAATAATCCCAGAAAATACAACTCTGGAATAAATTTTAAAAATACCCAGAAAATCCAGCATAAAATAATAGGAGTTACTGTGCAAACAGTGTACGATGACGTCATCATTCCGCCGCGGAACCGCCGCAGAAGGCAGGCTTCTGCCGCGGTTCCGCCGCGGTTTGTACTGTTCATCGAAAAAATTTTGCATCATAATTCTTATTTTTTCCTGCTGAATTTTTTAGCAATTTTTAATTTGAAAAAATCCACGTTTTCAGAAAACGTCCAGAGAGCATTTTCCGGTTGGGGTTTCGGGTCGTTCGGACTTCAAAATCCGTCTAGACTTCGCCTAAGGCTCTAGCCAGGCTCTGATACCACTGTAGGGTTCCTAGGCACCCTAATGAGGTCTCACAAGGCATCGACCATGCCATTTTCAAAATTTAACGGTGCCGAGAAACCCTAGAACGGATCGTTGGCTAGATTTCTAGGCGAAAAGATAAACTAGTTAACACTTAACTAAGAGATACGGAAATACAACCTTTGTAGATCCGGTTCTCCACCTCCACGGCTCCGAGATGAGGTCCTCTCCGCTGTCCAAATCTAATCCGGGCTCTAGCGTCGGCTTCATCGGAGAATGGACGGGCTAGGTCGTCGACGACGTGCCGAAGATGATCTACGTCGAAGCATCGCAAGATCAAGCTCCACCTTCACCAAACCATGAAAACTTGTGAAGGAAACACACTCTACTACTTGGAAAGAGGTAGAGGATGAAGAAATAGAAAGTGGGTAGACTTTAGAATTGGATTTCTCACTCATTTGCATCAATCACCATTGATGACCTCAAGCTTCTTCAAAGAAGAAGATGAAGAAGAAGATGAAAGAGTTATGATAAGAATAATTAAAATGAAAAGAATAATCCATTCTTATCATAAGTGAACCATGGTTAGTTGTAGAGAGTGAACTAGGGTTAGTGAAGTGGATAGGGTTAAGCATGAGACAAAAAGGGTGACTTTGGTCAAAGCTTCAAGAAGCTTTTGCTAGAAAACAAATTAAGCCACCATTTTCTCTTAATGCTTATCAATTTCCAAAAAGAATAAATGAATAAATGAATAAGGAAATAGTAAACCCTAACCATTTCATTAACCAAGGTTTGATACTTTACACTTAACCAAAAAGTATGTATCATCAAACATGATACAATCAAGTGCACAAAATCATATCGCATATGGAATGCGCACACCCGAGCGAGAAAATCCATTTAAAGTGAACCGATACTAGTTAATGCAAAGTAATATATCAAATATATAAATATGCATTAAATCATTAAATCAACACTTGATTCAATGATCCGGTTATGTCGCACACAACCGACCAGTATACAATATATCGGCTTATCGAATCAACGCTTGAATCGATAACTAGGTTATATCGCATACAACCATTCGATACATTTATCGCGAGAATAGAATACGGTATCACATACACGCATTATTCTCGGTCCCGCACATATCTCATATGCGCTCCTATTTCGTTTCGCTTGAGCCAGGAAACCTCTGTGTAGGACTCTAAAGACTCGTCAATACGCCGGCAGCAGATGATGATCATATCAAACACCCACAAGCCGCAAGCGGTCTGCTAAACGTAACGGCCACCCGGGTATTGAGCGATCTGAAGATCGACGAGCAAGCCCGCTCACACTCCAGTGAATCCAACCAGTAACACTACCGTACAGTCCGGTCTGATTGTCTGATATGTCGCATATCTCGCCTAAGGGTGGTAAACGTCAGACCCCAATAGCTCGATAAGTCGTGTCGATATGAGGTCTATAACACTTCGAGAAACTACTGGTAACACTTACTAGTAAATCTCAGCAACCCTGGCCAGGGATTTCCTGTTATAGCCAATCGAACACAGCGCAACATCAACCCCCTATACCGGGAGAGACGAATCCCCTCCTATCGCTCATTGCCTCCATGTGACTCGGGACTGTACCCAAAAACCACCGTTTTGCACGCCCTCTTGGACGTGGTAAGATGGAAATCAAAGCACAGTGGGAACCACACAAGACTCTATGACGATCTCGGGTCAACAGACTACTCTGTACCAGTGTCACCAGAGAACTGCCATCTGACGTGAGGTATAATACCATCTGGGAGTTCTCGGCGAGTCCGTCCAGTGTACCCAGTCTCTACTGAGCACCCGTATATCATCTCTGATGTCAAACACCGATGGATATGGGATCATCCATCGCCCATCTGTATGGGTCGAGAAGGTATATGCTAGTCTACTCTGGTATATCGATGCCCCGTCTCGATATACCCACGACTAGGGACTGTGAAGGATGTACTTATGGACTACCATGTCCCTACTAGTATGATCCGCATCATAGTCCAGGTAGTCAAGTACACATCCTAAGGGCTTTACCAACATGTAACAGAGAGACAAACAGTATACACGTTAAGGTAAATGTCAACCAGATAGCATACTATCATGTCGAGCAAGAAAGTCCTCCCTATATATGTCCCAGCATCCACTACAATATACATCCAATGTACAGTAATGGCCTCTAGGGCATACATATAACTAACAACCATGACCCGATCCTTGACTATGACTCAGTGACCAAATTAACCGAACCTTCTTAAACACCGGCTTTTGGATTGTCAGAGTTGCATACCTCATTGCTACTCCTACTTTTACCCTTTTCTCCAGAACACCCCGTATTACTACGAACATCCACTTCCATTGGATAAAACCATCGTATGGTTATATACGAACTCGAAGGAATTTATTCGAGGATGGTTTCCGGTTCTGGAGAAAACGAATAGGACTATTCAGTTGTCTTTTCCTTTTACCTTCTCTCAGGTTGCGAGTGCTCCTTGGATTAGGGGATAGTACACCTGTTACGCTTATTGGATAGTCTTCTTCCAAATCTTAGGCTGGTGCCGAACGGTAAGGAATTAAGAAAGCCGATTAGCCTAAGTGTGGTGTACAGAAGGTATTAAGTAAAGACATATAAAGGGATTAGTAAGAGGGCAAAGTAAATTGCGACTGCTATTCACGACCAAACCAAGTATTTCATTACCACTCCCACTTCACCTTTGTATTTCTCTAGGACACTCCGTATCACTACGAACATCCACAGTTATTTGGATACTCCATCATATGGTTATATACGAACTCGAAAGGAATTTGTTCCAGTTCGGGGATGGATTCTGGTTCAGGAGAAATAGGAATAATGTTTATTCGGTTGTCTTTTATCTTCAAGTTCTCTCGCATTGCGAGTGCTCCTAGGATTAGGACAGTACACCTATTACGCTTATTGGATAGTCTTCTTCCAAACCATAGGCTGGTGCCGAACGGTGGGGAAGGAAGAAAACCATTTAGCCTAAGAGGGTGTACAGAAGGTAATGACTAAAGACATATGAAGGGATTTGGAGAGATGGTAAAGAAATATACGATTACAGATATGAATCTGATAATGGAAGAGGCATTACTAGGAATACCCGGATACCCCTTCAAACATATTCATGTTTCAGTTTCACTGTGTACTGTTAAAAGAAAACTGATTTCCCAATTAGTCCTTGCTCTAGGGTATGTATTTATCAGGTGTGATTCTCACATCTGTATGGTTTTACAGATGATGAGTGGGAGTAACTTATTGGGAATTGGGTGATCATCCTTATTATATCGGGATTCGTTGTAATTGGTAATATTTGAGGAAATTGCCTGGGTTGTTTGCCGGATGGCAAATATTGGTTTTGAATATCCGTTGTTATGCACCAATTTCAAATTGATATATCTGTACGTTTATTTTTATAAAGTAAGATATAACTTTTTGAAATTATGTCTATGACATTTACCTATATCAGTGGATGGTTAGGTAATGAGCATTAAACAGCGGTGTAATTCTTCTTAACCACAAGTACAGTTTTCAACCTACGATGTACAGGATTTGAGTTATTCAACTCAGTGGACTTATACAGAGTATTGTATGATTCCAGTGTCCATTAGGATAGAGAGATTGGTACTCGTACTATATTCTGTTTACTTATGACATCTCTAGTTCTTAGACATGTGTTTCGTAGAAACACAAGGACCAAGTTTTGAGAAGTTATAGGTATATGAATAAAGTAGAGAACCAGGTATTACAAGTATCAGGATACTTCAAGGAGATCGAAGATGTAGATACTTGTGTATGGTATTCAGTTGATAGTACTGATTAAGAGAACTTGCTTCTCTTTCAGGTTACTCATAATTGGAAGTACTCCTAAGTTGAGTAATGCTGATCGACCTCTCTCCATTTAGATGACATGCACTGGAGACAGCTGCATGATTTGAATCTGGTTCCAATTAAATCAGTGCCTCTGTTTCTATATTGGATATAGAATAGTTCATATCTTAACAATGTTAAGGTACGGGGGAGTTGTCCGGCTTATGCTTAAAACCAGACTGTGGATAACTCAAGGCACGTTTCCGTAATGGCTGTTTGTGGGTTGACCCGGGCTATGACGAGAGTTGACTTTCTACCATCTGGAAGATCAATAGTGATATTGTTCTTGACTCGCCACAGTTTTAATAAAAATGGATTTTTTCAGAAAAACAGTAATGGGAGTATGGTAGAACTGGAAGTGATTCTAGAACCACAAACGATTACTGAAAATTTGATAAGAACCAAAAGATTCAATCTGATTTGACATTCCATTGGCCACTCCGCAGATATGGTGGGTAACCTAAGGCACTCGAGAGGTATTTCGGTATGCTCAAAGACGGTGATAGGAAGGTTCTTGTTTACCCAGACTTGCCATTGCTGTTGTTCCAGACTGTGAGACCCGGCAGGAGGATGAGTATAGCGTCGTTCTGAACTAGCTTTAGAAGTGCACGTATATATAACTCTGCCAGAGGGTTGTCGTAGTCAATGGGAGCTGCGGAAGCATAGTGGACAAGTAGCTTATGTCTATTTATAGACTAAAGCAGATATAGCGGAGATAGAACATCTATTTCTGATGTGACAGTCATAGATTTGACTTCATCAGAATAGGGGATGGATCTGTTAAGAAGGTAGTAGGGTGTGATGTCCTGGTATTTAGATGACATACACAGAGTAGGAAGTGAAATTCCTATACTACGGTCGGTTATACTTTGGTTGTCACACAGTGGTTTCTCCACATGGGACTTGGATATTATATCAGACATTCTGGTTACTGGATCTATGGTTTTAGATCTAGACTTGGGCGGTTTCCCAATCTGGGTACTTAGACATCATTCTAAAGGTCTTTAGAATGGACGACTCCTAGCACGGTAGTGTACCTGCAGGTGATGGAGTCACCCTCTCTAAAGGTGTCTTACAGACTAAAGGGGAGAGGGATGTGCATGATTGGCAGATCACTTGCTTAGGCAATTGAGTCAATCTTGAGATATCAAGTACCACACCAGATGTTGTTTTTGCAGTAGATGCAATAAGTTGATATTGATCCAATCCTGGAGAAACATTCGGAAGCAGTTTTAGAACATAAGTGGATGTTCTAGGGATATGATAACGACAACCTCATTCGGAAGACAGTTATCATTCCAGGCTTCCAAGGTGACCTGGTTGACAGAGTGGCTATCAGAGTTATAGTTTTCCCTCCGACGAGGGGCAGTGTTTTGGACAGGTGATCCAAGCGGACACTGAGGGAGGCATGACGCAGGATACTGATTAATTTCAGTTGACGATACAGTCTAAGAAGTTTGGATTTGGAGTTCATTTATGAACTAGGTCCCATCAGATATCCAGACATATTCTAAGACAGGTATTGCTCATTTCGGGAGATGGGTTTCTCCGCGAACTTGAGAAAAAGAGAGACATAGAAAGAAACATTAAGGCGGATCCACTCACTGAGGCTATTCCTCGAACGCAATAGTTTCGCAAACGAGCTTTGTAAGACTGATTAGTAGAGAAGTTGGGTGTTCGGTATCACACGGGCTGTGAGTATGCGACATCGCAATAATTAGCCTTGAGTGCAAGTTGGAGATTGTTGGATATAGTGCCCTCAGAGTCAATTATTGGATCACAGGCACGTGATTGCAATGATTGAGGGAGGACCTATGCCGGTATGACAGTCTTACTCAAGATGATAGTATGCTATCTGGTTTATCTTTATCATCGTGTACTGCTTTAGGTGACCTTACAGGTCACTATTGCACGTTGATAGAGCCCTTAGGATTCTTGCTTGACGGCCAGCAGTATGATGGTGATCATATACATGAGAGCTGGGGTCTATAAGCACATCCTTAACTAGTCCCTAGTCGTGGGAGTTTCGAGACAGGGCAACGATACTCCGGAGTAAACTAGTGTATACAGTCGAGACCCCGACGAGGGGCGGTGGCCGATCTCACAAGCCACTGGTGTCAGTTGGTTCACCTAAGATGTAAACAGGTGCTCATTAGGTTATGAATACACCGGACAGGACTCGCCGGGAATATGCTAGTTGGTATTATACTTAGCGTCAGATAGCAGTTCCCTGGTGACATGTCTACAGGTTAGTTCATCGATCTGAGATCATCATTTGTCTCGTGTGAGTTCCCACTGTACTTTGATTATTACCCTACCACGGCTCAAAGGATTCTTGCAAACAGGTTTTAGTTGGGTACAGTCCCGAGCCACATGGTGGCAGTGAGCGGATCGGCAGGGGTTCGTCTCTCCCGGTATTGGGGGTGAGGTCGCGCTGTGTCTACGAGAGCCATTACACGAAGTCTTTGGCCAAGGCAGGAGATTTACTGGTAGGTATTCCAGTAGTATCTCAGGGTGTTCTGGGCTACACTCCGACACGACTTGTACCGCTTTTGGGGGTCTGACTTTTACCAACCCCCTAGGCCCGCCATGCGATGCTCATAGACGAATGGACCGGACTGTATGGATGTTGTCACTGACAGGCTCAGTAGGGTGTCAGGATGAGTTCACTCATCGACGTCCCTTTTGGTCAATACCTGGTAGCTCGTTACATACGGCTAATACCTCTGACGTGCTAGTGGTTAAATCCACAGACAAAGTATTGACGAGTCTTTAGAGTCCCCCACAGACAGTTTCTCAAGTTTCGGGCGAAACGCTGTAGAGGCCGTATAGATATATAGCAGGGTTCGATCTTATACGTGCGGTATTGCACGGATCATGATCGGACGGATAATACTAGCGGGCTTTGGTTTTAGCAAGTTCTTAGTATTGTACAGTGTAGATTTTGTCTCATTGAATTTGTATTCGGTCGGAATACAAATGCGGGTATGTATATACAGTCACAGGGTTTTCCTATAATTTATTACGGGATCGCTTTTTTGAAGTTGCCAGTTTGCATTCCGTTTCGGCCATTTTCCTTTCTTTTGTTCGTTGGCTGAATTTTCCATGGGAGGGGCTTATTTGCAAATGTGCAAATTAGAAAAGTAGAGGGTGTTATTTGTGATATGAGGCTTCATGATGGTTCTAGCAGCATTAGATTCTTTTTACATCTTTTCCATTGCATTTATGGTAATTGGTTTGGAAAGGATGTGGGGTTGATGTTGTTGTGACTATTTTTCTCCTCTTTATCACACATTTGCATATGCCATTTTTCTCTCTCTCCTCTTCATTTTTTCAAGGGGCCGGCCACACAAAAGGAATGGGGAGAGGGAGATTTGAGTTCTTTATGGTTGCAAAAAAAAAGAGGTTCCTTCTTGAAAATTCATTCTATCTCATCTCCATAGTTCATTCCTCCATCCAAAGGCAACATCAATTAACCACTTGAGACAAACCGTTCTACACTCAGTCTACAGCAATCTTGGACATGTCGGCTTGCCAACATCATGTCCGAGTTGCCTCGGTCCAGAGGTGGAAGCCTGTAAAAAGACTCGGCGGTGTGGTGCCCTTTCCGACGAGGAGATGAAGACCAGAGATTCTGCGAGGAGATCGGGATGGAGGCCGAAGACCCAAGGACACGTATCGCTCGGTATAGCTTTCTACCCTTTCTTTAGTTAGCCAGCATTAGGTTAATGGTCCGATCCGGGTTTTAGTATGCGGTAGTGCCGGTTTTAAAGTTAAAGAAAAGTTTTCGTTTCCGCATTCCAGCCTCGGAATGACGGCCGGGGCGCTGCCGTGCACTTACAGGAAGTAGGTGTAAGTCGATGTCGCGCACCCCACATGTTCGCGGGGAGGCGGAATTTGCAAAAAAATGATTTTTACGGGCTTCGTAACACCGACTAGAACCAAGGATCGTCCATAAACCCTAGCAAGAAAACTACATGAGATTTAACTACACGGAAAGAATGTTATACCGCATGATACAAGTCCTTCGGGTCTTCTCCGCTGTCATCCTCGTCATCGTAGACTCTAAGGATCGATCCGAATCGTAGCTTCCTTATCGGCTTCCTCGAATCAAAGACGATCTACCCGAGAGTCTGTAGTTCGTTCTCTAACCTCAAATCCGAGCTAACTAGGGCATCTAGCTTGCTAAACTAGATGGACTAGGTGATGTAGGGAATGAAGATGGATTTATTTGTCTCTTAGAATCCTAGTTTACTCAACTCATGAGACCTTAAGGGTTTTTTTGTGAGGAAGAAGAAAAGAGCTAGCTTGAGGAAATAGAAATGATTTTTGATAATGATAATAATAAATATGAGATGGCTCACTTGATATGACTGCAAGCATGGCAAGAAAATATCTCACCGAAAATATCTAGTGCCTCAAAATATCTCACAAGAAATATTTAAGTCAAAGAGTCAACCAAGTCAAATGGTCAAACCAAGTCAAGTAGTCAAAACAAGTAGCCATACCTCAATTATCATTTACAAAATAACAAATACTTTCCTCCACCACATAATTGTTTTAATGAAATCAATGGTCAAAACCCTAATGAGGTGTCTCCTTCTATGCCCCTCTCATCCGTATATACATACCTGCATCCGTGTTCCGATAAACATGAATACAAAGAGACGAAACGGATCCATCAATATAATACTAGGATCCGGCTTAAACTAAAGCCCACTAGTATTATCCACCCGAACATCATACGCGCACAAGTGCACGTATGTGATCGAAGCCCTGCCGTAAAACTATACGCCCTCTACATCTTTCGTCCGATGTAGGGAAACTCTCTGTATGGGACTCTAAAGACTTGATAGTACGCTGGCAGTGGGTTTAACTGTAAGTCTACGATAGCGTCTCGGCCGTCTGTCCGAGGCCAAAATGCGGAAATGAAATTTTTTTCAAAACTTGAAACCGGCGCTATCGCAGATTTTAAACCCGGATCGAACCATTAAGCTACAACTAGCAACTAAAGAAAGGGTTGGAAAGCTATACCGATCGATCCGTGTCCTTCGGTCTTTGGCCACCATCCCAAGCTCCTCGCGGCATCTCCGGTCTCGATCTCTTCGTCGGAAAGGGCACCATATCTTCGAGTCTTTTTACGGGCTCCCGCTTCATCCGAAGCAACTCGGGCATAAAGTTTGCTAGCCGACGTGTCCAAGGCGAAGTAGAGAATGTTTGTGACAACTTTGTCTCTTGCATCCATTGCATGGATGGAGGTTGAAGGTGAAGCCATCAATGGAGGTTGTGAGCTAGAGGAGGAAGAAGAAGAAGAAGCCTTTTCTTTTTTGTGTTTCTTATGATAAAATGAGAGCAAGAATCAATAATACAAGAGCAAACCCAAAGGGATATGGCTGCCCTTCTCTCTTTTCCTCTCATTTCAACTTACAAATCCATCACCAAATGTGACATATGCACAATAAAAGAGACCATGAGTCACTAGGTTTGCATGTGTCACAATAAATACACCTCATGATGATATCTAGCTCACAATATCCATTTGTAAACATTAATCCAAATGTTTACAGCAATAAAAAGATACGGCAACATCTAAAGTAAACTCATGAAGGATCATAAGGATACCCCTCACCTGTATATACATACCTGCATCCGCATTCCGACCGAATGTGAATGCGATGAGACTAAAGTAATCCAACAAATCTAATACTAGGATCCGGCTTAAACCAAAGCCCACTAGTATGATCTGTCCGATCATGATCCGTGCAGGACTGCACGTATATGATCGAACCCTGCCATATATCATACGGCCTCTACAACGTTTCGCCCGAAACTTGAAAACTGTCTATGGGGGACTCTAAAGACTCGTCAATAATTTGGCTATGGATTTAACCACTAGCACGTTAGTGGTACTAGCCGTACGTAACGGGCTACCGGGTATTGACCAAAAGGGAGGTCGATGAGCGAACTCATCCTGACACCCTACTGAGCATGACAGTGACAATATCCGTACAGTCTGGTCCGTTCGTCTATGAGCATCGCATGGCGGGCCTAGGGGGTTGGTAAAAGTCAGACCCCCAAAAGCGGTACAAGTCGTGTCGGAGTGTTGCCCAGAACACCCTGAGATATTACTGGAATACCTACCAGTAAATCTCCTGCCTTGGCCAAAGACTTCGTGTAATGGCTCTTCTAGACACAGCACGATCTCACCCCCAATACTGGGAGAGACGAAACCCCTGCCGATCCGCTCACTGCCTCCATGTGGCTCGGGACTGTACCCAACTAAAACCTGTTTGCACGACTCCTTTGAACCGTGGTAGGGTAGTAATCAAAGCACAGTGGGAACTCACACGAGAAAAATGACGATCTCAGGTCGATGAACTAACCTGTACATATGTCACCAGGGAACTGCTATCTGACGTCAGGTATAATACCAACTAGCATGTTCCCGACGAGTCCTGTCCGGTGTACTCATAACCCAATGAGCACCTGTATACTTCTTAGGTGAACCAACTGATACCAATGGCTTGTGAGACCGGCCACCGCCCCTCGTCGGGGTCTCGACTGTATACACTAGTGTACTAATGGAGTATCGATGCCCAGTCTCGAAACTCCCACGACTAGGGACCTTTTAAGGATGTGCTTATAGACCCCAGCTCCTACGTATATGATCGCCATCATACTACTGGCCGTCACTCAAGAATCCTATAGTCTCTATCAACGTGCAATAGTGATCTGTAATGTCACCTAAAGCTGTACACGATGATAAAGATAAACCAGATAGCATACTATCATCTTGAGTAAGACTGTCCTACCGGTATAGGTCCTCCCTCAATCATTGCAATCACGTGCCTGTGATCTAATAATTGACTCTGAGGGCACTATATCCAACAATCTCCCACTTGCACTCGAGGCTAATTATTGCGATGTCGCATACTCACAGCCCGTGTGATACCGAACACCCAACTCCTTTACTAATCAGTCTCACAAAGCCCGTTTGCGAAACTATTGCGTTCGAGGAATAGCCTCAGTGAGTGGATCCTGCCCTAATGTTTCTTTCTATGTCTCTCTTTATCTCAAGTCCGCGGAGAAAGCCATCTCCCGAAATGAGCAATACCTGTCTTAGAATATGTCTGCATATCTGATGGGACCTAGTTCATAAATGAACTCCAAATCCGAACTTCTTAGACAGTATCGTCAACTGAATTTAATCAGTATCCTGTGCCATGCCTCCCTCAGTATCCCCTTGGACCACCTGTCCAAAATACTGCCCCTCTTCAGAGGGAAAACTATAACTCTGACAGTCACTCTGTCATCCCGGTCACCTTGGAAGCCTGGAATGATAACGGTCTCCTACAAAAGGCTGTTGTTATCATATCCCTAGAACATCCACTTATGTTCTAAAACTGCTTCCGATCGTTTCTCCAGGATAGAATTAATATCAACCTTTTGCATCTAGTACAAAAACAACATCTGGTGTGGTACTTGACATCTCATGATTGACTCAATTGCCTAAGCAAGTGATCTGCCAATCATGCACATCCCTCACCCCTTTAGTCTGTAAGACACCTTTAGAGAGGGTGACTCCATCACCTGCAGGTACACTACCGTACCAGGAGTCGTCCATTCTAAAACACCTTTAGAATACTGTCTAAATACCCAGATTGGGAAACTACCCAAATCTAGATCTAAAACCATAGATCTAGTGACCAGAATGTCTGATATTATATCTATATCCTTTGTGGAGAAACCACTGTGTGACAACCAAAGTATAACCGATCGTAGTGTAGGAATTTCACTTCTTACTCTGTGTATGTCATCCAAATACCAGGACATCACACCCTACTACCTTCTTAACAGATCCATCCCCTATTCTGATGAAGTCAAACCTATGACTGTCATATCAGAAATAGATGATCTATCTCCGCTATATCTGCTTTAGTTTATAAATAGACATAAGCTACTTGTCCACTATGCTTCCGCTGCTCCCACTGACTACGACAACCCTCTGGCAGAGTCATATACACATACACTTCTAAAGCTAATTTAGAACGACGCTATACTCATCCTCCTGTCGGGTCTCACAGTCTGGAACAGCAGCAATGGCAAGTCTGGGTAAACAAGAACCTTCCTGTCACCGTCCTTGAGGCTACCAGAGTACCTCTTGGGTGCCTATGGTTACCCACCATATCTGCGGAGTGGCCAATGGAATATCAAACCATATTGAATCTTTAGGTTCTTATCAAATTTTCAGTAATCGTTTGCGGTTCTGGAATCACTTCCAGTTCTACCCTACTCCCACTACTGTTTTCTGAAAAAATCCATTTTACTAAAACTGTGGCGAGTCAAGAACAATATCACTATTGATCTTCCAGATGTTAGAAAGTCAACCCTCGTCATAACCCGGGTCAACCTACAAACAACCATTACAGAAACGTGGCTTAAGTTATCCAGAGTCTGGTTTTAAGCATAAGCCGGACAACTCCCCGTAATTTAACATTGTTAAGATATGAACTATTCTATATCCAATATAGAAACAGAGGCACTGATTTAATTGGAACCAGATTCAAATCATGCAGCTGTCTCCAGTGCATGTCAACTAAATGGAGAGAGGCCGATTAGCATTACTCAACTTAGGAGTGCTTCCAATTATGAGTAACCTGAAAGAGAAACAAGTTCTCTTAATCATTACTATTAACTGAATACCATACACAAGTATCTACATTTTCGATCACCTTGAAGAATCCTGTTACTTGCAACACCTGGTTCTTTACTTTATTCTTATACCTATAACTTCTTAAAACTTAGACCTTGCATTTCTACGAAACACATGTCTAAGAACTAGAGAAGTCACAAGTAAACAGAATATAGTACGAGTACCAACCCCTCTGTCCTCATGGAAACTGGAAAACATGCAATACTCTGTATAAGTCCCCTGGGTCTAATAACTCAATCCCCGTGTGTCGTAGGTTGAAAACCGTGCTTATGGTTAAGAAGAATTACACTGCTGTTTAATACTCCTTACCTAACCATCTACTGATATAGGTAAATGTCATAGACATAATTTCAGAAAGTTATATCTCACTTTATAATAATAAACATACAGATATATCAATTTGAAATTGGTGCATAACAACGGATATTCAAAACCAAATATCTGCCGTCCGGCAAACAACCCAGGTGATTTCCTCAAATATCACCAATTACAACGAATCCCGATATAATGAGGATGATCACTCAATTCCCAATAACTTACTCTCACTCATCATCTGGAAAATCATACAGATGTGAGAATCAAACCTGGTAAATACATACCATGGAGCAAGGGCTAATTGGGAAATCAGTTTTCTTTTAACAATACACAGTGAAACTGAAATATATAAATGTTTCGAAGGGGTATCCGGGTATTCTTAGTAATGCTTCTTCCATTATCAGATTCACAACTGTAACCTTATATTTCTTTACCATCTCTCCAAATCCCTTTATATGTCTTTAGTCATTACCTTCTGTACACCCACTCAGGCTAAATGGTTTTCTTCCTTCTCTACTGTTCGGCACCAGCGTATGGATTGGAAGAAGACTATCCAATAAGCATATGTTGGATATGTAGGGTTGCTAGGCACACGCACAAAGGTCTACGAGGCATCAACCATACCCGATTTAAAATTTAGCCGTGCCGAACAACCCTAATCAAGATCTTTAAACTAGAGATTAGGTGAAAACTAGCATGTTAAACTCTTTAACACTAAGTAAGAGGGATTGCAACCTTTGTAGATCTGGTCCTTCACTTCTTAAGCTCCGTGTTGAGGTCCCTTCGCTGCGATCATCGTGTTCCGGACTCTCGAGAGGCTCCGCGAAGAGAAAGATGCAAGCTTGCTTCCGATCTTCGATAACAAAGATGATCTACCTTGAAGTTTCATTAACACAAGCTAACACTCACTAAATGAAGTGAACACTCTCATCTAAAGGGTAAGGGTAGATGAGGATGATCAAGTAGGATTTTTGCTCTCATTTTTTTTCATATTCTCACTCATTTTCATCACTTAAGAAAAACCTAGAAAGCTTTTCATGAAGCTCAAAGATGAAGAAGAAGAATAGTAATCCTTTTGTGATGAATAATGAAAGGATAATAATGATGAATAATACAACCATAGTTAAACAAACCTTTATGGAGATTTAACTAGGGCTAGGGTTTGGGTTGAGTTAAAGATGAGTCACTTTAAAATATCTAACACAAAACAAAAAGAAACCTTCTAGAAGGTTCATGAACGCACTAAACCAAATCGAACCCTAATCTTGTTTAATCTCCACTAAACATGTTGCATTAGTTATCATATCATGTTACAATATTATATATCACATATACAATATTTATTGTAACAAAATAAAATAATACAATTAACATATATCGCATATATATCAATGTATTACCCGAGTGAGAAAAAGAATCTTTTAGTGAGCTAATATTAGTTGATGTAATTTAATATATCATATATATTATTATACATTAAATTATCGAATCAACACTTGATCCGACAATCCGGCTATATCGCATATAACCGACTAATATCTCATTTACCGATTCATCGAATCAACACTTGATCCGATGACCCGGCCGATATCAAATATCGCGAGAATAGAATACGGTATCTCATATCGCATTATCCTCGTTCCTGCACATATCACATATGTGCCCCTACTCCATTTTGCCTGAGTCAAGAAACTTCTGTGTAGGACTCTAAAGAATCGTCAATACGCCGGCAGTAGGTGATGATCATATCAAACTCCCACAAGCTGCAAGCGGTTAGCTAAACGTAACAGCCACCCAGGTATTGAGCGCTCAGAAGATCAACAAGCAAGCCTATACATTCTCCTGTGAATCCAATCAGTAACACTCCCGTACAGTCCGGTCTCGTCGTCTGATATGTCGCATATCTCGCCTAGGGGTGGTAAACGTCAGACCCCAGTAGCTTGATAAGTCGTGTCGATATGAGGTCTATAACAGCTCGAGAAACTACTGATAACACTTACCAGTAAATCTCAGAAACCCTGGCTAGGGATTTCCAGTTATAGCCAATCGAACACAGCACAACATCAACCCCCTATACCGGGAGAGACGAATCCCCTCCTATCGCTCATTGACTCCATATGCTTCGGGACTGTACCCAAAAGCGACCTTTTTGCACGCCCTCTTGGACATGGTATGATGGAAATCAAAGCACAGTAGGAATCACACAAGACTCTATGACGATCTCGGGTCAACAGACTACTCTGTACCTGTGTCACCGGAGAACTGCCATCTGACGTGAGGTATAATACCATCTGGGAGTTCTCGGCGAGTCCGTCCAGTGTACCCAGTCTCCACTGAGTACCCGTACACCATCCTTGATGTCAAACACCGATGGATATGGGATCATCCATCGCCCATCATATGGGTCAAGATGCGTATACGCTAGTCTACTCTGGTGTATCGATGCCCTGTCTCGATACACTCTCGATACACCCTCGACTAGGAATAGTTATAGGATGTACTCATCGACTACCGTGGCCCCACTAGTATGATCTCATCATAGTCCCAGTAGTCGAGTACATATCCTAAGGGCTTTATCAATATGTAACATAGAGACAATCAGAGTACATGTTAAGATAAAGTACAACCAGATAGCATACTATCATGTCGAGCAAGAAAATCCTCCCTATATATGTCCAAGCATCCACTACAATATACATCGTATGTATAGTAATGGTCTCTAGGGCATACATATAACTAACAATCTCCCACTTGCACTAGGGCCATCTGTTATGGTATCACATACCCAACAATTAGCTGTGGTTGAAGTATCTCATACTCAACCATCCCATAAAAGTCTTTACTGGGAAAAAGGCCTTTGTGAGTGGATCCGCGCTGTTGTCCTCTGTGTCTACTCTCGTAACCTCGATCTTCCTGGAGATCAACCATCTCCATGATCAGGTGATACTGCCTAAGAATTATATCTGGATTTCTGATGGGACGGGGGGTTCCTTGGCATAAGCCACAACTCCTTTGTCACACAATGGTAGGAACGAAGTTCATCTTATGAACTTATATTTATCCAGACTGCCTCTTTGGTAGCATCCTTGGTAACGATGTATCTTGCCTTTAATCGTCTAGTGAGTCTTGGTATCTAGCTTGGAACTCTTCCAATATACCGTCCCTCCACTGAGGGTAAAGACAATACCTGCGACTGACATTCAGTCGTCCTTATCACCCTGGAACCTTTCCAGTGATTCTCCCCAGGATCGATTGATATCATCTCACTACACCTAGTGAGAATCCTAACATCCATTTAGATCTATCTTATAGATATAAAACCTCAGATTTAGGAGGTATCACTTTGATCCTATATGGAGAATCCTTGTGATAAGCGGAGATTGACCGAGCGTAGCATAGGAAACTCCTTCCCTATCAAGAGTATGTCATCCACATACTCTACGAGGATCATCACCATACTCCCTACTACCTTTTTATATATACAAGGTTCATCTACCATTTTGATGAAGTCAAACTCTTTGACCACCACATCAAAACAGATGTTCCAACTCCGCGATATCTGCTTTATCACATAAAACATCTTGCACACGTTTCTGCTGCTCCCACTGTCTACGAAGCCCTCTGGCTGTGTACTTATAGACGCTCTCTTCCAAATCATTATTTAGAAAAGTAGTCATGACACCCAACCGCCAGATATCGTAGTCATGGTATGTAGCTGTGGCAAGTGGGATCTGTATGGACTTAAGCATAGCTTTGAAAGTCTCAACTTTTCCATGTACACCAAGCAATCTTCTCAAGATATACTTGCTCCTGATGGGGATTTAACCCTTCAGTTAAAGCAACCAAAGTCCATACTTTGTTGGTGTATAAGGATTCCATCTCTGATCGCTAAGCATCCAGCCATTCTTACAGAGTCCCACTCCTGATGGCCTGCTCGATACTAGTTGGGTCATCATCTCATGATGCAATCCTCGCTCCCACTTTCATAGAGAAACCGAAGTATCTCTCAGGTGGGTAAGGAACCCTACTAGATCGGCGGAGAGGCTGAGCTTCGTTGGAAACTATTGAATCCACATTCAATAGGTATGCAGCTTCTCAAGTGTATAACTCCCAAAAGGAAATAGGAAACTCAGTAGTACTTATCATAGAGCACACCATATCACATAGGGTGTGATTGCTCCGCCCCGATACAACGATGTGCTGTGGTGTATACGGAGGAGTAATGCTGAGAGAGAATCTCATTCTCCTTTAGAATAGTCCAGGATTTCGTGCTCTAGTATTCTCCTCCTTGATTTCATTAAAGGACATAATACTTATACCCGTTTTTAGTTCTCTACTTCTAACTTATATTCTGTGAATATCTCAAAAGGTTCGGACTTGTGTTTCAACAGGAACATATGTCTGAATCTTGAGAGATCATCAGAGAATGTAATGAAGTACAAAGAACCGGTTTGGCATGTGTAGACAGGGGACCTTCATACATTAGCATGTATCAATCCCAAGAGTTCACTAACTCTTTCTCTGTTTCCAATAAACGAAGCTGTGGTCATCTTATCTCTGTGACATGACCGGCAAGTTTCACAAGATGTAAATTCAAACAAATTTAAATATGCATCTAAATGTAACTTCAGCTAGTCGGGTTGCATTGATATGACCTAGTCTACAATGCCTTAAGAAGGATTCGTTCATTTCTGAACTTTTCTTTTTGTGTGTATTATGTACACTAAGAACTGCAGTTTGATTTTGAACGTCTATGCTTTTAGATAACGTGCCTGAAGCGATCAACTCTTGATATAGGAAATGTTCAAAACATTATCCAACAATACAAAATTATATCCTTTCTTTACTAATAAAGAGACTGATATGATGTTGTATATCAGGTTCGGTATCTAATAATATTCGTTTAGAATCAATGTATTCTGGTAATACAGGGTGATAGTGACCAACAGACTTGGCTGCAACACTTGCACCGTTTCTATCTCATGAAACTTATCACCCATTCTCAGTTCTCTACCTATCTGTAGCCCATGTAACAAATTACATATGTGGGATCTTGATCCGAAATCTCATACTCAGGACGTAAAGGATACTGAGAAATAGTTCTCTGTAATGAACACACCCGAAGATGATGCATCAACATGCACTTTCTTCGTTTGGGCGGCATGGGAAATCTGGTATTCCCCAATTTCCTGCTCTGTCTTATAACAATTATAAGTTGGAGCGGGACCAACGTTCCCTAGCGCAGTACAACAAGCGGGTTCGGTCAATACATCTGTATTATTATCTTGATTAAGGCGTGACATGGTCGCTACCTGGAGAGAGAGAGAAGAAAACACTCAGCGTGCGCTTTTACAAGATTAGATTGGTTATCAATTTATCTAATCAGGATGTCTCCCACTGTTTTAGTCAAATCTTCCTTCAAACCCTAAAAGGAAAGACTAGCCGGGATTAATTACACCCTACAAGTTCGCCAATCTTTCAGCCAGGCCAGTGCCGGTACTTTGAGGGAGGTTCCCCATGCTTTCACACGGACCTAATTAAAGTAAACCTCGTTTTCCCAAGGGCATAACCCCGTTAGCACCTTTCTAGAAACCTACTTGATCGGCTAATTGTAATGTGTAAAACTTTCCCAGGAGTAACTCTTACTCGCAGCGGGTATCGGGATCCAACTATCTCATAGAAGGTATGCAATCTCATTGCAAATTTCAACTCTTGAAATTCTCAATAATATTTTACCCCAAACCTCTTATGACCTTGATAAAGGCCAACAAACCATAGGATGCTAGTCAAGTTCAACCCGTCATTTCCTGATTGAATTAAACCCAGCCGCACGGCCCTTGACAAAGGCCAATAAGGCTGCACGACTACCCTAATCCAATCTGCATCATATGCATAAGCAGATAAGTACTATTCAGCTACCGCACAGTACGCCTTGACAAAGGCCAACAAACGTAGCACGGATACTAAACAGTGCTTATCTGAAATGACGGAGGGCTACGATGGGTTTTTAAGAAAACCCTTTGCGTAATGAACATGATATCGTTGTAGAATCGAGTGATTTTAAATGGAGTATTTTTTAGGCTTTTCTAGTTTTGCTAAAGGACTCACTCCCGGTGAAGGGATCGTTGGTCCTTTCCTCATCGAATTAGGTGCAGGGTATATCATATATACCACCATGCAAAGAAAGAACTATAGAAGCAATCAAAAGACAAACCGAATTTGTAGCATCTGCTAGTTTCACTAAAGAGGTCACTCCCGGTGAAGGGATCTCGGCTCTTTCCTTATCGAATAAGGTGTTGGATGTTCTATAAGGAACACCGCTATGCAAAGCAAGAACTAGAGCTACCAGTTTTTAAACAAGTTTCTACAACATCTTTAGGTTTCTTTTAGTTTCATTAATCTCATTAATGAAGTCCCATTTTATTATGCTTCACAAGCATCACATTTGAAACGAAATCTGCAATATAACATATATCTCATATATATAATATAAATATTCGTCTCAGACAGTAATATGATCTCATCACAGAACATTGCAGCAGAAGAACATATATGAAATATTGGATATACTAGGAGGTCCGTGTTTTAGTACGAGCCTGTATAAAACACGAATTCCACGGTCGCGATGAATAGCTAAACCCACATCCCTAGACCCCTGTGAGAGTGCCAAGCAACACTGCTAATTCTAGGGTTAGGAGACCCGGTCTCGACTCCTCGAGATGGTCTCCCACTGGACCCCAGAGCCCGGTTACTTGTGCTCCCCGTCTTGGGTCTACCTAATGCGGAAAAGTAAATAATATACAATAGTGACATCATCCTCAGCCCGGAAGTGCCCCAATAAAAGAATATTACATGAATGAAAAAGAAAAACTCTCATCTCACATAAAACCCCCGGCTATTCAGAACGCGACGATCCAATATAACATATCACAGCAACACATAATATCTCATATCATCAACGTAAGCAAATATGCGTATCCCGATTGTCGTTGATGTATAGCAACGAAGCCAGCGATACACCACATACTACGCTTACGGTCACAGAAAAAAAGTGTAAAACTACAACAGTTGGAATCCGCAATCTCTTTAGACATCGCATGCCTAACTAAATGAATTCCTTAGACCTCGCATGCCTAATAATTATAAATCTCGCATTTTAGTCTCATTTATCGACAACTCTTTTCAATATCTAGTCGGGCAATTCAACAAGATTCCCGACATCCTGATCGAATGCTCGTCGCAAACTTTAGTAGACGGCCGCACCCCCGAATGCCGTCGACGAAGTGCACTAAGGCGGAACACCGCTGCCGCGAGCACCCAAACGGATGCTTTTGGCGACGGGGTTCTCCTACAGTCACTTGGTCGGGGCTATGGGGCATGGCTGTCTATTAAGTTTACCCGGCGAGTATCCGCGTACGCTACGTGATTGCGACAGACTTTTGATCATATCAAAATTCCGTGGCAACCGATCAATTGAGACCAAACTGCTAGATTTATAACATTCAAATTAGTTATCTCATAACTACCTGTGGATTCCAAATATTGTACCACATTCCAGATAAAAAGACAGTGTTAAACTTTCCGATCGAATAATCAAACACCCAAGTTTTCCCAAATAGTTCTCAACACTTGAAATTAGTTTAAAAACATCCATCACATGCTACAGTACCAATGGTCCAGCCGTAGAAGGGTCAAGCCAACGCCTCACACGTGGCACGCCGTACTTCCCCAAACCCTAAGGTTCAGAGGCAGTTCAAGACGGTCACATAATCGAGTTAAGGTTTGTTGTCTTCTAGAGGGTCCACCACGTTACTTGCACGACTTAGAACGTTCTTAAACTACGGAAAAATCTAACACTTGGAAATTTTCCGGCAGGGGAAAACGTGAGTTATTGATATCCGTTCGAACTTTTTAACACGTTCTAAAAATTACCCGGACAAACTAAACGAAGTTAAATTATCCGATCGAATCAACGAGTCCCCAAGACAACCCAGAAAACTCAACACTTGAGTATAATTAAAAATACGCAGAAGCATCAGGAAACACATACGGACGTTACTGTAGAAAATTGAAACTCTAACTCTTAATTCTTGTTGTGGAACCGCCGCCAATACCCCAGTTTGGCCGCGGTTCCGCGGCGCTACAGTGGAGTTAGGGTGTCGTTTTTCACATGTCTCCATTGAATTCCCTGCTAATTTTTTAAAGTATTTTTAATATGAAAAAATCAACATTTTTACAAAATTTCCAGAGAAGGGTATGTTTTGGGGTTTCGGGGTTCGATCGGACTGTAAACTTCGCTTAGACTTCGCCTAAAACTCTAGTTTGTCTCTGAAACCACTGTAGGGTTGCTAGGCACACGCATAAGGGTCTACGAGGTATCAACCATGCCCGATTTAAAATTTAGCCGTGCCGAACAACCTTAACCAAGATCTTTAAACTAGAGATTAGGTGAAAACTAGCATGTTAAACTCTTTAACACTAAGTAAGAGAGATTGCAACCTTTGTAGATCTAGTCCTTCACTTCTTAAGCTCCGTGTTGAGGTCCCTTCGCTGCGATCATCGTGTTCCGGACTCTCGAGAGGCTCCGCGAAGAGAATGATGCAAGCTTGCTTCCGATCTTCGATAACAAAGATGATCTACCTTGAAATTTCATTAACACAAGCTAACACTCACTAAATGAAGTGAACACTCTCATCTAAAGGGCAGGGTAGATGAGGATGATGAAGTAGGATTTTTGCTCTCATTTGTTTTCATATTCTCACTCATTTTCATCACTTAGGAAAAACCTAGAAAGCTTTTCATGAAGCTCAAAGATGAAGAAGAAGAATAGTAATCCTTTTGTGATGAATAATGAAAGGATAATAATGATGAATAATGCAACCATGGTTAAACAAACCTTTGTAGAGATTTAACTAGGGATAGGGTTTGGGTTGAGTTAAAGATGGGTCACTTTAAAATATCTAACACAAAACAAAAAGAAACCTTCTAGAAGGTTCATGAATGCACTAACCCAAATCAAACCCTAATCTTGTTTAATCTCCACTAAACATGTTGCATTAGTTATCATATCATGTTACAATATTATATATCACATATACAATATTTATTGTAATAAAATAAAATAATACAATTAACATATATCGCATATATATCAATGTATTACCCGAGTGAGAAAAAGAATCTTTTAGTGAGCTAATATTATTAATGTAATTTAATATATCATATATATTATTATACATTAAATTATCGAATCAACACTTGATCCGACAATCCGGCTATATCGCATATAACCGACTAATATCTCATTTACCGATTCATCGAATCAACACTTGATCCGATGACCCGGCTGATATCAAATATCGCGAGAATAGAATATGGTATCTCATATCGCATTATCCTCGGTCCTGCACATATCACATATGTGCCCCTACTCCGTTTTTCCTGAGTCAAGAAACCTCTGTGTAGGACTCTAAAGAATCGTCAATACGCCGGCAGTAGATGATGATCATATCAAACACCCATAAGCTGCAAGCGGTCAGCTAAACGTAACAGCCATCCAGGTATTGAGCGATCGGAAGATCAACAAGCAAGCCTGTACATTCTCCTGTGAATCCAATCAGTAACACTCCCGTACAGTCCGGTCTCGTCGTCTGATATGTCGCATATCTCGCCTAGGGGTGGTAAACGTCAGACCCCAGTAGCTTGATAAGTCGTGTCGATATGAAGTCTATAACAGTTCAAGAAACTACTGATAACACTTACCAGTAAATCTCAGCAACCCTGGGCAGGGATTTCCAGTTATAGCCAATCGAACACAGCACAACATCAACTCCCTATACCGGGAAAGACGAATCCCCTCCTATCGCTCATTGCCTCCATATGATTCGGGACTGTACCCAAAAGCCACCTTTTTGCACGCTCTCTTGGACGTGGTATGATGGAAATCAAAGCACATTGGGAATCACACAAGACTCTATGACGATCTCGGGTCAACAGACTACTCTGTACCTGTGTCACCGGAGAACTGCCATCTGACGTAAGGTATAATACCATCTGGGAGTTCTCGGTGAGTCCGTCCAGTGTACCCAGTCTCCACTGAGTACCCATACACCATCCTTGATGTCAAACACCGATGGATATGGGATCGTCCATCGCCCATCATATGGGTCAAGATGCGTATACGCTAGTCTACTCTGGTGTATCGATGCCCTGTCTCGATACACCCTCGACTAGGAACAGTTATAGGATGTACTCATCGACTACCGTGGCCCCACTAGTATGATCTCATCATAGTCCTAGTAGTCGAGAACATATCCTAAGGGCTTTATCAACATGTAATATAGAGACAATCAGAGTACATGTTAAGATAAAGTACAACCAGATAGCATACTATCATGTCGAGCAAGAAAGTCCTCCCTATATATGTCCAAGCATCCACTACAATATACATCGTATGTACAGTAATGGCCTCTACGGCATTCATATAACTAACAGGATATAGTGCCCTCAAAGTCAATTATTGGATCGCAGGTACGCGATTATAATGATTGAGGCAGGACCTATACCGATAGGACAGTCTTGCTCGAGATGATAGTATGCTATCTGGTTTGTCTTTATCATCGTGTACATACTTTAGTTCACTATTGCATGTTGATAGAGCCCATAGGATTCTTGCTTGACTGCCAGCAGTATGATGGCGATCATATACGTGGGAGCTGGGGTCTATAAGCACATCCTTAAAGTGTCTCTAGTCGTAGGATTTTCGAAAGAGGACATCGATACTCCAGAGTAGACTAGTGTATACAGTCGAGACCCCGACGAGGGGCGGTGGCCGGTCTCACAAGCCATTGGTGTAAGTTGGTTCACCTAAGATGTATACAGGTGCTCATTGGATTATAAATACACCGGACAGGACTCGCCGGGAACATACTAGTTAGTATTATACATATCGTTAGATAGCAGTTCCCAGGTGACATTTGTACAGGTTAGTCTGTCGACCTGAGATCGTCATTTGTCTCGTGTGAGTTCCCACTGTACTTTGATTACTACCCTACCACGGTTCAAAGGAGTCGTGCAAATAGGTTTTAGTTGGGTACAGTCCCGAGCCACATGGAGGCAGTGAGCGGATCGTCAGGGATTCGTCTCTCCCGGTATTGGGGGTGAGATCGCGCTGTGTCTAGGAGAGCCATTATACGAAATCTATGGCCAGGGTAATCGAGATTTATTGGTAGGTATTCTAGTAGTATCTCAGGGTGTTCTAGGCTACTCTCTGACACGACTTATACGGCTATTGGGGGACTGACGTTTACCAGCCCCTTAGGCCCTATTTGCGATACTCATAGACGAACAGACCGGATTGTACGGATATTGTCACTGTCTGGCTCAGTAGGGTTTCTGGATGAGTTCGCTCGTCAGTTTCCCTTCCGATCAATACATGGGCAACCGTTACATACAGCTAGTATATCTGACGTGCTAGTGGTTATACCCAGTGCCACTGTATTGATGAGTTATTAGAGTCCCCCACAGACAGTTTCCTAAGTTCGGGCGAAACGTTGTAGAGGCCGTATGGATATATGGCGGGGTTCGATCATATCCGTGCACTTGTGTACGGATCATAATCCGACGGATAATACTAGCGTGCTTTGGTTTAAACCGGATCCTAGTATTATATAGTGTAGGAATATTTTTGTCTCATTATATTTGTATTCGGTCGGAATACAAATGCGGATATGTATTTACAGTTGAGTTGTAATCCCGTAAATCGTTACGGAACTATTTTGAGAATTGCCAGTTTTATTTTTCCATCCAAAACATCACCATCCATGTTTAATTATGTGGGCCATTTTTTTTTCCTTTGACCATTATTACTTTGCCCTTTTGGAGCACTATTCAGCATGGGCATCAATCAATGAGCTGGCTGAATTGGGGCAGCATGGACATAGGCGTGGCCTTGTTTTTCTTTTAGATTTTATTTCTTTTGGTGAGGTGGCTGGTTTTGGGAAGTGGGGGGTCCTTTGCACAATTTGCATACTTTAATATGCAAGGGTTTTTTTGTGTGAAAAAAAACGATTGTTTTGGGGTTGGGTGGCTGTGAGCTTTAAGGGGGAATAGGAATTAATTTGGAGGAATTAATTTACTTGCATTTTTGAGACCACCGCTTCTTCTTGGATTCCACAGAGAACACTTGCTTCATGATTTTTTTTGTGGCCGAGCCCTTTGGGGTTTTTCCTCGCTTGCAAATTTTTTAAGCTCACAACTTTTGATATCTCCTTGGCAACTCCATCTTACCTCCACCCAAATGCTTGGGTATGTTGAGACAGTATATTCCACATTACCTCTACTTTATTCTTGGACATGACGGCTAGCAAACTTCATGTCCGAGTTGCCTCGGTCTTGATGCGGGAGCCCGTATAAAGGTTCTTTAATTTGGTGCCCCTTTGACGAGCGAGATCGGAGAGCAGACTTCGTCGGCGCAGCGGCGAGGAGTTTGGCGCGGAGATTGAAGACCGAAGAACACGGATCGATCGGTATAAAATTTTCTATCTTCTTTTACTTTTTGCTAGTTTACGGTTAATGGAACGATCCGGGCATTTGGGTTGCGGTGGCGCCGATTTTGTAAAAAGTTTTTATCCACATTTGGCGTCAGTTTGACGGCCGGGGCGCCGCCGTGGCCCAACATGGTATCAAAGCCACGCCATTAACGCTTACTAGCTTGTTCTAACATGTTTAAAATATCGATCGAACAAAATTTTCGAAACCGCAATTTCAATACTAAAGTTTCTGTCGAATTTTTTTTGTCATCGAAAAATTATTTTGAGTGTTTCAGAAAATTAGGCAGGCCTTCCTAAGACAACTGGAAAAATTTGGTTGCATGATCTCTCTGTAGCGCCGCGGAACCGCGGCCGTACCTACATTTTGGCCGCGGTTCCGCCACAGAGTAGAGTTTCCAGTGCACTAAATTTTTGCTTTGAGTCTTTAACTTGGAATTGGGGTTTCTGGAATATTTTGTTTGGGCCCAGATTTTATTTTGAGTACTGGATTTGTAGTTGGGGCCCACTTCGGGAAGTTTTGTCGATCGAGATTTTAAATGTGTTAGCTTACAGTGCTTATATTTTATCTGCGACCGTGAATATCATTCGAGCGGTAAATCTTGTCTAATTGCTATAGTTCTTTTAGACGGGTTTGCGAACGTGACATTCACGTTGATGTTCTGTGTTGTGCTGTGATGTTGCGGAATTGTCGTGGTGGATAGCTCCTGTGCAATGGTAGTGTAGTTTAGATTTATGTGTATATTTGATATTGCGGGACGAGCGTCCGACATGTAGACTGCCGTCACTGCCTGTTTTGTATATTATTCTTTTGGGGCACGACTGAGATGAGGTCGGTTTACCTGTTGTATATATTTTATTTTCTGTAGTAGGATTACCCCGCGGTGGGGTGCACGGATAGTCGGGTTCTAGAGAGCAACGGGCCCGCATCTCATGGCTTTGAGATGGAGGGGGCTTCACTCTAGAATTGGCGAGCTATTCGCCGCACTCGTAGGGGGTATAGGTTGACCCAGGAGGAGTGCTCAAGTTACCGGATTCCTTGAAGTGCTAGGTGGTCCATTCACTTTGCTGAAGGAGGCTGCCCGCTTCTGGTTTTGGCGGGTAACTTTCCGCACTGGTAGAGGTCTAGGATTTCATTGCACAGGCTATCCACACGACCAGGGAAACGTCGGGTTTCATTTGCGGCTCTATGAAACCCGGGAATCTCAGATTATCTGTATTGTTCTGTGGTACTTATTACTTTTCTGTGATATTGCATTTATCATACCTGGAGCGATTATTATATATTGATATATATATTAGTAGATATTGTATATGTTTTGCACCCGCGCTAGTCCAGTCCCCGCTCTGTCGTTAGTTAAGTAACCTAACGGGTGATGACGGGACCCAGTGGCGAATGTGGATGGCATATACGTACATTTTATTTTCGTTCTTTTTCTGGTGTGATTAATTGATGGGACAGCGTTGATTCTTATCAATGCAAGAAAAACAAATCTATATATGATGTTGTTGGAACCAATTTTTTCAAAAGCTGTTATTACAAGGGCGTTCTCTTTTGTTTTGTATAGTGGTATTCGGTTATGAATATCCAGCACCTCATTCGATGAGGCAAGTTCGAGATCCCTTCATCGGGAGTGACCCCTTGGACAGAGGTTTGCATCAGGGTAATAACTTTACTATAGTCGATTACTTTTTGCTTTGCATCATGGTATTCAGTTGGAATATCCTGCACCTCATTCGACGGGGAAAGAGCCGAGATCCCTTCACCAGGAGTGACCTCTTTAGCAAAGGTTTTCGCTACTATATTTTTATAAAAACTATCCGGTTCCTTCAACGAGATCAAGTTCATTACGTTAAAGGTTTTCGCAAAAAACCAATCGAAGCCCTCCGTCATTTCTTACAGGTATTACTTATGTAGGGTTCCTAGGCACTCTAATGAGGTCTCACAAGGCATCAACCATGCCAATTTCAAAAATTACAAGTGTCGAGAAACTCTAATACGGATCGTTAACTAGATTTTTAGGCGAAAGATGCAACTAGTTAACAACTTAACTAAGTGATCGGAAATACAACCTTTGTAGATCCGGTTCTCCACCTCCATAGCTCCATGATGAAGTCTCCTTGCTGTCCAAATCAAATCCCGGGCTCTAGCGTCGGCTTCATCGGAGAAATGGGCGGACTAGGTCATCGACTACGATGCCGAAGATGATCTACGTCGAGGCATCACAAGATCAAGCTCCCACTTCACCAAGTCATGAAACTTGTGAAGAAAACATCCTATACTACTTGGCAAGAGGTAGAGGATGAAGAAATAGGAGGTGGGTTCACTTTAGAATTGGATTTCTCACTCTATTCATCAAATCACCATTGATGGTTGCTAGCTTCTTCATCTTGAAGAAGAAGAAGAAGAAGCAAGAATATGATAAGTGTTTATCAAAAATAGAAAATAAAATCAACACTTATCATTTTCTAACCTTGGTTAGGTGTAGAGAATGTACTAGGGTTAAGTGGAATGGTTAGGGTTAAGTATGAGACAAAATGGTCACTTTAGTCAAAGCTTCAAGAAGCTTCAAAGAAAAACAAAACTAGCAACCATTTCATTTCTTATCTTTTCCAAAATAAATAAATAAATAAATAAGTAAGAAAAAGAAAACCCTAATCATTAACTTAACCATGGTTTAATTCTGTACACTTAACCAAGTAAACATGTATCATCAAACATGATACAATCAAGTGCACAAAAGTATATCACATATACAACTTGTGATATTCAAGTGAGAAAATCCATTTAAAGTGAACCAATACTAGTTAATGCAAAGTGACATATCAAATATATAATTATACATTAAATCATTAAATCAACACTTGATTTAACGATCCGGTCATATCGCATATAACCGACTAATATCCAATATATCGGCTTATCGAATCAATCCTTGATTAGATAACTAGGTTATATCGCATACAACCTATCGATACATTCATCACGAGAATATAATACGGTATCATATACACGCATTATTCTCGGTCCCGCACATATCTCATATGCGCTCCTATTTCGTTTCGCTTGAGCCAGGAAACCTCTGTGTAGGACTCTAAAGACTCGTCAATACGCCGGCAGCAGGTGATGATCATATCAAACACCCACAAGCCGCAAGCGGTCTGCTAAACGTAACAGCCACCCGGGTATTGAGCGATCAGAAGATCGACGAGCAAGCCCGCTCACACTCCTGTGAATCCAACCAGTAACACTTACCGTACAGTCCGGTCTCGTCATCTGATATGTCGCATATCTCGCCTAGGGGTGGTAAATGTCAGACCCCAATAGCTCGATAAATCGTGTCGATATGAGATCTATAACAGTTCGAGAAACTACAGGTAACACTTACCAGTAAATCTCAGCAACCCTGGCCAGGGATTTCCGGTTATAGCCAATCGAACACAGCGCAACATCAACCCCCTATACCGGGAGAGACGAATCCCCTCCTATCGCTCATTGCCTCCATGTGACTCGGGACTGTACCCAAAAACCACCGTTTTGCACGCCCTCTTGGACGTGGTAAGGTGGAAATCAAAGCACAGTAGGAACCACACAAGACTCTATGACGATCTCGGGTCAACAGACTACTCTGTACCAGTGTCACCAGAGAACTGCCATCTTACGTAAGGTATAATACCATCTGGGAGTTCTCGGCGAGTCCGTCCAGTGTACCCAGTCTCCACTGAGCACCCGTATATCATCTCTGATGTTAAACACCAATGGATATGGGATCATCCATCTCTCATCTGTATGGGTCGAGAAGGTATACGCTAGTCTACTCTGGTATATCGATGCCCCGTCTCGATATACCCACGACTAGGGACTTTGAAGTATGTACTTATGGACTACCATGTCCCCACTAGTATGATCCGCATCATAGTCCAGGTAGTCAAGTACTCATCCTAAGGGCTTTACCAACATGTAACAGAGAGACTATCAGTGTACACGTTAAGGTAAAGATCAACCAGATAGCATACTATCATGTCGAGCAAGAAAGTCCTCCCTATATATGTCCCAGCATCCACTACAATATACATCCTATGTATAGTAATGGCCTCTAGGGCATACATATAACTAACGATCTCCCACTTGCACTAGGGCCATCTGATAGCAGTGGTTGTAGTATCTCATACTCAACCATCCCATAAAAGTCTCTCTCTGGGAAAAAGGCCTTTGTGAGTGGATCCGCCGTGTTGTCCTCTTAGTCCACTCTCCTAACCTCGATCACCCTGGAGATCAACTATCTCCATGATCAGGTGATACTGCCTTAGAATATGTCTGGATCACTGATGGGACGGACGTTCCTTGGCATAAGCCACAACTCCATTGTCACACAATGGGAGGAACTAAGTTCATCTCATGAACAAATATACACCCAAACAGCCACTTTGGTAGCATCTTTAGTAGCGATGTATCCAGCCTTTATCGTCTAGTATGCCACGGTATCTAGCTTGGAACTCTTCCAACAAACCGTCCCTTTACTGAGGGTAAAGACAATGCCTGTGACTGACTTTCAGTCGTCCTTATCACCCAGGAACCGTTCCAGTGATTCTCCCCAGGATCGATTGATACCATCTCACTACAACTAGTGAGAATCCTAACATCCATTTAGATCTATCTCATAGATCCAAAACCCAGGATTTAGGAGGTATCACTTTGATCCTATATGGAGAATCCTTGTGATAAGCGGAGATTGACCGAGCGTAGCATAGGAAACTCCTTCCTTATCAAGAGTATGTCATCCACGTACTCTATGAGGATCGTCACTATACTCCCTACTACCTTTTTGTTTATACAAGGTTCATCTACCATTTTGATGATGTCAAACTCTTTGACTAAGGCATCAAAACAGATGTTCCAACTCCGCGATACCTGCTTTATCCTATAAAGCATCTTGTACACGTTTCCGCTGCTCCCACTGTCTACGAAGCCCTCTGGCTGTGTACTTATAGACGTTCTCTTCTAAAACATCATTTAGAAAAGCAGTCATGGCATCCAACCGCCAGATATCGTAGTCATGGTATGTAGCCGTGGTAAGTAGGATCTGGATGGACTTAAGCATAGCCACTTGAAAAGGTTTCATCATTATCCACTCCTGGTCGATGATGAAAAACTTTAACAAGTCTAGCTTTGAAAGTCTCAACTTTTCCATCTACACCAAGTAATCTTCTCAAGATATACTTGCTCCTGATGGGGATTCAACCCTTCAGATATAGCAACCAAAGTCCATACTTTGTTGGTGTGCATGGATTCCATCTCAGATCGCTAAGCATCCAACCATTCTTACAGAGTCCCACTCCTGATGGCCAGCTCGAAACTAGTTGGGTCATTATCTCATGATGCAATCCTCGCTCCCACTGTCATAGAGAAACAGAAGTATCTCTCAGGTGGGTGAGAAACCCTACTAGATCGGCGGAGAGGCTGAGGTTCGTTGGTAACTATTGAATCCTTTGGTTTTATCAAATCATCTGCTGTAGTTTGTATAGCTGGAACCTTTCCAGTTCTACATTACAGACCTTGCCTCGAGCTTGTCCGGATTTTGCTTTTTAGACATAGGCTGGACAACCCCAAATCTTAACTAACTTAAGAGATGGGCTCTTCCCTTATCATATCAAATATGAAGTGGTAGGCAACTGATTTGATTCGAACCCTATTCAATAGGTATGCAGCTTCTCAAGCGCATAACTCCCAAAAAGGAAACAGGTAACTCAGTAGTACTCATCATAGAGCACACCTTATCATATAGGGTGTGATTGCTCCGCCCCGATATACCATCGTGCTATGGTGTATACGGAGGAGTAATGCTGAGAGAGAATCCCATTCTCCTTTAGAATAGTCCAGGAATTCCGTGCTCAAGTATTCTCCTCCTTGATCACATCAAAGGACATAATACTTATACCCGTATTGGTTCTCTACTTCTAACTTATACTCTGTGAATATCTCAAAAGGTTCGGACTTGTGTTTCAACAGGAACATAGGTCTGAATCTCGAAAGATCATCAGAGAATGTAATGAAATACAATGAACCGGTCTTGGCATATGTAGACAGGGGACCTTACATACATCAACATGTATCAATCCCAAGAGTTCACTAACTCTTTCTCTGTTTCCAATAAACAGAGCTGGTGTCATTATATCTTTGTGACATGACTGGCAAGTTTCACAAGATGTAGATTCAAACTGATTTAAATATGCATCTACATGTAACTTCAGCTAGTCGGGTCGTATTGATATGACCTAGTCTACAATGCCTCAAGAATGATTCGTTCATTTCTGAACTCTTCCTCTTGTGTGTGTTCTGTATACTAGGAACTGTAGTTTGATTTAGAACGTCAATGCTTTTAGATAACGTGCCTGAACCGATCAACTTTTGATATAGGAAATGTTCAAAACATAATCCAACAATACAAAATTATATCCTTTCTTTACTAATAAAGAGACTGATATGATTTTGTATATCAGGTTCGGTATCTAATAAGATTCGTTCAGAATCAATGTATTGGTAATACAGGTTGACAGTGACCAACAGACTTGGCTGCAACACTTGCCCCGTTTTCTGCCTCATGAAACTTATCACCCGTTCTCAGTTTTTCTACCTTTTTGCAGCCCTATGTAACAGATTACATATCTGGGATCCAGATCCGGTATCATATACCCAGGATGCGGAGGATACTGAGAAACAGTTCTTTGTAACGAACACACCCGAAGATGATGCATCAGCATGCACTCTCTTCGTTTGGGCGGCACGGGAATTCTGGTAATCCCCAATTTCCTTCTCTGTCTTATAACAATTATAAGTTGGAGCGGGACCAACGTTCCCCAGCTCAGAATAACAAGCGGGTTCGGTCAATATTCCGTATTATTATCTTGATTAAGGCGTGATATGGTCGCTACCTGGAGAGAGAGAGAAGAAAACACTCAGCGTGCGCTCTTGCAAGAATAGATTGGTTATTATTTTATCTAATTAGGATGGCTCCCACTGTTTTTATCAAATCTTCCTTCAAACCCTAAAAAGAAAGACTAGCCGGGATTAATTACTCACTACAAGTTCGCTAATCTTTCAGCCAGGCCAGTGTCGGTACTTTGAGGGAGGTCCCCCGTGCTTTCGCACGAACCTAATTAATCTAAATCTCGTTTTTCCAGAGGCGTAACCTCGTTAACACCTTTCTAGACACCTACTTGATCGGCTAATTGTAATGTGTAAAACTCTCCTATGAGTAACTCTTACTCGCAGCGGGTATCGGGATCCAACTATCTCATAGAAGGTATGCAATCTCATTGCAAATTTCAACACTTGAAATTCCCGATAATATTTTGCCCCTAGCGTGCTATGACCTTGACGTATGCCAAACAACCCATAGTCCGCTAGTCAAGTTCAACCCGTACATTTCTTGATTGAATTAAACCCACCCGCACGACCCTTGACGCATGCCAAACAACGGCGTACGAATACCCTAATCCAATCGCATCGTATGCTAGCAGATAAGCACTAGTTAGCTACCGTACACTACGCCTTGACGCATGCCAAACAACCGCAGCACGAATACTAACTAGTACTTATCTGAAATGACGGAGGGCTACGACATGTTTTTCTGAAAACCTATTGCGTAATGAACTTGATATCGTTGTAGAATCAAATGATTTTAAAATGGAGTGCTTTTGAGGCTTTTCTAGTTTTGCTAAAGGAGTCACTCCCGGTGAAGGGATCGTCGGTCCTTTCCTCTTCGAATGAGGTGCGGGATATATCATATATATCACTGTGCAAAGCAAAACACTTAAAAGCAATCAAAAGACAAACCGAGTGTGTAGTATCTGCCAGTTATTGCTAAAGGAGTCACTCCCGGTGAAGGGATCTCCGTCCTTTCCTCATCGAATAAGGTGCATGATATATCATATATACCGCTGTGCAAAGCAAGAACTGTAGCTACCTGTTTTATTTTGAAATTCGATTCTACAGCATCTTAGGTTTCTTTTATTTTCATTAATCATATTAATGAAGTCCCATCATTTAAATCACCTAAACATCACAGATAAATACGGCGTACACTTATGCCATCCGCATTCGCCTCGATGTCCCCTCGTGCACCGTTAGGTTAGGTAACTAACGACAGAGCAGGGCAGGGCTAGCGCGGGTGTAAAACATAAGTAACATCTATATAATATATCATATATACTATATACAGTATCCATCACAGAACATCACATGATCACATCACAGATATCGCAGCAGAAGAATCATATAAAATATTGGATATACTAGGACGTCCGTGTTTTCAATACGAGCCAGTATAAAACACGGATTCCACGGTCGCGATGAATAGCCAAACCCATACCCCTAGACCCCTACGAGAGAGGCAAGCAACCCTACCAATTCTAGAGTTAGGAGACCCGGACTCGACTCCTCGAGTTGGTCTCCCACTGGACTCCAGAACCCGGTTACTTGTGCCCTCCTCCTTGGGTCTATCCTAGTGCGGAAAAGTAAATAATATATAAATGGTGACATCTTCCGCAACCTGGAAGTGCCCCAATAAAAGAATATTACATACAAGTTTTTACATGAATGAAATTGAAAAACACTCATCTCACATAAAAATCCCCGGCTATTCAAACACGACGATCCAATATAACATATCCAGCAACACATAACATCACATGTCATCAACGTAAGTAAATATGCGCATCCCAATTGTCGTTGACATATAGCAACGAAACCGGCGATATCACATATTACACTTACGGTCACAGAAAAGAAAGTGTAAAACTACAACAGTTGGAATCCGCAACCTGCATAGACATCGCATGCCTAATCAAATGAATTCCTTAGACATCGCATGCCTAACAATTATAAACCCCGCATTTTAGTCTCAAAATCGAAAACACTTTTCAATATCAAGTCGGGCAATTCAACAAGATTCCCGAAAAACTGATCGAATGCTCGTCGCAAACTTTAGTAGGCGGCCGCACCCCCGACGCCGTCGACGAAGTGCACCAAGGCGGAACACCGCTACCGCTAGCACCCGAACGGATGCTTTCAGCGACGGGGTTCTCCTTCAGTCACTTGGTCGGGGCTATGGAGTGAGGCTGTCTATTAAGTTTACCCGGCGAGTATCTGCGTACGCTACGTGATTGCGACGGACTTTTGATCACATCGAAATTCTGTGGCAACCGATCAAGTGAGACTAAAGTGCTATGTTTATAACATTCATTCAGCTATCTCATAACTACTTGTGAATTCCAATTATTGTATCCCATTCCAGATAAATAGAAAATGTTAAACTTTCCGATCGAACATCCAAACACCCAAGTTTTCCCGAAACAGCTCAACACATGAAACAAGTTTAAAAACATCCAGTTCATGCCTCAGTACCAACGGTCCAGCCGTAGAAGGGTCAAGCCAACGCCTCACATGTGGCACGCCGTACTGCCCCAAACCCGAAGGTTCAAAGGGCAGTTCAAGACGGTCACATAATCGAGCTAAGGTTTGTTGTCTTCTAGAGGGTCCATCGCGTTACTTGCACTACTTAGAACGTTATTAAACCACGGAAAGATCCAACATTTGGAAATTTCCCAACAGAGGAAAAAGTGGGTATTTATATCCGATCGAACTTTTTAACATATTCTAAAATTACCCGGAAAAACACATAGACAAAATTTGATAATCCGATCGAATATACGAACTCCCAATACAACCCAGAAAACTCAACTCTTGAGTAAAAATTAAAAATTTCCAGAAAACTCAGCACTAGAAAACATGAATTAATGTGCAAAATTCAAAAGCTGATGTGACTAATTGGCCGCGGAACCGCCGCACAAGCCATGCTTGTGCCGCGGTTCCGCCGCGCTTTGGTTGAATCACGAGTACGTGCTTCACAGTAATTCATCAATTTCCCTGCTGAATTTTCTGCATATTTTTAATTTGGAAAAATCCCCGATTTCAGAAATTGTACAGAGAGCAATTTGAGAGTTAGGGTTTCGGTTCGATCGGACTTCTAACTCCGTCTACACATCGCCTAAGGCTCTAGTTAGTCTCTGATACCACTGTAGGGTTCCTAGGCACTCTAATGAGGTCTCACAAGGCATCAACCATGCCAATTTCAAAAATTACAAGTGCCGAGAAACTCTAATACGGATCGTTAACTAGATTTTTAGGCGAAAGATGCAACTAGTTAACAACTTAACTAAGTGATCGGAAATACAACCTTTGTAGATCCGGTTCTCCACCTCCATAGCTCCATGATGAAGTCTCCTTGCTGTCCAAATCAAATCCCGGGCTCTAGCGTCGGCTTCATCGGAGAAATGGGCGGGCTAGGTCATCGACTGCGATGCCGAAGATGATCTACGTCGAGGCATCGCAAGATCAAGCTCCCACTTCACCAAGTTATGAAACTTGTGAAGAAAACACCCTATACTACTTGGCAAGAGGTAGAGGATGAAGAAATAGGAGGTGGGTTCACTTTAGAATTGGATTTCTCACTCTATTCATCAAATCACCATTGATGGTTGCTAGCTTCTTCATCTTGAAGAATAAGAAGAAGAAGCAAGAATATGATAAGTGTTTATCAAAAATAGAAAATAAAATCAACACTTATCATTTTCTAACCTTGGTTAGGTGTAGAGAATGTACTAGGGTTAAGTGGAATGGTTAGGGTTAAGTATGAGACAAAATGGTCACTTTAGTCAAAGCTTCAAGAAGCTTCAAAGAAAAACAAAACTAGCAACCATTTCATTTATTATCTTTTCCAAAATAAATAAATAAATAAATAAGTAAGAAAAAGAAAACCCTAATCATTAACTTAACCATGGTTTAATTCTTTACACTTAACCAAGTAAACATGTATCATCAAACATGATACAATCAAGTGCACAAAAGTATATCACATATACAACTTGTGATATTCAAGTGAGAAAATCCATTTAAAGTGAACTAATACTAGTTAATACAAACTTATATATCAAATATATAATTATACATTAAATCATTAAATCAACACTTGATTTAACGATCCGGTCATATCGCATATAACCGACTAATATCCAATGTATCGGCTTATCGAATCAATCCTTGATTCGATAACTAGGTTATTTCGCATACAACCAATCGATACATTCATCACGAGAATACAATACGGTATCACATACACGCATTATTCTCGGTCCCGCACATATCTCATATGCGCTCCTATTTCGTTTCGCTTGAGCCAGGAAACCTCTGTGTAAGACTCTAAAGACTCGTCAATACGCCGGCAGCAGGTGATGATCATATCAAACACCCACAAGCCGCAAGCGGTCTGCTAAACGTAACGGCCACCCGGGTATTGAGCGATCAGAAGATCGACGAGCAAGCCCGCTCACACTCCTGTGAATCCAACCAGTAACACTTACCGTACAGTCCGGTCTCGTCGTCTGATATGTCGCATATCTCGCCTAGGGGTGGTAAACGTCAGACCCCAATAGCTCGATAAATCGTGTCGATATGAGATCTATAACAGTTCGAGAAACTACAGGTAACACTTACCAGTAAATCTCAGCAACCCTGGCCAGGGATTTCCGGTTATAGCCAATCGAACACAGCGCAACATCAACCCCCTATACCGGGAGAGACGAATCCCCTCCTATCGCTCATTGCCTCCATGTGACTCGGGACTGTACCCAAAAACCACCGTTTTGCACGCCCTCTTGGACGTGGTAAGGTGGAAATCAAAGCACAGTGGAAACCACACAGGACTCTATGACGATCTCGGGTCAACAGACTACTCTGTACCAGTGTCACCAGAGAACTGCCATCTGACGTAAGGTATAATACCATCTGGGAGTTCTCGGCGAGTCCGTCCAGTGTTCCCAGTCTCCACTGAGCACCCGTATATCATCTCTGATGTTAAACACCAATGGATATGGGATCATCCATCGCTCATCTGTATGGGTCGAGAAGGTATACGCTAGTCTACTCTGGTATATCGATGCCCCGTCTCGATATACCCACGACTAGGGACTTTGAAGGATGTACTTATGGACTACCATGTCCCCACTAGTATGATCCGCATCATAGTCCAGGTAGTCAAGTACTCATCCTAAGGGCTTTACCAACATGTAACAGAGAGACTATCAGTGTACACGTTAAGGTAAAGATCAACCAGATAGCATACTATCATGTCGAGCAAGAAAGTCCTCCCTATATATGTCCCAGCATCCACTACAATATACATCCTATGTATAGTAATGGCCTCTAGGGCATACATATAACTAACAACTTAGTATTCATGCTGTGTATGTTGACCTCTGTCAAGGCACAGTGCTTGGTAGCTGGGTAATGCTTGTTTGTTGTATAGATATGCGATTATTTAGGACAGTCGCACGATCATTTTGATCTCTGTTAAGGGCATGTGCGGGTGGGTCTAAGTTAATCCAGGACAATGACGGGTTGAACTTGACTTGTGACTTAGATATGTTGACCTCTGTCAAGATCATAAGCAGCATGGGGTAAAAATCACATCGGGAGTTTCAAACATACAGGAAACTTGCCAGGCTTGCGCATACTTTCTGGAGTGTGATGACGTGAGTGGCTTCCATCACGTTATCATGCGATGATAGTTGGATCCCGATCCCCACTGATGAGTTGGTATATTCCTCGGGTGATCCCGACTAATTCTTCTTTCTGGTTTGGAGGAGAATTTGAGAATACAGTGGGAGGTTTCCTGACTAGATAAAATATTTAACCATTCTGATCTAGGTTAGAGTGCACGAAAAGTGTTTCTTCTATCTCTCTCTTTGACTGCGACCATGGCCCGACCCTATACTATAACTCAGTAACCAAGTTAACCGAACTTTCTTAAAACACTGGCTTTTGAATTGTCTGAGTTGCATACATCATTGCCACTCTTTCTTTTACCCTTTGTATTTCTCCAGAACACCCCGTATTATTACGAACATCTACTTCCATTGGATAAATCCATCGTATGGTTATATACGAACTCGGAGGAACTTCTTCGAGGATGGATTCTGGTTCTGGAGAGATTGAATAGTATTATTCAGTTGTCTTTTCCATTTACCTTCTCCCAGGTTGTGAGGGCTTCTAGGATTAGGAGAGGGTACACCTATTACGCTTATTGGATAGTTTTCTTTCAAACCATAGGCAGGTGCCGAAAAGTAGGGAATGAAGAAAACCAATTAGCCTAAGTTGGGTGTACAGAAGGTAATAAGTAAAGACAAAATAAAAGGATTAGAATGAGGGCAAAGTAAATTGCGACTGCTATCATTCACGACCGAACCAAGTATTTCATCGCCACTCCTACTTCACCTTTGTATTTCTCCAGAACACCCCGTATCACTATGAACATCCAATTCCATTGGATAAATCCATCGTATGGTTATATACGAACTCGAATGAACTTTTTCAAGGATGGATTCTGGTTCAGGAGAAATAGGAATAAGTTTTATTCAGTTGTCTTTTATTCTTACCTTCTCTCAGGTTGTGAGTACTCCTAGGATTAGGACAGTACACCTATTATGCTTATTGGATAGTTTTTTTCCAAACCATAGGCTGATGCCGAACCGTAGGGAAGGAAGAAAACCACTTAGCCTAACGATGGTGTACAGAAGGTAATGAGTAAAGACAAATAAAGAGAATTGGAGAGATGGCAGGGAAATATACGGTTACAGTCATGAATCTGGATAATGGAAGAGGCATTACTAGGAATACCCGGATACCCCTTCGAAACATATTCGTGTTTCAGTTTCACTGTGTATTGTTAATTGAAAACTGATTTCCCAATTAGACACTTGCTCCAGGGTATGTATTTACCAGGTATGATTCTCATATCTGTATGGTTTTACAGATGATGAGTGAGAGTAAGTTATTGGAAATTAGGTGATCATCCTCATTATATCGGAATTCGTTGTAATTGGTGATATTTGAGGAAATAGCCTGGATACAGTTTTCAACCTACGACGCACAGAGTTTGAGTTATTCAACTCAGGGGACTTATACAAAGTATTGCATATTGTCCAGTGTCCATTAGGACAAAGGGGTTGGTCCTCGTACTTTATTCTGTTTACTTATGACTTCTCATGTTTTAGACAAGTGTTTCGTAGAAATACAAGGTCCAAGTTTGAGAAGTTATAGGTACCGGAATAAAGTGGAGAACCATGTATTGCAAGTATCAGGATTCTTCAAGATGATCGAAGATATACATACTTGTGTATGGTATTCAGTTGATAGTAATGGTTTTGAGAAACTTGTTTCTCTTTCAGGTTACTCATAATTGGATGCACTCCTAAGTTGAGTAATGTTGATCGTCCTCTCTCCATTTAGTTAACATGCACTGGAGACAGCTGCATGATTTGAATCTAGTTCCAATTAAATTAGTGCCTTTGTTTCTATATAAGATATATATAGAATCAATTTATATCTTAACGATGTTAAGGTATAGGGAGTCGTCCGGCAGGTGCTTAAAACCAGAATCCGGATAAACTCAAGGCACGTTTCAGTAACGGCTGTTTGTCGGTTATCCCGGGCTTTGATGAGGGTTAACTTTCTACCATTAGAAAGATCAATATTTATATTGTTCTTAACTCGCCACAGTTTTAGTAAAATGGATTTTTTCAGAAAACAGAAGTGGGAGTATGGTAAAACTGGAGGTGATTCCAGAACAGCAAACGATTACTGAAAATTTAATAGGACCTAAACATTCAATCAGGTTTGACATTCCATTAGCCACTCCGCAGATATGGTGGGTGACCTAAGGCACCCGAGAGGTACTCCGGTAGCCTCAAGGACGGTGACAGGGAGGTTCTTGTTTACCCAGACTTTCCATTGCTGTTGTTCCAGACTATGAGACCCGGCAGAAGGATGAGTATAGCGTCGTTCTAAACTAGTTTTAGGAGTGCACCTGTATATGACTCTGCCAGAGGGTTGTTGTAGTCAGTGGGAGCAGCAGAAGCATAGTGGACAAGTAGCTTGTGTCTATTTATAGACTAAAGCAGATATAGCGGAGATAGATCATCTATTTTTGATGTGACAGTCATAGGTTTTGACTTCATCAGAATAGGAGATGGATCTGTTAAGAAGGTAGTAGGGTGTGATGTCCTGATACTTGGATGACATACATATTGTAGGAAGTTAAATTCCTACACTACGATCGGTTATACCATGGTTGTCACACAGTAGTTTCTCCACATAGGATATGGATATAATATCATATGTTGTTTTTTGCACTAGATGCATTAGGTTGATATATTATTCCAATTCTGGAGAAATGTTCGGAAGCAGCTTATGAACATAAGTGGTTGTTCTAGGGATTTGATAACGATAGCCTCCTTCGGGAGACAGTTATCATTCCAGGTTTCCAAAGTAACCCAGATGACATAGTAACTGTCAGAATTATAGTTTTCCCTTTGACGAGGGGCAGTAGTTTGGACAGGTAATCCAAGCGGATACCGAAGGAGGTATGGTGCAGGATACTGATTAAATTCAGTTGACAATACAGTCTAAGAAGTTTGCTGGATTTGGAGTTCATTTATGAACTGGGTCCCATCAGATATCCAGACATATTCTTAGACAGGTATTGCTCTTTTTGGGAGATGGTATTTCTCAGCGAACTTGAGACAAAGATGTAAGTCCACGGTAGCGCCCTGGCCGTTTAACAGACGCCAAATGCGGAACAAAAACTTTTACAACTCACGCTATTGCGTAATGTAGGGTTCCTACGCATCCTAATGAGGTCTCACAAGGCATCAACCATGCCAATTTCAAAAATTCTAGGTGCCGAGAAACCCGACTACGGATCGTTTGCTAGAAAACTAGGCGAAAAGTAAACTAGTTAACAATTAACTAATGGGAAACGGATATACAACCTTTGTAGATCCGGTCCACCACCTCCACGGCTCCGCAATGAAGTCCCCTCGCTGTCCAAATCATGTCTTGGGCTCTAGCATCGGCATCATCGAAGAATGGGCGGGCTTGATCGTCGGTTCGATGCCGAAGATGATCTACGTCGAGGCATCGCTAGAACAAGCTCCAACTTCACCAAGTCGGAAAAACTTGTGAAGGAAACACCCTATACTACTTGGCAAGAGGTAGAGGATGAAGAAATAGGAAGTGGGTAAACTTTAGTTTTGGATTTCTCACTAGACTTCATGACTTGCCATTGGAGTAGCAAGCTTTCTTCAATGTTGAAGAAGATGAAGAAGAAGAAGAAGATATGATAAGTTAATTTAAAATAGAAAAGAAAATACAATACTTATCATATCTTTGACCATGGTTTAGTGTAGAGACTTAACTTAGGTTAGATGTGTAAGTGCACGGCGGCGCCCCGGCCGTCAATCCGACGGCCAAATGCGGAAGCGGTGATAAACTTTAAATTTTCTTGAACTGGCAAACCGCCGCGCACTAATACCCGGATCGAACCACTAACTAGTCCTAGCTATCTACAAGAAGGGGAAGAGAGATATACCGACAGATCCGAGTCCTTCGGTCTTCTCGTCGTCGTCCCGATCTCTTGCGGAAGCTCCGGTCTCCACCTCGTCGCCGGAAGTACACCACATCGCCTACTTCTTTTACGGGCTCCCACCTCAATGCCGAGGCAACTCGGGCACGAAGCTGGCTAGTCGACGTGCCCAAGATTTGCTGTAGAATGTGTAGTGAGCAAGTCTCATTTGGGGTTGTAGGAATTTCCATTGGTGGAGGTGTTGATACAAGCTTTTGGAGGAGGAGCTAATATGATTTTTGCCAAGCCAAATGAGTGAAAATCCCTCTTGCCAAAAATGGGACAGCCCCTCTAGGAGCATGGCCGGCCACCACAAGAGAGAGGAGAGTGAGAATGGAGAGAGTCACAAAAATAATGGGAGCCATACTCATATCATGCAAGAGAGAGAGAGAGGAATGGTTATCATGAAAGAACATGGTCACCAAAACAAAAACCACACACAACCAACCTCACCCCTCATCATCATCAACAATCATGACTTTAAAAGTCAAGTCATGATGGAGTCAAAACAAGTCAATGATGGTGCACATCATGAAAGCCATCATGATGCAACAAGATGCAAAGAACCCCCTCCACAAATGCCTATTTGCAACAATGCAAATAAACCCTCCTCCACCAATCTTCGGCCAATGAACGATACAAAGGAAATTGGCCGAAACGGAAAGCAAACTGGCAACTCCAGAAAACTGGTCCCGTAATAAATTACAGGAAAACCCCGATACTGTGCATACACACCCGCATCTGTATTTCGACCGAAATACAAATGCAATGAGACAAAATCTACACTGTACTATACTAGGATCCGGCTTATACCAAAGTCGGCTAGTAATATCCGTTCGATCCTGATCCGTGCAATACCGCACGTATCTGATCGAACCCTGCCATATATCCATACGGCCTATAGTACAAACTGTCCGATCCTGATCCGTGCAATACCGCACGTATCTGATCGGACCTTGCCATATCTCCATACGGCCTCTACAACCTTTCGCCCGAAAGCTGAGTAACTGAATGTGGGGGACTCTAAAGACTCATCAACACCTTGGTTGTGGATTTAACCACTAGCACGTCAGAGGTATAAGCCAATACGTAACGGGCTACCAGGTATTGACCAAAAGGGACGTCTGTGAGCGAACTCAGCCTGACACCCTACTGAGCCTGTCAGTGACAATATCCGTACAGTCCGGTCCGTTCGTTTATGAGTATCGCATGGCGGGCCTAGGGGGTTGGTAAAAGTCAGACCCCCAAAAGCGGTACAAGTCGTGTCGGAGTGTAGCCCAGAACACCCTGAGATACTACTGGAATACCTACCAGTAAATCTCCTTGCCTCGGCCGAGGGCTTCGTGTAATGGCTCTCCTAGACACTGCACGACCTCACCCCCAATACCGGGAGAGACGAACCCCTGAAGATACGCTCACTGCCTCCATGTGGCTCGGGACTGTACCCAACTAAAACCTGTTTGCACGACTCCTTTGAACCGTGGTAGGGTAGTAATCAAAGTACAGTGGGAACTCACACGAGACAAATGACGATCCCCAGGTCAATGAACTAACCTGTACACATGTCACCAGGGAACTGCCATCTGACGTCTGGTATATGACCAACTAGCATGTTCCCGGCGAGTCCTGTCCGGTGTACTCATAACCCAATGAGCACCTGTATACATCTTAGGTGATCCAACTGACACCAGTGGCTTATGAGACCGGCCACCGCCCCTCGTCGGGGTCTCGACTGTATACACTAGTCTACTCTGGAGTATCGATGCCCTGTCTCGAAACTCACACGACTAGGGACCATTTAAGGATATGCTTATAGACTGCCAGCTCCCACGTATATGATCGCCCTCATACTGCTGGTGGTCAAGCAAGAATCCTAGGGGCTCTACCAACGTGTAATAGCGACTTGTCAGGTCACCTAAAGCAGTACACGATGATAAAGGTAAACCAGATAGCATACTATCATCTCGAGTAAGACTGTCCTACCGGGATAGGTCCTCCATCAATCATTGCAATCACGTACCTGTGACCTAATAATTGACTCTGAGGGCACTATCTCCAACAATCTCCCACTTGCACTCAAGGCTAATTATTGCGATGTCGCATACTCACAGCCCGTGTGATACCGAACACCCAACTCCTCTACTAGTCAGTCTCACAAAGCTCGTTTGCGAAACTATTGCGTTCGAGGAATAGCCTCAGTGAGTGGATCCGCTTTGTTGTCTCTTTCCATGTCTCTCTATATCTCAAGTTCGCGGAGAAACCCATCTCCCGAAATGAGCAATACCTGTCTTAGGATGTGTCTGGATGTCTGATGGGACATAGCTCATAAATGAACTCCAAATCCAAACTCCTTAGACTGTATCGTCAACTGAACTTAATCAGTATCCTGTGCCATGCCACTCTCAGTATTTCCTTGGACCACCTGTCCAAAATACTGCCCCTCGTCAGAAGGAATAACTATAACTCTGACAACCTCCTTGTCGTCCGGGTCACCTTGGAAGCCTGGAATGATAACTATCTCCCGAATGAGGCTGTCGTTATCATATCCCTAGAACATCCACTTATGTTCTAAAACTGCTTCCGACTGTTTCTCCAGGATTGGATCAATATCAACTTATTGCATCTAGTGCAAGAACAATATCTGGTGTGGTACTTGACATCTCATGATTGACTCAATTGCCTGAGCAAGTGATCTGCCAATCATGCACATCCCTCTCCCCTTTAGTCTGTAAGACACCTTTAGAGAAGGTGACTCCATCTTCTGCAGGTACACTACCGTGCATGGAGTCGTCCATTCTAAATACCCTTAGAATGCTGTCTAAGTACCCTGATTGGGAAACCACCCAAACCTAGATCTAATACCATAGATCCAGTAACCAGTATGTCTGATATAATGTCCAAGTCCTGTGTGGAGAAACCACTGTGTGACGACCAAAGTATAACCGATTGTAGTATAGGAATATCACTTCCTACTCTGTGTATGTCATCCAAATACCAGGACATCACAGCCTACTACCTTCTCAACAGATCCATCCCCTATTCTGATGAAGTCAAACCTATGACTGTCATGTCAGAAATAGATGATCTTTCTCCGCTATATCTGCTTTAGTCTATAAATAGGCATAAGCTACCTGTTCACCAATGCTTCCGCTGCTCCCACTGACTACGACAACCCTCTGGCAGAGTCATATAGACGTACACTTCTAAAACTAGTTTAGAACGACGCTATACTCATCCTCCCGCCGGGTCTCGCAGCCTGGAACAACAGCAATGGTAATTGTGGGTAAACAAGAACTTTCCTGTCACCGTCCTTGAGGCTACCGTAGTACCTCTCAGGTGCCTGAAGTTACCCACCTTATCTGCGGAGTGGCCAATGGAATGTCAATCCAGATTGAATTTTTAGGTTCCTATGAAATCTTCAGTAATCGTTTGTGGTTCTGGAATCACTTCCAGTTCTACCATACTCCCACTACTGTTTTCTGAAAAAATCCATTTTTAATAAAACTGTGGCGAGTCTAGAACAATATTGCTATTGTTCATCCAGATGGTAGAAAGTCAACCCTCGTCATAGCCTGGGTCAACCCACAAACAGCCATTACAGAAACGTGCCTTGAGTTGTCCAGAGTCTGGTTTTAATCATAAGCTGGACAACTCCCCGTACCTTAACATCGTTAAGATACGAACTGTTCTATATCCCATATAGGACCAGAGGCACTGATTTAATTGAACCAGATCCAAATCATGCAACTGTCTCCAGTGCATGTTAACTAAATGGAAGGAGGCCTATCAGCGTTACTCAACTTAGGAATGCTTCCAATTATGAGTAACCTGAAAGAGAAGCAAGATCTCTTAATCACTACTATCAACTGAATACCATATACAAGTATCTACATCTTCGATCACTTTGAAGAATCCCGATACTTGCTATACTTGGTTCTCTACTCTATTCAAATACCTATAACTTCTCAAAATTCAGACCCTGTGTTTCCGCGAAACACCTGTCTAAAAACTAGAGAAGTCATAAGTAAACCGAATATAGTACGAGGACCAACCCCTCTGTCCTGATGGACCCTGGACAACATACAATACTCTGTATAAGTCCCTTGAGTCTGATAACTCATTCACTGTGTGTCGTAGGTTGAAAACTGTACTTATGGTTAAGAAGAATTACACCGCTGTTTAATGCTCCTTACCTAACCATCCACTGATATAGGTAAATGTTATCGACATAATATCAAAAGGTATATCTCACTCTATGAAAATAGACGTACAGATATATCAATTTGAAATTGGTGCATAACAGCGGATATTCAAAACCAAATATTTGCCGACCGGCAAACAGCCTAGGTGATTTCCTCAAATATCACCGATTACAACGAATCCCGATATAATGAGGATGATCACCCAATTCCCAATAACTTACTCCCACTCATCATCTGTAAAACCATACAGATGTGAGAATCGTACCTGGTAAATACATACCCTGGAGTAAGGACTAATTGGGAAATCAGTTTTCCTTTAACAGTACACAGTGAAACTGAAACATTGAAATGTTTCGATGGGGTATCCCGGTATTCTTAGTAATGCCTCTTCCAGATTCACGACTGTAACCGTATAATCCTTTGCCACCTCTCCAAATCCTTTCATATGTCTTTAGTCATTACCTTCTGCACACCCCTTTATGCCAAATGGTTTTCTTCCTTCCCTACCGTTCGGCACCAGCCTACGGTTTGGAAGAAGACTATCCAATAAGCATAATGGGTGTACTGTCCTAATCCTAGGAACACTCGCAATGCGAGAGAAGGTGAAGATAAAAGACAACCGAATAAACCTTATTCCTATTTCTCCTGAACCAGAATCCATCCCAGAACTGGAACAAGTTCCTTTCGAGTTCGTATATAACCATACGATGGAGTATCCAATAAACTGTGGATCTTCGTAGTGATACGGAGTGTCCTGGAGAAATACAAAGGTGATTTAGGATTGGCGAAGGAATACTTGGTTTGGTCATGAATATCTGTTGCAATTTACTTTGCCCTCTTACTAATCCCTTGCTTTGTCTTAACTTAATACCTTCTGCACACCATCATTAGGCTAATTGGTTCTCTTCATTCCCTACCGGTCGGCACCAGCCTAAGGTTTGGAAGAAGACTATCCAATTTGCGTAACAGGTGTACTACTCCTAAACCAAGGAGCACTCGCAACCGGAGAGGAGGCAAAAGGAAAAGACAACTGAATAATCCTATCCGTTTTCTCCAGAACCGGAAACCATCCTCGAATAAATCCCTTCGAGTTCGTATCTAACCATACGATGGTTTTGTCCAATGGAAGTGGACATTCGTAGTAAAACGGGGTGTCCTGGAGAAAAGGGTAAAAGTAGGAGTGGCAATGAGGTTCGCAACTCTGACAATCCAAAAGCCGGTGTCAAGAAGGTTCGGTTAATTTGGTCACTGAGTCATAGTCTTAGGGTCGGGTCAATGGTCGCTGCCAAAGAGAGAGAGAAAAGAAACACTCAGCGTGCACTCTAACCTAGATCAGAATGGTTACCAATTTATCTAATCTGAAAACCTCCCACTGTACCTCAAATTCTCCTCCAAACCTGAAAGAAGAATTAGTCGGGGTCACCCGAGGAGTAAACTAACTCATCAGTGGGAATCGGGATCCAACTCTCATCGTATGATAACGTGACGGAATCCGCTCACGTCATCACACTCCAGAAGGTATGCGCATATCTGGCATGTTTCAGTTCTTTTGAAACTCCTGATGTGATTTCTGCCCCATGCTCTTATGACCTTGACTTTGGCCAACATATCATAAGTCACATGTCAAGTTCTACCCGTCATTCTCCAGGTTAATTTGAATCCACCCGTACATACCCTTGACTTTGGCCAACATGGCAGTACGACTGTTCCAAACCAACGCATCTATCTATGCTGCATATGAATACCTAATAGCTACCAATCACTGTGCCTTGACTTTGGCCAACATACACAGCTTGAATACTATTGACCACCCATATGAAACGACGGAGGGCTACGAATGGTTTCTGGCGAAAACCTTTAACGTAAAGAACTTGATATCGTTGAAGGAACGGATAGCTTTTTGAAAATATAGTGACGAAAACCGTTGCTAAAGAGGTCACTCCCGGTGAAGGGATCTCGGCTCTTTCCCCGTAGAATGGGGTGCAGGATATTCCAAATGAATACCGCGATGCAAAGCAAAAGCAATCGGCTATAGTGAAGTTAATGCCCTGACGCAAACTTTTTGTCCAAGGGGTCACTCCCGATGAAGGGATCTCGGCCCTTGCCTCGTCGACTGAGGAGCAGGATATTCCAATTGAATACCACGATGCAAAACAAAAGTGAACGTCCTTGCAATAACAGCTTTTTGAAAAGTGTTCCAACAACATCAGATTAGGTTTGTTTTTAACTTGCATTGATCCGAATCAATGCAGTCCCATCAATTGATCACACCACAAAGAACGAAAATATACTGATGTACGTATATGCCATCCGCATTCGCCACTGGGTCCCGTCATTACCCGTTAGGTTAGCTAACTAACGACAGAGCGGGGACTGGACTAGTGCGGATGCAAAACATATACTACATCTACTAATATATATACCAATATATTATATTCGCTCAAGGCGTGATAAGAAATGCAACATCACAGAAAATGTACAGCATCACAGAAACAATACAGATATCTGGGATCCCCGGGTTTCACAGAGCCGCTGAAACCCGACGTTCCCCTGGTCGTGTGGATAGCCTGTGCAATGAAAACCTAGACCCCTACGGGCGCGGCAAGTCACCCGCCAAAACCTGAAGCGAGGCAGCCCCCTTCAGCACCGTGAATGGACCACCCAGCACTTCACGGAATCCGGTAACTTGGGCACCCCTCCTGGGTCAACCTGTACCCCCTACGAGTGCGGCGAATAGCCCGCCAATCCTAGAGTGAAGCCCCCTCCGTCACAATGCCATGAGATGCGGGCTTGTTGCCCTCTAGAACCCGGCTATCCGTGCACCCCTCCGCGGGGCAATCCTAGTACAGAAAGTAAAATATACATACAACGGGTACATCGACCGCAACCTGGCCGTGCCCCAAAATAATAATACAAACAGGCAGTGAAGGCAGTCCACATGTCGGACGCTCGCCCCGCAATATCAAATGTACATAATACAACCACAACTGTACTAGCATTGCATCCAGGCTATCCCCCACGACCGATCCGCAACATCACAGCAAAAACAGAACATCAACGTGAAAGTCACGTTCGCAAATCCGTCTAACCGGGCTATAGCAGTTAGACCGGATTTACCGATCGAGTGACATTCACGGTCCCAGATATAATGTAAATACTGTGAAATAATGTGTTTAAAAATATCCGATCGATCAAAATATAACAAGTGGGCCCCAAGTACTACTGTAGCAAATTAAGAAAATCTGGGGCCCAATATTAACATTCCAAAACCCCTAAAATCACCCCAGAAGCCCACTGGAGAAATTTGGCCCATTGATCTTTACATACTGCGGCGGAACCGCGGCCCAAGGTAGGTTTTGGCCGCGGTTCCGCGCTCCCCTTGATGGATCAATGACCCGAATTTTTCCAGAAGCCTTATAACTTCCTGTACAGTACTTTTATACAACCTGAAAAAAATTTCGAGACTGAAAAAAAACAACAGAAAACTGTCGTGGGTGATATTGGGTTTTCGGAACATTTCTTCGATCGGAATTGTAAAACACATTAAGGAAAGCTAGACTAAGTTAATGGCGAGGCTCTGATACCACTGTAAGTGCACGGCGGCGCCCCGGCCGTCAATCCGACGGCCAAATGCGGAAGCGGTGATAAACTTTAAATTTTCTTGAACTGGCAAACCGCCGCGCACTAATACCCGGATCGAACCACTAACTAGTCCTAGCTATCTACAAGAAGGGGAAGAGAGATATACCGACAGATCCGAGTCCTTCGGTCTTCTCGTCGTCGTCCCGATCTCTTGTGGAAGCTCCGGTCTCCACCTCGTCGCCGGAAGTACACCACATCGCCTACTTCTTTTACGGGCTCCCACCTCAATGCCGAGGCAACTCGGGCACGAAGCTGGCTAGTCGACGTGCCCAAGATTTGCTGTAGAATGTGTAGTGAGCAAGTCTCATTTGGGGTTGTAGGAATTGCCATTGGTGGAGGTGTTGATACAAGCTTTTGGAGGAGGAGCTAATATGATTTTTGCCAAGCCAAATGAGTGAAAATCCCTCTTGCCAAAAATGGGACAGCCCCTCTAGGAGCATGGCCGGCCACCACAAGAGAGAGGAGAGTGAGAATGGAGAGAGCCACAAAAATAATGGGAGCCATACTCATATCATGCAAGAGAGAGAGAGAGAGGAATGGTTATCATGAAAGAACATGGTCACCAAAACAAAAACTACACACAACCAACCTCACCCCTCATCATCATCAACAATCATGACTTTAAAAGTCAAGTCATGATGGAGTCAAAACAAGTCAATGATGGTGCACATCATGAAAGCCATCATGATGCAACAAGATGCAAAGAACCCCCTCCACAAATTCCTATTTGCAACAATGCAAATAAACCCTCCTCCACCAATCTTCGGCCAATGAATGATACAAAGGAAATTGGCCGAAACGGAAAGCAAACTGGCAACTCCAGAAAACTGGTCCCGTAATAAATTACAGGAAAACCCCGATACTGTGCATACACACCCGCATCTGTATTTTGACCGAAATACAAATGCAATAAGACAAAATCTACACTGTACTATACTAGGATCCGGCTTATACCAAAGCCGGCTAGTAATATCCGTTCGATCCTGATCCGTGTAATACCGCACGTATCTGATCGAACCCTGCCATATATCCATACGGCCTATAGTACAAACTGTCCGATCCTGATCCGTGCAATACCGCACGTATCTGATCGGACCTTGCCATATCTCCATACGGCCTCTACAACCTTTCGCCCGAAAGCTGAGTAACTGAATGTGGGGGACTCTAAAGACTCATCAACACCTTGGTTGTGGATTTAACCACTAGCACGTCATAGGTATAAGCCAATACGTAACGGGCTACCAGGTATTGACCAAAAGGGACGTCTGTGAGCGAACTCAGCCTGACACCCTACTGAGCCTGTCAGTAACAATATCCGTACAGTCCGGTCCGTTTGTCTATGAGTATCGCATGGCGGGCCTAGGGGGTTGGTAAAAGTCAGACCCCCAAAAGCGGTACAAGTCGTGTCGGAGTGTAGCCCAGAACACCCTGAGATACTACTGGAATACCTACCAGTAAATCTCCTTGCCTCGGCCGAGGGCTTCGTGTAATGGCTCTCCTAGACACAGCACGACCTCACCCCCAATACCGGGAGAGACGAACCCCTGAAGATACGCTCACTGCCTCTATATGGCTCGGGACTGTACCCAACTAAAACCTGTTTGCATGACTCCTTTGAGCCGTGGTTGGGTAGTAATCAAAGTACAGTGGGAACTCACACGAGACAAATGACGATCCCCAGGTCGATGAACTAACCTGTACACATGTCACCAGGGAACTGCCATCTGACGTCTGGTATATGACCAACTAGCATGTTCCCGGCGAGTCCTGTCCGGTGTACTCATAACCCAATGAGCACCTGTATACATCTTAGGTGATCCAACTGACACTAGTGGCTTGTGAGACCGGCCACCGCCCCTCGTCGGGGTCTCGACTGTATACACTAGTCTACTCTGGAGTATCGATGCCCTGTCTCGAAACTCACACGACTAGGGACCATTTAAGGATATGCTTATAGACTGCCAGCTCCCACGTATATGATCGCCCTCATACTGCTGGTGGTCAAGCAAGAATCCTAGGGGCTCTACCAACGTGTAATAGCGACTTGTCAGGTCACCTAAAGCAGTACACGATGATAAAGGTAAACCAGATAGCATACTATCATCTCGAGTAAGACTGTCCTACCGGGATAGGTCCTCCATCAATCATTGCAATCACGTACCTGTGACCTAATAATTGACTCTGAGGGCACTATCTCCAACAAGATGAGTGGTTAGGGTTAGGCATGAGACAAGAATGGTGACTAAAACAATGCTACATGAATCTTCAACTAAAAACAAAAATAGCCACCATTCATTTCTCATTTTCTTTTTCTTTTGAAATAAATAAAATAAAAAGATAAATGAATAAGATGAAACCCTAATCACTAACTAACCTTGGTGCAGGATCTGCCAGTTATTGCTAAAGGAGTCACTCCCGGTTAATGCAAAGTAATATATCAAATATATAATTATACATTAAATCATTAAATCAACACTTGATTCAATGATCTGGTCATATACAACTTGCACAATTATTGCTAAAGGAATATATCACATATACAAATCGAAAACACTTTTCAATATCGAGTCGGGCAATTCAACAAGATTCCCGACAGTCTGATCGAATGCTCGTCGCAAACTTCAGTAGACGGCTGCACCCCCGATACCGTCGACGAAGTGCACCAAGGCGGAACACCGCTGCCGCGAGCACCCGAACGGATGCTTTCGGCGACGGGGATCTCCTACAGTCACTTGGTCGGGGCTATGGAGTGAGGCTGTCTATTAAGTTTACCCGGCGAGTATCCGCGTACGCTACGTGATTGCGACGGACTTTTGATCACATCAAAATTCCGTGGCAACCGATCAAGTGAGACTAAACTGCTATGTTTATAATATTCATTCCGTTATCTCATAACTATTTGTGAATTCCAATTATTGTATCACATTCCAGACAATTAGAAAATGTTAAACTTTCCGATTGAACATTCGAACACCAAAGTTTTCCCGATACAGATCAACACATGAAATAAGTCTAACAACATTCAGTTCGTGCCTCAGTAGCAACGGTCCAGCCGTAGAAGGGTCAAGCCAACGCCTCACATGTGGCACGCCGTACTGCCCCAAACCCGAAGGTTTAAAGGGCAGTTCAAGACGGTCACATAATCGAGTTAAGGTTTGTTGTCTTCTAGAGGGTCCATCGCGTTACTTGCACTACTTAGAACGTCGTTAAACTACGGAAAAATCCAACAATTGGAAATTTCCCGGCAGGGGAAAAAGTGGGTATTTATATCCGGTCGAACTTTTTAACATATTCTAAAATTTATCTGGAAAGCCACATAGACAAAATTTGATACCCCGATCGAAACACCGAATCCCCAAAACAACTCCAGAAAATTCAACTCTTGAAAAAATATCAAAAATACCCAGGAAAACCAGCACTGCATATTATGAATTACTGTACAAATTTGGTTGCCAGAATCGACAAAACGGCCGCGGTTCCGCCGCACGAGCCATGCTCGTGCCGCGGAAACGCGGCGCAATGATGGAATCAGGCACACGAATTTTGCAGTATCCCTTATAATTTCCTGCTGATTTTACTGAATATTTTTAATATGGAAAAAATCACTGTTTTCAAAAAAGGACAGAGAGCAATATTTCTTGCTTTGCATCGCGGTGTTCATTATAGAACATCCTGCACCTTATTCGATGAGGAAAGGACCGAGATCCCTTCATCGGGAGTGACTCCTTTAGCAATAACTGGCAGATGCTACTAGTTAATGATTAGGGTGGGTTAGTGATTAGGGTTGATTTAATCACAAAGAAATATATCACATATACAACTTGCACAATTCAAGTGAGAAAATCCTTTTAAAGTGAACCAATACTAGTTAATGCAAAGTAATATATCAAATATATAATTATACATTAAATCATTAAATCAACACTTGATTCAATGATCCGGTCATGTCGCATATAACCGGCCAGTATCCTATGTATCGGCTTATCGAATCAATCCTTGATTCGATAACTAGGTTATATCGCATATAACCAATCGATACATAGATCGCGAGAATGGAATACGGTATCACATACACGCATTATTCTCGGTCCCGCACATATCTCATATGCGCTCCTATTTCGTTTCGCTTGAGCCAGGAAACCTCTGTGCAGGACTCTAAAGACTCGTCAATACGCCGGTAGCAGATGATGATCATATCAAACACCCACAAGCCGCAAGCGGTCTGCTAAACGTAACGGCCACCCGGGTATTGAGCGATCAGAAGATCGACGAGCAAGCCCGCTCACACTCCTGCGAATCCGACCAGTAACACTACCGTATAGTCCGGTCCGTTCGTCTGATATGTCGCATATCTCGCCTAGGGGTGGTAAACGTCAGACCCCAATAGCTCGATAAGTCATGCCGACGTAGGGTCCATAACATTCGTGAAACTACTGATAACTCTTACCAGTATATCACAGCAACCCTGGCCAGGGATTTCCTGTTATGGCCAGTCAAGCATAGCACAATATCAACCCCCAATACCGGGAGAGACGAATCCCCTCCTATCGCTCATTGCCTCCATGTGAATCAGGACTGTACCCAAAAACCACCTGTTTGCACAACTCAGTAGAGCCGTGGTAGGGTGGAAATCAGAGCACAGTGGGAGACACACAAGACTCTATGACGATCTCGGGTCAACAGACTAAGCTGTACCAGTGTCACCAGAGAACTGCCATCTGACGTGAGGTATAATACCATCTGGAAGTTCTCGGCGAGTCCGTTCAGTGTACCCAGTCTCCACTGAGTACCCGCATACCATCTTCGATGTCAAACACCAATGGATATGGGATCATCCATCGCCCATCGCATGGGTCGAGAAGATATGCGCTAGTCTACTCTGGAATATCGATGCCCCGTCTCGATATTCCCACGACTAGGAACATTTCAAGGATGTACTCATGGACTACCCAGGTCCCACTAGTATGATCTGCATCATAGTCCTGGAAGTCGAGTACACATCCTAAGGGCTTTATCAACATGTAATCAGAGAGACAGAAAGTATACATGTTAAGATAAAGTGCAACCAGATAGCGTACTATCATGTCGAGCAAGAAAGTCCTTCCTATATATGTCCCAGCATCCACTACAATATACATCCAATGTACAGTAATGGCCTCTAGGGCATACATATAACTAACACGTACTATAACCCGGATCTGCCATTAAAGCTAAACCAACAAATTACAAAGTGGGTAGAAATGTTATACCGAACGATCCGAGTCCTTCGGTCTTCAACCATCATCCACGCTTTGTTGCGGCTGCTCCGATCTTCTGAATCTCCAATCTTCTCGTCCAGGTAGCACCACGTCGACGGATCTTTAAACGGGCTCCCGCCTCTGAACCGAGGTAACTCGGTCGTCAAGTTTGCTAAAAGAGACGACCAAGATGTTGTAAAGAATGAGTAGAACACTTTGTCTCGTTACGTCCAAGGCTATGGACGAACGGTTAATGAAGTTGCCTTTTGGATCGGGTGGAAATGAGAAATGAATCATATCTAATTTCTATGCACGCAAAACTTATATCTTTTTTCCAATCACAACCATATCATTCACCAAGTGAATGGCCGGCCACTTATAGATGATGGGGAGGTGAGTGTAGGAGCTAAGAGGTGACCACAAGTATAAATGAGATGATGATTTACCATAACACCTAGTATGAACTCAATCAATGCATACATTGAACCATAACCCTTAGTCATCAAGCAATAATTGCTCCATTAATGCACTTAGCCACCTCACCATCCCAGTCACCACTTCTAGAAACTTCTAGAACCTTCCACACTCATCTAAAGAAAAGATAAATCCGTCTTTAACCGATTGTTAAAGACGGGCGATAGAAAACTGAAAACTGGCAACTTCCAAAAGTGATCCTGAAACGAATTTCAGGGTAACCCCGTAATGGTATAAACATACCCGTATTTGTATTACAACTGAATACAAATGCATCTGAGACAAAGATATTATATCTACACAGTATAATACTGGGTTCCGGCTTAAGCCAAAACCTACCAGTATTATCTACCCGAAAAATGACACGTGCGAAAACGCACGTGCATTTTCTGAACCCTTTCATAAAACCATACGGCCTCTACAACGTTTCGCCCGAACTTGGGAAACTGTCTGTGGGGGACTCTAATGACTCATCAACACACTGGCACTGGGTATAACCACTACGAGCTGTACGTAACGGTTGCCTATGTATTGATTGGAAGGGAAGCTGACGAGCGAACTCATCTATAAACCCTACTGAGCCTAACAGTGACAATATCCATACAGTCCGGTCCGTTCGTCTAAAGAGTATCGCATATCGAGTCTAGGGGGTGGATAAAGTCAGACCCCTAATAACGCGATAAATCGTGTCGGTATGAAGCCCATCACCATCTGAGAAACTACTGATCCAAATCAGTAATTCTCCACTACGGCCGAGGATTTCTAGTGATGGCCACCCGTGTACTGTGCGACATCAACCCCCAATTCCAGGAGAGACGAATCCCCGACGATCCGCTCACTGCCTCCATGTGGCTCGGGACTGTACCCAACTAAAACCTGTTTGCACAACTCCTTTGAGCGTGGTAGGGTAGTAATCTAAGCACAGTGGGAACTCACACGAGACAAATGACGATCTCAGGTCAACAAATTAACCTGTACACATGTCACCTGGGAACTTCTATCTGACGATATGTATAATACCAACTAGCATGTTCCCGGCGAGTCCTGTCCGGTGTACTCATAACCTAATGAGCACCTGTATACATCTTAGGTGATCCAACTGACACCAGTGGCTTATGAGACCGGCCACCGCCCCTCGTCGGGGTCTGGACTGTATACACTAGTCTACTCTGGAGTATCGATGCCCTGTCTCGAAATCCCCACGACTAGGGACACTTTAAGGATGTGCTTACAGACCCCAGGTCCCACATATATGATCGCCATCATACTGCTGGTAGTCAAGCAAGAATCCTATGGGCTCTATCATCATGCAATAGTGAACTAAAGCATGTATACGATGATAAAGACAAACCCGATAGCATACTATCATCTCGAGCAAGACTGTCATATCGGTATAGGTCCTGCCTCAATCATTGCAATCACGTCCCTGCGATCCAATAATTGACTTTGAGGGCACTATCACCACCAATCTCCCACTTGCACTTAAGGCTAATTATTGCGATGTCGCATACTCACAGCCCGTATGATACCGAACACCCAACTCCTCTACTAAACAGTTTCACAAAGCTAGTTTGTAAAACTCTTGTGTTCGAGAAATAGCCTCAGTGAGTGGATCCGTCCTGATGTTTCTTTCTATGTCTCTCTTAATCTCAAGTTCGCGGAGAAAGCCATCTCCCGAATCGAGTAATACCTGTCTTAGAATATGTCTGGATATCTGATGGGACCTAGTTCATAAATGAACTCCAAATCCAAACTTCTTAGACTGTATCGATAACTGAACCTAATCAGTATCCAGCACCATGCCTCCCACAGTATCCTCTTGGACCACCTGTCCATAATACCGTCCCTCGTCAGAGGGAAAACTATAACTCTGACAATCACTCTGTCATCCATGTCACCTTTGAAGCTTGGAATGATAACCGTCTCCCGAAGGAGGCAGCCGTCATCAAATCCGTAGAACATGCACTTATGTTCTAAAACTGCTTCCTTATGTTTCTTCAGGATTGGATTAATATAAACATATCGCATCTAGTGCAAAAACAACATCTGGTGTGGTACTTGACATCTCACGATTGACTCAATTTCCTAAGCAAGCGATCTATCAATCATGCATATCCCTCTCCCCTTTAGTCTGTAAGACACCTTTAGAGAGGGTGACTCCATCACCTGCAGATACACCACTATGCCAGGAGTCATCTATTCTAAATACTTTTAGAATACTGTTAAAGTACCCATATTAGGAAACTACCTAAATCTAGATCTAAAACCATAGATCTAGTAACCTGAATGTCAGATATTATATCCATATCCTTTGTGAAGAAACAATTGTGTGACAACCACAGTATAACCGATTGTAGTATAGGAATTTTACTTCCTACTCTGTGTATGTCATCCAAATACCAGGACATTACACCTTACTACCTTCTTAACAGATCCATCCCCTATTCTGATGAAGTCAAACCCATGACTATCACATCAAAAATTAGATGATCTTATTTCCGCTATATCTGCTCAAGCCTATAAATAGACATAAGCTACTTGCCTACTATGCTTCCGCTGCTCCCACTGACTACAACAACCTTCTGGAAGAATAATATATACGTACACTTCTAAAGCTAGTTTAGAACGACGCTATACTTATCCTCCTGCTGGGTCTCATAGTCTGAAACAACAGTAGTGTCAAGTCTGGGTAAACAAGAACCTCCCTGTCACCGTCCTTGAGGCTACCGGAGTACCTCTCGGGTGTCTGAGGTTACCCACCATGTCTGCGGAGTGGCTATTGGAATGTCAAACCTGATTGAATATATAGGTCCTATTAAATTTTCCGTAATCGTTTGCGGTTCTGGAATCACTTTCAGTTCTACCATACTCCCACTACTGTTTTGTGAAAAAATCCATTTTTACTAAAACTGTGGTGAGTCAAGAATACTATCACTATTGATCTTCCAGATGGTAGAAAGTCAACCCTTGTCAAAGCCAGGGTCAACCCACAAACTGCCATTACAGAAACGTGCCTTGAGTTATCCAGTGTCTGGTTTTAAGCATAAGCTGGACAACTCCCCTTACCTTAACATCGTTAAGATCTGAAGTATTCTATATCCAATATAGAAACTTTGGCACTTATTTAATTGGAACTAGATTCAAATCATGCAGCTGTCTCCAGTGCATATCAACTTAATGGAGAGAGGCTAATCAGCATTACTCAACTTAGGAATGCATCCAATTATGAGTAACCTGAAAGAGAAACAAGTTTCTCAAAACCGTTACTATCAACTGAATACCGATCATAAGAATCTACATCTTCGATTTCTTTGAAGAATCCCGATACTTGCGACATTTGGTTCTCTACTTTATTCTTATACCCACAACTTCTCAAAACTTAGACATTGTATTTCTACGAAACACTTGTCTAAAAACTAGAGAAGTTACAAGTAAACAGAACAGAGTACGAGAACCTACCCCTTTGTCCTTGACGGACACTGGACAACATACAATACTCTGTATAAGTCCACTGAGTTGAATAACTCAAAACCTGCGCATCGTAGGTTGAAAACTGTACCCAGGCGATTTCCTTAAATATCACTAATTACAACGAATTCTGATATAATGAGGATGATCACCAAATTCCCAATAACTTACTCCCACTCATCATCTGTAAAACCATACAGATATGAGAATGTAACTTGGTAAATGCATACCCTGGAGTAAGTATCTAATCGGGAAATCAGTTTTTCTTTTAACAATGCACTGAAACATAAAAATGTTTCGTAGGGATATCCTGGTATTCCTAGTAATGCTTCTTCCATAATCCAATTCATGACTTTAACCGTATATGTCTTTGCCATCTCTCCAAATCCCTTTATTTGTCTTTAGTCGTTACCTTCTGTACACTATCGTTAGGCTAAATGGTTTTCTTCCTTCCCTACCGTTCGGCACCGGCCTATGGTTTGGAAGAAGACTATCCAGTAAGCATAATAGGTGTACCCTCCTAATCTTAGGAGTACTCACAACTTGAGAGAAGGTGATGAAAAAAGACAACTGAATAATACCTTATTCTATTTCTCCCGAACTGGGAAAAACTCAAAGGTGAAATAGGAGTGGCGATGAAGTACGCGGTTTGGTCGTGAATGATAACTGTCGCAATTTACTTTTCCCTCTTTCTAATCTCTTTATTTTGACTTTACATATTACTTTCTGTACACCCTACTTAGGCTAATTGGTTTTCTTCATTCCCTACCTTTCGGCACCTGCCTATGGTTTGGAAAAAGACTATCCAATAAGCGTAATAGGTGTACTCTCCTAAACCAAGGAGCCCTCGCATCCTGAGAGAAGGTGATAATAAAAGACAACTGAATAAACTAATTCTATTTCTCCTGAAACTGGATCCATTCTCGAAGTGGTACCTTCGAGTTCGTATATAACCATACGATGGATCTATCTAATGGAAGTGGATGTCCGTAGTAATAAGGGGTGTTCTGAGAAATTCAAAGGGTAAAAGAAGGAGCGGCAATAACTTATGCAACTTGGACAATCCAAAAGCCAGTATTTTAAGAAGGTTCGGTCAACTTGGTCACTGAGTCATAGTCTAGGGTCGGTCAAAGGTCGCTGCCAAAGAGAGAGAGAGAGAGAGAAAAGAAACACTCTGCGTGCACTCTAACCTAGATCAGAATGGTTATCAATTTATCTAATCAGGAAACCTCCCACTGTAATCTCAAATTCTCCTCCAAACCTGAAAGAAGAATTAGTCGGGATTACCCGAAGAGTAAACTAACTCATCAGTGGAAATCGGGATCCAACTCTCATCGTATGATAACTTGATGGAAGCCACTCAAGTTATCACACTCCAGAAGGTATGCGCATGCCTGACAAGTTTCCTGTATGTTTGAAACTCCCAATATGATTTTTGCCCCATGCTCTTATAACCTTGGCTTTGGTCAAAATGTCATAAGTCACATGCCAAGTTCTACCCGTCACTATCCAGGTTAATTTGAACCCACCCGCACATGCCCTTGACTTTGGCCAAAATGGCAGAACGACTGTCCCAAACCAACTCATTTATCTATGCAACAGATGAATACCCAGCAGCTATCAAACACTATGCCTTGACTTTGGCCAAAATACATAGCTTGAATACTACTGAATACCCAAAAGAAATGACGGAGGGCTACGACTGGTTTTTGGCGAAAAACCTTTAACGTAATGAACTTGATCTCGTTGAACGAACCTGATAGCTTTTTATAAAAATATAGTGGCGAAATCGTTTTGCTAAAGAGGTCACTCCCGGTGAAGGGGTTTCGGCTCTTTCCTCGTGGAATGAGGTGCAGAATATTCCAACTGAATACCGCGATGCAAAGCAACTTGTAATCGACTATATTGAAGTTATTACCCTGACATAAACTTCTGCCCAAGGGGTCTCTCCCGGTGAAGGGATATAAGCCATTGCCTCGTCGAATGAGGTGCAGGATATTCCAACCGAATATCACTATGCAAAACAAAAGGAAACGTCTTTGTAATAACACCTTGTTAAATTTGTTCCAATAACATCAAATATAGGTTTGTTTTATCCTTGCATTGATAAGAATCAATGGAGTCCCATCAATCAATCACACCAGAAAAGAACGAAAATAAAATGTACGTATATGCCATCCGCATTTGCCATTGGGTCCCGTCATCACCCGTTAGGTTACTTAACTAACGACAGAGCGGGGGCTGGACTAGCGCGGATGTAAAACATATACAACATCTAATAGTATATATACCAATATACAATAATCGCTCCAGGTGTGATAATATGCAATATTACAGAAAAGTAATAAGCATCACAGAACAATACAGATAATCTGGGATCCGCGGGTTTCATAGAGCCGCTGTTGAAACCCGACGTTCCTCTGGTCGTGTGGATAGCCTGTGCAATAAAACCTAGACCCCTACGGGTGCGGCAAGTTACCCGCCAAAACCTGAAGCGAGGTTGTCCCCCACAGCATAGTGAATGGAACACCCGGCACTTCACGGAATCCGGTAAATTGAGCACCCCCTCTTTGGGTCAACCTGTAACCCCTACGAGTGCGGCGAATATTCTGCCAATTCTAGAGTGAGGCCCCTCTACCTCTTAAAGCCATGAGATACGGACCCGTTGCCCTCCAGAATCCGGCTATCCGTGCACTCCGTCGCGGGATAAACCTAGTACTGAAAAAAAAAATGTACAACGGGTACATCGACCTCAACCCGGTCGTGCCCCAAAAGAATATTATACAAACAGGCAGTGATGGCAGTCCACATGTTGGACGCTCGCCCCGCAATATCAAATGTACAAATAAATCCAAACTGCACTACCATTGCACACTGCTATCCACCACGACATATCCGCAACATTACAGCACAACACAGAACATCAACGCGAATGTCACGTTCGCAAACCCGTCTAAAAGAACTATAGCAATCAGACGCGGTTTACCGATCAAATGACATTCCCGGTCGGAGATATAATGTAAATATTGAATACTAACAGATTTAAAATTTCGATCGACAAAATTTCCCGAAGTGGGCCCCACGTACATCTGCTGTACACTAACAAAATCTTGGCCCAAAAGAACTTTACCAAAAACCACAATTTCCACAAAAGAACCCACTGCAGAAATTTGGACCACTGGTCCCATAGATTGGCCGCGGATGCGCGGTCAAATCGTAGGTTTGACCGCGGATCCGCGGTGGTCTGGTGGGGTCACGTGACCAAATTTCTACAGATAGCTCAGAAAACCCTGCACAACTTTCTGTGATATGCAAAATAATTTTTGGACCTGATTTAAAATCGACAGAAACTGTGAACTTGGAATTTGCGGTTTTCGAAATTCGGTTCGATCGATATTTTAAACGCGTTAGCACAAGTTAGTATAGTTTAATGGTGAGGCTCTGATACCACTGTAAGTCCACGGTAGCGCTCCGGCCGTCTAACAGACGCCAAATGCGGAACAAAAACTTTTACAACTGGCGCTATCGCGTACTATAACCCGGATCTTCCATTAAAACTAAACTAACAAATTACAATGTGGATAGAAATGTTATACCGAACGATCCGAGTCCTTTGGGCTTCAATCATCATCCCACGCTTTGTTGCGGCTGCTCCGATCTCCTGAATCTCCAATCTTCTCGTCCAGGTGGTACCACGTCGACGGATCTTTAAACGGGCTCCCGCCTCTGAACCGAGGCAACTCGGTCGTCAAGTTTGCTAAAAGAGACGACCAAGATGTTGTAGAGAATGAGTAGAACACTTTGTCTCGTTACGTCTAAGGCTATGGACGAACGGTTAATGAAGTTTCCTTTTGGATCGGGTGGAAATGAGAAATGAATCATATCTAATTTCTATACACCCAAAACTTATATCTTTTTTCCAATCACAACCATATCATTCACCAAGTGAATGGCCGGCCACTTATAGATGATGGGGAGGTGAGTGTAGGAGCTAAGAGGTGACCACAAGAATAAATGAGATGATGATTTACCATAACACCTAGTATGAACTCAATCAATGCATACATTGAACCATAACCCTTAGTCATCAAGCATTAATTGCTCCAATAATGCACTTAGCCACCTCACCATCCCAGTCACCACTTCTAGAAACTTCTAGAACCTTCCACACTCATCTCAAGAAAAGATAAATCCGTCTTTAACTGAATGTTAAAGACGGGCGATAGAAAACTGAAAACTGGCAACTTCCAAAAGTGATCCTGAAACGAATTTCAGGATAACCCCGTAATGGTATAAACATACCCGCATTTGTATTACAACTGAATACAAATGCATCTGAGACAAAAATATTATATCAACATAGTATAATACTGGGTTCCGGCTTAAGCCAAAGCCTACCAGTATTATATGCCCGAAAAATGACATGTGCGAAAACGCACGTGCATTTTCCGAACCCTGCCATAAAACCATACGGCCTCTACAACGTTTCGCCCAAACTTGGGAAACTACGTGGGGGACTCTAATGACTCATCAACACACTGGCACTGGGTATAACCACTAACACGTCAGAGGTACGAGCTGTACGTAATGGTTGCTTATGTATTGATTGGAAGGGAAGCTGACGAGCGAACTCATCTATAAACCCTACTGAGCCTAACAGTGACAATATCCGTACAGTCCGGTCCGTTCGTGTAAAGAGTATCGTTTATCGAGTTTAGGAGGGTGGATAAAGTCAGACCCCTAATAACGCGATAAATCGTGTCGGTAAGAAGCCCATCACCTTCTGAGAAACTACTGATCCAAATCAGTAATTCTCCACTATCTCGGCCGAGGATTTCTAGTGATGGCCACCCGTGCACTGTGCGACATCAACCCCCAATACCGGGAGAGACGAATCCCTGACGATCCGCTCACTGCCTCCATGTGGCTCGGGACTGTACCCTACTAAAACCTGTTTACACAACTCCTTTGAGCGTGGTAGGGTAGTAATCTAAGCACAATGGGAACTCACACGAGACAAATGACGATCTCAGGTCGACAAACTAACCTGTACACATGTCACCAGGGAACTGCTATCTGACGATATGTATAATACCAACTAGCATGTTCCCGGTGAGTCCTGCCCGGTGTACTCATAACCTAATGAGCACCTGTATACATCTTAGGTGATCCAACTGACACCAGTGGCTTATGAGACCGGCCACCGCCCCTCGTCGGGGTCTGGACTGTATACACTAGTCTACTCTGGAGTATCGATGCCCTGTCTTGAAATCCCCATGACTAAGGACACTTTAAGGATGTGCTTACAGACCCCAGCTCCCACGTATATGATTGCCATCATACTGCTGGTAGTCAAGCAAGAATCCTATGGGCTCTATCATCATGCAAGGGTGAACTAAAGCATGTATACGATGATAAAGACAAACCAGATAGCATACTATCATCTCGAGCAAGACTGCCATATCGGTATAGGTTCTGCCTCAATCATTGCAATCACGTCCCTGCGATCCAATAATTGACTTTGAGGGCACTATCACCAACAAAAGAGAGATAGAAAGAAACATCAGGGCGGATCCACTCACTGAGGCTATTTCTCGAACACAATAGTTTTACAAACGAGATTTGTGAAACTGATTAGTAGAGGAGTTGGATGTTCGATATCACACGAGCTGTGAGTACGCGACATCGCAATAATTAGCCTTAAGTGCAAGTGGGAGATTGTTGGATATAGTGCCCTCAAAGTCAATTATTGGATCGCAGGTACGTGATTATAATGATTGAGGCAGGAACTATACCGATAGGACAGTCTTGCTCGAGATGATAGTATGCTATCTTGTTTGTCTTTATCATCGTGTACATGCTTTAGTTCACTATTGCATGTTGATAGAGCCCATAGGGTTCTTGCTTGACTGCCAGCAGTATGATGGTGATCATATATGTGGGAGCTGGGGTCTATAAGCACATCCTTAAAATGTCCCTAGTCGTGGGAGTTTCGAGAGAGGGTATCGATACTCCAGAGTAGACTAGTGTATACAGTCGAGACCCCGACGAGGGGCGGTGGCCAGTCTCACAAGTCATTGGTGTAAGTTAGTTCACCTAAGATGTATACAGGTGCTCATTGGATTATGAGTACACCGGACAGGACTCGCCGGGAACATGCTAGTTGGTATTATACATATCGTCAGATAGCAGTTCCCAGGTGACATTTGTACAGGTTAGTCTGTCGACCTGAGATCGTCATTTGTCTCGTGTGAGTTCCCACTGTACTTTGATTACTACCCTACCACGGCTCAAAGGAGTTGTGCAAACATGTTTTAGTTGGGTACAGTCCCGAACCACATGGAGGCAGTGAGCGGATCGTCAGGGATTCGTCTCTCCCGGTATTGGGGGTGAGATCGCGCTATGTCTAGGAGCGCCATTACACGAAATCCCTGGCCAGGGTAATCGAGATTTATTGGTAGGTATTCCAGTAGTATCTCAGGGTGTTCTAGGCTACTCTCCGACACGACTTATACGGCTATTGGGGATCTGACGTTTACCAGCCCCCTAGGCCCTATATGCGATACTCATAGACAAACGGACCGGACTGTACGGATATTGTCGCTATCAGGCTCAGTAGAGTTTCTAGATGAGTTCGCTCGTCAGCTTCCCTTCTGATCAATACATGGGCAACCGTTACGTACAGCTAGTACCTCTAACGTGCTAGTGGTTATACCCAGTGCCAGTGTATTGATGAGTCATTAGAGTCCCCCACAGACAGTTTCCCAAGTTCGGGCGAAACGTTGTAGAGGCCGTATGGATATATGGCGGGGTTTGATTATATCCGTGCACTTGTGCACGGATCATGATCGGACGGATAATACTAGCGTGCTTTGGTTTAAGCCGGATCCTAGTATTATATAGTGTAGGAATATTTTTGTCTCATTGTATTTGTATTCGGTCAGAATACAAATACGGGTAAGTATTTACAGTTGAGGTGTAATCCCGTAATTCGTTACGGGATTATTTTAGGAGTTGCCAGTTTTTTTTTCCCGTCCAAAACATCACCATCCATGTTTAATTATGTGGGCCATTTTTTTTTCTTTGACCATTCTTACTTTGCCCATTTCGAGCACTATTCAGCATGGGCATCAATCAGTGAGCTGGCTGAATTGAGGCAGCATGGGCATAGGCATGGCCTTGTTTTTCTTTTAGATTTTATTTCTTTTGGTGAGGTGGCTGGTTTTGGGAAGTGGGGGGTCCTTTGCACAATTTGCATACTTTAATATGCAAGGTTTTTTTGTGTGAAAAAAAAATTGTTTTGGGGTTGGGTGGCTGTGAGCTTTAAGGGGGAACATGAATTAATTTGGAGGAATTAATTTACTTGCATTTTTGAGACCACCACTTCCTCTTGGATTCCACGGAGAACACTTGCTTCATGATTTTTTTGTGGCCGAGCCCTCTGGGGTTTTTCCTCACTTGCAAAATTTTTAAGCTCACAACTCTTGATATCTTCTTGGCAACTCCAACTTACCTCCACCCAAAAGCTTGGGTATGTTGAGACAATATATTCCACATTACCTCTATTTCTTTCTTGGACATGTCGGCTAGAAAATTTCATGTCCGAGTTGCCTCGGTCTTGAGGCGGGAGCCCGTATAAACATTCTTTGATGTGGTGCCCCTTTGATGAGTGAGATCGGGGAGCAGACTTCGTCGGCGCAGCGGCGTGGAGTTTGGCACGGAGATTGAAGACCGAAGGACACGGATCGATCGGTATAAAATTTCCTAACTCCTTTTTCTTTTTGCTAGTTTACGGTTAATGGAACGATCCGGGCATTTGGGTTGCGGTGGCGCCGGTTTTGTACAAAGTTTTGTTCCGCATTTGGCGTCGGTTTGACGGCCGAGGCGCCGCCGTAGCCCAACAGCATAATGGGTGTACTCTCCTAATCCTAGGAGTACTCGTAACCTGAGAGAAGGTGAAGATAAAAGACAACTGAATAAACCCTTGCTCCTATTTCTCCTGAACCAGAATCCATTCCCGAATTGGAACAAGTTCTTTCGAGTTCGTATATAAGCATACGATGGAGTATCCAAATAACTGTAGATTTTCGTAGTGATACGGAGTGTTCTGGAGAAATACAAAGGTCAAGTACGATTGGCGATGAAATACTTGGTTTGGTCGTGAACAGCAGTCGCAATTTACTTTGCCCTCTTACTAATCCCTTTATTTGTCTTTACTTAATATCTTCTGTACACCTTCGTTAGGCTAATTGGTTTTCTTCATTCCCCACCGTTCGGCACCTGCCTATGGTTTGGAAGAAGACTATCCAATAAGCGTAATAGGTGTACTGTCCTAATCCAAGGAGCACTCGCAACCTGAAAGAAGGTAAAAGGAAAAGACAACTGAATAGTCCTGTTCGTTTTCTCCAGAACCGGAAACCATCCTCGAATCTGGAACAAGTTCCTTCGAGTTCGTATATAACCATACAATGGTTTTATCCAATAGAAGTGGACGTTCGTAGTAATACGGGGTGTTCTGGAGAAAAGGGTAAAAGTAGGAGTGGCAATGAGGTATGCAACTCAGACAATCCAAAATCCAGTGTTTTAAGAAGGTTCGTTTAACTTGGTCACTGAGTCATAGTCAAGGGTCGGGTCACGGTCGCTGCCAAAGAGAGAGAGAGAAAAGAAACACTCAGCGTGCACTCTAACCTAGATCAGAATGGCTACCAATTTATCCAATCAGGAAACCTCCTACTGTATCCTCAAATTCTCCTCCAAATCTTAAAGAAGAATTAGTCGGGATCACCCGAGGAGTAAACCAACTCATCAGTGGGAATCGGGATCCAACTATCATCGCATGATAACGTGATAGAATCCACTCACGTTATCACGCTCCAGAAGGTATGCGCATATCTAGCAAGTTTCAGTTTCTTTAGAAACTCCCGATGTGATTTTTACCCCATGCTCTTATGACCTTGACGAAGGTCAACACATCATAAGTCACATGTCATGTTCTACCCATTATTGTCCAGGTTAATTTGAACCCACCCGTACAAGCCCTTGACGAAGATCAACAAGGCTGTACGACTGTCCCAAACCAACGCATCTATCTATGCAGCAGAAAGGTAACAAGCAGCTACCATACACTATGCCTTGACGAAGGTCAACAAACATAGCATGAATACTAAGTGCTACCCGTCTGAAATGACGGAGGGCTACGAATGGTTTTTGGCGAAAAACTTTTAACGTAATGAACTTGATATCGTTGAAGGAACTGGATAGCTTTTTATGAAAATATAGTGGCGAAAACCTTTGCTAAAAAGGTCACTCCTGGTGAAGAGATCTCGGCTCTTTTCCCGTAGAATGAGATGCAGGATATTCCAACTGAATACCACGATGCAAAGAAAAAGGCAATCGGCTGTAGTGAAATTATTACCCTGACGCAAACTTCCGTCCAAGGGGTCACTCCCGGTGAAGGGATCTCGGCCCTTGCCTCGTCGACTGAGGTGCTGGATATTCATAACCGAATACCACTGTGCAAAACAAAAGAGAACGTCCTTGCAATAACAGCCTTTTTTTGAAAAATGTTCCAACAACATCAGAATTAGGTTTGTTTAGCTTGCATTGATCCGAATTAATGCAGTCCTATCAATTAATCACACCACAAAAGAACGAAAATATGATGTACGTATATGCCATCCGCATTCGCCACTGGGTCCCGTCATCACCCGTTAGGTTACTTAACTAACGACAGAGCGGGGACTGGACTAGCGCGGGTGTAAAACATATACAACATCTACTAGTATATATATCAATATATAATATTCGCTCAAGACGTGATAAAATGCAACATCACGGAGAGTAATAAGCATCACAGAACAATACAGATAATCTGGGATTCTTGGGTTTCATAGAGCCGCTACTGAAACCCGACGTTCCCCTAGTGGTGTGGATAGACTGTGCAATGAAATCCTAGACCCCTACGGGCGCGACAAGTTACCCGCCAAAACCTGAAGCGAGGCAGCCCCCTTCAACAAAGTGAATGGACCACCCAGCACTTCACGGAATCCGGTAACTTGAGCACCCCTCCTTGGGTCAACCTATACCCTCTACGAGTGCGGCGAATAGCCCACCAATTCTAGAGTGAACCGCCCTCCGTCTCAAAGCCATGAGATGCGGGCCCGTTGCCCTCTAGAACCCGGCTATCCGTGCACCACACCACGGGGTAATCCTAGTACAGAAAGTAAAATATACAACGGGTACATCGACCTCAGCCCGGTTGTGCCCCAAAAGAATAATATACAAACAGGCAGTGACGGCAGTTCACATGTCGGACGCTTGCCCCGCAATAACAAATGTACAAATATAACCAAACTGTACTACCATTGCATCCAGGCTATCCACCACGACAAATCCACAATATCACAGCACAACACAGAATATCAATATGAATGTCACGTTCGCAAATCCGTCTAAAAGGGCTATAGCAATTAGACAAGATTTACCGATCAAATGACATTCACGGTCGCAGATATAATATAAATACTGTGAACTAACATGTTTAAAATTTTCGATCGACAAAATTTCCCGAAGTGGGCCCCAAGCACAATTCTCAGTACTCAAAATAATCTGGGCCAAAAATAAAATTACCAGAAACCCCATTTCCAAGTTAGAGACCACCAGAAGAAAGTTGGTGAGATGAAGGCGCAGAATGGCGGCAGAACCGCGGCCAAAAGGAGGGTAAGGCCGCGGTTCCGCGGCGTTCCTGTTGGATCGTCCTACCAAATTTCTACAGTGCTCCTAAAAAACCCTGCCTGATTTTCTGACATACCCAAAAAAATTTTTAGAGCACAAACAAACAATTCGACAGAAACTTGATGACTTGGAATCGCGGTTTTGGAAATTTCGTTCGATCGAAGTTCTAAACACGTTAGAGCAAGCTAGTAAAGGTTAATGGCGTGGCTCTGATACCATGTAAGTCTACGGTAGCGCCCCGGCCGTCTATCCGAGGCCAAAATGCGAAAACGAAAACTTTTTCAAAACTTGAAACCAGCGCTATCGCAGACTTTAAACCCGGATCGAACCATTAAACAACAACTAGAAACTAGAGAAAGGGTTGGAAAAGTATACCGATCGATCCGTGTCCTTCGGTCTTTGGCCACCATCCCAAGCTCCTCGCGGCATCTCCGGTCTCGATCTCCTCGTTGGATAGGGCACCACATCTTCGGGTCTTTTTACGGGCTCCCGCTTCATCAGAAGAAACTCGGGCACGAAGTTCGCTAGCCGACGTGTCCAAGGTGAAGTAGAGAATGTTTGTGACAACTTTGTCTCTTGCATCCATTGCATGGATGGAGGTTGAAGGTGAAGCCATCAATGGAGGTTGTGAGCTAGAGGAAGAAGAAGAAGAAGAAGCCTTTTCTTTTTTTTGTTTCTTATGATAAAATGAGAGCAAGAATCAATAATACAAGAGCAAACCCAAAGGGATATTAGCTGCCCTTCTCTCTCTTCTTTTCATTTCAACTTACAAATCCATCACCAAATGTGACATATGCACAATAAAAGAGACCATGAGTCACTAGGTTTGCTTGTGTTACAATAAATGCACCTCATGATGATATCTAGCTCACAATTTCCATTTGTAAACATTAATCCAAATGTTTACAACAATAAAAAGATACGGCAACATCTAAAGTAAACTCGTGACGGATCACAAGGATACCTCTCACCTATATATACATACCTGCATCCGCATTCCGACCGAATGCGAATGCGATGAGACTAAAGTAATCCAACAAATCTAATACTAGGATCCGGCTTAAACCAAAGCCCACTAGTATGATCCGTCCGATCATGATCCGTGCAGGACTGCACGTATATGATCGAACCCTGCCATATATCATACGGCCTCTACAAAGTTTCGCCCGAAACTTGAAAACTGTCTATGGGGGACTCTAAAGACTCGTCAATACTTTGGCTATGGATTTAACCACTAGCATGTCAGTGGTACTAGCCGTACGTAACGGGCTACTGGGTATTGACCAAAAGGGAGGTCGATGAGCGAACTCATCTTAACACCCTACTGAGCCTGTCAGTGACAATATCCGTACAGTCCGGTGCGTTCGTCTATGAGCATCGCATGGCAGGCCTAGGGGGTTGGTAAAAGTCAGACCCCTAAAAGCGGTACAAGTCGTGTCGGAGTGTAGCCCAGAACACTCTGAGATACTACTGGAATACCTACCAGTAAATCTCCTGCCTTGGCCAAGGACATCGTGTAATAGCTCTCCTAGACACAGCGCGATCTCATCCCCAATAGCTATGCCATTAGCATGTTCCCGGCGCGATCGTGTAATGGCTCTCCTAGACACAGCGCGATCTCCTGCCTTGGCCTAAGGGAACTGCTATCTGACGTCAGGTATAATACCAACTAGCATGTTCCCGGCGAGTCCTGTCCGGTGTACTCATAACCCAATGAGCACCTGTATACATCTTAGGTGAACCAACTGACACCAATGGCTTGTGAGACCGGCCACCGCCCCTCATCGGGGTCTCGACTGTATACACTAGTGTACTAATGGAGTATCGATGCCCAGTCTCGAAACTCCCACGACTAGGGACCTTTTAAGGATGTGCTTATAGACCCCAGCTCCCACGTATATGATCGCCATCATACTGCTGGCCGTCAAGCAAGAATCCTATGCGCTCTATTAACGTGCAATAGTGACCTGTAATGTCACTTAAAGCTGTACACAATGATAAAGATAAACCAGATAGCATACTATCATCTTGAGTAAGACTGTCCTACCGGTTTAGGTCCTCCCTCAATCATTGCAATCACGTGCCTGTGATCCAATAATTGACTCTGATGGTACTATATCCAACATTAACGACAAGCCGCAAGCGGTAGTAGCAGCACATAACGACTACCCTGGTATCTGTCGATAAGAAGGCCGATAAGGAAACCCATCCGAACTCCTACTGAGCCTGAATGTGACAATCTCCGTACAGTCCGGTCTATTCGTTTAAGAGTATCGCATATCGGACCTAGGAGGCGGTAATTGTCAGACCCCTAATAGTACAATCAGTCGTGCCGGAGTGTATCCTAAAACACTCTAAGAAACTACTGGAATACCTACCGGTAAATCTCGCTTGCCCTGGCCAGGGACTTTGTGTAATAGCTCTTCGAACACAGCACGATATCAACCCCCAATACCGGGAGAGACGAATCCTATCTAACCACTACTGCCTCTAAGTGCTTCGGGACTGCACCCAACTACTACCTGTTTGCATGACTCCTTTGAGGCGTAGTAGTGTAGTAATCAAAGTACAGTGGGTACACACTTGAGGCGAAGTAGCAGTGTCAAGTCGACGGACTAAGCTGTACACATGTCACCTGGAAACTGCTACCCGATGATAGGTATAATACCAACCAACAGTTCCCAACGAGTCATGTCCAGTGTACTCATAATCTAACGAGCACCTGCATACTATCTCCAGTATGACGTACTAATAGCTGTGGGACAGACCATCTCCCCTGCTGGGATGAGAAGCGTATTCACTAGTCTACTCCGGAGTATCGATTCCTCGTCTTGATAATCTTACAACTAGAGACCTGTATAAGGATGTGCTTGTAGATTACCCAGCCCCTTTAAGGCTACAGCAGCGCCTCGGCCGTCAATCCGAGGCCTAATGCGGAACAAAAAGCTTTAGAAACCGGCGCTAACGTAACCCTAAACTATGGATCATGCCATTAACCCTATACTAGTAAACAGAAAAGAGTTTGGAGAGATTATACCGATCGATCCGTGTCCTTCTGTCTTCAATCTCTTCGCCAAGCTCCTCGCAGCTGCCCCGAACAAGCTCGCTCTCCGGTCTCTCTCGTCGAAGACGATCCACGTTGAGAATTAGTAATACGGGCTCCCGCTTCAAAAACCGAAGTAACTCAAACAACTAGTTTGCCAACCTAGGTGCCCAAGATGATATAGAGATAGTGTGTGAATACTTTGTCTCAAAACACTCTAGAGTTCTCAACACATAAGAGGGATAGAGTGGAGGTTGAAGAAGATGCCCATGGTGAAAAATGTGAAACTCAAGAAAAGAAAACAAGTGAGTAAAAAACTTAGCACCAAAGAAATGTGTTGGTTGCCCTCTCAAGTGTAAGTGAGTGTTTAGATATTTTGTTGTGAGAAAATGAGCCTCACACACTCATAAAATATATCTACACTCACACACTTACAAAATATCTCAAAGCTCACATAAAAATATCTTAGCCATGACAAAAAATGAGTCATGCCAAGAATGAGTCACAATTTCCACATTAAACATTTAAACATAAATGTTTAATCCACAAAAAGAAAATGGCATCAACTAAAGTAATCTTGTAACGAATTACAAGAATACCCCTCATCCGTATATACATACCCGCATCTGTATTCTGACTAAATACAAATACTACGAGACGAAAGTAATCCAACAATCTAATACTAGGATTCGGCTTAAACCAAATCCCACTAGTATGATCCGTCCGATCATGATCCGCGCACAAGTGCACGTATATGATTGAACCCTTCCATAAAATCATACGGCCTCTACAACGTTTCGCCCGAACTAGGGAAACCCTCTGTGTGACACTCTAAAGACTCGTCAATACGCTGGCAGTGGGTTTAAACGTAAGCACGTCAGTGGCACTAGTTGTACGTAACGGCTGTCCAGGTATTGAGCGAAAGGGAGGCCGACGAGCGAACTCATCCTGAAACCCTACTGAGCCTGACAGTGACAATATCCGTACAGTCCGGTCCGTTCTTCTATGAGTATCGCATATCGGGCCTAGGGGGATGGTAAACGGCAGACCCCCAATAGCGGTATAAGTCGTGTCGGAGTGTAGCCCAGAACACCCTGAGAAACTACTGGAATACCAACCAGTAAATCTCACTTGCCTTGGCCAAGGACTTTATGTAATGGCTCTCCAGACAGCGCGATATCAACCCCCAATACTGGGAGAGACGAATCCCCTGACGATCCGCTCACTGCCTCCATGTGGCTTGGGACTGAACCCGACTAAAACCTGTTTGCACGACTCCTTTGAGCCGTGGTAGGATAGTAATCAAAGCACAGTAGGAACTCACACGAGACAAATGACGATCTCAGATCGATAGACTAACCTATACACATGTCACTAGGGAACTGCTATCTGACGATAGGTATAATACCAACTAACATGTTCCCGACGAGTCCGTCCGGTGTACTCATAACCCAATGAGCTCCTATATACTATCTTAAGTGAACCAACTGACACCAGTGGCTTGTGAGACCGGCCACCGTCCCTCGTCGGGGTATCGATGCCCAGTCTTGAAACTCCCACGACTAGGGACACTTTAAGGATGTGCTTATAGACTACCCAAGTCTCACGTAAATGATCGGCATTATACTGCTGGTAGTCAAGCAAAATATTGGAGATAGTGCCCTCAGAGTCAATTATTGGATCACAGGCACGTGATTGCAATGATTGAGCGAGGACCTATACCGGTAGGACAGTCTTACTCAAGATGATAGTATGCTATCTGGTTTATTTTTATCATTGTGTACTGGTTTAGGTGACCTTACAGGTCGCTATTACACATTGATAGAGCCCCTAGGATTCTTGCTTGACTGCCAGCAGTATGAAGGCGATCATATACGTGGGAGCTGGGGTCTATAAGCACATCCTTAAAAGGTCCCTAGTCGTGGGAGTTTCGAGACAGGGTATCGATACTCCAGAGTAGACTAGTGTATACAGTCGAGACCCCGACGAGGGGCGGTGGCCGGTCTCACAAGCCACTGGTGTCAGTTGGTTCACCTAAGATGTATACAGGTGCTCATTGGGTTATGAGTACACCGGACAGGACTCGCCGGGAACATGCCAGTTGGTATTATACCTAGTGTCAGATAGCAGTTCCCCGGTGACATGTGTACAGGTTAGTTCATCGACCTGAGATCATCATTTGTCGCGTGTGAGTTCCCACTGTGCTTTGATTACTACCATACCACGGCTCAAAGGAGTCGTGCAAACAGCTTTTAGTTGGGTACAGTCCCAAGCCACATGGAGGCAGTGAGCGGATCTGTAGGGGTTCGTCTCTCTCGGTATTGGGGGGCGAGGTCGTGTTGTGTCTAGGAGAGCCATTACACGAAGTCCTTGGCTAAGGCAGGAGATTTACTGGCAGGTATTCCAGTAGTATCTCAGGGTGTTCTGGGCTACACTCCGACACGACTTGTACCGCTTTTGGGGGTCTGACTTTTACCAACCCCCTAGGCCCGCCATGCGATGCTCATAGACGAACGGACCGGACTGTACGAATATTGTCACTGACAGGCTCAGTAGGGTATCAGGATGAGTTCGCTCATCGACGTCCCTTTTGGTCAATACCTGTTAGCCCGTTACGTATGGCTAATACCTCTGACGTGCTAGTGGTTAAATCCACAGCCAAAATATTGACGAGTCTTTAGAGTCCCCCACAGACAGTTTCTCAAGTTTCGGGCGAAACGCTGTAGAGTCCGTATGGAGATATGGCAGGGTTCGATCATATACGTATGGTATTGCATGGATCATGATCTGACGGATAATACTAAAGGGCTTTGGTTTAAGCCGGATCCTAATATTGTACAGTGTAGATTTTGTCTCATTGCATTTGTATTCGGTCGGAATACAAATGCGGGTATGTATATACAGTCGCGGGGTTTTCCTGTAATTTATTACGGGATCAGTTTTTTGAAGTTGCCAGTTTGCATTCCGTTTCGGCCAGTTTTCCTTTGTTCCTTCATGGCCGGATTTTTCTGATGGAGGGGCTAATTTGCATATGTGCAAATTAGCAATTGTGGAGGGGTTTATTGTGATATGAGGGTTAATGAGTTTTCTTAGGATCATTAGATTCTTTTCTTATGCTCATGTGTCACGACCCGCAGGGCACGGACGTGACTGGCACTTAAGTTGACGAAACGTCTCAAGACGTCCGTAAATTAAGTAAGCCAAAGCCCAGAAACCAAAACCAAAAAGCAAAAGAGTGAAGAAAAACCAATCAATTGAAAGCGAGTTTATCAAACAAGTCATATAAAACCTTTTTAAAAACAATATCAATTTTTCCGAAAATTTCGGCAGAGTCTCCTTTGTAAATACTGGCCCCCAAAATGGGTACAACAAGAATATATATAAATCCAACAAATATGGCATCCCCAAGCGGGAGCTAGCTCTTCGCCACAAGGCGGTCACAAATCCCACGCAATATAAAACAACAACATGCAAAATAATCATAAAGAAGCATGAGAAAAACAGCATGTCGACTCAAGTGAGCTCAACCCCAAAATACAGCATAAAAAGTCCGCAATCTCACAGTCTCATCTCTAGGTCAATATACAACAATACTGGTAGATACAGTAGATGGAGTACACTAGATACAAGGAATATACAAGGTGGTACAAAAATAATAATATAACCCACCTAAGAGCAAAACTTCGAGTCCAGGCAAAAGAGGCAAAAGAAGCAAGTGCGCCCGCCGCTACTGTACTGACGGAGCGGACCTGCAAAAGGCTGTGGCACAACGGGGGTGAGTTGCCAACTCGTGAGTAATAAATAACATCTACACAGGCTATCGAATGCATGCACACAAGCATCCTAGCATCTAAATACAGGTAAGGCAGGACATAATAGCAGGTATGTATGCAATATGAATATACTAGCAGGTATGAATGCAATGCGAATCAACTCATGATCTGAATGTGTAAGTATAAGAATCTTGTTTTTCCTTTAGGAATCTATTTTGAAATACCAGAACAATACCAATAGAATCAACAAGAACCTGTGCCCAGCAACGACACCTCAAAACTATCACAAATCTCATATATCCATGTCATAGTATCTCTGGCCTCAGCCATCCGGCTGACCCATCTCAATATCACTATCTCATCATCTCACGGCCACGGTCGGTATCCTCTGGATATCCGCCGTCCCAAACAGTCACCGGTAGGTAATCCGTCCCCAGCCAGGCTCATCGTCAACACCACGAGCTTCTTGCCCCGGGTACCTTACCGGGCCCACCATGTATCCGCGACGGTTCATCCAACTCCTCGAAACGGGTCTCGAAAACCACAGCAAACTCATGGCCAAAGGACCTTGACGGTCGGTATAACTTTCGATCTCAACTTCTTCACCTGCCGATCCAGGATGGCCACCGGCTGCTCTGCAAAAGAAAGGTCGCGCTCTAGCTGGACTGTCGGGTGCTGAATCGCATGCGAAGGGTCGTGAAGGTACTTGTGGAGCATCGAAACATGGAAGACGGGGTGAACATCGGGAAAGCTAGGTGGAAGAGCCAAACGATATGCAACAGCGCCGACACGCTCGAGGATCTCGAAGGGACCTACGAATCTAGGGCTAAGTTTCCCCTTTCGCCCAAAACGCATCACGCCCTTCATCGGAGAGACTCTAAAGAAAACATGGTCGCCAACTGCGAACTCTAATCTGCGACGGCGCCTGTCCGCATACGATTTCTGTCTGCTCTGAGCTGCTCTCATCCGGTCTCGAATCAACTGTATCTTCGCTGTCGTCTCTTCAACAAGCTGCGGCCCCAAAATACTGCTCTCGCTGAGCTTTGTCCAACAGATGGGCGATCTACATCTCCTCCCATATAATGCCTCGAAAGGTGCCATCTGAATAGTATCCTGGAAGCTGTTGTTGTAGGAGAACTCCACTAACGGTAAATGACGATCCCAACTACCGCCGAAATCTAAAACGCACGCTCTGAGCATGTCCTCGAGAGTCTGAATGGTCCGCTCTGACTGTCCGTCGGTCTGCGGATGAAACGCTGTGCTGAAGCTCAAACGAGTGTCCAAAGCCTCCTGAAGTCTCTGCCAAAGTCGGCTGGTGAACTGGGTGCCTCGATCTGACACGATACAAGTTGGTACGCCATGCAACCGCACGATCTCGTCGATGTAAAGCTGGGCATACTGAGCGAAGCTGAAGGTGGTCTTCACTGGCAGGAAGTGAGCCGCTTTCGTCAATCGATCTACGATCACCCAGATGGAGTCGTACCCTCGACTGGTCCTGGGTATACCCACAACGAAATCTATCGAAATCTGCTCCCATTTCCACTCCGGAATGGGTAACGGCTGTAGCTCTCCTGCGGGCCTCTGGTGCTCGACCTTGACTTGCTGACAAGTCAGGCATCTCGATACAAACTCCGCAATGTCCCTCTTCATCCCGTCCCACCAGTAGGTCTCTCTCATATCATGGTACATCTTGGTGGAACCGGGGTGGACACTATACACTGATCGGTGTGCCTCCTCAAGAATGTCGTGCCGCAATCCATCAGCATCTGGTACGCACAGTCTAGATCCATATCGTAAAATCCCCTGATCGTCAATCACGAACTTGGAAAATCTGCCCTGTCCCATCTGTGCCATGATCTCCGAGCAACGGTCGTCACTGCGCTGTGCCTCATATATACGGTCAAGCAACTGTGGGCGTGCACGAACATGCACGAGCTGTCCCCCTGTCTGAGTGAACTCGAACTCAACTCGGCTGTCGCATAAAATCTGCCAATCTGCTGACGACTGCCTCTGCACTGCGTGCAAAAAGGATAGACTACCCCCGGGCCTCCTACTCAACGCATCCGCCACTACATTAGCCTTGCCCGGGTGATATAAGATCTCGCAGTCGTAGTCTTTCACCAACTCCATCCAACAACGCTGTCTGAGGTTCAGGTCTCGCTGCTGAAATATGTACTTTAAGCTCTTGTGATCAGTGAATATCTGACACGACTCGCCGTATAGGTAATGTCGCCAAATCTTCAGTGCAAAGACCACTGCAGCCATCTCCAAATCGTGAGTGGGGTAGTTCTGTTCATGCTTCTTCAACTGCCGAGAAGCATATGCGATCACCCGGCCATGCTGCATCAATACGCATCCTAACCCTACTCGTAAAGCATCACAGTAGACCACAAATCCGCCTGATCCCGAAGGCAAAGATAATACCGGCGCCTTAGTCAAACAAGTCCGTAGCTGCTGAAAACTGCGCTCGCACTCCTCTGTCCAAACGAAAGGAACTCCCTTCCGGGTCAAACCGGTCAAAGGTGCAGCTATACGGGAGAAGTCCTGAACAAAACGCCTGTAGTAGCCTGCCAGGCCTAGAAAACTATGGATCTCAGTAACTGATGTAGGTCGGGGCCACTGCTAAACAGCCTCAATCTTCTTCGGGTCCACATATATGCCGTCTCTCGTAATCACGTGACCCAAGAATCCGATGCTGTCCAGCCAGAATGCACACTTGGAGAACTTTGCGAACAGCTGGTGCTCCCTCAGAGTCTGTAACGTAATCCGCAAGTGCTGCTCGTGCTCCTCTCTGCTCCGGGAGTACACAGAGATATCGTCGATAAACACGATGATGAACAAGTCAAGATACGGCCTGAATGTACGGTTCATCAAATCCATGAATGCTGCTGGGGCGTTGGTGAGTCCGAACGACACCACCAAAAACTCGTAGTGGCCGTAGCGCGTGCGGAAAGCTGTCCTCGGTACATCCTCCTGTCGAACTCGCGGCTGATGGTATCCTGATCGCAAGTCGATCCTCGAAAAATACCCCGCACCCTGAAGCTGGTCGAACAAATCATCAATGCGTGGCAACGGATATCTGTTCCGAATGGTAACTTTGTTCAGCTGGCGGTAGTCGATACATAAGCGCAAACTTCCATCCTTCTTCTTGACAAACAGGACCGGAGCACCCCACGGAGAAACACTAGGTTGAATAAGCCCCTTATCTAACAAATCCTGCAACTGATCCTTCAGCTCTCGATGCTCTGCCGGGGCCATCCGATAAGGCGGTATAGAAATAGGCCCCGAGCCGGGAATCAAATCGATGCAGAACTCAACGTCGCGCTCAGGTGGTAGCCCAGGTAGCTCATCAGGGAAAACATCAGGGAACTCACAAACAACCGGGACCCGGTCTAACGGAACCTCTGCAGCTCGAGTATCATAAATATACGCTAAGAATCCCTGACATCCCTTCCGCAAGAGCTGACCAGCTCGAAGAGACGAAATCAAGCTGGGAAGGGTGACGCTGCGGTCTCCCTGAATAACAAGGACTGGCTCTCCCGGAAAGCTAAATCTGACTGCCTTCTCACGGCAGTCCACCGAAGCATAACAAGTGGCCAGCCAGTCTATGCCCAGAAGTACATCAAAGTCCAGCATATCGAGGAGAATCAAATCAACCGATGAATCCCTCTCCCCGATACGAACGGAACACAATTGAAATACAAAACGAGCGGCAAACGACTCGCCTACCGGAGTAACAACAACAAGCGGATGATCTAACGACGACGACTCACGGCCCAACATCGGTGCAAAGTGTGTAGAGACATACGAATGTGTGGAACCTGGGTCGAATAATACCCATGCGTCAAAAGAGCAAACTGGCAAGGTACCTGTCACAACGGCATTGGATGCCTGCGCATCCTGCGGTGTCAAAGCAAATACTCGGGCCTGTCCTCCACCGATAGCGGGCTGACCTTGACCTCGGCCTCTACCTCCTCGTCCTCTCTGAACAGGACCGCCGCGTCCACGGCCTCTGGGTGCACCTAACTGGTGTGGAGCATCACCTGTGGTAGGAAGTAGGGCTCTCTGAGGAGGGGGTGGTGATGGTGGTAGGGTCACATGCGGAACGGTCGCCGCTCCCTGTCGTCTCGCCGGACAGTCTCTGACAAGATGGTGCGGACTCCCGCACCCAAAACACCCTGGCGACGGCTGCTGTCCCTAGGGATATGAACCAAATAACTGACCCCGTCCAAATCCTCTGTCGGGCCCATCCCTCGGAAAGAATCTGCCACGCTGCCTCTGAGACGGCACCTCGGTGCGAATCCTCTTCGGCCCAGAAACGGCCGAAGTCTGTGATATGCGTGCCTCCATCCGTAATGCCGTATCCATAGCAGCTGAATAAGTGTCGTAGTGCTGGGCGCCAATGGCAAGATATAACTGGGCATCAAGTCCCTGTACGAACCTCTTCACTATCTTCTCTTCGGTATCCACCAAATACGGAGCATATCGGGACAACTGTGTAAACTGGATGTCATACTCAGACACCGTCATCCCAGGTGTCTTGACTAAGGCCTCGAAGCTACGAGCTCTGGCATCACGAACGCTCTCTGGGAGGAAACGAGCTAGAAAGACCGCTGTAAACTCGGCCCAAGTCATAGGCGGTAGGCCTGCAGCTCGATCTCTTAAGACTGACTCCCACCATGTCTGCGCAAGACCCTCTAGTCGGAAACTCGCAAGCTCTACCCATCGATCATCCGAACATCTCAGCGAACGGCAGATCCTGGCTAAACTGTCAAGGAACGTCTGTGGGTCCTTCGCTGCCTCGGTGCCGGTGAATACTGGAGGTCTCAGCCTCATGAAATCCTGTAGCGAAACCGGAATGGCCACGGTGGTAGTAGTAGGAGCAGGTATCATGGTCGTCTGTGATGTAGTAGGTACGTCATCCGGCCTCGGTGTACGACTGGCTGCAACTAGGGATCCTTCCATCTGACGTAGCTCCTGCATACTCCCCATCATCTGTCGCAACTCCTCCATACCAGTCTCAAGCCTGTCCATACGGCCTGGGGAAGGTGGATCGGTCTGTCCCTGCGGCGTAGGCATACCACCCTGCTCAGTCCTAGTCTCGGACGAGCCAGCTCGAATCTCGTCTCGGGCGGCAGCCCTCTGTGCCCTCGTAGCCTTCGGCGGCATAGTGGCTGGTACAGGAAAAAGGATAATAAGAACAGTGCAATAGAATCATAGGATACACGGAATTGAAGAAGGAATTTCAAGCAAGTATATCCTAAAGTCACTTAGGCGGAGTACCGTATCGCAAGTATGCCGCGGACATACGCACGCTACGTTACCCTGCTTAAGTCACTTACTCCATCTACCAAGGGTCATCCTACACTCAAAAAGGTAAAACCTATCGCTCTGATACCAACTTTGTCATGACCCGCGGGGCACGGACGTGACTGGCACTTAAGTTTACGAAACGTCTCAAGACGTCCGTAAATTAAGTAAGCCAAAGCCCAGAAACCAAAACCAAAAAGCAAAAGAGTGAAGAAAAACCAATCAATTGAAAGCGAGTTTATCAAACAAGTCATATAAAACCTTTTTAAAAACAATATCAATTTTTTCGAAAATTTCGGCAGAGTCTCCTTTGTAAATACTGGCTCCTAAAATGGGTACAACAAGAATATATATAAATCCAACAAATATGGCATCCCCAAGTGGGAGCTAGCTCTTCGCCACAAGGCGGTCACAAATCCCACGCAATATAAAACAACAACATGCAAAATAATCATAAAGAAGCATGAGAAAAACAGCATGTCGACTCAAGTGAGCTCGACCCCAAAATACAGCATAAAAAGTCCACAATCTCACAGTCTCATCTTTAGGTCAATATACAACAATACTGGTAGATACAGTAGATGGAGTACACTAGATACAAGGAATATACAAGGTGGTACAAAAATAATAATATAACCCACCTAAGAGCAAAACCTCGAGTCCAGGCAAAAGAGGCAAAAGAAGCAAGTGTGCCCGCCGCTACTGTACTGACGGAGCGGACCTGCAAAAGGCTGTGGCACAACGGGGGTGAGTTGCCAACTCGTGAGTAATAAATAACATCTACACAGGCTATCGAATGCATGCACACAAGCATCCTAGCATCTAAATACAGGTAAGGCAGGACATAATAGCAGGTATGTATGCAATATGAATATACTAGCAGGTATGAATGCAATGCGAATCAACTCATGATCTGAATGTGTAAGTATAAGAATCGTGTTTTTCCTTTAGGAATCTCTTTTGAAATACCAGCACAATACCAATAGAATCAACAAGAACCTGTGCCCAGCAACGACACCTCAAAACTATCACAAATCTCATATATCCATGTCATAGTATCTCTGGCCTCAGCCATCCGGCTGACCCATCTCAATATCACTATCTCATCATCTCGCGGCCACGGTCGGTATCCTCTGGATATCCGCCGTCCCAAACAGTCACCGGTTGGTAATCCGTCCCCTGCCAGGCTCATCGTCAACACCACAAGCTTCTTGCCCCGGGGTACCTTACCGGGCCCACCATGTACCCGAGACGGTTCATCCAACTCCTCGAAATGGGTCTCGAAAACCACAGCAAACTCATGGCGGACGACACTTACATCACTAGAAAACCGCAATTTACATATTTAAAAATATAGTAAGTTTAGAAATTTTGCGGCTTTCCCCCGAAATCCAGAAATATCACAAAATCTCAAGAAATCCTCATAAATGCATATGCCAATGATAATGAATGCATATGGTGTCAATAATCAAGTTGCGATGTATGATTGATAGACTAGGCATGAACAAATAACATGATGAAGTACATGCACATGATTAGCAATCTTATGATTTCATTTTAAAGAATTAAAGACAATAACATAGGTTAAAGCATCAATTATAGTAAAAGGTTTCAAATTATAGGTTATCTAGTGTGGTGGCATGGCAATTACCAGGGCGTGTGTGTAAGCATGAATAATGCTCGTGCTGCATATAAAAACCCCGGCAATGGTGCATGTGTCCTATAGAATGGGTTCGCATATGTATGTCAATATAAGGCATGGATGTAGCAAATAATCATACAAGTATTACACCCCTAATTACTAACATTACTAAGAATCTTTTTAAGCTACTAAAACTATCGAGCGGCTTGCGCCATCCAACGATAGTCCCCCGTAGATGTTACATCTACTCACCGGAATCCCTAGCTAGCCACGTCCAATCACCGCTTTCCCCTTTCGTGCCGCGTCTGACGTCTCCGCGACCGAACCTGGAATTTACATCAATACCAAACATAAGGTTACATACCATGAAACGACGCAAATCCCAAACGAAAATACCAACGTTCACAAGCTAGGTACAACGTGCACAAGGTGCGCGGAACACACGCGAAAATCGCAAAAACTAACTAAAATCGTCGATTTGGTCGCCCGGCAAAGCTAAAACCCGATCGCTCAAAAATCCGCACTCACACATCCTAAATGTCATAGGATATGCCAAAAATATCATCAAGATATCGCAAATAATTCATCACAATATTTTTATAAAAACCTAGTAAGCCAGAAATTTGCAATTTGGTGCAAACATCGAAAATTAGCGATAAAGTTAATACAATCCAACAAAAACATCCAAACTAACCCACTAGATAGCCATTACACTAATTTTAAACCATTTACAAAGCATCAAACTATAATTCCAACACAACAATCATGCTTCAATCTATTTCCATACACAAACCCCTTTCTTGATTTTATGTAATTAGCAATTAAAATGAAAATTTCACACAAGATTAACTTAGATTAGCATAACATGAAGCCACTTAAGCAAAGTAACCTTATAGATTGGTTTAGTAAACAACTAGATAGCTAAATAGATTTAATTAACTAAATAATGGTTTTTAAAACCCTAGTTAACTCAAACCATTAACTTTAAAAATCTAGAATGAAATTAGCACTAATATTAACACTAACACAACTCAATTAAAGAATTCTAACCATAAGAACTTAACTTGGAGGAAATTATACCTCAAGATCTATGGATCTATCAAGAACAAGATGCCTCCAAAGATGGCTTCATAGCACCATGATCCAAGCAAGAGAGGCTAAGGAGAATGGGATGAAAGATGGGGTTTAATTTGTGAGGTTTAAATTGCAATTTTGGAGCAATCTTGAAGAATTTTTCAAGGAAATGAAAAGAAAAAAGATGAAGGGGGAGGGCTGCAGCATTCTCGGCCTGGGGAGTGAAGGGGAATGGAGTGGGTGGTGTTGGAAAGGTCAAGGTCAACCATACCCATCACTAAAGACCCATACCCAATAAAAAAATCAAAATCCTTTTAAAAAGCACCTCATTTCCACACATGACTAAAACTCAAAAGAGGCAAGGAATTTTATTCCTTGCAGCTGAAGTGGGCCGGCCTAGGGGTGAGGGAAGGGTGAATGGGGTTTTACAAAAGAAATTTTATGCAAAAAGACCCCCTACAAGTCCAAAATTGCAAGTTTAAGCTTAAATTCAATAAATTTCGTTTTCTATAATAAAAATTAGTTAAAACTTAAAATAAAATACTAAAAATTTATGTTACAACTAGATTTTAATTAACTTGATTTTAAAGCTTAAATTTAGCCCATTTAAATTTGTATTTATCGCTAATTTAATGTATTTTCTTACCGGCTTAAAATAATATTAAAAATTGAAAAATTAGGGAAAATTTTTAAACGACCAGAATTTTATAAGTAACTCATTTGCTACTAAAAACTAGCAATTACCTATCCAAATTAGGTATAATTAGTCCTAAACTGCAAAATAACAAAAAAGACGGTTTACGGAAAAATACCGAATTTTCACCGATTTTCAGGAAAACACCAAAACGACTTTTCAAGGTGCTACATCATGGCTGGCATTAAATGAGACGAGAGTTGATTTAGAAATTGATGTGATATAATTTCCTCATTATCTTCACATTTCTTATGTTTACCACAATCCTCTCTTGTGCTCACCCCCCTTGCATTTTTCCCACTCCCATTTTTAGAAAGGGCCGGCCACACTTTGTGAGGGTGTGGGGGCAATTTCATTTTGATGAGGGAAATTTGTTGTTCTCATTTTTGCTTGCTACACAAATTCATCAACCTCTCTCCAAAGTTCATTCTCCACCTCCATCATTATGGCAACTTCAACCCCAATAGAGACAAACTATTCTACACTAGCCTACAGCATTTCTTTGACACATCGACTCGCCAACTTCGTGCCCGAGTTGCCTCGGTCCAGAGGTGGGAGCCCGTAAAAGAACCCGGTGGTGTGGTGCCCTTTCCGACGAGAATATGAAGACCGGAGATTCCGCGAGGAGATCGGGACGGAGGCCGAAGACCGAAGGACACGGATCGCTCGGTATAGCTTCCTACCCATTCTCGTATTTTCTAGGAGTAGATTAATGGCCCGATCTGGGTTTTATAGTGCGCGGTAGTGCCGGTTTACAAGTTTTGTAAAAGTTTCGTTTCCGTATTTTGGCCTCGGATTGACGGCCGGGGCGCTGCCGTGCACTTACATTGGTATCAGAGCCACGCCATTAACCTAGTCTATCTTGCTCTAACGTGTTTACAAGTTTGATCGAACGGATTTTCCAAAAACCGTATTTTCAAGCACAGTTTCTGTCGAATTTTTCCCGTGCTCTAAAAATTATTTGGTATATTGGAAAAATACGTGCAGGGTTTTTGGTGAAAACTGTAGAAAAATGATCACGTGATGCCGCTGTAGCGCCGCGGAACCGCGGCTTTAACCCCCTTTTGGCCGCGGTTCCGCCGCGAAACAGTGTCATCAATGCTCCGGATTTCTACAGTGGTTCTCTGACTTGAAAATGGGGTTTTTGGTATATTCTGTTTGGGCCCAGATTTATTTTGAGTGCTACAGTTGTGCTTGGGGACCACTTCGGGAAATTTAGTCGATCGAAAATTTTAAACATATTAGTTCACAGTATTTACATTATATCTGCGACCGTAAATGTCATTTGATCAGTAAATCCTGTCTAACTGCTATAGCCCTTTTAGACGGATTTGCGAACGTGACATTCACGTTGATGTTTTGTGTTGTGCTGTGATGTTGCGGATTGTCGTGGTGGATAGCCTGGATGCAATGGTAGTACAGTTTGGTTTATTATGTACATTTGATATTACGGGGCGAGCGTCCGACATGTGGACAGCCGTCACTGCCTGTTTGTATATTATTCTTTTGGGGCACGACCGGACTGAGATCGATATACCCGTTGTATGTATATTTTACTTTCTGTACTAGGATTACCCTAATGTGGGGTGCACAGGTAGCCGGGTTCTAGAGGGCAACGGGCCCGCATCTCATGGCGTTGAGACGGAGGGGGCTCCACTCTAGAATTGGCGGACTATTCGCTGCACTCGTAGGGGGTATAGGTTGACCCAAGGAGGGATGCCCAAGTTACCGGATTCCGGGAAGTGCTGGGTGGTCCATTCACTTTGTTGAAGGGGGCTGCCTCGCTTCTGGTTTTGGCGGGTAACTTGCCGCGCCCGTAGGGGTCTAGGATTTCATTGCACAGGCTATCCACACGACCAGGGGAACGTCGGGTTTCAGTAGCGGCTCTGTGAAACCCGGGGATCCCAGATATCTGTATTGTTCTGTGATGCTTATTACATTTATGTGATGTTGCATTTTTATCACGCTTTGAGCGAATATTATGTATTGATATATATACTAGTAGATGTTGTATATGTTTTGCATCCGCGCTAGTCCAGTCCCCGCTCTGTCGTTAATTAAGTAGCTTAACGGGTGATGACGGGACCCAGTGGCGAATGCGGATGGCATATACGTACATCATTATTTTCGTTCTTTTGTGATGTGATCAATTGATGGGACTGCATTGATTCGGATCAATGCAAGCTAAACAAACCTATTCTGATGTTGTTGGAACAATTTTTCAAAAAGCTGTTATTGCAAGGGCGTTCTCTTTTGTTTTGCACAGTGGTATTCAGTTATGAATATCCAGCACCTCAGTCGACGAGGCAAGGGCCGAGATCCCTTCACCGGGAGTGACCCCTTAGACAGAAGTTTGCGTCAGGGCAATAACTTCACTATAGTCGTTTACTTTTTCTTTGCATCGTGGTATTCAGTTGGAATATCCTGCACCTCATTCTACGGGGAAAGAGCCGAGATCCCTTCACCGGGAGTGACCTCTTTAGCAAAGGTTTTCGCCACTATATTTTTAAAAGCTATCCGGTTCCTTCAACGATATCAAGTTCATTACGTTAAAGGTTTTTCGCCAAAAACCATTCGTAGCCCTCCGTCATTTCAGACGGGTAGCACGTAGTATTCATGCTATGTTTGTTGGCCAAAGTGAAGGCATAGTGTATGGTAGCTATTTGTTACTTTTCTGCAGCATAGATAGATGCGTTGGTTTGGGACAGTCGTACTGCCTTGTTGGCCAAAGTCAAGGGTGTAAGTCCACGTTGCCCACCCCGGTGCTTACGGGGAGGCGGAAAACATAATAAAAATCGGATTTTTATCAACTATAGGCAACATGGACTATGCTTTAAGGATCTTTACTAAACAAAAACTTGCTAAAGCTAACTTGAAAGTAACTAAGTGGTAGAAAAGTTATACCTTTGGTCTCTTAGTCCTTCTCTCCTTGCTCCTTGGAGTAGTGGAAGGAGGCCACCTTGCTCGTCTTCTCACGCCGAAGAAAGATCCACCCGAAAGCCTCGACCTTTGGCTTCAACTCCAAGCTAGAAGTAACTAGAGTTCAAGAAGTGCTAGTCCTTCAACCCTAGATGAGAGTAGAGAAGATCAAGAGAGAGTTTTTCTCAAGCTCAAGTGTTTCTCAACACATGAGAGGGAGAGAGCTTGAGGGAGAGGAAGAACAAGAGAGAGAAAGGATATGATAGAATGAGAAATAATTGAGCCATTCTCACTAATATGTGTGAATTATTTTAATTGAATAATTAGCTAGATAATTGTCATGGTTAATCATGACATGACCATTATCATTTCAATTTGCAAAGATCAAAAAGCATCTTCCAAAAGAAATGATGATGGTCAAAGTGTCAACCTAGGTCAACAAGTCAAAGAAGTCAAATGGTCAACAACCATAACCATGGACAATTATTAAACTAATTATTAATTAACAATAATACACACATAAACATTAGGGTTAATAAAATGACAATAGCCATTAGCCCTAATCAAGGTCCTCTCCCTCAATCTCAAGCAACTGTGCATACGCACCCGCATTCGTGATCCGAGGAACACGAATACACTGAGAAAAACCAATCTCAAATCATGTACTAGGATCCGGCTTAAACCAAAGCCCGCTACTATAAACTGTCCGGACAGCAAACATGCACAAGTGCGCGAATGTGAACGAACCCTGTCGCAAAACCATGCGACCTCTACTCATTTTGCCTAAAGGCGAATAGCTCTCTGTGTGGGACTCTAAAGACTCGACACTACGCTGGCAGTGGGTTTAACCACAGACCGCAAGCGGCACTAGCTGTACGTAACGGTCCCCAGGTAGATGTCGATAAGAAGACTGACGAGGTGAACCCCATCTGAACTCCTACTGAGCCTGTATGTAACAATCTCCGTACAGTCCGGTCTGTTCGTCTGATACATCGCATGGCGGGCCTAGGGGGGCGGTGAACGTCAGTCCCCTAATAGCGGTACAAGTCGTGTCGGAGTGTAGCCCAGAACACCCTGAGATAACACTGGAAACCTACCAGTATATCTCGCTTGCCCTGGCCAGGGACTACTTGTGTAATGGCTCTCCTGGACACAGCGCGATGTCAACCCCCAATACCGGGAGAGACGAATCCTGTCTAACCGTCACTGCCTCCAAGTGCTTCGGGACTGCACCCAAAAACTACCTATTTGCACGACTCCTTTGAGCCGTGGTAGGGTAGTAATCAAAGTGCAGTGGGAACACACTTGAGGCGAAGTGACAGTGTCAAGTCAACGGACTAAACTGTACTCATGTCACCTGGAAACTGATAACTGACGATAGGTATAATACCAACCAACAGTCCCCGACGAGTCCTGTCCAGTGTACTCGTAACCCAACGAGCACCCGTATACTATCTCAAGTACGACGTACTGACGGCTGTGGGACAGACTGTCTCCCACAATAGGATGAGAAGCGCATACGCTAGTCTACTCCGGAGTATCGATGCCCTGTCTCGATAGTCCAACGACTAGGGACCTGTATAAGGATGTGCTTATAGATCACCCAGCTCCCACGAGTGCGAGCGCCATCAAAACGCTGGTAATCAAGCAAAGATCCTAAGGGCTCTACTAATATGTATATCAGCAATATGCTAAAAGAAACACATGCACATATTAAAGCAGAGACAAACCAAGTAGCATACTACCATTTCGAGCAAGATTGTATATACAACTGTGAATATCCCAAGCTTCCATCAAGTAATATACAAACTAGTATGATACAGTAATGGCCTCTAGGGCATATACACTAACAATCTCCCACTTGCACTAAGGCCATGTACTGGCGTATCGAAGACCTATCATCTCGATCAGCCGCTCGAACTGAGTCTGGGGCAAGGCCTTGGTGAATGGATCTGCTGTGTTATCCTCTGATGCAACTCTCCGGACCTCGATCTCCTGGCGATCCACGATCTCCCTGATCAGGTGATACCGCCTTAAGATGTGTCTGGATTTCTGATGGGATCTGGGTTCCTTCGCTAAAGCTATAGCCTCGTTGTTGTCGCAATACAGAGGTATTGGGTCAACAATGGACGGAACCACCTGAAGTTCTCTCAAGAACTTCCTCATCCAGACAGCTTCTTTTGCGGCATCAGATGCAGCGATGTATTCCGCTTCCATAGTCGAGTCAGCAACGGTTTCCTGTTTGGAGCTCTTCCAACACACCGCCCCTCCATTGAGGGTAAAGACAAAAACCGACATGGACTTGGAATCATCCTTGTCACTCTGGAAGCTGGAGTCAGCAAAGGCCTCAATCTGCAGGTCTTTTCCGCCATACACCAAGAACATCTCCTTAGTCCTTCTCAGGTACTTGAGAATGTTCTTTACTGCTATCCAATGTTTCTCCCCAGGGTTTGACTGATACCTGCTTACCACACTCAGTGCATAAGCCACATCCGGTCTGGTACACAACATCGCATACATAATAGAGCCTACCGCAGAAGCGTAGGGTATAATAGACATGCGATCCCTCTCCAAATCAGTCTTGGGAGACATCTCTTTGGAGAGGGTGATCCCGTGACAAGCCGGTAGATTACCGTGCTTGGAATCTTCCATACTGAATCTCTTCAGTATGGTGTCGATGTACCTGGACTGCGAAAGTCCTAATATCCTCTTGGATCTGTCACGGTAGATCCGGATACCCAGAATGTATGAGGCATCACCCAGGTCTTTCATGGAGAACCTGTGTGACAAGAACCCCTTGACAGATTGTAGCATAGGAATGTCATTTCCTATTAAAAGAATGTCATCCACGTATAAAACGAGGAATACTACAGTTCTCGCTACAAATCTACAAAAGATGCATGGTTCATCTGGATTTTTGATAAAGCCAAATTCCTTGATCGTCTCATCAAAACAGATGTTCCAACTCCGCGATGCCTGCTTTAGTCCATAAATGGACTTAAGCAACTTGCACACCTTTCCGCTGCTCCCACTCTGAATGAAACCCTCTGGCTGATCCATATAGACACACTCCTCTAAATGTCCATTTAGAAAAGCTGTCTTTACGTCCATCTGCCAAATCTCATAATCGTGGAAGGTAGCAATGGCAAGAAGGATCCGAATGGATTTCAGCATAGCTACTGGAGAAAAGGTTTCGTCGTAGTCCAAACCAGGTCGCTGACGAAAACCCTTTGCAACCAGTCTAGCTTTATAGGTCTCAACCTGTCCATCTACACCAATCTTCCTTTTGAAGATCCACTTGCATCCTACGGGTTTTACCCCGTCTGGAGCAATGTCCAACGTCCATACTTTGTTAGTGTACATGGACTCCATCTCGGTCCGCATTGCATCCAGCCATTTTACCGAGTCGACGCTCTGAATGGCTTGCTGGAAACTAGTAGGCTCATCAAAGTCTATGATGCAATCTTCTCTATCCCCGTCAATGAGAAAACCGTAGTATCTCTCGGGCGGATGAGACTGCCTACTACTCCTGCGGAGTGGCGTGGGAATGTCCTGATCTTTCGAACCCTCTGGTTCAACCAAGCTTTCAGTAATAGCTCGTGGTTCTGGAATTTCTTCCAGTTCTATTGCGCTCCCACTTAATTCTTTTTCTATGAACTGGTGTTCTAGAAAGTGGGCATGGCGAGAAACAAGGACTTTTTGTTAGTTGTATATATGCCCTAGAGGCCAGTATTGTACAGATGATGTATATTATATTGGATGCTTGGACATATATAGAGATGACTTTCTTGCTCGATATGATAGTATGCTATCTGGTTGCTCTTTATCTTAACTTGTACACTAGTCTCTTTATACTGTCTTATAGTTACATGTTGGTAAAGCCCTTAGGATGTGTACTTGACTACCTGGACTATGATGCAGATCATACTAGTGGGGACATGGTAGTCCATAAGTACATCCTTCAACGTCCCTAGTCGTGGGTGTATCGAGACGGGGCATCGATATACCAGAGTAGACTAGCGTATATGCTTCTCGACCCATGCGATGGGCGATGGATGATCCCATATCCATTGGTGTTTGACATCAGAGATGGTATACGGGTGCCCAGTGGAGACTGGGTACACTGGACGGACTCGCCGAGAACTCCCAGATGGTATTATACCTCACGTCAGATGGCAGTTCTCAGGTGACACTTGTGCAGGTTAGTCTGTAGACCCGAGATCGTCATAGAGCCTTGTGTGATTCCCACTGTACTTTGATCTCCACCTTACCACGTCCATGAGGGCATGCAAAACGGTGGTCTTTGGGTACAGTCCCGAGTCACATGGAGGCAATGAGCGATAGGAGGGGTTTCGTCTCTCCCGGTATTGGGGGTTGATGTTGCGCTGTGCTCGATTGGCCGTAACAGGGAAGTCCCTGGCCAGGGCTGATCAGAGATTTGCTGGTAAGTGTTACCAGTAGCTTCTCGACCCGTTATGAGCCTCACATCTGCACGACTTATCGGTTATTGGGGTCTGACGTTTACCACCCCTAGACTTGATATGCGACATATCAGACGAACAGACCGGACTGTACGGTAAGTGTTACTGGTTGGATTCACAGGAGTGTGAGCGGGCTAGCTCGTCGATCTTCTGATCGCTCAATACCCGGATGGCCGTTACGTTTAGCAGACCGCTTGCGGCTTGTGGGTGCTTGATATGATCATCATCTGCTACCGGCGTATTGACGAGTCTTTAGAGTCCTACACAGAGGTTTCCTGGCTCAAGCGAAACGAAATAGGAGCGCATATGAGATATGTGCGGGACCGAGAATAATGCGTGTATGTGATACCGCATTTCATTCTCGCGATAAATGTTTCGATTGGTTATATTCGATATGACCTAGTTATCGAATCATTGATTCGATAAACCGATACATTGGATACTAGTCGGTTATATGCGATATGACCGGATCGTTAAATCAAGTGTTGATTTAATGATTTAATGTATAATTATATATTTAATATACTACATTGCATTAACTAGTATTGGTTCACTTTATATGGATTTTCTCACTTGATGTGCAAGAAGTATATGTGATATACTTTTGTGCACATATTTGTATCATGTTTGATGATACTTGATCTTGTGGTTAAGTGTAAAGGATTAAACCATGGTTAAGAGATGATTAGGGTTTTGCTTTTTCATTTATTTATTTGTTTATTTATTTGGAAATGATTTAGATAAGTATGGTGGCTTCTTTTGTTTCTAGTTGAAGCTTCATGAAGCTTTGACTTATGCAACCATTCTTGTCATCATGCTTAACCCTAACCCTCTCAAGTGACCATGGTTTATTCTCTACACTTAACCCTAGTTAGATTATGATAAGTATGAATTTTTCTTTTCAGTTTAAAAAACTTATCATAAACTAGCTTCATATTCTCCTTCTTCTTCAAGATAGAAACCTTGATGCCATCAATGGCAACTTGAGTTCTAGTGAGAGAAATCCAATTCTAAAGTGAACCCACCTCCTATTTCTTCACCCTCTACCTCTTGCCAAGTTGTTTTGGGTGTTTTCTTCACAAGTTTCACAACTTTGTGAAGTCGGAGCTTGAACTTGTGATGCCTTGACGTAGATCGTCTTTGACACGAAGCCGACGACCTAGCTCGCCCGTTTCTCCGATGAAGCCGACGATTGAGTTCGGGATTCATAATGGACAGCGAGAGGACACCCACGTGGAGCTAAGGAAGTGGAGAACCGGATCTACAAAGGTTGTAGCATCTAACTTTTAGTTAAGTAGTTCACTAGATTATCTTTTCGCCTAAACTTCTAGTCAACGATCCGTATTAGGGTTTCTCGGCACCCATAATTTTTGAAATTGGCATGGTTGATGCCTTGTGAGACTTCATTAGAGTGCCTAGGAACCCTACAGTGGTATCAAAGCCTATCTAGAGCCGTAGGCGATGTGTAGACGAAGTTTGAAACCCGATCGACCCGAAACCCTAAAATAAAAGTGCTCTCTGGACTTTTTCTAAAAACAGGGATTTTTCAGAATTAAAAATTCGCAGAAAATAGAGCAGGAAATTATAAGAGTTACTGCAGAAAACGAAACCCTAAATCCAATGTAGCGCCGCGGAACCGCGGCAATAGCCTCCTATTGCGGCGGTTCCGCGGCCGTTTGTGCTGGTCAGGGATTCGTTTTGATACAGTAATGCCCGTATCTGTTTCCTCTGTTCTCTGGGAAGTTTTAATCTGCATTCAAGAGTTGAATTTTCTGGGGTGTTTTAGAGCTTCGATGGTTCGATCGGATTATCAAATTTCGTCTATGTGTTTTCCGGATGACTTTAGAATATGTTAAAAAGTTCGACCGGATATAAATACCCAACTTTTCCCCTGTCGGGAAATTTCCCGGTGTTGGATTTTTCCGTAGTTTAAAGACGTTCTAAGTAGTGCAAGTAACGCGATGGACCCTCTAGAAGACAACAAACCTTAACTCGATTATGTGACAGTCTTGAACTGCCCTTTGAACCTTCGGGTTTGGGGCAGTACGGCGTGCCACATGTGAGGCGTTGGCTTGACCCTTCTACGGCTGGACCGTTGCTACTGAGGCACGAACTGAATGTTTTTAGACTTGTTTCATGTGTTGAGCTGTATCGGGAAAACTTGGGTATTCGACTGTTCGATCGGAAAGTTTAACATTTTCTGTTTATCTGGAATGTGATACAATAATTGGAATTCACAAACAGTTATGAGATAACTGAATGAAGGTTATAAATCTAGCGGTTTAGTTTCACTTGATATTGAAAAGAGTTTTCGATAATGAGACTAAAATACGGGGTTTATAACTGTTAGGCATGTGATGTCTAAGTATTTCATTTGATTAGGCATGTGATGTCTAAAGAGGTTGCGGATTCCAACTGTTGTAGTTTTACACTTTCTTTTATGTGACTGTAAGTGTAGTATGTTCATATCGCCGGTTTCGTTGCTATACGTCAACGACAATTGGGGTATGCATACTTACTTACGTTGATGACATGTGATGTTATGTATTGCTGGATATGTTATATTGGATCGTCATGTTTGAATAGCCGGGGTTTTTTTTATGTGAGATGAGTGTTTTTCCTTTTCATTCATGTAAAAACTTGTATGTAATAATCTTTTTATTTGGGGCACTTCCAGGTTGCGGAAGTTGTCACCTTTTGTATATTGTTTACTTTTCCGCATTAGGATAGACCCAAGGAGGGGAGCACAAGTAACCGGGTTCTGGGGTCCAGTGGGAGACCAACTCGAGGAGTCGAGTCCGGGTCTCCTAACCCTAGAATTGGCAGGGTTGCTTGCCGCTCTCGTAGGGGTCTAGGAGTGTGGGATTGGCTATTCATCACGACCGTGGAATCCGTGTTTTATACTGGCTCGTATTGAAAACACGGACGTCCTAATATATCCAATATTTCATATGTTTCTTCTGCTGCTTTATCTGTGATGTGATCATGTGATGTTCTGTGATAGATACAGTATATAGTATATATGATATATTATATAGACGTTACTTATGTTTTGCACCCGCACTAGCCCTGCCCTGCTCTGTCGTTAGTTACCTAACCTAACGGTGCACGAGGGGACATCGAGGAGAATGCGGATGGCATAAGTGTACGTCGTATTTATCTGTGATGTTTAGGTATTTAAATGATGGGACTTCATTAATGTGATTAATGAAAGAAAAGAAACCTAAGATGTTGTAGAATCAAATTTTAAACAAAACAGGTAGCTACAGTTCTTGCTTTGCATAGCGGTATATATGATATACCCTGCACCTTAATCGATGAGGAAAGGACCGAGATCCCTTCACCGGAAGTGACTCCTTTAGCAGTAACTGGCAGATGCTACACACTCGGTTTGGCTTTGATTGCTTTTAAGAGTTTTTTCTTTGCACAGTGATATATATGATATATCCCGCACCTCATTCGACGAGGAAAGGGCCGACGATCCCTTCACCGGGAGTGACCCCTTTAGCAAAACTAGAAAAGCCTCAAAATCACTCCATTTCAAAACTTCATTTGATTCTACAACGATATCAAGTTCATTACGCAATAGGTTTTCAGAAAAACCTGTCGTAGCCCTCCGTCATTTCAGATAAGAACTGTTTAGTATTCGTGCTGCGTTTGTTGGCCTTTGTCAAGGCGTAGTGTGCGGTAGCTGAATAGTGATTATCTGCTTATGCATATGATGCAGATTGTTTCAGGGTAGTCGTGCGACCTTGTTGGCCTTTGTCAAGGGCCGTGCGGCTGGGTTTGATTCAATCAAGAAATGACGGGTTGAACTTGACTAGCATGCTATGATTTGTTGGCCTTTGTCAAGGTCATAGGACGCTAGGGGCAAAATATTATCGTGAATTTCAAGTGTTGAAATTTGCAATGAGATTGCATACCTTCTATGAGATAGTTGGATCCCGATACCCACTGCGAGTAAGAGTTACTCCTGGGAGAGTTTTACACATTGCAATTAGCCGATCAAGTAGGTGTCTAGAAAGGTGTCAACGGGGTTACGCCTCTGGGAAAACGAGGTTTACATTAATTAGGTTCGTGCGAAAGCACGGGGGACCTCCCTCAAAGTACCGACACTGGCCTGGCTGAAAGATTGGCGAACTTGTAGTGTGTAATTAATCCCGGCTAGTCTTTCCTTTTAGGGTTTGAAGGAAGATTTGATAAAAAGCAGTGGGAGCCATCATGATTAAATAAGATAATAACCAATCTGATCTTGCACGAGCTTACGCTAAAGTGTTTTCTTCTCTCTCTCTCCAGGTAGCGACCATTTCATGCCCTAATAAAGATAATAATATGGATGTATTGACTGAACCCGCATGTTATACTGTGCTGGGGAACATTGGTTCCGTTCTTTCCTATAAGAGTTATAGGACTGAACAGGATATAGGGGAATACCAGGATTCCCATGCCACCCGATTGAAGAAAGTACATGATGATGCATTTTCTTCGGGTGTGTTCGTTACAGAGAAATGTTTCTCCATTTGCCCTACGTCCTGGGTATTAGATACCGGCTCAGGATCCCATATATGTAATCAGTTACATGGGCTTAGAAAAGGTAGAGAACTTGGAGAAGGTGATAAAGACATTAGAGTTGGAAATGGTGCAATTGTTGCAGCTAAGACTGTCGGGGAATATCACCTTGTATTACCAACTGGTAATACATTGGTTCTGAACGAATGCTATTACATGCCGAACCTGATATGCAACATTATATCGGTTTCTTTATTAAGTAAAGAGGGATATAATTTTGTATTACAGGATAATGTTATGAACATTTTCCATAACCAAAAGTTGGTTGGATCAGGCACGTTGTGCAATGGCATTTATGTTCTAAATCAATCGACAGTTCTGAACATAACAAACACACACAAGAAGAAGAGTTCTGAACTGAACGAATCCTTCTTGTGGCATTGTAGACTGGGCCACATCAATGCGACACGACTAGCTAAGTTGCATAAAGATGGATATTTAAATCCGTTTGAATTTTCATCCTATGACACTTGCCAGTCATGTCTCAAAGGCAAGATGACCAAAACTCCGTTTACGGGACACGGAGAAAGAGTTACCGAACTCTTGGGACTGATACATAGTGATGTATGCGGTCCCATGTCTACACATGCTAGGGATGGTTCTTCATACTTCATTACATTCACTGACGATCTCTCTAGGTTCGGGTATGTGTTCCTGATGAAACACAAATCAGAAGCTTTTGAGAAATTTAGGGAATATAAACAAGAAGTTGAGAACCAAACCGGAAAAAGTATTAAAATCCTACGATCTGATCGAGGAGGAGAATACTTAAGCAATGAATTCCTGGACTTCCTAAAAGAGAATGGGATTCTCTCTCAGCTTACTCCTCCTTATACACCACAGCACAACGGTGTATCGGAGCGGAGAAATCGCACCCTATTAGATATGGTGCGCTCTATGATGAGTACAGCTGAGTTACCTATTTCCTTCTGGGGTTATGCGCTGGAGACAGCAGCATACTTATTGAATCAAGTTCCATCTAAATCTGTACCTACCACACCATATGAGATATGGAGTAGGAAGAGATCATGTCTTAAACGAGTTAAGATATGGGGTTGCCCGGCCTATGTCAAAAGGCAAAATCCAGACAAGCTCGAGGCACGGTCAGTTCTATGTAAGTTTGTAGGATATCCCAAACATTCACATGGATATCTTTTCTACCATACAGAGGAACAAAAAGTGTTTGTTTCTCGACATGCCACCTTTTTAGAAAAGGAATTTCTTGCAAAAGAAATTAGTGGGGATATGGTAGAACTGGAAGAAATTCCGGCTACACAAACTCAAACTGAAGATTTAGTGGAACCAGAGGATTCAGTAGTACCCGACGAACCCCAGCCTCTCCGTCGATCTAGTAGGGTTCCTCGCCAACCTGAGAGATACTACGGTTTTCTCATGGACGGTGGGAGCGAGGATTGCATCATGGAGGATGATGACCCAACTAGCTTCGAGCAGGCCATCACGAGTGGGGACTCAGTGAAATGGCTGGATGCTATGCGGTCCGAGATGGAATCCATGTACACCAACAAAGTATGGACTTTGGAAGTTGCTCCTGAAGGGGTAAAACCCATTGGGAGCAAGTGGATCTTCAAGAAAAAACTTGGTGTAGATGGGAAAGTGGAGACTTTCAAAGCTAGACTTGTAGCAAAGGGTTTTCGTCAAAGACCAGGTGTGGACTATGACGAGACCTTTTCTCCAGTGGCTATGCTTAAATCCATCCGGATCATGCTTGCCATCGCTGCGTATCATGACTATGAAATCTAGAAAATGGATGTTAAGACCGCCTTTCTAAATGGTGATTTAGAAGAGTGCGCGTACATGACTCAGCCAGAGGGCTTCGTAGACAGTGGGAGCAGCGGCAAGGTGTGCAAGCTGCTTAAATCCATTTATGAATTAAAGCAAGCATCGCGGAGTTGGAACATCTGCTTTGATGTCGTTATCAAAGAGTTTGATTTCGTTAAAAACCCAGATGAACCTTGTATTTACAAGAAGGTGGCAGGGAGTAAGGTTGTCTTCCTCGTATTGTACGTGGACGACATACTCTTGATAGGAAATGATATTCCTATGCTGCAATCGGTCAAGCTCTTCTTATCACAAAGATTCTCAATGAAAGATCTTGGTGATGCCTCCTGCATATTGGGAATTAGGATCTATAGAGATAGATCCAAACGGATATTGGGATTGTCCCAATCCAGGTACATTGACACCATACTAAAAAGGTTTAGTATGGAAGAATCCAAGCGTGGGAACTTGCCCACGATCTCTAGAGTCACTCTCTCCAAAGAGATGTCTCCCAAGACTGATTTGGAGAGAGCTCGCATGCAAGGGATACCCTATGCTTCGGCTGTAGGCTCTATCATGTATGCGATGCTATGTACCAGACCCGATGTAGCACACTCACTAAGTGTAGTGAGCAGGTATCAAGCTGATCCTGGAGAGAGTCACTGGACAGCTGTGAAGAGCATTCTCAAGTACTTACGAAGGACTAAAGAGATGCTCTTGGTGTATGGTAACAGGGAACTCCAAGTGGAGTCCTTTACCGATTCGAGCTTCCAGAGTGATAAGGACGACTCTAAGTCGCAGTCGGGTTTTGTCTTTACCCTTTACGGATGGGCGGTTAGCTGGAAGAGTTCCAAGCAGGAAACCGTGGCAGACTCGACGATGGAGGCTGAATACATCGCTGCCAACGATGCTGCTAAAGAAGCTGTCTGGATCAAGAAGTTCATTACTGAACTTGGAGTGGTTCCATCCATTGAGCATCCAATACCTTTGTATTGCGATAACAATGGAGCGGTGGCTTTGGCCAAGGAACCCAGGTACCATCAGCGATCCAGGTATATTCTGAGGCGGTATCACCTGATCCGGGAGATAGTTGATCGCCGGGAGATCGAGGTCAGGAGGGTTGACACGAAGAACAACACGGCGGATCCACTCACGAAGGCCATTCCCCAGATATAGTTTGAGAGACTCTTCGGGATGCTCGGTATGCGATACTACAGCAGCTGGCCTTAGTGCAAGTGGGAGATTGTTAGTTGTATATATGCCCTAGAGGCCAGTATTGTACAGATAATGTATATTATATTGGATGCTTGGACATATATAGAGATGACTTTCTTGCTCGATATGATAGTATGCTATCTGGTTGCTCTTTATCTTAACTTGTACACTAGTCTCTTTATACTGTCTTATAGTTACATGTTGGTAAAGCCCTTAGGATGTGTACTTGACTACCTGGACTATGATGCAGATCATACTAGTGGGGACATGGTAGTCCATAAGTACATCCTTCAACGTCCCTAGTCGTGGGTGTATCGAGACGGGGCATCAATATACCAGAGTAGACTAGCGTATACGCTTCTCGACCCATGCGATGGGCGATGGATGATCCCATATCCATTGGTGTTTGACATCAGAGATGGTATACGGGTGCCCAGTTGAGACTGGGTACACTGGACGGACTCGCCGAGAACTCCCAGATGGTATTATACCTCACGTCAGATGGCAGTTCTCAGGTGACACTTGTGCAGGTTAGTCTGTAGACCCGAGATCGTCATAGAGCCTTGTGTGATTCCCACTGTGCTTTGATCTCCACCTTACCACGTCCATGGCGGCGTGCAAAACGGTGGTCTTTGGGTACAGTCCCGAGTCACATGGAGGCAATGAGCGATAGGAGGGGTTTCGTCTCTCCCGGTATTAGGGGTTGATGTTGCGCTGTGCTCGATTGGCCGTAACAGGGAAGTCCCTGGCCAGGGCTGATCAGAGATTTGCTGGTAAGTGTTACCAGTAGCTTCTCGACCCGTTATGAGCCTCACATCGGCACGACTTATCGGTTATTGGGGTCTGACGTTTACCACCCCTAGACTTGATATGCGACATATCAGACGAACAGACCGGACTGTACGGTAAGTGTTACTGGTTGGATTCACAGGAGTGTGAGCGGGCTAGCTCGTCGATCTTCTGATCGCTCAATACCCGGATGGCCGTTACGTTTAGCAGACCGCTTGCGGCTTGTGGGTGCTTGATATGATCATCATCTGCTACCGGCGTATTGACGAGTCTTTAGAGTCCTACATAGAGGTTTCCTGGCTCAAGCGAAACGAAATAGGAGCGCATATGAGATATGTACGGGACCGAGAATAATGCGTGTATGTGATACCGCATTTCATTCTCGCGATAAATGTTTCGATTGGTTATATTCGATATGACCTAGTTATCGAATCATTGATTCGATAAACCGATACATTGGATACTAGTCGGTTATATGCGATATGACCGGATCGTTAAATCAAGTGTTGATTTAATGATTTAATGTATAATTATATATTTAATATACTACATTGCATTAACTAGTATTGGTTCACTTTATATGGATTTTCTCACTTGATGTGCAAGAAGTATATGTGATATACTTTTGTGCACATATTTATATCATGTTTGATGATACTTGATCTTGTGGTTAAGTGTAAAGGATTAAACCATGGTTAAGAGATGATTTGGGTTTTGCTTTTTCATTTATTTATTTGTTTATTTATTTGGAAATGATTTAGATAAGTATGGTGGCTTCTTTTGTTTCTAGTTGAAGCTTCATGAAGCTTTGACTTATGCAACCATTCTTGTCATCATGCTTAACCCTAACCCTCTCAAGTGACCATGGTTTATTCTCTACACTTAACCCTAGTTAGATTATGATAAGTATGAATTTTTCTTTTCATTTTAAAAAACTTATCATAAACTAGCTTCATATTCTCCTTCTTCTTCAAGATAGAAACCTTGATGCCATCAATGGCAACTTGAGTTCTAGTGAGAGAAATCCAATTCTAAAGTGAACCCACCTCCTATTTCTTCACCCTCTACCTCTTGCCAAGTTGTTTTGGGTGTTTTCTTCACAAGTTTCACAACTTTGTGAAGTCGGAGCTTGAACTTGTGATGCCTCGACATAGATCGTCTTTGACACGAAGCCGACGACCTAGCTCGCCCGTTTCTCCGATGAAGCCGACGATTGAGTTCGGGATTCATAATGGACAGCGAGAGGACACCCACGTGGAGCTAAGGAAGTGGAGAACCTGATCTACAAAGGTTGTAGCATCTAACTTTTAGTTAAGTAGTTAACTAGATTATCTTTTCGCCTAAACTTCTAGTCAACGATCCGTATTAGGGTTTCTCGGCACCCATAATTTTTGAAATTGGCATGGTTGATGCCTTGTGAGACTTCATTAGAGTGCCTAGGAACCCTACACTTTTTGTTCCTCTTCGCAATAGAAGTAATATCTCTTGGAGTTCTTTGGATATCCCATAAACTTGCACTGTACTGAGCGTGCCTCGAGCTTGTTCGCATGCTGCTTTTTTATAAAAGCTGGACATCCCCATGTCTTAATATAATTAGGATGGGGTCTCTTCCCACACCACATCTGATATGGTGTAGTAGGCACAGTCTTAGTTGGAACTCGGTTCAAAAGGTATGCAGCTGATTCTAGCGCATATCCCCAAAACGATCGCGGCAGCTCAGCGTTACTCATCATGGACCGTACCATATCCAATAGGGTTCGGTTCCGTCTCTCCGATACACCATTATGTTGCGGAGTGTATGGAGGAGTAAGCTGAGAGAGAATTCCATTCTCTTTTAAGTAACCCAGGAACTCGGCACTCAAGTATTCACCACCTCGATCAGATCTTAGTGTCTTTATACTTTTGCCTGTTTGTTTTTCTACTTCATTCTTATATTCCTGGAATTTTTCAAAAGCCTCGGATTTATGTTTCATTAAGAAGACATAACCGTACCTTGAAAAGTCATCCATAAAAGTAATGAAGTAAGAATAACCGCTTCGCGCATGTGTAGACATTGGACCGCACACGTCGCTGTGTACGAGTCCCAAGAGCTCGCTCGCTCTTTCTCCGTGTCCAGTAAACGGAGTCTTTGTCATCTTTCCCTTGAGACAGGATTGACAAGTTGCATACGATTGATATTCGAACGAATCCAAATATCCTTCTGTGTGTAACTTAGTCAACCTTCTCTCATTGATGTGACCCAGTCTACAATGCCATAAGAAAGTTTTATTGATTTTTGGAGACTTTCTTTTGTGTGTATTCTGGATATTGAAAATCTGTGGTTGGTTTAATACGTATATACCGTTGTTCAATGTACCTGACCCAATCAAAGCTTGATTAAGGTGAATGTTCACTACATTACTTACAAATTTAAATTCATAACCTTCTTTAGATAATAAAGATACAGAAATGATATTACAGGTTGCATTTTGGTACATAATAACAACTACGTAAAACCAAAAAATGTCCATCCGACAATCCCAGGTGATAGTCCCCCACGGCCTCAGCATCCATGCTAGCACCGTTCGCAACTCTGAGGGTCATGTCATCTGCCTTCAAAACTCTACGCTTTCTCAACGCCTGCAAAGAATTACAGATATGAGATCCTGATTCGGTATCCAATACCCAGGAAGTAGAGTTTATTGATAGACAGTTTTCAATAACATACACACCTGAAGCTGAAGCTGCAACTCGCTTCAAATCCTGTGTTCTGGCTTTCCAAGCCTTGCAATCCTGTTTCCAGTGACCACTTTTGTGACAATAGAAGCATTCTTCCTTCCCCACTAGCTTCCCCGCTATCTTTGTTGCTTTACCTTTTCCCTTCGTATCCACTTTACCGACATCGTCTCTTGGTTTGGCGGGGGCTTTCTTCTTCTTACCCTTGGCTTTCGCCCTGGATCTAGAAGAGGAAGATCCTCCTACAAACAAAGTGGATGTCTCCCTACCTTTCTGTAGGGTGCCCTCAGCACTCCTCAACATGTTCAGAAGTTCGGAAAGTTCTACCTCCTTTCCTTGCATGTTGAAGTTAAGAATAAACTGGGCGTAAGTGGAAGGAAGGGACTGGAGAATCAAATCAGTATAGAGTTCATTCTCCAACGTGGTCCCAAGGTCTGCGAGCTCCTCAATGTAGCCAATCATCTTAAGCACGTGTTCCGCTACCGATGATCCGACGGCCAACCTTGCCGAAAATAGCTTCTTCGACACTTCGTATCTTGCGATACGAGACTGCTCCCCATACAGTTCTTTTGTATGAAGAAATATGGACTCTAGGTCCATATTCTCATGCCTCCGCTGATGTTCATTGTCCATCGAGGCTAATACGGGGTATTTGGCCTTCGCGCAATCTATCTCCCATGTCTTACGGATTTCCTTATCCGCGACGCTGGAGGTGGGACCTGGGACAGGGGGTGCTTTGGTGGTAAGGACATACCCCAACTTGTCGTAAGTGATTGCCATCTTGACATTCCTGAGCCAATCTTTGTAGTTTGGCCCTGTCAATATGTTTTTATCTAGTAATAACTTAAGTCCGGTCATCTTGAATGGTCGCTGCAATTAGGAGAGAGAAAAGAAACACTTTAGCATGATGCTCTTGCAAGTTTAGAGTGGTTTTTAATTTGTCTAAACTGGATGGCTCCCACTGTATCTCGAATCCCTTCTCAAACCGTAAAGAAAGGATTAGTCAGGATTACTCTCACCGTACAATACTTGCTTAACCGTTCAGCCAGGCCAGTGTCGGTACTTCGAGGGAGGTTTTCCAACGCTTTCGCGAAGTTCCTTAATTAAGTAACCTCTTTTCCCTGTGGGCGTAGCCCAGCTAACACCTTTCTAGACACCTACTAAGTTTATAGCATTGATCGTTAAGTGAGAGTTTTCCCGAGGAGTAGCATATACTCACAGTAGGATCGGGATCCAAATATCATCGCGTGATAAAACCGAAGGAATCCTACCAGAATCATCACACTCCAAATGGTATGCAAAGCTAGCAAGTTTCAGTACTTATGAAACTCCCGATGTGGATTTTTGCCCCATGCTCTTATGACCTTGACTTTGGCCAAAATATCATAAGTCACATGTCAAGTTCTACCCGTCATTCTCCTGGTTAATTTGGACCCACCCGTACCTACCCTTGACTTTGGCCAAAATGGCAGCACGACTGTCCCAAACCAACGTATCTATCTATACTGCACATGAATACCCAATAGCTACCAATCACTATGCCTTGACTTTGGCCAAAATACATAGCTTGAATACTTTTTGACCATTCATGTGGAATGACGGAGGGCCGCGGATGGTTTTGGCGAAACTGTGAACGTAGTGAACTTGATCTAATCGATGGAACGAGATAGCTTTTAAAAGGAGTGGTTCAAGCTCCGCGTTTAAAAGTTTGGTTTTGAAAAGAACCGAGTGGTTTTCAAAGTGTTCCAATCGACTTTTACTTGGTTTATTTTCTTTCATTAGTTCTTTTAATGCATCCCATCATTTAATCCTACCATTGCAGAAAACAACCAAAATATGACGTACGCTTATGCCATTCGCATTCGCCACGGGGCCCCGTCATCACCCGTTAGGTTACTTAACTAACGACAGAGCGGGGGCTGGGCTAGCGCGGCTGTAAAACATAAGCAACGCCTAAATAGTTATCATATATAAATATATAGCAATGATGGACATTACAGATCACAGATGAATACATTGGATATACTAGGAATCCGCAATCCGTTCGAGCCTGCAACGAAAAGCGGATTACACGCTCACGGTGAATAGCCAAATACCCCACCCAAGACCCCTACGGGTGCGGCAAACTACCCGCCAAGTACCGGAAGCGAAGCAACCTCCCTCACCACCGTGAGTAGGCCACTCGGCACTTCGAGATACCCGGTAGTTTGTGCACCCCCTCCATGGGTCTACCCTAGGAGCAAAAACAGTAAAAAGAATTATACAATGACGGCTACAACCCCGACCCGGTTGTGCGGCCAAACAAATAATAATATTACATCAATTTATATATTACAAATGAATGAAAGAAAAGCAACACTCATCTCACATCCACCCCGGCTATTCACCCGCGACGATCCAACCCATTCATATACACAGACCAATATCAAACACAGATCACAGATATGTATAACCCCGACTAATCGACATATAGCGATTAGCCGACGTTCAATACATACAAACATCACAGATATAACCATCATAGTCAAAGTGTAGTGAAGTTCGGAAAAAATACGGGTTTATAGGCCCCCAAAAATAAATTTCTATTCTGGAAAATCTGGGCACATATAACATATCTAAAAAAATCCTAAAACCAAGCCAGAGATACACTGCACCAAACTCGACCCAGTGAGGAGTCCAAACGGCGGCGGTTCCGCGGCAATAGCTTTCTATTGCCGCGGAAACGCGGCGGTTTAGTCGACTCACTGGACCGGGTTTTGTGGTTATCTTTAAAAAACCCTGAGATGATTTTTGGTGTATGACAAATTTTGTTTTGACCAGAAATTTTTTTAACAGAAACTAGGGTTTTTGAAAACTCGGTTTTTGGATTTTTCGGTTTCGAACTTCGTTACACTTCACTACCTAGCTAGTTTATGTTTAGTTAGGCTCTGATACCACTGTAAGTCCACGTTGCCCACCCCGGTGCTTACGGGGAGGCGGAAAACATAATAAAAATCGGATTTTTATCAACTATAGGCAACATGGACTATGCTTTAAGGATCTTTACTAAACAAAAACTTGCTAAAGCTAACTTGAAAGTAGCTAAGTGGTAGAAAAGTTATACCTTTGGTCTCTTAGTCCTTCTCTCCTTGCTCCTTGGAGTAGTGGAAGGAGGTCACCTTGCTCGTCTTCTCACGCCGAAGAAAGATCCACCCGAAAGCCTCGACCTTTGGCTTCAACTCCAAGCTAGAAGTAACTAGGGTTCAAGAAGTGCTAGTCCTTCAACCCTAGATGAGAGTAGAGAAGATCAAGAGAGGGTTTTTCTCAAGCTCAAGTGTTTCTCCACACATGAGAGGGAGAGAGCTTGAGGGAGAGGAAGAACAAGAGAGAGAAAGGATATGATAGAATGAGAAATAATTGAGCCATTCTCACTAATATGTGTGAATTATTTTAATTGAATAATTAGCTAGATAATTGTCATGGTTAATCATGACATGACCATTATCATTTCAATTTGTAAAGATCAAAAAGCATCTTCCAAAAGAAATGATGATGGTCAAAGTGTCAACCTAGGTCAACAAGTCAAAGAAGTCAAATGGTCAACAACCATAACCATGGACAATTATTAAACTAATTATTAATTAACAATAATACACACATAAACATTAGGGTTAATAAAATGACAATAGCCATTAGCCCTAATCAAGGTCCTCTCCCTCAATCTCAAGCAACTGTGCATACGCACCCGCATTCGTGATCCGAGGAACACGAATACACTGAGAAAAACCAATCTTAAATCATATACTAGGATCCGGCTTAAACCAAAGCCCGCTAGTATAAACTTTCCGGACAGCAAACGTGCACAAGTGCGCGAACGTGAACGAACCCTGTCGCAAAACCATGCGACCTCTACTCATTTTGCCTAAAGGCGAATAGCTCTCTGTGTGGGACTCTAAAGACTTGACACTATGCTGGCAGTAGGTTTAACCACAGACCGCAAGCGGCACTAGCTGTACGTAACGGTCCCCAGGTAGATGTCGATAAGAAGACTGACGAGGTGAACCCAATCTGAACTCCTACTGAGCCTGTATGTGACAATCTCCGTACAGTCCGGTCTGTTCGTCTGATACATCGCATGGCAGGCCTAGGGGGCGGTGAACGTCAGTCCCCTAATAGCGGTACAAGTCGTGTCAGAGTGTAGCCCAGAACACCCTGACATAACACTGGAAACCTACCAGTATATCTCGCTTGTCCTGGCCAGGGACTACTCGTGTAATGGCTCTCCTGGACACAGCGCGATGTCAACCCCCAATACCGGGAGAGACGAATCCTGTCTAACCGTCACTGCCTCCAAGTGCTTCGGGACTGCACCCAAAAACTACCTGTTTGCACGACTCCTTTGAGCCGTGGTAGGGTAGTAATCAAAGTGCAGTGGGAACACACTCGAGGCGAAGTGATAGTGTCAAGTCAACGGACTAAGCTGTACTCTTGTCACCTGGGAACTGATAACTGACGATAGGTATAATACCAACCAACAGTCCCCGACGAGTCCTGTCCAGTGTACTCGTAACCCAACGAGCACCCGTATACTATCTCAAGTACGACGTACTGACGGCTGTGGGACAGTCCGTCTCCCACACTGGGATGAGAAGCGCATACGCTAGTCTACTCCGGAGTATCGATGCCCTGTCTCGATAGTCCAACGACTAGGGACCTGTATAAGGATGTGCTTATAGATCACCCAGCTCCCACGAGTGCGAGTGCATCACAACGCTGGTAATCAAGCAAAGATCCTAAGGGCTCTACTAATATGTATATCAGCAATATGCTAAAAGAAACACTTGCACATATTAAAGCAGAGACAAACCAAGTAGCATACTACCATTTCGAGCAAGATTGTATATACAACTGTGAATATCCCAAGCTTCCATCAAGTAATTTACAAACTAGTATGATACAGTAATGGCCTCTAGGGCATATACACTAACAAAGGTAGGTACGGGTGGGTTCAAATCAACCTGGATAATGACGGGTAGAACTTGACATGTGACTTATGATTTTTTGGCCAAAGTCAAGGTCATAAGAGCATGGGGTAAAAATCACATCGGGGTTTTTTAAAGAAACTGAAACTTGCCAGATATGCGCATACCTTCTGGAGTGTGATAACGTGAGTGGATTCTATCACGTTATCATGCAATGATAGTTGGATCCCGATTCCCACTGATGAGTTGGTTTACTCCTCGGGTGATCCCGACTAATTCTTCTTTCAGGTTTGGAGGAGAATTTGAGGTTGCAGTGGGAGATTTCCTGATTAGATAAAGTGATAGCCATTCTGATCTAGGTTAGAGTGCACGCTGAGTGTTTCTTTTCTCTCTCTCTTTGGCAGCGACCATGACCCGACCCTTGATTATGACTCAGTGACCAAGTTGACCGAACCTTCTTAACACTGGCTTTTGGATTGTCAGAGTTGCAAACCTCATTGCCACTCCTACTTTTACCCTTTTCTCCAGAACACCCCGTATTACTACGAACGTCTAATTCCATTGGATAAAACCATCGTATGGTTATATACGAACTCGAAGGAATTTATTCGAGGATGGTTTCAGGTTCTGGAGAAAACGAATAGGACTATTCAGTTGTCTTCTCCTTTTACCTTCTCTCAGGTTGCGAGTGCTTCTTGGATTAGGGCAGTACACCCATTACGAAAATTGGATAATCTTCTTCCAAACCATAGGCAGGTGCCGACCGGTAGGGAATGAAGAAAACCAATTAGCCTAACGATGGTGTACAGAAGGTATTAAGTAAAGACAAATAAAGGGATTAGTAAGAGGGCAAAGTAAACTGCGACTGCTATTCACGACCAAACCAAGTATTTCATTACCACTCCCACTTCACCTTTGTATTTCTCCAGGACACTCCATATCACTACGAAGATCCACAGTTATTTGGATACTCCATCGTATAGTTATATACGAACTCGAAAAGAACTTGTTCCAGTTCGGGGATTGATTCTGGTTCAGGAGAAATAGGAATAAGGTTTATTCAGGTGTCTTTTATCTTTACCTTCTCTCAGATTACGAGTGCTCCTAGGATTAGGACAGTACACCCATTATGCTTATTGGATAGTCTTCTTCCAAACCATAGGCTCGTGCCGAAAGGTAGGGAAGGAAGAAAACCATTAGCCTAAGAGGGTGTACAGAAGGTAATGACTAAAGACATATGAAGGGATTTGGAGAGATGGCAAAGAAATATACGGTTACAGTTGTGAATCTTATAATGGAAGAGGCATTACTAGGAATACCCGGATACCCCATCGAAACATTTCAATGTTTCAGTTTCACTGTGTACAGTTAAAAGAAAACTGATTCGCAATTAATCCTTGCTCCAGGGCATGTATTTACCAGGTTTGATTCTCACATCTGTATGGTTTTACAGATGATGAGTAGGAGTAAGTTATTAGGAATTGGGTGATCATCCTCATTATATCGGAATTCGTTTTAATTGGTGATATTTGAGGAAATCGCCTGGGTTGTTTGCCGGACGGCGAATATTTGGTTTTGAATATCCGTTGTTATGCACAAATTTCAAATTGATATATCTGTACGTCTATTTTTATAGAGTGAGATATACCTTTTTGAAATTATGTCCATGAAATTTACCTATATCAGTGGATGGTTAGGTAAGGAGTATTAAACAGCGGTGTAATTCTTCTTAAACATAAGTACAGTTTTCAACCTACGACACAAAGTGAATGAGTTATTAGACTCAAGAGGACTTCTACAAAGTATTGTATATTGTCCAGTGTCCATTAGGACAGAGGGGTTGGTCCTCGTACTATATTCGGTTTACTTATGAATTCTCTAGTTTTTAGACAAGTGTTTCGTATAAATGCAACGTCCGAATTTTAAGAAGTTATAGATATAAGAATAAAGTAGAGAACCAGGTATTGCAAGTATCATGATTTTTCAAGGTGATCGAAGATGTATATACTTTTGCATGGTATTCAGTTGATAGTAATGATTAAGAGAACTTGCTTCTCTTTCAGGTTACTCATAATTGGAAGCATTCCTAAGTTGAGTAACGCTGATCGGCCTCCTTCCATTTAGTTGACATGCACTGGAGACAGCTGCATGATTTGATTCTGGTTCCAATTAAATCAGTGCCTCTATTTCTATATTGGATATAGAACAGTTCATATCTTAACGATGTTAAGGTACGGTGAGTTGTCCGGCTTATACTTAAAACCAGACACTGGACAACTCAAGGCACGTTTCTGTAATGGCCGTTTGTGGGTTGTCCCGGGCTATGACGAGTGTTGATTTTCTACCATCTGGAAGATCAATAGTGATATTGTTCTTGACTCGCCAAAGTTTTAATAAAAATGGATTTTTTCAGAAAACAGTAGTGGGAGTATGGTAGAACTGGAAGTGATTCCAGAACCGCAAACGATTACTGAAAATTTGATAAGAACCTAAAGATTCAATCTGATTTGACATTCCATTGGCCACTCCGCAGATATGGTGGGTAACCTCAGGCACCCGAGAGGTACTCCGGTAGCCTTAAGGATGGTGACAGGGAGGTTCTTGTTTACCCAGACTTGCCATTGCTGTTGTTCCAGGCTGTGAGACCCGGCAGGAGGATGAGTATAGCGTCGTTCTGAAGTAGCTTTAGAAGTGTAGGTCTATATGACTCTGCCAGAGGGTTGTCGTAGTCAGTGGGAGCAGCGGAAGTATAGTGGACAAGTGGCTTATGTCTATTTATAGACTAAAGCAGATACAGCGGAGATAGATCATCTATTTCTGATGTAACATTCATAGGTTTGACTTCATCAGAATAGGGGATGGATCTGTTAAGAAGGTAGTAGGGTGTGATGTCCTGGTATTTGGATGACATACACAGAGTAGGAAGTGAAATTCCTATACCGCGATCGGTTATACTTTGGTTGTCACACAGTAGTTTCTCCACAAAGGAAATGGATTTCATATCAGACATTCTGGTTACTGGATCTATGATTTTAGATCTAGATTTGGATAGTTTCCCAATCAGGGTACTTAGATAGCATTCTAGAGGTGCTTTAGAATGGACGACTCCTGGCATGGCGGTGTACCTGCAGGTGATGGAGTCACCCTCTCTAAAGGTGTCTTACAGACTAAAGGGGAGAGGGATGTGCATGATTGGCAGATCACTTGCTTAGGCAATTGAGTCAATCATGAGATGTCAAGTACCACACCAGATGTTGTTTTTGCACTAGATGCGATAAGTTGATATTGATCCTATCCTGGAGAAACGATCGGAAGCAGCTTTAGAACATAAGTGGATGTTCTAGGGATATGATAACGAGAGCCTCATTCGGGAGACAGTTATCATTCCAGGCTTCCAAGGTGACCTGGATGACAGAGTAACTGTCAGAGTTATAGTTTTCCCTCTGACGAGGGGAAGTATTTTGGACAGGTGGTCTAGGAGGATACTGAGGGAGGCATGGCGCAGGATACTGATTAAGTTCAGTTGACGATACAGTCTACGAAGTTTGGATTTGGGGTTCATTTATGAGCTAGGTCCCATCAGACATCCAGACACATTCTAAGACATGTATTGCTCATTTCGGGAGATGGCTTTCTCCACGAACTTGAGATAAAGAGAGACATAGAAAGAAACATCAGAGCGGATCCACTCACTGAGGCTATTCCTCGAACGCAATAGTTTCGCAAACGGGCTTTGTAAGACTGATTAGTAGAGGAGTAGGGTGTTCGGTATCACACGGGCTGTGAGTATGCGACATCGCAATAATTAGCCTTGAGTGCAAGTGGGAGATTGTTGGAGATAGTGCCCTCAGAGTCAATTATTGGATCATAGGCACGTGATTGCAATGATTGAGTGAGGACCTATACCGGTAGGACAGTCTTACTCAATGATAGTATGCTATCTGGTTTATCTTTATCATCGTGTACTGCTTTAGGTGACCTTACAGGTCACTATTACACGTTGATAGAGCCCCTAGGATTCTTGCTTGACTGCCAGCAATATGATAGCGATCATATACATGGGAGCTGGGGTCTATAAGCACATCCTTAAAAGGTCCCTAGTCGTGGGAGTTTCGAGACAGGGCATCGATACTCCAAAGTAGACTAGTGTATACAGTCGAGACCCCGACGAGGGGCGGTGGCCGGTCTCACAAGCCACTGGTGTCAGTTGGTTCACCTAAGATGTATACAGGTGCTCATTGGGTTATGAGTATACCGGACAGGACTCGCCGGGAACATGCTAGTTGGTATTATACCTAGTGTTAGATAGCAGTTCCCTGGTGACATGTGTACATGTTAGTTCATCGACTTGAGATCGTCATTTGTCTCGTGTGAGTTCCCATTATGCTTTGATTACTACCCTACCACGGCTCAAAGGAGTCGTGCAAACAGATTTTAGTTGGGTACTGTCCCGAGCCACATGGAGGCAGTGAGCGGATCTGCAGGGGTTCGTCTCTCCCGGTATAGGGGGTGAGGTCGCGCTGTGTCTAGGAGAGCCATTACACGAAGTCCTTGGCCAAGGCAGGAGATTTACTGGTAGGTATTCCAGTAGTATCTCAGGGTGTTCTGGGCTACACTCCGACACGACTTGTTCCGCTTTTGGGGGTCTGACTTTTACCAACCCCTTAGGCCCGCCATGCGATACTCATAGACGAACGGACCGGACTGTACGGATATTGTCACTGACAGGCTCAGTAGGGTATCAGGATGAGTTCGCTCATCGACGTCCCTTTTGGTCAATACCTGTTAGCCCGTTACGTATGGCTAATACCTCTGACGTGCTAGTGGTTTAATCCACAGCCAAAGTATTGACGAGTCTTTAGAATCCCCCACAGACAGTTTCTCAAGTTTTGGGCGAAACGCTGTAGAGGCCGTATGGAGATATGGCAGGGTTCGATCATATACGTGCGGTATTGCACGGATCATGATCGGATGGATAATACTAGAGGGCTTTGGTTTAAGACGGATCCTAGTATTGTACAGTGTAGATTTTGTTTCATTGTATTTGTATTCGGTCGGAATACAAATGCGGGTATGTATATACAGTCGCGGGGTTTTCCTGTAATTTATTACGGGATCCGTTTTTTGAAGTTGCCAGTTTGCATTCCGTTTCGGCCAGTTTTCCTTTGTTCCTTCATGGCCGGATTTTTCTGATGGAGGGGCTAATTTGCAAATGTGCAAATTAGCAATTGTGGAGGGGTTTATTGTGATATGAGGGTTCATGAGTTTTCTTAGCATCATTAGATTCTTTTCTTATGCTCATGGCTAGCATTAAATGAGATGAGAGTTGATTTAGAAATTTATGTGATATAATTTCCTCATTATCTTCACATTTCTTATGGTTACCACAATCCTCTCTTGTGCTCACCCACTTGCATTTTTCCCACTGCCATTTTTAGAAAGGTCCAGCCACACTTTGTGAGGGTGAGGGGGCAATTTCATTTTGATGAGGGAAATTTGTTGTTCTCATTTTGCTTGCTACACAAATTCATCAACCTCTCTCCAAAGTTCAGTCTCCACCTCCATCATTATGGCAACTTCAACCCCAATAGAGACAAACTATTCTACACTAGCCTACAACATTTCTTGGACACGTTAACTCGCCAACTTCATGCCCGAGTTGCCTCGATCCAGAGGTGGGAGCCCATAAAAGAACCCGGTGGTGTGGTGCCCTTTCCGACGAGGAGATGAATACCGGAGATTCCGCGAGGAGATCGGGACGGAGGCCGAAGACCGAAGGACACGGATCGCTCGGTATAGCTTCCTACCCATTCTCGTATTTGCTAGGAGTAGGTTAATGGCCCGATCCGGGTTTTATAGTGCGCGGTAGTGCCGGTTTACAAGTTCTGTAAAAGTTTCGTTTCCGCATTTTGGCCTCGGATTGACGGCCGGGGCGCTGCCGTGCACTTACACAAAATTCCTATGGGCTCTATCAACGTGTAATAGTAATCTGTAATGTCACCTGAAGTATGTACATGATGATAAAGACAAACCAGGTAGCATACTATCATCTCGAGTAAGACTGTCCTACCGGTATAGGTTCTCCGTCAATTTTTGCAATCACGTGCCTGCGATCCAATAATTGACTTTGAGGGCACTATAGCCAACAATCTCCAACTTGCACTTAAGGCTAATTATAGCGATGCCGCATACTCACAGCCCGTATGATACCGAACACCCAACTTCTCTACTGATCAGTCTCACAAAGCCTGTTTGTGAAACTCTTGCGTTCGAGAAATAGTCTCAGTGAGTGGATCCGCTCTGATGTTTCTTTCTATGTATCTCTTTCTCTCAAGTTCGCGGAGAAAGCCATCTCCCGAAATGAGCAATACCTGTCTTAGAATATGTATGGATATCTGTTGGGACCCAGTTCACAAATGAACTCCAAATCTAGTTTATATCTTAGACTATATCGTCAACTGAATTTAATCAGTATCCTTCACCATGACTCCCTCAGAATCCGCTTGGACCACCTGTCCAAACTACTGCCCCTCGTCAGAGGGAAAACTATAACTCTGACAGTCACTCTGTCATCCAGGTCACCTTGGAAGCCTGGAATGATAACTGTCTCCCGAAGGAGGCTGCCGTTATCAAATCCCTAGAACATCCACTTATGTTTTAAAACTACTTCCGAACATTTCTCCAGGATTGGATTAATATATCAACTTATTGCATCTAGTGCAAAAACAACATCTGGTGTGGTACTTGGCATCTCATGATTGACTGAATTGCCTAAGCAAGTGATATGCCAATCATGCACATCTCTCTCCCCTTTAGTCTGTAAGACACCTTTAGAGAGGGTGACTCCATTATCTGCAGGTACACTACCATGCCAGGAGTCGTTTATTCTAAAACACCTTTAGAATACTGTCTTAGTACCCGAATTGGGAAACTACCCAAATCTTGATCTAAAACCATTGATCTAGTAACCAGAATGTCTGATACAATGTCCATATCCTATGTGGAGAAACCACTATGTGACAACCAAAGTATAATCGATCATAGTATAGGAATTTTACTTCCTATAAAGTGTATGTCATCCAAATAACAGGACATCACACCCTACTACTTTCTTAATAGATCCATCTCTTATTCTGATGAAGTCAAAGCCCATGACTGTCACATTAAAAATAGATGATCTATCTCCGCTATATCTGCTTTAGTCTATAAATAGACACAAGCTACTTGTCCACTATACTTCCGCTGCTCCCACTGACTACGACAACCCTCTGACAGAGTCATATACACATGCACTTCTAAAGCTAGTTTAGAACGACGCTATACTCATCCTCCTGCCGGGTCTCATAGTCTAGAACAACAGTAATGGCAAGTATGGGTAAACAAGAACCTCCCTGTCACCGTCTTTGAGAATACCGAAGTACCTCTTGGGTGCTTGACGTTACCCACCATATCTGCAGAGTGGCTAATGGAATGTCAAACCCAATTGAATCTTTAGGTTCTTTTTAAATTTTCAATAATCGTTTGTGGTTCTGGAATCACTTCCAGTTCTACCTTAATCCCACTATTGTTTTTATTAAAAGTCCATTTTACTAAAACTGTGGCGAGTCAAGAACAATATCATTATTGATCTTCCAGATGGTAAAAAGTTAACCCTCGTCATAGCCTGGGAAAACCCATAAGCTGCCATTACAGAAACATGCCTTGAGTTATCCAGAGTCTGGTTTTAAGCATAAGCCGGACAACTCCATATAACTTAACAACGTTAAGATATGAACCATTTTATATACAATATAGAAACAGAGACACTAATTTAATTGGAACCAGATTCAAATCATGCAGCTGTCTCCAGCGCATGTCAACTAAATGGAGAGAGGTCGATCAGCATTGCTCAACTTAGGAGTGCATCCAAACATGAGTAACCTTAAAGAGAAACAAGTTTCTCAAAACTATTACTATCAACTAAATACCAAACACAAGTATCTACATCTTCAATCACCTTGAAGAATCCTGATACTTGAAGCATGTGGTTCTCTACTTTATTCTTATACCTATAACTTCTCAAAACTTGGACCTTGTATTTCTACGAAATACTTTTCTAAAACTGGAGAAGTCACAAGTAAACAGAATATAGTACGAGCACCAACTCCTCTGTCTTAATTGACACTGGACAACATACAATACTTTGTATAAGTCCCCTGAGTTGAATAACTCAAACGCTGTGCATCGTAGGTTGAAAACTGTACTATGGTTAAGAAGAATTACACCGATGTTTAATACTCCTTATCTAATCATCAATTGATATAGGTAAATGTCATGGATATAATTTCAAAAATTTATATCTCACTTTATAAAATAAACATACAGATATATCAGTTTTAAATTGGTGCACAACAACGGATATTCAAAACCAAATATTTGCCGTCCGGCAAAAACCCAGGCGATTTCCTCAAATATCACCAATTACAAGGAATCCCGATATAATGAGGACGATTACCTAATTCCTAATAAATTACTCCCACTCATCATCTGTAAACCCATACAGATGTGAGAATCTAACCTGGTAAATACATACCCTGGAGTAAGGATCTGATTGGGAAATCAGTTTTCAATTAACAACTCATAGTGAAACTGAAACATGAAAATGTTTCGAAGGGGTATCCGGGTATTCCTGGTAATGCCTTTTCCATTATCTAGATTCATGACTGTAGCCGTATATTTCTTTTCAATCTCTCCAAATCCCTTTATTTATCTTTACTCATTATGTCACGTCCCGCTTCCCGGTGTACGGCGAAGGGGACGCGATGAGGCCGCTACGTATTTACTCAGAAGTAAATACGCTAAGCGTAACTAAGCAATATAAAAGAAATATACACAAGTGACAAATGTATTGAAACAACAACTTTATTTATTAACATTCTTTTGTACAATGCATGGAAAAGTAAATACATTTGAATGAAAGCAATGCCTAAACAGTGGCATAACAGAAATGAAAAGTACTGAAATAAAAATGTGTACAATGAAGCTAGAGCTCTGGGTCGTACGCAAGCTGATCCAAGTCCTCGCTGGTAGGCTCGATCTCGTGAGTGTCCAGATCACCTGACAACATTCCAAAGAAGAAAGAGAAGGAATGTCGTCAGCGAACAATCGCTCGGTAAGCCCCAAAGATAAGGGGGAAATAGAATAGACAGAGAGAGAAAGTAGCTTTTAAAGTTGTATTATATAGTTAACGATGTTGTTTGTAGCTTGGTACAGAAGAATGCCAGTGTATACGAGAGGAGTCTCTATATGCCAGAGACTAGGGCAAATGGAAGTACAAGGCTCCGTCGATAATACCACGGAACAACGGCATGGATGTAATTACGTCTTAAGTGACCACCTCGTGCCACCTTTAACATATTATGTACTAGTCTACCCCTTTATAAACCCCATGAGGTCTTGTTTGTATTGTTGTATATAGATGGATGACTTGTGTTGTAAAAGGAAGACTTGCCGAAACTATGATATCGTATAAATGGAAATGGATGTACTGGAGAATCATGTAAATGTAAGTATATCTATGGTTCAGTTCAGTCAAGTTGTATAGATTAATAAATTGAATATATGGATTCACTGATTCAGGTTGAATTGTAGTTTGTACTTGAATCATATTTAAGTCAGATTAATATAATGAGACTCAGTCTGAGTCAGACAATAATAAAAGAAATTGAATTCCTGAGTTAGGTTTTGGTGTTATCAGTAACCGCTGCACATGGGCGGTAAGATATGTGTCTTTTTCAAAAACGATTACCGTGTTCATAACACCGTTTGTTAAGTTGTCTACCTTAGATAGGCAAGCACCCATATCTCCGGCTTCCTGAGGTTTAAGAGACTGGTCCTGCCTAAACCTATATTTACTAGGGTCTTTAGGATAATTTATAGAACTTGAGGGGGTTTTATTTAAAAATAATTTTGTATACTTTCAAAATACACCCCAAGTATTTATTTATTGTCTTTAGAGTTTTCATAGTTGTAGATTTTATATTTGTGACACTTCTAGTGAATAAACCTATTTTTCATAATACATGGTACTTAATTGTAAAGTGTTGGACTTGAATGGAATTGCATAGTATTTTCATGTAAAATGATTCTTTTGACCCAGAAAAATTGGAATATTGATATTATAAAAATATAGATATTTTGATTATATATATATATATATTTATAAAAAAATAATTTTAATTTATTATTTTCTAGAAATCTCATTTTCTTAAGATATTTGTATTTTAAATCTCTCGAGACCGAATGCTCCTTACGGAGGTCTGCATCTCGCACTACTAAGACCGAGGATGTGCGATAATCCGCACCATCCCGATCGGGTTCCCCAAAATGGGTTGTAGCGGCGCTTTGCAAAAATTTATAAAAAGTATGTAATCTTGTAGAAAACGGTTTTAATAATAAATGGTATTTATATGTAAAGTTTTGTTTTCCCGTATTCTATATTCCCGAAAGGTATTGTGTTATGTTGCATATGAGTGTTGTGAGGAGGAAGGTCATTACCTCATGATCTAATTAAAGGTATAACAAGATTAATGATATTTTAAGGTAGAAAGTAAACTACATAGTATTTTAGTGAAAAAGAGCGGTAAAAGTTACAAAATGAAATATATTGCCATGAAACTTGTTCAACATATTTGTTAATGATTAATAGTCAACATGTAAGGGTTTGGTATGTTTGTATTTAGAAAAGGTTGAATTTTTAGGAAGAACCGAATCGGAAATCGGATTAACTTCGATTCCGTCGAGTTTTAGAAACCATGAACGTAGTGAACTTGATATAATCGAAGGAACCTAATAGCTTTTAAAAGGAGTGGTTTAAGCTCCGCATTTACAAGTCTCCTGATTTAAAATAGCCGAGTGGTTTTTAAAATTTGTTCCAACGATTCAGCTTTGATTAGTTTTCTTTGCATTAATTTAATGCAGTCCCATCAATTAACCTACCATTGCAGAAAACAACGAAAATACAACGTACACTTATGCCATACGCATTCGCCACGGGGCCCCGTCATCACTCGTTAGGTTCCTTAACTAACGAAAGAGCGGGGGCTGGACTAGCGCGAATGCAAAACATAAGCAGCGTCTATTTTATAATATATATATAATAATATCCATTTGTCAGACGCAATGATAGGCATTCCAGATCACAGATGAACACATTGGATATACTAGGAATTCGGCGTTTCGTTTGAGCATGTAACGAAAGACGGATTCCACGGTCGTGATGAATAGCTAAACCCCACTCTAGACCCCTAAGGGTGCGACAAATTACTCGCCAAATACCCGAAGTGAAGCAACCTCCCTCAACAAAGTGAGTAGGCCACTCGGCACTTCAAAGTACCCGGTAGTTTGTGCACCCTACCTTGGGTCTATCCTAAGAGCAAAAACAGTAAAAGAAATAATACAACGGTGGCTACAACCTCAATCGGATGTGCCCCGCAAAATAATATTTCATCACTTTAAAAATTTTACATCGAATTAAAGAATGAAAACCCTAATCTCACATCCCCGGCTATTCATCCACGACGATCCAACAAGTTCATATACACAAACCATTATAATAACATCACAGATATGTGCAACCCCGACTAATAGACGTATAGAAATTAGTCAACGTTTCCAAACACATATATAAAACACAAAGCTTGTAAAGTAACGACGACATTACAATTCCGCACGCAATTAGCAAACTTAATCAATTTTCCAAGACATGAAAATCCAGTGAGCTAAAGTTCCAAAACCGATCGTTTTGAGCCAATCCGGGAGTCGAAACGAACTCGAAACCCGCTCGAATCTTTATGGAGGTGAAGACACAAGAATAATTATTAAACTGGGGGCTTATGGGAGTACCCACCCCTGGGGGCCACCACGAGGTGGCCCCCAAGGGGAGGCAGACCCGAGAGTACCAAACGGTGGTGCTCTCGGGTCACCGGCCCCCAAGACCACCTTATGGTGGTCTTGGGGGTGTTTTCCCAGCCGTTGGTCCCCCCCAGGGTGTCCTCGGGGTATGCACGCTTCACCTTGCGGCTTCTCGGTTCAAACCGTGAACCCGCAGGATGTGCAAACAACTCAAAACATCATTTTTGAAAACAGTTTTTGTCGACCGTTTTTGCCCGACAAAAACGGCGGAATTCTAACATCGCTATAAGCTATCTAAGGTTTATAAGAGGCTCTGATACCACTATAAGTCGATGTCGTGCACCCCACTTGTTAGCGAGAAGGCGGAATTTGCAAAAAAAAAAATTTTATGGGCTTCGCAACACCGACTAGAACCTAGGATCGTCCATAAACCCTAGTAAGCAAACTACATGAGATTTAACTACTCGGAAAGAATGTTATATCTCATGATACAAGTCCTTCGGGTCTTCTCCACTGTCCTGCTCTTCATCGTAGGCTCCAAAGATCGATCCGGATCGTAGCTTCCTCGTCGGGTTCCTCGAGTCAAAGACGATCCACCTAAGAGTCTATAGTCCGAGCTCCAACCTCAAATCCGAGATAACTAGGCAACTAGCTCGACAAAATAGATGGCCTAGGTGATGTAGAGAATGAAGATGGAATTATTTGTCTCTTGGAACCCTAGTTTACTCAACTCATGAGATCTTAAGGGGTTTTGTTGTGAGGAAGAAGAAGAGCTAGCTTGAGGAAAGAGAAATGGTTTTTTATAATGATAAAGATAAAAATGAGATGGCTAACTTGATATGACTACAAGCATGGCAAGAAAATATCTCACCTAAAATATCTAGTGCCTCAAAATATCTCACAAGAAATATCCAAGTCAAAGAGCCAAACCAAGTCAAATGGTCAAACCAAGTCAAGTAGTCAAAACAAGTAGCCATGCCTCAATTATCATTTACAAAAATAACAAATACTTTCCTCCACCTCATAATTTTTTTAATCAAGTCAATGGTCAAAACCCTAATGAGGTGTCTCCTTCTATGTCCCTTTGATCTGTATATACATATCTGCATCCGTGTTCCGAGAAACACGAATACAAAGAGATGAAACTGATCCATCAATATAATACTAGGATCCGGTTTAAACCAAAGCCCACTAGTATTATCCTCCCGAACATCATACGCGCACAAGTGCACGTACGTGATCGAAGCCCTGCCGTAAAACCAAACGGCCACTACATCTTTTCACCCAATGCAGGGAAACTCTCTGTGTGGGACTCTAAAGACTCGACGGTACGCTAGCAGTGGGTTTAACCACAAGCCGCAAGCGGTACTAGTTGCATGTAACGGATATCCAGGTATCTGTCGATAAGAAGGCCGATGAGGAAACCAATCCGAACTCCTACTGAGCCTGAATGTGACAATCACCGTACAGTCCGGTCTGTTCATCTAAGAGTATCGCATATCGGGCCTAGGAGCGATAATTTTCAGACCCATAATAGCGCAATAAGTCGTGCCGGAGTGTAGCCCAAAACACCCTGAGAAACTACTGGAATACCTACCAGTAAATCTTGCTTGTCCTGGCTAGGGACTTTGTGTAATGGCTCTCCGAACACAGCACAATATCAACCCCCAATACCGGGAGAGATGAATCCTATCTAACAGCCACTGCCTCCAAGTACTTCGGGACTGCACCCAACTACTACCTGTTCGTACGACTCCTTTGAGCCATGGTAGGGTAGTAATCAAAGTACAGTTGGAGCACACTCGAGAAGAAGTAGCTGTGTCAAGTCGACGGACTAAGCTGTACTCATGTCACCTGGGAACTGCTGCCAGACGATAGGCATAATACGAACCAACAGTTCCCGACGAGTCCTGTCCAGTGTATTCGTAACCTAACGAGAACCTGCATACTATCTCTAGTACGACGTACTAATGGCTGTGGGACATACCATCTCCCCTGCTGGGATGAGAAGCGTATACACTAGTCTACTCCGGAGTATCGATGCCCTGTCTCGATAATCCTACGACTAGGGACCTGTATAAGGATGTGCTTGTAGATTACCCAGCCCCCACTAGTGTGACTGCCATCACAACGCTGGTAATCAAGCAAAGATCCTAAAGGCTCTACTAATATGTATAAGCGATATGCTAAAAGAAATACATGTACATATTGAAAGTAGAAACAAACCAAGTAGCATACTACCATTTTGAGCAAGACTGTCAATAAAACTGTGAATATCCAAAGCTTCCATTAAGTAATATACAAATCAGTATGATACAATAATGGCCTTTAGGGCATACATCACTAAACGTAGGAGTCACAATCAAAAACTCAACACCATAACCCAAAAGAAGTCCGGCGAGAGTGTGCAAATATCCGGCGCTTCCGGTCGAAGTAGGAACAAATGGGTTTGTATTTCGGTGGTGGTCTTCTAGTGGTTAATCTAGTTCAATGTACTTGTTTGATTTTCTTACAAATATCCCAGATAGCTCCAGATACCCTGTAGGCCTCTAGGTTTCACAAAACCGACACAGGAAAATTCTAAGTTCGTGTATCATGTTCTATTCTCTGTTCTTGGTCCAGGAAAAGAAATCTTTAAGATCTTGCAACACTCACTACACCTCTATTGCATCTTTACAAGTCCATAAAAATCACTAAACATCATCTTGGAAATTTCCATGATCACAAACTAACTAATACGAAATCTAAACTAACTAGAATATACTAAACACAAATACTTAACTAAAGCAAAGGAAATATACCTCATTTGGCAACTTAGAAAAATTCTTGAGTTGCCCAAAGTCTTCAAAATCCAAACTTGAAAGGTCTAAAGGGTTTAGAATAGGCTTGTGCATATTTTTAATGAAGGTGGCATGGGGTTTTGGAAAGGGATTGGAGATGAAATATGGAGGTAGTGAAGGGTGAAGGAGATGAAGGAATTAGTGAAGGAAATGAAGAAGAGAGAAGAATAATTGAGAAGGAACAAGATAAAGAAGTCAAAGATCTCTTAATCTCACTCTCTCACTCTCTCTCTCTCTTAAGCTCACTCTCTCTCTCATAATATCTCTTTTGTCTCTCACTCAATAACCATGGCATCTATTTCTCTTCTCTTCTCTTTTTCTTTCACAAAAGCCACAAGTCACAAACATAAATGAATAACATGAACATGATATGGCGCACTAGCCATGGAAAAATGTAAAAATACGGATTTAGCTTAATCGCAATTAGTAGCGCACTAATCAAGTTTAATTCAAATTTGCATATCATTAATTATAAAAATACCAAAATTCGATAAATATCATTATAATAAATAAATCATTTTAATCTCCGATTATTTTCTAAATATTGATATATACTTATACCATTTTACGAAAAACCCTATTCCCAAATCGAATAGTTTTCGCGAAATATATTATTTTAATATTAAATTTCCAAAAATAATATTTTAGATTTCTGAAATGTTACACTAATATGATTAAATTAAACATTACCAGTGGATTTGTTGAGTGCACTAGAGACCACCACACCAACACGAGCCCATTTGCCCTAGATTGACCTGGCGAGATGCTCAAAAATCCCGGCGCCACAGGTCTTTTCATGCCCAAATGTCCCTATTTTTCTTCTGTATATCACTTGTTGTCACACCATCCTTACTATATTATTTGTTTATTCTTATTTTGTGCCTATAAATACCAGATCAGTGAGCAAGAGTGGGGGAGATACTTTGGACTTGGATACTTCATTTTTTCCATTTTGTTCTTGTACATGGCTAGTTCACCTTGAGTTCTTTACCTTCTCTTAATCTTGCAACCTCTTTATTGAGCTTGCAAGTTTATATTTTGGTTATTGAACTCATGGTTTGTATCATCACTTGGACTTAATAAAGCTTCCATTTTTTCACTTGGGCTCTTAATATTTATTTCTTGCTATTTACATACTTGCTATTTTATTTCTTACCATTTACTTACTTGCAATGTTGTTTTATTCTTTTCTTTTATCATTTCATTTGCTCTTTCTTTTTGTTGTTTTGATGGTTTGTAAATAATGGTGTTGTTAGAAAAAAGAATGGTATTGTAAGTTAAGGTTTTCCTTTCTCATTTCCTTTGCCTGATATTTTCCAATTGAACACCGCCCAAAGCTTACGCAAGCGCTCCGTTAGGCATCCTATCCTACCAAGGTATCGGTGATCCCTAACCGTGAGCGGTTGCGTTCGGTTTGGCCGGAGGTGAAAGTCAAGAGGCAAGAACGGACGGACAAGTGTCAATAAGCCGGATTTCACTAATACCGTGCTTAAGCACCCTAATCCACCTTGTTGCCGATTACTCTAGCTTCAATGGTCAAGCTCGGCTCAAAAGATTGAGTGCGGAATTTCCTAACTTACACTAACGTATCTATTCCTAACAAACTTATACTTTGCATATACAATAATTAGGTTAGAAACGAACAATTCCGACCCTCGCATTAACTCGTGATAACAAGAACGGAAAACGTACCGTCTCCCTGCGGACGACCTGTACTCATCGCGGCTAGCTACACGCGACGCCGTCTTGATTGCAGTTAACTTTAGAATTAAAATACGGCGCGCGCAAGCGCACATCAATTAAATGGCGCCATTGCCGGAGAGATGGCAACGTTTTTATTCTTGTTATTTCGGATTAATCTTTGTATATCATGTTTATAAATCTAACGCCATTTTAAAAACAAACTAAAAAATCAAAAAATTTCAAAACCAAAACAAAAATTAACAATTCTAACTTTTTGTTCTCTGGAAATTAGACTTGCTAATATTCTGGGACTAATTAGAAAAATTAAACAATATCATTGAGACAATAGTAAAACACTGAGATATCTGTAGAAATTTGGAGCCCCAATTCACTTGGAAGTCCGGCGAGATTCTTCATTTGCCCGATACCGCCGGCCAAGTAGCCCCCTTTTGCTCCAAGATTATGTTCTCTGCTCCATCATTCTTTCATTGTCCCAATTTTATTGTTTGATTTTTATAATTTTTAATGTGCAGGTGCTTGGGCATTCATATCACTCTATCGCACTAAAAATCCATTTTTCTGACATTTGCAGATTTTGAAAGATTTGCGAACTGCGAGCGTATGGAGCAAAGTGTACATTCAAAGCTAAGGTGATTGCGAAGTACAGTGCCAAAGCTCCAGGTAGTTTGACCCGAGCAAGCGAACTTTTCAAGTTAACCGGATTCACTTCAATAGGGGTTTCTTAACCCAAATAACTTATCGGTATGTATTTACTAACACTTTCTTCTCAAATCCGACGCGTCCAATATATTATCTTTGCAGGATTCTTTGCAAGTTCATTGTCAAACGCCCCCGTATTTTTTGCAGTGCCGTGCCTAAACATAAAAAAAAGACGATTGTTTGATGTTTTGAAACTCTTTCTCTGATTTGCGCATTGCATCCATTAATACGAATTTAAGGGCAAGCGAACCCCACAACATACGGTAAAGGATTTCACCACATTTTCCATGGCCCACAAATCACGAAATTAAGCATAACGTTTATCCGCATAAATTTTAAAAGAAACTAGACTCTAAGCCTTTAAAGACTTCGCACTCATTAGGAGAAGTTAACTATATTTAGAACACTGCTTAATGGTATATCGTTCACGGGGTGTCTAGGAAAGTGTTCACGGCGAAACCGCCAAAAGAGAAAGGGTTATTCTAATTAAGAAACTTCCCGAAAGCATTGGAAAACCTCCCCTTATCTCTGCACTTACCTGGCCTCGTGATCAGTATATCTTGAGCTCGTTTCTCGACACAGTTTTACCTCAACAATCAAGTTCTTGAGCAGGTCTAGTTGACCTAGGTGAACCTTAGACCGATTAGGTGTGTGGTATTTTGTCATGATTTTTTTCTTCTTTTTCTTTTTGTGTGTATATTTCATACTTTTGTTAATAACTAACATAAAACAAATATAAACAACCCCACATTCTTTTTTCATCTCTTTTTCTTCTTTTTCTTCTCTTCATATCATGGGTATCCCACATAGACCAACTCTTGCCGAACTTTGGTACCCCCAGCCAGATATTACTTCATACGGTTTTTGTTTTGGTAGAGCATCAAATGATCCATCCATGCCAAAAATCTTTTTAAAAGATCGGATAGACGCTTCTAGGAAAACCACTTGGACACCACAATCCATGTCATATCAAACTTTTCAAACTTTCAACCCTCCTCATGTTGATACCCCTTTTGAGGGAAACGTGGCGACTCTTAAACCGATGTCCATTGCTGAATGTCTTGCGCAATCCCGTAGCCGATCTTTCACTCCTTTCACCACTTTCAATTCTTTTGATCAACAATTCCAATCACCTCCTTATCATAACGTTGATCATCATCCTGTCCAACCATTCGATTCCTACCAATCCTACCTGACTTTTACACCTTCCCTAGACCTTGCTTCTGAACAGTCTTTTGGGAGTTTCAAGTATCCAAACGAGTTTGAATGTTTTACTGAAACCCCTTCACAACCCATGTCTATTCTTGAACAGTCGTAGGAAGAATTTCGAATAGCGTCATGCTAATAGATGGTGAATTTGAATGCTTCCATGGCCGCCCTCATACAACCTAACGAACCGGCAGCTAGTTTCCAACTAGCTCCGAATTTTCTAATGTATGATGAGGCGATTGGACAGTTTGCGGATTTGAGTCGTGAGAGTGAGCGGTACACCCTTCCAAATCATTGTTGGATATATGTATGCCTTAGAGGCCATTATATGATAGTGGATGTATCGGTATGTGTATATATATATTCAAGGGACATTCTTGCTCGACATGATAGTATGCTATCTGGTTGTACTTTATCTTGACATGTTCATTTGATCATACTTCTTATTCATTTGGTATATGTTGATAAAGCTCTTAGGATATATGCTTGACTACTGAGATTATGATGCGGATCATACTAGTGGGACATGTGTAGTTTATAAGCATATCCTTAAAATGTTCCTAGTCGTGGGTGTATCGAGACGGGGCATCGATATTTCCAGAGTAGACTAGCGTATACGTTACTTGTCCCATATGATGGGCGATGGATGATCCCATATCCATTGGTGTGGTGACACCAAAGACCGTATACGAGTGCTCAGTGAGACTGGGTACACTGAACGGACTCGCCAAGAACTCCTATGTAGTATTATATCTATCGTCGGATAGCAGTTCTCAGGTGAAACTGGTACAGGTTAGTCTGTAGACCCGAGATCGTCATAGAGTCTTGTGTGTCCTCTAACTGTACTTTGATCTCCACCCTACCACGGCTCTACTGAGTCATGCAAATAGGTGGATTTTGGGTACAGTCCCGAGGCACATGGAGTCAATGAGCGATAGGAGGGGTTTCGTCTCTCCTGGTATTAAGGGTTGATGTTGCGGTATGCAAGATTGGCAATAACAGGAAGTCCCTGGCTATGGCTGTTGAGATTTACTGATAGTGTTATCAGTAATTTCTCGATCTGTTATGAGCCATATATCGGTATGACTTATTGAGTTATTGGGGTCGACGATACCATCCCTAGACTTGATATGCAGCTTATCTGATGAAGAGACCGGACTGTACAGTAAGTGTTTCCAGTTGGCTCGACGGGAGTTTTGACAAATTCGCTTGTGTTTCTTTTGATCGCTCAATACCTGGTAGCCGTTACGTACAGCTTGTGGCACTGACGGTTTGTGGGCATGTGATGTGATCACTGCCTACTGCCAGCGTATTGTCGAGTCTTAAAGTCCCACAAAGGGGTCTCCTAGCTCAGGCGAAAAGTTGTGGGGTGCAAATGAGATATGCACGGGAGCTCGATTAAATGCGTGTATTGGATACCGTATTTTAATCGGGCGTTTACTATTGGACGGGTCCTATGTGATATGACCGGGTTATTAAATCAAGTGTTGATTTAATATTAAGTACATTAGCTCATTTATTAAAACCTATTTCTTTATGATGCATGCATGAGTGTATGTATATGTTGATATGAACGCACACATGCAAGCATACATGTGTCATGGTTGATGATACATTGGTGGCGGCAATGCAAGACTCACATGGTAACATATTTATAAATTTTGTTTATTTGAGAAAAGCAAAATGGCAATAAAATCATGGTTGACTATTCAACTCTCTTCTCTTGTGTTGACCAAAGTCAAAACCATGATTTCATTGCCCATGGTTTTGTAGCCCGTGGTTTTGCTTAACCTCAAGTCAAAAAAAATCTAGATATTTTGTAACCATAGTTTAGCATGACATAATTCTAACTCACTTGGGATGATGTTGCATTATCTTTACTTGAGTCAAGTTTAGCATCCATCTCCTTCTTCCTCCTTCAAGCTCTCTAGGGTTTGAAAAAGTGAGAGAAGAACTTAAAAAGAAAAGGTTTTTGAGTGAGATCAAAACCCACATCACCAATCTATACTAGTCTAGCCCATTAGTGTAGGTTGTTTGCTCCACTTCTTCAAAGATCAAGTGAAGCTAGGAGTTTGTGCAAAGGGACTTTATGGTGGATCATCGTGGACTTGGAAGGATTCAAGCGAACCGGTTCAAACCCTACTCGATCCAAGGAGTCAATAGAGGAGGTCTACAAAGGTTGTATTACTTACCTCTTAGTGTTAGTAACTACTTGTTCCCCTCCGAAAGACGGCGCGACGAAAGAGACGTCTTGCCTGAGATTCGGGGCAGATACTATTTGGTTTTATCCGTCCACTTTTCCAAAGATGCCAAGTTGATTTATGGCACCGTGTATCGGAGGTTTAAACGGATGCGGACGATGTAGCAGACTTCGTCAGATTCTCCCTCGCTTGAGGGGTTTTTGATTGTGGGGACGCTCTTCCCTGTAGGCGCAAGCCCCTGCAGTTAATTACGCTACCGCATCGCGGTAACAACTTTCTCCTTCTCCAGAATTTCACTTCGTGTCGTGGGTGTTTGTTTTGTTTGTGATTGCCCGTGGATTGTATACGGAGACTAATTTATGTCGTCGCCCGTAGGACGTGGACTAGTCCAAATCCGTATCTTTCTTAGATTTGGGTTTGGGGGTTTGGGTTTAAGGATACGTTAGCCTCATTTGAGACTAAGATCAACTTAAACGTTTGTTAAGGATACGTTAGTCTCATTTCAGACTAAGATCAACTTAACGGGATCGTTTAGATCCAACAGGAGAGCAATTGGGGGGGCCTGTTATTTAGTTTAATGACATTGCGGTCGATGGGTAGTTTAAGGACATTGCGGTACAATGTTAGTTTTAAGACGTTGCGGTCAAGGTTAAGGACATCATAGTCCGTGGATTTAAGGACTCCACAGTACGGCGTTAGTTTTAAGACATCACGGTCAAGGTTAAGGACCTCATAGTCCATGAGTTTAAGGACCCCACAGTCCGTTGTTAGTTTTAAGACATCCCGGTCAAGGATAAGGACGTCATAGTCCATGAGTTTAAGGACCCCACAGTCCGTAAAATGTATGGTCGTTGGGACCCGTCACCTCTTTGAAGACGTTGAGGAATTACAACGACAAATATCAATGGAGTGAAGAGATGTACCCTTGAACTAAGGTAGATTAGGTGATCTGTAGCCCAATTTGGAACCAAGACCAATTAATTATATTATGAGCCCATTGGCTCAGTTAAGTCTGAATTGAGGACTTATGGCCTTCTTGGGCTAAGTCCAATCAGGTTTGGAATATCGGCCCTCTGTTGGTCCATTGAAGGGGAGGCTTTGCCTCTGAAAAATTAGCCAAATTGGCCAAAAATAGTGTTTAGACAATAGGGACAGCAGTGTTAAACACTGGAAATAAAGCTCTAAGATTAGTGTTCAACACTAGAGAATAATAGTGTTAAACACTGGAAGTAAGGTTCTCAAATTAGTGTTAAATACTAAAAGATGATCAGTGTTAAATACTGGGAATAGGATTCGCGAATTAGTGTTAAACACTAGAAGATGATCAGGGTTAAACACTGGAAATATAGTTCTCAATTTAGTGTCAAACATTGGAAAATAACAGTGTTAAACACTGCAAATAGGGTTTTCAAATTAGTGTTGAACACTAAGAAAATTCAGTGTTAAACACTGGGACTGAAGGTCTCTAATTAGTATTAAATACTAAAGAAAGAGGGGTCACGTGTGGACACGTGAGAGCGCCCAAAGGTAGGACCATTTTCCCCTTATTCTGCAGGGAAAAGTATTGAATACTTTCTATATTTGATTTTGGAGCATCACGTGCTGACACGTGACGGGGATTTGTGCGCTGATTTACCAAGGGGTCACGTGGTAACACGTGAGAGTGCCCAGAGCTTCTGTTTCTTTTTGCTTTTTCTTTCTGTGCTTTTAGGGATCACGTAGAGCACGTGAGGCGTTGTCTCTGAGTTCTTTTTTGTGGGTCTTTACAGAGGTCACGTGGGGACACGCGACCCAGTTTTTTTTTTTTGCCTGTTTAAAGATCTGTTTATCTTTTTAAGAATTAAATTCTTAATAGGGTTAAACCCTAGCTAGAGGAATTAAATTCCTATTTTCTTTGGAAGAATTATATTCTTAGATAGGGTTAAACCCTAATTTTCCTTCTGTGGGAATTAAATTCAAGTTCTGGCATAGGGTGAAACTCTAATTTCATTTTAAGAGGAATTAAATTCCTGTGAGAATTAATTTCTCGGTTAGGGTTAAACCCTAGTTCTGTCCATCTTGAAGGAATTAAATTCCTATAATTTTGGAGAATTGAATTCTCATATAGGGTTAAACCCTAATTTTATCTCGGAGGAATTAAATTCCTATAACTTTGGAGAATTGAATTCTCATATAGGGTTAAACACTAATTTTATCTCGGAGGAATTAAATTCCTATAATTTTTAGAGAATTAAATTCTCTAAACTCAATTCCTCCTCTATATTTTAGATCTGCATGGCAGGATCTCGACCCGACGAGAATTAAATTCTCAGCTTTTGGGGAGATGTGCACTTTGCAGATCTTCATACAGAGAAAGAACTAAGTTCTCTTTTATAGAAGAGCTAAACTCTTAGATTGAGAATTAAATTCTCTTTTTTGGAGTCCTGATCCCCTTTCTTTTCTTACCTAGGGTTTTTCTTTGTAGAGAATCAAATTCTCTTTCTTTTCTCTCTGAATTTTCAAGATTCCAAAGCTCTATATCCCTTCCTCCCTTCTCTTGGCTCCTATTTATAGGAGAAGGAAAAGAATCAATCTGTTTAGTAAATATTTCATTGAAAGATTTGATTTATTTTCATCATTAATCCGGGCCTTTAGATTATTAGGTGAATTTTATTCACCGTTGGATTTTAAATCCAAAGATATTCCTTTTGTTATTTCGGTGAGATTTTTAGGGGCAATCTTTCCTCGTCCAAGATTTTCCATAAATTGGTGATATTTAATCACCCTGGGATTCTTAATCCAGCGGTTCTTCATAATTCTTCTCCATTTTGGAAAGATTTAAAAGATCTTTTTCAGAATTTAATTCTGTTGAACAGTAAGGCTTTTAAAGCTAGTCACGTGTTGCCACCGGTCACGTGTGAGCACGTGACCCCCGGTCACGTGTGAATGGACTCCTCTTCTGCGCTCTATTCTTTGCCGCTGCTTTAACCATCACGTGCCAACACGTGACCACTGGTCATGTGTGAGCACGTGATGCCTCTTCTGAAGCCTTTTCCTGATTTTTAATCAGGGAACAAAAGCCCCTACAGCGTTGCTCTCACGTGTCTGCACGTGAGTGCAACGCTGTCACTTTTGTAACCGTTGGATCGGCCTTGGGAGTAGGGTAGATGAAACGTTTTCCATCCCATCCTATAAATGCCAATATCTTTTCAGAAGCACCTCCACTTTGCTCATCTTCCTCCTTGCAAACTTTTCTTTTGAGAATTTAATTCTCGTCCTCAGAGCTTAGTTCTCTGTCTTGCAAATTTTCCAGAGTTTAACTCTGTTGAAAGATTTCCTTTTCTTCAGGGAACGATCTTGAACGAACTAAGAACTTTCATATCTCTATGGATTGTAAATCCATTGCAAGGGTTTTTACCATTTTTAACAAGAACCCACTTTTCTTCAAACAGAAAACTATTTAACCTTCAAACAGTAGATCTCTTAGGGTTTCTCTGATCTTTAGGGAGATGATGGTGGCGGTTGTCTCCTCCACGGAATTTAATTCCGTCCCAAAAAAAAACTTTGTGTCTGGAAAGTGCTACTGGGAATTTAATTCCCCTTTTCAAAAGGAATTTAATTTTTTTGAAGAACTTAGTTCTTCCCAGAGAACTTCATGGGTTTTCTTGCCCTGAGTCATCTTCTTCTCAATCCAGAAGAAGTTTGCAATGTTGCTCTCTAGGGATTTAATTCCTTTGATTTTGTTTGATTTGCCACAGAGTCCAAGATGGATTTTTAGAGGAATGTGTAGGGTCATTCGAATCCATAAAGAATCTTCCTTTTGTCTCGTTGTAATTGCTGTGCCTCCTCATTAGTCAGCCGCCATCTTGATTTCGTGGGACCCACATGTTTTGTAACTAATGGTCCCATAAAAAAAAGTCTGCTGTCACTTTCTTCAACTGTCTTTATATACATATATATATATTTATACTCATATATATGTATATATATATATATATAAATATACTGTTGGCTTCGCTTTTAACAGTTTTCCTTTATTTTATTTCAGGTACAATGGCTTCTATTCCGTACTTTCTTTTCACTCGCTTGGAGGCCGCTTTTCCTCAGTCACCATCTGATGAGGAAGCGATGGCGATGATCAGGGCTCATGACCCGAACTATACCAACCTACTTTTGTGGGGGACCTGGTACGGTCATATCATCAGGGGGCGTCGAAGCTTTCTTTGCGAAGTACCAACGGAGCCCACCTTTCCGTTTCTGCCACTGGACCCACCAAGGACAGTCTTCACCATGGAGATGCCGAATTGGACTCCGATGGGGCGGCTCGAGCCTTCGACGACTGGTATCCCGAACCATCCGATCCCAGCTATAGATATTTTGGGACGGCGTATTTGTTAGGGTGAGGCCCAACCATGGGGACAAATCTACAAGATAGGGCTCACCCCTCGACACCCTACGGGCTCCATTCTCTTGGCTCGTTACATCCTTTCTGCTCATCGCGCGTGACTGCAGAAATTCAGGCTCTACCAGGCGATGTATGCGTCGCTCTTCCACTACCAATCCCCGCATGTCTGGTGGGTTAAGACGTTCTTGAATCAGTGGAATCTCCCCACCTACACTTTTCTTCTGGGGGACCGAGAGGTTTCAATCTCTTTGGAAGAATTTTATGAGATCTCAGGGTTGCCAATTCGGGGGGCTCTTTATGAGGAGTTGCTTCCTCCCGATGAGTACGTCTTTGAGGTCGAGCCCGCGATCCCCGACGGCTTGTCGAGCGAAAATTCCGTGCCCCACAAGCGTCCGAGCCTGATCAAGGCGCTGGGTGCCTTTGACCGGCTGTTCACAGAATCTGAGGAGCAAGGCGTCACTTTTAAGAGCTTCATCTCTTGCTTCCTTCACGAGGATGTTCTGTCGAAGACGGCTCCGAAGTTTGCGAATATTAATGACCCCTTCGGGTTTGGTCCGAAGAAGCTGCCGACCCAGGAATCGGATCTACCACAGTACTACATTCCCATTATGTCGCCGGTGTCTTTCGAATCCATTGCAGTTCTCGGCATGGATGAGGAGACGTTCTTCGTGGGCTTTGTCAGCGTCTGGCTCAGCTGGTTTTTCATCCCTATGCATCACCGTTTCATGAGAGTTTCGGTCATCTATCCGGCTCATCGTATAGCTGAGGGGACAAGGCTGGCCGTTGGCATCCCGGCACTGGCGCATCTCTATCACGGGTTGGGCGCTGCAGCTAATACCTCTACCCCTGGCATAGACGTGGTAAACTTTTCGCTTCAGTACTTCACGTCTTGGATCGAAATGCACATCTTGGGTGCTTTCTCTATGCATCAGAGGCCCGCATTCTACGACGCTTACACCTTCCCGCGACTCATGTGATTGGTGAACGCTTCTGCCTCCGACCCAACTCAATTTGGGGCCATTCGGGCGTTGATTTCCCCTTATGCTGCTGCTGGCGGATTGGTGTTCACCGACCGAGTTTTATCTCCTCCCTCAGGTCCAGCTCAGCAACTCTGGGACCGGTCAAAAGACAATATGCCTTCTTTAAAGTCCCGGGAGGCCGCGCACTTATATTCAATTAGGCCAGGCTATCTGGTATTTCGCCAGGATAGTGCGGCTCTTTTCATGCCGTACAACCCGCATCGCTTCGCTCGGCAGCTTGGATATGACCAGGGCGTTCCTTTTGAGGCTTTCGTAGTTGCGCTAGTTCCCTCACTCGAAGCCGTTCGCGTTGCAGCTCACCATTTCGTGAGGTTGAACACCGGCTCCCATTTCATGATCCCTGAAGCTGACCATCTTCCCCGGTGCGTGGGATCGTTTACGGGTTGGTACCTTCATCGGGTCAATCGGATTATTGTTGAGGAGAGAAGGGTACTCCTTGGCCATGGTGCTCCTACTCAGGTTCCGATCACAGGAGCTACGCTACGACCGCAAGCGCCGGTCCATTTTCCCTTGAGGGATACTGGTGTTGCGCTTATTCCCGGAGAGTCAGGGGTGGATCTTACCCCAATAGCTGGTATGCCATTAGGCACCCGGTCGCGGGCTAAACAGGATCCGGTAGCGGCACCACCACCCGTGGCAGCATCACCACTCATGTCATCGACAATGGCGGTGTCATCCTCGGTTATGGCACCGGGCAAGGGTGATAGGGATGAGGGTGTTGAAAGTGACGTGGGCCGGCGCCGCACTAAGGCTCCACGGGGAAGAAACGGTCATCTTCGGCGGCCGGTTCTAGATCTAAGAGGCGGAGGAGGGTGGCCACTAACTTACTTGATTCTTTAGCGGAGTCTGAGCTTATACTCCCAGATGAGCCGTTGGTCGTGCAAGAGTCGGACGCTGGTCTTCTCTTCCCGGGTTCGGCTGCCGAGAAAGCCGCACAATTGGCTGAGGCCATAAGACGATCTAAAGATGAGTCTAAGAATGTAAGGGTTCCGAAGAAACCCTATCCTGCTGTAATCTTCTATGAAGACCCTTCCTGGATCCGGCGGCGGTTTATTGGCCTTTTGGAGGAATGGGGAGAAAGGGCCCTGAAGTAGGCCGCTTCGGAGGATGCTGCGGACGCGCTTTCCTTATGGACCGGCGGCCACGAGTCCACTCTCGAACCCCGGCGAGCACGCCTCCTTGAGAAGGAGAATCGGCTTGAAGAAGCCATATTGAAGGCTTCGTTGCGCATTGGTATGTTTTTATACTTCTTTGTAGCATTTCAGATTGTTTACACCTGTATGTATGTATCCTTATTCTTGCGTGAATTATATAGAGTCTTCGGCGATGGGGGAAGTTCCTACGGGCTTGTTGAAGATAGAGCCTATTGACATTCCTAATGAAACATTGCTTGATGTGGAGGGGGTTGACGATGCTGCTCCTTTTACAATAGAGCCTCCGATGGCGGTTCTTGATCACGGAGCACTCGCTCCTTTGGGAGAGGCTCCTTTAGTAGTCTCCGTCCCAACGATTCTTCCTGAGGGCGGCCCAGAGGCTGGGATGGAGGTAGTCGGGACTACCCTCCCTTTGTTGGAGCCCGAGGTCATGGCGGAGGCCGTTGAAGCTGCTATCCCCCCAGCTCAGAATGGGAGGAGTGTCGAAGGTAACCCTTTATACTTTAAACTAGTAATCTTTCTGTTACCTGAACTCTTTTGCCTTTTCAGAATTGCGTGGGCTGGCGGCCTCTATTGCCGATATGTCTCCCCGGCAATCCTTCCAGCGTCTGCTGGAGATGGCCGCTCCACAAGCGATATCTCCTCAATGCATCGTCCTCTCGTCTGGGCAAGGTTAGAGTTGTTCGCCATTTTTTTATAGCATCGTTGTTATTTTGCGGAATGACATTGGTGTCCTTCACAGTTCTGGAGGCTGATGACGAGGTTGAGGTCCTCGAAGGGCCAGGGGAACCTTCAGCCCCTTCTTGCATCACTGTGGGTAAGTGACGTTTCAAGATGGTCCCACTTGTTCCTTTGCTTAAGAGTTTCACTGACATTTTTTTTATAAATCTGAACAGTCTTGCCAGCCCCCATAGCGCTGGAATCGCGTATCGCCATGCCGCCCGGCCCTTATGCTTTGCGAGCTTCAGAACGCTTAGCCCAATTAAGCCTTGTCTCCCTATCATCTTTGATCGAGGAGCTCCGTGCGGGCAGCGCAACCACAGCTGAAGCATTTGCTGCTGAAGCTAATGGTTCTCTTCCTTTTCTTGCCACCTACCATAGCGAGGCGGTGGTGCAAGTTTGGGTGGAATTCTGTCAGCAGGTGGAGGCTTGCTTGCACCCACTTGAGTGTTCCCGCCTTTCTTCGGAGGCTGTGGCTGCAAAGGCGGGCTTGTAGGGGCTGATAAAGCGTTGCGCGGCGAACATGGTGTCATGCGAGAAGAGACTCGGCCGCAAATTCTCGGAGAGGGAGCTGGCCTCTAAGGCACTGAGCGAGCTTCAAACTAGCCTCACAGCCAAAGCCAACAAGGCGTATGAACTCTGGCGAGTACTTCAAGAGTCTATCAAAGAGGTGGTAGCCCTCGATAAAGCTGTCGTGTTCACTCGCGAAAGGGTTGAAGCTCACAAGGCTACCGAGAAAGAGCTCGAAGGCCGGCTTGCCTCGTATCAGGCCCAGCAAGCTCAGGCGGAGGCCCGTCTTCTGGCGATACTGAATCACGAAGCCGCGACCCAACAAAAGAAGGATGAGCTAGTGAAATTGCTAAATCGCCCGCCGGCCTGAAGACTTGTATCTCTTTCTTTCTTTTTGTACATACTTCTGAATGAGAGTATATTTTTTGTACTTTGTATCCATTTTGGTTTATGAATAAAAGACATATTTTTCTTCTCAATGGTGTGTCCTTTTTTATTGAATGTATTCTGCGGATAGTCTATCTTGATCTCTTTGCAGGACAATGATGGCTTAGGATTCAGGGTTAAGATCTGCCTCCTAAGACTTTTGAGCTTTATGAGTCGTGAGGGTCTCATAAAGAGTTTTTCTCCCTACAGGTCGAAAGGATCCCATAGGTGTAAGTTCTCCTTAAGAATCGTGAGGATTCTTAAGCGGGTTTTCCCTTGGGAGTCGTAAGGATCTCACAAGAGAGTTTTCTTCCCTACAAGTCCTGAGGACCCACAAGTGCTGGATGCGGTCGCCCTTATCCGTATTTCACGGGGTTAGGGGTTGCTTTGGGATGTTTTCCAGGGTACCGTAGTTTAAAGACATCGCAGTCGAGTTTAAGGACATCACAGTCCGTGGGTTTAAGGACTCCACAGTCCAATGTTAGTTTTAAGACATCACGGTCAAGGTTAAGGACATCATAGTCCGTGGATTTAAGGACTCCACAGTTCGATGTTAGTTTTAAGACATCACGGTCAAGGTTAAGGACATCATAGTCCGTGGATTTACGGACTCCACAGTCCGATGTTAGTTTTAAGACATCACGGTCAAGATTAAGGACATCATAGTCCGTGGATTTAAGGATTCCACAGTCCAACGTTAGTTTTAAGACATCACGGTCAAGGTTAAGGACATCATGGTCTGTGGATTTAAGGACTCCACAGTCCGATGTATAGTTATTGGGACCCGTCACCTCTTTGAAGACGTTGAGGAATTACAACGACAAATATCAAAAGAGTGAAAAGATGTACCCTTGAACCAAGGTAAAATCAGTCTAGAATCATCATGGTTGATCGTTAGTTTTAAGACATTACGGTCGAGGTTAAGGACATCATAGTCCGTGGATTTTAAGGACTCCACAGTCCGATGTTTGCTCTGGATGCTTCACACGGGTTCACTGCCATGTTCGGCGAGGACCAGGTTCCGCTCTGGACGTTTCCGTGGGGTCAGAGAGTGACGTTATCCGCATTCCACGTGACCAGGAATTTTGCACTAGATGGTTCACACGGGTTCACTGCCGTGTTCGGTGAGGACTAGGCTCCACTCTGGATGCTTCGCACGGGTTCACTGCTGTGCTCTGCGAGGACCAGGATCCGCTCTGGAAGTTTCCTACGGGGTCAAAGAGTGACGTTATCCGCGTTCCACGTATCCAGGAATTTTGCTATGGATGCTTCCCACGGGTTCACTGCCGTGTTCGGCGAGGACCAGGCTCCGCTCTAGATGCTTCACACGGGTTCGCTGCCGTGCTCTGCGAGGACCAGGATCCACTCTGGACGTTTTCCATGGGGTCAAAGAGTGACGTTATCCGCGTTCCACGTGACCAGGAATTTTTCTCTGGATGCTTCCCACAGGTTCACTGCCGTGTTCGGCGAGGACCAGGCTCCACTCTGGATGCTTTATACGGGTTCGCTGCCGTGCTCTGCGAGGACCAGGATCCACTCTGGACGTTTTCCACGGGGTCAAAGAGTAACGTTATCCGCATTCCACGTGACCAGGAATTTTGCTCTGGATGCTTCCCACGGGTTCACTGCCGTGTTCGACGAGGACCAGGCTCCGCTCTGGATGCTTCACACGGGTTCGCTGCCGTGCTCTGCGAGGACCAGGATCCGCTCTGGACGTTTTCAATGGGGTCAGAGAGTGACGTTATCCACATTCCACGTGACCAGGAATTTTGCTCTGGATGCTTCCCACGGGTTCACTGCCGTGTTCGGCGAGGACCAGGCTCCGCTCTGGATGCTTCACACGGGTTCACTGCCGTGCTCTGCGAGGACCAGGATCCGCTCTGGACGTTTTCCATGCGGTCAAAGAGTGACGTTATCCACGTTCCATGTGACCAGGAATTTTTCTCTGGATGCTTCCCACGGGTTCACTGCAGTGTTAGGCGAGGACCATGCTCCGCTCTGGATGCTTCACACGGGTTCACTGCCGTGCTCTGCGAGGACCAGGATCCGATCTGGACATTTTCGACGGGGTCAAAGAGTGACGTTATCCGCGTTTTACGTGACCGGGAATCTTGCTGATTATATCCGCATTTCACGGAGTGGGGATTTGACTCTCGGTGATCTGTATATCGCTGAGCCATGGAACTGGAAGTTGCCGCTGTTCCACTTTGCTGGATGTTGTGTCCGTTGTGACAAGACGAGTGTTGAGGTGATCTTTAGGCTATTTGTGGCCCTTCGAGACTTGGCTTCTTCTTTTGATGAAACCTGGGGAGGAGGAGTATGATCCCTTTTTCGTTTGCACCCCTAGATTGTATACAGGGATTGGTGTAACATCACCTGTAGGGCATAAATTTTTATTTTATTTCTTTTTCCGCGATACTCTATCATTTCAGCTTTTATATCCCGAAGGTCGCGATTGCCCCATCATTTCGGCTATTTTTCGCGGTGCCCAATCATTTCGGCTATTTATTTTATTTTTACTCGCTGCTTTTTATTGCGAGTTGCCCAATCATTTCGGCTATTTTTCATGCATGCATTTTTACTTGCTGCTTTTTATTGCAGGTTGCCCCATTATTTCGGCTATTTCATATGCATTTTTAGCTCGCTGATTTTTATCGCGAGTGTAGAGCTTGGAATCTGGTACCAATCTCAGCATCAGTATCGCTACAACTGGAATATTGCCAAGAGTGAATCATCATTTGCCATGAAAGGACTCGGAATTTGATACCGTTTTAGACATCAGCATCACTACAACTGCGATATTACCAGGAGAGAATCATCATTTGCCTCTGTCGATGTCGAACAAAGGTAGCTTAGTAAACAGGGTTAGGGTCCTGTCGACTAAGGCTTTTGACTTCATGAGCCGTAAGGGTCTCACAAAGGTATTTCTCCCTACAAGTCGTGAGGATCTCGTAGGTGTGTTTTCTCCTTGGGAATCGTGAGGATTCCTAAGTGCGTGTTCCCCTATAAGTCGTAAGGATCTTACAAAATGATTTTCTCCTTATAAGTCGAGAGGACTCATAAAGGTTGTTCACTGTGCGAACATATCCCCAGTCACGGATAGGACTCGGTTAGGGAAATGTTTATTCGCGCCCGTGGATTGTATACAAGGGTCAGTATGAGCCGCTTGTAGGGCAATATTGAAGTTTGTGTGGGTTGCTTAAGAACAGGTTCAGGTCTCTGTAAGTTAAGACTTTCAAATCTTATGAGCCGTGAGGGTCTCATAAGAGAGTTCTCCTTACGAGTCGTGAGGATCTCGCAAGTGTAATTTCTCCTTAGGAATCGAGAGGATTCCTAAGTGTGTTTCTCCTTTGTTAGTCGTAAGGATCTCACGCAGGTGGTTTCTCCTTACACGGTCGAGAGGACCCTGTAAGCGTCTTTTAACGAGGTTGTGCCCTTTCAGGTTTTCACAAACACTCGCCGGTAGTCCTGCTGTTTTTACTCATGGAGCCCTTTCGGGTTTTCATCCGTGCCCATATTGCTTATGGACATACCGTCTTTCTTTTTTTTATTCCTTTTATTTTTCTAACGAGGTTGCGCCCTTTCAGGTTTTCACAAACACTCGCCGGTAGCCTTGCTGTTTTTACTCACGGAGCCCTTTCGGGTTTTCATCCGTGCCCATTTTGCTTATGGACATACCGTTTTTATTTTTATTTATTTTTTCTATTTTTTGTATCGGTTTTGGGATGCCGCAATCCACCGTAGTTTATCGACATCTCGGTCAACAGCTAGTTTTAGGACATAGTGGTCCATCGTTAGTTTAAGGACGTTTCGGTCCGTTGTTAGTTTAAGGACATTTCGGTTCATTGTTAGTTTAAGGACATTTCGGTCCGCTGTTGCAGAAGGCTGGTTACTACTTATAGAGTTCGGGCTTAGGAAGATAGCGAGCGAACATAGTCGTCGTCATCTATCATTGACCTGGGCTGTAACTCATTAAGAGTAGTATTTCTTTAGGAAGCGACCGTTTATTGGCCTGAAAAGCCTTTCACCGTGCATATCCATGAGTAGATAGGCTTCACCCTAGTAGACCTTGTCTATGATGTACGGGCCTTCATAGTTCGCCTCGAATTTTCCCCGCTTGGTGCGATTGGGGATCATAGGTCTTTTGACCCCTAGCACGAGTTCGCCTTGGTGGAATGTCCTAGTCCTGGTCAATCTTTCATATGAGCGCGTCATCTTTGCTTTATAAGCCTCCAGATTTTGTTGTGCTATGAGGCGGGTTTCATCAAGGGCATCAAGCTCTTCAAGCCGAAGGTGAGCATTTTCTTCGTCCGTCAGCTCGTAGTGGACTGCCACTCGCAGAGAGGGTAACTCTATCTCGAGGGGGAGTACTGCTTCTGTACCGAATACCAACGCGTATGGCGTTGTGTTCGTGGCCGTTTTGAACGTAGTTCGATACGCCCAGAGAGCTTCTTGCAGTCTCTCGTGCCAGTCCTTCTTATTTCGGGACACCGTCTTTTTCACGATCTTCGTCAAGGTCTTGTTGAAAGCCTCAGCTAGACCGTTAGCTTGGGGATTATAAACTGAGGAATATCTCCAGTCTATGTTGTGTTGTTGCGCGAAGCGGCTGATTTTGTGGCTTTTGTAGGCTGGCCCGTTATCGGAGATGATCCGTTGTGGAGTTCCAAACCGATAAATGACGTGCGTCTTGAAGAAATGGAGGATATTCTCCGTCTTCACTTCCTTCAGCGGTATTGCTTCTGCCCATTTGGAGAAGTAATCAGTCGTCGCCAAAATGAAACGATGTCCCCTGGACGATGCTGGTTCGATGGGGCCGATTACGTCAGTCCCCCACATTTCGAACGGCCAGCTTGCCACTGTTCGATGCAGAGGATTTGGGTGCTGATGGATAAAGTCCCCATGAATTTGGCATGAGTGGCATTGCTTCGCATATTCGAGGCAATCCTGAATCATCGTGGGCCAATATTAGCCTATCCGTTTAATCTTCAACTTCATCTTTGGGCCTGCTTGGTGAGAACCGCAGAGTCCGTCGTGAACTTCCTGAACGACTCTTTTCGCCTCTTCAGGTCCCAGACATCCCAACTACAGACAATCAAATGACCTCTTGTACAGAGTATCATTGACGAAGGCGAAAGACAAAGCTCGTTTCGTGAGCTGATGTTTTGAGGATGCATCTTCAAGTGTTCGACGAGATTTGAAGTAGTCTATGAAGACTTCTCTCCAATCTTCAACCTTCTCCGGGTCTTTTATTTGCAGGGCCACCTGTTCAATCGCTTCCTTTCTCTCGGATGATTCCGGAGATATCTCCGCCGATGCAAGAACCCGACGGCTTTGTACCACGATTCTTATGTCATCGAGGTTCTCGTCGGCTAATTCTTTAGCGAGCTTAGCTAGTGCATCTGCTTTGCTATTTTCCGCACGCGGTATGCTTTCCAGCATATAGGAAGGAATCTGAGTCAACAGTTGCTGTACTCTCTCGCCATATTTCACCAGTTTTGGCTTGCACGTCTGGTAGTCGCCATTTACTTGACTGATGATCATTTGAGAATCTCCGTATATATGGAGGTTTTCAATTCCCATATTGATGGCGATTTCGAGGCCTGCTATCAAAGCTTTGTACTCAGCTTCATTGTTCGTCCTCAGCTCTGTCAAGGAGAAGGTGAAGCGCATTATCCCTCCTTGTAGGGTCACGAAGATGAGGCCTACCCCTTATTTGATTACAGGGGTGTTCTATTTGCGCTTCTTCATGGAGGACGCTCCATCAAAGTAGAGCTCCCATCGGGTATCACTACCGTCGATCGCGTCAAACGCATGTTCGTCTGGCAGTTCGCAATTCAAAGGGGAATCGGCAGGTATCGGTTGCTCGGCAAGAAAGTCGGCGATGGCCTGGCCTTTCACTGCCTTAAGAGGCTGATAGGTTATCGAAAACTCCATTAAGAGCAAGGCCTATTTAGCGAGTCCCCCTGTCAATATGGCCTTCGACATTAAATATTTAAGGGGGTCCACTTTCGAAATGAGACGGACTTCATGCGCCAACGCATAGTGCCTGAGCTTTGTTATCGCGAAGATCAACGCCAGGCAGTGTTTTTCGATAGGGGAGTAGTTGCTTTCCGCCCCCATAAGAACTCGAATTAAGTAATAGAGATCTCTTTCTTTCCCTTGGTCGTTCTCTTGTGCCCATAGTGCGTCTAAAGAACCTTCGAGGGCGGTTGTATAAAGAATGAGAGGTTTTCCCTTGACCGGAGCGGCCATCACTGGCGGGTTCTGTAGATACTGCTTGATCTCGTCTAGTGTGCCTTGGCATTTGTGATCCCAAACAAAAGGGGTTCCCTTCTTCATCAGGTGACTGTAAGGGCGGCACTTGCCTGAAAGGTTGGCTATAAATCCCCGGATGTATGCGAGCTTCCCTTGGAGAGACCGCAATTGTTTGAGAGTCCTTGGTGGAGGCATTTATATGATCGCCTTGATCTTCGACGGATCTATCTCGATACCTCGGTGTCGGACGATGAATCCTAGGAATTTTCCCGAGGAAACTCCGAATGCGCACTTGAGAGGATTCATCTTCAGGTTGTATTGAAGAAGGCGTTGAAATACGGTCTTCAGATGCTCTAAATGCTCCTCGTATGATTTGCTCTTAACCACGAGGTCGTCGATATAGCATTCGACGATTTCGTGTATAAGGTCATCGAAGATATTTATCATGGCCCTTTGATAGGTGGCACCGGCGTTCTTTAGACTGAAGGGCATAACCTTGTAGCAGAATATACCTAAAGGGGTCCGGAAAGCGGTGTGCTTCTGGTCTTCGGGATGCATCTTTATCTGATTATACCCTGATGAGCCGTCCATGAAGGAGAAAACCTCATGAGTGGACGTGTTATTTATCATCGATTCGGTGACCGGCACTGGGAAATCGTCCTTTGGGCAGGCTTTATTGAGATCCCGAAAGTCTACACATATGCGCACTATCCCATTCTTCTTCATCACTGGGACGATGTTGGCGATCCAATCAGGGTACTGAACCTCTTGGATGAAGCCAGAGTCGATTAGTTTCTTGACCTCGGCGTTAATGCTCATCTCAAGCTCAAGCCGCATCCTTCTCGGCGCCTGTTTGATCGGCTTGACGTCCGGGGATATGGCCAGTTTGTGGACAGCAATCTCTGGGTCTAGTCCTGGCACCTCGGAATAGTTCCAGGCGAAGCAATCTTTATGATGCAAAAGCACGTCTTTTAGTGCAGCTATCCTTTCCTCAGACAGCAACTCGCTGACGAATGTCGGTCGCGGGTCACTTGCCGTCCCCAAGTCAATTTTCTTGAGCTCATCCGCAGTGGTATGTATTCTATCTTCCAGCTTTTTCGGCGCCGGTGGAAATTCTGCGATCATCTCATCATTATTGTTTTCGAAGCACCAGGGGAGGTCATCCATACCTTCGGGCTCTTCTTTTGATATCGTTATCATATGACAAGTACGAGTACGCTTCCAAGATTGATGTTGATCTGGTTCTATCCTCGCTGTATGCGCGGCTTTTGGTTCGTGCTTCTGTGGCGGACTTATCCTCCAGCTGCTAGATAGAGCAAACCTGCCTTACTGATACTGGTCTTTGACCCAGTTCTTGAAGGTGAAACAGTCTTCGAGAGGGTGTCCTATTGCTCGGTGATAAGAGCAATAGCCCGGATGAGAGACCTCGTTAGCTTGCTCAGGGTGTTTGGACTCCGGAAGTGTAATCATTTGATGTTTTAAAGCGAGATCAAGTATCTTCTTTATCTTGTCTTGAGGGAAAGAATATGCTCGACTCATCTTCTTCATGAGGGACGAATCCGGACCGCCCAATTCCCGATCACGTGACTTTTTGGTCCCGCTTTATCGTTGTCGAATGCTTTTTCCGCTCTTTGCCTTATTTCTGCCTCTGCGTCGGGCCTTTTGCACAACAGGTTGACAGGGAGGAGCATTTTCATCTTTCGCAGCCTATTGAAGAAGGCATTGCATCCTTGCTTTCTCGTAGATGGCCATTTCACGATTATGGTCGTCTCGGGCTTTTTGACCCGCTTTCCTGATAAGCTTCTCCATTCGTTCTTCAAATGACGGACTCAGCATTTTGATTGCAGGATCTAGTTTTGGTATGGGGTGGGCGTTTTCTGACAGGGCGTCCTCTTCTTCATCAAAGTTATATATGGCGTAGCTACCATGGACTCGTTCCCGTTTCCCGGATTTCACATATCCAAGCCCAAGCGTTTCCATTCTCCCATTGGGCAGTTTGCACTGAGTCCCAGGGACATCCCAAATCCTGTTGTAGAACCAAGCTTGCCGAATAGTCTGTTTTAAAGGTACCCCTTGGCGCTTCAATAGCCTTTTTAGTCCGTTCGTGTAATATCTTGGCAAACAGATGGGTTGGAGCCTGTCAAGTGTAGAATCCGCGCCGTGCCAGATTTCTTTCTCCACTCTTATTTCCATGGACCGATAGAATAGGATCACCCTTTCACCTTTTCGTCTAGGAGGGACGTAAAATGTCTGCAAGTCTTGCACATTGTAAGCTTCAAGTGCGTCAAGATCTTTGTAGTGCTCCCGCGGAATCATGGTAACTTGCATACTCTGATTATTGCTAGGGAATGCTGATATTGACGGCCGGCTGGAGAACACAGCATTAATCTCATCTTCTGAGTCACTTCCGAAGATCAATATAGAGGCGGACGGTCCCGGGTTGTTGCGTAGAGACGGCCCAGCGTAAACTATCTCTTCTTCTTCTTCGGTATCACTCCCAAAAACAGGAATGGTGGCAGCGGCTTTGTTCTCCGGTGTGCGACACCTCTCTGTGTCCTCGAAATCTGGCAAAAAGTATTTTGCATCTCATACTTGCGGACTTCGTTCACGGAGAATGGGTTCAGCTCTCCTGTTACGGTATACTCGAAACCATCCTTGAAATACATCATACACTGATGTTGCGTAGAAGGGATGATGTTGTACTCGTGTAACCAAGGACGATCGAGCAAGGCGTTGTAGCAGGTCTTGGCGTCAATGACGTGAAACTTAATATCCGTGACGAGTAGTCCGAAGCGTAATGTTAGTATTACAGATCCGAGAGTCCGTGATGACTGAGAATCGAAACCGGAGATGGTAATTTTATCATGAGCGAGGTGTTGAACGCTCATGCAGATTTCCTTCAACACCCGAACATTAAGGAGATTGACGGAGGATCCATTATCGACCAGGATTTTGCCTATCTTGATATCGTGGTAGTATCCAGAGACATATAGGGGACGGTTGTGGTCGCACGTCCCAAGGAGAAGGTCTTCATCACCGAACGTGACATCGGCGGTGTGCACCTCTTCCAGTTCATCCTTCATCCTTTCTTCGGCGAGAAAGTCTTGGAATTGGTCGGGCTCTTGCAGCGCCTTGATTAATGAATCTCTCGCTTCTTTTGATAATAAGAGGGCGTCGAGAATGCTGAGTTGAGAGGGTAGCTTCCTCAGGTGCGCTAGGATGTTGTAGTCTACTTTACTCTTCTTGGGCGGGTTCTTGGCAATCAGCTCTTTCATGACTTGGTCATCTAAAGCGATACCCTCAGCAACCCTTTCCTTTCCCTTATCTTTTCTAGTCGCGGGTCCAAGATTCTTTTCTGGAAGCGTGCGATTGCGCAGCTGAATGTTTTCGCAGGTCGCTGGTTCTTCCTCCTTCCCTAAGATGGATTCTTTAAAGAGAGGGCCAAGAGCCATTTCTTCGTCAGAGTCGCTCCCAAAAGTGGAAACCTGTGATCCTCTGGTGTTGACCGTGTGACAGCTACCGGTAGTTCTCTTGTGCTCCCCAGTCATACTTCTCTGCTCCCGACGAGTTTTGCGTTTCATCCGTTTAAAATGTTGCCGGTGAGCAACATATCCCTTCCACCATCTTTTAAAAGCGTCGCATTTCTCAGTGGGGTGCGAAATCTTTCGATGATATGAGCAGTAATTAGGATGCATTTCTTCTCCACCGAAAGTGTTTTCTTCCGAGGGTGGCAGCTTCATCCCCATTGATATGGCTTTAGAAAACCTTTTCCTCGTCTTGAATCTGTTTTTATTCGTATCGAATGTCTTTTGATTTGGCGGGAGTGCCTCGACTCTTTCGTCTAGTCGTCGGCGTTTGGCTCCTTCTAATATGGCCATCTCATGCTCCCGATTGGCTTTACTTTTCAGACGAATCTCGTTCAGAAAGGCGTCGATCATCTCGTCTGACGGCCACACAAATTCCGGCTCAGGCCCTGCCCCCAGTCTTTCTTTGCAGGGTGCTTCTTCATTGTCTAGCGATGAATGAGAGATCACATGGCAACTTGCTACGTAATCCTCAGATCCATCTGACGAGTCTTCCCCATCATTTTCGTCCTCAAGGTCATGGCTGAGGAACTCTTGGGTGTGATGGGGGTCCGCGCTTTCTGATTATATTCTTCCAGCGCGTCGATCTGTTTCTGTAAGTCTGTACGCTTGTCACCAGGCTTCACGGGCTTTTTGGATCTCTTCTTCTTTTTCGAGGATTTCGACGGCTGGGTGTGAGCGCTTGGGCCCTCACCACCGATCTTTGGAGTTGGGCACGGTTTCAGCATCCCTTCAATGATCTGGGGTTCCAGCGGGTTCTCCCACCTGATCGCCGGACATGTCTGGAGATCATTCAGCATCCTTTTGGTTTTGGATGAAAGCACGACCTCCCATGGGGCTTCTTCAGCGAAAGAACAATTTGCCCTCGGTGTGTCCGTCTTCTTTAGAGTGTGCGGTTGTGATGGGTTTACCTTCTACTTCTCGGACAATGCAAACTTGCCTTGTAGGTATTGATCCTCGATCCATCCCTTAAAGACGAAGTAATCCTCGATCGGGTGACTTACCGTTTGATGGTAAGGGTAGTAATTGGGGTTATTGTCCTCGCTGGGTTGTGGCGGTCGCCTAGGATTCGGCAAGTTAATAAGCCTCTTGCGCACAGCCAGCTCGAATAGCCTCTTCGTCTTATCCCGCGGGAATGAGTAAGGGCGCTTCATTTTCTCATTATAATACCGCTGTCTCTCTTCCAATTGATCCGCTAGTTTTGGGGCACTGGGTTGCTGTTGAGCGTTCGCAACGAAGGTCGCCTCCCTTTTACCCTTGTCGTTCCGCGGTTCTGGCTTCGGGGGAGACGGTCTGTGACCCATTTGATCTATCTGGGCTAGCTTATCAATTAACGCCTCGAAGGTGGTCGGTTTAAAGAACATCATGAACTGTGAAATAGTTGCATGAGGGTCTAGAGTGCCCACGAACATGCCCACCGCTGGTGCTTCATCGATACGCTGCTCGCACTTCGACCACAGGTTTCGCCATCGGATTGCATGTTGGACCCAAGTTTCACCCGGCTTCACTCTTGCATTAATCAAAGCTGTTATCGGGGTGCGTTCGCCGGCGCTTGCGAAACGCTGGGTAAACAACATCTCCATTTCAGCGAAAGTTTTGACGGAGTCATTCGGAAGTTCGGAATACCACTCAAATGCCGTTTCCGATAAACTGCCGATGAATTGGAAAAGCAAGAGCTTGTCGTCGCCGCCGGTGTTGCCGCAAAGAGCCCTGAACTGGGCCACATGTTGATGGGGATTGCTTGTCCCCTTGTAGATGATTGATACGAAAAAGTGTGTTTGTAGTTTAACCGCAATCAATAACGGTGTCGCATGTAGCTAGACCGAGATGAGTACGGGTCGTCCTCTGGGAAATGTGGAACCTTTTATTCTTACTTTAGATGTGTTGAGAAAGAGAGGAGAGATAAAGAATATTGTAGAATGGTTTCTAGATCTACGTTAAGCACTAATGCAAAATATAGATCTAGATTATTTATGGATGTAGTTAATATAAGTAGGGGGTTTGTAGGGTTCGTTAGGATTTAGTTGTTATGGATGATTAATTAAAAATTACCCTTTTTATCCTTTAATAGATTTAAAACTAGAATGACAGTGATGTATGTAGATTAGGGTTTCTGGAGGGAAAAGGAATCCCACTCTTAACCCTTATCTCCACACGGAACTCTGTTCATATCTAGCCTTTACCAAAACAATCATTAATCTAATCTCTAATCGCGGTCGAGACTAACAAGGAATTGTTAGTGCGCCCGATTAGGATGTTAATGATTGTTTTGATAAAGTTTATAAACTTTATAGGACGTAAAAAGAGTTTAGGTATTTTCATCATCCATTAACCTACCCTAATCCTACGAACCCTAACAAGCAGAGAATTACTCGCGCATGGTGGGAGAAAAAGAGATGGAGAGAAAATGCATAATTAAACTACGAAGAAATAGAATAAGAAAAAGAAAGCTACCTTTATTAATCAACAATATTCATTACACTTTGATTCCTTAGAAAATGATTACAAGTACTAGTTGCTTCTCGATCTCTTCTAAGGAGGTAGACGAACCGTGATGATCAGTATGGATGCGTGAGCCGTATTGGACTTCGTGATCGCGTCGACTTGATAACTTTTCCAAGAGGCTCTCGGTCTTTATTTATAGTCCCAAAGCCAGAAACCTTGCTTCCAAAATTGGAATTCAACAGTAAAGATTCTCCCACAAAATTTGCATCTTGTAACTCCTCTATCCTGCGGCGGATCCGTGGCCAAAAGGGGGGTATGGCCGCGGATCCGCGGCCTTTTGATCAGGTCCGTTGATTCGCTTTCTGTGGTTTTTCTCTACTTGGCACGTGGAGTTCTCTGGAATCTTTAGAATTTGGAAATCTTCTCGTAGTTGCTGCCAGACTTGTTTTCTAAGTTTTGATTTCTTAATTAGGCAGTTTTGCTTTAATAACTTGATTTCCTTGATTTTAGTCCTGAAAATTCTGCACAACAACTCAAATGATAATTAGTAGAGTTTGTTTTCTTAAGATTTGGTCAATGATATTTTTTTGCATACATTTTCCTACCAAATGCTAATTATAATATATCAACACATGGAAAATAGTATTTTTACAGATAAACCCTCATATGTATGATATATTATAATAAAGACCTTTTTAATATAGAAATAGTAGGAAAAATGTAATAGCAAATGTGTATCAACTGAACAAATACCCCCAAACTTATCTTTGATCGTCCCGAGCAAACTAGTTTATTCAAGAGAAGGAGAAAAAGAAAGGAGAAAACTAAGCACACTATCGTATGCAAACACGATTGCACTGAGCACGTGCAACAAGCCGTAAATCTCTAGGTGTCCCTAGTAGGTGGAGTGTTGTCTCCTGAGGGTTTTCAGCGGATTACACCCACAAAATCCTATAATAAAAGAGAGATGGTGAAATTTACATATAAAGATAAGAACCATAAAAGAAATACTTTGAAAATTTAGAATTTCCAACTACACTAGCTTTTCAGTTGTCATGAACCCTATCTTAATTGTCATGAAAAGATATTAGAAATCACATTATCCCTCAATAATCGTCTTTATTCTTCATTCCTACCTTTCATCCAAACATCGATCATATAACCCTACGTGTGTGTAATGGACGTCCGTACACTCGGAGAATTCAATTCAAGCTATCATACTCTTGTCCATCTACCTCAGTACTTTTTAATTTGATGAATATTACACAATTTTCATGCGACCATTAATACTTCTTGAGGTACTAACAGACCGATTACTCATGTGCTTGCTGATTAGGTGATAGTATTTTCCTCGTCTTGCACCATCTAAGGCTTAGCAGTGACTCCTAAACCAGTTGGTCTAAGGCACTAGGTGATGAAGCACCCTCGCTATATTTTTTTATTGCTGCCTTGGCGATAATAAAACCTGTGTTCATTTTTCTCTTCACCATTTTATATTTTATTCAATTTTTTTATTTTCTTCATACTTTGGTTTTTAGACAAGAGCATTTCTAGGTATCCTCTACTATCTTGAGTTTCAAGACGTGTGTAAGTGCATATAGTAGGGTATCAACATTCAAATGTTTGGCTTCTAGAATAGAAACTATTTTTCAGAGTTATTTTTATCCTCAGATTAGTGGCTTCTTTCATCTTACTAACCCTTAGGACAACGGCTCATAACTACTTATTACCAGACCGTTTAAGAAAACTTCTAATTTTCTTGGTTTTCTTAAACTATTCAAATCTTTTGGATGTAATTTTTCACTTTCTGCTCTTTTGTTATAAAAGAATTTTTTTTAAATTTTTTTGAAAATGTTGTGCTTATGCAAAGTATGATGCAAATTGACGTGTAAATAAGTACAAACCCCCCCAAACCTGTTTACAGCAGTGTCCTCACTGATGTCATCCGTTAAGCTCAAAAACCTGTAGACTTGGGAGGAAATTATTAATGGGGGCAAGAATATATGAAAGTGAAAATCCTCCCCCAAACTTATTTTTTTGGCTCACAATTTTGTAAAAATCATTTTCTTTCAAGAGCCAAAATATCCCCTCCCCCAAACTTGAGTTAAACTTTTAAAATCACACGAGGAGGTCAAGGTTATTGGTCAATGCCAAGCTTTGCAAAGACCGAAGGTCAACACCAACCATTCAAAAATTTTATCGATGAAGCACCAAGGTTAGTGGAAGAACATGTTACCTTTTGACGTGAAGAAGTGGGGAGGTGATAAGAGGTGTAATGGAAAAGGATTGCGTCTCAATTTGGAGAGACAACACAGTGATAGTGATGATGGATTACTCGCATTATCATGATTGTCCAAAAGAAGGGGTGGAGGTTCAATTTCTTTGTCTTGGAGTTGATTTATCTCAACACCCGTGTCTTGTAAAAATGCGAGTTCATCAGCGAAAATTTCCTCAAAGCTTTCGTCGATACCCCGAAGAATAATGTCATCAGAAAAAATGGGGTGATCGTCAGACTCTATAAAAAGTTTCTCATCAGCGTTAGATGTTGACCTGGACAACTCGGTGGAAGAGTCCGTGTCAAGTAACAACATATGAAAAGAGTCAGAATTATGAGGTTGATCAAATTCGCTGCTGTCGACATCCATTAATTCGACAGAACACACATGAGCATAGGGTTCAGAGGGTTCACTTCCCAACTTGTAAATGTTAAGCTCAATTGACTTCTTTCCAAAGGATAGGGTCATAGAGCCATTTTTACAATTGATTACTGCGGTAGAAGTGGCCAAAAAGGGTCGACCGAGTATCACCGGGATTTGATTGCGTGGGTTTGCCACGGGTTGTGTATCAATAACGATAAAGTCCACAGGAAATATAAATTCCCCGGCTTTGATTAACATATCCTCTAGCTCACCCCTAGGTTGGGTGATAGATCGATCGGCCATCTGAAGAGTGCAATGCGCAGGTTTTAACTCTCCGATCCCTAATTGCTCATAAACAGAATACGGAAGCAAGTTAACACTAGCACCTAAATCAAGTAAAGCACGATTGATATTTTTACCCCCAATGGAAATAGAAATTGTAGGACTTCCGGGGTCCTTTCGTTTCTTGGATAGTTGTTGTGTAAAAGCAGTGCTCACATTACTCGCAAGGAAAACTTTTTTAGGTACTTAAACTTTTCTCTTCCTAGTGCACAAGTACTTTAAGATTTTCGCATATGACGGAACTTGTTGAATAGCATCTAGGAGAGGAATGTTTATGTTAACTTGCTTAAAAATTTCCACAATCTTCTCCATTTGTGGACTTGGTCCGTTGCCCCTTAACCTGTTTGGATAAGGTGGTTTATCAATAAGGGTTTGGTCTAACATTGGAGAGGATTGTGGGGATGGAGTGGATCCTAGAATTGGAGTGGGGATCATTTTAGATAGATTTGTGGAAGTGTTCGAGCCTTGGGGAAAACGGAGAATAGGCTCGGAAGTAGGTGGGAGACTAGACGAATTAGGGGAAGAAGTAGAAGCTGGGGTATCATTGGTGTCACTAACATCATTACATTGCTCACCCACTCGGTTATTCATCACCTTTCCCGATCTCAACGTAGTAACGGCATTCACATTATGATTTTGTGAATAGCTAAGATTCTGTAGGGGTTGAGATGGGAGTTTCCCTTTCTCTCTCGCACTTATTGCGGCGTTCAACTGTGCAAGTTGGTTTTCTATTGATTTAATACTTTCGCCGTGGGAGGAGGAATCTTGCTTTATGGTATCAATAGAAGACTTCATCTCAGCCGACATTTGAATGGTATGTTTCATAAACATATCCAAAGTTTGTGCGAGTGAAGAGTTGTCAGTACCGGCCACTTGTGGTGTAGAAGTGTTGGCCGGAATTTGAAAATTCTGTGACTGAAAGGGGAGCTGACTTTGTGGTTGCGGTTGCTGTGGAGGAGGTCTTTGATAATTGCTATGTTGGTTTTGGTTCCAAGCAAAGTTAGGACGATTCCTCCATCCTTGATTGTACATGGAAGAAAAAGGATCGTTTCTAGTGTTGGATATATGTATGCCCTAGAGGCCATTATGTGATAGTGGATGTATCTATACATGTATATATATTCAGTTTACTTTCTTGCTCGACATGATAGCATGCTATCTGGTTATTCTTTATCTGACATATTTATTTGATCATGCTTCTATTCATTCATACATGCTGATAAAGCCCTGAGGATATCGGCTTGACTACTCTGATTATGATGGAGATCATACTAGTGGGACATCTGTAGTCTATAAGCATATCCTGAAATGTCCCTAGTCGGAGGTGTATCGAGACGGGGCATCGATATACCAGAGTAGACTAGCGTATATGATACTAGACCCATGTGATGGGCAATGGATGTTCCCACATTCATCGATGTTTGACATCAAGATCATATACGGGTGCTCAGTGGTGACTGGGTACACTGAACGGACTCGCCGAGAACTCCTATATGGAATTATATCTATCGTCGGATAGCAGTTCTCAGGTGACACTGGTACAGGTTAGTCTGTAGACCCGAGATCGTCATAGAGCCTTGTGTGTTCTCCCACTGTACTTTGATTGCCACCCTACCACGGCTCTACTGAGTCATGCAAACAGGTGGCCGTTGGGTACAGTCCCGAGACACATGAAGACGATGAGCGATAGGAGGGGTTTCGTCTCTCCCGGTATTGGGAGTTGATGCTGTGCTGTGCTCGACTGGTTATAACGGCAAGTCCCTGGCCAGGGCTGCTGAGATTTGCTGATAAGTGTTATCAGTAGTTTCTCGATCTGTTATAGACCATTCACCGACACGACTTATTGAGTTATTGGGGTCGACGTGACCATCCCTAGGCTCGATATGCAGCAGATTTGACGAAGAGACCGGACTGTACGGTAGTGTTGCCGGATGGCTCGACGGGAGTTGTAGTAGGTTCGCTTGTTGTCTTCTGATCGCTCAATACCCGGGTGGCCGTTACGTTTAGCTGACCTCTTGCGGCTTGAGGGCACTTGATATGATCATTACCCTCTGCCGGCGTATTGACGAGTCTTAGAGTCCCACAGAGGAGTTACCCAGTCCAGGCGAAACGTTGTGGTGCGCATATGCGATATGCGCATGCACCCGATTGAAATGTGCGTATATGATACCGAACATTGATCGGGTGAACTGCTTTTGGTGGGGTCATATGAGATATGACCGGATTGATAAATCAAGTGTTGATTTATCATTTAACCATTAGTTTTCTCACTCAAAACCTTTCTAGGGTTTGATGGATGTATGCATGCATGCATGTGTTTCTATTTTTCTTTTCTAGTTTCATGCACATGAAGATGTGCATACATGTACACATACATACATCAAACTATCATGGTTGTTTATATATGGAAATGGTGGCAATATAAGCTTCACACCATAGATTAATCTATGGATAATTATTTAATTTTGGTTTTAAAAGAAAATGAAAAGGAAAGGATAATTATGCTAGTTTCTACATGCTTCTTTTAACCTAACCATTCTCACCCACCACTAAACCATGGTTATCTTTTCCTTTATCATTCTAAACCTAAGTTAAATTAATCATCCATCATTTAATCATGGTTAGTGTCAAGAAGGATTAAATATATATTGTGATATTCATTTCTTTTTCTTCTTAAGAAAAAGAGTTATCTTTTTATCTCTTCATAATATTAGCCACCATCTTCATCTTCCTTCATCTTCTCCTCTCTAGATCTTTTCTAGTGAGTGAAATACAACAAAAGAAAGGTTTTTGAAGTGAGATCCAAAGCCACAACAACATTCTACACAAGCTTAGCCGTTTCGTTTAGAGTGTTATCTTCGATTTGACGAAGTAGTGAGCTTGGACGGATATCTCCGCGGTGGATCATCGTGGACACAAGGGGAGTTCAAGAGAACCTTGATTCAACACAAAAGAGCCTAAGGAGCGAAGCAAAAACGGGAGCTACAAAGGTTGTAGCCTTCAAACCCTAATTTTGCTAGCTTTATGTTTAGCAAACCCTAATTTTCTAGGATCCATCCTTTGCATGTTAGTTTAGCACCTTAAAAATGAAAACTTTAGGTCATGTGATGCTTGTAATCTCTTCATAGGGTGCTAATCTAACCTTACATTGGTATCAGAGCCGACCTAGAACATTAGGCGACCCTTTTGCGGAGTAAAAAGTCCGATCGAAACAAAAATACGGGTTTATGGGATGCTCTCTGGAAATTTTTTAAAAATTAATCTTTTTCAGAATTAAAAATTCTCAAAAAATAGAGCAGGTAAAAATTAGATGATCTGCAAAATCCGTACCTGTGAACAGTAAGTTTGACCGCGGAAGGGCGGCATAAGCAAGCTTTTGCCGCGCTTCCGCGGCCAAATGTGGGGCCCTCTGATATTTTTTTGTACAGTAATTTTCTTTACCTGCTACAGTACATTTTGAGAGTATTTAATCTGAATCTTCTGTTGAAAATTCTGGAGATGGTTTTGAACTAGTTGTTTCGATCGGAGTTTTCATTTCGTATTTCTTTTCCGGGTAAACTAGAAAGTATTGAAGTGTTTGAACGATTATCATTTACTCAATATTCACGGGGTTTAAATAGTTTGGAGATGTGTGCAAGTCTTTTTGCGGTGGTCCCTCTAGAAGACAACAAACCTTAACTCGATTATGTGACCGTCTCGAACTGCCCTTTGAACCTTAGGGTTTGGGGCAGTACGGCGTGCCACATGTGAGGCGTTGGCTTGACCCTTCTACGGCTGGACCGCCGCTACTGTGTCACACTCCGGATCTTTGAACCCTGCTCAAGTGTTGAGCTTTAGTGAATCTTGGGTGCTTGACAGTTCGTTCAAAAACTTTAATACTGTCTGTTTATCTGGAATGTGATACAATATGTGGAATTCAAATAGTGTAGACATGAAATACGAAATATGTGATATTTCGCATTTATGATGTCTAATGAGAATCTGGATTCCAAATATTGTAGTTTTACACTTTCTTTTCTGTGACCGTAAGTGTAGTATGTTAGATATCGCCGGTTTCGTTGCTATACATCAACGACAATCGGGGTACGCATACTTACTTACGTTGATGATATATGATATTATGTGTTGCTGAGATATGATGTGCAGGATTGTCGCGATCGAATAGCCGGGGGTTTTTGTGAGATGAGAGTTTTATATTTTCATTCATGTAAATTCAAATGTAATGTAATATTCTTTTATTTGGGGCACTTCCAGGTTGCGGTTGTGTCACCAGTGTTGTATATTATTTACTTTTCCGCATTAGGATGGACCCAAGGAGGGGAGCACAGGTGACCGGGTTCTGGGGTTCAGTGGGAGGCCATCTCGAGGAGTCGAGACCGGGTCTCCTAAATTCCAGGATTGGTAGGGTCACTTGTCGCTCTCGTAGGGGTCCAGGGTGTGGGCTTGGCTATTCATCGCGACTGTGGAATCCGTATTTTCTATTCTGGCTAAATACTAAATACGGACGTCCTAGTATATCCCACGTTATATCTATATTTCTGCTGCCTGTGTTCTGTGAAATCTGAGACGAATGACTTATTATATATATGATATATAGTAGACGTTGCTTATGTTTTACACCCGCGCTAGTCCCGTCCCGGTATGCCGTTAGTTAAGTAACCTAACGGTGCATAACGGAACATTGCGGCGAATGCGGATGGCATAAGCGTACGTGATATTTTCGTTTCTTTTCTGTGATTGGCTTTAGGACTTAAATGATGGGATTACATTAATGTGATTAATGTAAAGAAAATAAACCTAAAAAGATGTTATAGAATCGGATTTAAAAACTACTCGGCTATTTATGAAAAAGCTTTATTTCAAAACTGCGGAGCTTAAGCCACTCCTTTTGAAAAACTGTTTGATTCTACAACGATATCAAGTTCAAAGCGTTAAAGATTTTCTTAAAAATCATTCGCAACCCTCCGTCATTTTAGGAAGTAGAGTACTTAGTATTCGTGCTACGTTTGTTGACTTTAGTTAAGGCGTAGTGTACGGTAGCTAAGTGATGTCTTCCTACACTGCATATGATGCAGATTAATTAGGACATTCATACGACTTTGTTGACCATAGTTAAGGGTCATATGGGTGGGTCTAATTGATCAAGAAATGACGGGTAGAACTTGACTGGTACTTATGATTTGTTGACCATAGTTAAGGTCATAAGTACTAGGGGTAAAAATTACATCGGGAATTTCAAGTGTTGAAATTTGCAATGAGATTGCATACCTTCCATATGATGGTTGGATCCCGATCCCACTGTGGGCAATAGTTGCTCCTAGGAGAGTTTTGCAGTTTACAATTAGCTAACTCATTAGGTGTCTAGAAAGGTGTTAACGGGGCTCCGCCTCTGGGAAAACGAGGTTTACTCTAATTAGGTCCGTGCGAAAGCACGGGGAACCTCCCTCAAAGTACCGACACTGGCCTGGCTGAACGGTTAGCGAAGTTGTAGACTGTAATTAATCCTGGCTAGTTTTTCTTTTTAAGGTTTGAAAGAAAAACTTGATAAAAAGCAGTGGGAAACATCGATTAGACAAGATAATAAAACCAATCTAATCTATGCAAGAGCTTTCGCTGAGTGTATTCTTTTCTCTCTCTTAATGGCAGATACCAATGACTGGACTTAAGCTTCTACTAGATAAAAACAAACTGAACGGGACCAACTATAAAGACTGGCTAAGGAATCTGAAGATCGCCTTGACTTATGATAAAGTATCATATGTCCTCACGGCTTCAGCCCCGCCCGTCCCAGGCCCAAAATCCTCAGTTGCGGACATAGAAGTCCGCAAGACATGGGACGCTGACTGTGCCACGGCCACATGCCTCGCGCTTGCATCGATGGATAGCATGGAGAAGGACCTCCCTGAACTCCTTAATATGTTAAGGAGTGCAGAGAGCACTATGAAGTCAGCAAAGACTCCCGTTATGACCATTGGACAGTCTTCTTCTTCTCGCCCAAAAGCTAAGGCCAAGGGAAAGAAAAAGAAGAAACCCACTAATCCTAAGGGCGGAGTCAAAAAGGTGAAGGGAAAGGGAAAATCCACGGCTGGAGACCCAGGGAAAGGCGAGTGTTTTCATTGCCACAAGACAGGACATTGGAAGCGCAACTGCACGGAGTACCTAAGTCTTAAGAAGAAGCATGGTGATGCTTCTGCTTCAGGTGCGTTTGTGACTGAAAACTGTTTTTCTATAAACTCTGCTTCCTGGGTATTGGATACCGGTTCAGGTTCTCACATTTGCAATTCTATGCAGGGGCTGAGAAATAGCAAGGTTTTGAAGACAGGTGACCATACTCTCCGCGTTGGAAATGGTTCCAATGTACATACAGTCGCAGTGGGAGAGTATCACTTGGGGTTGCCGTCTGGATGTATTTTGATTTTGAATCCATGTTATTTTGTACCTGATATGCTATGTAATATAATATCCGTATCTTTGTTGGACAATGAAGGATATAATTTTGTGTTGCAGAACAATGTTATGAACATTCACCTAAATCAAATGTTGGTTGGGTATGGTACACTTAATAACGGAATATATGTCCTAAATCAACACACAGTTTTCAGTATACAACACACTAATAAAAGAAAAATTTCAGAATTAAATGAAGCTTTTCTTTGGCACTGTAGACTTGGTCATATTAACGAAACAAGACTAAACAAGTTACATAAAGATGGATATTTAAACTCTTTTGAATATAAATCTTATGCGACTTGCCAGTCTTGTATCAAGGGTAAAATGACCAAAACTCCGTTTACTGGACACGGAGAAAGAGCTACTCAGCTCCTGGGCCTCATACATAGTGATGTATGTGGGCCGATGTCTACACAGGCTAGAGGCGGTTTTTCATACTTCATTACATTCACCGATGATTTCTCAAGATTCGGTCATGTATTTTTATTAAAGCACAAGTCCGACGCTTTCGAGAAGTTCGTTGAATATAAACAAGAAGTAGAAAAACAAACCGGCTTGAGTATTAAGATGCTTCGATCAGATCGAGGTGGTGAGTATCTCAGTACAGAATTTGCAAACTTCCTAAAAGAGAATGGGATTCTCTCTCAGCTCACTCCGCCTTACACACCACAGCACAACGGTGTGTCAGAACGACGGAATAGGACCCTATTAGATATGGTCCGGTCCATGATGAGTGACGCTGAGTTACCAGTCTCGTTTTGGGGGCATGCATTGGAGACTGCGGCGTTTCTGCTAAACAGGGTTCCAACCAAAGCCGTGTCTACCACACCATATGAGATATGGAATGGGAAGAGACCATCTCTTAAAAGAATTAAGATTTGGGGTTGCCCGGCCTATGTTAAAAAGCAGAATCCGGACAAACTCGAGACACGGTCAGTCATGTGTAACTTTGTGGGATATCCAAAGAATTCTTATGGATATCTGTTCTACCACAAAGAGGAACAAAAGGTGTTTGTTTCTCAGTATGCCACATTCTTGGAAAAAGAGTTTTTCACGGATAGAGATGATGGCAAGGTGGTAGATCTAGAAGAGGTTCTGGAGACACAAACTACAAATGACGATTTGGTTGAGCCGGCTGTTGCAACGGAAACTGAAGAACCTCGGCCACTCCGTAGGTCTGGTAGGACTTCTCGCCCACCGGAGAGGTACTACGGTTTCCTCATTGATGGTGACAGAGAAGACTGTATCATGGAAGATGATGATCCTACCAGTTTTCAGCAAGCTATCACGAGTGGTGACTCTGTGAAGTGGCTGGATGCCATGAGATCCGAAATGGAGTCTATGTACACCAACAAAGTATGGACTTTGGACGTTGTACCCCCTGGGGTAAAACCTGTAGGGTGCAAATGGATCTTTAAAAGAAAGATTGGTGTGGATGGGCAGGTAGAGACCTATAAAGCAAGACTTGTGGCGAAGGGTTTTCGTCAAAGACCAGGTTTGGACTATGACGAAACTTTTTCGCCCGTAGCCATGCTTAAATCTATTCGGATCCTACTTGCTATTGCTGCTCACTACGACTATGAAATCTGGCAGATGGACGTTAAAACGGCATTTCTAAATGGAGATTTAGAAGAATGTGTTTATATGGATCAGCCGGAGGGCTTCATTGACAGTGGGAGCAGCGAGAAAGCATGTAGATTGCTTAAATCCATATATGGGTTAAAGCAGGCATCTCGGAGTTGGAACATCTGTTTCGATGATGTTATCAAAGAGTTTGATTTCATCAAAAATCCGGATGAACCTTGTGTTTATAGGAAGGCTGTAGGAAGAGCTGTCACATTCCTCGTATTGTACGTGGATGACATTCTTCTGATAGGAAATGACATTCCTATGCTACAGTCGGTCAAATCATTCTTATCACTAAGGTTCTCCATGAAGGACCTGGGTGATGCCACATACATCCTGGGCATAAGGATCTATAGGGATAGATCCAAAAAGTTATTGGGATTGTCCCAAACCAGGTACATCAACACCATCCTAAAGAGGTTTAGTATGGAAGACTCCAAGCGGGGTGCCTTACCCGCTTGCCATGGAGTCACTCTCTCCAAGGATTCTTGTCCAAAGACCGATAAAGAGAGAGCTCGCATGAGCATTATACCTTATGCTTCGGCAGTAGGGTCTATAATGTATGCGATGTTATGTACACGCCCAGATGTAGCTTATGCACTTAGTGTTGTAAGCAGGTATCAATCCAACCCAGGGGAGAACCACTGGACAGCTGTGAAGAACATTCTTAAGTACTTGCGAAGGACTAAAGAATTGTTCTTGGTGTATGGTAATAAAGATCTCCAAATGGAGGCCTTTACCGATTCGAGCTTCCAGAGCGACAAGGATGACAGCAAATCTATCTCAGGGTTTGTATTTACCCTCAATGGAGGGGCGGTAAGTTGGAAGAGTTCCAAACAAGATACCGTTGCAGACTCTACGATGGAAGCTGAGTACATTGCTGCAAATGATGCCGCCAAGGAAGCCGTCTGGATGAAGAAGTTCGTCTCGGAGCTAGGAGTAGTTCCAACCATTATTGATCCAATACCTTTGTATTGTGACAATAATGGGGCGATGGCGTTAGCCAAGGAACCCAGATCCCATCAGCGGTCCAGACACATCCTGAGGCGTTTTCATTTGATCCGGGAGATTGTAGATCGCCGCGAGATCGAGATTAAGAGAGTTGACACAAAGAACAACGCCGCGGATCCATTCACCAAGGCTCTCCCTCAGCCGCAGCATGAGCGACTTTTTGAGATATTGGGTATGAGATACGCCAATAACTGGCCTTAGTGCAAGTGGGAGATTGTTGGATATATGTATGCCCTAGAGGCCATTATGTGATAGTGGATGTATCTATACATGTATATATATTCAGTTTACTTTCTTGCTCGACATGATAGCATGCTATCTGGTTATTCTTTATCTGACATATTTATTTGATCATGCTTCTATTCATTCATACATGCTGATAAAGCCCTGAGGATATCGGCTTGACTACTCTGATTATGATGGAGATCATACTAGTGGGACATCTGTAGTCTATAAGCATATCCTGAAATGTCCCTAGTCGGAGGTGTATCGAGACGGGGCATCGATATACCAGAGTAGACTAGCGTATATGATACTAGACCCATGTGATGGGCAATGGATGTTCCCACATTCATCGATGTTTGACATCAAGATCATATACGGGTGCTCAGTGGTGACTGGGTACACTGGACGGACTCGCCGAGAACTCCTATATGGAATTATATCTATCGTCGGATAGCAGTTCTCAGGTGACACTGGTACAGGTTAGTCTGTAGACCCGAGATCGTCATAGAGCCTTGTGTGTTCTCCCACTGTACTTTGATTGCCACCCTACCACGGCTCTACTGAGTCATGCAAACAGGTGGCCGTTGGGTACAGTCCCGAGACACATGAAGACGATGAGCGATAGGAGGGGTTTCGTCTCTCCCGGTATTGGGAGTTGATGCTGTGCTGTGCTCGACTGGTTATAACGGCAAGTCCCTGGCCAGGGCTGCTGAGATTTGCTGATAAGTGTTATCAGTAGTTTCTCGATCTGTTATAGACCATTCACCGACACGACTTATTGAGTTATTGGGGTCGACGTGACCATCCCTAGGCTCGATATGCAGCAGATTTGACGAAGAGACCGGACTGTACGGTAGTGTTGCCGGATGGCTCGACGGGAGTTGTAGTAGGTTCGCTTGTTGTCTTCTGATCGCTCAATACCCGGGTGGCCGTTACGTTTAGCTGACCTCTTGCGGCTTGAGGGCACTTGATATGATCATTACCCTCTGCCGGCGTATTGACGAGTCTTAGAGTCCCACAGAGGAGTTACCCAGTCCAGGCGAAACGTTGTGGTGCGCATATGCGATATGCGCATGCACCCGATTGAAATGTGCGTATATGATACCGAACATTGATCGGGTGAACTGCTTTTGGTGGGGTCATATGAGATATGACCGGATTGATAAATCAAGTGTTGATTTATCATTTAACCATTAGTTTTCTCACTCAAAACCTTTCTAGGGTTTGATGGATGTATGCATGCATGCATGTGTTTCTATTTTTCTTTTCTAGTTTCATGCACATGAAGATGTGCATACATGTACACATACATACATCAAACTATCATGGTTGTTTATATATAGAAATGGTGGCAATATAAGCTTCACACCATAGATTAATCTATGGATAATTATTTAATTTTGGTTTTAAAAGAAAATGAAAAGGAAAGGATAATTATGCTAGTTTCTACATGCTTCTTTTAACCTAACCATTCTCACCCACCACTAAACCATGGTTATCTTTTCCTTTATCATTCTAAACCTAAGTTAAATTAATCATCCATCATTTAATCATGGTTAGTGTCAAGAAGGATTAAATATATATTGTGATATTCATTTCTTTTTCTTCTTAAGAAAAAGAGTTATCTTTTTATCTCTTCATAATATTAGCCACCATCTTCATCTTCCTTCATCTTCTCCTCTCTAGATCTTTTCTAGTGAGTGAAATACAACAAAAGAAAGGTTTTTGAAGTGAGATCCAAAGCCACAACAACATTCTACACAAGCTTAGCCGTTTCGTTTAGAGTGTTATCTTCGATTTGACGAAGTAGTGAGCTTGGACGGATATCTCCGCGGTGGATCATCGTGGACACAAGGGGAGTTCAAGAGAACCTTGATTCAACACAAAAGAGCCTAAGGAGCGAAGCAAAAACGGGAGCTACAAAGGTTGTAGCCTTCAAACCCTAATTTTGCTAGCTTTATGTTTAGCAAACCCTAATTTTCTAGGATCCATCCTTTGCATGTTAGTTTAGCACCTTAAAAATGAAAACTTTAGGTCATGTGATGCTTGTAATCTCTTCATAGGGTGCTAATCTAACCTTACATCTAGGTCGCTGCTGAAAGGCAGCATTAGTTTGCTCGTGACCTTGAAACGATGCATTCATAGGACATTCTTCCGTCAAGTGTGAAGGATCAGAACAGCAACCACACACGGTTTTGGGAAGCGTAACCTGGTTTAGGGAGGCTAATGAAAATTTATTCTCAATAGCGTCGAGTTTCTTCTGCATCGCTGCCATTTCGGCTTTTACTGCGATGGAAACATCGAGCTGATGAATACCTCCCCTAGATGAAGGTGGTCTTACGGTTTCCCACTGCAGAGTGTTTTCAGCGAGGTCTTCCAGATATTTCTATGCTTCACCGTCATCTTTAGACATGAAATTGCATTGACACATTGTTTCGAGCATCTGCTTTGTCGCTGGATTAATGACCTCATATATAATTCGACACAAATCCCATCTATTGATTCCATGATGAGGACATTAGAAAAGCAGATCCTTGAAAGATTCAAAGCACTTCCAAAATGGTTCATTGGGAAGCTGGGTAAACTGGTTGATCTCGCTCCTAACACGGGCGGTCTTATGGTTTGGGTAAAACTTCTTAAGAAATGCTATTACGAATTCATCCCAAGTAGTGATAGAGTGTGCGGCAGTATTATAAAGCCATTTTTCTACCAGGTCGCACAGAGTGAATGGGAGAAGATGCGAGCGCATAGCATCCACAGTCAATTGTGAAGTACCCATCATTGCGCATACGTTTTTAAATTTGGTGATAAAAACGTACGCGTCTTCCGACTCAAGCCCGTAAAATTTGGGCAGTAGATTGATGTAGTGGGGTTTAATTTCGAAATTATCCCCATTAGCTAGTGGAATGGATAGACAAATAGGAAGGGGACCACGGATAGGATAGCATCTCTCTTGGAGAGAGATGCGCGGTGGATTCTGCGCACTTACGGACGGTGGCAGCGTGGTGTTATAATCTGATGGAGTACCGTCTATCTCGGTCGTGGTGTGTAGTGGGAGAAAAGAAGATGAAGAAGTACCGACTTCGGCGTCGATAGCAGGAACGCGGACAAGGCGGGCACTAGAATCCCGTGTCCAGCCGAGCATGCACTAAGCGGGTTTAGTGCAAGTGGCAGCGTGTGTGTGATTAAAAATTGGTTTGTTTTGAAAAAGTGGGACTCAAGAAAAATCACTCTATAATGCACAAACAACCCTAGAACTAAGCTTACCTAGGTCCAGTCTCTAGACCGCTCCTAGACTTCCAAAGGACAAGCCATATGATCAATCCTCTACCGCCTCTTTACTACTCTTGTAGCCAGGTAAGTGCCAGGTGAGTGGGAGGCTCTCCACTACTAGTAGTGGCCCTAATTAAGTAACCACTCGCCTTAGACATACTTGCCTAGACACTACAAAAGTAATGCGGATAAGCGATAGATTACCCACGACCTTCCTCTGTCCTTATTGAGCGCAACAGTCTTTAGAGTCTGGTCTAGATATTTTTTAAATTAATGTAGGGTTGATGCAGATGCTCGGTTTGTGATTTGTGGGGCTTAGGAAAGGTGATGAAATCCCCACCTAATCTTGATTTGGTCTTTGCCCCTTAAAATCCATATTAAAATATGCAAAACAAAACCAATCACAAAACTTTTGCAAAAAGATTTTTGAGCGGCGATATTTTTGCAAAGAATCCTGCAGAAAATAGATTTTATTGGATTTGAGAGGAGAGAGGAAGATTTGAGAAAGATACCAGAGAATTTTGGAACCCTAGATCTCCTAGCTAGCCGCGCTTCCGCCGTGGATATGCCTCTTTTGCCGCGGATTCGCTGCAAGAAGGAAAGATCTGTTGCTGAAATTTTCTCTGTTCCCTTCTGTGCTCCTCTGGATCTCTAAGAATGTCTCTGTCTTCTATTTCCTCGAGTTTGTGACTCCAGATCTCTTTGCAAAAATTCACACAGAAATCGTTAAATATGCAATTTGCCGTTTTGTTTTAATTATGATATGGATCATATAAGAATTCAACACAAATAGTAAGAATAAAAAATTGCGCACGTATCCCCAGCAACGGCGCCATTTGATTGGTGCGAAAAATTGTGTTTGTAGTTTAACCGCAATCAATAACGGCGTCGCGTGTAGCTAGAGCGAGATGAGTACGGGTCGTCCTCTGGGAAATGTGGAACCTTTTATTCTTACTTTAGATGTGTTGAGAAAGAGAGGAGAGATAAAGAATATTGTAGAATGGTTTCTAGATCTACGTTAAGCACTAATGCAAAATATAGATCTAGATTAGTTATGGATGTAGTTAATATAAGAAGGGGGCTTGTAGGGTTCGTTAGGATTTAGTAGTTATGGATGATTAATTAAAAATTACCCTTTTTATCCTTTAATAGATTTAAAACTAGAACGACAGTGATGCATGTAGATTAGGGTTTCTGGAGGGAAAAGGAATCCCACTCTTAACCCTTATCTCGACACGGAACTCCGTTCATATCTAGCCTTTACCAAAACAATCATTAATCTAATCTCTAATCGCCGTCGAGACTAACAATGAATTGGTAGCGCGCCCGATTAGGATGTTAATGATTGTTTTGATAAAGGTTATAAACTTTATAGGACGTAAAAAGAGTTTAGGTATTTTCATCATCCATTAACCTACCCTAATCCTACGAACCCTAACAAGCGGAGAATTACTCGCGCATGTTGGCAGAAAAAGAGATGGAGATAAAATGCATAATTAAATTACGAAGAAATAGAATAAGAAAAAGAAAGCTACCTTTATTAATCAACAATATTCATTACACTTTGATTCCTTAGAAAATGATTACAAGTACTAGTTGCTTCTCGATCTCTTTTAAGAAGGTAGACGAACCGTTGATGATCAGTCTGGATGCGTGAGCCGTCTTGGATTTCGTGATCACGTCGACTTGATAATTTTTCCAAGAGGCTCTCGGTCTTTATTTATAGTCCCAAAGCCAGAAACCTTGCTTCCAAAATTGGAATTCAACAGTAAAGATTCTCCCACAAAATTTGCATCTTCTAACTCCTCTATCTTGCGGTGGATCCGCGGCCAAAAAGGGGGTATGGCCGTGGATCCGCGGCCTTTTGATCAGGTCCGTTGATTTGCTTTCTGTGGTTTTTCTCTACTTGGCACGTGGAGTTCTCTGGAATCTTTGGAATTTGGAAATCTTCTCGTAGTTGCTGCCAGACTTGATTTCTAAGTTTTGATTTCTTAATTATGCAAGTTTGCTTTAACAACTTGATTTCCTTTATTTTAGTCCTGAAAATTCTACACAACAACTCAAATGATAATTAGTAGAGTTTGTTTTCTTAAGATTTGGTCAATGATATTTTTTTGCATACATTTTCCTACCAAATGCTAATTATAATATATCAACACATGGAAAATAGTATTTTTACAGATAAACCCTCATATGTATGATATATTATAATAAAGACCTTTTTTAATATAGAAATAGTAGGAAAAATGTAATAGCAAATGTACAGTTTTATCAACTGAACAGTAGACATGAAATTTCGGGATCATGTAGCCCGGCGGGTATTTGATCTGATCGTACCAGCTCGGATACGGTCGCCCTGTTTTAACGACTTGGCCAGCTGCCTCAATTGCCTGGTGGACTCGTATTTACTGAGCAATGTAGTCATCCAGGGCCGCTTTGGAAATTGTTTCCTCTTTGGCTGCTGAAAGAGCCGGAGGTGGATTTGACGTTTCTCCTCTGTCATCTTCAAGGACAATCGGAGGATCTTCCGCTGGGGGATCCTGCTGGATCATCATACCCACCATATCCTAGAACAAAAAGGCTATTCATTTTATATTGGCTGCTTGTTCCGCAGCCTCTTTGTCCTTCTTTTCCAGTATTCTCCGAAGGAATTCGGCGTCGGTTTCTTCCTCCTGGCGTTGATCCGAGGACGCTTCGGGGTTTTCTTTTGGCTCAGTGAGTGCGGCCATCGCAGTCATCATTTCCTGGAGCTTCTGCTGCTGCTCCTGAACTTTAGTCACCGATCGCGTAAGCGGTCTATGACCTGTGGATATACGGCTGTCCTCTTTCCCGGACGCCATGTAGACGGTGTGCACTACAATGCCCCCGGACTTAGGGCGTTTGGGCTCACCGCCTTTAACATTCGCCGCAGGCGTGGGGACTTTCTCCGGCCTTCTCCTCTTGTGGGCAGTTGACATTGAGGGGGCCGTTGCTGCGGGCACCCAGGTGGTTGTCGTCCTTTGCGGTTTGACTGGACGGTTCTTTTCTTCCTGAACTTTCACCCTCTTCTGTCGGTGAGAGTGATCTCGAATGACTACCGAGTCCTGAACTCGTCGCCAGACCTTGTAGATTTTGGAGGACAGCCGTTGAGAGGGCTGCTCTGGCTTTGTTTCTGTAACAATCTCCGCGGGTGGAGGAGATCTCTTCAGCGTGGCAGTCGGAGAGTTCTTGCGTCCCTCCTTAGCGGTTCAAAGCTGTTCCCAGTCGGAACAGCAGCATTGATTTCCACCGTTGGAGCTGGTGGGGTTAGCCCAGAGGGGGAGTTGCCCCCGGCCTTCCTTACTCGGTGCCAGTGGCGACGTCGAGCGTGTCGAGCTGTTGGGGCTGGTTCGGCGATGGGGATAGTTTTCTCTTGCCCCCTGTCTAGATGAGGCGCCGCCGGTGCCAGCCTCTTGAAGACTAATATCTTTTGAGTAGCGGTATCCAATCTGTCAAAGACAGACCTTCGAGCAGGAACGGGAGCTGGAATAGTCAGTCTTGTGAAGACCGACTCTATGGCAGGAGAAGCCGCCTTGACGACTTCAGGAGCAGAGATGGCTATCTTCCTCGGGATGGCCACTTCAGGGGTCATAGGCTTCTTAGCAGGCCCATCGGAGTTCAGGCTCAGTCTGGTGAAGACCGAGGAGTTGGAATTGGACGACCCGTTGAGAGGGGCCGTGGTAGTAGTGAGCCGATCGAAGACCGACTTCTTTTGCGCTTCCTTCGGCAGCGGGATGTTAATGTTCACTGGTGGGAGCATGGTCCCAAAGAACAGACCGGTGGTAGCCTGAGTCACTTGTTCCATAGGCATAGTGAACAGGGAAGCAGCCTGCGGTCCATAGGCCACACCTCCAGGTGAGGCGGAGCGTCGGTTGCACTTGCAGTTGGAGCAGTTTGAGCCGTTGAACGCCATTGCTGTTTGATTTCTGAGCCAAGCAAGAGACCAAATCTTAGTAACTTGAAACCCGAGGGCAACCATTAACAAACCGCGATTCGTTCGCGAAGACGACACACGAAGTGTGAAGTGGAAAGAGGAAAAGGTCCTACCGGGCATGCCAGAATCTGTTCCCCTCCGAAAGACGGCGCGACGACAGAGACGTCTAGCCTGAGATTCGGGGCAGATGCTATTTGGTTTTATCCGTCCACCTCTCCGAAGATGCCAAGTTGATTTATGGCACCGTGTATCGGAGGTTTAAACGGATGCGGCCGATGTAGCAGACTTCGTCAGATTCCCCCTCGCTTGAGGGGTTTTTGATTGTGGGGACGTTTTTCCCTGTAGGCGCAAGCCCCTGCAGTTAATTACGCTACCGCATCGCGGTAACAACTTTCTCCTTCTCCAGAATTTTACTTCTTGTCGTGGGTGTTTGTTTTGTTTTTGGTTGCCCGTGGATTGTATACGGAGACTAATTTATGTCGTCGCCCGTAGGACGTGGACTAGTCTAAATCTGTATCTTTCTTAGATTTGGGTTTGGGGGTTTGGTTTTAAGGATACGTTAGCCTCATTTGAGACTAAGATCAACTTAAACGTTTGTTAAGGATACGTTAGTCTCATTTCAGACTAAGATCAACTTAACGGGATCGTTTAGATCCAACAGGAGAGCAATTGGGAGGGCCTGTTATTTAGTTTAATGACATTGTGGTCGATAGGTAGTTTAAGGACATTGCGGTCCAATGTTAGTTTTAAGACGTTGCGGTCAAGGTTAAGGACATCATAATCCGTGGATTTAAGGACTCCACAGTTCGGCGTTAGTTTTAAGACATCACGGTCAAGGTTAAGGACCTCATAGTCCATGAGTTTAAGGACCCCACAGTCCGTTGTTAGTTTTAAGACATCCCGGTCAAGGTTAAGGACATCATACTCCATGAGTTTAAGGACCCCACAGTCCGTAAAATGTATGGTCGTTGGGACCCGTCACCTCTTTGAAGACGTTGAGGAATTATAACGACAAATATCAAAGGAGTGAAGAGATGTACCCTTGAACCAAGGTAGATTAGGTGATCTGTAGCCCAATTTGGAACCAAGACCAATTAATTATATTATAAGCCCATTGGCTCAGTTAAGTCTGAATTGAGGATTTATGGCCTTCTTGGGCTAAGTCCAATCAAGTTTGGAATATTGTCCTTCTGTTGGTCCATTGAAGGGGAGGCTTTGCCTTTGAAAAATTAGCCAAATTGGCCAAAAATAGTGTTTAGACAATAGGGAACAACAGTGTTAAACACTAGAAATAAAGCTCTCAGATTAGTGTTCAACACTAGAGAATAATAGTGTTAAACACCGGAAGTAAGGTTCTCAAATTAGTGTTAAATACTAAAAGATGATCAGTGTTAAACACTGTGAATAGGATTCTCGAATTAGTGTTAAACACTAGAAGATGATCAGTGTTAAACACTGGAAATATAGTTCTCAATTTAGTGTCAAACATTGGAAAATAACAGTGTTAAACACTGCAAATAGGGTTTTCAAATTAGTGTTGAACACTAAGAAAATTCAATGTTAAACACTGGGACTGAAGGTCTCTAATTAGTGTTAAACACTAAAGAAAGAGGGGTCACGTGTGGACACGTGAGAGCGCCCAAAAGTGGGACCAGTTTCCCCTTATTCTGCGGGGAAAAGTATTGAATACATTCTATATTTGATTTTGGAGCATCACGTGCTGACACGTGATGGGGATTTGTGTGCTAATTTGCCAAGGGGTCACGTGGTAACACGTGAGAGCGCCTAGAGCTTCTGTTTCTTTTTGCTTTTTCTTTCTGTGCTTTTAGGGATCACGTGGAGCACGTGAGGCGTTGCCTCTGAGTTCTTTTCTGTGGATCTTTACAGGGGTCATGTGGGGACACGTGACCCTGTTTTTTTTTGCCTGTTTAAAGATATGTTTATCTTTTTAAGTATTAAATTCTTAATAGGGTTAAACCCTAGCTAGAGGAATTAAATTCCTATTTTCTTTGGAAGAATTATATTCTTAGATAGGGTTAAACCCTAATTTTCCTTCTGTGGGAATTAAATTCAAGTTCTGGCATAGGGTGAAACCCTAATTTCATTTTAAGAGGAATTAAATTCCTGTGAGAATTAATTTCTCAGTTAGGGTTAAACCCTAGTTCTGTCCATCTTGAAGGAATTAAATTCCTATAATTTTGGAGAATTGAATTCTCATATAGGGTTAAACCCTAATTTTATCTCGGAGGAATTAAATTCCTATAACTTTGGAGAATTGAATTCTCATATAGGGTTAAACCCTAATTTTATCTCGGTGGAATTAAATTCCTATAAGTTTGGGAGAATTAAATTCTCTAAACTCAATTCCTCCTCTATATTTTAGATCTAAATGGCAGGATCTCGACCCGATGAGAATTAAATTCTCAACTTATGGGGAGATGTGCACTTTGCAGATCTTCATACAGAGAAAGAACTAAGTTCACTTTTATAGAAGAGCTAAACTCTTAGATTGAGAATTAAATTCTCTTTTTGGAGTCCTGATCCCCTTTCTTTTCTTACCTAGGGTTTTTCTTTGTAGAGAATCAAATTCTCCTTTTTTTTCTCTCTGAATTTTCAAGATTCCAAAGCTCTATATCCCTTCCTCCCTTCTCTTGGCTCCTATTTATAGGAGAAGGAAAAGAATCAATCTGTTTAGTAAATCTTCAATTGAAAGATTTGATTTATTTTCATCATTAATCCGGGCCTTTAGATTATTAGGTGAATTTTATTCACCGTTGGATTTTAAATCCAAAGATATTCCTTTTGTTATTTCGGTGAGATTTTTAGGGGAAATCTTTCCTTGTCCAAGATTCTTCCATAAATTGGTGATATTTAATCACCCTGGGATTCTTAATCCAGCGGTTCTTCATAATTCTTCTCCATTTTGAAAAGATTTAAAAGATATTTTCAGAATTTAATTCTGTTGAACAGTAAGGCTTTTAAAGCCAGTCACGTGTTGCCATGTGACCTTTGGTCATGTGTGAGCACGTGGCCCCCTGAATGGACTCCTCTTCTGCTCTCTGTTCTTTGCCGCTGCTTTAACCATCACGTGACCACTGGTCACGTGTGAGCGCGTGATGCCTCTTCAGAAGTTTTTTCCCGATTTTTAATCAGGGAACACTACTTAGTATGTGATACTATATGTTGTTACTCTATTTTTCTAGTTCTATTCATGGTTGGTATTGTTTAGCACCCCCTAAAATTTTAATATAGCATGTGTGATGCAACCCAAAACCTAGGATGGTGCTAGAGAATCCCTACAGTGGTATCAGAGCCAAGCTAGAAAGTTAGACGATATTAGATAAATTACGAAACTGAAACAACTCCGAATTAACGATTTCTGGAACCCTGAAATATTGCTCTCTGTAGATTTTTAAATGGGCTCGAAAAAAAATTTTAGCAACTGCAGAAGTTTGTATGTGATGCACTGAGAACACCAGAGAAAAATGAGACGATTCTATCGGTTTTGAACCGGCCACACTCCCCAAAATTTCGGCTTGGCCGGCCCCGCTGCTCCAGAATCGTCTCATATTCCTTTGGTGCTCTGGTCTATAGGTTTTGGGGTTTCAGGTGTTGCTAGTTTAGCCTAAAATTTCATGTGATGTTAATTTTGCTTAGGGGCTAATTTGGAGTATTTCATAGTCGTAATTTTAATATTGTTTAACTTGGATGATGTTAAATAGTTCGAAGGAACATCACACACCACCACATTGCCCTCGCTGGAAATTTTCCAAGTGTTGGAATTTTCCAAGTTAAAGATATTTGAATGTTCATGCAACTAACCCAATGGACCCTCTAGAGGAACATAACCCTAACTCGATTCTATGACCATGGAACCGCGGCCAAATCTTCGGGTTTGCCGTAGTCCTGTGGCGCCATAGGTGAGGCAAGGGTTGACCCTTCTACGGTTGGTCCATAGGCACTGTGGCACGTTTTTGGGTATTTTAGCTTTGCTCAAGTGTTGAGCTTTCGGGGAAATTTGTGGGTGTTTGTTGACTCGATCGAAACGTTTAACATTGTCTAGATATTTATGAATGTGATACAACAATTGGAATCTATAATAATTAGTTTTGTGAAAAGTAATTAGTTGCGTGTAAATCTAATATTTTGACCTCGATAAAATCGGGAATCTTGTTGAATTACCCGACTTCTTTTGAAAAGATGTTTTCATGGTTGAGACCTAAATATAGGATTTGCATTGTTATGCATGAAATCCTGAATATGTGATATTCCGGGTTTATGATCTCTAAAGGCAGTGTTGATTCCAATTGTTGTAGTTTTTCACTTTCTTTTCTGCGACCGCAAGTGTAGTATGTGGTGTATCGCCGGTTTCGTTGCTATACATCAACGAAAACTGGGGTACGCATACTTACTTACGTTGATGATATGTGATATTATGTGTTGCTGAGATATGATGTACAGGATCATCGTGAATGAATGACCGGGGGTTTTATGTGAGATGAGAGTTTTTTCTTTTCATTCATGTAAAATTAATTGTATGTAATATTCTTTTATTGGGGCACTTCCGGGTTGAGGATGATGTCACCATTGTTGTATAATATTTACTTTTCCACATTAGGATAGACCCAAGGAGGGGAGCACAAGTGACCGGGTTTTAGGGTTCAGTGGGAGGCCATCTCGAGGAGTCGAGACCGGGTCTCCTAAACTCTAGAATTGGTAGGGTCACTTGCCGCTCTCATAGGGGTCTAGGGGTATGGGCTTGGATATTCATCGCGACCGTAGAATCCGTATTTTCTATTGTTGGCTAAATACAAAATACGGACCTCCTAGTATATCCTGTATTTTCATATATGTGCTTCTGTTGTTGATATTCTGTGATGTGATCACTTTATATGTTGAGACGAATGATGTGTTATATATATGATATATAATAAACGTTGCTTATGTTTTCCATCCGCGCTAGTCCCGCCCCGCTATGCCATTAGTTAAGTAACCCAACGGTTCATAACAGGACATTGAGACGAATGCGGATGGTATAAGCGTACGTTCTATTTTCGTTTCTTTTCTATAATGGCTTAAGGATTTAAATGATGGGACTACATTAATAAGATTAATGTAAACAAAAGAAAGCTTAAAAGATGTTGTAGAATCTGATTTGAAACCTACTCGGCTTTTTATGAAAAAGCAAGTTTTCAAATTGCGGAGCTTAAGCCACTCCTTTTAAAACCATTGGATTCTACAATGATATCAAGTTCGAAGCGTTAAAGGTTTTCTTAAAAACTATTGCAGCCCTCCGTCATTTTAGGAATTAGAGTACTTAGTATTCGTGCTGCGTATTTTGACTATAGTTAAGGCGCAGTGTACGGTAGCTAAGTGATTCTTCCTACACCGCATATGATGCGATTAGTTAGGACATTCATATGAATATCTTGACTATAGTTAAGGGTCATATGGGTGGGTCTAGTTAATCACGAAATGATGGGAAGAACTTGACTAGTACTTATGATATGTTGACTATAGTTAAGGTCATGAGCACTAGCGGTAAAAACCATATCGGGAGTTTCATGAGTGGAAATTTGTAATGAAATTGCATACCTTCTATGCGATAGTAGGATCCTGATCCCACTGTGAGCAATAGTTGCTCCCGGGAGAGTTTTGCACTTTACAATTAGCTAACCTATTAGGTGTCTAGAAAGGTGTCAATGGGGCTACGCCCCTGGGAAAATGAGGTTGATTTTAATTAGGTCCGTGCGAAAGCACGGGGAACATCCCTCAGAAGTACCGACACTGGCCTGACTGAACGGTTAGCAAAATTGTAGAATGTAATTAATCCTGGCTAATTTTTTCCTTTTAAGGTTTGAAGGAAAATTTGATAAAAGCGGTGGGAGATATCGATTAGATAAGATAAATATTCAATCTGATCTTTGCAAGAGCTTTCGCTGAGTGTATTCTTTTCTCTCTCCTAATAAGAGATAACTATGACTGGACTTAAGCTACTATTAGAGAAAAATAAGCTTACGTGGCCGAACTATAAAGACTGGTTGAGAAACATTAACATTGCTCTCACATATGATAAAGTATCATATGTCCTCACTGCGTCAGCCCCGCCCACCCCAGGCCTTGAATATTCTGTTGTGGATAAGGAGATCCGCAAAACATGGGATATTGACTGTGCTACTACCAAATGCCTCGCGCTTGTATCGATGAACAATACACATCAAAAGCAGCACGAGGAGATGGATGTTCAATCCATCTTTCTCCATACAAAAGAGTTGTATGGGCAGCAATCTCATATCCAACGATACGAAGCGTCTCGAAAGCTGTTTCAGATGCGGATGGCTCCTGGCACACCAGTAGGTGACCACGTTTTGAAGATAATAGCTCTTATTGAAGAGCTTGAGGGTCTCGGATGGACAATGGACAACGAGCAATATAAGGATATTGTTCTACAGTCTCTTCCATCTGCCTTTGCTCCATTCATAGTGAACTTCAACATGCATAACATGGAGAAGTGTAAAATTTCAGAAAAATAAAATATTATTTTTAGGAATTTTTATAATTAAATAATAATATATTGAATATTTTAATAAGGCGGTATAATTAAATACCGATAAATTAGGAAAAGTTATGGAAATTACTGAAAAGAGAGTGTTTTATGTGATTTATACAAATTATGAAATTTTATGATTTATTATACACTAATTTAGTGTTTATCGCGATTAAATATCGCTAATCGTGCATTAAGCATGTTTTGTGCAAAATATGCACCGTGTCGTATTTTACACTTGTGTTACATTTTAATAACCATGGTTTCATTTGGGATTTATGTGTTGGTTTTAAAAATGAAATGGAAAAAGAAAAGAAAGGAAAAGAAAATTGAAAAGAAAACAAGAAAAAAGAAAAGTCAAGAGGTATGGGCATGAGAGAGAAAGGTGAAGGGTTCTCTTTGACCAAGAGCCATTTGCATTCATTCATCATCCTCATCATTCTCTCTTCTCTTTTCTATCACCGTGGCAGCAACCCCTTCCCCCTCCACTTCAAACCCTCACTCCATCATCAAAAACATCCCAAAACCCCATCTCCACTTCATTAAAAATGTGCACAAGCCCTCAAGCAAAACTATGGACCAAGAAAGTTTGTATTTTGGTACTCTAGGGGATTCATGAGTGCCAAAGAGGTAATTTCTTCACCATCATAATTGTATTTCGATTCCTTAAGTATCCATACGAGTTTAGAAATGATATAATGTAGTTTAGTGAACTTTGAAAATTTCAAGTTAGGGATTAGGGATGAATTGATTCCAAAGATGAAATTGAGGTGTAATTAGGGACTACAACCCCTGTTGTGATGATTTAGTGGACTGAACCCGAGACTTAAACCCCGGATTACGAACTTAGAACCCGATATCGGAAAAATTATGGATTCTGTGAGAGTATAATGAAATCTGCTAACACCCGGGTGATCTGAAAATTTTTTAGCAAACACAGAGGAGTGTGCAGGCAACCTATGACCCCCCACCAAAACCCTAGCCCCTATATCCTCAACTTGTCCGCAGAAAAATCCCTTCTGGCCGCAATTTGCGGCCAGACCTGGAGCAATTGCCTTCGTGCTTCTTCTGCAGCTCCATCTCCGGTAAGTAGACCCTCCATATATGCAAAATTGACTAATTTGGCCTAGGGTAAAATCTGGGACCATTTCCTTATGTTGCTGTTTTGATTCGGGGTTTTGTTTTACGTATTTGGATTCTAGATTTTAGTATTTGTGTTTTTACCTCGATGGTTTGATGTTTGTATATCGACATCGATGGTTGGTTTGGCTATTCTTGCATGCGTAGGCTATAGGTTTAGACCTATGTGTGATACGCGTGCCGATTTAGTTTTCGTATGTCGTTTTGATTTCGAATTGGATTTTAATGTGATACGATACGTTGTGACATGCATGTGTACTTCGAGACGATAAGAAAGCGCGTGGCGACGTCGGCATCGGCAAGCGGAGATCAGGTGAGTAGATATATATCTACGGGGGAAGTCGGGTGGATGGCGTATAGTACCCCCACAATATCGTAAGAAATGGTATGATGTGATATAGATATACTTAGATGTGTTATTGAGAGATATGAACACTTAGCAAGAAAATTTTTAGGGGATCATGGGTTAGTGTTAGCGAGAATTGAAGAAAGGATTTAGTTAGTTTCTTAGTCGTGAACCCTAGAGTAAGGTTGTACACATACATACATACACACGGGATTTGGTTTTGGGTGTCTACGTCATATGTATGTATATAGGTTTATGGGGATGTTTGGGTGCTTATATATATATTTATATATATATATATATATATATATATATATACGCGTATACACGGATGTTGAGGATAGTATATGATATTTGGAGGCGAGTCGATATGATTGGGCATGATGCCGTGAGTTGTGATATGTGTTTGGGTCATGATATGAGATGCGGCAGGATATTATAGTGGATCGTTGGGTGATATGATTTTATTCACACGAGGACATATGTATGATGATATTGGTATCAGTTTGTACTAGACTTTAGATCAGTACCCCCCCAGTTCATGATATGCGATGATGATACCATATGGATATTGTGTTATATATGATAGTTCATGATATGTGATGATGATACCGGATGGATGTTGTGTTATATGTGATATTCGACCCGTACCCTGATTTGGGATGCCGTACGATAGATTTACCATACGAGATATAATTATGATGATAGATCCGCACTCTTGACTTGAGCATGTCATATTATTTATTGTATCGTACGTAATACTATTGAGGTGAGATCACCGACTACTATATATATATATATATATATATATAAATTGACTCAGACTTGGGTAGATTTCCTTACCCTTTTGATTGGGCTCGAGTCATACTCATTTTCTAAAGTGGAGAATTGTGAGTAGTTTAATACCAAACTGTATGACTCGCATATTGGGTAGGTATATTTTTCAGTGTTATTGTTACTACATCACTTTCTGTACATTCATGATGTTCCATCGCATTGCATGCTTGTATATATGTTGTCTGTAACTATTATGAAACCCTGCTGTCAGGACACCAGCACCATTACCGATGATGCGTATGTTCCACGTACACCTGCTTGCCGGCTCACACACATCATCATCGGTAATTGCCATGTCACGTACACTATAGAGAATACTATTCAATGACATAGGATGCTAGTTGATAGTTGTAATATGTTATAGCTTTCATATGCTAGTTCAACTATTGCATTATTGCATGATATCAGATGCATTCATATATTCATTGGTCATGCAGTATTATGGACATTTATGCCGGTATTCACTGTTTATTGATATCATGATTTTGATGATTTCAGATCCTTCTTGAGATTTTCTGGATTTGGAAACCGCATGTGAAAGTTTTATAAACTGATGATTTATTTTAAAAAGAAAAATGCGGTTTTCCTTGATATGATGAGTCTTGCCCACCATGATGTTTTCTCGGTTCTGAGATGGTTTTCGAGACCCGATTTGAGGAGTTGGATGAACCGTCTGCGGGTACATGGTGGACCCAGTATGGTATCCCGGGGCAAGAAGCTCGAGTTGTAGACGATGAGCCCGGCAGGGGTAGACTGCCTACCGGTGATTGTTTGGCGCGGCGGATATCCGGAGGATACCATTCGTGGTCGTGTGATTGATGATATGGGCCGATCCGGACTGACGGAGCCCGAGGTATTGAGATATTGAGATATCGAGATTTGAGACACTGAGATATTGAGATTTGATGATACAGGCCAGTCCGGATAGCCGGAGCCTGAGATATTAAGATATTGAGATTTATGTTTTATGTTGATACTTGACACGGATTTCTCTATTAATTTCATTGATGATACTTGATTTATATACATATAGAAATCTCATTAAAGAAAGAAAACAATTGTCTCATTCATGATGTATTCTGTTTCCATTAGTAATGCATTCATACATCATATATCTGATATGTTGCTATCTGAGGCACTGATATGAGCACGTAGTATTGCATTTATGTGTAGATGGATAAGGATATTTATTTGAGGATATTACTTGATATGACCTAGGATAGCATTATACATGCGATTTCTGCTCAGTGATATTTTTTACTCACGAGTTGGCAACTCACCCCCGTTGTGCCACAGTTTCTTGCAGATTTTACCGTACAGGCATCTTGACGGCTTGCTGGAACACTATTTTCATTTCGGGTGATTGCTTTGGTAGGTGAGTTTACTTGTATCATGACCACCATTGTATATTTGTTATTCAGTTGTATCTAGTAAAAACTCCATCAACCAGACTTGTATATTTGATAGAACTAGAAGGCCAGTGTTTATTCTTTCGACCTTAGAGTCGCGCTTGTATTATTATGGTTTTCTGGTGGATATGGGCTTTCTTTTCAGTTTGGATCCTCGCCCTTCGGCGTTGTATATTATATTGCTTGCGTGGTTGTGACCGTCGATTGACGAAGAGCTAGCTCCCGCTTGGGGATGCCTTTATTCATTATATATGCTTTATCAGGTTTATACTCGTTTGGGGTCAGTTTTTACAAAGGAAATTCTGCCGAAATTTTCAGAAAAGACTTGAGATTTTAAAAATACATACTTCGGCATATGTTGTTAAACTTCTTGCTCTAAAATTGTTTTTTCCTTCTCTCTACTGCTTTACTTGGTTTTGCTTTCTGGGTTTTGGCTTTACTTAGATTATGTACGCCTTGAGATGTTTCGAAGTTTAAGTGTCGGTCATGTTCCATACTTTTCGGTTCATGACCAAGTTGGTATCAGAGCGTTAGGTTTTACCTTCGTAGTGTAAGATGACCCTTGGTTGATGGAGTAGGTGATTCAAGTAGAGTGACGTACCGTGTGTGAGTTCTGCGGCATACTTACGATACGATACTCCGCTTAAGAAGCCTTAGGATGTACATTTCTTGGCACAGTATTATATTCATTCCTATGATCTATCCTCATCAGTACCAGTTATTATGTTGTTACCACGATTGTACGGGCAGAGAGAGCAGCGGCTAGAGTTGCGGTCAGCACGAGCTCGTTACGGACGAGAACTGACAAGGGCGTGATTCCAGGGACATACGATTGCATGGAGGCATTGTTTTATTGTGTTTTCACGCCATGAGCGTTTGATGGGTCGCTTTTACTAGATTACTCGGACATGCAGATCAGCACCAGAGGATTGAGCCACTGATAGAGGCCAGCCAGAATGTGATGACCGTTGATGTATCGCTTATTCATGTTGATTAAGGCACTGTTCAGCATGCAGAGGAATGAGCCAATTGTTGCTGCGAACGACGAGATATCGCCCCAGATGTTGGAACTACCGCAGCATGAGTATATACTTAGAGATATGATAGAAGATCGCTAGTCACCAAAGATGAAGGACTAAGACATGTGGCTCGTTCGCTTACCCCGATGCGAGGTCATCAGATTGATTGATTCCAGCTAGAAATGACTTCACGCAGGTACGTTGAGTGTCGATAGAGGCGATCGAATGTCAGGAATCCATTTTCCAAATTTAAAGTATTCGGAAAACAATGCAAGTAATTCTACGGACCCTCTAGAAGAATGAAACCGTAACTCGACATAATGACCATGGAACGCCGATGAATCTTAGGGTTTGCGGCAGTTCAGCGGTGCCATTAGTGAGGCTTGGGTTTGTCCTTCTACGGTTGGTCCATAGGTACTGTGGAATGTATTCGATACTATTAAACTGTACTTAAGATGTTGAGCTCTTGGGGGATTATGGAACCTTGACGAATCGATCGGAAATTTTGACATCATTCGGATATCATATGATGGGATGCATTGGTTGAGAGACTCCAGATACGAGTATAGCTGTTAGAGCGCAGTCCATGCAGCCATGGGGAGACGAGTCCGAATCAGTCGACATTGGAGGAAAGGGGAGTAAGAGGTTCGTACGAGATCGTGATGAGAGGACGTTCCACTCCGCTGATATCAGAGATGTGATATGCAAGCAGAGGTGTTGACTATGGATATACCTTCCAGGAGGAGTCGTGATGAATATGCAGCAGTTCTGGAATAAGAAAGAGATATAGTAAAAGATGATAGCCTTCGTACAGTTCGGCATAAGCGAGATCGGAAGAGACCCTGAGCAGGTTCATTCCAGGACACTGCTGCAATAAGATTTTCACCGAGGATCAGATGTGTGACGTATATTCAGAGGACCAGAGGAGTACTAGAGCGGATCGTTTCCGTTAGTACACCAGACTGGGCCGACGAGCCGATGGATTGCGAGATCGGTAATCCACAGAGAAGTGAGGACCCAAAGACAGAAGACGCCAGACCGTGAGCAGAAGGCAGCGGATGTTCTTGCTCTGCTAGTTTTGAACGTACCGACACTTTTCGACGTTGTAGGAGGCGTACCTTAGTGTCTTTCGTGGAGATTTGTGTTGTGATCCGAGTATCACGCTTTTATCGCTTGGATTGAGTTTTGATGACCGAGTTTCATGATATTTTTTCGTCCACCATGGCTGCACCTACTAAGTATTTACGTTGTGTGTATAGTTATTGCAATTGAGATATGCTTTATACACCGTTGTGTTGAGTTATGATTTGTGCAGCTTTATTGTATTTGATTCAGTTTTGTGCCATGGCTGCACATATTTATGATTTCATGGATTGCATACAGCTGATTTGATTTTTATGCAGGTGGTATGCACTCGATTTGGTTTTTGCACTCGGTATAGCTTACATGTGCTTGCGGTGCATGGATACGTGTTTTGTGCATGCAGTTGCACACGTTTATGATTTTATATACCTTGGCACACTCGATGTTGCTTTTTATACGCATTTGAGTTTTTGATGCATTTCCGTGCACTTGTTGCACCCGATTTGTATTTTGTGCAGTTGTTGCACTAGGTTTTTACGCTGTGCATTGTTGCATCATATTGTATTTCGTGCACTGGATTTGGATTCTTGCGCATATTTGGGCGCTTGATGCGATTTTGATGCACACCAGATGCACTAAATCGGGCTTTTTTGTGCATACCAGATGCACCTGATATTACTGTCAGGCACACCGTTGCCCCTGACAAGTGTTTCGTGCACACCCGTTGCACTTAGAGGTTATTTCTGTGCACATGTATGGCACATTCATGGATTTTGATTTCCGTGTGCACCAGACGCACGCGACGTTCTTATGCAGATTTTGGGATTTATTTCTTATGGAGCAGTACGTTTTTATGATATTTGCTATTTGTTTTCGTACTGAGCAGGAATAGTCAGAGGACAGTACCTGGGTATATTTTGCATGCATTGATAGTTATCGAAGAGATTTCCAAAAAAAAGGGGGATCTATAGTCTCAGTATTTACCTACGTGTCTGAGATGACACGAAACGTTTAAAACAAGGAAACCCTTCTAAATTGTTTTCAAAACGGTGGGACGTGCATATTAAAAAAGGATATATACATATATGGTTATTTTCCTACAATAGACGTCCGCCACTGTGCAGTGTTATGCGCATTGCACAGCAACGTGAAAGGTTTGGTATGCATTTCCTTCAAATGTTTACATGTATAGATTTGATGTTTACATGGATAGTTTTAATGTATATCATATTAGTTTCGTTTTGGATTTGACATTTTTGTCTACACCATGACTCCGATGATTGCGGGATGCTTGATGGAGTTTTGATTTGGAGTTATCTGCTCATTGTTCTTGCGCATGCATTGCGCTACGATGCGTTTTATGTATTGATGATTTCGGAACCCCGACGACTTGGACTTTTTACTGAAATGTTTTAGTATTTGAGGGGTTTAAATTTAAATTCGGGGACAGAATTTCTTTAAGGGGGAAGATTGTAACATTTCAGAAAAATAAAATATTACTTTTGTGAATTTTTATAATTAAATAATATTATATTGAATATTTTAATAAGACGGTATAATTAAATACCGATAAATTGGGAAAAATTATGGAAATTACTAAAAAGAGGGTGTTTTATGTGATTTATGCAAATTATGAAATTTTATGATTTATTATACACTAATTTAGTTCTAATCGCGATTAAATATCGCTAATCGCGCATTAAGCTTGTTTTATGCAAAACATGCACCGTGTCGTATTTTACACTTGTGTTACATTTTAATAACCATGGTTTCATTTGGGATTTATGTGTTGGTTTTAATAATGAAATGGAAAAAGAAAAGAAAGGAAAAGAAAATAGAAAAGAAAACAAGAAAAAAGAAAAGTCAAGAGGTATGGGCATGAGAGAGAAAGGTGAGGGGTTCTCTTTGACCAAGAGCCATTTGCATTCATTCATCATCCTCATCATTCTCTCTTCTCTTTTCTTTCACCATGGCAGCAACCCCTTCCCCATCCACTTCAAACCCTCACTCCATCATCAAAAACACCCCAAACCCCATCCCCACTTCATTAAAAATGTGCACAAGCCCTCAAGCTATACTATGGACCAAGAAAGTTTGCATTTTGGTGCTCTAGGGGATTCATGAGTGCTAAAGGAGGTAATTTCTGCACCATCATAATTGTATTTCGATTCCTAAAGTATCCATACGAGTTTATAATCGATATTGTGTAGTTTAGCGAACTTTAAAAATTTCAAGTTAAGGATTAGGGTTGAATTGATTCCAAAGGTGAAATTGAGGTGTAATTAGGGACTACAACCCCTGTTGTGATGATTTAGTGGGCTGAACCCGAGACTTAAACCCCGGATTACGAACTTAGAACCCGATATCAGAAAAATTATGGATTCTGTGAGAGTATAATGAAATCTGCAAACACCCGGGTGATCTGAAAATTTTTTAGAAAACATAGAGGAGTGTGTAGGCAACCTATGACCCCCACCAAAACCCTAGCCTCTATATCCTCAACTTGGCCACAGAAAAATCCCTTCTGGCCGCAATTTGCTGCCAGACCTGGAGCAATTGCCTTCGTGCTTCTTTTGCAGCTCCATCTACAGTAAAGTAGACCCTCCATATATGCAAAATCGACTAATTTGGCCTAGGGTAAAATATGGGACCATTTCCTTGTGTTAGTGTTTTGATTCGGGGTTTTGTTTTACGTATTTGGATTCTGGATTTTAGTATTTGTGTTTTTACCTCGATGGTTTGACGTTTGTACATCGACATCAAGGGTTGGTTTGGCTATTCTTGCATGCGTAGGCTATAGGTTTGGACCTATGTGTGATACGCGTGCCGATTTGGTTTTCGTATGTCGTTTCGATTTCGAATTGGATTTTAATGCGATACGATACGTTGTGATATGTAGGTACCCTATGTGGACTTCGAGATGACAAGCAAGCGCGTGGCGACGTCGGCATCGGCAAGCGAAGATCAGGTGAGTAGATATATATCTACGGGGGAAGTCGGGTGGATGGCGTATTGCACCCCCGTAATGTCATAAGAAATGGTATGATGTGATATAGATTTATTTAGATGTGTTATTGAGAGATATGGACACTTAGCAAGAAAAGCTTTAGGAGATCGTGGGTTATTGTTAGCGAGAATTGAAGAAAGGATTTAGTTGGTTTCTTTGTCGTGAACCCTAGAGTAAGATTGTACACATACATACATACACACGAGATTCGGTTTTGGGTGTATACGTCATATGTATGTATATAGATTTATGGGGATGTTTGGGTGCTTATACACACACACACACGTGCGTGCGTATACACGGACGTTGAGGATAGTATATGATATTTGGAGGCGAGTCGATATGATCGGGCATGATTCCGTGAGTTGTGATATGTGTTTGGGTCATGATATGAGATGCGGCAGGATATTACAGTGGATCGTTGGGTGATGTGATTTTATTCACACGAGAACATATGTATGATGATATTGGTATCAGTTTGTGCTAGACTTTAGATCAGTACCCCCTAGTTCATGATATGCGATGATGATACCATATGGATGTTGTGTTATATGTGATAGTTCATGATATGTGATGATGATACCACATGGATGTTGTGTTATATGTGATATTCGACCCGTACCCTGATTTAGGATGCCGTACGATAGATTTACCGTACGAGATATAATTATGATGATAGATCCCCCCTCTTGACTCGAGGATGTCATATTATTTATTGTATCGTACGTAATACTATTGAGGCGAGATCACCGACTACTAGATATATATATAAATCGACTCAGACTTAGGTGGATTCCCTTACCCTTTTGACTGGGCTCGAGTCATACTCATTTTCTAAAGTGGAGAATTGTGAGTAGTTTAATACTAAACTGTATGACTCGTATATTGGGTAGGTATATTTTTTAGTGTTATTGTTACTACATCACTTTCTGTACATTCATGATGTTCCATCGCATTGCATGCTTGTACATATATTATCTGTAGCTATTATGAAGCCCTGCTGTCAGGACACCAACACCATTACCGATAATGCCTATGTTCCACGTACACCTGCTTGCCGGCTCACACACATCATCATCGGTAATTGCCATGTCACGTACACTTTAGAGAATACTATTCATTGACATAGGTTGCTAGTTGATAGTTGCAATATGTTATAGCTTTCATATGCTAGTTCAACTATTGCATTATTGTATGATATCAGATGCATTCATATATTCATTGGTCATGCAGTATTATGGACATTTATGCCGGTATTAACTGTTTATTGATATCATGATTTTGATGATTTCGGATCCTTCTTGAGATTTTCTGGATTTGGAAACCGCCTGTGAAAGTTTTATAAACTGATGATTTATTTTAAAGAGAAAAATGCGGTTTTCCTTGATATGATGATTCCTGTCCACCATGTTGTTTTCTCGGTTCTGAGATGGTTTTCGAGACCCAATTCGAGGAGTTGGATGAACCTTCTGCGGGTATATAGTGGACCCGGTATGGTACCCGGGGCAAGAAGCTCGAGTTGTAGACGATGAACCCTGCAGGGGCAGACTGCCTACCAGTGATTGTTTGGCACGGCGGATATCCGGAGGATACCGTTCGTGGTCATGTGATTGATGATATGGGCCGATCCGGACTGACGGAGTCCGAGGTATTGAGATATTGAGATTTGAGACACTGAGATATTGAGATTTGATGATACAGGCCAGTCCAGATAGCCAGAGCCTGAGATATTGAGATTTATGTTTTGTGTTGATACTTGACACGGATTTATCTGTTGATTTCATTGATGATACTCGATTTATATACATACAGAAATCTCATTAAAGAAATAAAACAGTTGTCTCATTCATGATGTATTCTTTTTCTATTAGTAATGCATTCATACATCATATATCTGATATGTTGCTATCTGAGGCACTGACACGAGCACGTGGTATTGCACTTATGTGTAGATGGATAAGGATATTTATTTGAGGATTTTACTTGATATGACCTAGGATAGCATCATACATGCGATTTCTGCTCTGTGATATTTTCTACTCACGAGTTGGCAACTCACCCCCGTTGTGCCACAGTTTCTTGCAGGTTTTGCTGTACAGGTATCTTGACGGTTTGCTGGCACACTGCTTTCATTTCGGGTGATTGCTTTGGTAGGTGGGTTCACTTGTATCGTGACCACCATTGTATATTTGTTATTCAGTTGTATCTAGTAAAAACTCCATCAACCAGACTTGTATATTTGATAGAACTAGAAGACCGGTGTTTATTCTTTCGACCTTAGAGTCGGGCTTGTATTTTTATGGTTTTCTGGTGGATATGGGATTTCTTTTCAGTTTGCATCCTTGCCCTTCGGCGTTGTATATTATATTGCTTGCGTGGTTGTGACCGTTGATTGACGAAGAGATAGCTCCCGCTTGGGGATGCCTTAATTCATTATATATGCTTTATTAGGTTTGTACCCGTTTGGGGTCAGTTTTTACAAAGGAAACTCTGCCGAAATTTTCAGAAAAGACTTGAGATTTTAAAAATACATACTTCGGCATATGTTGTTAAACTTCTTGCTCTTAAATTGGTTTTTCCTTCACTCTACGGCTTTACTTGGTTTTGCTTTCTAGGTTTTGGCTTTACTTAGATTACTTACGCCTCGAGACGTTTCGTAGTTTAAGTGCCGGCCATGTTCCGTATTTTTCAGGTCGTGACAAGAAGTCGCTACCCAAACTTCTCAATATGTTGAGAAATGCGGAGAGCACACTTAAGGCGAAATCTCCCTCTCTTCTTGTTGGATATTCTTCCTCTTCTATCCCAAAAGCCAAGGCCAAGGGAAAGAATAAAAAGAAATCCACCAAACCGAGAGGTGGAATCAAGAAGGCACAAGGGAGAGACAAATCCAAGGTTGACAAGTCGGGAAAAAGAGAATGTTTCTATTGTAAGAAGACGGGGCATTGGAAGCGGAATTGTGCTATGTATATTGCTGATCTCAACAAGAAGAATAATGGTGATGCTTCTGCTTCAGGTGTGTTTATGACTGAAAACTGTTTTCTATAAACTCTGCTTCCTGGGTATTGGATACCGGTTCAGGTTCTCATATCTGCAATTCTGTGCAGGGCTTGAGAAATAGTAGAGTTTTGAAGACCGGTGATCACACTCTCCGAATTGGAAATGGTTCCAATGTTCATGCAGTTTCAGTAGGAGAGTATCACCTTGGGTTGCCATCGGGTTGTATATTAGTTTTGAACCCATGTTATTTTGTACCTAGCATGCTTTGTAATATAATATCTGTTTCTTTGTTGGACAATGAAGGATATCATTTTGTATTGCAGCATAATGTTATGAACATTAAACTTAATCAAGAGTTGATTGGTTCTGGTATACTTAATAACGGGATATACGCCCTAAATCAACACACAGTTTTCAACATACAACACACAAATAAAAGAAAATTTTCAGATATTAATGAAACTTTTCTTTGGCATTATAGACTTGGTCATATTAATGAAACAAGACTAAACAAGCTTCATAAAGATAGATATTTAAATCCTTTGGAATACAAATCTTATGCGACTTGTCAGTCTTGTATCAAAGGGAAAATGACCAAAACTCCGTTATTGGACACGGAGAAAGAGCTACTGAGCTCTTAGGCCTCATACATAGTAATGTATGCCGGCCAATGCCTACACATGCGAGAGGCGGTTTTTCATAATTCATAACTTTTGCTGATGATTTCTCGAGATTCGGTCATGTGTTTTTATTAAAGCATAAGTCTGAAGCTTTCGAGAAATTCAAGGAGTACAAACTTGAAGTAGAAAAACAAACTGGAATAAGCACCAAAACACTTTGATCAGATCGGGGTGGAGAGTATCTAAGTACAGAGTTTTCGAACTTCCTAAAAGAGAATGGGATTATCTCTCAGCTTACTCCCCTTTACACACCACAACACAACGGTGTATCAGAGCGGCGGAATCGCATCCTATTGAATATGGTACGATCCATGATGAGTGATATTGAGTTGCCTCTCTCCTTTTGGGGGCATGCACTGGAGACTGCAGCTTTTCTGTTGAACAATGTTCCAACCAAGACCGTATCTACCACTCCATATGAGATATGGTATGGGAAGAGACCATTTCTTAAACGAGTTAAGATTTGGGGTTGTCTGGCTTTTGTTAAAAAGCAGAATCCAGACATACTCGAGACACGATCGGTCAAGTGTATATTTGTAGGATATCCAAAACATTCATTTGGATATCTTTTCTACCAAAAGGAGGAACAAAAGGTGTTTGTTTCTCAGTATGCCACATTTTTAGAAATGAGATTTTTCCAAATGAAACTGATGGCAATGTGGTAGATCTAGAAGAGGTTCTAGAGACACAAGTTACAAATGACGACTTAGTTGAACCTAATGTTGCAACAGAACCTAATGAACCTTAGCCACTCCGTAGATCTCGTAGGACTTCTCGGCCACCGGAGAGATACTATGGTTTTCTCGTTGATGGTGATGGAGAAGATTGCATCATGGATGATGATGACCCTACCAGTTTTCAGCAAGCTATCACGAGTGGTGACTCTGTGAAGTGGCTGGATGCCATGAGATCCGAAATGGAGTCTATGTACACCAACAAAGTATGGACTTTGGATGTTGTACCCTTTGGGGTAAAACCCGTAGGGTGAAAATGGATCTTTAAGAGAAAGATCGGTGTAGATGGGAAGGTAGAGACCTATAAGGCAAGGCTTGTGGCAAAAGGATTTCGGCAAAGACCAGGACTGGACTATGACGAAACCTTTTCTCCTGTAACCATGCTTAAATCAATTCGGATCCTACTTGCTATTGCTGCTCACTATGACTATGAAATCCGGCAGATGGACGTTAAAACTGCTTTTCTAAATGGTGATTTAGATGAATGCGTTTATATGAATCAGCCAGAGGGCTTCATTGATAGTGGGAGCAGTGGGAAAGCATGTATGTTGCTTAAATCCAATTATAGATTAAAGCAGGCATCACGGAGTTGGAACATCTGTTTTGATGATGTTATCAAAGAGTTTGATTTCATCAAAAATCCAGATGAACCTTGTGTCTATAAGAAGATTGTAAGAAGTACTGTCACATTGTTCGTATTGTACGTGGATGACATTCTTCTGATAGGAAACGATGTTCCTATGCTACAATCGGTCAAACTGTTCTTATCACAGAGGTTCTCCATGAAGGACCTGGGTGATACCTCGTACATATTAGGCATGAAGATCTATAGGGATAGATCTAAATGGTTGTTGGGATTGTCCCAAACCAGGTACATTAACACCATCCTAAAGAGGTTTAGTATGGAAGACTCCAAGCGGGGTACCTTACTCGCTAGCTATGGAGTCACTCTCTCCAAGGACTTTTGCCCAAAGACAGATGAAGAGAGAGTTCGCATAAGCATTATACCCTACGCTTCTGCTGTAGGATCTATAATGTATGTGATGTTATGTACACGCCCTAATGTAGCTTATGCACTGGATGTAGTAAGCAGGTATCAATCCAACCCAGGGGAGAATCACTGGACAGCTGTGAAGAACATTCTTAAGTACTTGCGAAGGACTAAAGAAATGTTCTTGGTGTATGGTAACGGAGATCTCCAGATGGAGGCCTTTACCGATTCGAGCTTCCAGAGTGATAAGGATGACAGCAAAACTATCTAAGGGTTTGTATTTACCCTCAATAGAGGGGCGGTATGTTGGAAGAGTTCCAAACAGGATACCGTTGCAGACTCCACGATGGTAGCTGAGTATATTGCTGCAAATGATGCTGCCAAGGAAGCCGTCTGGATGAGGAAGTTCATCTCGGAGCTAGGAGTAGTTCGAACCATTATTGATCCAATACCATTGTATTGTGATAATAATGGGGCTATGGCGTTAGCCAAAGATCCTAGGTCCCATCAGCGATCCAGACACATCCTCAGGCGATATCATCTGATCTGGGAGATAGTTGACCGCCGCGAGATCGAGATTCGGAGAGTAGATACAAAGAATAACACCGCAGATCCACTCACCAAGGCCCTCCCTCTGCCGCAGCATGAGCGACTTTTTGAGATGTTGGGTATGAGATAAGCCAATAATTGGCCTTAGTGCAAGTGGGAGATTGTTGGATATATGTATGCCTTAGAGGCCATTATATGATAGTGGATGTATCGGTATGTGTATATATATTCAGGAGACATTCTTGCTCGATATGATAATATGCTATCTGGTTGTACTTTATCTTGACATGTTCATTTGATCATGCTTCTTATTCATTTGGTACATATTGATAAAGCCCTTAGGATATATGCTTGACTACTGAGATTATGATGCGGATCATACTAGTGGGACACGTGTAGTTTAAAAGCATATCATTAAAATGTTCCTGGTCGTGGGTGTATCGAGACGGGGCATCAATATTTCCAGAGTAGACTAAAGTATACGTTACTTGTCCCATATGATGAGCGATGGATGATCCCATATCCATTGGTGTGGTGACACCAAAGACCGTATACGGGTGCTCAGTGAGACTGGGTACACTGAACGGACTCACCGAGAACTCCTATGTGGTATTATACCTATCGTTGGATAGAAGTTCTCAGGTGACACTGGTACAGGTTAGTCTGTAGACCTGAGATCGTCATAGAGTCTTGTGTGTCCTCCCACTGTACTTTGATCTCCACCCTACCACGGCTCTACTGAGTCTGCAAACAGGTGGATTTTGGGTACAGTCCCGAGACACATGGAGGCAATGAGCGATAGGAGGGGTTTCTTCTCTACAGGTATTGGGGGTTGATGTTGTGCGATGCACGATTGGCTATAACAAGAAATCCCTGGCCATGGCTGTTGAGATTTACTGATAAGTGTTATCAGTGGTTTCTCGATTTGTTATGAGCCATATACCGGCATGACTTATTGAGTTATTGGGGTCGACGATACCACCCCTAGACTTAATATGCAGCATATTTGATGAAGAGACCGGACCGTACGGTAAGTGTTTCCAGTTGGCTCGACGAGAGTTTTGACAGGTTCGCTTGTGTTTCTTCTAATCGCTCAATACCTAGGAGTCGTTACGTACATCTTCTGCCACTGACGGTTTGTGGGCATGTGATGTGATCACTACCTACTGCTAGCGTATTGACGAGTCTTAGAGTCCCACAAAGGGGTCTCCTAGCTCAGGCGAAAAGATGTGGGGTGCATATGAGATATGCATGGGAGCTCGATTAAATGCGTGTATTGGATACCGTATTTTAATCGGACGGGTCGTATGTGATATGACCGGGTTATTAAATCAAGTGTTGATTTAATATTAAGTCCATTAGCTCATTTATTAAAACCTATTTCTTTATAATGCATGCATGAGTGTATGTATATGTTGATATGGATGCACACATGCAAGCATACATATGTCATAGTTGATGATACATTGGTGGTGGCAATGCAAGACTCACATGGTAACATATTTATATATTTTGTTTATTTGAGAAAAGCAAAATGGCAATAAAATCATGGTTGACTATTCAACCCTCTTCTCTTGTGTTGACCAAAGTCAATACCATGGTTTCATTGCCCATGGTTTTGTAGCCTAGGGTTTTGCTTAACCTCAAGTCACAAAATATCTAGATATTTTGTGACCATAGTTTAGCATGACATAATTCTAACTCACTTGGGATGATGTTGCATTATCTTTACTTGAGTCAAGTTTAGCCTCCATCTCCTTCTTCCTCCTTCAAGCTCTCTAGGGTTTCAAAAAGTGAGAGAAGAACTTAAAAAGAAAAGGTTTTTGAGTGAGATCAAAACCCATATCACCAATCTATACTAGTCTAGCCCATTAGTGTAGGTTGTTTGCTCCACTTCTTCAAAGATCAAGTGAAGCTAGGAGCTTGTGCAAAGGGACTTCGTGGTAGATCATCATGGACTTGGAAGGATTCAAGCGAACCGGTTCAAACCCTACTCGATCTAAGGAGTCAATAGAGGTGGTCTACAAAAGTTGTATTACTTACCTCTTAGTGTTAGACACTACTTAGTATGTGCTACTATATGTTGTTACTCTATTTTTCTAGTTCGATTCATGGTTCGTATTGTTTAGCACCCCATAAAATTTTAATATAGCATGTGTGATGAAACCTAAAACCTAGGATGGTGCTAGAGAATCCCCACAAAACCTACCCATTCCAAATTGAATTGCACAACTCCGGTTTTGAAGATCTGTCAAGTGTCCCAAAGGAATCACAAATTGACGATAGACCGTTTGATGAGTTATGCAACTTTACAGTGTTTGATTTACCTGATTTTGAAGGGTCCCTTTCGAGTGAAACCGCACCTAATCCTGTTAATCTCTACACTTCCACTCTAGAACCAGAATTGATTGAAATCCTTGCTTTTGAGGAGGCGTCTGAGAAGTTTGACTTTCACTTGATTGAGAATATTGACGCTGATAATATTTTGGATGATGAACCCACAGTTTTGGGTGAGTTTTTCTCACCAATTCATCACGTCCTTTCACTTCCATGTGGACATCATCCCGAACCATTAACTGTTTTTCCCGAACCCCATATGCGTTTGGAAATTTATGATAAATGAATGGATGAGCTGAATTTTGAGGAGACTTTTGAGGATAGTTTTGAGGATGAACCAGTTTTACTTGATGAGTCGGATTTTCCAATTCACCCTGTCCCTTTCACTGACTGTGTAAACCCTCCTGAACCTTTAACTGATACTCTTCCTCGATCACTCCCCTCCATTCTTTCCGTCATTCCCACCTTGCAAGACACCGTATTACTTTCATTTCCAATGTCTTGTTTACCAAGTTCGGTCTACCCATGTTTTCTCACGATTCTTGAGAGGTTTGACCCCATTTCTCAGTGGGTTGATAGATTAATACAATCGCTTTTTACACATCAGTCATTACAAATTGTACTAATTTATTCACTCCATTTCCACCCTCAAGTTCGTATTCTATTACTTTTTCCCTTCCGCCATTCTTCTCCTCATATACCGGGACCATATATAAGTCTACGGTAGCGCCCTGGCCGTCTGTACAAGGCCAAAATGCGGAAATGAAAACTTTTCAAACTAGAAAACCGGCGCTACCGCGGACTATGAACCCGGATCGGACCATTAACCTACTACTAGCAAACTAGAGAAAGGGTAGAGAGCTATACCGAGCGATCCGTGTCCTTCGGTCTTCGGCCACCATCCCGATCTCCTCGCGGCATCTCCGGTCTCGATCTCCTCGTCGGAAAGGGCACCACATCACCGAGTCTTTTTATGGGCTCCAACCTCTGAACCGAGGCAACTCGGACACGAAGTTGGCTAGCCGACGTGTCCAAGATTGCTGTAGACTGAGTGCAGAATGCTGTGTCTCGAAGGGTTGTTTGAAGTTGCCATTTGGATGTGAAGGTGAACTATGGAGATGAGCTTTGGAATTTTAGATGCAAGCAAATGAGAATTAATATTTTCCTACACCCAAAAATCATCAACCCCAAAAATTGTGGCCGGCCAAATATGAGAGGAGGGAAGCAATGAAGGGAGGTGAGTGTAGGAAAAAGAAAATGGTGACCATAAGCCAATGTGTGATGATAATGAGGAAATAATATCACATCTCCATCCAACTCAATCCTCTCACAATAAATGCAAAGGAAATGATTCAAAAAGAATCAAATGATACTAGAACCATCATGTAAACCCTCCATCACAAAAAACCCACTCCACTTTGCTAATTTGCATATTTGCAAATAAGCCTCTCCTATCAAAGGAATTTCAGCCAAGAAGGAATGGAAAGAAAAATGGCCGAAACGGAATGCAAACTGACAACTTCAAAAAAAGCGATCCCGTAATAAATTACAGGAAAACCCCGCGACTGTATATACATACCCGCATTTGTATTCCGACCGAATACAAATGCAATGAGACAAAATCTACACTGTACAATACTAGGATCCGGCTTAAACCAAAGCCCGCTAGTATTATCCGTCCGATCATGATCCGTGCAATACCGCACGTATAAGATCGAACCCTGCCATATGTCCATACGGCCTTTACAGCGTTTCGCCCGAAACTTGAGAAACTGTCTGTGGGGGACTCTAAAGACTCATCAATACTTTGGCTGTGGATTTAACCACTAGCATGTCACAGGTATTAGCCATACGTAATGGGCTACCAGGTATTGACCAAAAGGGAAGTCCATGAGCGAACTCATCCTGACACCCAACTGAGCCTTTCAGTGATAATATCCGTACAGTCCGGTCCGTTCGTCGATGAGCATCGCATGGCGGGTCTAGGGGTAGGTAAAAGTCAGACCCCCAAAAGCGGTACAAGTCGTGTCGGAGTGTAGCCCAGAACACCCTGAGATACTACTGGAATACCTACCAGTAAATCTCCTGCCTTGGCCAAGGACTTCGTGTAATGGCTCTCCTAGACACAGCGCGACCTCACCCCCAATACCGAGAGAGACGAACCTCTACAGATCGGCTCACTGCCTTCATGCAGCTCGGGACTGTACCCAACTAAAACCTGTTTGCACGACTCCTTTGAGCCGTGGTAGGGTAGTAATCAAAACACGGTGGGAACTCACTCGAGACAAATGACGATCTCAGGTCGATGAACTAACCTGTACACATGTCACCAGGGAACTGCTATCTGACGCTAGGTATAATACCAACTAGCATGTTCCCGGCGAGTCCTGTCCGGTGTACTCATAACCCAATGAGCACCTGTATACATCTTAGGTTAACCAACTGACACTAGTGGCTTGTGAGACCGGCCACCGCCACTCGTCGGGGTCTCGACTGTATACACTAGTCTTCTCCGGAGTATCGATACCCTGTCTCGAAACTCCCACGACTAGGGACCACTTTTAAGGATGTGCTTATAGACTACCAGCTCCCACGTATATGATCACCATCATACTGATGGCTGTCAAGCAAGAATCCTAAGGGCTCTATCAACGCGCAATAGTGACCTGTAAGGTCACCTCAAGCAGTACACGATAATAAAGATAAACCAGATAGCATACCATCATCTTGAGTAAGACTGTCCTACCGGCATAGGTCCTCCCTGAATCATTGCAATCACGTGTCTGTGATCCAATAATTGACTCTGAGGGCACTATGTCCAACAATCTCCCACTTGCACTCAAGGCTAATTATTGCGATGTCGCATACTCACAGCCCGTGTGATACCGAACACCTAACTCCTCTACTAATCAGTCTCACAAAGCCCGTTTGCGAAACTATTGCGTTCGAGGAATAGCCTTAGTGAGTGGATCCGCTCTGATGTTTCTTTCTATGTCTCTCTTAATCTCATGTTCGCGGAAAAAGCCATCTCCCGAAATGAGCAATACCTGTCTTAGAATATGTCTGGATATATGATGGGACCTAGTTCATAAATGAACTCCAAATCCAAACTTTTTAGACTGTATCGTCAACTAAAACCAATCAGTATCTTGCACCATGCCTCCCTCAGTATTCGCTTGGACCACCTGTCCAAAATACTGCCCCTCGTCAGAGGGAAAACTACAACTCTGACAGTCACTCTGTCATCCAGGTCACCTTGGAAGCCTGGAATGATAACCGTCCCCGAAGGAGGCTGTTGTTATCATATCCCTAGAACATCCACTTATGTTCTAAAACTGCTTCCGAATGTCTCTCCAGGATACGATTAATATCAACTTTCTGCATCTCGTGCAAAAACAACATCTGGTGTGGTACTTGACATCTCATGATTGACTCAATTGCCTAAGCAAGTGATCTGCTAATCATGCACATCCCTCTCCCCTTTAGTCTGCAAGACACCTTTAGAGAGGGTGACTCCATCACCTGCAGGTACACTACCGTACCAGGAGTCGTCCATTCTAAAACACCTTTAGAATGCTGTCTAAGTACCCAGATTAGGAAACTACCCAAATCTAGATCTAAAACTATAGATCTAGTAACCAGAATATCTGATATAATATCCATATCCAATGTGGAGAAACCACTGTGTGACAACCAAAGCATAACCGATCGTAGTATAGGAATTTCACTTCCTACTCTGTGTATGTTATCCAAATATCAGGACATCACACCCTACTACCTTCTTAACAGATCCATCCCCTATTCTGATGAAGTCAAACCTATGACTTTCATATCAGAAATAGATGATCTATCTCCGCTATATCTACTTTAGTCTATAAATAGACATAAGCCACTTGTCCACTATGCTTCCGCTGCTTCCACTGACTATGACAACCCTCTAGCAGAGTCACATACACGTGCACTTCTAAAGCCAGTTCAGAACGACGCTATACTCATCCTCCTGCCGGGTCTCATAGTCTGGAACAACAGCGATGGCAAGTCTGGGTAAACAAGAGCCTCCCTGTCACCGTCTTTGAGCATACCGAAGTACCTCTCGAGTGCCTGAGGTTACCCACCATATCTGCGGAGTGGCTAATGGAATGTCAAACCAGATTGAATCTTTAGGTCCTATTAAATTTTCAGTAATCGTTTCCGGTTCTGGAATCACTTCCAGTTCTACCATACTCCCACTACTGTTTTCTGAAAAAATCCATTTTACTAAAACTGTGGCGAATCAAGAACAATATCACTATTGATCTTCCAGATGGTAGAAAGTCAACCCTCGTCATAGCCCGGGTCAACCCACAAACTGCCATTACAGAAACGTGCTTTGAGTTATCCAGAGTTTGGTTTTAAGCATAAGCCGGACAACTCCCCGTACCTTAACATTGTTAAGATATGAACTATTCTATATCCAATATAGAAACAAAGGCACTGATTTAATTGGAACCAGATTCAAATCATGCAGCTGTTTCCAGTGCATGTCAACTAAATAGAGAGAGAGAGGCCGATCAGCATTACTCAACTTAGGAATACATCCAGATATGAGTAACCTGAAAGAGAAGCAAGTTCTCTTAAATACTATCATCTGAATACCATACACAAGTATCTATATCTTCGATCACCTTGAAGAATCCCGATACTTGCAACATCTGGTTCTCTACTTTATTCTATACCTATAACTTCTCAAAACATAGACCTTGTATTTCTACGAAACACATGTCTAAGACCTAGAGAAGTCACAAGTAAACAGAATATAGTACGAGTACCAACCCTTGTGTCCTCATGGACACTAGGCAAAATACAATACTCTGTATAAGTCCCCTGAGTCTAATAACTCATTCCCCGTATGTCGTAGGTTGAAAACTGTACTTATGGTTTAGAAAAATTACACCGCTGTTTAATGCTCCTTACCTAACCGTCTACTGATATAGGTAAATATCATAGACATAATTTCAAAAAGTTATATCTCATTCTATAAAAATAAACGTATAGATATATCAATTTGAAATTGGTGCATAACAACGGATATTCAAAACCAAATATTTGCCGTCTAGCAAACAACCCAGGCGATTTCCTCAAATATCACCAATTACAACGAATCCCGATATAATGAGGATAATCACCCAATTCCCAATAACTTACTCTCACTCATCATCTGTAAAACCATACAGATGTGAGAATCAAACCTAGTAAATACATACCCTAGAGTAAGGACTAATTGGGAAATCAGTTTTCTTTTAACAATAAACAGTGAAACTGAAACATGTAAATATTTCGAAGGGGTATCCAGGTATTCCTAGTAATGCCTCTTCCATTATCTAGATTCACAACTGTAACCGTATACTTCTTTGCCATCTCTCCAAATCCCTTCATATGTCTTTAGTCATTACCTTCTGTACACCCTCTTAGGCTAAATGGTTTTCTTCCTTCCCTACCGTTCGGCACCAGCCTATGGTTTGGAAGAAGACTATCCAATAAGCATCATGGGTGTACTGTCCTAATCTTAGGAGCACTCGCAACCCGAGAGAAGGTAAAGATAAAAGACAACTGAATAAACCTTATTTCTATTTCTCCTGAACCAGAATCCATCCCCGAACTGGAACAAGTCCCTTCGAGTTCGTATATAACCATACGATGGAGTATCCAAATAACTGTGGATCTTCGTAGTGATACGGAGTGTTCTGGAGAAATACAAAGGTGATGTAGGATTGGCAAAGAAATACTTGGTTTGGTCGTGAATAGCAGTCACAATTTACTTTGCCCTCTTACTAATCCCTTTATTTGTCTTAACTTATTACCTTCTGTACACCATCGTTAGGCTAATTGGTTTTCTTCATTCCCCACCGTTCGGCACCTGCCTATGGTTTGGAAGAAGACTATCCAATTAGCATAATAGGTATACTATCTCCTAACCCTAGGAGTACTCGCAACCTGAGAGATGGTAAAAGGAAAAGACAACTGAATAATACTATTCGTTTTCTCCAGAACTGGAAACCATCCTCGAATAAATTCCTTTGAGTTCGTATATAACCATACGATGGTTTTATCCAATGGAAGTGGACGTTCGTAGTAATACGGGGTGTTCTGGAGAAAAGGGTAAAAGTAGGAGTGGCAATGAGGTATGCAACTCTGACAATCCAAAAGCCAGTGTTTTAAGAAGGTTCGGTTAACTTGGTCACTGATTTATAGTCAAGGGTCGGGTCATGGTCGCTGCCAAAGAGAGAGAGAGAGAAAAGAAACACTCAGCGTGCACTCTAACCTAGATCAGAATGGTTATCATTTTATCTAATCAGGAAACATCCCACTGTATCGTCAAACTCATCTCCAAACCTGAAAGAAGAATTAGTCGGGATCACCCGAGGAGTAAACCAACTCATTAGTGGGAATCGGGATCCAACTATCATCGCATGATAACGTGATGGAATCCACTCACGTTATCACACTCCAGAAAGTATGCGCATATCTGGCAAGTTTCAGTTTCTTTAGAAACTCCCGATGTGATTTTTACCCCATGCTCTTATGACCTTGACGAAGGTCAACAAATCATAAGTCACATGTCAAGTTCTACCCGTCATTATCCAGGTTAATTTGAACCCACCCGTACTACCTTTGACTTTGGCCAACAAGGCAGTACGACTGTCCCAAACCAACGCATCTATCTATACAGCAGAAAGATAATAAGCAGCTACCATTCACTATGTCTTAACGAAGGTCAACAAACATAGCATGAATACTAAGTGCTACCCGTCTGAAATGATGGAGGGCTACGAATGGTTTTTGGCGAAAAACCTTTAATGTAATGAATTTGATATCGTTGAAGAAACCGGATAGCATTTTATAAAAATATAGTGGCGAAAACCTTTGCTAAAGAGGTCACTCCCGGTGAAGGGATCTCGGCTCTTTTCCCGTAGAATGGGGTGCAGGATATTCCAACTGAATACCACGATGCAAAGCAAAAAAGTAATCGACTATAGTGAAGTTATTACCCTGACACAAACTTCTGTCCAAGGGGCCACTCCCGGTGAAGGGATCTCGGCCCTTGCCTCGTCGACTGAGGTGCTGGATATTCATAACCGAATACCACTGTGCAAAACAAAAGAGAACGTCCTTGCAATAACAGCTTTTTTTGAAAAATGTTCCAACAACATCAGAATAGGTTTGTTTAGCTTGCATTGATCCGAATCAATGCAGTCCTATCAATTGATCACACCAATAAAGAACGAAAATATTGATGTACGTATATGCCATCGGCATTCGCCACTGGGTCCCGTCATCACCCGTTAGGTTACTTAACTAACGACAGAGCGGGGACTGGACTAGCGCGGGTGTAAAACATATACAACATCTACTAGTATATATATCAATATATAATATTCGCTCAAGGTGTGATAAAATGCAACATCACAGAAATGTAATAAGCATCATAGAACAATACAGATAATCTGGAAGCCCCGGGTTTCACAGAGCCGCAACTGAAACCCGACGTTCCCCTGGTCATGTGGATAGCCTGTGCAATGAAATCTTAGACCCCTACGGGCGCGGCAAGTTACCCGCCAAAACCTGAAGCGAGGCAGCTCCCTTCAACAATGTGAATGGACCACCCAGCACTTTACGGAATCCGGTAACTTAGGCACCCCTCCTTGGGTCAACCTATACCCCGTACGAGTGTGGCGAATAGCCCGCCAATTCTAGAGTAAAGCCTCCTCCGTCTCAAAGCCATGAGATGCGGGCCCGTTGCCCTCCAGAACCCAGCTATCCGTGCACCCCTCCGCGGGGTAATCCTAGTACAGAAAGTAAAAATATATACAAAGGGTACATCGACGTCAGCCCGGTCGTGCCCCAAAAGAATAATATACAAACAGGCAGTGATGGCAATCCACATGTCGGACGCTCGTCCCGCAAAATCAAATGTACAAATACAACCAAACTGTACTACCATTGCATCCAGGCTATCCACCCCGACAAATCCGCAACATCACAGCACAACACAGAACATCAACGTGAATGTCACGTTCGCAAATCCGTCTAAAAGAACTATAGCAATTAGACAGGATTTACCGATCAAATGACATTCACGGTCGCAGATATAATGTAAATACCATGAACTAACATGTTTAAAATTTTCGATCGAGCAAATTTCCCGAAGTGGGCCCCAAGCACAACTGTAGCACTCAAAATAAATCTGGGCCCAAACAGAATATACCAAAAACCCCAATTCCAATACAGAGACTCCTGTAGAAAATTTGGTGCAGCAAAGAGTTAGAATGGCGGCGGAACCGCGGCCAATGCATGGGTATGGCCGCGGTTCTGCGGTGGAATAGTGCCAACAAGCTACCAAATTTTTACAGAATTCTTAAAAAACCCTGCAAGAATTTCTGCAATACACTAAATGATTTTTTGACCACAGAAAAAATTCGACAGAAACTGATGCTTGAAAATGCGGTTTTTGGAATTTTTGTTCGATCGAAGTTCTAAACACGTTAGAGCAAGCCAGAAAAGTTTAATGGCGTGTCTCTGATACCATGTAAGTCTATGGTAGCGCCCCGGCCGTCTGTACGAGGCTAAAATGCGGAAACGAAAACTTTTTCAAACTAGAAAACCGGCGCTACCGTGGACTATGAACCCGGATCCGACCATTAACCTACTACTAGCAAACTAGAGAAAGGGTAGAGAGCTATACCGAGCGATTCGTGTCCTTCGGTCTTCGGCCACCATCCCGATCTCCTCGCAGCGTCTTCGATCTCGATCTCCTCGTCGGAAAGGGCACCACATCACCAAGTCTTTTTACGGGTTCCCACCTCTGAACCAAAGCAACTCGGACACGAAGTTGGCTAGCCGACGTGTCCAAGATTGCTGTAGACTGAGTGTAGAATGCTGTGTCTCGAGGGGTTGTTTGAAGTTGCCATTTGGATGTGAAGGTGAACTATGGAGATGAGCTTTGGAATTTTAGATGGAAGCAAATGAGAATGAATATTTTCCTACACCCAAAAATCATCAACCCCCAAAATTGTGGCCGGCCAAATATGAGATGAGGGAAGCAATGAAGGGAGGTGAGTGTAGGAAAAAGAAAATGATGACCATAAAACAATGTGTGATGATAATGAGGAAATAATATCACATCTCTATCCAACTCAATCCTCTCACAATAAATGCAAAGGAAATGATTCAAAAAGAATCAAATGATGCTAGAACCATCATGTAAACCCTCCATCACAAAAAACCCCCTCCACTTTGCGAATTTGTACATTTGCAAATAAGCCCCTCCCATCAAATGAATTTCAGCCAAGAAGGAATGGAAAGAAAAATGGCCGAAACGGAATGCAAACTGGCAACTTCAAAAAAAGCGATCCCGTAATAAATTACAGGAAAACCCCGCGACTGTATATACATACCCGCATTTGTATTCCGAATGCAATGAGACAAAATCTACACTGTACAATACTAGGATCCGACTTAAACTAAAGCCCGCTAGTATTATCCGTCCGATCGTGATCCATGCAATACCGCACGTATAAGATCGAACCCTGCCATATGTCCATACGGCCTCTACAACGTTTCTCCCGAAACTTGAGAAACTGTCTGTGCGGGACTCTAAAGACTCGTCAATACTTTGGCTGTGGATTTAACCACTAGCACGTCAGAGGTATTAGCCATACGTAACGGGCTACCAGGTATTGATCAAAAGGGAAGTCGATGAGCGAACTCATCCTGACACCCTACTGAGCCTGTCAGTGACAATATCCGTACAGTCTGGTCCATTCGTCTATGAGCATCGCATGGCGGGCCTAGGGGGTTGATAAAAGTCAGACCCCCAAAAGCGGTACAAGTCGTGTCGGAGTGTAGCCCAGAACACCCTGAGATACTACTGGAATACCTACCAGTAAATCTCCTACCTTGGCCAAGGACTTCGTGTAATGGCTCTCCTAGACACAGCGCGACCTCACCCCCAATACCGGGAGAGACGAACCCCTGTAGATCCGCTCACTGCCTCCATGTCGCTCGGGACTGTACCCAACTAAAACCTGTTTGCACGACTTCTTTGAGCCGTGGTAGGGTAGTAATCAAAGCATAGTGGGAACTCACACGAGACAAATGACGATCTCAGGTCGATGAACTAACCTGTACACATGTCACCAGGGAACTGCTATCTGACGCTAGGTATAATACCAACTAGCATGTTCCCGGCGAGTCCTGTCCAGTGTATTCATAAGCCAATGAGCACCTGTATACATCTTAGGTAAACCAACTGACACCAGTGGCTTGTGAGACCGGCCACCACCCCTCGTCATGGTCTCGACTGTATACTCTAGTCTACTCCGGAGTATCGATGCCCTGTCTCGAAACTCCCACGACTTGGGACCACTTTTAAGGATGTGCTTATAGACCACCAGCTCCCACGTATATGATCGCCATCATACTATTGGCCGTCAAGCAAGAATCCTAGGGGCTCTATCAACGCGCAATAGTGACCTGTAAGGTCACCTAAGGCAGTACACGATGATAAAGATAAACCAGATAGCATACTATCATCTTGAGTAAGACTGTCCTACCGGCATAGGTCCTCCCTCAATCATTGAAATCACGTGCCTGTGATCCAATAATTAACTCCGAGTGCACTATGTCCAACACCATATACAACTTCTACCCATGCAAGGTCTCGCGTATTCTCCATTTCTTTCCTCTCCACATTCTTTCACCAACCTGCACATTATCGCGATAAAATTTTTGAATAGTTAGTGCTAACTTTTGGCCTGTGTAAGGCCTTGTATAGATTAGTATTATTCTCTCCCTCCTAACTCTGAACATTACCGCTTAAACAGTGGCAACACTGTTTCACTTAAGTTTGGGGGGGATCTTTCTGTGTATATATTTTTTGTTTGCTTTTTGTTTTGTATAAAAATAATAATAAAAAAAAAACAGGGGAGCGCTAACAATTTTGACCCTCTTGGTGTAGCCTGACAGTGAGAGCACTGTCAAGTTTAAGTTTGGGGTGTGCTCGGTAAGCTTTCTACCTTCGCATTCATGTGTATATTTTGCATTTGCTTACTTATTTAAAAACCCATAAAAATCGAAAATTTTTACTAAAATATAAAAACTTTGTCGTCAAGTTAGGTAATAGGGTAACTTAGATTTTTATTCCGAAAGTTAATTGATACGTTAGAAATAACTAAATCCTAGGATTAGGAATTGAAGACCCTAAAAATAACCCTCCTTTTGTTTGACCTTGGTAATTATACGTCCTTGCAATTTTTTTTAGAAGTAGGTAATCTTGAGTTCAGTTCTTGAGTTAAATCGAGATGAAGGGAAAGTATTGAAAGCTTTACTGAAGAATAAGTCTGAAAAATAGTTTCTATTCTTGAGTCCAAATTTAGAAAGTATATACCTTACAAACTGCACATACACGCACCTTGAAACTTGGGATAGTAGAGGATACCCAGAAATACTCTTGCCTGAAAACCAAGTATGAAAGAAAAAATGGTATTTAAAGCTAACCACCAATAGAGCATCTTTGAAAAATATATCCGGTCTTGAAAAAGAAAAAGAAAAAAAAAAAAAGAAAAAAATAAATAAAGTCAAAGACCTGGAAACTGCTATTTACGCTTTAAGCTCACACATTCAGTAATCGGCTGTTAGTGCCTCAAGAAGCATTAATAGTCGTATGAAAAGTGTATGAGCAAAACCGTCCATCACCAACGAAAAGAAGTAGTATTAGGTATTAGGGCAAGCGTACTATAGCTTGAATTGAATTCTTAAGTGTAAAAGGTGAAATTTTACACACATGTCGGGATATACAATCGATGTTTGGAGGAAAGATAGGAATAAAGAATAAGACTTATGTTTTTCGTAAAGATGATAAAAATCCCTTATTGGAGACCGTACTTTAGAAGGAAAACTCAAGAAAAACCGAGATCTTTCTAAACTGTAAAGACGTATAGGATCTGAGGTTGAATAACTAGGATGCATGAAATATAAGGGTTGAATATTTCTAACTTAGGATGATAGAATTTCTAACCTAGGATGATAGAATTTCTAACCTAGATACTAAACTGTAAGAGTAGAATCGACATTAACTTGTGAAACTAGCTTGACGAGATTTTGTAAGTGTAATCCGCTGAAAACCCTCAGGAAACAACACTCGTCCTACTATGGACACCTAGAGGTTTAACGGCTTGTTACACGAGCTCAGTACAATCGCGTTCCCTGCGAAAGTGAGGCTAGGATTTTGTTTTGCTCGGGACGAGCAAAAGATAAGTTTGGTTGTATTTGATTATCACAGAAAACTGCATTTCAATACCACTCATTCATTATCTGTTTTGTTATGTATCGGTACTTTTAACCCATGTCTGCTCAATAAATATAGATTACAGGTATTCGTGACAAAACACTGGCAACATACTCAAATTCATGGATATAACATTTGTGAGCCGTCACTGCAACCGAAACAGAAAACCAATCGATATCCAAAGAGTTCTTTTGCAACAAATAAAGTGTACACAATTTTGGTCCAACACATAGCAAGTGTGCACATAACTCTTTGGCACATTGACCATGGTGGGGCTGCCCATGGCACAAGTGAGGTGATGTGTGATAAATGGAAAAAGTTATGATATGATTTAAAGCATCAAGTTTCCCTCCAAGACTACAAAATATAACCAAAGCTAATATGAAGAAATCAAACATTACCTGTGGACTTGTTGAGTGCACTAGAGACCACCACACCAACACGAGCCCATTTGCCCTAGATTGACCCGGCGAGATGCTAAAAAGTCCCGGCGCCACCGGACTTTTCATGCCCAAATGTCCCCATTTCTCTTCTGTCTATCTCTTGTTGTCACATCATCCTTACTATATTATTTGTTTATTCTTATTTTGTGTCTATAAATTCCAGATCATTAAGCAAGAGTGAGGGAGATACTTTGGACTTGGATACTTTATTTTTTCCATTTTGTTCTTGTACATAGCTAGTTCACCTTGAGTTCTTTACCTTCTCTTGATCTTGCAACTTCTTCATTGAGCTTGTGTTCATATCATAATTTTGCATTATTATATTCCCCATTCTTATTCATTTTATAAATAAACAGGTGCTTTTAATCCATGTCTGCTACATAGTTGCAGGTTACAGGTTCTCGGAACAAAACAGTGAAATTGATGAAAAGACGATATAAAAGTGAGACTATGACCAACAAATGGAAGAATCTTTATCATGCCTACAGCTTGAAGAATAAACGAAAATCAATGGAAAATTTCACAAAGCACAAAGGCGGCGCAAGGTTCAAGACTTCGACACGAAGGAAAGGGTAAAGTCTACGACATTATGCACTGTAGAAATCTGGAAGAAAACTAGAAGACAATCTGAGAAACCAAGTGAAGAAACGAGAAGCCAAATGCAACCAGAAGAAGCCCAGGAAAACACAGCCCAAGACACCACTATATGGTCGCGGATCCGCGGCTATGATGAGCCCATGTCGGTGCAATTTTGTGACGGTGTGGTGATGCATTGACTAGTCTTCTTAGGGTATATTTGTAAATGCAAATGTGAATCGAATGTAACCCTAGGGTTTCTATGATCTATAAATAGAAACCCTAAACCTTTTTTGTGGTATGCCTCTTTTCATTGATCAAAAATTCAGAATTCTATGTATGAAGAGAGCATAAAATAAAGTAAGTAGTTTTTTCATTTCCATGCCCTAGGTAATTTCTTTTCTGCCATGTATAGAATTTTTATTATCTGCCCTAGTTAATTAGTTTAGGACTTTTAATTATTTTCCGTAGATAAAAAATGTTTCTTTTAACAAATTCCCTAATTAGTGAGTAGTTCCTCACTTGTTAGGGTTAGGAATAGGAGAGGTTTGAGAGATGAAAATCTCTCACCCCTTTCTTGCCCATCACATATTTTTATAGGACTCCATGCATACATACACACCCCGCTCACTATGGCACCCTATCCCACGAGGTAGCGGTGATACCGTAGTTTAAAAGACCGGTTGTATATGTTTTCCATGGAGGTTAGGGTAAGAATTAAGAAAGGAAGGACAAGAACCTAGAGGAAGAAACCTAGTTTCTTCCCGATGGTACTAATCCACTTTATTAATTATTACCATAACACCTCATAGATCTTAATTAGGGTATAGAGAGCGGTGAGGAATATTGACTTTCCAAACTTAACCTAACCCTAACCCTAACAAGATTTTAATCCTAGTCTAGATCAATTTTAGTTTTTAGTGATAATCAATCCAACACCGTTTGGAATTAACTCATTAGAACAAATTGAGAATACACAAAATCCCTGTGGACCGACCCGTACTCACCGGCTAGCTACCAAGCGACGCCGTTCTTGATTGCGGTTAACAATTCTTTGAACAAAACATCATTTAAATCAAATGGCGCCGTTGCCGGGGATGTCGTAGTTATTTTCTTTTTGTAATTTCGGATTAATATAAAATCATAAAATTCATAAAAACTGAAAAATTGAAAAAATTAAATTTTTTTATCATCTTGTTATTTCTTGAAGGGTGTTTCGTTTGAATTGTGCAGGATCGACGAACGAATTCAGATCTGGAAAAATCCAGAGAGCGAAACAGAAAACAACAGATCTGAACAAACAGAGGACAATCAGAACAGAGAACAGAGAATTTTAGGGGATTTGAACCAATCTGTAGACCGTGGAACCGCGGCGAGGAGGCGCTTTTGGCGGCGGTACCGCGGCAGGGTGCTGACGTCAGCAGGTGGAAAACCCTCTGTAATTTTTCTCTTCTGCTCTGTAACCCCATCATCACCTCTGTAAAAATTTTCCTGCAGGGTTCTTTGCGCAAAATCTTCTCCCCTTCTCCAATAACTTGATCTTATGCATGATTCTTTGCGCCGCGGTTTAAAAAGAAAAAGAAATTGTTTGCAAGTGATTGTGTTTACTACTTTGCATATTTAAATTGACTTTAAGGGGCTTGAACACCAATCCAGATTGGGTGGGGATTTCATACCCTTCCCAGGACCCCAAAAATCACATAAAGCATATTGCATTGACCATCAAGTTAATTAAAAAAAGATTAGACTCAGCCCTTAGGACTTCGCGCTCAATAGGACAAAGGAATAGTTGTAGGCATCAACCGTTGATCCTAACCTGACTTTGTGGTGCCTAGGCTAGACAGGTAGGGAAAGGTAACTTTAAAAGGACCGTCTCACGGTGATTCGTGAGCGGATCCCTCCTTTCTCTACTTGTGCTTACCTGGCTACAATTGGCGGTGAAGAGGCGGTTTGAGGTCCTCACATCTTGCCCTTTGGAACAGTTAGGAGCTGTCTAGCTGACCTAGGTGACCCTAGATCTAGACTTGATTGTGCATTTGTAATTGATTGAACGTGTGTTTAAGCCTTTTATTGAAAATCTTTTTGCAAAAAGCTCCTTATATATAAAAAAAACACAAAAAGAAAAAATTTTACAAAAACTTGCAACTTGTCGCTAAGAAATCTGTGCACCCCACTTACACCCACTTTCTTCTCATTGACGTTTTCTTACCACCACATTCTGTTTTTCACTTTTTTTTACTACACTACCTCTTTAGTGTATGTCCGGTTGGACTAGGGATACTAGTGGCCGATTAGTCCGTGTCTCGTTGGTACCGACTGACGACGCTTTCGACTCCGAAGTCGAAATTCCTTCCACTTCTTTACCTTCATCTTCACATTCTTCTTCTTCTAAGGAGATGTCAGGATTTAATCCTAACAACCCCTTACCCACGGGACTGATTCCACCTCCGTTAGGTGCGAATAACCAACAACACCCACCTGTTGAAGTGCCCCAACGAATCGCACTCCAGGATCTTTTCTACCTTATCCGCACCGCCTTACCTACTTTTCTTTCACTCCTACCGGCAAATGGGGACAACTTTGAGATAAAACCCCACTTCATCAACATGTTGCCAAAATTTCACGGACTGGAATCCGAAGATGCCTATATCTTCATAAACAAATTCCAAAATGTTTGCGCAATGATGAAGACAACCCAACTTTCTGATGATGCTATTAGGCTACGTGTCATTCCTTTCACTTTATGTGACCTAGCCGAGAAATAGTTGTATAGCACAGCATCACACTCGATTAAAAATTGGGAAGAGTTTGTTAAAGCTTTTCTAAAAAGTTTTACCCACAACACAAGACCGCGAGAATTTGCAATGAGATCATTCAATTTTCCCAGCTTCATTCCAAACCTTTTTGGAAGTGTTTTGAAAGATTTAAAGACCTACTTGTTCAATGCCTTCACCACAGTATCGAGAATTGGCAACTTTGCCAAACTTTATATGAAGAATTGAACCCAGCAACTAAGCAGTTGTTGGAAACCATTTGTCAAGGTCACTTTCTAACAAAATCAAGCGAGGAAGCTTGACAATTTCTCGACGATCTTGCTGAATAAACACTTCAGTAGGAAAGCACTAAGACCACCTCATCATCTTCAACAGGTCAGTCTAGGGCAGGCATACATCAATTAGATATGTCGACTGCAATGAAGGCCGAAATGGCCGCACTTACGTAAAAACTAGAAGCAATTGAGACCAAAATCTCATCGCCTTCTCCTGCCCCTGATTTACCTCCACGAACTGTTTGCACTTGTTGTTCGGATCCATCACATCTTACCAAAGAGTGTCCTTACAATCCACCTGTTCAAGGACAAGATCAAGTCAATGCTGCCTTTCAGCAAAGGCAAAGAAATGATCCATACTCTTCGACTTATAATCCTGGTTGGAGGAGCCACCCAAATTTTGGTTGGAATCAAAATCAACAATTCCAAGGAAACAACAACTTTCAAAGGCCTCCTCCTCTACAACAACAAGCACCTCCACAAACTCAATACCAGCAACCTTTCCAACCACAACCTTATCCAAACCAAATGAACAATTTTGTGCCCAACAACTCTTACCCTCCAAACAATTTTGTTCAACCAAATGACGATAAGGTTACCTCGCTAGAAAGAAGTCTAGATGCGTTTCTAAAACAATTTACACAATCCGGGGCAAGGTTGGAGACTTCCATTCAGCCTTTGGTGCACAACAGTGCTTCACATGATCAAAGAATCAAATCAATCGAGGCCCAAATTTCACAACTAAATGCTGCGTTGAGCGAGAGAGAAAAGGGAAAGCTTCCATCTCAACCATTGCCAAATCCCGGTCACACACACAACGCACATGTTGCTTATGAACAACAAAATCATAATGTAAATGCTGTGACCACGTTGAGATCTGGAAGAGTGTTGCACAATAACATGGGTAATAGTGATGATACCCCTGCCGGTGATTCTTCTTCATCTTCTTCTTCTTCCTCTTCATCTTCATCTTCTTCGTCAGAGCCTATTCTTCATTCTTCAAAAGGCTCTTCTTCTTCTAATCCGAACGGACCCACATCTCACGTCACGAACACACCAACACTGGGATCCGTTTCAACTCCATAATCTACTCCACAGACATTGGACTCAACAAATTTTCAAAATGTTCCTTTTCCAAACAGGTTGAGATCCAATAAACCAACTTCCCAAATGGAGAAGATTGTGGAGTAATTCAAGTAGGTTAGTATTATCATACCTCTCTTGGATGCAATCCAACAAGTCCCTTCTTACGTAAAAATCTTAAAGGGCTTATGCACCACGAAGAGAAAGTCTCAGATAACCAAGAAAGTGCTAGTAGCTAGTGCTGTGAGCAATTCTATTACCCAACCTCAACCCTTTCCCCAAAAACGAAAGGACCCTGGCTGTCCTACAATTTCAATAACAATTGGGGATAAGAACATCAATCGAGCACTTTTAGATCTTGGTTCTAGTGTTAACCTGCTTCCCTATTCCGTGTATGAGCAATTAGGTGTTGGAGAGTTGAAACCCACCATTGTACTCTGCAAATGGATGATCGATCCATCACCCATCCTAGGGGTGAGTTAGAGGATGTGTTGATCAAAGTAGGGGACTTCATATTCCCCGTTGATTTCATTATTATGGACACACAGCCTGTGGCTAACCTACGGAACCAAATTCCGGTGATCCGCGGTCGACCATTTTTGGCCACTTCCAATGCTGTAATCAATTGCCGCAATGGCTCTATGACTCTATCCTTCGGGAAGATGTCAAGTGAGTTCAACATTTACAAGATAGGAAGTCTGCCCTCCGTGCCTAAGGCTAGTATACGTGATGTTTGCTCGATCAACGAAATCACACAGGAGGACTGTGAGCTTGAAAAATTTCTGTTCGATAACAATAGTTTTGACGCCACTAGTGTGTCCCTCCTTGAATCTGACATAGTTTGCACAACCGATAATGATTACGAGTGTTTCACTTTTTCGGACGATTTGAATGACTCACCGCCCGAGTTTGTGTCCTTTGAATTTTCGGATGAGTTAGTTGAACCATCCGACTCGGTTGCTTACAGTGATTTTGAACCATTGTTGGAATCCTTCGAGTTCGAGATAGTTTCCCCAATTTTACTTTCAATTGTTTCGCCTCCGAAACTCGAACTCAAGCTTCTGCCGTCTCACCTTAAATACGTTTACCTAGGTGAGAATGAGATCCTTCCTATTAATATATCGGCATCTCTAGCTCTCGAGCAAGAGAAAGCCCTTTTAATGGTCTTACAAAATAACCGGCAAGCTTTTGGTTAGACTATGGCGGACATCGAGGAGATTAGTTCGTTCATAATTGAACATCATATACATATGATGGATGATGCCAAGCTAGTAAAGGATCTATAGAAACACCTCGGGGATTTTGTGGTTAATCAACCTCCACCTATAGAAGTTGAACCACCACCTTTTCTTCTAATAAAATACGAGAATGCCAATATTCCACTCATAAATGATCATTCACATTCTCGTTTTTATTTATCATCATCTCTTATCTCTTCACACACACGTTCACGGAAACACTTTCCATACCACCACTTATCTCGTCCCCACTTCTTCTTGGCTCTGTACAACATGTTCTTCCACCGACCGATACTCTACACAGATAAATTTTTTAACTGTTTGGTGTTGACTTTTGGTTTTTGCAAAGCTTGGCATTGACTTGTAACATTGTTTAGTTCAAGTTTGGGGGGGTATAATTTGGCTTTCATAAGTACAAAATAACATAAAAAATTTAAAAAATTTAAAAAATAATTTTTTTTGGATTAAATAAAAAAAAAAATTATTTGCAAATAATTTCCTCTTTTTAGAGGGGTTTATTTGCAAATATCCATCATTTCCCCCTATATAAAGAATCCGTCCCCTCTGTTTGTGTAACCCTAAAAACATATCTCCTCAAGAAACCCTAGCGCCGCCGCCGAAGTTTTTCTGCGAGATCTCATTGTTCCGCCGCGTTTCTGCCGCAGGAGGACCCCTTCCGCCGTGCTTCGGCCGCCACTCAGCTGCGTCGCCCCCTAAATTTTTCAGGGGAGGTTCGTCTTTCCATACCCTCTCTGTTTTTAAAATTCTAGATCTGTAGAACACCTGATGACACAAAGCATGCAACTTGAACGTGATTTTTCACAAGTATTTTCACACGAGGTGTACGGTAGTTATTTTGCGAACGAGATATAGAGGTTGGAACTTTCTGATTTATAATCACCCTAACACTTATGCATTGCCGGAATTAGTCACTCGTTTTTACGAGTGTATGGAGGATGGGTGTCTCACCCTATTTGGTTTTATAAACTTGCAATGGGTGATCGAGAAATTATCATCGACAGGGACATTATACACGAAATTACACTAATTCCTCGCATACCCGCACATGACCAACCTTTACAATTTGAGGATTATATGCTCTTGATGGGCAATGATTGCTCAAGGGAGCCGCGAAAGGGGATCCAAGCGAGAACCCTTTTCGCGAATGTTTTAACTGTGTGCCGGTGGGCACAAAATAATATTTTCGGTAGCTCCCGCAACACAACATTTTTTACACCCTCACTACATATTGTGCACACCCTCATGACACGAAACCCCCGTTTCGACATGTGCATAGTTTTGCTAAACTCTATAGGTGCGGGTAAACGAGCCACAAATTACCCTTGTCCTATGCTGGTTACATAACTATGTCGATATTTCCTCCCCGTGGAGGAATTCGAATTTTACATGCATGGAGGCATACCGGTCGGGCCTCTTATTGAGGGCATTTCTACGTCCTATTCTCGATTGACAGATGTGTGGTCTAGAACCAAACCGGTGGAGCATGTACCCGCCCACACACCTAGCTCTAGCTCAACCGCGAGCGAAGGAGAAATGACCCCGTTAGAACATGCATAGTTGATGCGGAGAGCTGTTCGGGGCATTAATGAGTTGAGGGAGCAATTGAGGGTGACATCGAGAGAGCACGACCGTCGGTTGACGGAGGTAGAGCAGGGGATTCGAACCCTGTTGGGTAGGGCTGAGCGTTCACGTTCACGCTCGAGAGCGCGGCATGGGGCCGAGCAGTGAGGGCACTGCTTTGGATAAGTTTGGGGGAGTTGGTGGTTTTATATAGTTATCTTTTGCATTGTATATTTTTTTTTAAATTTTTGTATATATTTCCTTTTTCTTTTGCATGTTTAAATTCTGCATTGCATCCTTATATAAAAATCATAAAAATTGAAAAAAATTGAAAATAAAAAAAAGAAAAACACAAAAATCAAATAAAAACTGAAAAATTTGAAAAATTATAAAAGTTAAAATATTCAATTTTGGCCATAATTGACTGAAGATTGATAAAAAGGTTAACTAGCTAGGAACGACTAGATCTTAGACTTAGTAAATTAAAAACCCTAAAAATAACTTTTCTTAAAATTTAACGGTAGAAAGTATATGTCTTTGTAGTTTATTTAGAAATAGGCAAATTTAGAGTTCACTTCTTGGGCTAAGTTAAAATAAGGGAAAAGTATTGATATTTTTATTAAAGTGTAAGTCTGAAAAATAATTCTTAAGCTTAAGCCTAAATTCTGAAAATATATACCCTACAAATTGCACAAACACGAACCTTGAAAGTTGGAATAGTATAAGAGACCTTAAAATGCTCTTGTCTAAAGTCCTTAGTACGAAGAAAAATAAAATAAAAATACAAGTGTGAATAAAGAGAAAAAAAAATGAACACTGGTTTTTGTAATTACTTAAGGCTGCATTAATAGAAAAAATTTTTTAGCGAGGGTGCTTTATCACCTAGTGCCTTAGACCAACTGGTTTGGGAGTCACTGCTAAAGCCTTAGGTGTTACAAGACTAGAAATTACGCTTTAATGTGCAAATACATTTTGTAATCGGTCGTTGGTACCTCAAGAAGTATTAACGGTCGCATGAAGAATGTGTGAGCAATTTCATTTAAAAAATTCACCAATTGAGAAGTACTTTGGACGATGGACAAGAGTATAATAGCTTGATTTGAATTTCCAAGTGTAGGGGTGATATATACACACACATAGGGGTATGTGATTGGGGTTTAGATAAGAGATAGGAATGAAAAATAGGACTTATATCTTTAATAGAGATGATAAAAAATTCCTAAGTTGAGATAGAACCCTAGAAGGAAAACTCAAAAGATACTAAGTAAATCTACAAAACATATATAATCTCAAGTTAAATGATAAGGAAGCGTGAAAAATACGGGTTGATAATTTCTGAGTCAAAGATAATAGAGTTTCTTGTTAGAAAACCTAATTGGAGAATGAAAATCAATATGCCAAATTGATAGGATTTTTTGGGTAGTATCCGCTGAAAACCCTCAGAAGACAACACTCCTCCTATTAGGGACACCTAGAGGTTTAACGGCTTGTTGCACGAGCTCAGTGCAATCGCGTGTCCCTGAGAAAGTGAGGCTAGGTATTTTTCGAGAATAAACTAGGTTTGCTCGAGGACGAGCAAAAGATAAGTTTGGGGGTATTTGTTCATATCATAATTTTGTATTATTATATTCCCCATTCTTATTCATTTTACAAATAAATAGGTGCTTTTGATCCATGTCTGCTACATAGTTGCAGGTTACAGGTTATCGGAACAAAACAGTGAAATTGATGAAAAGACGATACAAAAGTGAGAGTACGACCAACAAATGGAAGAATCTTGACATGCCTACAGTTTGAAGAATAAACAAAGATCAATAGACAATTTCACAAAGCATAAAGGCGGCGCAAGGTTCAAGATCTCGACACGAAGCAAAGGGTAAAGTCTACGACATTATGCACTGTGGAAATTTGGAAGAAAACTAGAAGACAATCTGAGAAACCAAGTGAAGAAACAAGAAGCCAAATGCAACCAGAAGAAGCCCAGGAAAACAAAGCCCAAGACACCACTATGTGGCCGTGGATCCGCGACCAAACATGGCTTTTGGCTGCGGTTCCGCGGCCATGATGAGCCCGTGTCGGTGCAATTTTGTGACGGTATGGCGGTGCGTTGACTAGTCTTCTTAAGGTATATTTGTAAATGCTGATGTGAATCGAATGTAACTCTAAGGTTTCTATGATCTATAAATAGAAACCCTAAACCTTTTTTGAGGTATGCCTCTTTTCATTGATCAAAAATTCAGAATTCTATGTATGAAGAGAGCATCAAATAAAGTAAGTAGTTTTTTCATTTCCATGCCCTAGGTAATTTCTTTTCTGCTATAGTATAGAATTTTTATTATCGGCCCTAATTAATTAGTTTAGGATTTTTAATTATTTGCCGTAGATAAAAAAATGTTTATTTTAATAAATTCCTTAATGAGTGAGTAGTTCCTCACTTGTTAGGTTAGGAATAGGAGAGGTTTGAGAGATGAAAATCTCTCACCCCTTTCTTGCCCATCACATATTTTTATAGGACTCCATGCATACATACACACACCGCTCACTACGGCACCCTATCCCATGAGGTAGCGGTGATACCGTAGTTTAAAAGACCGGTTGTATATGTTTTCCATGGAGGTTAGGGTAAGAATTAAGAAAGGAAGGACAAGAACCTAGAGGATGAAACCTAGTTTCTTCTCGATGGTACTAATCCGCTTTATTAATTATTACCATAACACCTCATAGATCTTAATTAGGGCAAAAAGAGCGGTGGGGAATATTGACTTTCCAAACTTAACCTAAATCTAACCCTCGCAAGATTTTAATCGTAGACTAGATCAACCATAGTTTTTAGTGATAATCAATCCAACACCGTTTGGAATTAACTCGTTAGAACAAATTGAGAATACACAAAATCTCTGTGGACCGACCCGTACTCACCGGCTAGCAACCAAGCGACGCCGTTCTTGATTGCGGTTAACAATTCTTTGAACAAAACATCGTTTAAATCAGCTTACAAGTTTAAGTTTTGGTTATTGAATTCATGATTTGTATCATCACTTGGACTTAATAAAACTTCCATATTTGCACTTGGGCTCTTAGTATTTATTTCTTGCCATTTACTTGTTGTTTTATTCCTTACCATTTACTTACTTGCAATGTTGTTTTATTCTTTTATTTTATCATTTCATTTGCTCTTCCTTTTTGTTGTTTCGATGGTTTGTAAATAATGGTGTTGATAGGAAAAAGAATGGTATTGTAAGTTAAGGTTTTCCTTTCTCATTTCCTTTGTCCGATATTTTCCAATTGAACTCTGCCCAAACCTTACGCTAGCACTCCATTAGGCACCCTACCCTACCAAAGTATCAGTGATCCCTAACCGTGACCGGTTGCGTTTCGTTTGGCCGGAGGCGAAAGTCAAGAGACAAGAACGGACGGACAAGGATCAATAAGTCAGATTTCACTAATACCGTGCTTAAGCACCCTAATCCACGTTGTTGCCGATTACTCTAGCTTCAATGGTCAAGCTCGGCTCAAAGGATTGAGTACGGACTTCCCTAACTTACACCAACCTATCTATTCCAAACAAACTTATAATTTGCATATACAACACTTAGGTTAGAAACGAACAATTCCGACCCTCTTATTAACTCGTGATAACAAGAACGTAAAACGCACCGTCTCCCTGCAGACGACCCGTACTTATCGCGGCTAGCTACACGCAACGCCGTCTTAATTGCGGTTAACTTTAGAATTAAAATACGGAGCTATAACATTTTAGAAAAATAAAATATTATTTTTGGAAAATTATATATTTAAATAACAAATAGTAGGAATATTTTAATAATGCGGTATAATTAAATACCGATAAATTGGGAAAAATTTGGAAAATTATAGGAATTACTGAAATGAGGGTGCTTTATATGTTTTAAGAAAATTATGAATTCTTATAATTAATTATATACAATTTTAATGATAATCATGATTAAATATCACTAATCTTGCATTAATCCGGATTTGTGCACATGACATGCACCATGTCATATTTCACACTGTTATATTTTCATACCATGAACTTTTGTTGATTTTTTATGCATGGTTCTATTTTTAAAATGAGAAGAAAAGATAAAGGAATAAAACTGTAGGGTTACTAGGAACTGTCACAAGGGTCTATAAGGCATCAACCATACCCGATTTAAAATTTAGAAGTGCCGAACAACCTAAAGCGAGGATGTTTGCTAAATAATTAGGGTTAAACATGCAAGTAAATATCTTTACATCTAAGAGAGAGGGATTACAACCTTTGTAGTCCACTCCTTCGCTTCATAAGCTCCGAGTAGTAGTCCCTTCGCCGCGATCCATGATCTCCCGGACTCAAGAGAGGCTCCACAAGCCGAATGATCCATGCTTGCTTGAAATCTTCCTTTTCGAAGATGACCTACCTTGAAGATTCTTTAACTCAAGCTCTCACTTTTCTAATCAAGTATTAGAGAAGTGAACACCCTAATCTAAGTGGCTAGAATAGATGATGATGATGAAGTAGGAATTTAGCTCTCTTTTATTTTCAAACTCTCACACTAATTCATCACTAAATCAAAAGCTAGAAAGCTTTTCATGGAGGAAGAAGAAGATGAAGTTTTTTATGATGAATAATGAATTGTTATTATAATTACAAATGCAACCTATGGTTAATAATGAAAGGGCTAACCATTGTAGAGATTTAACTAGGGTAAAAGGTTTGGGTTGGGTTAGGAAATATCTCCACAAATATCAACACATAATATCTTAGCTTAAAATAAAACAAAAGCTTCTAGAAGCTTCATGAAAAAGCTAACCCAAATCAAACCCTAATCATGTTTAATCTCCACTAATCATGTTGCATTAGTAATCATAACTTATTACAATATTATATATCACATATATAATATATTTTTTTGTAACAAAAGAAAATAATACAATTAACATATATCGCATATATATCAATGTATTATCCTGTGAGAAAATGAATCAATAAAGCGAGCCAATATTAGATAATGTAATGCAATATATCATATATATAATTATACATTAAATTATCGAATCAACACTTGATCCGACAATCCGGCTATTTCTCAAATAACCGACTAATATTATCTGTATCAGTTCATCGAATCAACACTTGATCCGATGACCCGGCTATATCACATATACCCGGCCGATATCATAATATCGCGAGAATAGAATACGGTATCTCATACCGTATTATTCTCGGTCCCGCACATATCACATATATGCTCCTACACCGTTTTGCCTGAATCAAGAAACCTCTATGTAGGACTCTAAAGAATCGACAATACGCCGGCAGTAGGTGTTGATCATATTAAACAGCCACAAGCTGCAAGCGGTCAGCTAAACGTAACAGCCACCCAGGTATTGATCGATCAGAAGATCAACAAGCAAGCTTGTACATTCTCCTATGAATCCAATCAATAACACTACCGTACAGTCCGGTCTCTTCGTCTGATATGTTGCATATCTAGTCTAGGGGTGGTAAACGTCAGACCCCAGTAACCGATAAGTCGTGTCAATGTGAGGCTCATAACAGGTCGAGAACCTACTGATAACACTTACCAGCAGTACTTTATATCAGCCCTGGCCAGGGACTTCCAGTTATAGCCAATCGAATACAGCACAACATCAACTCCCTATACCAGGAGAGACGAATCCCCTCCTATCGCTCATTGCCTCCATGTGATTCGGGACTGCACCCAAAATCCACCGTTTTGCACGCTCTCTTGGACGTGGTAAGGTGGAAATCAAAGCACAGTGGGAATCACACAAGACACTATGACGTTCTCGGGTCTACAGACTAACCTGTACCAGTGTCACCGGAGAACTGCCATCTGATGTGAGATATAATACCATCTGGGAGTTCTTGGCGAGTCCGTACAGTGTGCCCAGTCTCCACTGAGCACCCGTACACCATCTTTGATGTCAAACACCGATGGATATGAGATCATCCATTGCCCATCATATGGGTCAAGATGCGTATAGGCTAGTCTACTCTGGTGTATCGATGCCTTGTCTCGACACACCCTCGACTAGGAACAGTTATAGGATGTACTCGTTGACTACCCTGGCCCCACTAGTATGATCTCATCATAGTCCCAGTAGTCGAGTACATATCCTAAGGGCTTTATCAACATGTGAGAGCAAGACAATAAACTAATATAAGTCAACATGTTAAGATAAAGTGAAACCAAATAGCATACTATCATGTTGAGCATGAAAGTCTTCTCTATATATATCCAAGCATCCATTATAATATACATTATATGTACAACAATGGCCTCTAGGGCATATATATAACTAACAATCTCTAACTTGCACTAAGGCTAGCTGTTGTAGTATCTCATACCCAGTATCCCGAAGAGTCTCTCAAATTGTATCTGGGGTATGGCCTTCGTGAGTGGATCCGCAGTGTTGTCCTTCGTATGAACTCTTCTGACCTCGATCTCCCGGCAATCAACTATTTCCCGGATCAGGTGATACCGCCTCAGAATATGTCTGGACTTCTGATGGGACCTGGGTTCCTTAGACAAAGCCATTGCTCCATTGTTATCGCAATACAAAGGTATTGGATGCTCAATGGACGGAACCACACCAAGTTCAGTGATGAACTTCTTCATCCAGACAGGCTCTTTTGCAGCATCGTTGGCAGCGATGTATTCAGCCTCCATCGTAGAGTCTGCAACGGTTTCCTGTTTGGAACTCTTCCAACACACCGCCCCTCCATTGAGGGTAAAGACAAATCCCGAGTGCGACTTAGAGTCGTCCTTATCACTTTGGAAGCTCGAATCGGTAAAGGACTCCACCTGGAGTTCTCCGTTACCATACACCAAGAACATCTCTTTAGTCCTTCGCAAGTACTTGAGAATGTTCTTCACAGCTATCCAGTGATTCTCTCCAGGATCTGCTTGATACCTACTCACTACACTTAGTGAGTATGCTACATCGGGTCTGGTACATAGCATCGCATACATGATAGAGCCTACTGCCGAAGTATAGGGTATCCCTTGCATGCGAGCTCTCTCTAAATCAGTCTTGGGAGACAACTCTTTGGAGAGAGTGAGTCCAGAGATCGTGGGTTGGTTCCCATGCTTGGATTCTTCCATACTAAACCTCTTTAGTATGGTGTAAATGTACCCGGATTGGGACAATCCCAGTATTCGTTTAGATCTATCTCTATAGATCATAATTCCCAGTATGCAGGAGGCATCACCTACATCTTTCATTGAGAATCTTTTTGATAAGAAGAGCTTGACCGATTGAAGCATAGGAACATCATTTCCTATCAAGAGTATGTCATCCACGTACAATACAAGGAATACAACCTTACTCTCTGCAACCTTTTTATATATACAAGGTTCATCTACGTTTTTGATGAAGTCAAACTCTTTGACTACAACATCAAAGCAGATGTTCCAACTCCTTGATGCTTACTTTAACCCATAAATAGATCTAAGCAGTTTGCACACCTTTCCCCTGCTTCCACTATCTACGAAGCCCTCTGGCTGAGTCATGTACACGCACTCTTCTAAATCACCATTTAGAAAGGCGGTCTTAACATCCATTTGCCAGATTTCGTAGTCATAGTATGCAGCAATGGCAAGTAAGATCCGGATGGACTTAAGCATAGCCACTGGAGAAAAGGTTTCGTCATAATCCACACCTGGTTGTTGACGAAAACCCTTTGCAAAAAGTCTATCTTTGAAAGTCTCAACTTTTCCATCTACACCAAGTTTCTTCTTAAAGATCCATTTGCTCCCAATGGGTTTTACCCCTTCAGGAGCAACTTCCAAAGTCCATACTTTGTTGTTGTACATGGATTCTATCTCAGATCGCATAGCATCCAGCCATTTCAGTGAGTCACCACTCGTGATGGCCTGCTCGAAACTAGTCGGGTCATCATCTTCCATAATGCAATCCTCGCTCCCACCATCAACGAGAAAACCGTAGTATCTCTCAGGTGGATGAGAAACCCTACTAGATCGGCGGAGAGGCTGGGGTTCGTTGGGAACTACTGAATCCTCTGGTTCCACTAAATCTTCAGTCGTAGTTTGTGTCGCTGGAACTTCTTCCAGTTCTACCTCATTGCCACTAATCTCTTTTGCAAGAAATTCCTTTTCTAAAAAGGTGGCATGCCGAGAAACAAAGACCTTTTGTTCCTCAGTGTGGTAGAAGATATACCCATGTGAGTTCTTAGGATATCCTACAAACTTGCATAGGAAAGACCTTGCCTCGAGTTTGTCTGGATTGTGGCTTTTGACATAGGCCGGACAACCCCATATCTTAACATACTTAAGAGATGGTCTCTTTCCCTTCCATATCTCATATGGAGTGGTAGGCACTGATTTAGTAGGAACCATATTCAATAGGTGTATGGTTGTCTCAAGCGCATACCCCCAGAAGGAAATAGGAAACTCAGCATTGCTCATCATAGAGCGCACCATATCTAATAGGGTGCGATTCCTCCGCTCCGATACACCGTTGTGCTGTGGTGTATAAGGAGGAGTAAGCTGAAAGAGAATCCCATTTTCTTTTAGATAATCTAGGAACTCAGTGCTCAAGTATTCTCCTCCTCGATCAGATCGAAGGATCTTAATACTTTTGCCCATTTGGTTCTCTACTTCGTGCTTATATTCTCTAAATTTATCAAAAGTTTCAGACTTGTGTTTCATTAGGAACACATGTCCGTATCTTGAGAGATCGTCAGTGAATGTAATGAAGTAGGAAGAACCATTCCTGGCATGTATAGACATGGGTCCACATACATCACTATGTATCAGCCCTAAAAGTTCTGTAACTCTTACTCCGTGTCGACTAAACGGAGTTTTGGTCATCTTGCTTTTGAGACATGACTGGCAAGTATCATAAGATGATAATTCGAACGTATTCAGATATCCATCCTTATGTAACTTAGCTAGTCGTGTCGCATTAATATGACCTAGTCTACAATGCCATAAGAAGGATTCGTTCATTTCTGAACTTTTCTTCTTGTTTGTGTTCTGTACATTAAGAATTGTAGTTTGATTTAGAACGTACATGCCATTATTTAACGATCCTGATCCTATCATCTTTTGATTCAGGAATATGTTCATAACATTATCCTGTATTACAAAATTATATCTTTCTTTATTCAATAAAGAAACTGATATAATATTGCATATCAGGGTCGGAATGTAATAGCATTCGTTTAGAATCAATGTATTGCCTTTTGGTAACAGTAGGTGATATTTGCCAACAGCCTTGGCTGCAACATCTGCACCATTCCCTACTCTTACGGAATGATCACCCATTCCCAGTTCTCTACCTTTACGTAGCCCATGTAACGTATTGCATATGTGGGATCCTAATCCGGTATCTAATACCCAGGACGTAGAGTGAACTGAGAAACAGTTCTCAATAACTAACACTTCCGAAGAAAATGTATCAGCATGCTTGTTCTTCGTTTGGGCGGTTTGAGAATCCAGATATCCTCCTATTTCTTGCTCAGTCTTATAACACTTATAAGAAAGAACGGGACCAACGTTCTCCTGCTCAGTATAATAAGCGGGTTCAGTCAATACATCCATATTATTATCTTGATTAAGGACTGACATGATCGCTACCTGGAGAGAGAGAGAAGGAAACATTTTAGCGTATGCTCTTGCAAGATTAGATTGGTTATTATCTTATCTAATCAGGATGTCTCCCGCTGTTTTTATCAAATCTTCCTTCAAACCCAAAAATGTAAGACTAGCCGGGATTAATTACACCTTACAAGTTCGCCAATCTTTCAACCAGATCAGTGTTGGTACTTTGAGGGAGGTTCCTCGTGCTTTCGCACGGACCTAATTAAAGTAAACCTCGTTTTCCCAAAGGCTTAACCCCGTTAACACCTTTCTAGACACCTACTTGATTGGCTAATTGTCCTGTGTAAAATTCTCCCAGGAGTAACTCTTACTCGCAGTGGGTATCGGGATCCAACTATCTCATAGGAGGTATGCTATCTCATTGCAAATTTCAACACTTGAAATTCCCGATAATGCTTTTACCCCTAACGTGCTATGACCTTGACGAATGCCAACAAACCATAGTCCGCTAGTCAAGTTCAACCCGTACATTTCTTGATTGAATTAAACCCAGCTACACGACCCTTGACAAAAGCCACCAAAGCCACATGACTACCCTAACCCAATCGCATCATATGTTACAAATAAGCAATAGTTGGCTACCGCACACTACGCCTTGATGAAAGCCAACAAACGCAGCACGAATACTAAGTATTACCTATCTGAAATGTCGGAGGGCTACGCAGGTTTTTCAGAAAACCATGAGCGTAATGAACTTGATATCGTTGTAGAAACAAGTGATTTTGAAAAGGAGTGTTTCTGAGGCTTTTCTAGTTTCGCTAAAGAGGTCACACCCCGTGAAGGGATCTCGGCTCTTTCCTGATCGAATAAGGTGCAGGGTATATCATATATACCACGGTGCAAAGCAAGAACTATAGAAGCAATCAAAAGCTAAACCGCGAGTTTGTAGCATCTGCCAGTTTTGCTAAAGAGGTCACTCCCGGTAAAGGGATCTCGGCTCTTTCCTCATCGAATAAGGTGCATGGTATATCATATATACCGCTATGCAAAGCAAAATTGTAGCTACCTTTTTTATAAAGTTTTGATTCTACAACATCTTTTAGGTTTCTTTTCTTTTATTAATCTCATTAATAAATCCCATCAGTTCATGCTTCCTAAGCATCACAGAAGAAACGAAAGCAGTAATATTTATATATCAACATATATATATATAGTATAAGCATTCGTCTCAGGCAGTAATATGATCTCATCACAGAACATTGCAACAGAAGATAACATATGAAATATTGGATATACTAGGACGTCCGTGTTTTATTTCGAGCATGTATAAAACACGGATTCCACAGTCGCGATGAATAGCCAAACCCACATCCCTAGACCCCTACGAGAGCGGCAAGTAACACTGCCAATTTTAGGGTTAGGAGACCCGGTCTCGACTCCTTGAGATGGCCTCCCACTATACCCTAGAACCCGGTTACTTGTGCTCCCCTCCTTGGGTCTACCTAATGCGGAAAAGTAAATAATATACAATGGTGACAACAACCTCAACCCGAAAGTGCCCTAATAAAAGAATATTACATACAAATGAATTTTACATGAATGAAAATAAAAACTCTCATCTCACATAAAACCCCCGGCTATTCAGAACACGACGATCTAATACAACATATCACAGCAACACATAATATCTCATATCATCAACGTAAGCAAGTATGCGTATCCCGATTATCGTTGATGTATAGCAACGAAGCCGGCGATACACCACATACTACGCTTACGGTCACAGAAAAGAAAGTGTAAAACTACAACATTTGGAATTAACAATTATTTTAGACATCATAAATCCGAAATATCACATACTTCGCATTTCATGCCTAACTATATGAATTCCACATATTATATCACATTCCAGATAAATAGACAAAGTTAAACTTTCCGATCGAATAATCAAACACCCAAGAATTCCCAAATAGCTCACCACTTGAGCGGAGTTCAAAAATCCCAGAACATGTCACCGCCCCAATGAACCAGCCGTAGAAAGGTCAAACCAACGCCTCACATGTGGCAACGCTAAACTACCACAAACCCTAGGGTTCAGTGGCAGTTTTGATGGTCACATAATCAAGTTAAGGTTACGTTCTTCTAGAGGGTCCACAGATATTCTTGCATGTTTTTCCGAAAGTTTTAAACTCAAGAAAAATTCTACACTTGAAAGTTTTTCGTGTCGGGAAAAAGTGAGTTATTGATATCCGTTCGAACATTTTAACACGTTCTAAATAATCCGGAAAACAAAACGAAGTTAAACTTTCCGATCGAATCAATGAATACAAAAGATCTCCAGAACACTCAAAACTTGAGTAATATTAAAAATTCCCAGAAGTATATACTAATACCTACGGATAAACTCTACAAATACGAGTCCCTAAATCCTATGTACGGCCGCGGAACCGCCACGCAAAGCATGTTCTTGCCGCGGTTCCGCGGCGATTTGAGGGAGTTAGGAGCTCGTATTTCACAGTTATCCTTAGAATCACCTGCTGAATTTTTTGAGTATTTGTAATACGGAAAAAATCATATTTTTAAAAAATTTCCAGAGAGGGGATCAAAATCGACGTTTCGGGGTTCAATCGGACTTTTAACTTCGTATACACGTCGCCTAATGCTCTAGCTAGGCTCTGATACCACTGTAGGGTTACTAGGCATAGTCACAAGGGTCTATAAGGTATCAACCATGCCCGATTTAAAATTTAGAAGTGCCGAACAACCTAAAGCGAGGATCTTTGTTAGATAATTAGGGTTAAACATGCAAGTAAACATCTTTACATCTAAGAGAGAGCGATTACAACCTTTGCAGTCCGCTCCTTCACTTTATAAGCTCCGAGTAGTAGTCCCTTCGCCGCGATCCATGATCTCCTGGACTCAAGAGAGGCTCCACAAACCGAATGATCCATGCTTTCTTGAAGTCTTCCTTTTCGAAGATGATCTACCTTGAAAATTCTTTAACTCAAGCTCTCACTTCTCTAATCAAGTATTAAAGAAGTGAACACCCTAATCTAAGTGGCTAGAATAGATGATGATGATAAAGTAGGAATTTAGCTCTCTTTTATTTTCAAATTCTCACACTAATTCATCACTAAATCAAAAGCTAGAAAGATTTTCATGGAGGAAGAAGAAGATGAAGTCTTTTGTGATGAATAATGAATTGTTATTATAATTACAAATGCAACCCATGGTTAATAATGAACGGGCTAACCATTGTAGAGATTTAACTAGGGTAAAGGGTTTGAGTTGGGTTAGGAAATATCTCCACAAATATCAACACATAATATCTTAGCTTAAAACAAAACAAAAGCTTCTAGAAGCTTCATGAAAAAGCTAACCCAAATCAAACCCTAATCATGTTTAATCTCCACTAATCATGTTGCATTAGTAATCATAACTTGTTACAATATTATATATCACATATATAATAAATTTTTTTGTAACAAAAGAAAATAATACAATTAACATATATCGCATATATATCAATGTATTATCCGGTGAGAAAATGAATCAATAAAGCGTGCCAATATTAAATAATGTAATGTAATATATCATATATATAATTATACATTAAATTATCGAATCAACACTTGATCCGACAATCCGGCTATTTCTCAAATAACCGACTAATATTATATGTATCAGTTCATCGAATCAACACTTGATCCGATGACCCGGCTATATCACATATACCCGGCCGATATCATAATATCGCGAGAATAGAATATGGTATCTCATATCGCATTATTCTCGGTCCTGAACATATCACATATGTGCTCCTACTCCGTTTTGCCTGAGTCAAGAAACCTCTGTATAGGACTCAAAAGAATCGTCAATACGCCGGCAGTAGGTGATGATCATATCAAACACCCACAAGCTGCAAGCGGTCAACTAAACGTAACAGCCACCCAGGTATTGATCGATCAGAAGATCAACAAGCAAGCCTATACATTCTTCTGTGAATCCAATCAGTAACACTACCGTACAGTCCGGTCTCTTCGTATGATATGTTGCATATCTAGTCTTTGGGTGGTAAACATCAGACCCCAGTAACCGATAAGTCGTGTCGATGTGAGGCTCATAATAGGTCGAGAACCTACTGATAACACTTACCAGTAGTACTCTATATCAGGTCTGGCCAGGGAATTCCAGTTATAGCCAATCGAACACAGCACAACATCAACTCCCTATACCGGGAGAGACGAATCCCCTCATATCGCTCATTGCTTCCATGTGATTCGGGACTGTACCCAAAATCCACCGTTTTGCACGCCCTCTTGGACGTGGTAAGGTGGAAATCAAAGCATAGTAGGAATCATACAAGACTCTATGACGATCTCGGGTCTACAGACTAACCTGTGCCAGTGTCACCGGAGAACTGCCATCTGACGTGAGGTACAATACCATCTGGGAGTTCTCGGCGAGTCCGTCCAGTATACCCAGTCTCCACTGAGCACCCGTACACCATCTTTGATGTCAAACACCGATGGATATGGGATCATCCATCGCCCATCATATGGGTCAAGATGCGTATACGCTAGTCTACTCTGGTGTATCGATGCCCTGTCTCGACACACCCTCGACTAGGAACAGTTATAGGATGTACTCATTGACTACCCAGGCCCCACTAGTATGATCTCATCATAGTCCCAGTAGTTGAGTACATATCCTAAGGGTTTTATCAACATGTGAGAGCAAGACAGTAAACTAATATAAGTCAACATGTTAAGACAAAGTGAAACCAAATAGTATACTATCATGTGGAGCAATAAAGTCCTCTCTCTATATATCCAAGCATCCATTATAATATACATCATATGTACAACAATGGCCTCTAGGGCAAATACATAACTAACAAAAACAAAAGAAAAGAAAAGGAAAAGAGAAAACATTTGAAAAATGAGTATGGGAAAGAGAGAGAAGTGAGATAGTGGTGAGGGGTCTCTTTGGCTAAGTCCCATTTATGTTCCCTCATTATTTTCCTCTCCCTCTCACACCATGGCTGCCTTCATCCCCTCTCTCCTCTACCTCATCAAAACTCCATGAAAAACACATCCAAAGTTCATCACCCTTTCATTAAAAATGTGCACAAGCCCACTACAAACACTTTGGACCAAGAAAAATCGGATTTTTAAGACTTGAGGAAACTCAAGAATTTTCTTGAGTTGCCAAATGAGGTAATTTCATCACCATTAGAATTGTATTTAATTCACTTTATCTTCCATGCAAGTTTAGAAGTGATATTGTGATGTTTAGTGAGGTTAGAAAAATTCCAAGTTAGGGTTTGGAGGAATTCTTGAATTGAAATAGGGTAATTGTGTTATTAGTGACCTTAAAACCTTGTAGGGATGGTACATTGGACTGAAACCATAGAGTAAACCCCCAATTCATAAACTTAGAAACCGCGATATAGGACAATTGTGAGAATTGTGATAGTGTATTGACTTCTGCTATGACCCAAGACACCTGAAAATATTTTAGCAAACACAGAGAGTTATGCAGACAACCTGGAGTGTACCCTAGAGACCTGAGCCACTATCACCCTACTGAGGCCGCAAATAAATGCCTTCTGGCTGCAATTTGCAGACAGAACATACCCCCTGTGCTTCGTGCTTCTTCCATGGCTCCTGTATCTATAAACTAGACCCTACACATATGCAGAATTGGCTAATTTCGCCTAGGCTAAAATATGGGACCATTTTTTTGAGTTGCTGCTTGTTTTGCGATTTCGTTTTGAATTGAATTTTGGTATTTGATGTATTGTATTCGGTCGTGTGGCATTTGAACGCCAACGACTAGGGTTATTGGTCGTGTTTTGCATGCGAGGCTATAGGTTTTGACCTATGGGCGAAACGTGTGCCGTGTTGGTTTTCCGACTTGGTTTTAATATGCGATACGATGTGTTATGATATGTAGGTACCCCCATGAGGACTTAGAGACGACAAGCAAGCGCGTGGCGATATCGGCATCGGCAAGCGAAGATAAATGTGAGAAGATATATATCTACGGGGGAAGTCGGGTGGATGGCGTATAGCACCCCCGCAGTTCGTAGTATAGAACGCAAATGCGTTATGTTATATATAGATATATATACTTAAATGATATTATAAGATGTGTAACTTAGCTAATTTCTTTAGAAGACTTTGGATGATAGTGTCGTTAGTTGATTTCCTAATCGCGAACCCTAGAATAAGGTTTACATACACGCGCACACACACTTGCATACTTTTTATTACTGGTGCGTATATGGGGATATGTATATATATATATATATATATATATATATATATATATATAAACACATAGGTATGGGACTACACACACACACACACATACATGGATGATGAAGATAGTATATGATATTTGGAGATGAGTCAATGAGTTTGGGTATGGTGCCGCGAGATCGGTGATATGTTTTGGTTCGTATTATGAGATACAACATGATATTATAGCGGGTCCTTAGACGATGTGTTTCATACACACGCATATATATATATATATACATATATATATATATATGTAGATGGTATCAGTATGTACTAGACTTAGATCAGTACCCCAGTTCACGATATGTGATGATAAGGATACTAGTTTTTTAATGAGATAAATGTGATATTGGCCCGTACCCAGATTTGGGATGCCGTACGACGGATTTAATGTACTAGCTATATATTGATGATAGATCCGCAATCTTGACTCGAGGATGTCATATTATATATATTGTATCGTATGTGGTATTATTGAGGCGGGATCACCGACTAATATATATATATATCGACTCAGATTTAGGTGGAGTTCCTTACCTCTTTTCGATTAGTCTGTTAGTTTAGTCCAGTAGTTTACTTATAGATGTTAGACCAGACTCGGGTCATACCTATTTCAAAACTAACGAATCGTGAGTATTTTAAAGACAGGCCAAGGGATTCTACGGATATTTCAAACGACGTACATTTTCTTAAAAACACCGTAGCCCTATTTTCTAAATACACGATTCGTATTATTTCAAATGGCAAACTGTATGACTCGTGTATATTAATGTAGCTTCCTTATTGTTGCGTTATTATTCATGTTCCGCATATTATTGCTTCATTTACTATTCATTTGCCATTTATTCGTGTTGTTCGCATCGCATTGCATGCTTATATTGTGTTTTTCGTTAGTTATTATCAAAATCATGCTGTCAGGACACCGGCACCATTACCGATGATGCGTATGCTCCACGTACACCTGCTTGCCGGCTCACACACATCATCATCGGTAATTGCCATGTCATGCACACTTTAGAGAATATTGATTCATTGATATCGCTTGTTAGCTAATAGTTCCGATATATTATTAGTGTGCTAGATTAGATATTGCATTTATTTACGGTGTTATCTCATGCATGTATATTCATATATTTATTTGCCATGCGATAGGGATTGCTGGAGCCCAGTATTCATTATTTATTTACATCGTGATTTATGATTTTAGATTTCCATGAGATTTCTTGATTTAGAGAAACCGCAAAGATTTTATTAACTGATTATCATTTTAAATGAAAGTTGTGGTTTTCTCATGATATGATATGAGATATGTCCATCATGAGTTTTCTCGGCTCTTGAGCGATATCAAACACCCGATTCGAGGAGGAGGAGGAACCGTCTGCGGGTGCATGGTGGACCCGGTGCGGTACCCCGGGACGAGATGGTCGTAAATGATAGCGTTGAGCATGTAACAGGGGAGCACTGCTGACCGGTGATTGTATTATGAGTCGACGATTATCCGGGGGATACCGATCGAAGTACAGGCCAGTCCGGATAGCCGGAGCCTGAGGTTTTGAGATTTGATGATGTGGGCCAGTCCGGATAGCTGGAGCCCTAGATATTGAGATTCGAGGATATAGGCCAGTCCGGATTGCCGGAGCCTGAGATATTGAGATGTTGATATATGGGATTTATATATATTTTTGTGTCGATGCTAGACACTATTTCCCTGTTGATTTCATTGATGATACCTCATTTCATACACATAGAAATCTCACTAAACTAAAAAAACTGTTTTCACATGCATAATGTATTCTGTTTTCATTATATGCATTCATACCTTATATTTATGATATGCTGCTACCTGAGGCACTGACACGAGCACTTCGTATTATACTTATGTATAGATATTTACCCTTGCCATCTTATTATGCTTCAGGCCTTATCATTTTTAGGATATTTATATTATTGATCTAGGATTGAGTCATACATACGATTTCTGCTCTGTGATGTTTTCTACTCACGAGTTGGCAACTCACCCCCGTTGTGCCACAGTTCTTGCAGGTTTTTTCCGTACAGGTTTCATTGCGGCTTTCTGGCACACTGCTTCCATTCCGGGTGATAGCTTTGATAGGTGGGTTCACTCGCATCGTGACCACCATTGTACATTTTATATTTATTCAGTTGTATCTAGTAACTCCATCAACCAGACTTGTATATTTATTAGACTTAGAAGACCGGTGTATATTATTTCGACCTTAGAGTCGCGCGTTGTATTATATGGTTTTCTTGATGTTTTTGAGTTTCCTTTTGAGTTTTGATCCTCGCCCTTCGGCGTTGTATATTATATTATTTGCATGGTTGTGATCATCAATTGACGAAGAGCTAGCTCCCGCTTGGGGATGCCTTTATTCATATTATGCATGTTGTACCCCTTTTGAGGCCAGTATTTACAAAGGAAACTCTGCCAAAATTTTCAGAAAGACTTGAGATTTTAAAACGCAATACTTCGGTTTATGTTATTAAAACCACTTGCTTTAAAGATAAGTTCTCTTCACTTCTTCTTTAAAATGGTTTAGATTTCTGAGATTTTTAGCTTACTTGAATTAGATGGGGTTCTATAGACTTCATATGATTCAAGTGCCAGTCACGAGCTATTTCGGGTCATGACAAAGTTGGTATCACAGCGCTAAGTTAACTTTGGTTCATGTCTATGTTTGACTTTGCGGATCCTAGGGCGTTTGTATATATACGGAATCTAAGCTTGACCTTACGGAACGTAGACTTAGTCGAGGAGGTATTAGACCCGAATTTCGTCGCGTAGGTTGACTTTAGTTGATGGAGTATGTGACTTAAGTAGAGTGACGTACCGTGTGTATGTTCCACGGCATATTTACGATACGCTACTCCGCTTAAGAAGCCTTAGGATGTACATTTCCTTGCATAGCATTATATTCATTCATGATTCATCCTCATCGATATTGGTTTATGGTTTTTGCTGCCACGATTATACGGGCAGAGAGAGCTACGGCTAGAGTTGCGTCAGGACGAGCTCGTCACGGACGAGGACTGACCAGGGCGTGATTCCAGGGACACATAATTGTATAGATGTGTCATGTTATTGTGTTTTCACGCCATGAGCGTTTGATGGATCGCTTTTATAAATTTCTCGGATGTGCAGATCAGCACCAGAGGATCAGGCTACTGCTAGACGCCAGCCAGAATGTGATGACCGTCAGTGCACCGATTACTTTGATGATAGAGGCACTGTTCAGCATGCGGACGAATGAGCCAGTTGTTGCTGCAAATGACGAGATATCTCCCCAGATGTTTGGAGCTATTACCACACGAGTTTTACTTAGAGATATGATAGAAGATCGCCAGTCACCCAAGGAGGAATGACTAGGACATGTGATTCATTGCCTACCCCGATGCGAGGTCATCAGATTGATCGATTCCAGTTAGAGACGACTTCACGCAGGTACGTTGGGAGTCGATAGAAGACGATCGTATGTCAGAAACCCATTTTCCAAGTTTAAAGTATTCGGAAAAACATGCAAGTATTTCAGTGGACCCTATAGAATAATGAAACCTAACTCGATATAATGACCATGACAACACTCTGAAACCTTATGGTTCATAGCAGTTCAGCGGTGCCATTAATGAGGCTTGGGTTTGCCCTTCTACGGTCGGTCCATAGGTGTTGTGGCATGTACTCGATACTATTAAACTGTACTCAAGATATTGAGCTCTTGGGGATTATGGAACCTTGACAAATCGATCGGAAGGTTCGACGTCATTCGGATATCATGTGATGGGATACATTGCATGGGAAACTCCAGATACGAGTATAGCCGTTGGAGCGCAGTCCATGTAGCCACGAAGAGACGAGTCTGATTCAGTCGACATTAGAGAAAAGTGGAGTAAAAGGTTCGTACGAGATCTGGATGAGATGGCGTTCCACTCCACTGACATTAGAGATTTGATATGCATGCAGAGGCATTATAGATGGATATATCTTCCAGAAGGAGTCGTGATGAGTATGCGGCCGTTTCGAAATGAGAAATAGATTTAGTAAAAGATGATAACTTCCGGGCAGTTCAGCAGAAACGAGATTTGGGAGAGATTTCGATAGAACCTTTCTGGATTACTATACGAGGAGACTTGTACCCAGGATCGGTCATATTACGCACACCCAGTAGGCCAGAGTTCAGCATCGTCGACGAGGCACGTTATGAGTGACCACGACAGTTGGCCAGATTTCTTTTGAGGATGTGCTAGAGCGGGACTATTTCCGCCATCTTTGATTTCGGTATTTTTGGCGATTTATTTACATGATTGAGATTTTGTGCACCACGGTTGCACTTGACTCCGATTTGATGTCATTCGAGATGTTGATTTTGATTTCATGCCTGATATTTTAGATGATTTATTTGCATGATTGATATTTGTGCACTACAGTTGCACTTGACTTCGATTTGATGTCATTCGAGATGTTGATTTTGATTTCATGCCTATAGTATGTATGTGATTTGACTTATGCTTTCGGCATAGTTTTCATGCACTTTTAGTATTTTGATTCGATTTTTTGCACGCTGACGCACAGGGTTATGAGATTATATACTACTGTATACATGATTTGGATTTGGATTGACATGTGTTATATACCGTTGATTTCGATTGTGATACTCGATATTCGTTTCATGCACTTAGTGTACTAGATTTGGATTTTTGCGCAGACTTGACGCGCTTGATGCGATTTTGGTGCACGCAAGATGCACTAAATCGAGATTCTTTATGCATATTAGATGCACCTAGTATTGCTGTCAGGCACACACCGTTGCCCTTGACAGGTGTTTCGTGCACACCCGTTGCACTTAGATTTTGTTCTGTGCACATGTATGGCATATTCCTGGATTTTGATTTTCGTGCGCACCAGACGAACGCGGCATTCTTATATACATTTTAGGATTGATTTCCCTTGAGTAGCATGTTTTATGATATTTACTATTTGATATAGTAGCTGAGCAGGACTAGTCCGAGGACAGTACCTGAGTATATTTTTGCATGCATTGATAGTTATCGAAGGGATTTCCAAAAATGAGCTATAGTCTCAGTATTTACCTACGTGTCCGAGATGACACGAAACAGTTTACAAAGGAAACCCTTCTAAATTGTTTTCAAAATAGCGGGACGTGCCGATTAAACAAGAATATATATATATATATATATATAGTTATTTTCTTACAATAGACGTCCGCCACTATGCAGTGTTATGCGCATCGCACATCAACTTAAAAAGGTTTGGCATGCATTTCCTTCAGATGTTTACATGTATAGTTTTGATGTATATCATGTTGGTTTTCGTATTGGATTTAGACATTGGTGTTTTCACCATAACTCCGATAATTGCGAGATGCTTGACGGAGTTTTGATTTTGGTTTATATACTCGCTTTTCATGCGCATGCATTGCGCTATGATATGTTTTAGGTATTTAAGATTTCGGAGCCCCGACGACTTGGCCTTTTTATTGAAATGTTTTAGTATTTGAGGGGTTTAAATTTAAATTCGAGGACCGAATTTCTTTAAGGGGGGAAGACTGTAACATTTAAGAAAAATAAAATATTTTTTTTGAGAAATTATATAATTAAATAACAAATAGTAGAAATATTTTAATAACGCGGTATAATTAAATACGATAAATGGGAAGAAATTTGGAAAATTATAGGAATTACTGAAATGAGGGTGCTTTATATGTTTTAAGCAAATTATGAATTTTTATAATTAATTATATACAATTTTAATGCTAATCATGATTAAATATCGCTAATATTGCATTAATCCGGATTTGTGCACATGACATGCACCATGTCATATTTCATATTGTTACATTTTCCTATCATGATCTTTTCTTGATTTTTCATGCCTGGTTCTATTTTTAAAATGAGAAGAAAAGATAAAGGAATAAAACAAAAGTAAAGAAAAAGAAAAGAGAAAACATTAGAAAAATGAGTATGGGCAAGAGAGAGAAGTGAGAGAGAGGTGAGGGGTCTCTTTGACCAAGTCCCATTTGTGTTCCCTCATTATTTTCCTCTTCATTTTCCTCTCCCTCTCACACCATGGCTACCCTCATCCCCTCCCTCCTTTACCTCATCAAAACTCCATGAAAAACACATCCAAACATCCCCCTTTGATTAAAAATGTGCACAAGCCCACTACAAATACTTTGGACCAAGAAAAATCGGATTTTGAAGACTTGGGGCAACTCAAGAATTTTCTTGAGTTGCCAAATGAGGTAATTTCATCACCATTAGAATTGTATTTAATTCACTTTAGCTTTCATGTAAGTTTAGAAGTGATATTGTGATATTTAGTAAGGTTAGAAAATTCCAAGTTAGGGTCCGAAGGAAATCTTGAATTGAGATAGGGTAATTGTGTTATTAGTGACCTTAAAACCCTGTAGGGATGGTACATTGGACTGAAACCATAGAGTAAACCCCCAATTCATAAACTTAGAAACCCCGATATCGGAAAATTGTGAGAATTGTGATAGTGTATTGACATCTGCTACGACCCGAGACATCTGAAAATAATTTAGCAAACACAGAGAGTCATGCAGGCAACCTGGAGTGTACCCTGGAGACCTGAGCCACTGACACCCTATTGAGGCCGCAAATAAATGCCTTCTGGCCGCAATTTATGGCCAAAACTTGCCCCCTGTGCTTCGTGCTTCTTCCATGGCACCAGTATCTATAAACTAGACCCTACACATATGCAAAATTGGCTAATTTCGCCTAGGGTAAAATATGGGACCATTTTCTTGAGTTGCTGCTTGTTTTGCGATTTTGTTTTGACTTGAATTTTGCTATTTGATGTATTGTATTCGGTCGTGTGGCATTTGAACGCCAACGACTAAGGTTATTGGTCGTGTTTTGCATGAGAGGCTATAGGTTTTGACCTATAGGAGAAACGTGTGCCGTGTTGGTTTTCCGACTTGGTTTTAATATGTGATACGATGTGTTATGATATGTAGGTACCCCCATGAGGACTTAGAGATGACAAGAAAGCGCGTGGTGACATCGACATCGGCAAGCGAAGATAAATGTGAGAAGATATATATCTACGGGGGAAGTCGGATGGATGGCGTATAGCACCCCCGCAGTTCGTAGTATAGAACGCAAATGCGTTATGTTATATATAGATATATATACTTAAATGATATTATAAGATGTGTATACTTAGCTAATTGCTTTAGAAGACTTTGAATGATAGTGCCATTAGTTGATTTCCTAGTCGCGAACCCTAGAATAAGGTTTACATACACGCACGCACACACTTGCATACTTTTTATTACTGGTGCGTATATAGGGATACATATATATATATATAAAAACACATAGGTATAGGACTATGTGTATATATATATATACGTATACATATTCATGGATGATGAGGATAGTATATGATATTTGGAGATGAGTCGATGAGTTTGGGCATGGTGGCACGAGATCGGTGATATGTTTTGGTTCGTATTATGAGATACGACATGATATTATAGCGGGTCCTTCGGCGATGTGTTTCATACACACGCATATATATATATATATACATATATATATATATGGTATCTGTTGGATATAGTGCCCTCAGAGTCAATTATTGGATCGCAGGCACATGATTGCAATGATTGAGGGATGACCTATACCAGTAGGACAGTCTTACTCAAGATGAGTATGCTATCTGGTTTATCTTTATCATCGTGTACTGCTTCAGGTGACCTTACAGGTCGCTATTACACGTTGATAGAGCCCTTAGGATTCTTGCTTGACTACCAGCAGTATGACGGCGATCATATACGTGTGAGCTGGGGTCTATAAGCACATCCTTAAAAGGTCCCTGGTCGTGGGAGTTTCGAGACTGGGCATCGATACTCCATTAGTAGACTAGTGTATACAGTCGAGACCCCGACGAGGGGCGGTAGCCGGTCTCACAAGCCATTGGTGTCAGTTGGTTCACCTAAGATGTATACAGGTGCTCATTGGGTTATGAGTACACTGGACAGGACTCGCCGGGAACATGCTAGTTAGTATTATACCTAGCGTCAGATAGCAGTTCCCTGGTCACATGTGTACAGGTTAGTTCATTGACCTGAGATCGTCATTTGTCTCGTGTGAGTTCCCACTGTACTTTGATTACTACCCTACCACGGCTCAAAGGAGTCGTGCAAAAAGGTTTTAGTTGGATACAGTCCCGAGCCACATGGAGGCAGTGAGCGGATCGGCAGGGGTTCGTCTCTTCCGGTATTGGGGGTGAGGTCGCATTGTGTCTAGGAGAGCCATTACACGATGTCTTTGGCCAAGGCAGGAGATTTACTCGTAGGTATTCCAGTAATATCTCAGGGTGTTCTGGGCTACACTCCGACACGACTTGTACCGCTTTTGGGGGTCTGACTTTTACTAACCCCCTAGGCCCGCCATGCGATGCTCATAGACGAACGGACCGGACTGTACGGATATTGTCACTGACAGGCTCAGTAGGGTGTCAGGATGAGTTCGCTCATCGACCTCCCTTTTGGTCAATACCTAGTAGCCCGTTACGTATAGCTAGTACCTCTGACGTGCTTGTGGTTAAATTCACAGCCAAAGTATTGACGAGTCTTTAGAGTCCCCCACAGACAGTTTCTCAAGTTTCGGGCGAAACGTTGTAGAGGCCGTATGATATATGGTAGGATTCGATCATATACGTGTAGTAGTGCACGGATCATGATCAGACGGATCATACTAGTGGATGATTGTTAGGATACGTGCGTGTTCAAGTTTAGTTTTAAAGACCGCAATCAAGACGGTTTCGCTTGTAGCTAGCCGGTTGAGTACGGGTCGTCCGCAGGGAGATGGGAGTCTTTTTCAAAGTGTTTTAACGAGTTAAGTCCGGTCTTTCAGATTTTGTTTGTAGTTATCTAAGTGTTGAGTTGATATTTAAAGAGAGTATGTTAGGGTTAGGATTAGGTTAGTTTGAGTTAGGAGTCTCCACATCTTTCGTTGCCCCTCTTAATATCGGTGTTACGGTAATCGGCAACAACGGGGATTAGCACGACTAGGAAGGACTTTGCGAGTATAAGCTAGGCTTCCAACGCATAAGTCTTCCTTTTGGTGCTTGTCCGTCCGTTCTTGGCTCTTAGCCATAACCTCCGGTTAATTCAACCACAACCGGTCTCACTACGGAATCACCGCTATCATGTAGGATAGGGTGCCGTAAGGAGCGGATTGTGGTTCAATTAACGGGAGTCGATTCAAGCTGTTGGGCAAGGAAAGAGTGAGAGAGATTTCCTTCTCTCAAACTTCCCTTATCCTACCCTAACAAGTATTAACTACTCACACTTCATTATAAGGAAAAACAAAACAAAACAAAAGAGGAAGATAGAAAGAAGGAGATTAGAAGAATACGACTAACTATTTGCGACCTCACCTTGGCGAGGATCGAGCGTAAGTATCATTGTCGTATGAATGATAAAGAAAAAGAGAGAAGAAAGAACAAAAAGGAAATAACAACAACTACTTAACAATTAAAATTACAACAAGTAAAGAAAGAGCAAGACAAGCATGATAATAAAATGATCTTCTTTATTTACCATTCCTCCCTCACAAAGCTCACTACAAGTTTAATGGAGAAGAGATGAGAAGAAGAAGAACATGTAAACTAAAACCTAGAAAAAGAAAATACAAGAATGGACCCTTTCCTTCACAAAGTTCTGGGCTATTTATAGGCTGGAGAATGGAAACCTAGGGCAACCACCAGAACAAAAACGAAAAGACAAAAATACCCCCAAAGTTTCTGCGCATGCGGCGCCCGTACGGCCGCGGATCCGCGGCCTGGACCCCACTTTGGCCGCGGATCCGCGGCCCTATTGATGAATTAGATCGTGGGCTTTCTTGTGGTCCCCTGGTTTGCTGTCCTCTGTTCTCTGGTTCATATATTTTCTGAAAATACTTCCACATTTCTTCCAGAATTTCTGTTGAGGGAAAGGTGGACTTTTTTTCAAGATTTTGTCATGATTGCCTCGAGCTCCACGTAGATCTCTTGGATTTTGTGCTACCATTGAGCCTTGTGCATGAGAATGACATTGATTTGACATTTTGTCTTCCTAAACTGGTATCTGGCAACATACGGATGAAGAGCGGAGACCGTGTTTTTATCTGTGGTTGGCAGGAACCCGGATTTTTTCGTGTTTTCCATGAATTTCATCGTTTTAGAACCGAGAACCTGTATCCTGCAATTGACTAGCAAACACGGCTCAAGAGTATCTACCGATATGCAATGTGACAAAAATTGGGCGGTATGAAAATGCAAAAATCTGATATGAACAGTGGACAATGGTTTAAGCCGGATCCTAGTATTAGATTTGTTGGATTACTTTAGTCTCATCGCATTTGCATTCGGTCGGAATGCGGATGCAAGTATGTATATACAGGTGAGGGGTATCCTTGTGATCCGTCACGAGTTTACTTTAGATGTTGCCGTATCTTTTTGTTGTGGCAAACATTTGGATTAATGTTTGCATTTGGAAATAATGAGCTAGAATTCATCATGAGATGCATTAAATGTGACATAAACACATATAGTGACTCATGGTCTCTTTTTTGTGGAAAATGTCACATTTAGTGATTGATTAGTGGATGAAATGAAAGGAGGAGAGAGGAAGGGCAGCCATGTGATGGTTGTGAGCTCTCATATTATTCCTCTCTCACTCACATTTTTATCATAGCATCACAGAAGAAAAGGAGAGTGTAATGACCCCAAAATCTTTATACATTTGTATTATCCCTCTTCAATAATATACCGTATTTATTTGTACTTGGTATTTTCCTTTTTCTATTAAATTTATTATTATTTTATTTCTCAATCTATTATGTATTTTTTTTCTAGGTACAATTTGTTTTTCTTATATTTAAGTTTTTAACTTCTCATTCTTATTTTTCCTTTCATAAATATTTAACCTAAATCCATTATTCTTATTCTCTACAGCCCATCTAAAAAGCCCATTTTCTTTTTAAGCAACATCATATATTTAATTCTAATTAAATATGTGCATGAACAATCTTATAGCTCATTGGATAAGTCCTTGCATTGTTATTCCATAAGTCATATGTTCAAATCCCCATTCTTGCAATTATTTTTTTATCATTTTTTTTATTCTTCTCATAACCTACAAATGAGACCTTTCATTTCCAAAATGAATGGTGACCTTTCATTTCTCTTTTAATTCTTATGTTAAATGCATATATTATTATACATAATTCACCATTTCACCATCTTAATTGTCCTCCTCCATCTTTTCCTTCCTCATATTTTTCTATCTCTCATTTCTCCCTCTTCACCTAAAGTCCAAGAAGAAGAACATGAAGAACTCTTCAAGAAGGTCTCGCTAGTAACGTGAGGCTGTCGGCGGATAGACAAGCCCGGTGACAATACCGGCTTGTGCATGTAAGTCCCTTCTCTCCTTCCTTCCCTCTATCTCTTTCTTCTTCTCTTTATATTTCTCTTGTTTTATATTACCATAAAAAACTTCCCTTGACATATCATAGTTTCTAAATAATTAATTAAATGGATACATATATAAATAATGAACACACATATATAGTTTGTAAATTCTTTTTCATTACTCTCAATTCACATGTTAAGATTTCATAGTGACCAATTAGGATCGCAAGTTTGTTGTTTTATTTTAAATCACTTTATTTAAAGTTTGTAAAAAAAAAATTGAAGTTACGAATAAATACCTTGGTTTTCTCATTTCTCGCATATGACATATCAATACCTTTAGTTTTTAAAATAATTTTTATAAATTAATTTTTAATTCTGAAAATTTCATGAAATTTACATATAATAGAATATATTATTTTATACACTCTGTAAAAATTTTAGATCGATCCGCATAACGGTTTAGGAATTACATCGTATTTATTCACTGATCGTAAAACAGAAAACTGCAGCTATCGGTCAATTTCTAGGACACATAACTTGGTATACCGGTATCCAAATTGAGCAAACTCAGGTGTTTTTGATATCTACATCGAATGATCTAGATTTTCTTAGTTCTATAGTTTTACCTAAAACCTATCTAAAATAAAGAAAACTGCATTACAATATTAAGTGACGGATCTGAACAGAATCTGTTCCGATTCGCACACTGTTTTTAAATTGGACATAACTCGAACACCCGATGTCCGTTTGTGATAAAATTTAGATGTGTAGATGCACCATTGATAGAACTATAATTTTATGTATAATATATTACTTAGGAATGCATGAAACAACCTGATATAGGCTTTGCAATAGAATATATAGTTGCTGTCCAGAAATCTGAATTTCTGTTTTAAACACTGATATTAAAATGATCATAACTAGAGCTTCATAAATCCAAATCGTATAAATCTTGGTGTTTTCGATAAGTACATCGAAATACCTACAATTTTGTAATAATTTTTGTAACCTAAAACCTGATACAAATTAACTCAAACTGCGTTTTAAAAATATGTGACGGTGCCGAATAGATTCTGATCTGTTTTGCGCGACGATACGAAAACATATATATCTCTCAAACCGGTAGTCATATTTAGGTAAAACTGGAACTCACGCATGCAAAACATTTAGAGCCATATTTCTGTTTATATTTCGCATTCGTTCAACTTGATTAATTAGTCGTACATAATATTTCTTTACAGCATTGTTTATGGTAGTTACTCGAATAATATACTTGACTCATTTCATGTTATTCGAACATGTATACATATTTATCTTGATCATTAAATTATTGTATGTACATAAAGATGATAATTAAATACTTGAGTTATATTTTGAAAAATATACAATAGTATTTTTACAATAAACCCCCTCAAGTTTTATAAATTACAATAAGGCCCTTAACAATTATTGAACTTCAACTCACTTTCTTTTAGTCTGACTCGGGTTAGAGTCTGACTATTTCTGACTTGAAAATGATTCAAGTCAATCTATATTCTTTATATTTCAACTCAAGATGAATACATGAATTCCAGATTCCAGTTAACAATCTATATAACTTGACCGAACCGAACCATGGATATTCCTTTTACACGATTTCCAGTATTCCATTTACATGACTCTACGGTTATAACCGTTTCCTGATATCATGGTTTCGGTCAGTCAATCAGTAAATCAGTCAATCAGTCAATCAAGTCAATCAAAGTCAATCAAGCAATCATTACAAGTTTACAAGATAACAATACAAATATGACATCACGGGGTTTAAAGGGGTAGATTGGTACGGAAGATGTTAAAAGTGGAATGAGATGGTCAGATTAAGACACCTAACCTATATTCAGTTGCTGTTGTACCGTGGCATAAACGGTTCCTCGTACTATACGTGCCCTTAGTCTCTGGCATATAGAGACTCCCCTCGTATACACTGGCATCCTTCTGTACCAAGCTACAAACAACTACGTTAAACAATATTTCATAATATTCTACAATACAATACTTTAGAAAATACTATACTCTGTCACTCTTATTCTTCATTATCCTTTGGGACTTACCGAGCGACCAGTTCGCTGACGACATTCTATTTCTCTCTTCTTGGAATGTCGTCAGGTGCGTTGGACCAAGTTGAGACCGAGCCAACAACTGAAGATTTGGAGCAGTTCCAAGAAGATCCAGAGCTCTAGACTTTGTACTTGTTCTTTTCAGTATTTCCTTTTATTATTATGCCACTGTTTAGGCATTGCTTTCTTTTTTCATTCCAGTTGTATTTTCATTTCATGCATTGTATAAAGAATGTTAATAAATAAAAAGTTGCTGTTCTTTTATATTCTTGTCTCTTATGATTACTTTATATTGCTTAGTTACGCTTAGCGTATGTACTTCTGAGTACATACGTAGCGGGCCTTGTCACGTCCACTTCGCCGTACACTGGGAAGCGGGGCGTGACAGAGAGAAAGCCTTCTCTTCTTCTTCTTCCTCTTTCTTCTCTAGCTCACCATTTTCATTAATGGCAACACCTTCAACCTCCATCCAAGCCATGGATTCAAGAGACAATGTGATCACAAACATTCTCTACAACACCTTGGACACGTCGGCTAGCACACTTCGTGCCCGAGTTGCTTCGGATGAAGTGGGAGCCCGTAAAAAGAATCGACGATGTGGTGCCCTTTCCGACGAGGAGATCGAGACAGAGATGCCGCGAGGAGTTTGGGATGGTGGCCAAAGACCGAAGGACACGGATCGATCGGTATAGCCTCTCTATCCCTTCTCTATATAGCTAGTTGTAGGTTAATGGTTCGATCCGGGTTTTAAGCATACGATAGCGCCGGTTTCTAGTTTGAAAAAGTTTTTGTTTTCCGCATTTTGGCTTCGGATCGACGGCCGGGACGCTACCGTAGATTTACATGGTATCAGAGCCACGTCATTAACCTTTACTAGCTTGCTCTAGCGTGTTTAGAACTTCGATCGGACGAAATGTCCACAAACCGCGTTTCCAATTGTTCAGTTTCTGTCGAATTTATTTTGTGCTCTAAAATTTTTTTTGGCATGTCAGAAATTCACGCAGGGTTTTTTAAGAGAACTGAGAAAATTTGGTGGGCTGATTTCACTGTAGCACGTCGGATCCGCGGCCATACCCACGTTTGGGCCATGGATCCACGGCCGTACTGTAACCACAGTGCACTAAATTTTCTGAGGTGGTCTCTGACTTGGAAATGTGGTTTTTGGTATTTTTTGTTTGGGCCCAGATTTGTCTGAGTACAGGGAATTGTTCTTGGGGCCTACTTCGGGAAATTTTGTCGATCAAAAATTTAAATATGTTAGTTCACAGTATTTACATTATATCTGCGATCGTGAATGTTATTTGATTGGTAAATCCTGTCTAATTGCTATAGTTTTTTTAGACGGATTTACGAACGTGACATTCATATTGATGTTCTGTGTTGTGTTGTGATGTTGCGGATTTATCATGTTGGATAGCCTAGATGCAATGGTAGTACAGTTTGGTTGTATTTGTACATTTGATATTGCAGGGCGAGCTTCCGACATGTGGACTGCCGTCACTTCCTGTTTGTATATTATTCTTTTGGGGCACGACCGGGCTGAGGTCGATGTACCCGTTGTATATATATTTTACTTTCTGTACTAGGATTACCCCGTGAAGGGGTGCACGGGCAGCCGGGTTCTAGAGGGTAACGGTCCCGCATCTCATGGCTTTAAGACGGAGGGGGCTTTACTCTAGAATTGGCGGGCTATTCGCCGCACTCGTAGGGGGTACATGTTGACCCAAGGAGGGATGCTCAAGTTACCGGATTCCGTGAAGTGCTGGGTGGTCCATTCACGTTGTTGAAGGGGACTGCCTCGCTTCAGGTTTTGGCGGGTAACTTGCCGCGCCTGTAGGGGTCTAGGATTTCATTGCATAGGCTATCCACACGACCAGGGGAACGTCGAGTTTCAGTAGTGGCTCTATGAAACCCGGGGATCCCAGATATCTGTATTATTCTGTGATGCTTATTACATTTCTGTGATGTTGCATTTTATCACGCCTTGAGCGAATATTATATATTGATATATATATACTAGTAGATGTTGTATATGTTTTGCACCCGCGCTAGTCCAGTCCCCGCTCTGTCGTTAGTTATGTAACCTAACGGGTGATGACGGGACCCAGTGGCGAATGCGGATGACATATACGTACATCATTATTTTCGTTCTTTATTGGTGTGATCAATTGATGGGACTGCATTGATTCGGATCAATGCAAAGCTAAACAAACCTATTCTGATGTTGTTGGAGAAATTTTTCAAAAAAAGCTGTTATTGCAAGGACGTTCTTTTTTGTTTTGCACAGTGGTATTCGGTTATGAATATCCAGTACCTCAGTCGACGAGGCAAGGGCCGAGATCCCTTCACCGGGAGTGACCCCTTAGACTGAAGTTTGCGTCAGGGTAATGACTTCACTATAGTCGATTACTTTTTGCTTTGCATCGTGGTATTCAGTTGGAATATCCTGCACCTCATTCTACGGGGAAAGAGCCGAGATCCCTTCACCGGGAGTGACCTCTTTAGCAAAGGTTTTCGCCACTATATTTTTATAAAAAGCTATCCGGTTCCTTCAACGATATCAAGTTCATTACGTTAAAGGTTTTTCGCCAAAAACCATTCGTAGCCCTCCGTCATTTCAGACGGATAGCACTTAGTATTCATGCTATGTTTGTTAGCCAAAGTCAAGGCATAGTGTATGGTAGCTATTTGTTACCTTTCTGTTGCATAGATAGATGTGTTGGTTTGGGACAGTCGTACTGCTTTGTTGGCCAAAATCAAGGGTAGGTATGGGTGGGTTCAAATTTACTTGGTAATGACGGGTAGAACTTGACATGTGACTTATGATTTGTTGGCCGAAGTCAAGGTCATAAGAGCATGGGGTAAAAATCATATCGGGAGTTTCTAAAAAAACTGAAACTTACCAGATATGCGCATACTTTCTTGTGTGTGATAACTTGAGTGGATTCCATCACGTTATCATGCGATGATAGTTGGATCCCGATTCCCACTGATAAGTTGGTTTACTCCTCAGGTGATCCCGACTAATTCTTCTTTTAGATTTGGAGGAGAATTTGAGGTTACAATGGGAGGTTTCCTGATTGGATAAAGTGATAACCATTCCGATTTAGGTTAGAGTGCATGCTGAGTGTTTCTTTTCTCTCTCTCTCTCTCTTTGGCAGCGACCACAGCCCGACCCTTGACTATGACTCAGTGACCAAGATTAACCGAACCTTCTTGAAACACTGGCTTTTGGATTGTCAGAGTTGCATACCTCATTGCCACTCCTACTTTTATGTAACGCTTCGAAAATCGTTAGGCAGTTTTTCGATAATCGGCCAAACAATCAGTCTTTTCCGTAAAAAGTCAAAATAAGTAATTTTCAATTTAGGCCTAATTATAGAAAATTTAGATAAGATATTGCTAGAATTTTGTCACTAAATTGTCACTTAAAAATTTCTAGTTATTTAAAAAAAAATTCCTTAATTAATTATTTTTAATATTATTTTAAGCTTTTAAAAATACATTAAATTAGTGATAAATACAAATTTAAATGGGTAAATTACATAATTATGAACCATTATAAATTAAAATATAGTGTTGACAACAATTTTATCAAAACATTTCAAGTCTAGTTGTTTTATGGTTTAAAATGGTTTGAAAATGAATTAAAAAGGGGGGTTTTATGTAAAATTTGATGTGATAAGCATTAAATGCACTTGAGGGGTTCTTTTCTCCTAGAATTTTCTACACTTCTCTCACAACTCCGTCCCCTTCCCTACCTCTGGTCGAAATTTCAGCAGGCCTCCCCTATTTTCCTCTCTCTCTTTTGCTTCAAAATTCACTTAAAAATCCACCGAAATCAACAATTTCTTCACAAAAATTCAAACCTAAACCCTTTTCCACCTCTTCCCAAACCCTAATTTGTTTGAAACAAGGAGAAAGAAGACATCTTTGGAGGCTAAGTGCAAGAGGTTCAACACTTGGAAGGTTTAAGTTCTAATCAAGTTGTTAAATTGTAGTTTAAGCATGCTAATTTAGAAGTTTAAGTGTTAATTTCATTGTAATAGTTTGTTTTTGCAAATTCAAGAAAAGATTTGAAATTTTAGTTAGGGTTTGAAGTATGATAATTGGGTTAAAGTTAGTGTTGTGGCCATCTAGTGGGTTAGATTGGTTGTGTGTGCGATGTTGCGATCGCTATATCGTTAATTCGCGAGGTTTGCATCAAAATTTGTCCGTGAATGCTTACTAGGTTTTTCTTAAAATTAGGAAGTGACTTAATTGCGATATAGTGATGATATTATTATCATCTACCATGACTTTTAGGGTGTGCGAATGTGGAGTTTGGTCTAGTCGGGTTTTAGTTTTGACGGTTGCCCCGAAACGACGATTTTAGTTAAGGTTTTAGCGATTTTCGTGTGTTTTCCGCGCACCGAGTGCACGTTGTGCCTAACTTGTGAGCGTTGATCCTTTCAAATTGTGACTTGTTTCATTCTATGTTGTTTAATCTTATGTTGTGTTTTATGCAATTTTAGGATCGGTTGCGGAAACATCGGACGCGACGCGCAAAGGCAAAGCGGTGGCTGGATCAGATTAGCGAGGTGTCCAGGTGAGTAGATGTATACATCTATGGGGAAATCATCTGGATGGCGCGAGGTGCCCCATAGTTAGGATTACTTTATTACTTGCAACTATATGCATCCTTAGTTAGCTAACCATCTCATTCATATGCATACCTTTATAGCTATTCGTCTGCTAGAATTGCATGAATATCCATATACACATGTGTGATATCACCTCTTAGGACACGTACACCATTACCATTGGCTCCTGTTGCACACGCACTATTCATGTGACACACACGCCTTTGGTAATTGCCATGCCACGAGCACTGTAGAACCCTCTTAGTTCAGTATCAACACTTGCATCGTATATGATGCATCGAATTGCATAGCATATTTATATATATACACACCTCACTTCATCATCATGCTATATAGGTTTCTAGCTATAAATCACATTGCATACCTTTGACATCATAAGCATTTATCATATACAACATGTTGGGTATTATGATTTTCTTGAGGATTTCAGTATTGCTGCGATTTCTGGATTTTTGGGAAAACTACAAGAATTTAACAAAAGCTTATTATTATCATTTTTAAAACAAAGTTGCGGTTTTCTCGTGATGTATGTGTCATCCACCATGAGTTTTCATGTTTTCTGTTGGATTTCGAGACCCGATTCGAGGAGTGGATGAACCGTCTCGGGTACATGGAGGGCCCGGTATGGTACCCCGGGGAAAGAAGATCGAGTTGTAGACGATGAGCCTGGCAGGGGAAGACTACCTACCGGTGATGTCTGGCGCGGCGGATATCCAGAGGATACCGACCGTTATCGTGAAATTTGATGATATGGGCCGATCCGGACTGACGGAGCCCGATGTATTGAGACATTGATACAGTGAGATATTGAGACAGATTTATTTCCATATTTGGTGTCGATGCTTGACACGGTTTTCAGATGATTTCATGATGGTACTTAGCTATTGCACAGATATTCTTTTTCTAAAGTTATGAATGCAGAGCTTATGGTATTTTAAAACACTTAAAGATTTCATATTGATGTTGCATATAGGTGCATATATACTAGTGGCATTACAACACATCTAGACATATATGTTGTGACGCATTTGCGTGCATTCTTATGATAGCCTTATTAGATGATACTTGCTACTCACGAGCTGGCAACTCACCCCCGTTGTGCCATAGTGTCTTGCAGGTCGGACCCGTCATCCTTCTAGCGGCAGGATTTTCTTATCATTGGCTCCTTTTGCTCAGACTCGTGACATTGCTCGTAGGTGGGTTGTGAGGACACATCTATCTCTTTTTGTACTATCTTTGTATCTAGTATTCTCCATCTACCACTTCTTATTTGTATATGCGACCTAGTGATGAGACTGAGTGATTTGTGTATATGTGGTTTCTTTGGGGTCGAGCTCACTTGAGCTGACGTTGTGTTTTCTTATATTTTGCATTTCTTTATGCTCATTTGCTTGATATTACACATATATTGCGTGTGGTTGTAATCCGCCTTGGGCGAAGAGCTAGTCCCCGCTTGGAGATGCCATTTTGTTATTACAGGTTTATATATCTTGTTGTACCCATTTTGGGGGATAGAATTTACAAAGGAGACTCTGCCGAAATTTTTGGAAATTTTTGATGCTTTAAAAAGGGGTTAATGCAACTTAATTGATTTTTAAAGTCGTTTTCATAAAAGGTTTTCCTTCACTCTTATTGGTTATGGTTTATATTTTCTGGGCATTGGCTGACTTAGGTTACGTTACGCCTTTAGACGTCTCGTAATCTATGTGCCAGTCACGTTCCGTACCTTCGGGTCATGACATTTTACCCTTTTCTCCAGGACACCCCGTATTACTATGAACGTCCACTTCCATTGGATAAAACCATCGTATGGTTATATAAGAACTCGAAGAAACTTGTTCCAGATTCGAGGATGGTTTCCGGTTCTGGAGAAAACGAATAGGACTATTTAGTTGTCTTTTCCTTTTACCTTCTCTCAGGTTGCGAGTGCTCCTTGGATTAGGACAGTACACCTATTACGCTAATTGGATAGTCTTCTTCCAAATCATAGGCAGGTGCCGAACGGTAGGGAAGGAAGAAAACCATTTAGCCTAAAAGGTGTACAGAAGGTATTAAGTAAAGACAAATAAAGGGATTAGAAAGAGGGCAACGTAAATTACGACTGCTATTCACGACCAAACCAAGTATTTCATTGCCACTCCTATTTCACCTTTGTATTTCTCCAGAACACTCCGTATCACTACGAAGATCCACAGTTTATTGGATACTCCATCGTATGGTTATATACGAACTCGAAGGAACTTGTTCCAGTTCGGGGATGGATTCTGGTTCAGGAGAAATAGGAATAAAGTTTATTCAGTTGTCTTTTATCTTCACCTTCTCTTAGGTTACGAGTACTCCTAGGATTAGGAGAGTACACCAATTATTCTTATTGGATAGTCTTCCTCCAAACCATAGGCTGGTGCCGAACGGTAAGGAAGGAAGAAAACCATTTGGCCTAAAAGGGTGTACAGAAGGTAATGACTAAAGACATATAAAGGGATTTGGAGAGATGGCAAAGAATTATACGGTTACAGTTGTGAATTTGATAATGGAAGAGGCATTACTAGGAATACCCAGATACCCCCTCAAAACATTTACATGTTTCAGTTTCGCTGTGCATTGTTAATAGAAAACTGATTTCCCAATTAGACACTTGCTCCAGGGTATGTATTTACCAGGTATGATTCTCACATCTGTATGGTTTTACAGATGATGAGTGGGAGTAAGTTATTGGGGATTAGGTGATCATCCTCATTATATCGGAATTCGGTGTAATTGGTGATATTTGAGGAAATCACCTGGGTTGTTTGCCGGACGACAAATATTTGGTTTTGAATATCCGTTGTTATGCACCAATTTCAAATTGATATATCTGTACGTTTATTTTTATAAAGTGAGATATAACTTTTTGAAATTATGTCCATGACATTTACCTATATCAGTGGATGGTTAGGTAAGGAGCATTAAACAGCGGTGTAATTCTTCTTAACCATAAGTACAGTTTTCAACCTACGACACACAGGGAATGAGTTATTAGACTCAGAGGACTTATACAGAGTATTGTATGTTGTCCAGTGTCCATGAGGACAGAGGGGTTGGTACTCGTACTATATTCTGTTTACTTGTGACTTCTCTGGTTCTTAGACATGTGTTTCGTAGAAATGCAAGGTCTAAGTTTTGAGAAGTTATAGGTATAAGAATAAAGTAGAGAACCAGGTGTTGCAAGTATCAAGATTCTTCAAGATGATCAAAGATGTAGATACTTATGTATGGTATTCAGTTGATAGTAATGATTAAGAGAACTTGCTTCTTTTTCAGGTTACTCATAATTGGAAGCACTCCTAAGTTGAGTAATGCTGATCGTCCTCTCTCCATTTAGTTGACATGCACTGGAGACAGCTGTATGATTTGAATCTGGTTCCAATTAAATCAGTGCCTCTTTTTCTCTATTGGATATAGAATAGTTTATATCTTAACATTGTTAAAGTACGGGGAGTTGTCCGGCTTATGCTAAAAACCAGACTCTGGATAACTCAAGGCACGTTTCTGTAATGGCTGTTTATGGGTTAACCCGGGCTATGACGAGGGTTAACTTTCTACCATCTGGAAGATCAATAGTGATATTGTTCTTGACTCGCCACAGTTTTAGTAAAATGGATTTTTTCAGAAAACAGTAGTGGGAGTATGGTAGAACTGGAAGTGATTCCAGAACCGCAAACGATTACTGAAAATTTGATAAGAACCTAAAGATTCAATCTGGATTGACATTCCATTGGCCACTCCGCAGATATGGTGGGTAACCTCAGGCACCCGAGAGGTACTCCGGTAGCCTCAAGGACGGTGATAGGGAGGTTCTCGTTTATCCAGATTTGACACTACTGTTGTTCCAAGCTATGAGACCCGGCAGGAGGATGAGTATAGCGTCGTTCTAAACTAGCTTTAGAAGTGAACGTGTATATGACTCTACCAGAGGGTTGTCGTAGTCAGTGGGAGCAGCGGAAGCATAGTGGACATGTAGCTTATGTCTATTTATGGACAAAAGCAGATATAGCGGAGATAGATCACCTATTTCTGATGCGACAGTCATAGGTTTGACTTCATCAGAATAGGGGATGGATCTGTTAAGAAAATAGTAGGGTGTGATGTCCTGATATTTGGATGACATACACAGAGTAGGAAGTGAAATTCCTATACTACGATCAGTTATACTTTGGTTGTCACACAGTGGTTTCTCCACATAGGACTTGGATATTATATCAGACATTCTGGTTACTGGATCTATGGTTTTAGATCTGGATTTGGTTAGTTTCCTAATCAGGGTACTTAGACAGCATTCGAAAGGTGCTTTAGAATGGATGACTCCTGGCATGGTGGTGTACCTGCAGGTGATGGAGTCACCCTCTCTAAAGATGTCTTACAGACTAAAGGGGAGAGGGATGTGCATGATTGACAGATCACTTGCTTAGGCAATTGAGTCAATCATGAGATGTCAAGTACCACACCAGATATTGTTTTTGCACGAGATGCAGTAAGTTGATATTAATCCTATCCTGGAGAGACATTCGGAAGCAGTTTTAGAACAAAAGTGGATGTTCTAGGGATATGATAACAACAGCCTCTTTCAGGATACAGTTATCATTCCAGGCTTCCAAGGTGACCTGGATGATAGAGTGACTGTCAGAGTTATAGTTTTCCCTCTGACGAGGGGCAGTATTTTGGACAGTTGGTCCAAGAGGATACTGAAGGAGGTATGGCACAGGATACTGATTAAGTTCAGTTGACGATACAGTCTAAGAAGTTTGGATTTGGAGTTCATTTATGAACTAGGTCCCATCAGATATCCAGACATATTCTAAGACAGGTATTGCTCATTTCGGGAGATGGCTTTTTCCGCGAACTTAAGATAAAGAGAGACATAGAAGGAAACATCAGGACGGATCCACTCACTGAGGCTATTCCTCGAATGCAATAGTTTCGCAAACGGGCTTTGTGAGACTGATTAGTAGAGGAGTTGGGTGTTCGGTATCACACGGGCTGTGAGTATGTGACATCGTAATAATTAGCCTTGAGTGCAAGTGGGAGATTGTTGGATATAGTGCCCTCAGAGTCAATTATTGGATCATAGGCACATGATTGAAATGATTGAGGGATGATCTATACCGGTAGGACAGTCTTACTCAAGATGATAGTATGCTATCTGGTTTATCTTTATCATCGTGTACTGCTTCTGGTGACCTTACAGGTCGCTATTACACGTTGATAGAGACCTTAGGATTCTTGCTTGACTACCAGCAGTATGATGGCGATCATATACGTGGGAGCTGGGGTCTATAAGCACATCCTTAAAAGGTCCCTAGTCGTGGGAGTTTCGAGACTGGGCATCAATACTCCATTAGTAAACTAGTGTACACAGTCGAGACCCCGACGAGGGACGGTGGCCGGTCTCATAAGCCATTGGTGTCAGTTGGTTCACTTAAGATGTATACAGGTGCTCATTGGGTTATGAGTACACCGGAAAGGACTTGCCGGGAACATGCTAGTTGGTATTATACCTAGCATCAGATAGCAGTTCCCTGGTGACATGTGTACAGGTTAGTTCATCGACCTGAGATTGTCATTTGTCTCATGTGAGTTCCCACTGTACTTTGATTACTACCCTACCAAGGCTCAAAGGAGTCATCCAAAAAGGTTTTAGTTGGGTACAGTCCCAAGCCACATGGAGGCAGTGAGTGGATCGGCAGGGGTTCGTCTCTTCCGGTATTGGGGGTGAGGTCGCGCTGTGTCTAGGAGAGCCATTACTCGAAGTCTTTGGCCAAGGCAGGAGATTTACTCGTAGGTATTCCAGTAGTATCTCAGGGTGTTTTGGGCTACACTCCGACACGATTTGTACCGCTTTTGGGGGTCTGACTTTTACCAACCCCCTAGGCCCGCCATGCGATGCTCATAGACGAACGGACCGGACTGTACGGATATTGTCACTGACAGGCTCAGTAGGGTGTCAGGATGAGTTCGCTCATCGACCTCCCTTTTGGTCAATACCTGGTAGCCCGTTACGTATAGCTAGTACCTCTGACGTGCTTGTGGTTAAATCCATAGCCAAAGCATTAACGAGTTTTTAGAGTCCCCCACAGACAGTTTCTCAAGTTTCGGGCGAAACGTTGTAGAGGCCGTATGATATATGGCAGGATCCAATCATATACGTGCAGTAGTGCACGGATCATGATCGGACGGATCATACTAGTGGGCTTTGGTTTAAGCCGGATCCTACTATTAGATTTGTTGGATTACTTTAGTCTCATCGCATTCGCATTCGGTCGGAATGCAGATGCATGTATGTATATACAGGTGAGGGGCATCCTTTTGATCCGTCACGAGTTTACTTTAGATGTTGCCGTATCTTTTTGTTGTGGCAAACATTTGGATTAATGTTTGCATTTGTAAATAATGAGCTAGAATTCATCATGAGATGCATTAAATGTGACATAGACACATATAGTGACTCATGGTCTCTTTTTTGTGGAAAATGTCACATTTATTGATTAATTAGTGGATGAAATGAAAGGAGGAGAGTGGAAGGGCAGCCATGTGATGGTTGTGAGCTCTCATATTATTCCTCTCTCACTCTCATTTTTATCATAGCATCACAAAAGAAAAGGAGAGAAAGCCTTCTCTTCTTCTTCTTCCTCTTTCTTCTCTAGCTCACCATTTTTATTAATGGCAACACCTTCAACCTCCATCCAAGCCATGGATGCAAGAGACAAAATGATCACAAACATTCTCTACAACACCTTGGACACGTCGGGTAGTACACTTCGTGCCCGAGTTGCTTCGGATGAAGCGGGAGCCCGTAAAAAGAATCGACGATGTGGTGCCCTTTCCGACGAGGAGATCGAGACAGAGATGTCGCGAGGAGCTTGGGATGGTGGCCAAAGACCGAAGGACACGGATCGATCGGTATAGCCTCTCTATCCCTTCTCTAGATAGCTAGTTGTAGGTTAATGGTTCGATCCGGGATTTAAGCATACGATAGCGCCGGTTTCTACTTTGAAAAAGTTTTTGTTTTCCGCATTTTGGCCTCGGATCGACAGCCGGGGCGCTACCGTAGACTTACAGTATCAGTATGTACTAGACTTAGATCAGTACATTAATTCACGATATGTGATGATAAGGATACCAGTTGTTTAATGAGATAAATGTGATATTGACCCGTACCCAGATTTGGGATGCCGTACGACGGATTTACCGTACGAGCTATATATTGATGATAGATCCGCACTCTTGACTCGAGGATGTCATATTATATATATTGTATCGTATGTGATACTATTGAGGCGGGATCACCGACTATTATATATATATATATATATATATATATATATATATATATATATCGACTCAGATTTAGGCGGAGTTTCTTATCTCTTTTCGATTAGTCTGTTAGTTTAGTCCAGTAGTTTACTTATAGATGTTAGACTAGACTCGGGTCATGCCTATTTCAAAACCAACGAATTGTGAGTATTTTAAAGACAGGCCTAGGGATTCTACGGACATTTCAAAGGACGTACATTTTCTTAAAAACACCGTAGCCCTATTTTCTAAATACACGATTCGTATTATTTCAAATGGCAAACTGTATGACTCGTGTATATTAATGTAGCTTCCTTATTGTTGCGTTATTATTCATGTTTCGCATATTATTGCTACATTTACTATTCATTTGCCATTTATTCATGCTGTTCGCATCGCATTGCATTCTTATATTGTGTTTTCGTTAGTTATTATCAAAATCATGCTGTAAGGACACCAGCACCATTAACGATGATGCGTATGCTCCACGTACGCCTGCTTGCCGGCTCACACACATTTATAGGGTTAGCATAGCACCTTGTGAAGGTTTTGTCAAGCATCAATCATGCTACTTTAAAATTTTTAGGGTGCTAAACAAACCCTAACCAAGATCTTAACTAGAGACTTAGGGTTAAACATGCATGTAAACAACTTTACATCTAAGAGTTAGGGATTACAACCTTTGTAGACTGGTCCTTCACTTCATATAGCTCCGTGTAGTAGTCCCCTTTACTGCGATCGTAAACGCCGGACTCTAGAGAGGCTCTATGAAGAAACGAACGTGTTTGCTTCTATGGCTTCGAGGCCGAAGATGATCTACGTCGAGGAGACACTAACTCAACCTATTCCTTCACTAGGTCATGAAATTTGTGAAGAGAACACACTCTACTACATGGAAAGTGGTAGAGGATGAAGAAGTAGGAGGTGGGCTCACTTTAGAATTGATTTTCTCATATTATTTCTCACACCTCCATTGAAGCTATAAAGCTTTTCATGGAGCTTGAAGAAAAAGAAGAAGAACTCATGAATAATTCATCCAAATGAATTATTGCATCCATGGTTGAGTTAAAGCTATCATGCTTAACTCATGTAGAGAATAAACCACACACTATGGTTAAGGGTTGGGTTTGATAAATATCTTTAACTAGACAAAAGAGTTGACTTTGTCAAAGCTTATCCAAAAGCTTTTGTCCAAGTTTTAGCATAACAAACTCAATCTCTTTTGAATTAGCTTAACATAAATAGAAACCCTAACTTAACCCTAGTATGGTATTAATCTCATACACCCATCTTGTATGTATCATCAAACATGACACTGTTAGTGTATATGCCCTAGAGGCCATTACTGTATTATACTAGCTTGTATATTACTTAATGGAAGCTTGGGATATTCACAGTTGTATAGACAATCTTTCTCAAAATGGTAGTATGCTACTTGGTTTGTCTCTACTTCAATATGTGCATGTGTTTCTTTTAGCATATCGCTTATACATATTAATGGAGCCCTTAGGATCTTTGCTTGATTACCAGCGTTGTGATGGCAGTCACACTTGTGGGGGCTGGGTAATCTATAAGCACATCCTTATACAGGTCCCTAGTCGTTGGACTATCGAGACAAGGCATCGATACTCCGGAGTAGACTAGCGTATGCACTTCTCATCCCAGCAGGGGAGGTGGTCTGTCCCACAGCCATCAGTACGTCGTACTGGAGATAGTATGTGAGTGCTCGTTAGGTTACGAGTACACTGGACAGGACTCGTCGGGAACTGTTGGTTGGTATTATACCTATCATCAGTTATCAGTTCCCAGGTGACATGAGTACAGCTTAGTCCGCCGACTTGACACTGTCACTTCGCCTCGAGTGTGTTCCCACTGTACTTAGATTACTACCCTACCACGACTCAAAGGAGTCGTGCAAACAGGTAGTAGTTGGGTGCAGTCTCGAAGCACTTGGAGGCAGTGACGGTTAGACAGGATTCGTCTCTCCCGGTATTGGGGGTTAACATCGCGCTGTGTCTAGGAGAGCCATTACACGAGTAGTCCCTGGCCAGGGCAAGCGGGATATACTGGTAGGTTTCCAGTGTTATCTCAGGGTGTTCTGGGCTACACTCCGACACGAATTGTACCGCTATTAGGGGACTGACGTTCACCGCCCCCTAGGCCCGCCATGCGATGTATCAGACGAACAGACCGGACTGTACGAAGATTGTCACATACAGGCTCAGTAGGAGTTCGGATGGGTTTACCTCATCGGCCTTCTTATCGACATCTACCCAGGGACCGTTACGTACAGCTAGTACCGCTTGCGGTCTGTGGTTAAACCCACTGCCAGCGTAGTGTCGAGTCTTTAGAGTCCCACACAGAGAGTTTCCCTGCACTGAGCGAAACGTGTACAGGCCGTATGGTTTTACGGCAGGGCTGCGATCACTTACGTGCACTTGTGTGCGTATGCTGTTCGGGCAGGCAATACTAGTGGGCTTTGGTTTAAGCCGGATCCTAGTATTGCACAGATGGATTTGTTTTGTCTTCTGTGCATCCGCATTCTACGGAATGCGGATGCGGGTGTGTATGCACAGTTTTGAGGAGCGATGAAGGAGGAGGTGCCTCATTAGGGTTTTGGCAGTTGGTTCGGCCAAAACGTTATGTGGCAGGCTCATTAGGGTTTTGGAAATTCGTTCGGTCAAAACCATTATGAGCCGGAGACATTGTTTACTAATCCTTTTAGTGATAATTTTGTGATAGCTAATTGCCATTTGACCACCATGACCTCTCTTGACTTTGTTGACCCATTGACCGGAGTTGACCATTGACCTTCATGAGAGGTCTACATTCTTCTTTGGATTTTCTTTTGTTTTTTTTATTATGAAAATGGTCAATTCAATGTAGCATCAACTTTATCATGATAGGATTTGTAATGATAATAGTTTTGCATTATTGCAACCATGGTTCATTTTCTTTAGCTCATAATTCATTTTCTCATTCTCTCTCTTGTTCTTGTGAGAAGAAAAGAAAAGCTCTCATGGTTGCTAGCTTCTCCTTCTTCCTCCTCTTGATTTCTTCTTTTGATCTCATGTGTTGAGAGAAAAAGATCCCACAAAGACAAACACTTCCATATATCTCTACTACACAACCTAGGGCATCTAGACTAGCGATCTCGTTGCCTTAGTTGCCTCGGCTCGAGGTGGAGCTCGGTGTACATCTCTCGGGTGGATCGTCTTCGACTCAAGAAGGCCGCGGAGGTGACCAAGATCCAGATCGTTCCTTGGAGCTTGGATGGACGAGCGGGACAGCGGAATGAAGACCCGAAGGACCGGTTTCGTGAGGTATAATTTCTACGGCATAGTAGTTATAACCTCTAGTAGTTTGCTAGTTTCTAGTTTAGCAAAGATCCGGCTTTTAGTCCATGTTGCTTTTGTGCTAAATTATTGTTTTTCACCGTTTCCGCCTCCCCGTAAGAACCGGGATGAGCAACGTGGACTTACAGACACAATACATGTACACAAATATACATATCACATATATACAATGTGCACACCAAGTGAGAAAAGAAATCTTTAGTGAGCTAAATATTAGTTAATGTAACATAATATATCAAATATATAATTATATATTTAATTTATAAAATCAACTCTTGATTTAATAATCCGGCTATATCACATATAACCGACTAATATGAAATGCAACATCTTATCGAATCAACGCTTGATCCGATAACTCGGCTATATCACATATAACCAATCATGTCACACATCGCGAGAATAGAATGCGGTATTACATACACGCATCAATATCGGTCCTGCACATATCACATATGTGCTCCTACTCCGTTTCGCTTGAGCCAGGAAACCTCTGTGTAGGACTCTGAAGACTCGTCAATACGCCGGCAATAGGTGATGATCATATCAAACACCCATAAGCCGTAGGCGGTCTGCTAAACGTAACGGCCACCCGGTATTGAGCGATCAGAAGATCAATAAGAAAGCCTGTACATTCTCCTATGAATCCAACCAGTAACACTCCCGTACAGTCCAGTCTCTTCGTCCGATATGTCGCATATCAAGTCTAGGGGTGGTAAACGTCAGACCCCAGTAACCGATAAGTCGTGTCGATATGAGGTCTATAATAGTTTGAGAAACAACTGATAACACTTACCAGTAAATCTCAGCAAACCTGGCCAGGGATTTCGAGTTATAACCAATCGAACACAGCGCAACATCAACTCCCTATACCGGGAGAGACGAAACCCCTCCTATCGTTCATTGCCTCCATATGATTCGGGACTGTACCCAAAAGCCACCGTTTTCCACGCCCTCTTGGACGTGATTAGGTGGAAATCAAAGCACAGTGGGAATCACACAAGACTCTATGACGATCTCGGGTCTACAGACTAACCTGTACTAGTGTCACCAGAGAACTGCTATCTGACGTGAGGTATAATACCATCTGGGAGTTCTCGGCGAGTCCGTCCAGTGTACCCAGTCTCCACTGAGCACCCGTATACCTTCTCTGATGTCAAACACCAATGTATATGGGATCATTCATCGCCCATCATATGGGTCAAGAAGCGCAAACGCTAGTCTACTCTGGAGTATCGATGCCCTGTCTCGGTACTCCCACGACTAGAAACATTTGAAGGATGTACTTGGCGACTACACTGTCCTCACTAGTATGATCTGCATCATAGTCCTGGTAGTCAAGTACTCATCCTAAGGGCTTTATCAACATTTAACATAGAGACAATCAGAGCACATGTTAGGATAAAGAGAAACCACATAGCATACTATCATGTCGAGCAAGAAAGTCCTCCCTATATATGTCCAAGCATCCACTACAATATACATCGTATGTACAGTAATGGCCTCTAGGGCATACATATTACTAACAATCTCCCACTTGAACTAGGGCCATCTGTTGTGGTATCGCTTACCCAACAATCAGCTTTGGTTGAAGTATCTCATACTTAACCATCCCATAAAAGTCTCTACTGGGAAATAGGCCTTTGTGAGTGGATCCGCGCTGTTGTCCTCTGAGTCTACTCTCCTAACCTCGATCTTCCTGGAGATCAACCATCTCCATGATCAGGTGATACTGCCTAAGAATATGTCTGAATCATAGATGGGACGGGGGTTTCTAGGCCTAAGCCACAACTCTATTGTCACACAATGGTAGGAACGAAATTCATCTCATGAACTAATATATATCCAGACTGTCTCTTTGGTAGCATCCTTGGTAACGATGTATCTTGCCTTTAATCATCTAGTAAGTTACGGTATCTAGTTTGGAACTCTTCCAACATACCGTCCCTCCACTGAGGGTAAAGACAATGCCTGCGACTGACATTCAGTCGTCCTTATCACCCTAGAACCTTTCCAGTGATTCTCCCCAGGATCGATTGATACCATCTCACCACAGCTAGTGAGAATCCTAACATCCAATCAGATCTATCTCATAGATCCATAACCCAGAATTTAGGAGGTATCAACTTGATCCTTTTTGGAGAATCCTTGTGATAAGAGCAGATTGACCGAGCATAGCATAGGAAACTCCTTTCCTATCAAGAGTATGTCGTCCACGTACAATACGAGGATCATCACCATACTCCCTACTACCTTTTTTGTATATACAAGGTTCATCTACCATTTTGATGAAGTCAAACTCTTTGACTACCACATCAAAACTGACGTTCCAACTCCGCGATGCCTGATTTATCGCATAAAATAACTTGCACACGTTTCCGCTGCTCCTACTGTCTACGAAGCCCTATGGCTGTGTACTTACAGGCGCTCTCTTCCAAATCATTATTTAGAAAAGCAGTCCTGACATCCAACCGCCAGATATCGTAGTCATGGCATGTAGCAATGGCAAGTAGGATCTGGATGGACTTAAGCATAGCTTTGAAAGTATCAACTTTTCCATATACACCGAGTAATCTTCTCAAGATATACTTGCTCCTGATGGGGATTTAACCCTTCAGATAAAGCAACCAAAGTCCATACTTTGTTGGTGTATAAGGATTCCATCTCAAATTGATTAGCATCCAGCCATTCTTACAGAGTCCCACTCCTGATGGCCTGCATGAAACTAGTTGGGTCATCATCTCATGATGCAATCCTCGCTCCCACTGTCATAAAGAAACCGAAGTATCTCTCAGGTGGATGAGGAACCCTACCAGATCGGCGGAGAGGCTGAGGTTCGTTGGAAACTATTGAATCATGCGGTTCTACCAAATCATCAACTGCAGTTTGTTTAGCTGGAACTACTTCCAGTTCTACCTCATGACCACTAATTTCTTCACAATAAATTCCCTTTCCAAAAGGTGGCATGCTGAGAAAACAAAACAACTTTTATTCCTCAGTGTAGTAGAAGATATTCTCTTGCGAATGCTTGAGATATCCAACAAACTTCCACAGAACTGACCTTGCCTCGAGTTTGTCCGGATTTTGCTTTTGACATAGGCCGGACAACCCTAAATCTTAACTTCCTTAAGAGATGGGCTCTTCCGATACCATATCACATATGGAGTGGTAGGCATCTGATTTGGTTGGAACCTTATTCAATAGGTATGCAGCTTCTCAAGTGCATAACTCCCAAAAAGGAAATAGGCTACTCAGTAGTACTCATCATAGAGCACACCATATTACATAGGGTGCGATTTGCTCTGCCCCGATACATCGACGTGCCGTGGTGTATACGGAGGATTAATGCTGAGAGAGAATCTCATTCTCCTTTAGAATAGTCCAGAAATTCCGTGCTCAAGTATTTTCCTCCTTGATCTCATCAAAGGACATAATACTTATACCCGTTTTTGGTTCTCTACTTCTAACTTATATTCTGTGAATATCTCAAAAGCTTTGGACTTGTGTTTCAACAGGAACATATGTCTGAATCTTGAGAGATCATCAGTGAATTTAATGAAGTACAAAGAACCGGTCCTGGCATATGTAGACAGGGGACCTTACATACATCATCATGTATCAATCCCAAGAGTTCACTATCTCTTTCTCTGTTTCCAATAAACGGAGTTGTAGTCATCTTATCTTTGTGACATGACTGGCAAGTTTCATAAGATGTAAATTCAAACTGATTTAAATATGCATCTTAATGTAACTTAGCTAGTCGGGTTGCATTAATATGACTTAGTCTACAATACCCCAAGAAGGATTCGTTCATTTATGAACTCTTCCTCTTGTGTGTGTTCTGTACATTAAGAACTGTAGTTTGATTTAGAATGTATATGCTTTTAGATAACGTGCCTGAACCGATCAACTTTTGATATAGGAAATGTTCAAAACATTGTCCAACAATACAAAATTATATCCTTGTTTACTAAAAGAGACTGATATGATGTTGTATATCAAGTTAGGTATCTAATAACATTGGTTTAGAATCAATGTATTTGGAAATACAGGGTGATAACTGCCAACTGCTTGGCTTGCAACAATTGCATCGTTTCCAACTCTTGAAACTTATCACCCGTTCTCAGTTCTCTAGCTATCTGTAGCCCATGTAACAGATTACATTTGCAGGATCCTGATCCGGTATCTCATACCCAGGACGTAAAGGATACTGAGAAATAGTTCCCGGTAATGAACACACCCGAAGAAGATGCATCTGCATGCACTTTCTTCATTTGGATGGCCCGGGAATTCTGGTAATCCCCTATTTCCTGCTCGGTCTTTAACAATTATAAGTTGGAGCGGGATCAACATTCCTTAGCTCAGTATAACAAGCGGGTTCGGTCAATACATCCGTATTATTATTTTGATTAAGGCGTGACATGGTCACCACCTGGAGAGAGAGAGAAGAAAACACTCAGCGTATGCTCTTGCAAGATTAGATTGGTTATTAATGTATCTAATCAGGATGTCTCCCACTGTTTTAGTCAAATCTTCCTTCAAACCTTAAAAGGTAAGACTAGCCGGGATTAATTACACTTTACAAGTTCGCCAATCTTTCAGCCAGGCCAGTGTCGGTACTTTGAGGGAGGTTCTCCGTGCTTTCGCACGGACCTAATTAAAATAAACCTCGTTTTCCCAGGGACGTAACCCCGTTAACACCTTTCTAGACACCTACTCGATCGGCTAATTGTAATGTGTAAAACTCTCCCAGGAGTAACTCTTACTCGCAGTGGGTATCGGGATCCAACTATCTCATAGAAGGTATGCAATCTCATTGCAAATTTCAACACTTGAAATTCCCGATAATATTTTGCCCCTAGTACTTATGACCTTAACTATGATCAACATATCATAAGCACTAGTCAAGTTCTACCCGTCATTTCATGATTAATTAGACCCACCCACATGACCCTTAACTATGGTCGACATAATCACATGAGTGTCCTAATTAATCGCATTATATGCTGTGTAGGAAGACATCACTTAGCTACAGTACACTACGCCTCAACTATAGTCGACATACACAGTACGAATACTAAGTACTCAACTTTCTAAAATGACGGAGGGTTACGACAGGTTTTTAAGAAAACCTTTTGCGTAATGAACATGATATCGTTGTAGAATCGAGTGTTAGTTATATGTATGCCCTAGAGGCCATTACTGTACATGAGATGTATATTGTAGTGGATGCTGGGACATATATAGGTAGGACTTTCTTGCTCGACATGATAGTACGCTATCTGGTTGCTCTTTATCTTAACATGTATACTTATTGTCTCTCTGTTACGTGTTGATAAATCCCTTAGGATGTGTACTCGACTTCCAGGACTGTGATGTAGATCATACTAGTGAGGCCTGGGTAGTCAATGAGTACATCCTTCAATGTTCCTAGTCGTGGGAATATCGAGACGGGGCATCGATATTCTAGAGTAGACTAGCGTATATCTTCTCGACCTATGTGATGGGCGATGGATGATCCCATATCCATTGGTGTTTGACATCAGAGATGGTATGCGGATGCTCAGTGGTGACTGGGTACACTGAACGGACTTGCCGAGAACTCCCAGATGGTATTATACCTTACGTCGAATAAAAGTTCTCTGGTGACACTGGTACAGCTTAGTCTGTTGACCCGAGATCGTCATAGAGTCTTGTGTGTCTCCTACTGTGCTTTGATTTCCACCCTACCACGGCTCTACTGAGTTGTGCAAACAGGTGGTTTTTGGGTATAGTCCCGATTCGCATGGAGGCAATGAGCGATAGGAGGGGATTCGTCTCTCCCGGTATTGGGGGTTGATGTTGCGCTATGCTCGACTGGCCATAACTGGAAATCCCTGGCCAGGGTTGCACTGATTTACTGTTAAGTGTTATCAGTAGTTTCATGCTTGTTATGGACCTTACATCGGCATGACTTATCAAGCTACTGGGGTCTGACGTTTACCACCCCTAGGCGAGATATGCGACATATCAGACGAACAGACCGGACTGTGCGGTAAGTATTACTGATTGGATTCACAGGAGTGTGAGCAGGCTTGCTCGTTGATCTTCTGATCGCTCAATAATCGGGTGGCCGTTACGTTTAGCAGACCGCTTGCGGCTTGTGGGTGATTGATATGATCACCACCTACTACCGACGTATTGACGAGTCTTTAGAGTCCTACACAGAGGTTTCCTGGCTCAAGCGAAACGAAATAGGAGCGCATATGAGATATGTGCGGGACCGAGAATAATACCAGTATGTGATACTGTATTCTATTCTCGCGATTTGTATCATCGGACGGTTATATGAGATATAGCCGGGTTACCGAATCAAGTGTTGATTCGATACATTGATACACTAGATATTAGTCAGTTATATTCGATATGACCGGATCATTAAATCAAGTATTGATTTAATGATTTAATGTATAATTATATATTTGATATATTACTTTACATTAACTAGTATTTGTTCACTTAAGATTGATTTTCTCACTTGATATGCACAAGTTGTATATGTGATATATGTTTGTGCACTAGTTTGTATCATGATTGATGATAAATGCAAACTTGGGTGTGTGTATGACTTACACCATATTTAAGTTAATGATTTAGGTTTTTAATTATTTTGGTAAAACAAAATGGTGGCCTTCTTTGTCTTTGCTTGAAGCTTCATGAAGCTTTCAAGCATCTTTGACAAAGTCCAACCATTTTGTTTTGCAAAAGATTTTCTTAACCTAACCATTAACTTAAACTAGGGTTTAGTCTCTACAAAGGTTAACTCACCCATGGTTGCATTCACTAGTAAAATAGGGGGTTGCCCCTACGGATGGAATTATCCGTTGGGGCAGATTTTACTTGGCCCTACGGATTACTCCGTAGGGCTAAAGGGTTGCCCCTACGGGCACTGACGTTCAAGAATAAAAAAATTAATTCTTAATTTGGTGTTTGCCCCTACGGTGGCGCAAACAAAGGACCTACGGATATATCCGTAGGGGCAAGTAAATATCGTTTTAAAACAAAGCCAGATCGAAAAGCCTACGCTCATTTTCTCTCTCTCCCTCAAACGCGCGTGAAAAACCCTAAATCGCCACCCTCGCGTCGCCACCGTCGTTGGGCAGAGTCGCCACCGTCGTCGCCACCGCCGATTTCGTCGCCACCGTCGTCGCCACCGCCGGTTTCGTCGCCACCGTCGTCGCCACCGCCGGTTTCTTCGCCAATTCGCCACCGTCGTCGCTCCAGCCCACCAGCGCACCCGTTCAGGTATAAATCTCGAGGTAAATTAAAGCATTTTTGGATTATTCATGGCTGGGTCTGGGTTGCGCGCGCGAGAGTTGGGTTTGGGCAAGGGCGCGATGGCGGTCGGGGTCGGGGTCGGGGTCGGGGTAGGGTTAGGGTTGGGGTTCGGCTGCTGCTGGGGTGGGGCTGGGGTTAGGGTTACGGTGGGGCTGGGGTTAGGGTTACTGTGGGGCTGGGGTTAGGGTTACGGTGGGGCTGGGGTTAGGGTTACTGTGGGGCTGGGGTAGGGTTACGGTGGGCTGGGGTTAGGGTTACTGTGGGGCTGGGGTAGGGTTACTTTGGAAAACATCATATGGTTTTTTGGTTTCAAAAATATTAAAACAATTTCAGGAATAGAGCCAACCGGAATATAATGATCAAAACATTTTGAACCATAAATAAAGTCGGAAATATTAAAGAAAAGGCAATAATTAACCTTCTAAATTTTTTGCTAAGACAGTGAAACAAAGATTTTAGCAACCCAAGATAGAAAATAACCATATGGGAAATTAAGGAATGAATTACAGTAAATTAAAAATAAAGGAAAGATAAGGGAGAGCAGATCGCAATGTGAATATGTAGGTGGATGGATAAAATTTCAATGTGAACATCGCAAGTAATCAAGTAAACATAATAAGAATAAATCGTTTAATTAATCATTTGAAAGATGAGATCGATATAAGGAAATGATATATATATATATATATATATATATCGTACTTAATGCAAGAAATGATATAGGTAAAACAGATGTTATGGAATAACGGCCAAGAGAATTGAATATTTGGGTGTTCTTTTTAAATATCATCACGTTTAGTTGCAAGCGTCAAAACCTAAATGAGAATGTAACTAAGGAGATTCAAAACCAAAAATAGATAAATTAGTTTATAGAAATAAAATGAAATTTGATTTCTCTATAAGGATATATAAGATATACTTTAGTAAACGAATAAGGGAAATTACTTAGTTTATTCCTCCATAGATAATTGCAACCATTTATATCTCTATATCTTCATTCTATTTATTTTTAGAAATATATTCATATGAAAGTTAAAGGATAGATTAGACCGATATCAAGATGATAATCAAATATATAACTAGTGTTTATGAAAAAGTCAAGAATAAATGGAATAAATTTAAAACATTTGAAGTCATATAATCAAAGGAATATTCTTAATATGTGAACTCTAATCACAAGTTGCATGGGAAGAAAAATATATTCCTATGCTTTATGATTTCAGCGGATAGCTCAAGTTTAGTTTCAACTTTATATTCTTATTTTTCTCTCTTTTTTCTTTAGTGCTTCTTCCTCCATTTCTTTGAAGAGTCTCTCACAGCGAAATACACTCCATTTTTTCTTAATGGGATAGAATCCTACCCCCGACAGCCGGAACACATACATACAAACGCATAATTAGAGAGCGACTCGAGATGTTCGGGTTAAAAACAATATATGATACTCGATGATGATATGAAACCTTCATATTCCCATCGATACCCGTATATGAAACTAAAGCGCCACTTAGTCCCCGTCTATCGGTTAACATACGCGCGATGCTCGTCGTGACCTAGAACTATACGAAGGTTGTTAAATATCGGACAGTATAGCTCGATACTAACAACCGTCGTATAGTCTGCGCGACGAGAAAATTCAATCGTATGGTAACCCATAGATTTGTCCCGTGTGGACAAGTTAAGAATGTATAAAGCAAACGCCTTCATTCACTTGTGTTTTCATCCGTTTCGAGATATTTCGTCGGTACCTTTCCGCTGGTTCTCCGTGTACAAAGATAGATTAGATGTTCATTTCAACGTTGTTTCACAGCTTTGAAATGATTATCTATTCTATTACAGTGTACTCGGAGAACAGCGGGGAGGTGCTGCCGAAATTTACTCGAAACGGTTGAAAGCACAAGTGATGGGCGTTCGCTCTATACATTCTTAATGGGATAGAAGCCTACCCCCGACAGCCGGAACACATACATACAAACGCATAATCAGAGAGCGACTCGAGATGTTCGGGTTGAAACCAATATATGATACTCGATGATGATATGAAACCTTCATATTCCCATTGATACCCGTATATGAAACTAAAAGCGCCACTTAGTCCCCGTCTATCGGTTAACATACGTGCGATGCTCGTCGTGACCTAGAACTATACGAAGGTTGTTAAATATCGGACAGTATAGCTCGATACTAACAACTGTCGTATAGTCTACGCGACGAGAAAATTCAATCGTATGGTAACCCATAGATTTGTCCCGTGTGGACAAGTTAAGAATGTATAAAGCAAACGCCTTCATTCACTTGTGTTTTCATCCGTTTCGAGATATTTCGTCGGTACCTTTCCGCTGGTTCTCCGTGTACAAAGATAGATTAGATGTTCATTTCAACGTTGTTTCACAGCTTTGAAATGATTATCTATTCTATTACAGTGTACTCGGAGAACAGCGGGGAGGTGCTGCCAAAATTTACTCGAAACGGTTGAAAGCACAAGTGATGGGCGTTCGCTCTATACATTCTTAATGGGATAGAAGCCTACCCCCGACAGCCGGAACACATACATACAAACGCATAATCAGAGAGCGATTCGAGATGTTCGGGTTAAAACCAATATATGATAATATGAAACCTTCATATTCCCATCGATACCCATATATGAAACTAATTAAAAGCGCCACTTAGTCCCCGTCTATCGGTCAACATAACGTGCGATAATTTATTCTTTTCAACGACAAACGCACACACAAAGCATATACATGGATTTTCTCCTTTGTCAGTAACTATCCCGTTCTTATATTTCTCAATATAGTCAGCATAACCTACAATTTATATGTTATTCAGTCTAACATGGACGATGAAATCCAAGTAGATATGTATGATGCGCCCACGAAACGAAAAAGGTTATCAGTAATGTTATATTATTACTTCACATTTTACGCTCTAGATCATATATAGTCAATACTTTTAATGATTGTCTAATGCGTCCACGAACCGTTTATCTAGATTTGATGATGATGTCGGAAGCAGCGAGGGGCGGCAGGAGCTCCAGCCGCGGCAGAGGCAGAGGCAGAGCGGTTCTGCCGCCCGGAGAGCTCCGTAGGGAGCTTCAGAGGGCCGGTCTTGCACCCAGATCGGAGACCCCTTCGGATGCCTCCTTCCGTGTGGATTTTGCCACACATCCAGGTATACTGCACGCATATCCATTTTCAATTTAATATTACAGATATTCATGCCTGTTTATGTCAAAATTACTTATATTGTCAATGTTTGATTGTCTAGTTGTTGGTGATGCGTCCACATCTGGGACAGAGGCCACCCCCGCTCCTCCAGGTATGTTTATATATCATATAGTGTATGTATATTGATTTAGAATGCTATATCATAAATATACACATTCCTTTTGCTCTTACTTAGCAATTTTTATTACTGTCTAGCTGTAGGTGGTGACACCACCGCACCTGCGGGTATGTTTATATGTCCTATAGTGCATGCATATTGATTTAGAACGTTATATTATTGATCTACACATTCTTTTTGCAATTACTTATCAAATCTATTTTTAATTGTCTAGTTGTTGGTCCTGCGTCCACATCTGGGACAGAGGCCACCCCCGCTCCTCCAGGTATGTTTATATATCATATAGTGTATGTATATTGATTTAGAATGCTATATCATAAATATACACATTCCTTTTGCTCTTACTTAGCAATTTTTATTATTGTCTAGCTGTAGGTGGTGACACCACCGCACCTGCGGGTATGTTTATATGTCCTATAGTTCATGCATATTGATTTAGAACGTTATATTATTGATCTACACATTCTTTTTGCAATTACTTATAAAATCTATTTTTAATTGTCTAATTATAGGTGGTGCGTCCACACCTTCCACAGGGGCCACTCCTGCCGCTTCCATACCCTCCGCATTGTCTGCAGGTTAGTATGAATAAATTTAAAATATTTATTTATTTTACATATGCTCTATAGAATAAATATGAACTTCATGGAGATTTAGCGTCGATGTTTATTTTATAGTTGGAGGGGATGCGTCCGGGTCCGGGACCCCGGTTGTTCCTCACCGGAGGAACTATCGTCCCGCTCGTGCTGCTGCTCGGGCCCAGGCTCGTGCGTTATTCACCGGAGGTATATATCACACTTGAATTTTTGTTTAACCTTGATTTCTTAATACAACTTTGTCTTATTATTGATTGTCTTGATATTTCGTGCAGACGCAGGGCCTCTCCATCCCCAGAGGGGGACTCGAGGCCCGAATCAGTCCCATAGGCTGAGGCCTAATAGAGCTAGGGGGGAGGCAGCATTCCCCCTATTTTTTACCCTTGACTATCGCTATACCGGTCCTCATGCCGAGAGGTTCGGCCGGTATTTGGGGGACGAGAGCCGGATCGTGAAGAACTATCCACTTCACGTTGAGTGGGGCGAGCAGCACCAGCGCTCATTCGCCCTCTTCTTTGAACAGGCTCGGGTATGTATTAATATATATTTTCATTTGATCTATCCAATATATTTATTATTAACACTTGCAATCTAATAACAATGTTTTTTTTTGTATTTTCAGTTGGATTACGATTTTCAGCCTGTAGCCGACCCTGATCACTTGGGGAGGGTGCTCGACCTTCATGCTCTGTACAATGGCCTGATGAAGAACATGCAGGCCAAGGTCCGATACAACAGGAATGAGCTGAAGGCCGACTGCTACTCCCTGTGGATAGCGACCCCCGAGGCAGAGAGCGCGGCCCTCCTATCTACTCCGGCGTTTGCGAGAGTCGACGTAGAGACATGGCCTCTATTGTGCGCTTATTTCGACTCCGAACGCAAACAAGTATGTATTTTAAATTTAATTCATTATTTATGATATAATTTATTTCTTTGTGTTTCTTAATTAGAAAACTAAATGTTAATGCGTTGTGCAGAAACAGGCCGCTCAGAATACGGAGAACAGGAAGTCGGCGAAGAGGGGTCGCCCCACTTACACAGGTGGCTCGAGGAACATTACTCGAGCCATGGAGTTATCGGTAAATTAAGAGTTATTCTCTAATATTCTGCAATATTAAGAGTTATTCTCTAATATTTCTAATATTAAGAGTTACTTTCTAATATTGTAGACATCTCGGACCGTGGCGTCAGGTGGTACACCGAGCGTGCTGTCCGCATATCTTGCCGTCCACGGCACCTCGACAGATCCCGCCACGGGCGAGCTTCGATGTCCCGACGTCGCTACCCAGGAGTACTGCGTAAGTGTTAATATTTTTTCTACCCAAATTTGAAATTTTAGTTTTGGAAGGTTCAAGTTTAAATTTTATACTTATACTTTACTGCTTAATGTGGGTGTAGGAGCGGGTGGTTGAGCAGGCCCAGGCCTCGGGGATCGATTTTACCGGACAGAACGATCCGAGGCTGCTGACCCCAGTTCTGGACGCCGCACACGGAGGGCACTACGGAGGTTGGGAGAGAGGCCGGGGATTGGGTCCTAGCAGGGCCCATATGAGGTTGGACTCCACCCCGGCGGTTACTTCCTCCGTCTCCAGTGGCCGGCATGTCCATCAGGAACTGGATAGCTTGAGGGCCACCGTTCAGGAGTTGAAGGAGATGCTGGTATGTATACTACTTTATAGTAAAATATCATTTCATATTATATACATATCAACATATCCATAATTAGTACGTAGGTTGAGCTTATTTGGTTTTAGACTTAAGTCTGATTAATCATACATACATATGTAATTAAAATAAACAACGCTTTTCCAAACTAGATATCCAAACAGGGTTTCGAAATAACTTAATAATGAAACGAATTCGAATAATACACAGTTCTTACACGCTTCTTACACACGTTATGTCCAGACGCGACAGGGTAGATCGGCCGAGCCTCCACATGCATCTCCTTCGGCTGCGGCTCCGCAAGCCACTACATCGGCTGCGGTTCCGCAGACAGCTCCTGTAGCTCCACCGCCCACTCAGACTCCCGCAGCCGCGGCTCCGCAAGCGACTACCTCGACGGCGGCTGCGCAGACCACATCGCCAGCTCCACATGCCGATCAGACTCCCTTATATGCAGCATTGCAGAGTGTATTGACCGATGAGCAGGCGCACGTTATTCTAACGTTATTCGGAGGTGGAGCTGGACCGAACTAGGGTAGCTTTTTGGTTCTTATTTTTTGAAACATGTATTTATATCACATTGTACTACATTTTGAAACGATATTGATATTGGTTTGTATTTATATCATATTCAGTTTTTGGGTTTCTTTTGTATATTATATATATGCGTGAGATGTGATTATGAATACTGCAATATACGATTTGATTGATGTATATAGTATTGTGCACAGGGCGGGAAAAAATCTAGCAGCCCATTTTTAAAAAAAAAATACAGACAATATGTACCTACGGCTTAAGCCGCAGGTACATACGTTGCCCCTACGGATATATCCGTAGGGGCCAACTATCAGGTTTCCTGATATTTTCCCACCTGATATCAGTCCAGGGTGTTGGGGTTGTCCCTACGGATATGTCCGTAGGGGCCAGTGTTTATCCCCTACGAATTTATCCGTAGGGGAAAATATCAGGTTTCCTGATATTTTCCCACCTGATATCAGTCCAGGGTGTTGGGAGTAGCCCCTACGGACTTATCCGTAGGCGCTACTTTATATCCCCTACGGATGTAGCCGTAGGGATATAAACGGGACCTACGGGTATATCCGTAGGTATATACAATATATTCAAAAAAAAAATTACATATATGATTTTATTACCCCTACGGGGTACTCCGTAGGGGCTATAACACCTACTGATATATCCGTAGGGGCTTAAATTTGTCCGTAGGGGCACGTTCAGGGCCTCAACTTGCACCTGCGGCCTTTGCACCTACGAGGTCTTTTTTCGCCCCTACGTATATATCCGTAGGGGCAGTGGGTTGCCCCTACCGATAAATCCGTAGGGGCAACCCTTATTTGTAGTAGTGATTATGATGTACTTCACTTGATTATTCATTTTAGTTAATTCATTTTATTCATTCTTATTCTTTTCTTCTTCTTCATCTTCTTCAAGTGAAGAAAAACCTTGCTAGAAAAATTTCAAGTGAAGAAAAAGAGTGAGAAATCCAAATCCAAAGTGAACCCACTTCCTATTTCTTCATCCTCTACCACTTGCCATGTAGTATAGGGTGTTCTCTTCACAAAGTTTTTGACCAAGTGAAGGAATAGCTTGAGCTTGAGTCTTCTCGACGTAGATCATCTTCGACCTCGAAGTCAACGACCTAGCCCGCTCATTTCTCCGAAGAAACCATCGCTAGAGTCCGGGATCCCAATAATTGCAGAGAAGGGACGTCAACACGGAGCTTTAGAAGTGAAGGATCGGATCTACAAAGGTTGTAATCCCTTTCACTTATTAGTAAAGTTGTTTCCTTACTTATAGTTTCGCCTTATCTCTAGTAAACGATCTTGCATTGGGTTGTTCGGCACATCTATTTTTGAATCGGGCATGGTTGATGCCTTGTTGAACCTCATGAGTGTGCCTAAGAACCCTACAGTGGTATCAGAGCCTAGCTAGAGCTTTAGGCGAAGTGTAGACGAAATTAGAAACCCGATCGAACCCCGAAACCCTAATGAAAACCCTTCTCTGTACATTTTTTAAAACTGTGGATTTTTCCTAATTAAAAATGCTCAGAAAATAGAGCAGGGAAATATAAGGATAACTGTACAAAACGAATGCCTAACTCTACTGTAGCGCTGCGGAACCGCAGCCTTACCCTGCTTTTGGCGGCGGTTCCGCGGCCGTATGTAATGGTCAGGGATCCGTTTTCCTACAGTAATGCCCGTAGCAGTTTCCTGTTTCTTCTGGGAATTTTTAATCTATACTCAACAGTTGAGTTTTCTGGGTTGTATTGGAAGTTCGTTGATTCGATCGGAAAGTTTAACTTCGCCTATGTGTTTTTCCGGGTAATTTAGAACGTGTTAAAAAGTTCGACCGGATATCAATATTTCACTTTTTCCCCTGCCGGAAAATTTCCAAGTGTTGGATTTTTCCGTTGTTTAAGAACGTCTAAATCGTGTAAGTAACGCGATGGACCCTCTAGAAGACAACAAACATTAACTCGATTATGTGACTGTCTTGAACTGCCTTTTGAACCTTAGGGTTTGGGGCAGTACGGCGTGCCACATGTGAGGCGTCGGTTTGACTCTTCTACGGCTGGACCGTTGGTACTGTGGCATGAAATGGATGATTTTGAACTCCCCTCAAGTGTTGAGCTATTTGGGAAAACTTGGGTGTTTGATTATTCGATCGGAGAGTTTAACATTGTCTATTTATCTGGAATGTGATACAATATTTGGAATCCACAAATTGTTATGAGATAACTGATTTGAATATTATAAATCTAGCACTTCAGTCTCAAATGATTGGTTGCCACGGAATTTTGATGCGATCAAAAGTCCGTCGCAATCATGTAGCGTACGCGGATACTCGCCGGTAAACTTAATAGACAGCCACGCCCCATAGCCCCGACCAAGTGACTTTAGGAGAACCCCGTCGCCAAAAGCATCCGTTCGGGTGCTCACGGCAGCAGTGTTTCGCCTTAGTGCACTTTGTCGAAGGCATCCGGGGGTGCGGCCGTCTACTAAAGTTTGCGACGAGCATTCGATCAGGATGTCGGGAATCTTGTTGAATTGCCCGACTTGATATTGAAAAGAGTTTTCGATAATGAGACTAAAATGCGGGGTTTATAATTGTTAGGCATGCGATGTCTAAGAAATTCATTTGATTAGGCATGCGATATCTAAAGAGGTTGCGGATTCCAACTGTTGTAGTTTTACACTTTCTTTTCTGCGACCGTAATTGTAATATGTAATATCGCTGGTTTCGTTGCTATATGTCAACGACAATTGGGATGGGCATATTTACTTACGTTGATGACATGTGATGTTATGTGTTGCTGGATATCTTATATTGGATCGTCGTGTTTGAATAGCCGGGTTTTTTTTATGTGAGATGAGTGTTTTTTATTTTTCATTCATGTAAAAACTTGTATGTAATATTCTTTTATTGGGGCACTTCCGGGTTGAGGATGATGTCACCATTGTATATTATTTACTTTTACGCATTAGGATAGACCCAAGGAGGGGAGCACAAGTAACTGGGTTCTAGGGTCCAGTGGGAGACCATCTCAAGGAGTCGAGTCCAGGTCTCCTAATTTTAGAATTGGTAGGGTTGCTTGCCGCTCTCGTAGGGGTCTAGGGGTGTGGGATTGGCTATTCATCACGACCGTGGACTCCATGTTTTATACAGGCTCAAAATAAAACACGGACGTCCTAGTATATCCAATATTTCATATGATATTTTCTGCTACGTTATTTGTGATGTGATCATGTGATATGTTCAGATAGATATAGTATATAGTATATATGATATATTATATAAACGTTGCTTATGTTTTACACCCGCGCTAGCCCTGCCCCGCTCTGCCGTTAGTTACCTAACCTAACGGTGCAGACGGGACATCGAGGCGAATGCGGATGGCATAAGCGTACGTTGTATTTATCTGTGATGTTTAGGTGGACTTAAATGATGGGACATTCATTAATGAGATTAATGAAAGAAAATAAACCTAAAAGATGTTGTGGAATCGAATTTCAAAAATTAGGTAGCTCTAGTTGTTGCTTTGTATAGCGGTGTTCCTTGTAGAACATCCTGCACCTTATTCGATAAGGAAAGAGCCGAGATCCCTTCACCGGGAGTGACCTCTTTAGAAATAACTAGCAGATGCTACAACCTTCGGTTTGTCTTTTGATTGCTTTTCTAGTTTTTGCTTTGCATAGTGGTATTATGAATATCCTGCACCTCATTCAACGAGGAAAGAGCCGAGATCCCTTCACCGGGAGTGACCTCTTTAGCGAAACTAGCAGAAGCCTAAAAAACACTCCATTTAAAACCATTTGATTCCGCAACGAGATCAAGTTCAAAGCTTTAAAGGTTTTCTTAAAAACCATCCGCAACCCTCCGTCATTTTAAGAAGTAGAGTACTTAGTATTCGTGCTGTGTTTGTTGACCATAGTCAAGGCACAGTGTACGTTAGCTAAGTGATGTCTTCCTACACCGCATATGATGCGATTAGTTAGGACAGTCGTGTGACTTTGTTGACCTTAGTTAAGGCTCATGAGGGTGGGTCTAATTAATCACGAAATGACGGGTAGAACTTGACTAGTGCTTATGATTTGTTGACCATAGTTAAGGTCATAAGTGCTAGGGGTAAAAATCTTTATCGGGAGTTTCAAGTGTTGAAATTTGCAATGAGATTGCATACCTTCTATATGATAGTTGGATCCCGATACCCACTGCGAGTAATTGTTACTCCTGGGAGAGTTTTGCACTTTACAATTAGCCGATCAAGTAGGTGTCTAGAAAGGTGTCAACGGGGTTACGCCCCTGGGAAAACGAGGTTTATTTTTACTAGGTCCGTGCGAAAGCACGGAGAACCTCCCTCAAAGTACCGGCACTGGCCTGGCTGAAAGATTAGCGAACTTGTAGAGTGTAATTAATCCCGGCTAGTCTTTCCTTTTAAGATTTGAAGGAAGATTTGATAAAAACAGTGGGAGCCATCCTGATTAGATAATATATATAACCAATCTAATCTTGCAAGAGCGCACGCAGAGTGTTTTCTTCTCTCTCTCTCCAGGTAGCGACCATGTCAAGCCTTAATCAAGATAATAATATGGATGTATTGACCGAACCCGCTTGTTATACTAAGCTGGGGAACGTTGGTCCCGCTCCAACTTATAATTGTTATAAGACAGAGCAGGAAATAGGGGAATACCAGGATTCCCATGCCGCCTAAACGAAGAAAGTGCATGATAATGCATCTTCTTCGGGTGTGTTCATTACAAAGAACTGTTTCTCTGTATCCTCTACGTCCTGGGTATTAGATACCGGATCAGGATCCCGCATATGTAATCTGTTACATGGGCTACAGAAAGGTAGAGAACTGAGAACGGGTGATAAGTTTCATGAGACAGAAAACGGTGCATGTGTTGCAGCCAAGTCTGTTGGTCACTATCACCCTGTATTACAAGAATACATTGATTCTGAACGAATGTTATTAGATACCGAACCTGATATACAACATCATATCAGTCTTTTTACTAGTAAAGAAAGGATATAATTTTGTATTGTTGGATAATCTTTTGAACATTTCCCATATCAAAAGTTGATCGGTTCAGGCACGTTATCTAAAAGCATAGACGTTCTAAATCAAACTACAGTTCTTAGTATACAGAACACACACGAGAGGAAGAGTTCAGAAATGAACGAATTCTTCTTGAGGCATTGTAGACTAGGTCATATCAATGCGACCCGACTAGCTAAGTTACATTTAGATGCATATTTAAATCAGTTTAAGTTTATATCTTATGAAACTTGCCAGTCATATCACAAAGATAAGATGACCATAGCTCCGTTTACTGGAAACAGAGAAAGAGTTAGTGAACTCTTGGGACTAATACACAGTGATGTATGAAAGTCCCCAGTCTACATATGCCAGGACTGGTTCTTTGTACTTCCTTACATTCACTGATGATCTCTCAAAATTCGGACACATGTTCCTGTTGAAACGCATGTCTGAAACTTTTGAGAAATTCAAAGAATATAAGTCAGAAGTAGAGAACCAACACAGGTATAAGTATTATGTCCTATGATGAAATCAGGGAAGAGACTACTTGTGCATGGAATTCTTGGACTATTCTAAAGGAGAATGAGATTCTCTCTCAGCATTACTCCTCTGTATACACCACATCACGTAGGCGTATCGGGGCGGAGCAATCGCACCATATTGGATATGGTGTGCTCTATGATGAGTATTACTGAGTTACATGTTTCCTTTTGGGGGTTATGCACTTCAGAAGCTGCATACCTATTGAATTAGGCTCGAATCAGATCACTGCCTACCACTCCATATGAGATATGGAATGGGAAGAGCCCATATCTTAAGTTTGTTAAGATTTTGGGTTATCCGGCCTATGTCTAAAAGCAAAATCCGGACAAGCTCGAGGCAAAGTTAATTCTGTAGAACAGGAAGGAGTTCCAGCTATACAAACTACAACAGATGATTTGGTAGAACTAAAGGATTCAATAGATTCCGACAAACCTCAGCCTCTCCGCCGATTTAGCAGGGTTCCTCATCCGCCTGAGAGATACTTCGGTTTCTCGATGACAGTGGGAGCGAGGATTGCATCATGAGATGATGACCCAACTAGTTTCAAGCAGGCTATCAAGAGTGGGGACTTTGTAAGAATGGCTGGATGCTTTGCGATCTGAGATGGAATCCATGTACACCAACAAAGTATGGACTTTGGATGCTATATCTGAAGGGTTAAATCCCCATCAGGAGCAAGTATATCTTGAGAAGATTACTTGGTGTAGATGGAAAAGTTGAGACTTTCAAAACTAGACTTGTTAAAGTTTTTCGTCATCAACCAGGTGTGGATAATGATGAAACCTTTTCCAGTGGCTGTGCTTAAGTCCATCCGGATCCTACTTGCCATTGCTACATACCATGATTACGATATCTGGTGGTTGGGTGTCATGACTGCTTTTCTAAATATTGATTTAGAAGAGAGCATCTATAAGAACACAGCCAGAGGGCTTCGTAAACAGTGGGAGCAGCAGAAACGTATGCAAGATGCTATGTGTGATAAAGCAGGCATCGCGGAGTTGGAACATCCGTTTTGATGTGGTAGTCAAAGAGTTTGACTTCATCAAAATAGTAGATGAACCTTGTATATACAAAAAGGTAGTAGAAAGTAAGGTGGTCATACTCGTATTGTACATGGACAACATACTCTTGATAGGAAAAGAATTTCCTATGCTACGCTCGGTCAATCTCCTCTTATCATATAGATTCTCCATATTGGATCAAAGTGATACCTCCTAAATCCTGGGTTTTGGATCTATGAGATAGATCTAATTGGATGTTAGGATTCTCACTAGTTGTAGTGAAATGGTATCAGTTGATCCTGGGGAGAATCACTGGAAAAGTTCTAGGGTGATAAGGACGACCGAATGCCAGTCGCAGGCATTGTCTTTACCCTCAGTAGAGGGACGGTATGTTGGAAGAGTTCCAAGAGAGATACCGTGGCAAACTAGACGATAAAGGCTGGTGACATCGCTATCAAAGATACTACCAAAGAGGCAGTTTGGGTGTATATTGGTTCATGAGATGAACTAGGTTCCTACCATTGTGTGGCAATGGAAGTGTGGATTTGGCCCAGGAACCCCGGTCCCATCAGTGACCCAGACATATTCCAAGGCAGTATCACCTGATCATGGAGATAGTTGATCTCCAGGGTGATCGAGGTTAGGAGAGTAGACTCAGAGGACAACACGGCGGATCCACTCACAAAGGCCTTTTCCCAGTGAGAGACTTTTATGGGATGGTTGAGTATGAGATACTGCAACCACTGCTACAGATGGCCCTAGTGCAAGTGGGAGATTGTTAGTTATATGTATGCCCTAGAGGCCATTACTGTACATGAGATGTATATTGTAGTGGATACTGGGACATATATAGGTAGGACTTTCTTGCTCGACATGATAGTACGCTATCTAGTTGCTCTTTATCTTAACATGTATACTTACTGTCTCTCTGTTATGTGTTGATAAAGCCCTTAGGATGTGTACTCGACTTTCAGGACTGTGATGTAGATCATACTAGTGGAGCCTGGGTAGTCAATGAGTACATCCTTCAATGTTCCTAGTCGTGGGAATATCGAGACGGGGCATCGATATTCTAGAGTAGACTAGCGTATATCTTCTCGACCTATGTGATGGGCGATGGATGATCCCATATCCATTGGTGTTTGATATCAGAGATGGTATGCGGATGCTCAGTGGTGACTGGGTACACTGAACGGACTCGCCGAGAACTCCCAGATGGTATTATACCTTACGTCGGATGGAAGTTCTCTGGTGACACTGGTACAGCTTAGTCTGTTGACCCGAGATCGTCATAGAGTCTTGTGTGTCTCCCACTGTACTTTGATTTCCACCCTACCACGGCTCTACTAAGTCGTGCAAATAGGTGGTTTTTGGGTATAGTCCCGATTCGCATGGAGGCAATGAGCGATAGGAGGGGATTCGTCTCTCCTGGTATTGGGGGTTGATGTTGCGCTATACTCGACTGGCCATAACTGGAAATCCCTGGCCAGGGTTGCACTGATTTACTGTTAAGTGTTATCAGTAGTTTCATTCTTGTTATGGACCTTACATCGGCATGACTTATCAAGCTACTGGGGTCAGACGTTTACCACCCCTAGGCGAGATATGCGACATATCAGACGAACAGACCGGACTGTGCGGTAAGTGTTACTGATTGGATTCACAGGAGTGTGAGCAGGCTTGCTCGTTGATCTTCTGATCGCTCAATACCCGGGTTGCCGTTACGTTTAACAGACCGCTTGCGGCTTGTGGGTGATTGATATGATCACCACCTACTGCAGGCGTATTGACGACTCTTTAGAGTCCTACATAGAGGTTTCCTGGCTCAAGCGAAACAAAATATGAGCGCATATGAGATATGTGCGGGACCGAGAATAATACCAGTATGTGATACTGTATTCTATTCTCGCGATTTGTATCATCGGACGGTTATATGAGATATAGCCGGGTTACCGAATCAAGTGTTGATTCGATACATTGATACACTAGATATTAGTCGGTTATATTCTATATGACCGGATCATTAAATTAAGTATTGATTTAATGATTTAATGTATAATTATATATTTGATATATTACTTTACATTAACTAGTATTTGTTCACTTAAGATTGATTTTCTCACTTGATGTGCACAAGTTGTATATGTGATATATGTTTGTGCACTAGTTTGTATCATGATTGATGATACATGCAAACTTGGGTGTGTGTATGACTTACACCATATTTAAGTTAATGATTTAGGTTTTTAATTATTTTGGTAAAACAAAATGGTGGCCTTCTTTGTCTTTTCTTGAAGCTTCATGAAGCTTTCAAGCATCTTTGACAAAGTCCAACCATTTTGTTTTGCATAAGATTTTCTTAACCTAACCATTAACTTAAACTAGGGTTTAGTCTCTACAAAGGTTAACTCACCCATGGTTGCATTATGATGTACTTCACTTGATTATTCATTTTAGTTAATTCATTTTATTCATTCTTATTCTTTTCTTCTTCTTCATCTTCTTCAAGTGAAGAAAAACCTTGTTAGAAAAATTTCAAGTGAAGAAAAAGAGTGAGAAATCCAAATCCAAAGTGAACCCACTTCCTATTTTTTCATCGTCTACCACTTGCCATGTAGTATAGGGTGTTCTCTTCACAAAGTTTTTGACCAAGTGAAGGAATAGCTTGAGCTTGAGTCTCCTCGACGTATGTTCAGTTGATAAAACTGCACATTTGTATTACATTTTTCCTACCATTTTCATATTAAAAAAGGACTTTATTGTAATATATCATACATATGAGGGTTTATATGTAAAAACACTATTTTCCATGTGTTAATATATTTTAATTAGCATTTGGTAGGAAAATGTATGCAAATAATTTTATTGACCAAATCCTAGTAGAACAAAGTCTACTAAATAATATTTGAGTTGTTGTGCAGAATTTTTCCAAGTTGTGCAGAATCTTTCAAGACTAGAATCAAGGAAATCAAGTTGTTGAAGAAGACTTGCCTAATTAAGAAGCAAAACTTAGAGACCAAGTCTGGCAGCAACCACGAGAAGATTTCAAAGATACAAAGGTTCCAGAGAAGTTCACATGTCACAAAGACAGAACTACTGAAAATTGATGAAGGGAGGAGATAGAATGGCCGCGGATCCGCGGCCATACCCCCCCTGGGCCGCAGATCCGCGGCAACATTGAGGATCTATTTTCTGAAATTTTGGTGGAAGATTCTCTACTGTTGTTTACCTAATTTAGAAGCTTAGGTTCTGGCTTTAGCACTATAAAAAGGCTCCGAGAGCCTCTTGGAAAATTTATCAAGTCGACGCGACCACGAAGTCCAAGACGGCTCACGCATCCAGACTGATCATCAACTGTTCGTCTACCTCCTTGGAAGAGATCGAGAAGCAAACTAGTCTTTGTAATCATTTTCTAAGGAATCAAAGTGTAATGAATATTGTTGATTAATAAAGGTAGCTTTCTTTTTCCTATTCTATTTCTTTGTAGTTTAATTGTGCAATTTCTTTCCATCTCTTTTTTTTCTAACATGCGCGAGTAATTCTCCGCTTGTCAGGGTTCATAGGATTAGGGTAAGCTAATGGATGATGAACATCCCTAAACCCTTTTTAAATCCTATAAAGTTTATGAACTTTATCAAAAGAATCATTAACATCCTAATCAGGCGCACTAACAATTCTTTGTTAGTTCCGACCGCGATTAGAGATTAGATTAATGATTGTTTTGGTAAAGGCTAGATATGAACGGAGTTCCGTGTCGAGATAACGGTTAAGAGTGGGATTCCTTTTCCCTCTAGAAACCCTAATCTACACGCATCACCGTCGTTCTAGTTTTAAATCTATTAAAGGATAAAAAGGGTAACTTTTAATTAATCGTCCATAACTACTAAATCCTAACGAACCCTACAAGCCCCCTTATTATATTAACTAAATCCCTAAAATAATTTAGATCTATATTTTTGCATTTGTGCTTAACGTAGATCAAGAAACAATTCTACAACATTCTTATTTCTTCCTCCTTTCTCAACACATCTAAAGTAAGAATAAAAGGTTCAACGTTTCCCACAGGACGACCCGTACTCATCTCGGTCTAGCCACACGCGACATCGTTATTGATTGCGGTTAACTACTACTACACACTCTTTCGTATCAATCAAATGGCGCCGTTGCCGGGGATCGAACACAGGTCCCTGTCGCGCCGTCATTCGGAGGGGAACAGATGCCAAGTTGATTTATGGCACCATGTATCGAAGGTTTAAATGGATGCGTCCGATGTAGCAGACTTCGTCAGATTCCCCCTCGCTTGAGGGGTTTTTTGATTGTGGGGACGCTCTTCCCTACAGGAGCAAGCCCCTGCAGTTAATTACGTTACCGCATTGCGGTAACAACTTTCTCCTTCTCCAGATGATCACTTCGTGTCGTGGGTGTTTGTTTTGTGTTCGGTTGCCCGTGGATTGTATACGGAGACTGAGTTATGTCGTCGCCCGTAGCACGTGGCTAGCTTTGAAAGCCTCACAGTTTAAAAGAATTTAATTCTAAAAGTCAGAAAATCCTCAACGAGGTATCACGTGCTTACATGTGACCAATGGTCACGTGTTGACACGTGATGGTTAAAACAACAATATAAACAAGCGGCTGTTAAAGGAACCAATTTGGGGGTCACGTGCTCACACGTGACCAAGGGTCACGTGCCAGCACGTGACAGGCTTTGAAAGCCTTACAGTTTAATAGAATTAAAATTCTAAATTTCTCTAAAATCTTTCGAAATAGAATTAAAATTCTAAAAGCTTCTAAATCTTTCCAAATGGAAAAGGATTATGGGGACTGTTGGATTAAAGATCCAAGGGTGATTAAAAATTATCAATTTATGGAAAAATCTTGGACAAGAAAAGATTTCCCCTAAATCTCACCGAAAATAACAAACAGAATATCTTTGGATTTAAAATCCAATGGTGAATAAAATTCACTGAATGATCTAAAGGCTCATATTAAATATGAAAACAAATCAAATCTTTCAATGAAAGATTTGCTAAACAAATTGATTCTTTTCCTTCTCCTATAAATAGGAGCCAAGAAAAGAAGAGGAGGGACCCTTTTTGGAGAGAAAAACAGAGGGAGGAGAATTTAATTCTCAAGAGGGAAGAAAAGAGAGGAGGATTTAATTCTCAACAAAGAAACCCTAGGTGAGAAAAGAAAGCGAATCAAAACTTCAAAAAGAGAATTTAATTCTCAAAAGAGTTTAACTCTTCTATAAAGAAAAGAACTTACTTTTTTCTCTGGTTGAAGATCTGCAAAGTGCACATCTCCCCATAAATTGAGAACTTAATTCTCATTGGGTTGAGATCCTGCCATGCAGATCTAAAATATAGAGGAGGAATTGAGTTTTGAGAATTTAATTCTCACAAGAGTTATAGGAATTTAATTCCTTTGAGATAAAATTAGGGTTTAACCCTATATTATAGGAATTTAATTCCTTCAAAATGGACAGAACTAGGGTTTAACCTTAATTGAGAACTTAATTATCTCAAACTCATAGGAATTTAATTCCCTTAAAAAAGAAATTAGGTTTTCACCCTATGCCAGAATTTAATTCTTTACATATATGGGGAATTTAATTCCTACAGAAAAGAAATTAGGATTTAACCCTATCTAAGAATATAATTCTTCAAAAGAAAAGTAGGAATTTAATTCCTTTAAAATTATTGCTAGGGTTTAACCCTATGAAGGATTTGACTCTTAAAAAGATAAAGAGATCTTCAAACATGCAAAGAACCAGAGTCACGTGCTACCACGTGACCCCTGTAAAGATCCACAGAAAAGAACTTTGAGGCAATGCCTCATGTACTCCCACGTGACTCCCAAAACGCAGAAAGAAAAAGCAAAAGAAATGAAGGCTTTGGGCGCTCTCACGTGTTACCACGTGACCCCTTGGCAAACGCTTTAACAGTCAGCACATAAATCCCCATCACGTGTCAACACGTGACGCTCAAAATATAAGACAAAAAGTGTTTAACACTTAATTGCAGAACGAAGAAAAGGGATCTGGTCCCCCCTTTGGGCGCTCTAACGTGTCCACACGTAACCCCTCTGTCTTTAGTGTTTAACACTAATTTGGGAATTATATTTCCAGTGTTTAACACTGATTGTTTCTAGTGTTTAACACTAAATTGAAGATTATATCTCCAGTGTTTAACACTGATTGTCTTTTAGTGTTTAACACTAATTTGAGAGTTCTACCTCCTGTGTTTAACACTGTTGTTCTCTAGTGTTTAACACTACTTTTAGCCAAATTGGCTAATTTTCCAGAGGCAAAAGGCCCTTCTCCAAATGAATCTCAAAATTGAGGAAATCAAAGACAAAATGTTGTCAGAGCCCCCAAATCTCTGTTTAGCACTGCTGAATGACGAGGGGCTGAACCCAGACAAATGTCTAATGGCCCAAAGGGCCAATATTTCAACCATAATTGGACTTAGCCCAAACTGGCCATAAGTCCTCAAATCATCTTGAACTGAGCACATCTGCTCTTTCAACCAACTTATTGGTTCAAGGGTACATCTCTGAACTCCTCTGATATTTGTCGTTATAATCCTTCAACGTCTTCAGAGAGGTGACGGGTCCCGACAACCACACATTAATACGGACTGTGGGGTCCTTAAACTCATGGACTAATGCATCCTTAAACTAACATTTGTCCCCAAAACGGGAATGATGGACCACCACGTCCCTAAACTGGAACTTGGACCACCATGTCCCTAAACTGGCAATGGACCACCATGTCCCTAAACTGGAACAATAGAGCCCAAATGCTCTTTTGTCGGATCTAAACGATCCCGTTTAAGTTGATCTTAGCCTCAAATATGGCTAACGTGTCCTTAAACCTTCAAACAGACTTTAGTCCCAAATTGGACTCTAGATCCCCCAATCAACTTTGGCTCAAGGGTACATCTCTGAACTCCTCTGACATCTGTCGTTGTAATCCTTCAACGTCGTCAGAGAGGTGATGGGTCCCGACGGCCATACATGTAATGGACCCCTATGTCCCTAAACTGGAACAATAGAGCCAATTGCTCTTTTGTCGGATCTAAACGATCCCGTTAAGTTGATCTTAGTCTCAAATTGGACTAACGAATCCTTAACAAACGTTTAATTTGATCTTAGCCTCAAATATGGCTAACATATCCTCAAACCAAAACCCCAAACCCAAATCTAAGAAAATACGGATTTGGACTAATCCATGTCCTACGGGCGACGACATAACTCAGTCTCCGTATACAATCCACGGGCAACCGAACACAAAACAAACACCCACGACACGAAGTGATCATCTGGAGAAGGAGAAAGTTGTTAACGCAATGCGGTAGCGTAATTAACTGCAGGGGTTGCGCCTGCAGGGAAGAGCGTCCCCACAATCAAAAAACCTCTCAAGCGAGGGGGAATCTGACGAAATTTGCTACATCGGACGCATCCGTTTAAACCTTCGATACATGGTGCCATATATCAACTTGGCATCTTCGGAGAGGTGGACGGATAGCACCAATTAGCATCTGCCCCAAATCTTAGGCAAGACGTCCCTGTCGCACCGTCATTTGGAGGGGAACAGATTCTGGCACGCCCGGTGGGACCTCTTCCTCTTTCCACTCCACACTTCGTGTGCCGTGTTCGCGAACGAATCGCGGTTTGCTGTGGTTGCCTGTGGATTCGAGGTACTAAGATTTGGTGTCTTGCTCCGTGCAGAAAACAGAAGATCAATGGCTTCAAACTGCACTACCTGCAACTGGAACTCTCGCTCCGTCCCTACCGGAGGAGTGACCTACGGGCCCCAAGCGGCCTCTCATTTCAAGATGCCAGTGGAGCAGGTAACTCAAGCCACCGCTGGACTATTCTTCAGGACCATACTCCCACCCATGAGCTTCAACGCCCCTGTACCGTCACAAGAAGCTCCAGAGAAGTCGATATTCGACCGGCTTGATACTACTGCGGCCTTTCTCAACGGGTCGCCCAACTCCACTGCCTCGGTTTTTAACAGACTAGGCCAGAGCTCCAACGGGCCAATGAAGAAGCCTGCAATACCAGAAGGCGTTATCCCGAAGCGGATAGCCATCCCTGCTCCCAAAATCGTCAAGGCGGTTTCTCCTGCCAAGGGGTCGGGCTTTACAAGACTGACCGTTCCAACTCCAACTCCCGCTCCGGCTACTCAAAGGATATCAGTCTTTAACAGGCTGACACCGGCAACGGCTCCTCACCTGAGCCGGGGGCAAAACGAAACCATCCCCATCACCGGACCAGCTCCAACGGCTCGACACGCTCGACGTCGCCACTGGCGCCGAGTAAGGAAGGCCGGGGGCAACTCCCCCTCAGGACTAACTCCACCGGCTCCAATGGTGGAAGTTAATGCTGCTGTTCCAACTGGGAACAGCTTTGAACCGCTAAGGAGGGTACGCATGAACTCTCCGACTGCCACGTTGAAAAGATCTCCTCCACCTGCGGAGAGTGTTACAGAAGCGAAGCCGGAGCAGCCTCCTCAATGGCTGTCCTCCAAAATTTACAAGGTCTGGCGACGGGTTCAGGACTCGGTAATCATTCAAGATCACTCTCACTGGCAAAAGAAGGTGAAAGTCTAGGAAGGAAAGAACCGTCCTGTCAAATCACAAAGGACGACAACCACTTTGGTGCCTGCTGCAACGGCTCCCTCAACTTCGATGGCCCACAAGAGAAGAAAGCCGGAGAAAGTCTCCACGCCTGCGGAAAATGTCAAAGGCAATGAGCCTAAACGCCCTGAGTCCGGGAGCATGGTGGTACATACCGTCTACATGGCGTCCGGGAAAGAGGATAGCTGCATATCCACAGGTCATCGACCGCTTACGCAATCAGTGACTAAGGCTCAAAAGCAGCAGCAGAAGCTCCAAGAAATGATGAATGCGATGGCCGCACTCACCGGGCCAAAAGAATGCCCCGAAGCATCCTCGGATCAACGCCAGGAACAGGAAACTGACACTGAATTCCTTCGCAGGATACTGGAAAAGAAGGATAAAGAGGCTGCGGAACAAGCAGCCAATATAAAGCGAATGGCCCTTCTGTTTCAGGATATGGTAGGTATGATGATCCAACAAGATCCTCCTGCTGAAGATCCTCCGATCGTCCTCGAAGATGACAAAGGAGAAACATCGAATCCTACACCGGCTCTGTCAACAGCCAAAGAGGATACAATCTCTAAAGCTACCCTGGATGACTATATAGCTCAGCAGATACGAGTTCACCAGGCAAACGAAGCGGCTGAACAAGTTGTTAGAACTGGGCGACCGTATCCAGGGTGGTATGATCAGATAAAATATCCGCCGGGATATACGATCCCTAAGTTCCACATATATAAAGGGACAGGGAATCCACATCAGCATGTCACCCAGTTCAGGGCCTTATGCGGCAACACTGGAGGCGATGACAAACTGTTGCTTCGCCGCCAATTCGTCGGCAGCTTAGCAGAAACGGCCTTTGAATGGTATTCGGAGCTACCTAACGACTCTGTCAAAACATTTGTGGAGATGGAGCTACTGTTTACACAAAGATTTGCAAGCGCCAGCGAGCGCACCCTGATAACAGCACTAATAAATGCCAGGATAAGGCCAGGCGAAACGTAGGTTCAATACGCAACACGATGGCGGAATCTGTGGTCGAAATGCGAACAACGGATCAAAGAAGCACCTGCGGTAAGCATGTTCGTGGGCACTCTCGATCCGCAAGCGACCATCTCGCAGTTCATGATGTTCTTCAAGCCAACTACTTTCCAGGCCTTGATCGACAAGTTAGCCCAAATGGATCAGATGGGACATAAACCGTCTCTTCCAAAGCCAGACTCTCGAAATGAGAAAGGAAAAGGGAAAGCGATCGTCGTCGCCAATACTCAACAATGGCCGAGCAATTCAAAGCCGGTTGTTCGCCAAAGCAACGTGCGTCTACGCCCATCCCTCGAGGAGAGACTGGGACGTCCTTACTCGTTTTCTCAGGATAAAACGAGGAGACTGTTCGAGCTGGCCGTGTGCAACAGACTCATCAATCTGCCGAGTCCAAAACGTTCGTTGCAGCCAGGAGATGTCAACGATCTCAATTATTTCCTTTACCACCAAGCGGTAAGCCATCCAATCGAAGATTGCTTCGTCTTTAAGGGATGGATTGAGGATCAATACCTACAAGGCAAGTTTGCGCTGTCCAAGAAGTGGAAGGTAAACCCACCGCAGCCACACACTCCGAAAAAGACGGACACACCAGGGGCAACTTGTTCTTTTGTTAAAAAAGCTCCGTGGGAGGTCGTGCTGTCAGCCAAAACCAAAAGGATGCTGAATGATCTCCAGACATGCCCGGCGATCGGATGGAAGAACTCGCTAGAACCCCAGATCGTCGAAAGGATGCTGAAGCCGCGCCCAACTCCAAAGATCGATGGTGAAGGCCCCAGCGCTCATACCCAGCCGTCAAAGTCTTCGAAGAAGAAGAAGAAAAAGAAGACCAAAAAACCTGTGCAGCCTGGTGACAAGCCCACGGACATGCAAAAACAGATTGACGCGTTGGATGAATATAATCAGAAGGCGCGGACCCCAGTCACACTCCAAGAATTTCTCAGCCACGTCCTTGAGGACGGAGATGATGACAATGGAGAAGACTCGTCGGATGTATCTGAAGATTATGTGACAAGCTGCCATGTGATCTCTCACTCGTCAATAAATGACGAAGAAGCTCCTTACACAGAGAAGCTGGGGGAAGATCCTGAGCCAGAACATCTAGGACCATCAGACGAAATGATTGACGCATTCCTGAACGAAGCCCGTCTTAAAAGCAAAGCTGATCGAGAGCGCGAGATGTCCATATTCGAGAAATCCAAACGCCGGCGACTGGACAAAAGGGTCGAAACACTCCCACCAAATCAAAGTACATCCGTCGCAAATGAAAACAGGATCAAGACAAGGAAACGATTCGCCAAAGCCATATCGATGGGGATGAGGCTGCCCTCTTTCAGAGAAAATTCTCCTGGTGGTATACATCTTGATGAAGCGGACGTACATCCTAACTTCTGCTTTTATCATCAGAAGATCGCACATCCAACTGAGGACTGCAACTCCTTTAAGTGTTGGTGGCAAGGGTATGTCACTCACAGGCAACACTTCAATAGGACAAAGCGTGAAGCTCGTAGACAGCGGAAGAATGCGACAGATGAGCATAAAAGAATTGCTGGCGACTGTCATAGGGTTGATCCCGAGGGACCGCGAGTTCTCACCTTCGAGAGCGACTCCGACAAAAAAGCAGCCCTCGGCCCTCTCTTCAAGGAATCCATCTCTAAAATGAAAGAATTGAGGTGTTGCGAGAGCATTCAGCCTTGCAATTGCACGATACCCGGAAAAAATCTCGGACCCGCAAGCAACGGTTCGAACAAAAAGGATAAAGGAAAGGGAAAAACGGCCTTCGTCGCCAACACTCAACAACAGTCGAGTGGCCCTAGAACGGTTGTTCGCCAAAACAACAAGCGGCAACCCCTCTATGAAAAGTTGAAACGTCCTTACTCGTTTCCCCGGGACGAGACAAGGAGGTTGTTCGAACTAGCAGTGTGCGACGGACTTATCACTCTACAGGAGCCGAAATGCCAGCTATAACTGAATGAGGTCAACAATCCTAATTACTGCCCTTACCACCAAGTATTGGGCCATCCAATCGAAAATTGCTATATCTTCAAAAACGTGGTTGAAGACCAATACCAACAGGGCAAGTTCGCGCTGTCCGAAAACTGGAAGGTGAGCTCGCCACAACCACATGCTCCGAAAAAGATAGATATGCCGGGGGCATCATGCTCATTCATAGAGAAAGCCCAATGGACCACTACGTCCTAAAACTGGATAATAGACCGAAACGTCATTAAACTAACGATGGACCACTATGTCCTAAAACTGGCTGTAGACCGAAAAGTCAGTAAACTAGAGATTCGCCTCAAATACGGCGACGGTAGACCGAAACGTCATTAAACTAACGATGGACCACTATGTCCTAAAACTGGCTGTAGACCGAAAAGTCGGTAAACTAGAGATTCGCCTCAAATACGGCGACGGCGGACCACTACGTCCTAAAACTGGATATGGACCGAAACGTCCTTAAACTAACGGCGGACCGCAATGTCCTAAAACTTGCAAATGACCGAAACGTCGTTAAACTACTCCCAACCCGCAGTATCTTCAGGCTGACGTGGTAAAAAAAACGGTACGTCCACAAGCAAAATGGGCACGGATGAAAACCCGAAAGGGCACCGTGAGTAAAAACAGCAGGGCTACCGGCGAGTATTCGTGAAAAACCGAAAGGGCGCGACCTCGTTAAAAAAAATAAAAAAAAATAATAATAAAAAGAATGGTATGTCCATAAGCAAAGGGGGCACGGATGAAAACCCGAAAGGGCTCCGTGAGTAAAAACAGCAAGGCTACCGGCGAGTGTTTGTGAAAACCCGAAAGGGCGCAACCTCGATAAAAGACACTTATAGGGTCCTCTAGACCTTGTAAGGAGAAACCACCGGCGTGAGATCCTTACGACTCACAAGGGAGCAACACACTTAGGGATCCTCACGATTCCTAAGGAGAAATTACACTTGCGAGATCCTCACGACTCGTAAGGAGAACTCTTTTATGGGACCCTCACGGCTCATAAGATTTGAAAGTCTTAAGTTACAGAGACCTGAACCTGTTCTTAAGCAACCCCCACAACTGTCACGTCCCGAAAGTACGGAACATGACTGGCACTTAAACTACGAAACGTCTCGAGGAGTACGTAATCTAAGTAAGCCGAAACCCAGAAATCCAAACCAAGAAAAGTAGTAGAGTGAAGGAAAAACCAATTTAAATCAAGTAGTTTTATTAGCATAAGCCGAATTATGCGTTTTTAAAAACATCAAATATTTCTTGAAAATTTCGGCAGAGTCTCATTTGTAAATACTGGCCCCCAAACGGGATACGACATGAATAGTATACGAAATCAATAAAAGGCATCCCCAAGCGGGAGCTAGCTCTTCGTCAATCGACGGTCACAACCACACAAGTAATATAAAATACAACACCAAAGGCGAGGATCAAAACTCAAAAGGAAACTCAAAACCACAAGAAATCTACAGAAATATAACGTGCGACTCTGAGGTCGAAAGAATAACATCACTGGTCTCTATCTCAAAATAAATACATGTTTGGTTGATGGAACTTCTAGATACAACTGAATAATAATATACAATGTATAATGATGGGTACGATGCAAATAAACCCACCTACTAGCACGTCACCCGAAAGAAGCAGTGCCAGCAAAGCCGTAATGAAACCTGCACGGCTAAACCTATAAGAAACTGGGGCACAACGGGGGTGAGTTGCCAACTCATGAATAGAATACATCTACGAACAAAAATCGCATGTATAACGCAATCCTAGGTCATACGATCATAATATAAATCTTCAAATATATAACCAGCAACCCATAACCATGGCTAGGGCAAATATCTAACCCAAGTGTAATCCCATGTGCCTGTGTCGGTGCCTCAGGTAGCAATGTATCATATGGATGATGTATGAATGCATGAAACAGAATGCATGTACTGAAGAAAACAGCTTTCATAAATAAGTGAGATTCTGTATTTTAAAAATTAGGCACCATAAATGAAATCAGCATAAAACAGTGCCCAGCATCGACACAAAACAAGTGTCCAAATATCTCGATATCTCTGTATCACAATCTCTGTACCTCAATATCTCAAAATCTCAATGTCTCAATCACAATATCTAGGGCGCCGTCAGTCCAGACCGGCCCCTACCATCCATCTCAAGATCACGACGGTATCCTCCGGATATCCGACGCGTCGGGTAAAATCACCGGTCGGTAGTGCTCCCCTGCCAGGCTCAACGTCAACAACACGACGTTCTTGCCCCTGGGTACCGCACCGGGCCCACCATATACCCGAAACGGTTCATCCAACTCCTCGAATCGGGTCTCGAAATCCAATAGCAAACTCATGGTGGACGACTCATACATCATGGGAAAACCGCGCTTTTCATTTAAAAAGAGAGAAAAGAAGTTTGTATAAGTTTTGCGGTTTTCCCCCAAATCCAGAAAATCTCATGGAAATCCGAATCCAAAACCTCAATAGCACGTAAAATAGTGAATATATGCATGAGAATCCATGAATACGGCATAACAATGAATAACAGTATGCATGAAGTAGCAGGTAATAACTACAATGTCTAAACTAACATATAAGGCAAGTACACTAATATCATGTCTAAACTATTAGCTAACAGGCTATGTCAAGCAATAATATTTTCTAAGGTGTATGTGACATGGCAATTACCGATGAAGATGTGTGTGAGCCGGCAAGTAAGTGTACGTGGTACATACGCATCATCGGTAATGGTGCTGGTGTCCTAATAGTATGATATCAGCAAGGCAATAAGAAATTATAATATAAGTATGCGATGCGGAGCAAACAGCAATAATGAGCGGAATACTAGACACAACGATAACTAAACTGCATTACACTAATATAAGTCCTACAATAGTGCCCTTTGAAATAACACGAATCACGGTGTTTTGAAAATAAGGGCTACGGTGTTTTTAAGAAAAGATACGTCGTTTGAAATATCCGTAGAATCTCTTGACCTGTCTTTTAAAATACCCATGATTTTTTAGTTTTGAAATAGGTAGGAGTCTAATCTAGTCTAACAACTACACTAAACTATACGGCTGAACTAACGAGCTGAACTACAGGTAAGGAAACCGCCTAACATCTGAGTCGATACGTATACATACCTGTATATATATTAGTGGGTGATCCGGCCTCAATAATATCATATCCGATACCATATCTATAATCAGACATCCCAAGTCAAGAGTGTGGATCAATCATCAATATATAGCTCGTACGTAAATCCGCCGTACGGCATCCCCAAATCTGGGTACGGGTCAATATCATACTCATCACACTGTTCATCTGGTATCCTCTTTATCAAGATCACCATCTGGGGTACTGACCTATGTCTAGTACACTACTAATATCACTATTCACATGGCATTGTCATTCAAAGATCCGCTATAACATCAGGACGTATCTCAAGTACGAATCCTGCCATATCACCGATCTCACGGCCTCAACTCAAATCCCATCGACTCATCTCAATCCCAAGTATCATCCGCAAATCCAGTATGTGAACACCTAGTCCCATACCCAGGTGAACACATAAACACATCTCCCCATATACGCACAGGTAATAACATAGATGTATGCATGTGTGTGCGTGTGTGTGCGTGTGTGGGTGTAAGGACTACTCTAGGGTTTCGCAACTAACACTAAACTAATCCATGAACACCTAGAATCTACCTTTACCATCAAGTCTCATATTAACATAAAATATATAATCAAAATATATGTGTGTATACGTATTCGTATACATCACCATGAACTGCGGGGGTGCTATACGCCATCCACCCGACTTCTCCCCGTAGATATAAATCTACTCACCTGGTCCTCGCTCGCCGGTGCCGACGTCGCCACGCGCTTGCTTGTCGTCTCGAAGTCCACATGGGGTACCTACATATCATAACGCACCGTATCGCATTAAAACCAAATTCGAAATCGAAACGGCATACAAAAATCAAATCGGCACGCGTATCACGCATAGGTCAAAACCTATCGCCTACGCATGCAAGAATAGCCAAACCAACCCTCGATGTCGATGTACAAACATCAAACCATCGAGAAAACCCAAACACACTCATTTGCGCATTCACGAACACTAATTATAATATAAAATAGGTTAAAATTCATAAAACCCCAAATTCACCTTAAAAGCCATTTTTCCGAAAATCTAGCAAGCAAAAATTACCCGTTTTAGTACAAAACTCGATGTTTAAACAAATGTTGCGGCCATAATACTTATTAAATATCTTAATCATAAAAACAATTTCCATAATTTAATCCCAATAAATTTCATTAACCCCAAAATTCTAGTTTACAAATACCCAATTTTAACAATTTTATAGCAAAATGCACAAACCACAATTTAGGTTGGATTTTCATGAACTAATGTGTTAAACTACACTTTATAATGTTAATGAAGTCATGAAAAACCTAATCACATTTTTAATCCCAATTATTTAACCAATTTCAAAAACCTAGTTAGCAAATTAGCATAATTAACACAATTTTTAAACTTACCATTAACAACTAGCTACTAATCTTGTTTTAATAAGAGCCTAAATATATCACACAACCATACACCAATTTCACAAAACCGTAACTTGCATTCAAATTCTTCTCTTGAATTTCAAAACTTGCAACTAAAGCCTAATTAACAATTAAGTAATTTAGCTTTAAGAAATTAACTAACAAATTAAGCAAAATGTTTAGAATTAAACCCAAAAACATTTGAAGATCCACAAGCACCCATGGCCTCCCAAATTGAAACCTTGATTCCAAGATCCATGCTAGATAGGCAAATGAGAAATGGGTAGGAGTTGGATTTTGATTTCGGTGAGGTTTTACTTGATTTTTTCACAAATGTTTTTGATGGAAAAGAGATGAGAAGAAGGAAGGGGAGGGGCTGCTGTTGGGGTGTTTATTTTCGGCCAGAAATTGGATGGGGGATGAGGGAGGAGAGAGAGTGAGGTGGAGAAAGTGTTGAAAAGTCAAAGTCCACCCTTTTTCTTTTATCTTTTTCTATTCTTTTCTTTTCTTTTCTATTCAAAAGGAGGTGATTGGAGAGAGAAAAAGAGCGAGGGGCTGTCAAAGTGGGCCGGCCATATGGGGAGGGGGAGAAAGGGTGAGGTGTGGGTGTGTGGGTTTGGGAAAAGATAGATGTATTACCCCAATTCCCATTAACGCTAATTTCACCGAAAAAAGCCTTTTTCTTCGATATTTTCTAAACCGTTTTGGCAAACCATTTCATTTCAAAAACCACGTGATAAAATTTTGTTTAATGTGTTATGATGCACAAAATTTTCTTCAACTCATTCCAATTTGTAATTTTCCCTAATTAAATGTATTAGGGACGGCTTAAAATATTATTAAAATAATTAATTTCGGAAAAAATTTCAGAAAATTTGAAATTTCACCGGTGGCTCAATAAACACCAAATACTAGCAATTCCATAGCTAGAATATGTATATTTAATTTTATAATAAAGATATTTGTATTTTGACTTTTTACAGAAAACCTCCTTATTTTACCGATTTTCTGAAATTTCACCGAAACGATTTTCAAAACGTTACAATCTTCCCCCCTTAAAGAAATTCGGTCCCCGAATTTAAATTAAAGTTCCCTCCAAACACTAAAACATTTGATCAAAACCATCAAGTCGTCGGGGCTCCGAAGTCATAATTACATAAAACAAATCATAGCGCAGTGCATACACATGAAAAATGAGCATGTAACTCAAAATCAAAACTCTGTCAAGCATCCCGCAATCATCGGAGTCATGGTAAAGACACAAATGTCAAATCCAATATAAAACCAATATGATATAACTCGAAACTATACACGTAAATATCAAATCTATATATGTAAATATCTGAAGGAAATGCATGCCAAATCTCTTAAAGTCGCTGTGCAATGCGCATAACACTGCACAGTGGTGGACGTCTATCATAAGAAAATAACCATAAATATATATACCTTTTGTTTGAAATGTACGTTCCGCCGTTTTGGAAACAATTTAGAAGGGTCTCCTTGTTTTAAACATTTCGCGTCATATCAGACACGTAGGTAAATACTGAGACTATAGCTCGCTTTTTGGAATTTCCTTCGATAGCTATCAATGCATGCAAAATACATTCAGGTACTATTCTCTGACTAGTCCTGCTCAGTACGAAAACACATAGCAAATATCATAAAAACGTACTGCTCTATAAGAAATCAATCCTAAAATATGCATACGAATACTACGTGTGTCCGGAGCGCACGGAAATCAAAATCCATATATGTGCCAACATGTGCACAGAAACAAGATCTAAGTGCATCGGTGTGCACGAAACATCTGTCATAGGCAACGTGAGTGCCTGACAGCAAAATCAGGTGCATCTGACATGCATGAAGAATCTCGATTTAGTGCATCTGGTGTGCACCAAAATCGCACATCAAAACATGCGCCCAACATGCGCGAAAATCCAAATCAGGTGCATCCATCGTGCATGAAATCATGAAATCCGATATCAAGCGCCGAATATACGCAAAATCCAATCAGGTGCACAAAATCAATATTGAGCATCACAATCGAAATCGAAGTCCTGTGCATCTAAGTGCACAAAATGCGTATCACTGCACTGCAAGCATATGTGAACTATACCGAGTGCAAAAACCAAATCGTATGCGTATATACGCACAAATCAACTCAACTGTATGAAATCCATATAATCACAAACGTAAGAAACCAAGGCACGAAAACGATATCAAATGCAACAGCTGTGTAAAAATCGTAAATACTCAGCAGGTGCAACCATGGTCCATGAAGACAAATATCATGAAACTCAATCATCAAAATCAATCATGCGAATAGATCGCCCAAAATACGCAAAATCAAGTATGGCGGAATAGTCCCGCTCAAGCACATCCTCCAAGAATCTCTGGCCAACTGTCGTGGTCACTCATAGCATGTCTCGTCGACGATCCTGAACTCTGGCCTGCCGGTGTGCATAACATGACCACTCCTGGGTCCAATTCTTCTCGTAATTTATTCCAGAAAGGTCCTATCGAGATCTCTCCCAAATCTCGTCTCTGCCGAACTGTCCGGAAGTCATCGTCCTTTACTAGATCTGTTCTCGCTCCAGAACGGCTGCATACTCATCGCGACTCCTTCTGGACGGTATATCCAAGTACAATGTCTCGGCATGCGTATCGCATCTCTAATGTCGGTGGAGTGGAACGTCTTCTTACCCAGATCTTGTACGCACCTCTTACTCCACTTTCTCTATTGTCGACTGCTTCGGACTCGTCTCGTCATGGCTGCATAGACTAAGCTCCAACGGCTATCCTTGTATCTGGAGTCTCCCAAGAAATGCATCTCACCACCTAGCATCCGAATGAAGTCGAACCATTCGATCGATTCGTCAAAACCTCGTAATCCCCCAAGAGCTCAACATCTTGGGTACAGTTTAATAGTATCGAGTACGTACCACAGCATCGATGGTCCAGCCGTAGAAGGGCAAACCCAAGCCTCACTAATGGCGCCGCGGAACTGCCGCAAACCCTAAGGTTCAAAGGCTTTCACACGGTCATTAAGTCGAGTTAGGGTTTCATTCTTCTAGAGGGTCCATAGAATTGCCTACATGTCTTTCCGAATACTTTAAACTTGGAATAATAGGTTGCTGACATTCGATCGTCTCTGTCGACTCTCAACGTCTCCGCGTGAAGTCGTCTCTAGCTGGAATCAATCTATCTGATGACCTCGCATCAGGGTAGCGAACGAACCACATGTCCTAGTCATTCGTCCTTGGTGACTAGCGACCTTCTATCATCTCTTAGTACAACTCGTACTGCAATAGCTCCAACGTCTAGGGCGATATCTCGTCGTTCGCAGCAATGACTGGCTCATTCGTATGCACACTGAACAGGCTTCAATCATCAGGAGTAAGCAATATGCCAACGGTCATCAAAATCTTGTTGTCCTCTATCATTGGCTCAATCCTCTGGCGCTGATCTGCACGTCCGAGTAATCTCATAAAGCGATCCATCCAAATGCTCGTGGCGCAGAAACACAATCAAACGACGCCTCTTAATGCAATCGTATGTCGCCGGAATCACGCCCTGGTCAGTCCTCGTTCGTAACGAGCTTATGCTGACCGCAACTCTAGCCGTAACTCTCCCTGCCCGTAATCGTGGAAGCAAAACTATAACTGGTACCGATGAGGCTAGATCAGGAATGAATATAATACTGAACAAAGAAATGTACATCCTAAGGCTTTTTAAGTGGAGTAGCGTATCGTAAGTATGCCGCGGAACATACCCACGGTACGTCACTCTACTTTAGTCACCTATTCCATCAACCAAGGGTCATCCTACGCTCCGAAGGTAAAACCTAACGCTCTGATACCAACTTTGTTACGTCCCGAAAGTGCGGAACATGACTGGCACTTAAACTACGAAACGTCTCGAGGCGTACGTAATCTAAGTAAGCCGAAAACCAAGAAATCCAAACCAAGAAAAGTAGTAGAGTGAAGGAAAAACCAATTTAAATCAAGTAGTTTTATTAGCATAAGCCGAATTATGCGTTTTTAAAAACATCAAATATTTCTTGAAAATTTCGGCAGAGTCTCCTTTGTAAATACTGGCCCCCAAACGGGATACAACATGAATAGTATACGAAATCGATAAAAGGCATCCCCAAGCGGGAGCTAGCTCATCGTCAATCGACGGTCACAACCACACAAGTAATATAATATACAACGCCAAGGGCGAGGATCAAAACTCAAAAGGAAACTCAAAACCACAAGAAATCCACAGAAATATAACGCGCGACTGTAAGATCGAAAAATAACATCACTGGTCTCTATCTCAAAATAAATACATGTTTGGTTGATGGAACTTCTAGATACAACTGAATAATAATATACAATGTAAAATGATGGGTACGATGTAAATAAACCCACCTACTAGCACGTCACCCGAAAGAAGCAGTGCCAGCAAAGCCGTAATGAAACCTGCACGGCAAAACCTGCAAGAAACTGGGGGACAACGGGGGTGAGTTGCCAACTTGTGAATAGAATACATCTACGAACAAAAATCGCATGTATGACGCAATCCTAGTTCATACGATCATAATATAAAATCTTTAAATATATAACCAGCAACCCATAATTATGGTTAGGGCAAATATCTAACCCAAGTGTAATCCCATGTGCCCGTGTCGGTGCCTCAGGTAGCAATGTATCATATGGATGATGTATGAATCCATGAAACAGAATGCATGTACTGAAGAAAACCTCTTTCATAAATCAGTGAGATTCTGTATTTTAAAAATGAGGTACCATAAATGAAATCAGCATAAAACAGTGCCCAGCATCGACACAAAACAAGTGTCCAAATATCTCGATATCTCTGTATCACAATCTCTGTACCTCAATATCTCAAAATCTCAATGTCTCAATCACAATATCTAGGGCGCCGTCAGTCCAGACCGGCCCCTACCATCCATCTCAAGACCACGACGGTATCCTCCGGATATCCGACGCGTCGGGTAAAATCACCGGTCGGTAGTGCCAGGCTCAACGTCAACAACACGACCTTCTCGTCCCGGGGTACCGCACCGGGCCCACCATGTACCCGAAACGGTTCATCCAACTCCTCGAATCGTGTCTCGAAATCCATCAGCAAACTCATGGTGGACGACTCATACATCATGGGAAAACCGCGCTTTTCATTTAAAAAGAGAGAAAAGAAGTTTGTATAAGTTTTCCGGTTTTCCCCCAAATCCAGAAAATCTCATGGAAATCCGAATCCAAAACCTCAATAGCACGTAAAATAGTGAATATATGCATGAGAATCCATGAATGCGGCATAACAATGAATAACAGTATGCATGAAGTAGCAGGTAATAACTACAATGTCTAAACTAACATATAAGGCAAGTACACTAATATCATGTCTAAACTATTAGCTAACAGGCCATGTCATGCAATAATATTTTCTAAGGTGTACGTGACATGGCAATTACCGATGAAGATGTGTGTGAGCCGGCAAGTAAGTGTACGTGGTACATACGCATCATCGGTAATGGTGCTGGTGTCCTAACAGTATGATATCAACAAGGCAATAAGAAATTATAATATAAGTATGCGATGCGGAGCAAACAGCAATAATGTGCAGAATACTAGACAAAACGATAACTAAACTGCATTACACTAATATAAGTCCTACAATAGTGCCCTTTGAAATAACACGAATCACGGTGTTTTGAAAATAAGGGCCACGGTGTTTTTAAGAAAAGATACGTCGTTTGAAATATCCGTAGAATCCCTTGACCTGTCTTTTAAAATACCCACGATTCGTTAGTTTTTAAATAGGTAGGAGTCTAATCTAGTCTAACAACTACACTAAACTATACGGACGAACTAACGAGCTGAACTACAGGTAAGGAAACCGCCTAACATCTGAGTCGATACGTATACATACCTGTGTATATATTAGTCGGTGATCCCGCCTCAATAATATCATATCCGATACCATATCTATAATCAGACATCCCAAGTCAAAAGTGTGGATTAATCATCAATATATAGCTCGTACGTAAATCCGCCATACGGCATCCCCAAATCTAGGTACGGGTCAATATCATACTCATCACACTGTTCATCTGGTATCCTCTTTATCAAGATCACCATCTGGGGTACTGACCTACGTCTAGTACACTACTAATTTCACTATTCACATGGCATTGTCATTCAAAGATCCGCTATAACACCAGGATGCATCTCAAGTATGAATCTTGCCATATCACCGATCTCACGGCCTCAACTCAAATCTCATCGACTCATCTCAATCCCAAGTATTATCCGCAAATCCAGTATGTGAACACCTATTCCCATACCTAGGTGAACACATAAACACATCTCCCCATATACGCACAGGTAATAACATAGATGTATGCATGTGTGTGTGTGTGCGTGTGTGGGTGTAAGGACTACTCTAGGGTTTCGCAACTAACACTAAACTAATCCATGAACACCTAGAATCTACCTTTACCATCAAGTCTCATATTAACATAAAATATATAATCAAAATATATGTGTGTATACATATTCGTATACATCACCACGAACTGCGGGGGTGCTATACGCCATCCACCCGACTTCTCCCCGTAGATATAAATCTACTCACCTGGTCCTCGCTCGCCGGTGCCGACGTTGCCAGGCGCTTGCTTGTCGTCTCGAAGTCCACATGGGGTACCTACATATCATAACGCACCGTATCGTATTAAAACCAAATTCGAAATCGAAACGGCATACGAAAATCAAATCGGCACGCGTATCACGCATAGGTCAAAACCTATCGCCTACGCATGCAAGAATAGCCAAACCAACCCTCGATGTCGATCTACAAACGTCAAACCATCGAGAAAACCCAAACACACTCATTTGCACATTCACGAACACTAATTATAATATAAAATAGGTTAAAATTCACAAAACCCCAAATTCACCTTAAAAGCCATTTTTCCGAAAATCTAGCAAGCAAAAATTACCCGTTTTAGTACAAAACTCGATGTTTAAACAAATGTAGCGGCCATAATACTTATTAAATATCTTAAATAAGTCATAAAAACAATTTTCATAATTTAATCCCAATAAATTTCATTAACCCCAAAATTCTAGTTTACAATATACCCAATTTTAACAATTTTATAGCAAAATGCACAAACCACAATTTATGTTGGATTTCCATGAACTAAAGTGTTAAACTACACTTTATAATGTTAATGAAGTCATGAAAAACCTAATCACATTTTTAATCCCAATTATTTAACCAATTTCAAAAACCTAGTTAACAAATTAGCAGAATTAACACAAATTTTAAACTAACCATTAACAACTAGCTACTAATCTTGTTTTAACATGTCATAAGAGCCTAAATATATCACACAACCATACACCAATTTCACAAAACCGTAACTTGCATTCAAATTCTTCTCTTGAATTTCAAAACTTGCAACTAAAGCCTAATTAACACTTAAGTAATTTAGCTTTAAGAAATTAACTAACAAATTAAGCAAAATATTTAGAATTATACCCAAAAACATTTAAAGATCTATAAGCACCCATGGCCTCCCAAATTGAAACCTTGATCCCTAGATCCATGCTAGATAGGCAAATGAGAAATGGGTAGGAGTTGGATTTTGATTTCAGTGAGGTTTTACTTGATTTTTTCACAAATTTTTTTGATGGAAAAGAGATGAGAAGAAGGAAGGGGAGGGGTTGCTGTTGGGGTGTGTATTTTTGGCCAGAAATTGGAGGGGGGTGATGTTAGTTATATGTATGCCCTAGAGGCCATTACTATACATAGGATGTATATTGTAGTGGATGCTTGGACATATATAGGGAGGACTTTCTTGCTCGACATGATAGCATGCTATCTGGTTGCTCTTTACCTTAACGTGTATACTGATTGTCTCTCTGTTACATGTTGGTAAAGCCCTTAGGATCTGTACTTGACTACCTGGACTATGATGCGGATCATACTAGTGGGGACATGGTAGTCCATAAGTACATCCTTCAAAGTCCCTAGTCGTGGGTGTATCGAGACGGGGCATCGATATACCAGAGTAGACTAGCGTGTACCTTCTCGACCCATACAGATGGGCGATGGATGATCCCATATCCATCGGTGTTTGACATCAGAGATGATATACGGGTGCTCAGTAGAGACTGGGTACGCTGGACGGACTCGCCGAGAACTCCCAGATGGTATTATACCTCACGTCAGATGGCAGTTCTCTGGTGACACTGGTACAGAGTAGTCTGTTGACCCGAGATCGTCATAGAGTCTTGTGTGGTTCCCACTGTGCTTTGTTTTCCATCTTACCACGTCCAAGAGGGCGTGCAAAACGGTGGTTTTTGGGTACAGTCCCGAGTCACATGGAGGCAATGAGCGATAGGAGGGGATTCTGCCGTTACGTTTAGCAGACCGCTTGCGGCTTGTGGATGCTTGATATGATCATCATCTGCTGCCGGCGTATTGACGAGTCTTTAGAGTCCTACACAGAGGTTTCCTGGCTCAAGCGAAACGAAATAGGAGCGCATATGAGATATGTGCAGGACCGAGAATAATACCAGTATGTGATACTGTATTCGATTCTCGCGATGTGACATTGATCGGTTATATGCGATATAGCCGGGTTATCGGATCAAGTGTTGATTCGATAAGTTGTTACTAATGATACTAGTCGGTTATATGCGATATGACCGGATCGTTAAATCAAGTGTTGATTTAATGATTTAAAGCATAATTATATATTTGATATATTACTTTGCATTAACTAGTATCGGTTCACTTTAAATGGATTTTCTCTCTCGGGTGTGCACATTGTATATTCGATATAGTTTTGTGCACTTGCTTGTATCATGTTTGATGATACATGCCTTATGGTTAAGTGTTAAGATTTAAACTATAGTTAAGTGGGTGATTAGGGTTTTTGATTTCATTTTATTCATTTATCTTTTTGGGAAAAAAGAAAAGGCAAAATGAGGAAAATGGTTGCTTTCTTTTGTTCATTCATGAACCTTCATGAAGACTTTGACTTAATGACCATTTTGTCTCATGCTTAACCCTAACTGTTAGTTGTATGTATGCCCTAGAGGCCATTACTGTACATAGGATGTATATTGTAGTGGATGCTGGGACATATATAGGGAGGACTTTCTTGCTCGACATGATAGTATGCTATCTGGTTACCCTTTACCTTAACGTGTATGCTGATTGTCTCTCTGTTACATGTTGGTAAAGCCCTTAGGATCTGTACTTGACTACCTGGACTATGATGCGGATCATACTAGTGGGGACATGGTAGTCCATAAGTACATCCTTGACAGTCCCTAGTCGTGGGTGTATCGAGACGGGGCATCGATATACCAGAGTAGACTAGCGTGTACCTTCTCGACCCATACAGATGGGCGATGGATGATCCCATATCCATCGGTGTTTGACATCAGAGGAGATATACGGGTGCTCAGTAGAGACTGGGTACACTGGACGGACTCGCCGAGAACTCCCAGATGGTATTATACCTCACGTCAGATGGCAGTTCTCTGGTGACACTGGTACAGAGTAGTCTGTTGACCCGAGATCGTCATAGAGTCTTGTGTGGTTCCCACTGTGCTTTGATTTCCATCTTACCACGTCCAAGAGGGCGTGCAAAACGGTGGTTTTTGGGTACAGTCCCGAGTCACATGGAGGCAATGAGCGATAGGAGGGGATTCGTCTCTCCCGGTATATGGGGGTTGATGTTGCGCTGTGTTCGATTGGCTATAACAGGAAATCCCTGGCCAGGGTTGCTGAGATTTACTGGTAAGTGTTACCAGTAGTTTCTCGAACAGTTATAGACCTCATATCGACACGACTTATCGAGCTATTGGGGTCTGACGTTTACCACCCCTAGGCGAGATATGCGACATATCAGACGATCAGACCGGACTGTACGGTAGTGTTACTGGTCGGATTCACTGGAGTGTGAGCGGGCTTGCTCGTCGATCTTCAGATCGCTCAATACCCGGGTGGCCGTTACGTTTAGCAGACCGCTTGCGGCTTGTGGGTGTTTGATATGATCATCACCTGCTGCCGGCGTATTGACGAGTCTTTAGAGTCCTACACAGAGGTTTCCTGGCTCAAGCGAAACGAAATAGGAGCGCATATGAGATATGTGCGGGACCGAGAATAATGCGTGTATGTGATACCGTATTCTATTCTCGCGATAAATATATCGAATGGTTGTATGCGATATAACCTAGTTATCGATTCAAGCGTTGATTCGATAAGCCGATATATTAGATACCAGTCGGTTATGTGCGCATGACCGGATCATTGAATCAAGTGTTGATTTAATGATTTAATGTATAATTATATATTTGATATATTACTTTACATTAACTAGTATCGGTTCACTTTAGACGGATTTTCTCACTTGGTTCGTGCGCATTGCATATGCAATATGTTTTTGTGCACTTGATTGTATCATGTTTGATGATGCAAGTCAAGCTTGGGTTCAAGTGTAAAGATTAAACCTTGGTTAATGAAATGGTTAGGGTTTATTATTCATTATTCATTTATCTTATTTAATTATCTTTTTATTTTTGATAAATGAATAAAAGAAAAGAGAAAAGAATGGTTGCTAGATTTGGAGTTTAGTTGAAACTTCATGAAGATTTGATAAAGTCAACCATACTTATCTCAACCTTAACCCTAACCATTCTCACTAACCATGATTCATTCTCTACACTTGACCATGGTTAGAATTATGATAAGAATTCATTTTCTTTTCATTTTCTATTAACTTATCATAATATCTTTCTTCTTCTTCTTCATTCTTCAAGTGAAGAAAAGAAAAGTCCATCAATGGTGATTGTTGGATATGAGTGAGAAATCCAATTCTAAAGTTAACCCAATTCCTATTTCTTCATCCTCTACCTCTTGCCAAGTAGTAGAGTGTGTTTCCTTCACAAGATTTTAGGGTTTGGTGAAGGTGGAGCTTGATTCATCGATGCCTCGACGTAGATCATCTTCGGCATGGACATCGACGACCTAGCTTGCCCATTCTCCGACGAAGTCGACTCTAGAGCCCGGATTTGATTTGGACAGCGGAGATGACCTCGTTGCGGAGCCGTGGAGGTGGATATCCGGATCTACAAAGGTTGTAATTTCCGTATCTTTTTAGTTAACTGTTAACTAGTTCTTGTTCGCCTAGATATCTAGCAAACGATCCGTACTTTAGGGTTTGTAGGCACCATAAAATTTTGAAATTGCCATGGTTGATGGCTTGGGAGACCTCACATGTGTGCCTAGGAACCCTGCAGTGGTATCAGAGCCTAGCTAGAGCCTTAGGCGAAGTCCAGACGGAAATTGAAGTCCGAACGAACCCGAAACCCCGATTCAAAGTTGCTCTCTGTACAATTTTTAAAATCTGGTATTTTTCCACATTAAAAATGTTCAGAAAAATCAGCAGGTGAATATATGAAATACTGTGAAATTCGTGCACATAATTCCTTCATATTGCCGCGCTTCCGCGGTACGAGCTAGCCTCGTGCGGCGGTTGCGCGGCGGTACGGCCATTTTGTTCAGTACTATTTGCACAGTATCTCATAATTATTAGTGCTGGTATTCCTGGGTATTTTTAATATTTATTCCAGAGTTGAATTTTTCTGAGTTGTTTTGGGAATTCGGTATTTCGATCGGGATATCAAATTTTGTCTGTGTGGCTTTCCGGATAAATTTTAGGATATGTTAAAAAGTTCGACCGGATATAAATACCCAACTTTTCCCCTGTCGGGAAATTTCCAAGTGTTGGATTTTTCCATAGTTTAACGACGTTCTAAGTAGTGCAAGTAACGCGATGGTCCCTCTAGAAGACACAAACCTTAACTCGATTATGTGACCGTCTTGAACTGCCCTTTGAACCTTCGGGTTTGGGGCAGTACGGCGTGCCACATGTGAGGCGTTGGCTTGACCCTTCTACGGCTGGACCGTTGGTACTGAGGCACGAACGGAATATTGTTAGACTTGTTTCATGTGTTGATCTGTTTCGGGAAAACTTGGGTGTTCGATTGTTCGATCGAAAAGTTTAACATTTTCTGTTTATCTGGAATGGGATACAATAATTGGAATTCACAAAAAGTTATGTGATAACTAAATGAATGTTATAAACATAGCAGTTTAGTCTCACTTGATCGGTTGCCACGGAATTTTGATGTGATCAAAAGTCCGTTGCAATCACGTAGCGTACGCGGATACTCGCCGGGTAAACTTAATAGACAGCTTCACTCCATAGCCCCGACCAAGTGACTGTAGGAGAACCCCGTTGCCGAAAGCATCCGTTCGGGTGCTCGCGGTAGCGGTGTTCCGCCTTGGTGCACTTCGTCGACGGCGTGAGGGGTGCGGCCGTCTACTGAAGTTTGCGACGAGTATTCGATCAGGATGTCGGGAATCTTGTTGAATTCCCCGACTTGATATTGAAAAGTGTTTTCGATTTTGAGACTAAAATGCGGGGTTTATAATTGTTAGGCATGCGATGTCTAAGTAATTCATTTGATTAGGCATGCGATGTCTATGCAGATTGCGGATTCCAACTGTTGTAGTTTTATACTTTCTTTTCTGTGACCGTAAGTGTAATATGTGATATCGCCGGTTTCGTTGCTATACGTCAACGACAATTGGGATGGACATATTTACTTACGTTGATGACATGTGATGTTATGTGTTGCTGGATATGTTATATTGGATCGTCGTGTTTGAATAGCCGGGGTTTTTTATGTGAGATAAGTGTTTTTCATTTTCATTCATGTAAAAACTTGTATGTAATATTCTTTTATTGGGGCGCTTCCAGGTTGCGGGAGTTGTCACCTGTTGTATATTATTTACTTTTCCGCACTAGGATAGACCCAAGGAGGAGGGCACAAGTAACCGGGTTCTGGAGTCCAGTGGGAGACCAACTCGAGGAGTCGAGTCCGGGTCTCCTAACTCCAGAATTGGCAGGGTTGCTTGCCGCTCTCGTAGGGATCTAGGGGTGTGGGTTTGGCTATTCATCACGACCGTGGAATCCGTGTTTTATACTGGCTCGTATTGAAAACACGGACGTCCTAGTATATCCAATATTTCATATGTTTCTTCTGCTGCGATATCTGTGATGAGATCATGTGATGTTTCTGTGATGGATATAGTATATAGTATATATGATATATTATATAGACGTTACTTATGTTTTACACCCGCGCTAGCCCTGCCCTGCTCTGCCGTTAGTTACCTAACCTAACGGTGCACGAGGGGACATCGAGGCGAATGCGGATGGCATAAGTGTACGTCATATCTATCTGTGATGTTTAGGTACTTTAATGATGGGACTTCATTAATGAGATTAATGAAATAAAAGAAACCTAAGATGTTGTAGAATCGAATTTCAAAATAAAACAGGTAGCTACAGTTCTTGCTTTGCACAGCGGTATATGTGATATATCCTGCACCTCATCCGACGAGGAAAGGACCGAGATCCCTTCACCGGGAGTGACTCCTTTAGCAATAACTGGCAGATGCTACACACTCGGTTTGTCTTTTGATTGCTTTTAAGAGTTTTTGCTTTGCACAGTGATATATATGATATATCCCGCACCTCATTCGACGAGGAAAGGACCGACGATCCCTTCACCGGGAGTGACTCCTTTAGCAAAACTAGAAAAGCCTCAAAAGCACTCCATTTCAAAATTCATTCGATCCTACAACGATATCAAGTTCATTACGCAATAGGTTTTCAGAAAAACCTGTCGTAGCCCTCCGTCATTTCAGATAAGTATTAGTTAGTATTCGTGCTGCGGTTGTTTGGCATGCGTCAAGGCGTAGTGTACGGTAGCTAACTAGTGCTTATCTGCTAGCATATGATGCGATTGGATTAGGGTATTCGTACGGCGTTGTTTGGCATGCGTCAAGGGTCGTGCGGGTGGGTTTAATTCAATCAGGAAATGACGGGTTGAACTTGACTAGCAGACTATGGGTTGTTTGGCATGCGTCAAGGTCATAGCGAGCTAGGGGCAAAATATTATCGGGAATTTCAAGTGTTGAAATTTGCAATGAGATTGCATACCTTCTATGAGATAGTTGGATCCCGATACCCGCTGCGAGTAAGTGTTACTCCTGGGAGAGTTTTATACATTACAATTAGCCGATCAAGTAGGTGTCTAGAAAGGTGTCAACGGGGTTACGCCTCTGGGAAAACGAGGTTTACATTAATTAGGTTCGTGCGAAAGCACGGGGGACCTCCCTCAAAGTACCGACACTGGCCTGGCTGAAAGATTGGCGAACTTGTAGTGTGTAATTAATCCCGGCTAGTCTTTCCTTTTAGGGTTTGAAGGAAGATTTGATAAAAAGCAGTGGGAGCCATCCTGATTAGATAAAATAATAACCAATCTATTCTTGACAGAGCGCACGCTGAGTGTTTTCTTCTCTCTCTCTCCAGGTAGCGACCATATCACGCCTTAATCAAGATAATAATACGGAATATTGACCGAACCCGCTTGTTATACTGAGCTGGGGAACGTTGGTCCCGCTCTAACTTATAATTGTTATAAGACAGAGCAGGAAATTGGGGATTACCAGAATTCCCGTGCCGCCCAAACGAAGAGAGTGCATGCTGATGCATCATCTTCGGGTGTGTTCATTATACAGAACTGTTTCTCAGTATCCTTTACGTCCTGGGTATGTGATACCAGATCAGGATCCCAGATATGTAATCTGTTACATAGGGCTACAGAAAGATAGAGAACTGAGAACGAGTGATAAGTTTCATGAGGCAGAAAACGGGGCAAGTGTTGCAGCCAAGTCTGTCGGTCACTGTCACCCTGTATTACCTGAATACATTGATTCTGAACGAATGTTATTAGATACCGAACCTGATATACAAAATCATATCAGTCTCTTTATTAGTAAAGAAAGGATATAATTTTGTATTGTTGGATAATGTTTTGAACATTTCCTATATCAAAAGTTGATCGGTTCAGGCACGTTATCTAAAAGCATTAATGTTCTAAATCAAACTACAGTTCTTAGTATATGGAACACACATAAGAGGAAGAGTTCAGAAATGAACGAATTCTTCTTGAGGCATTGTAGACTAGGTCAAATCAATGTGACCCGACTAGCTAGAGTTACATATAGATGTATATTTAAATTAGTTTGAATTTACATCTTGTGAAACTCGCCAGTCATGTCACAAAGATAAGATGACCATAGCTCCGTTTATTGGAAACAGAGAAAGAGTTAGTGAACTCTTGGGATGATACATGTTGATGTATTTAGGTCCCCTGTCTACACATACCAGGACTGGTTCTTTATACTTCATTACGTTCTCTGATGATCTCTTTAGATTCAGACATATGTTCCTGTTGAAACACAAGTCCGAACCTTTTGAGATATTCACAGAATATAAGTTAGAAGTAGAGAACCAGAATACGGGTATAAGTATTATGTCCTATGATGAGATCAAGGAGGAGAATACTTGAGCACGGAAATACTGGACTATTCTAAAGGAGAATGAGATTCTCTCTCAGCATTACTCCTCTGTATACACCATAGCACGATGGTATATCGGGGCGGAGCAGATACACCCTATTTGATAAGGTGTGCTCTATGATGAGTACTACTGAGTTACCTATTTCCTTTTAGGTGTTATGCACTTGAGAAGCTGCATACCTATTGAATAGGGTTCGAATCAAATCAGTTACCTACCATTTCATATATGATATGGAAAGGGAAGAGCCCATATCTTAAGTTAGTTAAGATTTAGGGTTGTCCGGCCTATGTCTAAAAGCAAAATCCGGACAAGCTCGAGGCAAGGTCTGTTATGTAGAACTGGAAGTGTTCCAGCTATACGAATTACAGCAGATGATTTGATAGAACCAAGGGATTCAGTAGATACCAACGAACCTCAGCCTCTCCGCCGATCTAGTAGGGTTCCTCACCCACCTGAGAGATACTTCGGTTTCTCTATGACAGTGGGAGCGAGGATTACATCATGAGATGATGACCCAACTAGTTTCGAGCTGGCCATCAGGAGTAAGACTCTGTAAGAATGGCTGGATGTTTAGCGATCTGAGATGGAATCCTTATACACCAGCAAAGTATGGACTTTAGCTGCTAGATCTGAAGGGTTAAATCCCCATCAGGAGCAAGTATATCTTGAGAAGATTACTTGGTGTACATGGAAGAGTTGAGACTTTCGAAGCTAGACTTGTTAAAAGTTTGCATCATTTACCAGGCGTGGATTATGATGAAACCTTTTCAAGGATCTATGCTTAAGTCCATCCAGATCCTACTTACCACGGCTACATACCATGACTGCGATATCTGGTGGTTGGGTGTCTTGACTGCTTTTCTAAATAATGATTTAGAAGAGAGCGTCTATAAGTACACAGCCAGAGGGCCTCGTAGACAGTGGGAGCAGCGGAAACGTGTGCAAGATGCTTTATAGGATAAAGCAGGCATCGCGGAGATGGAACATCTGTTTTGATGGATAAGTCAAAGAGTTTGACATCATCAAAATGGTAGATGAACCTTGTATAAACAAAAAGGTAGTAGGGAGTATGGTGACGATCCTCGTAGAGTACCTGGATGACATACTCTTGATAAGAAAGGAGTTTCTTATGCTACGCTCGATCAATCTCCGCTTATCACAATGATTCTCCACACAGGATCAAAGTGATACCTCCTAAATCCTGAGTTTTGGATCTATGAGATAGATTTAATTGAATGTTAGGATTCTCACTAGTTGTAGTGAGATGTATCAAACGATCCTAGGGAGAATCACTGGAAGTGTTCCAGGGTGATAAAGACGACTGAATGTCAGTTGCAGGCATTGTCTTTACCCTCAGTAAAGGGACGGTATGTTGGAAGAGTTCCAAGCTAGATACCGTGACATACTAGACGATAAAGGCAGGATACATCGCTACTTAAGATGCTACCAAAGAGGCTGTTTGGGTGTATATTGGTTCATGAGATGAACTATGTTCCTACCATTGTGTGACAATGGAGTTGTGGCTTATGCCAAGGAACGCCGGTCCCATCAGTGATCCAGACATATTCTAAGGCAGCATCGCCTGATCATGGAGATGATTGATCTCCAGGATGATCGAGGTTTGGAGAGTAGACTCAGAAGACAACACAGCGGATCCACTCACAAAGGCCTGTTCCCAGAGAGAGACTTTTATGGGATGGTTGAGTATGAGATACTTCAAACCACTGCTACAGATGGCCCTAGTGCAAGTGGGAGATTGTTAGTTGTATGTATGCCCTAGAGGCCATTACTGTACATAGGATGTATATTGTAGTGGATGCTGGGACATATATAGGGAGGACTTTCTTGCTCGACATGATAGTATGCTATCTGGTTACCCTTTACCTTAACGTGTATGCTGATTGTCTCTCTGTTACATGTTGGTAAAGCCCTTAGGATCTGTACTTGACTACCTGGACTATGATGCGGATCATACTAGTGGGGACATGGTAGTCCATAAGTACATCCTTGACAGTCCCTAGTCGTGGGTGTATCGAGACGGGGCATCGATATACCAGAGTAGACTAGCGTGTACCTTCTCGACCCATACAGATGGGCGATGGATGATCCCATATCCATCGGTGTTTGACATCAGAGGAGATATACGGGTGCTCAGTAGAGACTGGGTACACTGGACGGACTCGCCGAGAACTCCCAGATGGTATTATACCTCACGTCAGATGGCAGTTCTCTGGTGACACTGGTACAGAGTAGTCTGTTGACCCGAGATCGTCATAGAGTCTTGTGTGGTTCCTACTGTGCTTTGATTTCCATCTTACCACGTCCAAGAGGGCGTGCAAAACGGTGGTTTTTGGGTACAGTCCCGAGTCACATGGAGGCAATGAGCGATAGGAGGGGATTCGTCTCTCCCGGTATATGGGGGTTGATGTTGCGCTGTGTTCGATTGGCTATAACAGGAAATCCCTGGCCAGGGTTGCTGAGATTTACTGGTAAGTGTTACCAGTAGTTTCTCGAACAGTTATAGACCTCATATCGACACGACTTATCGAGCTATTGGGGTCTGACGTTTACCACCCCTAGGCGAGATATGCGACATATCAGACGATCAGACCGGACTGTACGGTAGTGTTACTGGTCGGATTCACTGGAGTGTGAGCGGGCTTGCTCGTCGATCTTCAGATCGCTCAATACCCGGGTGGCCGTTACGTTTAGCAGACCGCTTGCGGCTTGTGGGTGTTTGATATGATCATCACCTGCTGCCGGCGTATTGACGAGTCTTTAGAGTCCTACACAGAGGTTTCCTGGCTCAAGCGAAACGAAATAGGAGCGCATATGAGATATGTGCGGGACCGAGAATAATGCGTGTATGTGATACCGTATTCTATTCTCGCGATAAATATATCGAATGGTTGTATGCGATATAACCTAGTTATCGATTCAAGCGTTGATTCGATAAGCCGATATATTAGATACCAGTCGGTTATGTGCGCATGACCGGATCATTGAATCAAGTGTTGATTTAATGATTTAATGTATAATTATATATTTGATATATTACTTTACATTAACTAGTATCGGTTCACTTTAGACGGATTTTCTCACTTGGTTCGTGCGCATTGCATATGCAATATGTTTTTGTGCACTTGATTGTATCATGTTTGATGATGCAAGTCAAGCTTGGGTTCAAGTGTAAAGATTAAACCTTGGTTAATGAAATGGTTAGGGTTTATTATTCATTATTCATTTATCTTATTTAATTATCTTTTTATTTTTGATAAATGAATAAAAGAAAAGAGAAAAGAATGGTTGCTAGATTTGGAGTTTAGTTGAAACTTCATGAAGATTTGATAAAGTCAACCATACTTATCTCAACCTTAACCCTAACCATTCTCACTAACCATGATTCATTCTCTACACTTGACCATGGTTAGAATTATGATAAGAATTCATTTTCTTTTCATTTTCTATTAACTTATCATAATATCTTTCTTCTTCTTCTTCATTCTTCAAGTGAAGAAAAGAAAAGTCCATCAATGGTGATTGTTGGATATGAGTGAGAAATCCAATTCTAAAGTTAACCCAATTCCTATTTCTTCATCCTCTACCTCTTGCCAAGTAGTAGAGTGTGTTTCCTTCACAAGATTTTAGGGTTTGGTGAAGGTGGAGCTTGATTCATCGATGCCTCGACGTAGATCATCTTCGGCATGGACATCGACGACCTAGCTTGCCCATTCTCCGACGAAGTCGACTCTAGAGCCCGGATTTGATTTGGACAGCGGAGATGACCTCGTTGCGGAGCCGTGGAGGTGGATATCCGGATCTACAAAGGTTGTAATTTCCGTATCTTTTTAGTTAACTGTTAACTAGTTCTTGTTCGCCTAGATATCTAGCAAACGATCCGTACTTTAGGGTTTGTAGGCACCATAAAATTTTGAAATTGCCATGGTTGATGGCTTGGGAGACCTCACATGTGTGCCTAGGAACCCTGCACTAACCACTCACTTAAACCTTAGTTAACTCTCTACATCTAACCATGGTTCATTATATGATAAGGATTGATTTTTCTTTTCTATTCTAAAATTCTTATCATAATATTTTAGCTTCTTCTTCTTCTTCCTTCAAGTGAAGAAAAGCTTGACCATCAATGGCAAAGTGATGAAAAAGAGTGAGAAATCCAAATCTAAAGTCTACCCACTTCCTGTTTCTTCATCCTCTACCTCTTGCCAAGTAGTAGAGTGTGTTTTCTTCACAAGTTTCATGACTTGGTGAAGTTAGAGCTTGATCTTGCGATGCTTCGACGTAGATCATCTTCGGCATGGACATCGACGACCTAGCTCGCTTATTCTCCGATGAAGTCGACGCTAGAGCCCGGATTCTTTTTGGACAGCGGAGAGGACTTCGTTGCGGAGCTATGGAGGTGGAGCACCGGATCTACAAAGGTTGTATTTCCGTATCTCTTAGTTAAGTGTTAACTTGTTATCTTTTCGCCTAGACATCTAGCAAACGATCCGTAGTTTAGGGTTTCTCGGCATCTTAAAATTTGAAATTGGCATGTTCGATGCCTTGTGAGACCTCACTAGTGTTCCTAGGAACCCTACAGTGGTATCAGAGCCTAGCTAGAGCCTTAGGCGAAGTCTAGACGGACTTTGAAGTCCGATTGAACCAAAAATCCGAACCCAAAATAGCTCTCTGGACTTTTTCCAAATTCTGGGATTTTTCCAAATTAAAAATGCGTAAAAAATTCAGCAGGGAATTATAAGAATTACGGTGTAATTTTTTTTCCATGAACAGTAAATATCGCGGCGGAAGCGCGGCAGAAGCTTGACTTCTGCTAAACGTAACGGCCACCCGGGTATTGAGCGATCTGAAGATCGACGAGCAAGCCCGCTCACACTCCAGTGAATCCAACCAGTAACACTACCGTACAGTCCGGTCTGATCTTCTGATATGTCGCATATCTTGCCAAGGGGTGGTAAACGTCAGACCCCAATAGCTCAATAAGTTGTGTCGATATGAGGTCTATAACAATTCGAGAAACTACTGGTAACACTTACCAGTAAATCTCAGCAACCCTGGCCAGGGATTTCCTGTTATAGCCAATCGAACACAGCGCAACATCAACCCCCTATACCGGGAGAGACGAATCCCCTCCTATCGCTCATTGCCTCCATGTGACTCGGGACTGTACCCAAAAACCACCGTTTTGCACGCCCTCTTGGACGTGGTAAGATGGAAATCAAAGCACAGTGGGAACCACACAAGACTCTATGATGATCTCGGGTCAACAGACTACTCTGTACCAGTGTCACCAGAGAACTGCCATCTGACGTGAGGTATAATACCATCTGGGAGTTCTCGGCGAGTCCGTCCAGCGTACCCAGTCTCTACTGAGCACCCGTATATCATCTCTGATGTCAAACACCGATGGATATGGGATCATCCATCGCCCATCTGTATGGGTCGAGAAGGTACACGCTAGTCTACTCTGGTATATCGATGCCCCATCTCGATACACCCATGACTAGGGACTTTGAAGGATGTACTTATGGACTACCATGTCCCCACTAGTATGATCCGCATCATAGTCCAGGTAGTCAAGTACATATCCTAAGGTCTTTACCAACATGTAACAGAGAGACAATCAGTATACACGTTAAGGTAAAGAGCAACCAGATAGCATGCTATCATGTCGAGCAAGAAAGTCCTCCCTATATATGTCCAAGCATCCACTACAATATACATCCTATGTATAGTAATGGCCTCTAGGGCATACATATAACTAACAATCTCCCACTTGCACTAGGGCCATCTGATAGCAGTGGTTGCAGTATCTCATACTCAACCATCCCATAATAGTCTCTCTCTGGGAACAAGCCTTTGTGAGTGGATCCGCTGTGTTGTCCTCTGAGTCTACTCTCCTAACCTCGATCTCCCTGGAGATCAACCATCTCCATGATCAAGTGATACTGCCTTAGAATATGTCTGGATCACTGATGGGACCGGCGTTCCTTGGCATAAGCCACAACTCCATTGTCACACAATGGGAGGAACAAAGTTCATCTTATGAACTAATATACACCCAAGCAGCCTCTTTGGTAGCATTTTAAGTAGCAATGTATCCTGCCTTTATCGTCTAGTATGCCACGGTATCTATCTTGGAACTCTTCCAACATACCGTCCCTTTGCTGAGGGTAAAGACAATGCCTGTGACTGACTTTCAGTCATCTTTATCACCCTGGAACACTTCCAGTGATTTTCCCCAGGATCAGTTGATACCATCTCACTACATCTAGTGAGTAGCCTAACATCCATTTAGATCTATCTCATAGATCCAAAATCCAGGATTTAGTAGGTATCATTTTGATCCTATGTGGAGAATCATTGTGATAAGCGGAGATTGATCGAGCGTAGCATAGAAAACTCTTTCTTATCAAGAGTATGTCATCCACGTACTCTACGAGGATCGCCACCATACTCCCTACTACCTTTTTGTTTATACAAGGTTCATCTACCATTTTGATGATGTCAAACTCTTTGACTAATCCATCAAAACAGATGTTCCAACTCCGCGATGCCTGCTTTATCCTATAAAGCATCTTGCACACGTTTCCGCTGCTCCCACTGTCTACGAAGCCCTCTGGCTGTGTACTTATAGACGCTCTCTTCCAAATCATCATTTAGAAAAGCAGTCAAGACACCCAACCACCAGAGATCGTAGTCATGGTATGTAGCCGTGGTAAGTAGGATCTGGATGCACTTAAGCATAACCACTGGAAAAGGTTTCATCATTATCCACGCCTGGTTGATGACGAAAAACCTTTCACAAGTCTATCTTTGAAAGTCTCAACTTTTCCATCTACACCAAGTAATCTTCTCAAGATATACTTGCTCCTGATGGGGATTTAACCCTTCAGATATAGCAACCAAAGTCCATACTTTGTTGGTGTATAAGGATTCCAACTCAGATCGCTAAGCATCCAGCCATTCTTACAGAGTTTTACTCCTGATGGCCAGCTCGAAACTAGTTGGGTCATCATCTCATGATGCAATCCTCGCTTCCACTATCATAGAGAAACCGAAGTATCTCTCAGGTGGGTGAGGAACCCTACTAGATCGGCGGAGAGGCTGAGGTTCGTTGGAATCTACTGAATCCTTTGGTTCTACCAAATCATCTGCTGCAGTTTGTATAGCTGGAACATTTCCAGTTCTACATTACAGACTTTGCCTCGAGTTTGTCCAGATCTTGCTTTTAAATATAGGCCGGACAACCCCAAATCTTAACTAACTTAAGATATGGGCTCTTCCCATACCATATCTCATATGGAGTGGTAGGCAACTGATTTGATCGTGACCCTATTCAATAGGTATGCAACTTCTCAAGCGCATAACACCCCAAAAGAAAAAGGTAACTCAGTAGTACTCATCATAGAGCACACCATATCATATAGGGTGTGATTGCTCCGTCCCGATATACCATCGTGCTATGGTGTATACAGAGGAGTAATGCTGAGAGAGAATCTCATTCTCCTTTAGAATAGTCCAGGATTTCCGTGCTCAAGTATTCTCCTCCCTGATCTCATCATAGGACATAATACTTATACCCGTATTGGTTCTCTACTTCTAACTTATATTCTGTGAATATCTCAAAAGGTTTAGACTTGTGTTTCAATAGGAACATATGTCTGAATCATGAGAGATCATCAGAGAACGTAATGAAGTATAAAGAACCAGTCTTGGCATGTGTAGACAGGGGACCTACATACATCAACATGTATCATCCCAAGCGTTCACTAACTCTATCTCTGTTTCCAGTAAACGGAGCTATGGTCATCATATCTTTGTGACATGACTGGCGAGTTTCATAAGATGTAAGTTCAAACTAATTTAAATATGCATCCTTATGTAACTCTAGCTAGTCGGGTCACATTGATCTGACCTAGTCTACAATACCTCAAGAAGGATTCGTTCATTTCTGAACTCTTCCTCTTGTGTGTGTTCCGTATACTAAGAACTGTGGTTTGATTTAGAACATTAATGCTTTTAGATAACGTGCCTGAGCCGATCAACTTTTGATATAGGAAATGTTCAAAACATTATCCAACAATACAAAATTTTATCATTTCTTTACTGATAAAGAGACTGATATGATTTTGTATATCAGGTTCGGAATCTAATAACATTCGTTCAGAATCAATGTATTGTAATACAGGGTGACAGTGACCAACAGACTTGGCTGCAACACTTGCCCCGTTTTCTGCCTCATGAAACTTATCACCCGTTCTCAGTTTTTCTACCCTTTTGTAGCCCTATGTAACATATTACATATTTGGGATCCTGATCCGGTATCATATACCAGGATGCGGAGGATACTGAGAAACAGTTCTGTATAATGAACACACCCGAAGATGATGCATCAGCATGCACTCTCTTTGTTTGGGCGGCACGAGAAATCTGGTATTCCCCAATTTCCTGCTCGGTCTTATAACAATTATAAGTTGGAGCGGGACCAACGTTCCCCAGCTCAGTATAACAAGCGGGTTCGGTCAAAAATCCGTATTATTATCTTGATTAAGGCGTGATTTGGTCGCTACCAGGAGAGAGAGAAGAAAACACTTAGCGTGCGCTCTTGCAAGAATAGATTGGTTATTATTTTATCTAATCAGGATGGCTCCCACTGCTTTTTATCAAATCTTCCTTCAAACCCTAAAAGGAAAGACTAGCCGGGATTAATTACACACTACAAGTTCGCCAATCTTTCAGCCAGGCCAGTGTCGGTACTTTGAGGGAGGTCCCCCGTGCTTTCGCACGAACCTAATTAATGTAAACCTCGTTTTCCCAGAGGCATAACCCCGTTGACACCTTTCTAGACACCTACTTGATCGGCTAATTGTAATGTATAAAACTCTCCCAGGAGTAACTCTTACTCGCAGCGGGTATCGGGATCCAACTATCTCATAGAAGGTATGCAATCTCATTGCAAATTTCAACACTTGAAATTCACGATAATTTTGCCCCTAGCGTCCTATGACCTTGACGCAGGCCAACAAACCATTGTCCGCAAGTCAAGTTCAACCCGTCATTTCCTGATTGAATTAAACCCACCCGCACGACCCTTGACGCAGGCCAACAAAGTCGCACGACTAGCCTAATCCAATCACATCATATGCTTATGCAGATAAGCACCAGTTAGCTACCGCACACTACGCCTTGACGTAGGCCAACAAACGTAGCATGAATACTAACTACTACTTATCTGAAATGACGGAGGGCTACGACAGGTTTTTCTGAAAACCTATTGCGTAATGAACTTGATATCGTTGTAGAATCAAATGATTTTAAAATGGAGAGTTTTTGAGGCTTTTCTAGTTTTGCTAAAGGAGTCACTCCCGGTGAAGGGATCGTCGGTCCTTTCCTCGTCGAATGAGGTGCGGGATATATCATATATATCACTGTGCAAAGCAAAAACACTTAAAAGCAATCAAAAGACAAACCGAGGGGTGTAGCATCTGCCAGTTTTTGCTAAAGGAGTCACTCCCGGTGAAGGGATCTCGGTCCTTTCCTCATCGAATAAGGTGCAGGATATATCACATATACCTCTGTGCAAAGCAAGAACTGTAGCTACCTGTTTTATTTTGAAATTCGATTCTACAACATCTTAGGTTTCTTTTATTTCATTAATCACATTAATGAAGTCCCATCATTTAAGTACCTAAACATTACAGATAAATACGACGTACACTTATGCCATCCGCATTCGCCTCGATTTCCTCTCGTGCACCGTTAGGTTAGGTAACTAACGGCAGAGCGGGGCAGGGCTAGCGCGGGTGTAAAACATAAGTAACGTCTATATAATATATCATATATACTATATAAAGTATCTATCACAGAACATCACATGATCACATCACAGATATCGCACAGCAGAAGAAACATATGAAATATTGGATATACTAGGACGTCCGTGTTTTCAATACGAGCCAGTATAAAACACGGATTCCACAGTCGTGATGAATAGCCAAACCCATACCCCTAGACCCCTACGAGAGCGGCAAGCAACCCTACCAATTCTGGAGTTAGGAGACCCGGACCCGACTCCTCGAGTTGGTCTCCCACTGGACTCCAGAACCCGGTTACTTGTGCCCTCCTCCTTGGGTCTATCCTAGTGCGGAAAAGTAAATAATATACAAGAGGTGACTACTTCCGCAACCTGGAAGCGCCCCAATAAAAGAATATTACATACAAGTTTTTACATGAATGAAAATGAAAAACACTCATCTCACATAAAAACCCCGGCTATTCAAACACGACGATCCAATATAACATATCCAGCAACACATAACATCACATGTCATCAACGTAAGTAAACATGCGTATCCTAATTGTCGTTGACATATAGCAACGAAACCGGCGATAACACATATTACACTTACGGTCACAGAAAAGAAAGTGTAAAACTACAACAGTTGGAATCCGCAACCACCTCAGACATCGTATGCCTGACCAAATGAATTACTTAGACATCACATGCCTAACAATTATAAACCCCGCATTTCAGTCTCATTATCGAAAACACTTTTCAATATCAAGTCGGGCAATTCAACAGGATTCCCGACAATTTGATCGAATGCTCGTCGCAAACTTCAGTAGACGGCCGCACCCCCGATACCGTCGACGAAGTGCACCAAGGCGGAACACCGCTACCGGGAGCACCCGAACGGATGCTTTTGACGACGGGGTTCTCCTACAGTCACTTGGTCGGGGCTATGGAGTGAGGCTGTCTATTAAGTTTACCCGGCGAGTATCCGCGTACGCTACGTGATTGCGACGGACTTTTGATCACATCAAAATTCCGTGGCAACCGATTAAGTGAGACTAAACTGCTATGTTTATAACATTCATTCAGTTATCTCATAACTTCTTGTGAATTCCAATTATTGTATCCCATTCCAGATAAACAGAAAATGTTAAACTTTTCGATCGAACAATCTAACACCCAAGTTTTCCCGATACAGCTCAACACATGAAATAAGTCTAACAACATTCCGTTCGTGCCTCAGTACCAACGGTCCAGCCGTAGAAGGGTCAAGCCAACGCCTCACATGTGGAACGCCGTACTGCCCCAAACCCGAAGGTTCAAAGGGCAGTTCAAGACGGTCACATAATCGAGTTAAGGTTTGTTGTCTTCTAGAGGGTCCATCGCGTTACTTGCACTACTTAGAACGTCGTTAAACTACGGAAAAATCCAACACTTGGAAATTTCCCGACAGGGGAAAAATTGGGTATTTATATCCGGTCGAACTTTTTAACATATTCTAAAATTTATCCGGAAAGCCACACAGACAAAATTTGATACTCCGATTGAAACACCGAATCCCCAAAACAACTCCAGAAAATTCAACTCTTGAATAAAATTTAAAAATACCCATATAGCCGGGTTATCGGATCAAGTGTTGATTCGATAAGTTGTTACTAATGATACTAGTCGGTTATATGCGATATGACCGGATCGTTAAATCAAGTGTTGATTTAATGATTTAAAGCATAATTATATATTTGATATATTACTTTGCATTAACTAGTATCGGTTCACTTTAAATGGATTTTCTCGCTCGGGTGTGCACATTGTATATTCGATATAGTTTTGTGCACTTGCTTGTATCATGTTTGATGATACATGCCTTATGGTTAAGTGTTAAGAATTAAAGTATAGTTAAGTGGGTGATTAGGGTTTTTGATTTCATTTTATTCATTTATCTTTTTGGAAAAAAAAGAAAAGGAAAAATGAGGAAAATGGTTGCTTTCTTTTGTTCATTCATGAACCTTCATGGAGACTTTGACTTAATGACCATTTTGTCTCATGCTTAACCCTAACCACTCACTTAAACCTTAGTTAACTCTCTACATCTAACCATGGTTCATTATATGATAAGGATTGATTTTTCTTTTCTATTCTAAAATTCTTATCATAATATTTTAGCTTCTTCTTCTTCTTCCTTCAAGTGAAGAAAAGCTTGACCATCAATGGCAAAGTGATGAAAAAGAGTGAGAAATCCAAATCTAAAGTCTACCCACTTCCTGTTTCTTCATCCTCTACCTCTTGCCAAGTAGTAGAGTGTGTTTTCTTCACAAGTTTCATGACTTGGTGAAGTTAGAGCTTGATCTTGCGATGCTTCGACGTAGATCATCTTCGGCATGGACATCGACGACCTAGCTCGCTTATTCTCCGATGAAGTCGACGCTAGAGCCCGGATTCTTTTTGGACAGCGGAGAGGACTTCGTTGCGGAGCTATGGAGGTGGAGCACCGGATCTACAAAGGTTGTATTTCCGTATCTTTTAGTTAAGTGTTAACTTGTTATCTTTTCGCCTAGACATCTAGCAAACGATCCGTAGTTTAGGGTTTCTCGGCACCTTAAAATTTGAAATTGGCATGTTCGATGCCTTGTGAGACCTCACTAGTGTGCCTAGGAACCCTACAGTGGTATCAGAGCCTAGCTAGAGCCTTAGGCGAAGTCTAGACGGACTTTGAAGTCCGATTGAACCAAAAATCCGAACCCAAAATAGCTCTCTGGACTTTTTCCAAATTCTGGGATTTTTCCAAATTAAAAATGCGTAAAAAATTCAGCAGGGAATTATAAGAATTACGGTGTAATTTTTTTTCCATGAACAGTAAATATCGCGGCGGAAGCGCGGCAGAAGCTTGACTTCAGCGGCGGTTCCGCCGCACCTTGATGACGTCATCGTCGTATGTTTGCACAGTAACTCTTATTATATTATGCTAGATTTTCTGGGTATTTTTAATTTGGAAAAATCCTAGAATTTGGAAAAAGTCCAGAGAGCTATTTTGGGTTCGGATTTTTGGTTCAATCGGACTTCAAAGTCCGTCTAAACTTCGCCTAAGGCTCTAGCTAGGCTCTGATACCACTGTAGGGTTCCTAGGCACACTAGTGAGGTCTCACAAGGCATCGAACATGCCAATTTCGATGCCTTGTGAGACCTCACTAGTGTGCCTAAGAACCCTACAGGTGAGGGAGAAGAGAGAGTGAGGTGGAGAAAGTGTTGAAAAGTCAAAGTCCACCCTTTTTCTTTTATCTTTTTCTATTCTTTTCTTTTTTTTCTATTCAAAAGGAGGTTATTGGAGAGAGAAAAAGAGCGAGGGGCTGTCAAAGTGGGCCGGACACATGGGGAGGGGGAGAGAGGGTGAGGTGTGGGTGTGTGGGTTTGGGAAAAGATAGATGTATTACCCCAATTCCCATTAACGCTAATTTCACCGAATAAAGCCTTTTTCTTCGATATTTTCTAAACCGGTTTGGCAAACCATTTCATTTCAAAAACCACATGATAAAATTTTGTTTAATGTGTTATGATGCACAAAATTTGTTTCAACTCATTCCAATTTGTAATTTTCCCTAATTAAATGTATTAGGGACGGCTTAAAATAATATTAAAATAATTAATTTCGGAAAAATTTTCAGAAAATTTGAAATTTCACTAGTGGCTCAATAAACACCAAATACTAGCAATTCCACATCTAGAATATGTATATTTAATTTTATAATAAAGATATTTGTATTTTGACTTTTTACAGAAAACCCCCTTATTTTACCGATTTTCTGAAATTTCACCGAAACGATTTTCAAAACATTACAACAACCTTCGATATGGCCCTACAAGTGGCTCTGTACTGACCCTTGTATACAATCCACGGGCACGAATAAACATTTCCCTAATCAAGTCTCACCCGTGACTGGGGATATGTCCATACGGTGAACAACCCTTGTAAGTCCTCTCGACTTATAAGGAGAAAACCCTTTTGTAAGATCCTTACGACTTACAGGGGAACATACACTTAGGAGTCCTCATGATTCCTAAGGAGAAAACGCACCTACGAGATCCTTACGACTCGTAGGGAGAAATACCTTTGTGAGACCCTTACGGCTCATGAAGTCAAAAGCCTTAGTCGACAGGATCCTAACCCTGTTTACTAAGCCACATTTGTTCAACATCGACAGAGGCAAATGATGATTCGCTCCTGGCAATATCCCAGTTATAGCGATGCTGATGCCTAAACGAGTATCAAATTCCAAGTCTTGTCATGGCAAATGATGATTCGCTCCTGGCAATATCCCAGTTGTAGCGATGCTGATGCCTAAACGAGTATCAAATTCCAAGTCTTGTCATGGAAAATGATGATTCGCTTCTGGAAATATCCCAGTCGTAGCGATGTTGATGCCTAAACCGATATCAAATTCCAAGTCTTTTTACGGAAAATGATGATTCGCTCCTGGCAATATTCCAGTCGCAGCGATGCTGATACCAAGATTAGTATCAGATCCCAAATCCCACACTCGTGATAAAAAGTCTACGAGCCAAAAATGCATATGAAATAACCGAAATGATGGGGCAACTTGCAACAAAATCAGCAAGTAAAAATGTATGCATACAAAAACAGCCGAAATGATTGGGCAAATCGCAATAAAAAGCAGCGAGTAAAAAGAAAAATAGACGAAATGATTGGGCACCGCGAAAAATAGCCGAAATGATTGGGCAATCACGACCTCCGCGATATAAAAGCTGAAATGATAGAGCATCGCGGAAATAAAAAAAAATCTGAAAGAATGAAACTTTTTGCCCTGCAGGTGAGGTCACATTGACCCCTGTATACAATCCATGGGCACGAACAAAGAGGGAACCATACCTTCCCAACAGGCTCCATCAGAAAGCGAAGCCAAATCTCGACGGTTCATAGACAACCTAGAGACAATCTCGACATTTGTCGCAATATTGCAAACACAATGTCAACAAACGAAGCAAAAGAAGATCCCTAGCTTCAGGGTCTCGACGTCGATATCGACAACTTAGAGATCACCAACGGCGTTTCTCCTCATTTCAACCAGATGCAGACGTGACGTCAACAATCGACCTCAGAGTCGCAACGAAATGGAACCATGGCAAACTCCCTAGTTCCAAATCTCAATGGCCACATGTACAGCGTGGAGACCAACAACGGTGTGCCTCCTCATTCCAGCAGGACATAGATGCTACATCATCAAACGAAGCCACTGTAAGTCGATGTACAACACCCCACGACTTGCGGGGAGGCGGAAATATGAAAAACGATCTTGTTCTTTGCTTAAACATCGACTAACCGCATGAATCGAAGCTAAACGATAACTAACAACAAACATAGTTGTTAACAACTACTATGTAAAGGGATTATACCTAAAGAACCGTGTCCTTCGTCTTTACGAACTCCACCTCCTCCTCGGCCTTCTCGAAGTAGTAGACGATCCACCCGAGAGCTTTACGCCAAGCTTAGCCTATAAACTTGAGGCAACTAACTTTCTTTAAGTGCTAATCAAAGAAGCTAGGTGATATAGAGTGAGGGTTATGGTTTAATTAGTCTAACTAATCCTTGTACTCAACACATGAGAGGGGACGATTAGGGTTTGAAGAGGGAGAGCTTAAGGAGAGAGAAGGTGAAGATAATAATGAAGTGAGAAGAATGGGTTATGATAATATATATCAAGCATTTCTTTTATCAAGAAAAGAAAAGAAATGAATTTAACAACCATGCTTGATAATATCTAGTGATGATTCACATCCATGAGTCATTAAGCATTTATGATGCATTAATGACATGGATGAATCATCCATATGACTCACTAATCACATTCATTGTATATGCTACCTAAACCTCCTTAGTCACCATCTTCTAGAAGCTTCTCGCGCAATTACGAGAACGCCCCTCCTTTCCGCAAAAATACAGAAAAACTTTAGACTGTATAAATCCAATAACCGGATACCAGTAACTGGCTTAAACCAAAGCCGACTGGTAAAAACTGTCCGAAAGTCGTACGTGCGTAAACACACGTATGCGTCCGAACCCTTGTCGTAAAACCATACGACCTCTATATCGTTTCGCCTGGAGTAGGGAAACTCTCTGTGTGGGACTCTAGAGACTCGACCACTACACTGGCAGTGGGTTTAACCACAGACCGCAAGCAGCACTAGCTGTACGTAACGGTCCCCAGGTAGATGTCGATAAGAAGGCCGATGAGGAAACCCATCCGAACTCCTACCGAGTCTGATGTGACAATCTCCGTACATTCCGGTCCGTTCGTCTAAGACTATCGCATATTGGGCCTAGGGGGGCGGCAAGCGTCAGTCCCCTAATAGCGGTATAAGTCGTGTCGGAGCGAAGCCCATTACACCCTGAGAAACTACTGGAACCTACCAGCAAATCTCGCTTGCCCTGGCCAGGGACTTTGCGTAATGGCTCTCTGACACAGCGCGATATCAACCCCCAATACCGGGAGAGATGAATCCTGTCTAACCGCCACTGCCTCCAAGTGCTCGGGACTGCACCCAACTGCTACCTGTTTGCACGACTCCTTTGAGCCGTGGTAGGGTAGCAATCTAAGAACAGTGGGACACACTCGAGGCGAAGTAGCAGTGTCAATTCTGCGGACTATGCTGTACTCATGTCACCTGGGAACTGTTCACTGACGACTGGTATAAAACCACCCAACAGTCCCCTGTGAGTCCTGTCCGGTGTACCCGTAACCTAACGAGCACCTGCATACTATCTCCAGTACGACGTACTGACGGCTGTGGGACAGACCATCTCCCCAACTGGGATGAGAAGCGTACACACTAGTCTACTCCGGAGTATCGATGCCCTGTCTCGATAATCCAACGACTAGGGACCTGAATAAGGATGTGCTTGTAGACTACCCAGCCCCCACTAGTGTGACTGCCATCACAACGCTGGTAGTCAAGCAAGATCCTAAGAGCTCTATCAATACGTATACTCACATATTAAGATAGAAAAACCAAGTAGCATACTACCATGTTTAGCAAGACTGTTATATACATGTGAATATCCCAAGCTTCTATTAAGTAATATACAAACTAGTATGATACAGTAATGGCCTTCTAGGGCATAAACACTAACAATCTCCCACTTGCACTAGGGCCATGTACTGGCGTATCGAAGACCGATGATCTCGAGTAGCCTCTCGAACTGAATCTGAGGTAGGGCCTTTGTGAATGGATCAGCAATGTTCTCTTCAGAAGCAACTCTCCGAACCTCGATCTCCTGACGATTTATGATCTCCCTGATCAGGTGATACCGCCTTAAGATGTGCCTGGACTTCTGATGGGACCTTGGTTCCTTTGCTAAAGCTATAGCTCCGTTGTTATCGCAATATAGAAGTATTGGATCAACTATGGTAGGAACCACCTGAAGTTTTGTTAGGAACTTCTTCATCCAGACTGCTTCTTTTGCGGCATCGCAAGCAGCTATATACTCCGCTTCCATCGTTGAGTCAGCAACGGTGTCCTGCTTGGAGCTCTTCCAGCACACCGCCCCTCCATTGAGGGTAAAGACATAACCCGACATGGACTTGGAATCGTCCTTATCACTCTGAAAGCCGGAATCAGCAAAGGCCTCCAACCTGAGGTCTTTTCCGCCGTAAACCAAGAACATCTCCTTAGTCCTTCTCAGGTACTTGAGAATGTTCTTTACTGCTATCCAGTGCTTCTCCCCTGGGTCTGACTGATACCGGCTTACCACGCTCAGTGCGTAAGCTACATCTGGTCTGGTGCACAACATCGCATACATTATAGAGCCTACCGCAGAAGCGTAGGGTATAATAGACATGCGTTCCCTTTCTAAATCAGTCTTGGGAGACATCTCTTTGGAGAGGGTGATTCCGTGACAAGCCGGTAGATTACCGCGCTTAGAATCTTCCATACTGAATCTTTTCAGTACAGTGTCGATATACCTGGACTGCGAAAGTCCCAACATCCTCTTGGATCTATCACGATAGATCCGGATCCCCAGAATGTAAGAGGCATCACCCAGATCTTTCATGGAGAACCTGTGTGACAAGAATCCTTTGACAGATTGTAGCATAGGAATGTCATTTCCTATCAATAGAATGTCATCCACGTACAAGACGAGGAATACGACACTTCTGGCTACAACTTTACTATATATGCACGGTTCATCTGGATTTTTGATAAAGTCATATTCTTTGACTGTCTCATCAAAACAGATGTTCCAACTCCGCGATGCCTGCTTTAGTCCATAAATGGACTTAAGCAGCTTGCATACTTTCCCGCTGCTCCCACTCTGATTGAAACCCTCTGACTGATCCATATAGACGCACTCTTCTAAATTTCCATTTAGAAAGGCCGTTTTTACGTCTATCTGCCAGATTTCATAATCATGGAAGGCAGCAATAGCAAGAAGGACCCGAATGGATTTGAGCATAGCCACTGGAGAAAAAGTTTCGTCATAGTCCAAACCAGGTCTTTGACGAAAACCTTTTGCAACAAGTCTAGCCTTATAGGTTTCCACCTGTCCATCTACACCAATCTTTTTCTTGAAGATCCATTTGCATCCTATGGGTTTTACCCCATCTGGAGCAAAGTCCAAAGTCCATACTTTGTTGGTGTACATGGACTCCATTTCGGTCCGCATTGCATCTAGCCATCGTACCGAGTCGCCGCTCTGGATGGCCTGCTGGAAGTCAGTAGGTTCATCATCATCTATGATGCAATCCTCTCTATCCCCATCTATGAGAAAACCGTAGTATCTCTCAGGCGGATGAGACGGCCTACTACTCCTGCGGAGGGGTGAGGGAATGTCCTGTTCTTCTTGAACTACTGGTTCTACCAAACTTTCAGTAGCAGTTTGTGGTTCTGGAATTTCTTCCAGTTCTATTTCGCTCCCACTTATTTCCTTTTCTAAAAACTGATATTCCAGAAAATGGGCATTACGAGAAACAAAAACCTTTTGTTCCTCTGCGTAATAGAAATAATATCCCTTGGAGTTCTTTGGATATCCCACAAACATACATTTTACTGATCGTCCCTCGAGCTTGTCCACATGCTGCTTTTTAACAAAAGCCAGACATCCCCAAATCTTCATATGCTGAAGATGGGGTTTCTTCCCAGTCCACATCTGATATGGAGTGGTAGGCACAGTCTTGGTAGGAGCCCTGTTCAGAAGATATGCTGCTGATTCTAGCGCATAACCCCAAAAAGATCACGGTAACTCAGCATTACTCATCATGGATCGTACCATATCAAATAGGGTTCGATTCCGTCTTTCCGATACACCGTTATGCTGTGGAGTGTATGGAGGAGTAAGCTGAGAGAGAATTCCTTTCTCTTTTAGGTAACCTAGGAACTCAGCACTCAAGTATTCACCACCTCGATCAGATCTAAGTGTCTTGATACTTTTGCCGGTTTGGTTTTCTACTTCATTCTTATACTCTTGGAATTTCTCAAAAGCCTCGGATTTATGTTTCATCAGATAAATGAATCCGTACCTTGAGTAATCATCCGTGAAAGTAATGAAATAGGAAAAACCACCTCTTGCATGTGTAGACATTGGACCGCATACATCGCTGTGTATGAGTCCTAAGAGCTCGCTCGCTCTTACTCCTTGTCCAGTAAATGGAGTCTTTGTCATCTTTCCTTTGAGACAAGATAGACAAGTGTCATAAGTTTGATATTCGAACGAGTCCAAATATCCTTCTCTATGCAACTTAGTCAACCTTCTCTCATTGATGTGACCCAGTCTACAATGCCATAAGAAAGCTTTATTTAAATCTGGAGACTTTCTTTTAAGTGTGTTCTGGACATTGAAAATTTGGAGTTGGTTTAAAACATATATACCGTTATTTAGTGTACCGGACCCAATCAAACCATGATTAAGGTCGATGTTAACAACATCTCTTACAAACGTGAAATCATAACCTTTATTTGATAACAAGGAAACTGATATGATATTACACGTTAAGCTTGGTACAAAAAAATAGTTATGTAAAACCAAAATGTGTCCACTCGTCAATCCTAGGTGATAATCCCCGACGGACGCAGCTCCCACGCTAGCTCCGTTAGCAACCTTTAGGGTCATATCACCTTCCTTCAGCACTCTACGGTTTCTCAGTGCCTGCAATGAATTGCAAATATGAGATCCTGATCCGGTATCCAATACCCAGGAAGTAGAGTTGATCGACAGACAATTCTCAATTACAAACACACCTGAAGTCGAAGCCACAGCTTGCTTCGGTTCCTGGTTCTTGGCGATCCACGCCTTGCAATCCTTCTTCCAGTGCCCTTTCCTGTGACAATAGAAGCACTCATCCTGGCCAACTACCGGTACCGCAAACTTTTTCTTTCCCTTCCCTCCCACCTTACTAACACCTCCTCTAGGTTTGGTGGCGGCCTTCTTCTTCCTTCCTTTGGCCTTAGCCTTGGACCCGGAAGAAGATGCACCGCTAACAAACATAGCGGGTGTTTCCCTTACTTTCTGTAAGGTGCCCTCTGCACTCCTCAACATGTTCAGGAGTTCCGGAAGTTCAACTTCTTTTCTTTGAAGGTTGAAGTTCAGGATAAACTGGGCGTAGGTGTGAGGAAGGGACTGGAGAATAAGGTCTGTATAGAGCTCATTATCTAAAGTCGTCCCAAGGTCTGCGAGCTCTTCAATATAGCCGATCATCTTTAGGACATGTTCTCCTACCGATGACCCGACAGCCAACCTCGCTCGAAACAAGTTCTTAGAGGTCTCGTATCTTGCTATACGAGATTGCTCTCCATAAAGTTCCTTTGTATGGAGAAATATGCCATCTAGGTTCATATCCTCGTGCCTCCTCTGATGTTCATTGTTCATTGAGGCAAGCACGATGCACTTGGCTTTCGCGCAATCTAAATCCCAGGTTTTGCGGATTTCCTTATCCGCATTGCTGGATTTGGGACCAGGGACAGCAGGTGCCGTAGCGGTGAGGACGTACCCCAGTTTGTCATAGGTCAAAGCCATTTTGACATTCCCCAGCCAATCTTTATAGTTTGGCCCTGTCAGTATATTTTTCTCTAAAAGTAACTTAAGTCCAGTCATTTTCAGGGTCGCTGCAATTAGGAGAGAGAGAAGAAAACTCTTTAGCATGATGCTCTTGCAAGTTTAGAGTGGTTTTTAGTTTATCTAAACTGGATGGCTCCCACTGTTTCTCGAATCCTTCCTCAAACCATAAAAGAAGAATTAGCCAGGACTATTCTCACTGTACAATACTTGCTTAACCGTTCAGCCAGGCTAGTGTCGATACTTCGAGGGAGGTTTTCCAACGCTTTCGCGAAGTTCCTTAATTAAATAACCTCTTTTCTCTGAGGGCGTAACCCCGCTGACACCTTTCTGGACACCTACTTGGTTTATAGAATTGATCGTTAAGTGACGAATCTCCTGATAAGTAGCATATACTCACAGTAGGATCGGGATCCAAATATCATCGTATGATAGTATTGAAGGAATGCTACCAACATTCATCAAACTCCAAATGGTATGCATCACTTTGCAAATTTCAGTTTCTTTAGAAATTCCCGATATAATTTTTTGCCCCATGCTCTTATGACCTTGGCTTTGGTCAAAATGTCATAAGTCACATGTTAAGTTCTACCCGTCATTATCTTGTCAATTTGAACCCATCCGTATATACCCCTGACTTTGGTCAAATGATAATACGACTGTCCCAAACTAACTCATCTATCTTATGCAACAAATGAAAACCCAGCAGCTACCAAACACTATGCCTTGACTTTGGCCAAAATGCATAGCTTGAATACTACTGAATACCCAAATGAAATGACGGAGGGCTATGAATGGTTTTGGCGAAACCGTGAACGTAGTGAACTTGATATAACCGAAGGAACCTGATAGCTTTTAAAAGGAGTGGTTAAAGCTCCGCATTTAAAAATATCTGGTTTTTAAAATTAACCGAGTGGTTTTTTTTAAATTGTTCCAACGATTAAACTTTTGGTTTATTTTCTTTGCATTATAAATAATGCGTCCCATCATTAACCTATCATTGCAGAAAACAACGAAAATACAACGTCCTCTTATGCCATCCGCATTCGCCACGGGGTCCCGTCATCACCCGTTAGGTTACTTAACAAACGACAGAGCGGGGGCTGGGCTAGCGCGGGTGTAAAACATAAGTGACGTCTAAATAGCTATCATATATAGATATTGTACATTCGTCAGACGCAATAATAGGCATTCCAGATCACAGATGAACTTTATTGGATTTGCAAGCAATCCGTGTTTGTTTTGAGCCTGCAACAAAAGACGGATTACACAGTTGTGATGAATAGCCATTACCCCATCAAAGACCCCAACGGGTACGGCAAACTACCCGCCCGGCAGTTTGTGCACCCCACCTTGGGTCTGTCCTAGGAGCAAAAACAGTAAAATGAAATAATACAACGGTGGCTACAACCGCAACCTGGATGTGCACCGCAAAATAATATTACAACAAATTACATTTACATCAAATGAATTAAATAAAAACCCATCACATAACCCCGGCTATACATCACAACAGTCCAACACAGTTCATATCCACAAACAGTAAAAACCATTACAGAAATGTGCAACCCCCTGCCAACCGACATACTAGCAGTTAGGGGAAGTTTACGAACACATTATACAAACACAGATATAATCCAACAAGCAAATACTGTATAATTTCGATCGATTAAACACTTTTAATTTTGCTCCAATACTTCTCTGTAAATCTGAAACCTGAGCAAAAATAAAAACTTCCAGAAAATACCAAATATCACAGAGAAGCAACACAGGAAAATTGGGTTCCTGAATCGCCAACTCGGCGGCGGAAGCGCGGCGGATCGGTGCGATCCGCCGCGGTTCCGCGGCGCTTTAGGCGATTCAGGGGCCCAAATTTCTTGGGTGTTCTTCTACTGTCTTTTTAAGCTTTCTAAACCTCCCTGAAAAATTTTTGGGCTTCATTTAAAAATCGACAGAAACTTGTGATTTCGGGTCTTACCGGTTTCGTTTTTTTCGTTCGAAATTCATACAAATTTGCAAGTAAGTTATTTATTGTTTAGCGAGGCTCTGATACCACTGTAAGTCGATGTACAACACCCCACGACTTGCGGGGAGGCGGAAATATGAAAAACGATCTTGTTCTTTGCTTAAACATCGACTAACCGCATGAATCGAAGCTAAACGATACTAACAACAAACATAGTTGTTAACAACTACTATGTAAAGGGATTATACCTAAAGAACCGTGTCCTTCGTCTTTACGAACTCCACCTCCTCCTCGGCCTTCTCGAAGTAGTAGACGATCCACCCGAGAGCTTTACTTCAAGCTTAGCCTCTAAACTTGAGGCAACTAACCTTCTTTAAGTGCTAATCAAAGAAGCTAGGTGATATAGAGTGAGGGTTATGGTTTAATTAGTCTAACTAATTCTTGTACTCAACACATGAGAGGGGAGGATTAGGGTTTGAAGAGGGAGAGCTTGAGGAGAGAGAAGGTGAAGATAATAATGAAGTGAGAAGAATGAGTTATGATAATATATATCAAGCATTTCTTTTATCAAGAAAAGAAAAGAAATGAATTTAACAACCATGCTTGATAATATCTAGTGATGATTCACATCCATGAGTCATTAAGCATTTATGATGCATTAATGACATGGATGAATCATCCATATGACTCACTAATCACATTCATTGTATATGCCACCTAAACCTCCTTAGTCACCATCTTCTAGAAGCTTCTCGCGCAATTACGAGAACACCCCTCCTTTCCGCAAAAATATGGAAAAACTTTAGACTGTATAAATCCAATAACCGGATACCAGTAACTGGCTTAAACCAAAGCCGACTGGTAAAAACTGTCCGAAAGTCGTACGTGCGTAAACACACGTATGCGTCCGAACCCTTGTCGTAAAACCATACGACCTCTATATCGTTTCGCCTGGAGTAGGGAAACTCTCTGTGTGGGACTCTAGAGACTCGACTACTACGCCGGCAGTGGGTTTAACCACAGACCGCAAGCGGCACTAGGTGTACGTAACGGTCCCCAGGTAGATGTCGATAAGAAGGCCGATGAGGAAACCCATCCGAACTCCTACTGAGTCTGATGTGACAATCTCCGTACAGTCCGGTCCGTTCGTCTAAGACTATCGCATATCGGGCCTAGGGGGGCGGCAAGCGTCAGTCCCCTAATAGCGGTATAAGTCGTGTCGGAGCGAAGCCCATTACACCCTGAGAAACTACTGGAACCTACCACCAAATCTCGCTTGCCCTGGCCAGGGACTTTGCGTAATGGCTCTCTAACACAGCGCGATATCAACCCCCAATACCGGGAGAGACGAATCCTGTCTAACCGCCACTGCCTCCAAGTGCTCGGGACTGCACCCAACTGCTACCTGTTTGCACGACTCCTTTGAGCCGTGGTAGGGTAGCAATCTAAGAACAGTGGGACACACTCGAGGCGAAGTAGCTGTGTCAAGTCTGCGGACTATGCTGTACTCATGTCACCTGGGAACTGTTCACTGACGACTGGTATAAAACCAACCAACAGTCCCCTATGAGTCCTATCCGGTGTACCCGTAACCTAACGAGCACCTGCATACTATCTCCAGTACGATGTACTGACGGCTGTGGGACAGACCATCTCCCCAACTGGGATGAGAAGCGTACACACTAGTCTACTCCGGAGTATCGATGCCCTGTCTCGATAATCCAACGACTAGGGACCTGAATAAGGATGTGCTTGTAGACTACCCAGCGCCCACTAGTGTGACTGCCATCACAACGCTGGTAGTCAAGCAAGATCCTAAGAGCTCTATCAATACGTATACTCACATATTAAGATAGAAAAACCAAGTAGCATACTACCATGTTTAGCAAGACTGTTATATACATGTGAATATCCCAAGCTTCCATTAAGTAATATACAAACTAGTATGATACAGTAATGGCCTTCTAGGGCATAAACACTAACAGCCACTGCATAGTCCCTAGTTCCAAATCTTAACGGCAATATCTACAGCCTAAGAATCAGCAACGGCGTTCCTTTGCAGTCCAGCAGGATGCAGATGCAACGTCAACAAAAGACCCCATGGTCGAAACAAAGCGAAGCGATGGCAAAATCCCAGCTTCACCTCAGCATTCATCTCGTTACAGCAGACGAGATGTCAACAACGGCGTTCCTTCGCAAGTCCAGCAGGATGTAGATGCAACGTCAACGAAAGACCCCATGGTCGAAACAAAGCGAAGCGACAGCAAAATCCCAGCTTCACCTCAGCATTCGTCTCATTACAGCAGACGAGATGTCAACAACGGCGTTCCTTTGCAGTCCAGTAGGATGCAGATGCAACGTCAACAAGAGACCCCATGGTCGAAACAAAGCGAAGCGACGGCAAAATCCCAGCTTCACCTCAGCATTCGTCTCGTTACAGCAGATGAGATGTCAACAACGGCGTTCCTTCACAAGTCCAGCAGGATGTAGATGCAACGTCAACGAAAGACCCCATGGTCGAAACAAAGCGAAGCGACGGTAAAATCCCAGCTTCACCTCAGCATTCGTCTCGTTACAGCAGACGAGATGTCAACAACGGCTTTCCTTCGCAAGTCCAGCAGGATGTAGATGCAACGTCAACAAAAGACCCCATGGTCGAAATAAAACGGAGTGACGGAAAAATCCCAGCTCCACCTCAGCATTCGTCTCGTTACAGCAGACGCAATAACAACAACGGCGTTTCTTCGCAGTCCAGCAGGATGTAGATGCAACGTCAACGAAAGACCCCATAGGCAGCTAAGCGGAGTGACGACAAAATCCCGGCTCCACCCCAGCGTTCATCTAGATACATCAGACGCAACGCCAAAAGCAAATGAAGCAAAAGGCCAAATTCCTAGCTTCAGGGTCTTGACGACAAGTCATATAAAGCCTGAAAGACAATCGGAGATCATCTCGCACCAGCGCGGAGTGGTCACTACCTCGACAATCGTCTCGATACAGCAGATGAAATGTTACCCCAGCGTTCTTCCCCCAGCAGGATTCGAACGCGCCAAAGCAAATGAAGCAAAAGGCCAAATTCCTAGCTTCAGGGTCTTGACGGCAAGTCATATAAAGCCTGAAAGACAATCGGAGATCATCTCGCACCAGCGCGGAGTGGTCACCACCTCGACGATCGTCTCGATACAGCAGATGAAATGTCACCCCAGCGTTCTTCCTCCAACAGGATTCGGACGCGCCAAAGCAAATGAAGCAAAAGGCCAAATTCCTAGCTTCAGGGTCTTGACGGCAAGTCATATAAAGCCTGAAAGACAATCGGAGATTATCTCGCACCAGCACGGAGTGGTCACCACCTCGACAATCGTCTCGATACAGCAGACGAGATGTCACCCCAGCGTTCTTCCCCCAGCAGGATTCGGACGCGCCAAAGCAAATGAAGCAAAAGGCCAAATTCCTAGCTTCAAGGTCTTGACGGCAAGTCATATAAAGCCTGAAATACAATCGGAGATCATCTCGCACCAGCACAGAGTGGTCACCACCTCGACTTTCGTCTCGATATAGCAGACGAGATGTCACTACGGCATCTTTCCTCCAACAGGATCCGGACACGCCAAAGCAAATAAAGCAAAAGGCCAAATTCCTAGCTTCAGGGTCTTGACGGCAAGTCATATAAAGCCTGAAAGACAATCGGAGATCATCCCACATCAGCGCAGAGTGGTCACCACCTCGACGTTCGTCTCGACACAGCAAACGCAACATCACTAAAAGGAGCCACGGCAAAATCCTTAGTTCCAAACCTCGGCGGTTCACCGGCAACCTAGAGACAACACGACATTCGTCTCGATACAGCAGATGCAATGCCGCCAAACGAAGCAAAGGCCAAATTCCTAGCTTCAGGGTCTTAACGGAAAGTCATATAAAGCCTGGAAGACAATCGGAGATTATATCGCACCAATGCAGAGTGGTCACCACCTCGACGTTCGTCTCGACACAGCAGACGCAACATCACCAAAAGGAGTCACGGCAAAATCCTTGGTTCCAAACCTCAACGGTTCACCAGCAACCTAGAGATAACCGCGACATTCGTCTCGATACAGCAGACGCGATGCCAGCAAATGAAGCAAAGGCCAAATTCCTAGCTTCACGGTCTTAACGACAAGTCATATAAAGCCTGAAAGACTATCGGAGATCATCCTACACCAGCGGGGAGTGGTTATGACTCATCGGGGCTCTCCAAAATGAGCCTAACCTCAAGTAAAAAGCGGCATGGCAAATTCTTAACGCTTGCTCTTTCGACGGTCAAACTTCCTAGGAGGATTTCTTGAAGACGTCTTGTCCAGCCCCCGAAGGGATCAGAGACACGGCAGTCGCAGGGCTACTCGAACAGCACGATTGCCTATCGAGGGATACATCAGCCAATGCGACGGTATGACAGCCAAAACCCTAAGTACCACAGACCCTAACGGACGTCTGTCGTAAAGAGCAGAGGTTAACTGTGATATTAGGATACTTACGAGATCTGCTCGATCCGTTTCGACTCGTGAGGAAATTGATGTCTTTGCGAGAACTTCTCGATTCATCTCGACTCGTGAGATAAAGCCTTAGGCAGTAGGGATTAAAAAACCTGTTTCCTAAGCACTGGGATCCTGCAAGTCGGCCCAAAACGGTCTCTTGCATACTATCCATGGGTCACACTCTCCAAAGTCGAATCTCGACAAGGAGGGAAACAACCGCTTACGGGTCCTCTCGACTCGTAAGAGGGAAAACTCTCTTATAGGATCCTTACGACTTATAAGAGAAAACACACTTAGGAATCCTGACGACTCCTAAGGAGAAAATACACCTATGAGATCCTCACGACTCGTAGGGAGAAAAGTCTTTATGAGACCCTCACGGCTCGTAAAGTTGAAAAGTCTTAGGTGGCAGATCCTACCCCTTTCTCCCAAGCCATCACTGCCTTGCAAAGAGGTCAAGATGGACCATCTATGAGCCACACTTGCCAAAGCTACATGCCACTGAAATGGAGAAGCTACTCATGAGCATATAAACTACTTCACGCCAGAGTAAGACATAAAGAAATGGAAGGGTGCGGCTCATGGAGTTAAGGGTTTGGAACTATATCCCTTAAGAGTTGAGATTTGAGTCAATGATAAATGACGACGCTTGTGTCCGCTCGTTATCTTCTCAGATCAAGATTCTGAAAGTGATACACCAACCTGAAACTGGTCATACGCCATGCATAACTCTGCACTACTTCACCCACGTACATACTTACGTGGGCAAAGTAGTGGGGGGCATTTGTTCCCGCCAAAAATTTCTACGCAAAGGAGTCCAAGGTATCAAATGGCAGTGATACGCTTAAAGAAATGCAAACCAGTATCTTCCGGCTTATATTTTGATAAACTCCCGAAGGAGGAACTATTAAATTCTGATGGTATTGGAAGCATCTCAAAAAACCCTTCGATACATGGTGTCATAAATCAACTTGGCATCTTCGGAGAGGTAGACGGATAGCACCGCATCTCCAAATAGGGTTTTTCTCGACGGCAAGAATCTGTTCCCCTCCGAAAGACGGCGCGACATGATGTCTTGCCTGAGATTCGGGGCAGATGCTAATTGGTGCTATCCGTCTACCTCTCCGAAGATGCCAAGTTGATTTATGGCACCATGTATCGAAGGTTTAAACGGATGCGTCCGATGTAGCAGACTTCGTCAGATTCCCCCTCGCTTGAGGGTTTTTTTTATTGTGGGGACGCTCTTCCCTGCAGGCGCAAGCCCCTGCAGTTAATTACGCTACCGCATTGCGGTAACAACTTTCTCCTTCTCCAGATGATCACTTCGTGTCGTGGGTGTTTGTTTTGTGTTCGGTTGCCCGTGGATTGTATACGGAGACTGAGTTATGTCGTCGCTCGTAGGACATGGATTAGTCCAAATCCGTATTTTCTTAGATTTGGGTTTGGGGTTTTGGTTTGAGGATACGTTAGCCATATTTGAGGCTAAGATCAACTCAAACGTTTGTTAAGGATTCGTTAGTCCAATTTGAGACTAAGATCAACTTAACGGGATCGTTTAAATCCGACAAAAGAGCAATTGGCTTTATTGTTCCAGTTTAGGGACATAGGGGTCCATTACATGTATGGCCGTCGGGACCCATCACCTCTCTGACGACGTTGAAGGATTACAACGACAGATGTCAGAGGAGTTCAGAGATGTACCCTTGAGCCAAAGTTGATTGGGGGATCTAGAATCCAATTTGGGACTAAAGTCTGTTTGAAGGTTTAAGGACACGTTAGCCATATTTGAGGCTAAGATCAACTTAAACGGGATCGTTTAGATCCGACAAAAGAGCATTTGGGCTCTATTGTTCCAGTTTAGGGACATGGTGGTCCATTGCCAGTTTAGAGACATGATGGTCCAAGTTCCACCACGTCCCTAAACTTGAACTTGGACCATCACGTCCCTAAACTGGAACTTAAACCACTACGTCCCAAAACTGGCAATGGACCACCATGTCCCTAAACTGGAACAATAGAGCCCAAATGCTCTTTTGTCGGATCTAAACGATTCCGTTTAAGTTGATCTTAGCCTCAAATATGGCTAACGTGTCCTTAAACCTTCAAACAGACTTTAGTCCCAAATTGGACTCTAGATCCCCCAATCAACTTTGGCTCAAGGGTACATCTCTGAACTCCTCTGACATCTGTCGTTGTAATCCTTCAACGTCGTCAGAGAGGTGATGGGTCCCGACGGCCATACATGTAATGGACCCCTATGTCCCTAAACTGGAATAATAGAGCCAATTGCTCTTTTGTCGGATCTAAACGATCCCGTTAAGTTGATCTTAGTCTCAAATTGGACTAACGAATCCTTAACAAACGCTTGAGTTGATCTTAGCCTCAAATATGGCTAACGTATTCTCAAACCAAAACCCCAAACCCAAATCTAAGAAAATACGGATTTGGACTAATCCACGTCCTACGGGCGACGACATAACTCAGTCTCCGTATACAATCCACGGGCAACCGAACACAAAACAAACACCCATGACACGAAGTGATCATCTGGAGAAGGAGAAAGCTGTTACCGCAATGCGGTAGCGTAATTAACTGCAGGGGCTTGCACCTGCAGGGAAGAGCGTCCCTACAATCAAAAAACCCCTCAAGCGAGGGGGAATCTGATGAAGTCTGCTACATCGGACGCATCCGTTTAAACCTTCGATACATGGTGCCATAAATCAACTTGGCATCTTCGGAGAGGTAGACGGATAGCACCAATTAGCATCTGCCCCGAATCTCAGGCAAGACGTCCCTGTCGCGCCGTCATTCGGAGGGGAACAGATTCTGTTGCGGTCGGAACTAACAACGTAGATCATCTTCGACCTCGAAGTCAACAACCTAGCCCGCTCATTTCTTCGAAGAAACCATCGCTAGAGTCCGTGATCCCGATGATCGCAGCGAAGGGACGTCAACACAGATCTTTAGAAGTGAAGGACCGAATCTACAAAGGTTGTAATCCTTTTCACTTATTAGTAAAGTTGTTTGCTTGCTTATAGTTTCGCCTTATCTCTAGTAAACGATCTTGCATACGGTTGTTCGGCACATCTATTTTTTGAATCGGGCATGGTTGATGCCTTATTGAACCTCATTAGTGTGCCTAGGAACCCTACATCGAGTGGTTTTTGAAAAGGAGTGGTTTTGAGGCTTTTACTAGTTTTGCTAAAGAGGTCACTCCCGGTGAAGAGATCACGGCTCTTTCCTTATCGAATAAGGTGCTGGATATTGTACAAGGAATACCGCTATGCAAAGTAAGAACTATAAAAAGCAATCAAAAGACAAACCGAATTTGTAGCATCTGCTAGTTTTGCTAAAGAGCTCACTCCCGGTGAAGGGATCTCGGCTCTTTCCTTATCAAATAAGGTGCTGGATATTCTACAAAGAATACCGCTATGCAAAGCAAGAACTAGAGCTACCAGTTTTTTAAACAAGTTTCTACAACATCTTTAGGTTTCTTTTTGTTTCATTAATCTCATTAATGAAGTCCCATTTTATTATGCTTCATACGGATCACATTTGAAACAAAATCTGCAATATAACATATATTTCATATATATAATATAAATATTCTTCTCAGGCAGTAATATGATCTCATCACAGAACATTGCAGCAGAAGAAACACATATGAAATATTGGATATTCTAGGAATTCCGTGTTTTTAGTTAAGCCAGTATAAAAGACGGATTCCACGGTCGCGATGAATAGCCAAACCCACATCCCTAGACCCCTACGAGAGCAGCAAGTAACCCTACCAATTCTAGAGTTAGGAGACCCGGTCTCGACTCTTCGAGATGGTCTCCCACTGGACCCTAGAACCCGGTAACTTGTGCTCCCTGCCTTGTGTCTATCCTAATGCGGAAAAGTAAATAATATACAATGGTGACATCATCATCAACCCGGAAGTGCCACAATAAAAGAATATTACATACAATGAATTTTACATGAATGAAAATAAAAAACCCCATCTCACATAAAACCCCCGGCTATTCAAAACACGACGATCCAATATAACATATTGCAGCAACACATAACATCACATGTCATCAACGTAAGTAAATATGCGTATCCCAACTGTCGTTGATGTATAGCAACGAAACCGGTGATACACCACATATTACACTTACGGTCGTAGAAAAGAAAGTGTAAAACTACAACAGTTAGAATCCACAACCACTTTAGACATCTCATGCCTAACCAAATGAATTCCTTAGACATCGCATGCCTAACAATTATAAACCCCGCATTTTAGTCTCGATCTCGAAAACACTTTTCAATATCTAGTCGGGCAATTCAACAAGATTCCTGACATCCTGATCGAATGCTCGTCGGAAACTTTAGTAGACGGCCGCACCCCCGATACCGTCGACGAAGTGCACTAAGGCGGAACACCGCTGCCGCGAGCACCCGAACGAATGCTTTTGGCGACGGGGTTCTCCTACAGTCACTTGGTCGGGGCTATGGGGCATGGCTATCTATTAAGTTTACTCGGCGAGTATCCGCGTATGCTACGTGATTGCGACGGACTTTTGATCACATCAAAATTCCGTGGCAATCGATCAAATGAGACTAAAAACTGCTAGATTTATAACATTCAAATTAGTTATCTCATAACTACGTGTGGATTCCAATTATTGTATCACATTCCAGATAAATAGACAATTTTAAACTTTCCGATCGAATAAACAAACACCCAAGATTTTCCAAATAGCTCAACACTTGAGCGGAGTTCAAAAAGTCCCAGAACATGTCACAGCCGCTATGAACCAGCCGTAGAAGGGTCAAACCAACGCCTCACATGTGGCAACGCTAAACTACCACAAACCATATGGTTCAGTGGCGGTTTTGACGGTCACATAATCGAGTTAAGGTTACGTTCTTCTAGAGAGTCCACAGATTCGCTTGCATGTTTTTCTGAAAGTTTTAAACTAAGGAAAAATCCAACACTTGAAAGTTTTCCGTCAGGGGAAAAAATGAGTTATTGATATCCGTTCGAACCTTTTAACACGTTCTAAATTACCCGGAAAAACTTAAACGAAGTTAAACTTTCCGATCGAATCAACGAGTTTCCAATATGTCCCAGAATGCTCAACACTTGAGTAGAACTAAAAATTCCCAGAAGCATAAAAAAGTACCTAAGAATAAACCCCTGAAGTATGAGCCACCAACTCCCATAGTTGGCCGCGGAACCGCCGCCAAACGCATGGTTTGGCCGCGGTTCCGCGGTCACTTGAGTGAGTTGTAGCTTCGTACTTCACAGTAATCCTTAGAATTCCCTGCATGATTTTCTGAGTATTTTTAATATGAAAAATTTCAACTTTTGAAAAAATTTCCAGAAAGTAGGATATATCGGGTTTTCGGAGTTCGATCGGACTTCAAACATCGCCTACACGACGCCTAATACTCTAGCTTGGCTCTAACACCACTGTAGGGTTAGCATAGCACCTTGTGAAGGTTTTGGCAAGCATCAATCATGCTACTTTAAAATTTTTTGGGTGCTAAACAAACCCTAACCAAGATCTTAACTAGAGACTTAGGGTTAAACATGCATGTAAACAACTTTATATCTAAGAGTTAGGAATTACAACCTTTGTAAACCGGTCCTTCACTTCATATAGCTCCGTGTAGTAGTCCCCTTCGCTGCGATCGTAAACTCCGGACTCTAGAGAGGCTCTATGAAGAAACGAACGTGCTTGCTTCGATGACTTCGAGGCCGAAGATGATCTACGTCGAGGAGACACTAACTCAAGCTATTCCTTCACTAGGTCATGAACTTTGTGAAGAGAATACACTCTACTACATGGCAAGTGGTAGAGGATGAAGAAGTAGGAGGTGGGCTCACTTTAGAATTGATTTTCTCACATTATTTCTCTTACCTCCATTGAAGCTAGAAAGCTTTTCATGGAGCTTGAAGAAAAAGAAGAAGAACCCATGAATAATTCATCCAAATGAATTATTGCATCCATGGTTGAGTTAAAGCTATCATGCTTAACTCATGTAGAGAATAAACCACACACTATGGTTAAGGATTGGGTTTGATAAATATCTTTAACTAGACAAAAGAGTTGACTTTGTCAAAGCTTATCCAAAAGCTTTTGTCCAAGCTTTAGCATAACAAACTCAATCTCTTTTGAATTAGCTTAACATAAATAGAACCCTAACTTAACACTAGTATGGTATTAATCTCATACACCCATCTTGTATGTATCATCAAACATGACACAATACATGTACACAAATATACATATCACATATATACAATATGCACACCAAGTGAGAAAAGAAATCATTAGTGAGCTAAATATTAGTTAATGTAATATAATATATCAAATATATAAATATACATTTAAATTATCAAATCAACTCTTTATTTAATAATCCGGCTATATCACATATAACCGACTAATATGAAATGCAACATCTTATCGAATCAACGCTTGATCCGATAACTCGGCTATATCACATATAACTAATCATGTCACACATCGCGAGAATAGAATACGGTATCACATACACGCATCAATCTCGGTCCTGCACATATCATATATGCGCTCCTACTCCGTTTCGCTTGAGCCAGGAAACCTTTGTGTAGGACTCTAAAGACTCGTCAATACGCCGGCAGTAGGTGATGACATATCAAACACCCACAAGCCGCAAGCGGTCTGCTAAACGTAACGGCCACCCGGGTCTTGAGCGATCAGAAGATCAACAAGCAAGCCTATATCTTCTCCTGTGAATCCAACCAGTAACACTCCCGTACAGTCCGGTCTCTTCGTCTGATATCTCGCAAATCCAGTCCAGGGGTGGTAAATGTCAGACCCCAGTAACCGATAAGTCGTGTCGATATGAGGTCCATAACAGTTTGAGAAACTACTAATAACACTTACCAGTAGATCTCAGCAACCCTGTCCAGGGATTTCGAGTTATAGCCAATCGAACACAGCGCAACATCAACTCCCTATACCGGGAGAGACGAAACCCCTCCTATCGCTCATTGCCTCCATGTGATTCGGGACTGTACCCAAAAGCTACCATTTAGCATGCCCTCTTGGACGTGGTTAGGTGGAAATCAAAGAAAAGTGGGAATCACACAAGACTCTATGACGATCTCGTATCAACAGACTAACCTGTACCAGTGTCGCTGTAGGGTTACTAGGCACCAGAACAAGGTTCTACAAGATATCAACCATGCCAAAATCAAATTTTTCATGTGCCGAACAACCCTAACCAAGATCATAGACTAGAGATTAGGCAAAACAATGAGCAATTAAACAACTTTACTTCTAAGAGTTTGGGATTACAACCTTTGTAGTCCGTTCCTTCACTTCATCAGCTTCGTGTTGAGGTCTCTTCGCTGCGATCATCATATATCCGGACTCTAGAGAGGCTCCATGAAGAGAAAGATGCAACCTTACTTCCGATCTTCAATAACTAAGATGATCTACCTTGAAGAAACTCAAACCCAAGCTCTTGCTTTGCTAATCAAGTATTAGCAAAGCAAACACCCTAATCTAAGTGGCTAGAATAGATGAGGATGATGAAGTAGGAATTTAGCTCTTATTTTATTTCAATTTCTCACTCATTTTCATCACATTTGAAAAAGTTAGAAAGCTTTTCATCAAAAAGGAAGAAGAAGAAGAAGCAAATCAATTTGTGATGAATAATGAAATCAAGTGTGAGGTTAGAATTGCAACCGTGGGTTAAGAATATCAACTTAACCCTTGTAGAGAAATAACTATGGTGAAGGGTTAGGTTGGGTTAAAAAAATATCTATGCAAAATATCACAAGTCAAACTCAAAGCTTCAAGAAGCTTCTTAAAAGCTTCAGGCAAGCTTAACCCTAATCCAAACCCTAACCATATTTAAACTCCACAAAATATGTTGCATTTATAACCCTAATTTGTTACAATATTATATATCACATATATAATATTTATTGTAACAAAATAAAATAATACAATTAACATATATCACATATATATCAATGTATTATCCGAGTGAGAAAAAGAATCTTTAAGTGAGCTTATATTAGTTAATGTAATTTAATAAATCGAATATATAATTATACATTAAATTATCGAATCAACACTTGATCCGATAATCCGGCTATTTCACAAATAACCGACTAATATAATCTGTATCAGTTCATCGAATCAACACTTGATCCGATGACCCGGCTATATCACATATACCCGGTCGATATCTCATATCGCGAGAATCTAATACGGTATCGCATACACGTATTATTCCCGATCTCGCACATATCACATATGTGCTCCTACTCTGTTTTGCCTGAGCCAGAAAACCTCGGTGTAGGACTCTAAAGAATCGTCAATACGCCGGCAGTAGGTGATGATCATATCAAACACCCACAAGCTGCAAGCGGTCAGCTAAACGTAACAGCTACCCAGGTATTGAGCAATCAGAAGATCAACAAGCAAGCCTGTACATTCTCCCGTGAATCCAACTAGTAACACTCCCGTACAGTCCGGTCTCTTCGTTTGATATGTCGCATGTCTCGCCTAAGGGTGGTAAACGTCAGAACCCAGTAGCTGGATAAGTCGTGTCGATATGAGGTTCATAACAATTCAAGAAACTACTGATAACACTTACCAGTAAATCTCAGCAAATCTGGCCAGGGATTTCCAGTTATAGCCAATCGAACACAGCGCAAATTCAACTCCCTATACCGGGAGAGACGAAACCCCTCCTATCGCTCATTGCCTCCATGTGATTCAGGACTGTACCCAAAAGCCACCTTTTTGCACGCCCTCTTGGACGTGGTATGATGGAAATCAAAGCACAGTGGGAATCACACAAGACTCTATGACGATCTCGGGTCTACAGACTAACCTGTACTCGTGTCACCAGAGAACTGCCATCTGACGTGAGGTATAATACCATCTGGGAGTTCTCGGCGAGTCCGTCCAGTGTACACATTCTCTACTGAGCACCCGTATACCTTTCTGATGTCAAACACCAATGGATATGGGATCATCCATCGCCCATCATATGGGTGAAGAAGCGCATACGCTAGTCTACTCTGGAGTATCGATGCCTTATCTCGGAACTCCCACGACTAGGAACATTTGAAGGATGTACTTAGCGACTACACTGTCCCCACTAGTATAATCTGCATCATAGTCCTGGTAGTCAAGTACTCAACCTAAGTTCTTTATCAACATGTGACATAGAGATAATCAGTGTACATGTTAAGATAAAGAGTTACCAGATAGCATACTATCATGTCGAGCAAGAAAGTCCTCTCTATATATGTCCAAGCATCCACTACAATATACAACGTATGTACAGTAATGGCCTCTAGGGCATACATATAACTAACAATCTCCCACTTGCACTAGGGCCATCTGTTGTGGTATCTCATACCCAACAATAAGCTGTGGTTGAAGTATCTCATACTCAACCATCCCATAAAAGTCTCTACTGGGAAATAGGCCTTTGTGAGTGGATCCGCGCTGTTGTCCTCTGTGTCTACTCTCCTAACCTCGATCTTCCTGGAGATCAACCATCTCCATGATCAGGTGATACTGCCTAAGAATATTTCTGGATCACAGATGGGACGGGGGTTCCTAGGCCTAAGCCACAACTCTATTGTCACACAATGGCAGGAACGAAATTCATCTCATGAACTCATATATATCCAGACTGCCTCTTTGGTAGCATCCTTGGTAACGATGTATCTTGCCTTTAATCGTCTAGTAAGTCACAGTATCTAGGTTGGAACTCTTCCAACATATCGTCTCTCTACTGAGGGTAAAGACAATGCCTGTGACTGACATTCAATCGTCTTTATCACTCAGGAACCTTTCCAGTGATTCTGCCCAGGATGGATTGATACCAACTCACTACAACTAGAGAGAATCCTAACATCCAATTAGATCTATCTCATAGATCCATAACCCAGGATTTAGGAGGTATCACATTTATCTTATGTGGAGAATCTTTATGATAAGAGGAGATTGATCGAGCGTAGCATAGGAAACTCCTTCCCTATCAAGAGTATGTTATCCACGTACTACACGAGGATCACCACCATACTCCCTACTAGCTTTTTTGTATATACTTGGTTCATCTACCATTTTGATGAAATCAAACTCTTTGACTACTACATCAAAATAGACGTTCCAACTCCGCAATACCTGATTTATCCCATAAAACATCTTTCACACCTTTCCGTTGCTCCCACTGTCTACGAAGCCCTCTGGCTGTGTACTTATAGACACTCTCTTCTAAATCATCATTTAGGAAAGCAGTCATGACACCCAACCACCAGATATCGTAGTCATGGTATGTAGCAGTGGCAAGTAAGATCTGGATGGACTTAAGCATAGCTTTGAAAGTCTCAACTTTTCCATGTACACCAAGTAATCTTCTCAAGATATACTTACTCCTGATGGGGATTTAACTCTTCAGATAAAGCAACCAAAGTCCATACTTTGTTGATGTATAAGGATTCCATCTTAGATCGCTAAGCATCCAGCCATTCTCACAGAGTCCCCACTCCTGATGGCCTGCTCGAAACTAGTTGGGTCATCATCTCAAGATGCAATCCTTGCTCCCACTGTCATAGAGAAACCGAAGTATCTATCAGGTGGATGAGGAACCCTACCAGATCGGCGGAGAGGCTGAGCTTTGTTGGAAACTATTGAATCCTCCGGTTCTACAAAATCATCAGCTGCAGTTTGTTTTAGCTGGAACTACTTCCAGTTCTACCTTATGACCACTAATTTCTTCACAAGAAATTCCCTTTTTCTCAAAAAGTGGTATGCCGAGAAATAAAATATCTTTTGTTCCTCGGTGTGGTAGAAGATATTCCCTTGCGAATGTTTGGGATATCCAACAAACTTCCACAGAACCGACCTTGCCTCGAGCTTGTCCGGATTTTGCTTTTGACATAGGCCGGACAACCTCAAATCTTAACATCTTTAAGAGATGGGCTCTTCCCATACCATATCACATATGGAGTGGTAGACATCTGATTTGGTTGGAACCCTATTCAATAGGTATGCAACTTCTTAAGTGCATAACCCTAAAAGAAAATAGGCAACTCAGTAGTACTCATCATAGAGCACACCATATCACATAGGCTGCGGCTTCGCCCCGATACACTGACGTGCTGTGGTGTATTCGGAGGACTAATGCTGAGAGAGAATCTCATTCTCCTTTAGAATAGTCCAGGAATTCCATGCTAAAGTATTCTCCTCCTTGGTCACATCAAAGGACATAATACTTATACCCGTTTTTGGTTCTCTACTTCTAACTTATATTCTGTGATTATCTCAAAAGTTTCGGACTTATGTTTCAACAGGAACATATGTCTGAATCTTGAGAGATCATCAGTGAATGTAATGAAGTACAAAGAACCGGTCCTGGCATATGTAGATAGGGGACTTTCATACATCAGCATGTATCAATCCCAAGAGTTCACTAACTCTTTTTCTGTTTCTAATAAACGGAGCTGTGGTCATCTTATCTTTGTGACATGACTGGCAAGTTTTACAAGATGTAAATCCAAACTAATTTAAATATGCATCTTTATGTAACTTCAGCTAGTCGGCTCGCATTGATATGACCTAGTCTACAATGCCTCAAGAAGGATCGTTCATATCTGAACTCTTCCTCTTGTGTGTGTTCTGTATGTTAAGAACTGGGGTTTTGATTTAGAACGTCTATGCTTTTAGATAACGTGCCTGAACCGATCAACTCCTAATATAGGAAATGTTCAAAACATTATCCAACAAAACAAATTATATCCTTCTTTACTAATAAAGAGACTGATATGATGTTGTATATCAGGTTCGGTATCTAATAATATTCGTTCAGAATCAATGTATTTTGATAATATAGGTTAATAACTGCCAACAGACTTGGCTGCAACACTTGCATCATTTCCAACTTGAAACTTATCACCCGTTCTCAGTTCTCTACCTCTCCGTACCCCATGTAACAAATTACATTTGCAGGATCCTGATCCGGTATCTCATACCCAGGACGTAAAGGATACTGAGAAACGGTTCTCGGTAATGAACACACCCAAAGAAGATGCATCAGCATGCACTTTCTTCGTTTGGGCGGCACGGGAATTCTGGTAATCCCCGATTTCCTGCTCATTCTTATAACAATTATAAGTTGGAGCGGGACCAACGTTCCCTAGCGCAGTATAACAAGCAGGTTCGGTTAATACATCCGTATTATTATCTTGATTTATGGCGTGACATGGTCGCTACGTGGAGAGAGATAGAAGAAAACACTCAGCGTATGCTTTTGAAAGATTAGATTGGTTAGTTATATATCTTATTAGGATGTCTCCCACTGTTTTACTCAAATTTTCCTTCAAACCTTAAAAGGAAAGACTAGCCGGAATTAATTACACCCTACAAGTTCGCCAATCTTTCAGCCAGGCCAGTGCCAGTAGTTTGAGGGAGGTTCCCCGTGCTTTCGCACGGACCTAATTAAAATAAATCTCGTTTTCCCAGGGGCATAACCCTGTTAACACCTTTCTAGACACCTACTTGATCGGCTAATTGTAATGTGTAAAACTCTTCCAGAAGTAACTCTTACTCGCAGCGGGTATCGGGATCCAACTATCTCATAGAAGGTATGCAATCTCATTGCAAATTTCAACTCTTGAAATTCCCAATAATATTTTACCCCTGGCGTCCTATGACCTTGACGGAGGTCAACAAACCACAGGCTTCTAGTCAAGTTCTACCCGTCATTTCCTGATTGAATTAAACCCACCCGCACGACCCTTGACGGAGGTCAACAAGGCCGCACGACTACCCTAAAACAATCGCATCATATGCAGCAGATAAATACTAGTCAGCTACCGCACACTATGCCTTGACGGAAATCAACAAACGTAGCACGAATACTAGGTAGGACTTATCTGAATTGACGGAGGGCTACGACAGGTTTTTAAGAAAACCTTTTGCGTAATGAACTTGATATCGTTGTAGAATCGAGTTATTTTAAATGGAATATTTTTGAGGTCTTTTCTAGTTTTGCTAAAGACGTCACTCCCAGTGAAGGGATCGTCGTCTCTTTCCTCATCGAATAAGGTGCAGGATATTTCACAAATATCACTAGGAAAAGCAAAAACTATAAAAACAATCAAAAGACAAACCAAGTTTGTAACACCTGCTAGTTTCGCTAAAGAATGTTGGATATAGTGCCCTCAAACTCAATTATTAGATCGCAGGTACGTGATTGCAATGATTGAGGAGGACCTATACCGGTAGCACAGTCTTACTCGAGATGATAGTATGCTATCTGGTTTGCCTTTATCAGTCGTGTATAGGTTCAAGTGATTGATCACGATTACACATTGATAGAGCCCTTAGGATCTTGGTTGACTACCAACAGTATGATGGCGATCATATACGTAAGAGTTGGGTAGTCTATAAGCACATCCTTAATAGTGGTCGCTAGTCGTGGGAGTACCGAGACAGGGCATCGATACTCCGGAGTAGGCTAGTGTATACAGTCGAGACCCCGACAAGAGATGGTGGCCGGTCTCACAAGCCACTGGTGTCAGTTGGATCACCTAAGATGTATACAGGTGCTCATTGGGTTATGAGTACACCGGACAGGACTCGTCGGGAACCTGCTAGTTGGTATTATACCTAGCGTCAGATAGCAGTTCCCTGGTGACATGTGTATAGGTTAGTTCATCGACCTGAGATCGTCATTTGTCTCGTGTGAGTTCCCACTGTGCTTTGATTTCTATCCTACCACGGCTCAAAGGAGTCGTGCAAACAGGTATTTTTTGGGTACAGTCCCGAGCCACATGGAGGCAGGTGAGCGGATCGGCAGGGGATTCGTCTCTCCCGGTATTGAGGGTGTGATCGTGCTGATCTAGGAAAGCTATTAGACCAAGTCCTTGGCCAAGGTAGGTGAGAATTGCTCGTAGGTACTCCAGCAGTTTCTCAGGGTGTTCAGGGCTTGTCTTCGACATGACTTATACCGCTATTGGGGGTCTGACGTTACCAGCCCCCTAGGCCGGATATGCGATACTCATAGAAGAACGGACCAGACTGTATATACATTGTTACTGTTAGGCTCAGTAGGGTTTCAGGATGAGTTCGCTCATCGGTCTCCCTTGAGGTCAGTACATGGGCAGCCGTTACACACAGCTAGTGCCGCCGACGGCTTGTGGTTAAACCCACTGTCAGGGTGCTGACGAGTCATTAGAGTCCCCCACAGATAGTTTCCCAAGTTCGGGCGAAACTTTGTAGAGGCCATATGGTTTTATGGCAGGGTTCGGAAAATGCACGTGCGTTTACGCACGTGTCATATTTCGGACAGATAATACTGGTGGGCTTTGGTTTAAGCCGGATCCATGTATTATACTTTATAGATATAATATCTTTGTCTCAGTTGCATCTGTATTCGGTCGTAATACAAATGCGGGTATATTTATACAGTTACGGGGTTATCCTGAAATTCGTTTCGGGATCGCTTTTGGAAGTTGCCAATTTTCAGTTTTCTATCACCCGTATTAAACATTCGATTAAATGCGGATTTATCTTTTCTTCACTTAGGTGAGTCGCGGGTCTAGAAGCTTCTAGATTGGTGACTAGGTTCATGAATCTTTGGTTGCATTAAATGGGTGGTGACTAGGTTTAGATGAGTCATTCATTGCATTAATGCATTTTGTTTGTGCTAAGATATTTCTTCATGATACATTATTGCTTATGGTTACCTTCCTTGTTCCTACACTCACCCCCACCTATACAAAATGTGGCCGGCCATTCTTGTGAGAGATAGATGGTTGTTGATTAAAAAGTTTATGTGATTTGGTGTATGGAAATTTCATAGCTCATTTCTCATTTCATATCATTCCAAAAGGCAACTTCATTAACCGTTCGTCTATGGCTTTGGACGAAATGAGACAAAGTGTTCTACTCATTCTCTACATCAATCTTGGTCATCTCTTTTAGCAAACTTGATGACCGAGTTGCCTCGGGTCAGAGGCGGAAGCCCGTTTAAAGATCCGTAGATGTGGTGCCACCTCGACGAGGAGACAGGAGATCGGAGCAGCCGCAACGGAGCGTGGGATGATGGTTAAAGAACGAAGGACTCGGATCGTTCGGTATAACCCTTCCACCCTCTTTGTAGTTTGTTAATTTAGCGTTAATGGCAGATCCGGGTTATAGTATGCGATAGCGCCAGTTATAAAATTTTTTGTTCCGCATTTGGCGTCTGAAAGACGGCTGGGGCGCTACCGTAGACTTACATGGTATCAGAGCCTCGCCATTAAGCTTTTCTAACTTGTGTTAACGCGTTTAAAATATCGATCGAACGGATTTTCGAAAATCGCAATTTTCAGTGTTAAAGTTTCTGTTGATTTTAAATCTGGTCTAAAAATCATTTTGACCATACCAGAAAATCAAGCAGGCTTTTATAAGGTAGCAGAAGAAATTCGATCAAGTGAACCGACCATACTGCCGCGGAAACGCAGTCAAAGCCTAGCGTTGACCGCAGAACCGCGGCCGTCTTGGTGATTCACCTGGCCATTTTTCTTCTGGTGTTTCTTTGTTGGAAATTGTGGTTTCTGGAACTGTTCATTTGGGCCCAGTTTTTGTTATTGTACAGCAGATGTATGTGGGGCCCACTTTGGGAAATTTAGTCGATCGAAATTTAAACGTGTTAGTTTACAGTACTTACATTATATCTCCGACCGTGAATGTCATTTGAGCGGTAAACCGCGTCTGATTGCTATAGTTCTTTTAGACGGGTTTGCGAACGTGACATTCGCGTTGATGTTCTGTGTTGTGCTGTGATGTTGCGGATTTGTCGTGGTGGATAGCAGTGTGCAATGTTAGTGCAGTTTGGATTTATTTCTACATTTGATATTCCGAGGCGAGCTTCCAACATGTGGACTGCCGTCTCTGCCAGTTTGTATAATATACTTTTGGGGCACGACCGGGCTGAGGTCGATGTACCCGTTGTACATATTTTTCATTTCTGTACTAGGTTGTACCCCGCGACGGAGTGCACGGATAGCCGGGTTCTGGAGGGCAATGGGTCCGTATCTCATGGCTTTGAGAGGCAGAGGGGCCTCACTGTAGAATTGGCAGATTATTCGCTGCACTCGTAGGGGGTACAGGTTGACCCAAGGAGGGGTGCCCAAGATTACCGGATTCCGTGAAGTGCTGGGTGGTCCATTCACTTTGCTGTAAGGGGCTGCCTCACTTCAGGTTTTGGCGGGTAACTTGCCGCACCCGTAGGGGTCTAGGTTTCATTGCACAGGCTATCCACACGACCAGGGGAACGTCGGGTTTCAGCAGCGGCTCTGTGAAACCCGGGGATCCCAGATTATCTGTATTGATTTGTGATGCTTATTACTTCTCTATAATGTTGCATTTATCACGCCTGGAGCGATTATTGTATATTGGTATATATACTAGTAGATGTTGTATATGTTTTGCACCCGCGCTAGTCCAGTCCCCGCTCTGTCATTAGTTAAGTAACCTAACGGGTGATGATGGAACCAAGTGACGAATGCGGATAGCATATACGTACATTTTATTTTCGTTCTTTTCTGGTGTGATTAATTGATGGGGCTGCGTTAATTCTGATCAATGCAAAGGAAAACAAACATGTTTGGATGTTGTTGGAACAGTTTTAAAAAGTGTTATTACAAAGACGTTTTCTTTTGTTTTGCACAGTGGTATTCGGTTGGAATATCCTGCACCTCATACGATGGGGCAAGGGCCGAGATCCCTTCACCGGGAGTGACCCCTTGGGCAGAAGTTTGTGTCAGGGTGATAACTTCATTATAGTCGATTACATGTTGCTTTGCATCACGGTATTCAGTTGGAATATCCTGCACCTCATTCCACGAGGAAAGAGCCGAGATCCCTTTACCGGGAGTGACCTCTTTAGCAAAGGTTTTCGCCACTATATTTTTATAAAAAGCTATCAGGTTCCTTCAGCGATATCAAGTTCATTACGTTAAAGGTTTTTTTCCAAAAACCAGCCGTAGCCCTCCGTCATTTCTTATGGATGGTCAGTAGTATTCAAGCTATGTTTGTTGGCTTTCGTCAAGGCATAGTGTTTGGTAGCTGCTGGGGTATTCATTTCTTGCATAGATAAATGAGTTGGTTTGGGACAGTCGTATTACCTTGTTGGCTTTCGTCAAGTGTATGTACGGGTGGGTTCGAATTAACAAGATAATGACGGGCAGAACTTGACATGTGACTTATGATTTGTTAGCTTTCGTCAAGGTCATAAGAACATGGGGTAAAAATCATATCGGGAGTTTCTAAAGAAACTGAAACTTGCCAGGCATGTGCATAGCTTCTGGAGTGTGATAACGTGATTGGATTCCGTCACGTTATCATGCGATGAGAGTTGGATCCTGATTCCCACTGATGAGTTGGTTTACTCTTCGGGTGATCCCGATTGATTCTTCTTTCAGGTTTGGAGGAGAATTTGACAGTACAGTGGGAGGTTTCCTGATTAGATAAAGTGATAACCATTCTGATATAGGTTAGAGTGCACACAGAGTGTTTCTTTTCTCTCTCTCTCTTTGGCAGCGACCTTTGACCGACCCTAGACTATGACTCAGTGACCAAGTTGACCGAACCTTCTTAAAATACTGGCTTTTGGATTGTCCGAGTTGCATAAGTCATTGCCACTCCTTCTTTTACCCTTTGCATTTCTCAGAACACTTCGTATCACTACGAGTATCCACTTCTATTGGATAGATCCATCGTATGGTTATATACGAACTCGAAGGGACTTCTTCGAAGATGGATCCGGGTTCAGGAGAAATAGAATTGGTTTATTCAGTTGTCTTTTATTATCACCTTCTCTCAGGTTGCGAGGGCTCCTTGGTTTAGTAGAGTACACCTATTACGCTTATTGGATAGTCTTCTTCCAAACCATAGGCAGGTGCCGAAAGGTAGGAAATGAAGAAAACCAATTAGCCTAAGTAGGGTGTACAGAAGTTAATAACTAAAGACAAAATAAAGGGATTAGAAAGAGGGAAAAGTAAATTGCGACTGCTATCATTCACGACCAAACCGCGTACTTCATCGCCACTCCTATTTCACCTTTGCTTTTTTCCCCAGTTCGGGAGAAATAGAATAAGGTATTATTCAGTTGTCTTTTATCATCACCTTCTCTCAGGTTGCGAGGGTCCTTAGATTAGGAGAGTACACCTATTATGCTTACTGGATAGTCTTCTTCCAAATCATAGGCTGGTGCCGAACGGTAGGGAAGGAAGAAAACCACTTAGCCTAACGATGGTGTACAGAAGGTAACGACTAAAGACAAATAAAGGGATTTGGAGAGATGGCAATGAAATATACGGTTATAGTCATGAATTGGATTATGGAAGAGGCATTACTAGGAATATTAGGATACCCCTACGAAACATTTTCATGTTTCAGTTTCACTGTGCATTGTTAAAAGAAAACTGATTTCCCGATTAGATACTTGCTCCAGGGTATGTATTTACCAGGTATGATTCTCACATCTTTATGGTTTTACAGATGATGAGTGGGAGGAAGTTATTGGGAATTAGGTGATCATCCTCATTATATCGGAGTTCGTTGTAATTGGTGATATTTTGAGGAAGTCACCTGGGTTTTTGCCGGACGGCATGTATTTGGTTTTGAGTATCCGTTGTTGTGCACCAATTTCAAAATGATATATCTGTACGTTTATTTTTATAAAGTGAGATATAACTTTTTGATATTATGTCGATGACATTTACCTACATCAGTTGACGATTAGGTAAGGAGCATTGAACAGCGGAGTCGTTCTTAACCATAAGTACAGTTTTCAACCTACGATGCACAGGTTTTGAGTTATTCAACTCAGCGGAATTATACAGAGTATTGTATGTTGTCCAGTGTCCATCAGGACAAAGGGGTTGGTCCTCGTACTAAGTTCTGTTTACTTATGACTTCTCTAGTTTTTAGACAAGTGTTTCATAGAAATACAAGGTCTAAATTTTGAGAAGTTATGGGTATAGGAATAAAGTAGAGAACCAGATGTCGCAAGTATCGGGATTCTTCAAAGAGATCGAAGATGTAGATACTTGTGTTTGGTATTCAGTTGATAGTAATGGTTTTTGAGAAACTTGTTTCTCTTTCAGATCACTCATAATTGGATGTATTCCTAAGTTGAGTAATGTTGATTAGCCTCTTTCCATTAAGTTGATATGCACTGGAGACAGCTGCATGATTAGAATCTGGTTCCAATTAAACAAGTGCAAAGTTTCTATATTGGAAATAGAATGGTTCATATCTTAATGATGTTAAGGTACGGGGAGTTGTCCGGCTTATGCTTAAAACCAGACTCTGGATAACTCAAGGTACGTTTCTGTAATGGCAGTTTGTGGGTTGACTTGGGCTATGTCGAGGGTTGACTTTCTACCATCTGAAAGATCAATAGTGATATTGTTCTTGACTCACCATAGTTTTAGTAAAATGGATTTTTTCAGAAAATAGTAGTGGGAGTATAGTAGAACTGGAAGTAATTCCAGAACCGTAAACGATTACGGAAAATTTAATAGGACCTAAAGATTCAATCAGGTTTGACATTCCAATAGCCACTCCGCAAATATGGTGGGTAACCTCATGCACCCGAGAGGTACTCCGGTAGCCTCAAGGACGGTGACAGGGAGGTTCTTATCTACCCAGACTTGACACTACTGTTGTTCCAGGCTATGAGACCCGGCAGGAGGATAAGTATAGCGTCGTTCTAAACTAGCTTTATAAGTGCACGTATGTATTATTCTGCCAAAGGGTAGTTGTGGTCAGTGGGAGCAGCGGAAGCATAGTGGGCAAGTAGCTTATGTCTATTTATAGACTAGAGCAGATATAGCGGAGATAGATCATCTAATTTTGATGTGACAGTCATGGGTTTGACTTCATCAGAATAGGGGATGGATCTGTTAAGAAAGTAGTAGGGTGTGTGATGTCCTGGTATTTGGATGACATACACAGAGTAGGAAGTAAAATTCCTATACTACGATCGGTTGTACTGTGGTCGTCATACAGTTGTTTCTCTAGACAGGATATGGATATAATATCTGACATTCTGGTTTCTAGATCTATGGTTTTAGATCTAGATTTGGGTTGTTTCCCAATGTGGGTACTTTGACAGTATTCTAATGGTTTTTAGAATAAATGACTCCTGGCATGGTGGTGTACCTGCAGGTAATGGAGTCACCCTCTCTAAAGGTGTCATACAGACTAAAGGGGAGAGGGATGTGCATGATTGGCATATCACTTGCTTAGGCAATTGAGTCAATCGTGAGATGTCAAGTACCACATCAGATGTTGTTTTTGTACTAGATGCAATAAGTTTGTATTAATCTAATCCTAGAGAAACATAAGGAAGCAGTTTTAGAACATAAGTGCATGTTCTAGGGATTTGATGACGGCAGCCTCCTTAGGAGACGGTTATCATTCCAGGCTTTAAAGGTGACATGGATGACAGAGTGATTGTCAGAGTTATAGTTTTCCCTCTGAAGAGGGACAGTATTATGGACAGGTGGTCCAAGAGGATACTGTGGGAGGCAAGGTGCAGGATACTGATTAGGTTCAGTTATCGATACAGTCTAAGAAGTTTGGATTTAGAGTTCATTTATGAACTAGGTCCCATCAGATATCCAGACATATTCTAAGACAGGTATTACTCGATTCGGGAGATGGCTTTCTCTGCGAACTTGAGATTAAGAGAGACATAGAAAGAAACATCAGAGTGGATCCACTCACTGAGGCTATTTCTCGAACACAAGAGTTTTACAAACGGGCTTTGTGAAACTGATTAGTAGCGGAGTTGGGTGTTCGGTATCACACGGGCTGTGAGTATGCGACATCGCAATAATTAGCCTTAAGTGCAAGTGGGAGATTGTTGGATATAGTTCCCTCAAAGTCAATTATTGGATCGCAAGTACGTGATTGCAATGATTGAGGAGGACCTATACCGATAGCACAGTCTTACTCGAGATGATAGTATGCTATCTGGTTTGCCTTTATCAGTCTTGTATTGGTTCAGGTGACTGATCACGATTACACGTTGATAGAGCCCTTAGGATCTTGCTTGACTACCAACAGTATGATGGCGATCATATACGTGAGAGTTGGGTAGTCTATAAGCACATCCTTAATAGTGGTCCCTAGTCGTAGGAGTACCGAGACAGGGTATCGATACTCCGGAGTAGGCTAGTGTATACAGTCGAGACCCCGACAAGAAGTGGTGGCCGGTCTCACAAGCCACTGGTGTTAGTTGGATCACCTAAGATGTATACAGGTGCTCATTGGGTTATGAGTACACCGGGCAGGACTCGCCGGGAACCTGCTAGTTGGTATTATACCTAGCGTCAGATAGCAGTTCCCTGGTGACATGTGTACAGGTTAGTTCATCGACCTGAGATCGTCATTTGTCTCGTGTGAGTTCCTACTGTGCTTCGATTTCTACCCTACCCCGGCTCAAAGGAGTCGTGCAAACAGGTATTTTTTGGGTATAGTCCCGAGCCACATGGAGGCAGGTGAGCGGATCGGCAGGGGATTCTTCTCTCCCGGTATTGGGGGTGAGATCGTGCTGTGTCTAGGAAAGCCATTACACCAAGTCCTTGGCCACGGCAGGCGAATCGCAGACCTATCATCTCGAACAGCCTCTCGAACTGCGTCTAAGGGATGGCCTTTGTGAGTGGATCTGCAGTGTTGTTCTCCGTGTCAACTCTCCGCACCTCGATCTCCCGGCAATCCACGATCTACCTAATCAGGTGGTACCACCTCAAGATATGTCTGTACTTCTGATGGGACCTGGGTTCCTTCGCTGAAGCTATAGCCCCGTTGTTGTCACAATACAAAGGTATTGGATCAATAATGGACGGAAACACCTAAAGTTCTGTAACGAACTTCTTCATCCAGACGTCTTCTTTCACGGCGTCACATGCAGCGATATACTCCGCTTCCATCATCGAGTCAGCAACAGTGTCCTGCTTGGAGCTTTTCCAACAGACCGCCCCTCCATTGAGTGTAAATACATAACCCGACATGGACTTGGAGTCATCCTTGTCACTCTAGAAGCTGGAGTCAGCGAAGGCCTCGATCTGGAGGTCTTTACCGCCATACACCAAGAACATCTCCTTAACCTTCTCAGGTACTTGAAAATGTTCTATATTGCTATCCAGTGTTTCTCTTCAGGGTTTGACTGATACCTGCTTACCACGCTTAGTGCATAAGCAATATCTGGTCTGGTACACAACATCACATACATTATAAAGCCTACCGCAGAAGCGTAGGGTATAATACTCATGTGATCCCTCTCCAAATCAGTCTTGGGAGACATTTCTTTGGAGAGGGTGATCCCGTGACAAGCCGGTAGATTACCACGCTTGGAATCTTTCATACTAAATCTTTTCAGTATGGTGTCGATATACCTGGACTGTGAAAGTCCCAACATCCTCTTAAATCTATCACGATAGATCTAGATCCCCAGAATATAGGAGACATCACCCAGGTCTTTCATGGAGAACCTTTGTGACAAGAATCCTTTGACTGATTGTAGCATAGGAATGTCATTTTCTATCAGCAGAATGTCATCCACGTATAAGATGAGGAATACTACAATTCTCTCTACAATCTTACTATAAATGTATGGTTCATCTGGATTTTTGATAAACTCGAATTCCTTGACTGTTTCATCAAAACAGATGTTCCAACTCCGCGATGCCTGCTTTAATCTATAAATGGAATTAAGCAACCTGCACACTCTTCCGCTGCTCCCACTCTATATGAAACCCTCCGGCTTATCCATATAAACACACTCTTCCAAATTTCCATTTAGAAAAGCGGTCTTTTCGTCCATCTGCAAAATTTCATAATCATGAAAGGCAGCAATGACAAGTAGGATCCGAATGGATTTGAGCATAGCCACTGGAGAAAAGATTTCATCATAGTCCAAACCGGGTCTTTGACGAAAACCTTTTGCAACAAGTCTAGCCTTATAGGTTTCAACCTGTCCATCTACACCAATCTTCTTTCTGAAGATCCATTTACAGCCTACGGGTTTTACCCCTTGTGGAGCAATATCCAAAGTCCATACTTTGTTGGTGTATATGGACTTCATTTCGGTCCGCATTGCATCCAGCCATTTTACCGAGTCACTGCTCTGAAGGGCTTGCTGGAAGCTAGTTGGCTCATCATCGTCGATGATGCAATCCTCTCTATCTCCGTCTATGAGAAAATCGTAGTATCTCTCGGGCGGACGAGACTGCCTACTAGTCTTTCAGTGTTGCTGTTACTACATCACTTTCTGTATATTCATGATGTTCCATCGCATTGCATACTTATACATGTGTTATCTGTAATTATTATGAAACCCTGCTGTCAGGACACCAGCACCATTACCGATGATGCGTATGTTCCATGTACACCTACTTGCCGGCTCATACACATCATCATCGGTAACTGCCATGTCACATACGTTTTAGAGAATACTATTCATTGACATAGCTTGCTAGTTGATAGTTGCAATATATTATAGCTTTCATAAGCTAGTTTAACTATTACATTTATTGCATGATATCAGATGCATTCATATATTCATTGGTCATGCAGTATTATGGAGATTTATGCCGATATTCACTGTTATTGATATCATGATTTTGATGATTTCGGATCCTTCTTGAGATTTCTGGATTTGGAAACCGCATATGAAATTTTTATAAACTGATAATTTGTTTTAAAGAGATAGATGCGGTTTTCCTTGATATGATGAGTATTGTCCACCATGATATTTTCTCGGTTCTGAGATGGTTTTCGAGACCGGATTCGAGAAGTTAGATGAACCGTCTGTGGGTACATGGTGGACCCGGTAGGTACCCCGGGGCAAAAAGCTCGAGTTATAGACGATGAGCCCGGCAAGGGCAGACTGCCTACCGGTGATGTCTGGTGCGGCGGATATCCAGAGGATACCGTCCGTGGTCATGTGATTTGATGATATGGGCCGATCCGAACTAACGGAGGCCGAGACACTGAGATATTGAGATTTGATGGTACAGGTCGGTCCAGATAGTCGGAGACTGAGATATTGAGATACTGAGATTTATGTTTTGTGTCGATACTTGACACTGATTCCTCTGTTGATTTCATTGATGATACTCGATTTATATATATACAGAAATCACATTAAATAAAGAAAACAGTTGTCTCATTCATGATGTATTCTGTTTCCATTAGTAATGCATTCATACATCATATATCTGATATGTTGTTATCTGAGGCACTGACACGAGCACGTGGTATTGCACATATGTGTAGAAGGATCAGGATATTTATTTGAGGATATTACTTGATATGACCTAGGATAGCGTCATACATGCAATTTCTGCTCTGTGATGTTTTCTACTCACGAGTTGGCAACTCACCCCCGTTGTGCCACAGTTCTTGCAGGTTTTGCCGTACAGGTTTCATTACGGTTTTCTGGCACACTACTTCCATTCCGGATGATTGCTTTGGTAGGTGGGTTCACTCGCATCGTGACCACCATCGTACATTTATTATATTCAGGTGTATCTAGTAACTCCATCAACCAGTCTTGTATATTATTTATAGACTTAGGATGCATGTTGTATATTATTTCGACCTTAGAGTCGAGCATTGTATTATTATGGTTTTCATGTTGATTTTGAGTTTCTTTTGAGTTTTGATTCTCGCCCTTCGGCGTGGTATATTATATTGCTTGCGTGGTTATGACCGTCGATTGACGAAGAGCTAGATCCCGTTTAGGGATGCCTTTTATCATTTCATATACTATTCATGTTGTACCCTTTTGGGGCCAGTATTTACAAAGGAAACTCTGCCGAAATTTTCAGAATAGACTTGAGATTTTAAAAAAATGCATATTTCTAGCTTTAAAATTGGTTTTTTCTTCACTCTACTGCTTTAATTGGTTTTGATTTCTGGGTTTTGGCTTACTTAGATTACGTACGCCTCGAGAAGTTTCGTAATTTAAGTGCCGGTCATGTTCCGTACTTTTCGGGTCTTGACACCCTTGCACGCGAGTGATCCATGAGTAAGTGGGCGAACCACCATGCTTAGAATCCTCCATACTAAACACCTTTAGTTTGGTGTTTATGTACCTGGATTTGGGACACTCCTAACATCCACTTAGATCTATCACCATTGATCATAATCCACAAGATATAGTAGGTATCATTCCGTTCTTCTATTGAGAATCCTTATGATAAGAGGAGCTTGACCGAGTGTAGCATAGGAAACCATTTCCTATCAAGAGCATGTCATCTACATACAATACGTGTAAAACAACCTCACTCTCTATGGCCTTCTTGTTTATACAAGGTTCATCTACTTTTTTGATGAAGTCAAACACTTTGACTGCTACATCAAAACAGATTTTCCAAATCCGCGATGCTTGCATTGATCCTGATGGACTTAAGCATAGCTTTGAAAGTCTCAACTTTTCCATCTACACCAAGAATCTTCTCAAGATCCATTTGCTCCCAATGGGTTTTACCCCTTCAAGTGCAACATGCAAAGTCATACTTTGTTGGTGTACATGGATTCCATCTTTGATCGCATAGCATCCAGCCATTTCACAGAGTCCCCACTCATGATGGCCTGCCTGAACCTAGTTGGGCCATCATCTTCCATGATGCAATCCTCGCTCCCACTGTCACCGAGAAGACCATAGTATCTCTCAAGTGGATGAAGAAACCTACCAAATTCACGGAGAGGCTGAGGTTCGTTGGAGACTATTGAATCCTTTGGTTTCACCAAATCGTCAGCTGTTAGTTTGTGTAGCTAGAACTCATTCCAGTTCTACCTCATGACCACTAATTTCTTCACAAGAAATTCCTTTTCTAAAAAGGTGGCATGCTGAGAAACAAAACACCTTTTGCTCCTCAGAGTGGTAGAAGATATTCCCTAACAAATGTTTGGGATATCCTAACAAACTTATACAGAACTGACCTTGTTTCATGCTTGTCCGGATTTTGCTTTTCAACATAGGCCGGACAACCCCATATCTTAACACGTTTAGGACATGTCTTTTCCCATTTCATATCTCATATGGAGTGGTAGGCACTGATTTGGATGGAACCCCATTCAATAGGTATGCAGCTTCTCAAGTGCATAACACCCAAAAGGAAACAGGTAACTCAGCAGTACTCATCATAGAGCGCACCATATCTCATAGGGTGCGATACCTCTATCCCGATACACCGTTGTGCTGTGGTGTATACGAAGGAGTAAGCTGAGAGAGAATCACATTCTCCTTTTAGAAAATCCAGGAATTTCATGCTCAAATATTTTCCTTCTCGATCACATCGAAGGACTTGAATACTTCTAACCATTTGGTTTTTCAACTTCAAGCTTATATTCCTTGAATTTCTCAAAAGTTTTAGACCTGTGTTTCAACAGAAACATATGTCTGAATCCTGAGAGATGATCAGTGGACATAACGAAGTACAAAAAACCAACCTTGGAATTTGTAGACTTAGGACCGTATACATCATCATGAATGCGTCCCAAGAGTTCAGCAACTCTTTCTCTGTTTCCAATAAACGGAGTATAGGTCATTTTACCTTTGAGACAAGACCGGCAAGTAACATAAGATGAAAAATTCGAACAGATTCTCATATTCATCCTTATATAACTTAGCTGGTCGTGTCACATTGGTATGACCTAGTCTACAATACCACAAGAAGGATTCGTTCATTTCTGAACTACTCCTCTAGTGTGTGTTCTATACACTTTGAACTGTGGTTTGATTTAGAACGTATATGCTATTATATAACGTACCTGATTGAATCAACTATTGATTCAGGAGAATGTTCACAACATTATCCTCCAATACATAATTACATCATTCTTTAACTCATTAAAGAAATCGATGTAATGTTGTATATCAGGTTCGGTATGTAATAACATTCGTTCAGAATCAATGTATTAATACAAAGTGATATTTGCCAACTGACTTGGCTGCAACAATTGCATCAGTCTCTAACACTTAGAGATATATCACCCATTCCCAGTTGTCTACCTATCTGCAGCCCATGTAACATATTATATATGCGGGATCTTGATCCGGTATCACATACCTAGGACGTAGTGGATACTGAAAAACAGTTCTTGGTAATGAACACACCCGAAGAATATGCATCAACATGCACTTTCTTCGATTGGGTGGCATGGGAATCCGGATATTCCCCTATTTCCTGCTCAGTCTTATAATTATTATAAGAAAGAACGGAACCAATGTTCCCTAGCACAGTATAATAAGCAGGTTCGGTCAATGCATCCATATTATTATCTTGATTAAGGCGTGACATGGTTGCTACCAGGAGAGAAAGAAGAAAACACTCTGCGTGCGCTCTTTGTAAGATTAGATTGGTTATTATTTTATCTAATCTGGATGGCACCCACTGCTTTTATCAAATCTTCCTTCAAACTCTAAAAGGTAAGATTAGCCGGGATTAATTACACCCTACAAGTTCACCAATCATTCAGCCAGGCCAGTGCCGGTACTTTGAGGGAGGTTCCTCATGCTTTCGCACGGACCTAATTAAAATAAACCTCATTTTCCCAGGGGCGTAACCCCGTTAACACCTTTCTAGACACCTACTTGATCGGCTAATTGTAATGTGTAAAACTCTTCCAGGAGTAACTCTTACTCGCAGTGGGTATCAGGATCCAACTATCTCATAGAAGGTATGCAATCTCATTGCAAATTTCAACACTTGAAATTCCCGATAATATTTTACCCCTAGCGTCCTATGACCTTGACAGAGGTCAACAAACCATAGTTGCGCTAGTCAAGTTCAACCCGTCATTTCATGATTGAATTAAACCCACCCGCACGACCTTTGACAGAGGTCAACAAGGTCGTACGACTACCCTAATCCATTCGTATCATATGCTTTGCAGATAAGCACTAATCAGCTACCGCACAATACGCCTTGACAAAGGTCAACAAACGCAGCACGAATACTAAATACTACTTATCTGAAATGTGGGAGGGCTACGACAGCTTTTTATGAAAACCTTTTGCGTAATTAACTTGATATCGTTGTAGAATCGAGTAATTTTGAAAAGGAGTGTTTTTTGAGGCTTTTACTAGTTTTGCTAAAGAGCTCACTTCCGGTGAAGGGATCTCAGCACTTTCCTTATCGAGTAAGGTGCAGGATATTTCATAAATACCACTATACAAAGAAAAAACTATAGAAGCAATCAAAAGACAAACTGTGTTTATAGCATCTGCTAATTTCGCTAAAGAGGTCACTCCCGGTGAAGAGATCTCGGCTCTTTCCTTATCGAATAAGGTGCTGGATATTTTACAAGGAATACAACTATGCAAACCAAGAATTAGAGCTACCAGTTTTTAAAACATGTTTCTACAACATCTTTAGGTTCTTTTTCTTTCATTAATCTCATTAATGAAGTCCCAATAATTTTTCTTCCCAAGCATCACATATGAAACGAAAGCATCAATATATAATATATATCATATATATATAATATAAGCATTCGTCTCAGAATAAGCAGTGATCACATCACAGATATCAGCGGCAGAAGAATATATATGAAATATTGAATATTTTAGGAATTCCGTGTTTTAATTTAAACCAGTATAAAACACGGATTCCACGGTCACGATGAATAGCCAAACCCACATCCCTAGACCCCTACGAGAACGACAAGAAACCCTACCAATTCTAGAGTTAGGAGACCCGGTCTTGACTCCTCGAGATGGTCTTCCACTAGACCCTAGAACTCGGTTACTTGTGCTCCCCTCCTTGGGTCTATCCTAATGCGAAAAAGTAAATAATATACATCAATGGTGACATCATCCTCAACCCGGAAGTGCCCCAATAAAAGAATATTACATACAAGCTTTTACATGAATGAAAATGAAAAACTCTCATCTCACATTAAAAAAAAAACCCGGCTATTCAAAATACAACGATCCAATATATCATATCAAAGCAACACATAACATCACATGTCATCAACGTAAGTAAATATGCGTATCCCAATTTTCGTTGACATATAGCACCGAAACCGGCGATACACCACATATTACACTTACGGTCGCAGAAAAGAAAGTGAAAAACTATAACAGTTGGAATCCGCAACCACCTTAGACATCATAAACCCAATGTATCACATACTTTGGATTTCATGCCCAACAAATGAATTCCTTAGACATCACATGCTTAACAATTATAAACCTCGCATTTTAGTCTCGATATTGAAAACACTTTTCAATAACCTGTCGGGTAATTCAAAAAGATTACCGATAACCTGATCGAATGCTCGTCGAAAACTTTAGTAGATGACCGCACCCCCGATGCCATCGACGAAGTGCACCAAGGAGGAACACCGCTGCTGCGAACACCCGAACAGATGCTTTTGGCGACGGGGTTATCCTACAGTCACTTGGTCGGGGCTATGGGGCGTGGCTATCTAGTAAGGTTACCCCGCGAGTATCCACGTATACTACGTAATTGTGACGGAGTTTTGATCATATCAAAATCCCGTGGCAACCGATCAAATGAGACTAAATTGCTAGATTTATAAAATTCAAACTAGTTATCTCATAACTAATTATGGATTTCAAATATTGTATCACAATCACAGATAGCTCGACATAGTTAAACTTTTCAATCGAATAAACAAGAACCCAAAATTTCCCAATAAGCTCAACACTTGAGCGGAGTTCAAAAAGTACCCAGAAACTGCCACAGCTCCTATGAACCAGCCGTAGAAGGGTCAACCAATGCCTCACATGTGGCACCGCTGAACTACCACAAACCCTAGGGTTTGGTGGCGGTTCTGAAGGTCACATAATCGAGTTAAGCTTTCGTTCTTCTAGAGAGTCCACAGAATCGCTTGTAAGATTTTCTGAAAATTTTAAACTCGGAAAAAGTCCAACACTTGGAAAATTTCTAGCGGGGAAAAACTGGGTTATTGATATCCGTTCAAACTTTTTAACATCGTCTAAATAACCCGAATACATGTTAGAATTACGACTATGAAACACTCCGATTTGCTTTTGCAGAAAGTTAACATCACATGCAAATTTAGCAAAAACAAACAACACCTGAAACATCAAAACCTAGAGACCGGAACACAGGCAAAATTTCATGGGTAGTGCTCGGTTTTTGGCCGATATAGGGGGGTATGTGGCCGGCCACTTTTTCTCCAAAATGCCTCAAATTTTTCCAGCGTTCATGTTATATCACATACAACATTCTGCAGTTGTTCGGAAAAAATTTTGACAACATTAAAAATCGACAGAAACTGCAGTTTTGTAGTTTCAAGTTTCGGAGCAGTTTCGGTTTCGTAATCTAACAAACATCGTTTAAATTTCTAGCTTGGCTCTGATACCACTACAGGGTTACCAAGGACGGCAGCAAGGTTTCAGGAGGCATCGTCCATGCCGTTTTTAAATTTTTGTCGTTCTAAGTAACTCTAACCTAGAATCTTTAACTAGAAATTTAAACAAGCAACCAATGTTCACAACTTAATATCTAAGTGAATGAGGAATACAACCTTTGTAGACCAGTCCTTCACTTTAATAGCTCCGTGTAGTAGTCTCTTCGCTGCGATAAAATGATCTTGCGGACTCTTGAACGGCTTCATTAGAAGAAAGAAATGATCTTGCTTGAAGTCTTCGAGGCCGAAGATGATCTACGTCGAGGGGACACTAACCCAAGCTACCCACTTCACTAATATGGGATTAGTGAAGCTAACACCATATACTAAAGTGCTAATCTAGTAGAGGATGATGAAGTAGGATTTTTGCTCACTTTGGAATTAATTTTCTCACTAGGGTTTCTCACTTGATCAAGAGCCAGAGAGCTCTTGAGCTTTGAAGAGGAAGATGAAGAGATAATGTTGTGAGAGAGAATGGCAAACCATGAGTGTGAAAATATCTAATATGTCTCATGTAGAGACTTAACCATAAGTTAAGATAATAGTTGGGTTAACAAAATATCTAGTATAAAACAAAACAAGTGGACTAGTCAATGGGTCTCCAAGCTTCTCAAAGCTTCATGCCATGTGACCATTATCCAACTAAAAATTGATTTACACTAAATAAATAAATCTTACATTATCTTTATCATGGTGTAAGTCTCATACACCCATGTAGCTTGCATCATCAACCATGACACAAAATAAAACATAATTAATATATATCACATATATATTAAGTGTGCAGATGTGAGAAAAGTAAATGTTTAAGTGAGCTAATATTAGTTAATGTAAATTAATATATCAAATATATAATTATACATTAAATCATTAAATCAACACTTGATTTAATAATCCGGTTATATCTCATATGACCACTAATATTATTTGTATCATTATATCGAATCAACACTTGATTCGATAACCCGGCTATATCGCATATAACCGACTGATACAGTATCGACTTATCGAATCAACATTTGATTCGATAACCCGGCTATATCACATATAACCGATCGACACTTTATATCGCGAGAATAGAATACGGTATCACATACTCGTATTAATCTCGGTCCCGCACATATCACATATGTGCTCCTACTTCGTTTTGCCTGAGCCAGTGAAACCTCTGTGTAGGACTCTAAAGACTCGTCAATATGCCGGCAGTAGGTGATGTTCACATCAAGCACCCACAAGCCGTCAGCGGTACTAACTGGATGTAACGGCTACCCGGGTATTGAACGATCAGAAGATCAGCAAGCAAGACCACTCTAACTCTTGCAAAAGCCTGACAGTAACACTACCGTATAGTTCGGTCTCTTCATCTGATATGTCGCATATCATCGCCTGGGGTAGTAAAACGTCAGACCCCAATAGCCTAATAAGTCATGCCGATGCAAGGTCCATAACGGTTCGAGAAACTACTGATAACACTTACCAGTAAATCTCAGCAACCCTGGCCAGGGATTTCATGTTATGGCCAATCGATTATAGCGCAACAGAAAATCCCAATACCGGGAAAGACGAATCTCCTCCTATCGCTCATTGCCTCCATGTGACTCGGGACTGTACCCAAAAACCACCTTTTTGCATGATCTCTTTGAAGGGTTCCGGCAGCGCCCCGGCCATCGAAACGCGACCAAAATGCGGAACAAAAATTTCTAAACTGGCGCTACCGTTACCCGAATCTCGGATCGACCTTAAACCCTAAACTAGCAAACTAACTAAGAGTTAGAATCGTTATACCGAGTTGATTCGTGTCCTTCGGTCTTCATTCCAAGCTCCTAATGGCTCCTTGATGTGGTTTGATTGCCGGTCTTCCTCCATCTCCGATAATCCACCCGAGGGAAACGGCGCAAGCTCCAGCCTCATCGAACAAGACAACTGACGCTCCAAAGTTGCTAGCGATGGAGAGTGGGGGTGTATGAATGTGTCACAATAATTTTCTCTCAACCCAAAACTCAAATGAACAATGCAAGAAGAAGATGAAAGAGGTGATCTTTGGCATGAGCAAAAATTGGCTAAGTATTTTTCTTGAGAGCATGAGAGAGTGAGGGTGTAATCAATCATGTAACCAAATGAAATGAATCCCCTACCTCAAAAATAGTGGCCGGCCCCCCTCTCTCTCCCATCAAAAAAAAATTCCCATTTTCTTTTTCAATTAAACAATTGCACACCATACTTTTAACCATGCCATGGTCCATGCTTCATGCCACCTCACACCCTCCACCTCGTTATAAAACAAATGAATTTCCATAAATGGAAAATCAATAATGAGGTGGCAAAACTTCTAGAAGCTATTCCGTATAAAATACGGAATACTTCCCGGTAGATGTACCAAAATACATATATGCATATTCGTACCAAAATACGAGTAGCCAAGAGAGAAAATGAAAAGTGAACAATAATACTAGAATACATATATATAAATACATATGTAAATTATTAAATCAAAAACCCGATTTAATAATCCGGCTTAATCCTAAGCCGCTAGTATTATCAACCGTCCGATTAAAGTCTGTGCAGCTCGTGCACATATTTAATCGGACACCTGTATGTATCAACATACGTCATGTACACCATATCGCCTGAACCGTGAAAACCCTCTGTGTGGAACTCTAAAGACTCGTCAATACTCTGGCAGCGGTTTTAACCATAAGTACGTCAGCGGCACTAGCTGTACGTAACGGCTACCCAGGTATTGAGCGAAAGGGAGGCCGACGAGCAAACTCATGCAGAACCCCTACTGAGCCTGACAGTGACAATATCCATACAGTCCGGTCTATTCGTCTAAGAGTATCGCATATCGAGTCTAGGGGGTGGATAAAGTCAGACCCTTAACAACGCGATATTTAGTGTCGGCATGATACCCATCACCTCCTGAGAAACTATCGATCATGGATCGGTAATCCTCGTCTACCATGGCCATGGATTTATGGTGATGGCCGCTCGTACACAACGCGACATCAACCCCCAATACCGGGAGAGACGAATCCCCGACGATCCGATCACTAACTCCATATGGCTCGGGACTGTACCCAACTAAAACCTGTTTTCACGACTCCTTTGAGCCGTGATAGGGTAGTAATCAAAGTACAGTGGGAACTCACACGAGACAAATGACGATCTCAGATCGACAGACTAACCTGTACACATGTCACCTGGGAACTGCTATCTGACAATAGGTATAATACCAACAAGCAGGTTCCCGGCGAGTTCGTCCAGTGTACTCATAACCCAATGAGCACCTGCATACTATCTTAGGTGAACAAACTAACACCAATGGCTTGTGAGACCTGGCCACCGCCCCTCGTCGGGGTCTCGATCAGTATACACTAGTCTACACTGGAGTATCGATACCCGGTCTCGATACTCCTACGACTAGGGACATTTAAGGATGTGCTTATAGACCCCAACTCTCACATATATGATCGCCATCATAATGCTGGCAGTCAAGCAAGAATCCTATGGGCTCTATCAACATGTACATGATGATAAAGACAAACCAGATAGCATACTATCATCTTGAGTAAAACTGTTTTATCGGTATAGGTCCTGTCTCAATCATCATAATCACAAGTCCGCGACTATGATAATTGTCTTGAGGGCACTATAGCCAACAATCTCCCACTTGCACTTAAGGCTAATTATTGCTATGTCGCATACTCACAGCCCATGTGATACCGAACACCCAACTTCTGTACTAATCAGTTTCGCAAAGCCCGTTTGCGAAAATGATTGCGTTTGAGAAATAGCCTCAGTGAGTGGATCCGCTCCAATGTTTCTTTCTGTATCTCTCTATATCTCAATTTCGCGGAGAAAACTATCTCCCAAAATGAGCAATACCAGTCTTAGAATTTGTCTGGATATCTGATGGGACCCAGTTCACAAATGAACTCTAAATCCAGCAAACTACTCAGACTATATCGTCCACTGAATTTAATCAGTATCCTGCGCTATGCCTTTCCTCAGTATCCGCTTGGACCACCTGTCCAACATACTGTTCTTCAAAGGAGGGAAAAACTGTAACTCTGACAGTCACTCTATCATCCAAGTCACCTTGGAAGCCTGAAATGATAACCGTCTCCCGAAGGAGGCTACCGTAATCATTTTGCAAGAACATTCACTTATGTTCAATAACTGCTTCCCAATATTTCTCCAGGATTGGATTAATATATCTGCTTATTACATCTTGTGTAAAAGCAATATCTGGTATGGTACTTGACATTTCATGATTAACTCAATTGTCTAAGCAAATGATATGTTAATCATGTAGATCCCTCTCCCCTTTAGTCTGTAAGACACCTTTAGAGAGGTTGACTCCATCACCTGCAAGTTCACCACCATGCCAGGAGTCGTCCATTCTAAAATATCTTTAGAATAATGTCAAAGTACCCAAATTAGGATACTTCCCAAATCTAGATCTAAAAACAAAGATCTAGTAACCAGGAAACTTGATATTATTTCTATATCCTATGTGGAGAAACAACTGTGTGACAACCAAAGTATAACCGATCGTAGTATAGGAATATCCCTTCCTATCAAGTGCATGTCATCCCAATACCTGGACATCACTCTCTACTACCTTCTTGCCGGATCCATCTCCTATTCTGATGAGGTCAAGACCTATAACCGTCACATCAAAATAGATGATCTATTTCCGCTATACCCGCTTTAGTCTATAAATAGACATAAGCTACTTGCTTACTATGCTTCCGCTGCTCCCACTGACTACAACCACCCTCTGGCAGAGTCATATACACGTGCACTTCTAAAGCTAGTTTAGAATGACGCTATACTCATCCTCCTACCGGGTCTTATAGTCTAGAACAGTAGCAATGGCACATCTGGGTAAACAAGAACCTCCCTGTCACCGTCTCTGAGAAGACCGAAGTATCTCTCGGGTGCCTGAGGTTACCCACCAAATCTGCGGAGTGGCTAATGGAATATCAAATTCAATTGAATCCTTAGGTTTTATTAAATTTCCAGTAATCATTTGTGGTTCTGGAATAACTCTCAGTTCTACCATACTCCCACTTCTGTTTTCTGAAAAAAAAATCCATTGTACTAAAACTGCGGCGAGTCAAGAACAATATAAATACTGATCTTCCTGATGGTAGAAAGTTAACCCTCGTCAAAACCCGGGATAACCCACAAACTGCCATTACTGAAATGTGTCTTGATTTTATCCGGATTCTGGTTTTAAGCATCAGCCAGACAACTCCCTATACCTCAACATCGTTAAGATATAAATTGATTCTATATTTATCTGATATAGAAACAAAAGCACTAATTTAATTGGAACCAGATTCAAAATCATGCAGCTGTCTCCAGTGTATATCAACTAAATGGAAAGAGGACAATCAGCATTACTCATCTAGGAGTGCATCCATATATGAGTAACTCGAAAGAGAAGCAAGTTCTCAAAACCATTACTATCAACGGAATACCAAACATAAGTATCTACATCTTCGACTATTTTGAAGAATCCTGATACTTCTAATAAATGGTTCTCTATTTTATTCTTATACCTATAACTTCTTAAAATCTGAACCTTGCATTTCAATGAAATACATGTTTAGAATCAGAGAAGTTATGAGTTTACAGAATACAGTGCGAGTACCAACCCAATTGTCCTAATGGACACTAGACAACATTCAATACTTTGTATAAGTCCCTTGAGTTCAATAACTCAAACTCCGTGCGTCGTATGTTAAGAAAACTGTACTATGGTTAAGAAGAATTACACCGCTGTTGAATGCACCTTACCTAATCACCTGCTGATATAGGTAAATGTCACAGACATAATATCAAAAAGTTATATCTCACTTTATAAAATAAATGTACAGATATATCAGTTTGAAATTGGTGCATAATAGCGGATATTCAAAACCAAATATTTGCCATTCGGCAAAATCCAGATGATTTCCTCAAATATCACCAATTACAACGAATTCTGATATAATGAGGATTTAATCACCCAATTCCCAATATCTTACTCCCACTCACCATCCGTAATAACATGCAGATGTGAGAAACTGATCTGGTAAATACATACCCTAGAGTTAGATTCCAATTGGGAAAATAGTTTTCAATTAATATCGCACAGTGAAACTGAAACATGAAAATGTTTCAAAAGGGGTTAACTGGTATTCCTAGTAACTCCTCTTCCACTATCCTGATTCACGACAGTAACCATATACTTGCCTGCCCTCTCTGCAATCCCTTTATTATGTCTTTACTTATTACCTTCTGTACACCTCTTTTACGCTAATTGGTTTTCTTTATTCCCTGCCTTTCGGCACCAGCCTAAGGTTTGGAAGACGACTATCCAGTAAGCGTAATAGGTGTACTCTCCTAATCCTAGGATCCCTCGCAACCTGAGAGAAGGTAAAAAGAATAATCCTATTCAATCTCTCCAGAACCAGAATTCATCCTCGAAAAAGTTCCTTCGAGTTCGTATGTAACTATACGATTGATTTATCCAATGGAAGTGGACGTTCGTAGTGATACGAGGTGTTCTGGAAAAATGCAAAGGTGATATAGAAGTGGCAATGATGTATGCGACACCGTGACATTCCAAAAGCCAAAGTGTTTTAAGAAGGTTCGGTTAATTTGGTTCATGAGTTTTAGTTTAGGGTCGGATCATAGTCGCAGCCAGAGAGAGAGAGAAGAAACACTCAGCGTGCACTCTAACCTAGATCAAAATGGTTAATCATTTTATCTAATCTGGATGGCTCCCACTGTTTCCTCGAATTCTCCTCCAAACCCAAAAAGAGAATTAGTCAGAATCACCCGAGGAGTAATCCTACTCATCAGTGGGAATCAGGATCCAACTATCATCGCATGATAACTTGATGGAAGCCACTCAAGTCACCACACTCCAGAAGTTATGCGCAAGCCTGGCAAGTTTCTTGTATGTTTGAAACTCCCGATATGTGTTTTTACCCCAAGGACCCAAGTGACCTTGACACAGTCAACACATCAAAGGGTCCTAGTCAAGTTCAACCCGTCATTATCTTGATTGCATTAAACCCACCCGTACGAGTCCTTGACACAGTCAATATGACCGTACGACTGTCTTAACCAATCCACATATCCATGCGACAGAAAAGTATTACAGAGCTACCGCACACTACGCCTTGACACAGTCAACATACGTAGCACGAATACTAAGAAATACTAATCTGAAATGACGGAGGGCTACGACTAGTTTTTGGCGAAAAAACCTTTAACGTAATGAACTTGATATCGTTGAAGGAATCCAAGTGGTTTTACAAATATAAAGTGGCGAAAACTTTTGCTAAAGAGGTCACTCCCGGTGAAGGGATCTCGGCTCTTTCCCCGTAGAATGAGGTGCAGGATATTCCAAACTGAATACCACGATGCAAAGCAAAAATAAATGACTATAGTGAAGTTATTACGTTGACGCAAACTGTTACTTAAGGGGTCACTCCCTATGAAGGGATCTCGGCCCTTGCCTCGTCGAATGAGGTGCTGGATATTCCAAACTGAATACCACTGTGCAAAGCAAAAGAGAACGTCTGTAATATCAGTTTTTAAAAACTTGGCTCCAACAACATCATATATATAGGTTTGTTTTATCCTTGCATTGATAAGAATCAACGCAGTCCTATCAATTAATCACACCAGAAAAGAACAAAAATAAAATGTACGTATATGCCATCCGCATTCGCCACTAGGACCCGTCATCACCCGTTAGGTTACTTAACTAACGACAGAGCGGGGACTGGACTAGCGCGGGTGAAAAACATATACAACATCTACTAGTATATATATAAATATATAACAATCGTCCTAGGCATGATATAAAGTAACATCACAGAAACATCACAGAAGCAACACAGAATGGTGGATAATCTGGAGCCCCGGGTTTCACTTGAGCCGCAAGTGAGACCCGATGTTCCCTGTCGTGTGGATAGCCTGTGCAATGAAACCTAGACCCCTACGAGAGCGGCAAGTTATCCGCCAAAACCAGAAGTGAGGCAGCCCCCTTCAGCAACGTGAATGGACCACCCAGTACTTCATGGAATCTGGTAACTTGAGCACCCCTCCTGGGTCAGCTATACCCCCTACGAGTGCGGCGAATAGCCCGCAATTCTAGAGTAAGGTCCCCTCCGTCCCAATGCCCTGAGATGCGGACCCGTTGCCCTCTAGAATCCGGCTATTCGTGCATCCCACCGCGGGGTAATCCTAGTACAGAAAAGAAAATAATATACAAGGGTGACATCGACCTCAACCCGATCGTGCCCCAAAAGAATAATATACAAACTGGCAGTGACGGCAGTCCACATGTCGGACGCTCACCCCACAATATCAAATGTACAAATGAAATTAAACTATACTAATATTGCACCATAGCTATCCACCACGACGATCCAACCAACTTCACAGCATAATACAAAACATCAACGTTCGCAAACTCGTCTAAAAGAACATATAGCAGTTAGACGGGTTTACCGATCGAGTGACATTCACGGTCACAGATAGAAATGTATGTACTGTTAAACGCACACTTAAAATATCGATCGACAAAGTTCCAAATTGGCCCCAATAGCAAAAATAACACTGCATTGAAACCTGGGCCTAGACAGTATATGTCAAAAATCACAATTCCAAGTCAGGGGGCTACAGGAAAAATTTCGAAGCCCGTCGCCACTAAATCGCCGCGGATCCGCCGCCAAGAGGGGGTAAGTGCGGCGGTTCCGCGGCGATTTGGAGGAATGAGAAGCCCAAATATTTTCTGTACCCATAAAAATGCCTGCACGGATTTTTAAGAATCTGGAAATAATTTTTTGAACACTTTTGAAAATCGACAGCATACACAAAAATGAAATCGTGATTTTGGGAATTTCCGTCGATCGATCTTTTAAGCACGTTTAAAGAAGCTAGTAAGGGGTTTAAAGGGTGGCTCTAATACCATGAAGGGTTCCGGCAGCGCCCCGGCCATCGAAACGCAGCCAAAATACGGCGCTACCGTTACACGAATCCCGGATCAACCTTAAACCCTAAACTAGCAAACTAACTAAGAGTTAGAATCGTTATACCGAGTTGATCCGTGTCCTTCGGTCTTCATTCCAAGCTCCTAGCGGCTCCTTGATGTGGTTTGGTTGTCGGTCTTCCTCCATCTCCGATGATCCACCCAAGGGAAACGCGCAAGCTCCAGCCTAGTCGAACGAGACAACCGACGCTCCAAAATTGCTAGCGATGGAGAGTGGGGGTGTATGAATGTGTCACTATAATTTTCTCTCAACCCAAAACTCAAATGAGCAATGCAAGAAGAAGATGAAAGAGGTGATCTTTGGAATGAGCAAAATTTGGTTGAGTATTTTTGTTTAGAGCATGAGAGAGTGAGGGTGTAATCAATCATGTAACCAAATGAAATGAATCCCCCACCTCAAAAATAGTGGTCGTCCCCCCCTCTCTCTCCCATCAAAAAAAAATCCCATTTTCTTTTTCAATTAAATAATTGCACACCATACTTTGAACCATGCTATGGTCCATGCCTCATGCCACCTCACACCCTCCACCTCATTATAAAACAAATGAATTTCCATAAATGGAAAATCAATAATGAGGTGGCAAAACTTCTGGAAGCTATTCCGTATAAAATACGGAATACTTCCCGGTACATGTACCGAAACACATATACGCGTATTCGTACCAAAATACGAATAGCCAAGAGAGAAAATGAATAGTGAACAATAATACTAGAATACATATATATAAATACATATGTAAATTATTAAATCAAAAACCCGATTTAATAATCCGGCTTAATCCTAAGCCGCTAGTATTATCAACCGTCCGATTAAAGTCTGCGCAGCTCGTGCACATATTTAATCGGACACCTGTATGTATCAATATACGTCATGTACACCATATCGCCTGAACCGTGAAAACCCTCTGTGTGGGACTCTAAAGACTCGTTAATACTCTGGCAGTGGGTTTAACCACAAACACGTCAGCGGCACTAGCTGTACGTAACGGCTACCCAGGTATTGAACGAAAGGGAGGCCGACGAGCAAACTCATGCAGAACCCCTACTGAGCCTAACAGTGACAATATTCGTACAGTCCGGTCTGTTCGTCTAAAAGTATCGCATATCGAGTCTAGGGGGTGGATAAAGTCAGGCCCCTAACAACGCGATATTTAGTGTCGGCATGATACCCATCACCTCCTGAGAAACTATCGATCCTGGATCGGTAATCCTCGTCTAGCATGGCCATGGATTTGTGGTGATAGTCATCCATACACAACGCGACATCAACCCCCAATACCGGGAGAGACGAATCCCCGACGATCCGATCACTGCCTCCATGTGGCTCAGGACTGTACCCAACTAAAACCTGTTTACACGACTCCTTTGAGCCGTGGTAGGGTAGTAATCAAAGTACGGTGGGAACTCACACGAGACAAATGACGATCTCAGGTCGACAGACTAACCTGTACACATGTCACCTGGGAACTGCTATCTGACAATAAGTATAATACCAACTAGCAGGTTCCCGGCGAGTCCGTCCAGTGTACTCATAATCCAATGAGCACCTGCATACTATCTTAGGTGAACAAACTAACACCAATGGCTTGTGAGACCTGACCACCGCCCCTCGTCGGGGTCTCGATCAGTATACACTAGTCTATACTGGAGTATCGATGCCCGGTCTCGATACTCCTACAACTAGGGACATTTAAGGATGTGCTTATAGACCCCAGCTCTCACATATATGATCGCCATCATAATGCTGGCAGTCAAGCAAGAATCCTATGGACTCTATCAACATGTACATGATAATAAAGACAAACCAGATAGCATACTATCATCTTGAGTAAGACTGTTTTATCGGTATAGGTTCTGCCTCAATCATCATAATCACAAGTCCGCGACTATGATAATTGCCTTGAGGGCACTATAGCCAACACTCTTGACCGTGGTATGGTGGAAATCAAAGCACAGTGGGAATCACACGAGACTCTATGACGATCTCAAGTCGACAGACTAATCTGTACCAGTGTCACCAGAGAACTGCTATCTGACGATAGGTATAATACCATCTAGGAGTTCTCGGCGAGTCCGTTCAGTGTACCCAGTCTCCACTGAGCACCCGTATACCATCTTTGATGTCAAACACCAATGGATGTGGGATTATCCATCGCCCATCATATGGGTCAAGATGCGTATACGCTAGTCTACTCTGGAGTATCGATGCCCTGTCTCGATACTCCCTCGACTAGGAACAATTATAGGGTGTACTTGTCGACTACCCCTGGCCCCACTAGTATGATCTCTATCATAGTCCTGGGTGTCAAGTACACATCCTAAAGGGCTTTGTCGACATGTGAGAGCAAGACAGCATCACGTATAAAAGTCAACATGTTAAGACAAAGAGCAACCAGATAGCATACTATCATATCGAGAAAGAAAGTCCTCCCTATATATGTCCAATCATCCACTACAATATACATCCCATGTACTGTAATGGCCTCTAGGGCATACATATAACTAAAACGCATATTGGGCCTAGGGGCGGTAACTGTCAGACCCCTGATAACTCAATAAGTCGTGTCGGTGTAAAGCCCAATATACCCTGAGAAACAACTGGAGTACCTAGCTGTAAATCCCGCTTGCCCTGGACAGGGACTTTGTGTATTGGCTATCCGAACACAGCGCGATATCAACTCCCAATACCAGGAGAGACGAATCCTATCTAACCACTACTACCTCCCAGTGCTTCGGGACTGCACCTAACCACTACCTGTTTGCACGACTCATTTGAACCATGGTAGGGTAATAATCTAAGTACAGTAGGAACACACTCGAGACAAATAGTGATGTCAAGTCAACGGACTAAGCTGTACTCATGTCACTTGGGAACTGCTAACTGACGATAGGTATAATACCAACCAGCAGTTCCCTCATGAGTCCGTCCAGTGTAACTCATAACCTAATGAGCACCTGTATACTATCTCCGGTATCGCATACCAATGGCTGCAGGAGAGGACATCTCCCGAACTGGGATGAGAAGCATATACACTAGTCTACTTTGGACTATTGATGCCCTGTCTCAATAATCCTACGACTAGAGACAATCTTAAGGATGAACTTATAGACTACCCAGCCCCCACTAGTGTGACTGCCATCACAACGCCGGTAGTCAAGCAAAGATCTTAAAGGCTCTATCAATATGTATTAGCGATACGTTAAAAGAAACATATACATATATTAAGATAGAATCAAACCAGATAGCATACTATCATATTGAGCAAGACTTTTATTATATTTGTATACATCCCAAGCCTCCAAAATGTAATATACAATCCATTACTATAAAATAATAGTCTCTAGGGCATACATCACTTACAAAAGAATTGTACCGTAATGAACATGGTTGATTGATCGCGTGGAGCCGCACTGTTTATGTTATGATATGCGTTCCGCTTCGTTCTATTTGTTCTACTTACGGCAATCATGATGATATCGCTTTGCAGCTAGCCGATTGAGCACGGGTCGTCTGCAGGGAGATGGCTGTATGCTCGTTCTTGCTTTAGACGAGTCAATTAAAGAATGTATATGTGTATGTTCAAATATATCTTAAGTGTTCATATTTTATGTTCAAGTAAACTTTTTAGGCTTAAGGTTGGTTAGTAGAGTTAGGATTAGTCTTGTGCTTGTCTTTTGCTATTCTTGAAATGATGTAGAGATAATCGAAAGTAGTAGCGATTAGGAGGACATAGGAATGGGATTTGCGAGTTTAAGCAAGCTTTTCAGCGCTAAATCCATTCCTAGTGCCCCTTATCCATACACTACGTGCGCTTATTTCCAACCCTATACCAAACATATGCAACCATTTATCTAATTGGGTCACAACTATATGTCACGTTGTAGCGCGCCCAAAGGACTTCTCGACTTAGGTCGCGGCTATGTCACGTATAGCGCACCTAAGTGTAGGGGTTGTGTTTGTTTGGTCTAGGTTCATTTTAAGGTGTTTGGCGAAGAGAAGCACAAGGGGGTTTTCCCTCCTTTGTACTAACCTTCCTTACCCTAACAAGTGTGGAATTTATTCACACATTAAAAAGAAAAATGAAACAAGAAAGAAGAAAAGAAAGAAAGGAAAATACGGTTTTACAAATGGTAGCAAACCAACTACTTAGGCTCTCACCTAAGCAAGCGACTCCATTGAATATCATAGCTTGAAAAATACGGATAAGAAGAAAAGAAAGAACAACAAATAACAACAAATACTTAACAACACAAATAAATTTATACTAGGAATTAAAATTACAATACAAGAAATTTAAAGATATAAGATAATAAAAACCCTCAACTTCATTGATCTTCCACTCAAAAGCTCTCACTACAATTTCATGGAGGATAGACGAAGAAGAAGATACAAACTAAACTACACTAAATCTAGTAAAGAAAAGGCCTTTTTTGGCTTGGCTCAAAACTGAAGTATTCATAGGTAGAGAACTGAAACCCTAGGCTCATATTCTGAGCCATTATACAATTACAAAACTGTCCCTACAATACGGTCAGAAGATGCCACGTGTCAACCGCGGAACCGCCGCCAAAACCCATGTTTGGCCGCGGTTCCGCCGCCGTTTTGTGGAATCAGGGCCTCGTATTTTCTGTGCTTCTTGATGTTGCTTTGATATTCTATTTGACAGGTCTAAAATTGCAAAATGGTTCCAAAATATTTTCAGATTTTTAACATTCCAAAATGACTACACTTTTAATCCTTTTGACCTTTATCTCCCTTGAGCTCCACGCACCTCTTGATCATTGTGCTGCCCCTCTCGTACTTTGTGCTTGTCCGAGACATGAATGACCACTGTTATTTGTCTTGTGTCTTAAACTGGTAAGCAGCACTAGACGGGTGTGGATGACCGGAACCCGTATTTTATCTGTTTTTGGCAGATGTTCTGGATTTTGGAATAACTGTGGAGATTTTGCATAATTTGCGTTATTTTGGACAGGGAATCTGTAACCTATAATTATGTAGCAAACACGGATCAAAATCACCTACCTATAAATAAACGAGCAAAAGAATGGGCGGTATTAAATGCAATATTCTGGTGTGAACAAATACCCCCAAACTTATCTTTTGCTCGTCTCGAGCAAAACTATTTATTCATAAAATGTCCTAAGCTCACTTTTGTAGGCATCATGGTTGCACTTAGCGTATGCAACAAGCCGTTAAACCTCTAGGTGTCCCTAGTAGGAGGAGTGTTGTCTCCTGAGAGTTTTCAACGGATACTACCCATAAAATCTCGTCAAGCTAGTTTCATAAGTTAACGTTGATTCTAATCCTACGGTTAAGAATCTAAGTTAGAAGTTCTATCATCCTAAGTTAGAAATATACATCCCTTATTTTTCACACCTCCTATTTATTCAACCTATGATCCTATACGTTTTGACAGTTTAGAAAGATCTCGATTTCTCTTGAGTTTTCCTTCTAAGGCGCAGTCTCCAATCTAGAATTTTTATCAACTTTATGGAAAACATAAGTCTTATTCTTTATCCCTATCTTTTCTCCAAACATTGATCGTATTCCCCCACGTGAGTGTGAATTTTTACCCCTACACTCAAGAATTCAATTCAAGCTGTAGTACCTTTTCCCTAATACCTAATACTACTTCTTTTCATTAAAGATGGACGGATTTGCTCACACATCTTTCATTCGACTATTACTGCTTCTTGAGAAACTAATCAACCGATTACTGAATGTGTGAGCTTAAAGCGTAAATAGCAGTTTCTAGGTCATCTAATTTATTTTTTTCTTTCTTTTTTTCTTTTTTCCTTTTCAAGACCGGATATATTTTTCAATGATGCTCTTTTGGTGGTTAGCTTTAAATACCGTTTTTCCTTTCATACTAGGTTTTCAGGCAAGAGTGTTTCTAGGTATCCTCTACTATCCCAAGTTTCAAGGTGCGTGTAAATGCGGTATGTAGGGTATATATTTTCTGAATTTGGACTTAAGAATATGAACTATTTTACAGATTTATCCTTCAATAAAGCTTTCAATACTTTCCCTTCATCTTTACTTAACTCAAGAACTAAACTCAAGATTACCTACTTCTTAAAAAACTGTAAGGACGTATATTTACCAATGTTAAACAAAAGGAGGGTTATTTTTATTGTTTTCAACTCCTAAGCCTAGGATTTAGTTATTTCTAACCTATCAAGCTAACTTTTCGAAATAAAAACCTAAGTTACCTTACTAGCTAACTTGACTACAAAGTTTTTATATTTTTTGAATTTTTTTCGATTTTTTTGGGTTTTTAAATTAAGTATGCAAATGCAAAATATACACATGAATGCGAAGATAGAAAGCTTACCGAGCACACCCCAAACTTAAACTTGACAGTGCCCTCACTGTCATGCTATACCAAGAGGGTTAAAATTGTTGAGGGGTCAAAATCTGTCGGTGCTCTCATGTTTTTTTTATAAAAGAAAAAACAAACAAAATATATATACACAAAAAGGTCCCCCTAAACTTAAGTGATACAGTGTTGCTACTGTTTAAGCGTTAAAGTTTTAATGGGAGAGAACAGTTTCAATCTATACAAGGCCTTATAAAGACCAAAAGTTAACACCAACCATTCAAAAATTCTATCGTGATAATGCAGTGGTTGGTGAAAGAACGCGTAAAGGAAAGAGATGAAGAATACGCGAGACCGTATGTGGATGGAAGCGGGATACGGTCTCGGTGGAGGAGAAGAATGGCAGAGGGGAAAAAGAGATGGAAACAAACTTAAGGGTGGAAATGGAGTGAATAAATTAGTACAATTTGTAATGACCGATGTGAAAGAATGGAGTGTACTAATTTATCAACATGTCGAGAAATAGGGTCAAACCTCTCAAGATCCGTAAGAAAACATGGGCTGACCGGATTTAGTGAACCAAACGCAGAAAATGAAGGTGATACGGTGTCTTGCAAAGTGGGAATGATGGAAAGGATGGAGGGAAGTGATTGAGGAATGGTATCGGCTAAACGTTCAGGAGGGTGTGCACAGTCAATGAAAGGGACATGATGAATTGGAAAATCCGACTCATCAAGTAAAATTGTTTCATCCTTAATGATATCCTCAAAATTCAGCTCATCCATGCATTCATCATCAATTTCCAGACGCATATGGAATTCGGGAAAAACGATTAATGGTTCGGGATGATTTCCACACGGAAGTGAAAGGACATGAGGAATTGGTGAGAAAAAATCATCCAAAAATTGTGGGTACATCATCCAAAATATTCCCAGTGTCGATATCTTCAATCAAGTGAAAGTTAAATTTCTCAGACACCTCATCAAAAGCATAGATTTCAATCAGTTGTGGTCTTAGAGTGGAGGTATAGAGATCAAAGGGAGTGAGTGTGGATTCACTTGAAATGGACCCTTCGTAATCAGGTAATTCAAACACTACGTAGTCGCACAACTTATCAAACATTCTATCTTCAATTGGTGATTCAAAAGTCATGCAGCTGTTTCCAATGCATATTACCTAATGGAAAATGGCCAAAACAACATTACTTATCATAGAGCACGTCCACGGATGAGTAACCTGTAAGAGAATCAAGTTCTCGATATTACTATGATGGAATACCTGGCATAAGTATCTACATCTTCGATCACCTCAAAAAATCCCGATACTTCCAACGTATGGTTCTCTGCTTTATTCTTATACCTACGAACTTCTCAAAATCTTTGGACCTTGCATTACTACGAATGCGTGTCTAAAACCATAGAACTCATAAATAAACCTGAATGAAGTAAGAGTACCAACCCCTTTGTCCTACTAGACAACATACATTTTCTTGTATAAGTCCTAAAAGTATACCAACTCAAATTCTTTGTTTTGTAAATTGAAAACTGTATCTTAGTTAAGAATGTCTTACACCGTTATTTAATGCACCTTACCTTATCCTCAACTGATAAAGGTAAATGTTTACAACATAATTTTCAAAATGTATATCTCACTTTATAAAAATAAAGGTACAGATATTTCATTTTAAAATCTGGTGCATAACGGTTATTCGAAGCCAAATATTTGCCGTCAGGCGATTTAATCCAACATCACCAATTACAACGAATTTCGATATTAAGTATCCAATCGCCCATTTTCCAATATTCTACTCTTACTCATCATCTGTAACACCGTACAGATGTGAGATCCAAAACTGGTAAATACATATCTTGGAGTCGGAATTGATTGGGAAAACAGTTCTCTATTACATGTACACGGAAAAACTGAAACATGAAAATGTTTCATAGGCGATGGTCAAGTATTCCTAGTAATGCTTTTTCCATTATTCAGACTCATGACAGTAGTCGCAATTTCCTTTGCTCTCACTACAGTCCCTTTATATGTCTCTACTTCTTACCTTCTGTACACCGTCCCTGCGCTAAATGGTTTTCTTCCTTCCCTACCTTTCGGCACCAGCCTGAGATTTAGAAGAAGACTATCCAATAAGCGTAACAGGTGTACTCTCCTTATTGTCTATATTGCCCTCAAGGCGATTATCGTAGTCGCAGGCAAGTAATTATGATGATTGAGGGAGGACCTATACAGGTAGAACGGTCTTACTCGAGATAATAGTATGCTATATGGTTTATCTTTATCATCACTATTACATGTTGATAGAGACCATAGGATTCTTGCTTGACCACCATCAATATGATGGCGATCATATACGTGGGAGCTGGTGGTCTATAAGCACATCCTTAAATGTCCCTAGTCATGGGAGTTTCGAGACTGAGCATCGATACTCCAGAGTAGACTAGTGTATACTGATCGAGACCCCGACGAGGGGTGGTGGCCAGGTCTCACAAGCCATTGGTGTTAGTTTTTCACCTAAGATAGTATACAGGTGCTCATTGGGTTATGAGTACACTGGACGGACTCGCCGGGAACCTGGTAGTTGGTACTATACCTATTGTCAGATAGCAGTTCTCAGGTGACATGTGTACAGGTTAGTCTGTCGACCTGAGATCGTCATTTGTCTCGTGTGAGTTCCCACTGTGCTTTGATTACTACCCCACCACGGCTTAAAGGAGTCGTGCAAACATGTTTTAGTTGGGTACAGTCCCGAGCCATATGGAGGCTGTGAGCGGATTGTCGGGGATTCGTCTCTCCCAGTATTAGAGGTTGATGTCGCACAGTGCACGGGTGGGCATCAGCAGAAATCCTTGGCCAAGGTAGTCGAGAATTACTGATCTAGGATCAGTAGTTTCTCAGGTGGTGATGGGTTTCATACCGACACGAATTATCGCGTTATTAGGGGTCTGACATTATCCACCCCCCTAGACTCGATATGCGATACTCTTAGACGAACATACCGGACTGTACGGATATTGTCACTGTCAGACTCGGTAGGGGTTTGGATGAGTTTGCTCATCGGCCTTCCTTTCGCTCAATACCTGGGTAGCCGTTACGTACAGCTAGTGCCGCTGACGTGCTTATGGTTAAACCCACTGCTAGCGTATTGACGAGTCTTTAGAGTCCTATACAGAGGGTTTTCACGGTTCAGGCGATATGGTGTAGATGACGTATGTTGGTACATACAGGTGTCCGATTAAATATATGTACAGGTTGCACAGATTTTAATCGGACGGTTGATAATACTAGCGGTTTAGGATTAAGCCGGATTATTAAATTAGGTTTTGATTTAATAATTTATATATGTGTATTTATATATATGTATTCTAGTATTATTGTTCACTATTCATTTTCTCTCTTGGCTATTCGTACTTTTGTACGAATACGCGTATATGTATTTCAATACGTATACCGGAAAGTATTCCGTATTTATACGGAATAGCTTCTAGAAGATGGCCACCTCATTATTGATTTTCTTTTCAGAAAATCATTTGGGAAATGAGATGGAGGGTGAGTTGGCAAGAGCATGGGTCATGGCATGTAGAGAGGTATGGTATGCGACTGTTTATTGGAAAATGATGGAGATATTTTTCATTTGCATGATTGGAAAAAAGAGGGGGGCTGCCACATTATTTTTGGGGGCTTTCTCATTTCTTTTCTCGACTTGATTTCTTTACTTGCTCTCTTCGCTCATTCATTCTCACTTGGAGAAAATACTTAGCATATTTCTTTAGTTGCTCATGCCACATGTTTTCTCACCTCCTCTTCATCTTCTTGAGTTACTCATGGAGCATTTGTGATGAAAGAAAAATTATAGTAACACATTCCTACACCTCTACTCTCCATTGCTAGCAATCTTGGAGCGTCGGTTACCTCGCTCGGCGAGGCTGAAGCTTGCGCCATTTCCCTCAGGTGGATCATCGTAGATGGAGGAAGACCGGCAACCAAACTCGATCCAGACAACCACTAGGAGCTTGGGAAGATGGTTGAAGACCGAAGGACACGGATCAACTCGGTATAACCATTCCTATTTCTTTTATTAGCTTGCTGGTTTAGGGTTTAGGGTAGATCCGGGCATCAGGTTATGGTAGCGCCAATTTAGAAAAAATTTGTTCCGCATTTGGCCACGGTTTGATGGTCGGGGCACTGCCGTAACCCAGCACTCCTAATACAAGGAGCTCTCGCAACCTGAGAGAAGGTAAAGTGATGAGAAAACCGAATAATGCTATTCAATTTCTCCAGAACCTGTGGCCATCCTCGACTGAAATAACTTTTTCGAGTTCATATGTAACTATACGATGGCAGTTCCAAGAAATATAGATCATCGTAGTGATACGATGTGTTCTGAAGAAATGCAAAGGGTAGAGCATGAGTGGACGGGATATATGCGACTTTGTCGCGGATCAAGACAATTCGAAGCCAAAGGGTGTAAAAAGGTTCGGTCAAATTGGTTCATGATTTTTTAAAGTAAGTCATAGGTTCTACCCCAGAGAGAGAGAGAAGAAACACTCAGCGTGCACTCTATCAAGATCAGATTGGTTATCACTTTATCTGATCAGTATGGCTCCCACTGTTTCCTCGAGTTCTCCTTCAAACCCTAAAAGGAGAATTAGTCAGGATCATATACACTTTACAAGTTCGCTAACCGTTCAGCCAGGCCAGTGTTGGTGCTCCGAGGGAGGTCCCCCGCGCTTTCATACGGATCCAATTAATAACTCCATTTCCGCAGAAGCGTAATCTCGTTAACACTTTCTAGGCACCTAATAGGTTAGCTAATTGTGAAGTGAAAAATCTCCCGTAGAGTAATACATACTCATCAGTGAGGATCAAGACCCAACTATCATCATATGATAACCTAACGGAATCCACTCAAGTCACCATACTACAGAAGGTATGCGCATGCCTGACATGTTTCTCGTATGTTTGAAACTCCCGATATGGTTTTTGCCCTTAGGACCTAAGGACCTTGACGAATAATCAACAAATCACATAGTCAAGTTCAACCCGTCATTATCTTGATTGCGTTAAACCCACCCGCACGACTCTTGACGAATGATCAACAAAGCCATATGATTGCCCTAACTAATCCACATATCCTTATGACAGAAAAGTATTACAGAGCTACCGCACACTACGCCTCGGCAAATAGCAACGATAAACGTAGCACAAATACTAAGTAATACTAATCTGAAATGACGGAGGGCTACGGCTGGTTTTTAGAAAAAAATATTTAACGTAATAAACTTGATATCGTTGAAGAAACTCGAGTGGCTTTGAAATGGAGTGGTTTAAGCTCCGCTTTTTAAAACTAGTAACATAAAATTTTGCTTAAGAGCGAACTCCCAGTGAATGGATCAAGGCTCTTCCTTCATAGAATGAGGCGCGGGATATTCCTAACCGATACCTCTATGCAAAGCAAAAGAATACGACCATGAGTTTTGAAGAAAACCTAGTAGTTTTAAAATTGGTTCCGACAATATCATTTAGGTTTATTTTTCCTTGCATTATTCAGATACTGCATTCCCATCATTTTATGTTTTCAATCCATAAAAGAAACAACCAAAATAACATGCTTTTTATATGCCATCCGCATTCGCCACGGGGCCCCGTCATGCACCGTTAGGTTACTTAACTAACGGCAGAGCAGAGGCTGGACTAGCGTGGATATCAAACATATAGAAGCATCTACTAAATGTCACGAGCCGAAATGGCACGTGACTGGCACTTGAATCATATGAAGTCTATAGGACCCCATCTAATTCAAGTAAGCCAAAAATCCCAGAAATCTAAACTATTTAAATTTAGAAGTGAAGGAAAACTCGTTTAAAGCAAGTGGTTTAAATAAAGTAAATGGCATTAAACATTTTTAAGCAATATCATGTTTTCCCAAAAATTTCGGCAGAGTCTCCTTTGTAAATACTGGCCCCAAACGGGTACAAACATGAATAATAAATATAATGAATAAAGGCATCCCCAAGCGGGAGCTAGCTCTTCGCCAATTAGCGGTCACAACCACGCAAGCAATAATATACAATGCCGAAAGGCGATGATCAAAACTCAGAATGAAAACCAACATCATCAAGAAAACAATAATAATACAGGCGCGCGACTCTAAGGTCGAAAGAATATACACCGGTCTTCTAAGTCTATAAATTATATATGTCTGATTGATGGAGTTTACTAGATACAACTATATATAAGTAAAATACGACGGTGATCACAATGCGAGTGAACCCTCCTACCAAAGCAATCAACCGGAAGGAACAGTGTGCCAGCAAACTGCAACGAAACCTGTGCGACAAAACCTGCAAAAAAACTGTGGCACAACGGTGGTGAGTTGCCAACTCGTGAGTAAAAAACATCACCGAGCAGAAATCGCATGTATGACTCAATCCTAGGTCATACGATAATATATCCTTAATATAATATAATCCAGAAACATCTACACATAAGTGTAATATCAAGTGCTCGTGTCAGTGCCTCAGGTAGCAACATAATACATATATGATGTATGAATGCAATAAAATGAAAACAGAATGCATCATGAATGAGAAAACTGTTTTCTTTATTTAGTGAGATTTCTATATAGAAAAAATCGAGGTATCATCAATGAAATCAACATAGAATCCTTGTCAAGTATCAACACAAAATATATATCCCAATATCCAATATCTCGGGATCTGGCAATCCGGACTGGTCTATATCATATAATCTCAATACCTCAAATCTCAATATCTCGGGCTCCGGCAATCCAGACTGGCCCCGAGCTCCGGCAATACGGACTGGCCCAAAATATCAATCTCACGACTACATCGGTATCCTCCGGATATCCGCCGCGTCATAAATAACTGGTCGGTAGTGCTCCCCTGCCAGGCTTAATGCCAACATCTGCGACCATCTTCCCCCGGGGTACCGCACCGAGTCCACCATGCACCCACAGACGGTTCCTCCTCCTCCACGAATCGGGTGTATGATACTGCTCAAGGGCCGAGAAAACTCATGGTGGACATATCTCATATCATATCATGAGAAAACCGCAATTTCTATTTTTAGAAATGATAATCAGTTTACAAAAAAATAGGTTCTTTTATAATCAATTTTGAACCCAAGTTCCTTCACCCCGCTAGGTCCTCCTTGTGCTTTCAGAAGGCACTTTCAATGTACCAACGAGTGAAGCTCGTGTAAAGAGTGAAGTCTTTTTAAGATCTGAAGGGTCCCGGCAGCGCCCCGGCCGTCGAAACGGGCCAAAAAACAGAACAAAAATTTATCAAACCGGTGCTACCGCTACCCGAATCCCGGATCGACCTTAAACCCTAAACTAGAAAACTAACTAAGAGTTAGAATCTTTATACCGAGTTGATCCGAGTCCTTCGGTCTTCATTCCAAGCTCCTAGCGGTCCTTTGATGATGTTTGGTTGCCGGTCTTCCTCCATCTCCGATGATCCACCCGGGAGAAACGGCGCAAGTTCCAACCTCGTCGAACAAGTTAACCGACGCTCCAACGTCGCTAGCGATGGAGTGTGGGGCTTCTCTCAACCATGAGCTCAATGAGAAACTCAAGAAGAAGAATGAAGTAATGATGAAAACTTGGCATAAGGCTTTTGTGAACTTTTGAGTGAATGAGAGAGGAGGGAGTAGCAAGCATAATCTCACTAAATGAAAAACAATCCCCTCCCAAAAATTGGCCGGCCCCCATCTTGCATCCATACAAAAAATGTCATTTGTTTAATTACATTAAACAATGCATAACATTAAACAAATGTGCACCATACTTGGCACCATACTTTGCACCATACTTATGCCACATCATCCCTTCCACCTCATTTATAAAACAAATGATTTTCCAAAAAGGTAAATCATATAAATGAGGTGGCAACTTCTTCTAAAAGCTATTCCGTACAAATACGGAATACTTCCCGGTACATGTACCGAAATACATATACGCGTATTCGTACCAAAATACGAATAGACGAGAGAGAAAACGTGTAGTGAACAATAATACTAGAATACGTATATACAAATACATATATAAATTATTAAATCAAAAACCCGATTTAATAATCTGGCTTAATCCTAAGCCGCTAGTATTATCAACCGTCCGATTAAAGTCTGCGCAGCATGTGCACATATTTAATCGGACACCTGTATCTATCAACATACCTCATGTACACCATATCGCCTAAACCGTGAAAACCCTCTGTGTGGAACTCTAAAGACTCGTCAATACGCTGGCAGTGGGTTTAACCATAAGCACGTCAGCGGCACTAGCTGTACGTAACGGCTACCCAGGTATTGAGCGAAAGGGAGGCCGACGAGCAAACTCATCCTGAACCCCTACTGAGCCTGTCAGTGACAATATCCATACAGTCCGGTCTGTTCGTCTAAGAGTATCACATATCGAGTCTAAGGGGGTGGATAAATTCAGACCCCTAACAACGCGACATTTGGTGTCGGTATGAAACCCATCACCACCTGAGAAACTATCGATCCTGGATCGATAGTTCTCATCCACCGTGGCCACGGATTTATGGTGATGGCCATCCGTACACAACGCAACATCAACCCCCAATACCTGGAGAGACGAATCCCCAATGATCTGATCACTGCCTCCATGTGGCTCGGGACTGTACCCAACTAAAACCTGTTTGCATGACTCCTTTGAGCTGTGGTAGGTTAGTAATCAAAGCACAGTGGGAACTCCCACGTGACAAATGACGATTTCAGGTCGACAGACTAACCTGTATACATGTCACCTGGGAACTGCTATCTCACAATAGGTATAATACCAACTAGCAGGTTCCCGGCGAGTCCGTCCAGTGTACTCATAACCCAATGAGCACCTGTATACTATCTTAGGTGAACAAACTAACACCAATGGCTTGTGAGACCTGGCCAGCGCCCCTCTTCGGGGTCTCGATCAATATACACTAGTCTACACTGGAGTATCGATGCCCGGTCTCGACACTCCTACGACTAGGGACATTTAAGGATGTGCTTATAGACCCCAGCTCCCACATATATGATCGCCATCATAATGCTGGCAGTCAAGCAAGAATCCTATGGTCTCTGTCAACACGTACATGATGATAAAGACAAACCAGATAGCATACTATCATCTTGAGTAAGACTGCTTTATCAGTATAGGTCCTCACTCAATCATCATAATCACAAGTCCGCGACTATGATAATTGCCTTGAGGGCACTATAGCCAACAATCTCCCACTTGCACTTAAGGACAATTATTGCGATGTTGCATACTCACAGCCCGTGTGATACCGAACACCCAACTTCTCTACTAATCAGTTTCGCAAAGCCTGTTTGCGAAAATGATTGCGTTTGAGAAATAGCCTCAGTGAGTGGATCCGCTCCAATGTTTCTTTCTGTATCTCTCTTAATCTCAACTTCGCGGAGAAAACTATCTCCCGAAATGAGCAATACTTGTCTTAGAATTTGTCTGGATATCTGATGGGACCCAGTTCACAAATGAACTACAAACCCAGCAAACTACTTAGACTGTATCGTCTACTGAATTTAATCAGTATCCTGCGCCATGCCTTTCCTCAGTATCCGCTTAGACCACCTGTCAAACATACTGTCCCTCAAATGAGGGTAAAACCATAACTCTGACAGTCACTCTGTCATCCAGGTCACTTTGGAAGTCTGAAATGATAACCGTCTCCTGAAGGAGGCTGTCGTTACCATATCCCAAGAACATTCACTTATGTTCAATAACTGCTTCCCAATATTTCTTCAGGATTGGATTAATATATCTGCTTATTGCATCTAGTGCAAAAGCAATATCAGGTGTGGTACTTGACATTTCATGATTAACTCAATTGCCTAAGCAAGTGATATGCTAATAATGCAGGTCCCTCTCCCCTTCAGTCTGTAAGACACCTTTAGAGAGGTTGACTCCATTACTTGCAGGTACACCACCCAGGAGACATCCATTTAATGTCAAAGTACCCATATTAGGATACTTCCCAAATTTAGATCTAAAAATATAGATCTAGTTACCAGAAAACCCGATATTATATCCATATCCTATGTGGAGAAACAACTTTGTGACAACCACAATATAACCGATCGTAGTATAGGAATGTCCCTTCCTATCAAGTGCATGTCATCCCAATACACGGACATCACTCTTTACTACCTTCTTAGCAGATTCATCTCTTATTCTGATGAAGTCAAAGCCTATGACTGTCACATCAAAAGTAGATGATCTATTTCCGCTATACCTACTTTAGTCTATTAATAGACATAAGCTACTAGCCTACTATGCTTCCGCTGCTCCCACTGACTACAACAACCCTCTGGTAGAGTCATATACACGTGCACTTCTAAAGCTAGTTTAGAATGACGCTAAACTCATCCTCCTGCCGGGTCTTATAGTCTTGAACAGCAGCAATGGCAAGTCTGGGTAAACAAGAACCTCCCTGTCACCGTCTCTGAGAAGACCGAAGTACCTCTCGGGTGCCTGAGGTTACCCACCAAATTTGCTGAGTAGCTAATGGAATGTCGAAACTAATTGAATCGTTAGGTTCTATTAAATCATCAGTGATCGTTTGTGGTTCTGGAATCACTTCCAGTTCTACCATACTTCCACTTTGTTTTTCTGAAAAATCCATTTTAGTAAAACTGTGGCGAGTCAAGAACAATATAATATTGATCTTCCTGATGGTAGAAAGTTAACCCTCGTCAAAGCCCGGGATAACCCACAAACTGCCATTACTGAAACGTGCCTTGAGTTTATCCGGATCCTGGTTTTAAGCATCAGCCGGACAACTCCCTATACCTTAACATCGTTAAGATATAAATTGATTCCATATTAATCTAATGTAGAAACAAAAGCACTAATCTAATTTGAACCAGATTCAAAAATCATGCAGCTGTCTCCAGTGCATATCAACCAAATGGAAAGAGAACAATCAACATTACTCATCTAGGAGTGCATCCATATATGAGTAACCTGAAAGAGAAGCAAGTTCTCAAAACCATTACTATTAACTGAATACAAAACACAAGTATCTACATTTTCGACTTCCTTGAAGAATCCTGATACTTACAACAAATGGTTCTCTACATTATTCTTATACCTATAACTTCTGAATATCTGGACCTTGCATTTCAACGAAATACATGTCCAGAACTGGAGAAGTCATAAGTAAAAAGAATATAGTACGAGTACCAACCCCTTTGTCCTAATGGACACTGGACAACATACAATACTTTGTATAAGTTCCCTGAGTTCAATAACTCAAACCCTGTATGTTGTAGGTTGAAAAACTGTACTATGGTTAAGAAGAATTACACCGCTGTTGAATGCACCTTACCTAATCACCAACTGATATAGGTAAATGTCATAGACACAATATCAAAAAAGTTATATCTCACTTTATAAAATAAATGTACAGATATATCAGTTTGAAATTGGTGCATAACAACGGATATTCAAAACCAAATATTTGTCATCCGACAAAATCCAGATGATTTCCTCAAATATCACCAATTACAACGAATTCCGATATAATGAGGATCTAATCACCCAATTCCCAATATCTTACCCCCACTCACCATCCGTAATAACATACAAATGTGAGAAACTGATCTGGTAAATACATACCCTGGAGTTAGATTCCAATTAGGAAAACAGATTTCAATTAACATTGCACAGTGAAAACAAAACATGAAAATGTTTCAAAAGGGTTAACTGGTATTCCTATTAACGCCTCTTCTATCCGGAATCATGACAGTAACCATATACTTACCTGCCCTCACTGCAATCCCTTTATTATGTCTTTACTTATTACCTTCTGTACACCTCCTATACGCTAATTGGTTTTCTTCATTCCCTACCTTTCGGCACCAGCCTAAGGTTTGGAAGAAGACTATCCAATAAGCGTAATAGGTGTACTCTCCTAATCCTAGGAGCCCTCGCAACCTGAGAGAAGGTAATGGGAAAAGACATCTGAATAATCCTATTTTTTTTCTCCTGAACCAGAATCTATCCTCGAAAAAGTTCCTTCGAGTTCGTATGTAACTATACGATAGATTTATCCAATGGAAGTAGATGTTCGTAGTGATACGAGGTGTTCTGGAGAAATGTAAAGTGAATGTTGGAGTGGCAGGGGTATACACGGTCTTTGTCGTGAATGATGGTGGTCGCAATTTCCTTTGCCATTATTCTAATCCCTTTATATGTCTTTACTTATTACCTTCTGTACACCACACTTAAGCTTAATTGGTTTTCTTCCTTCCCTACCGTTCGGCACCTGCCTATGGTTTGGAAGAAGACTATCCAATAAGCTCAATATGGGTACCCTCTCCTAATCCTAGGAGCCCTCACAACCTGAGAGAAGGTGAAAAGAAAAGACAACCGAATAATCCTATTCAATCTCTCCAGAACCAAAATCCATCCTCGAAACAGATCCTTCGAGTTCGTATATAACCATACGATGGATTTATCCAATGGAAGTGGATGTTCGTAGTAATACGGGGTGTTCTGGAGAAATGAAAATGTGAAATAGAAGTGGCAATGATATATGCGACACCGTGACATTCCAAAAGCCGAAGTGTTTTAAGAAGGTTCGGTCAACTTGGTTTCATGAGTTTTAGACAAAGGTTGGGTCATAGTCGCAGTCAGAGAGAGAGAGAGAGAAGAAACACTCAGCGTGCACTCTAACCTAGATCAGAATGGTCAATCATATTATGTAATCTGTTGGCTCCCACTGTTTCCTCGAATTCTCCTCCAAACCTAAAAGGAGAATTAGTCGGACTCACCCGAGGAGTAATCCTATTCATCAATAGGAATCGGGATCCAACTATCATCGCATGATAACTTGATGGAAGCCACTCAAGTCACCACACTCCAGAAGGTATGCGCAAGCCTGGCAAGTTTCCTGTATGTTTGAAACTCCCGATATGATTTTTACCCCTAACGACCTATAACCTTGACGCTTGCCAACAAATTATAGGTCACTAGTCAAGTTCAACCTGTCATTGTCCTGAATTAACTCGAACCCACCCGCACAAGCCCTTGACGCTTGCCAACAAAGCTGTACGACTGTCCCGATCAATCGCATATCCATGCTACAAATAAGTATTATTCAGCTACCGCACACTATGCCTTGACGCTTGCCAACAAACATAGCACGAATACTAAATAGTACTTATAAGAAATGACAGAGGGCTACGGCTGGTTTTTGGCGAAAAACCTTTAACGTAATGAACTTGATCTCGTTGAAGGAATCCAAGTGGTTTTATAAATATATAGTGGCGAAAACTTTTGCTAAAGAGGTCACTCCCGGTGAAGGGATCTCGGCTCTTTCCCCGTCGAATGGGGTGCAAGATATCCCAAACTGAATACCACGATGCAAAGCAAAAGTAATCGACTATAGTGAAGTTATTACGTTGACGCGAACTTTTACCCAAGGGGTCACTCCCGATGAAGGGATCTCGGCCCTTGCCTCGTCGAATGAGGTGCGGGATATTCCAAATGAATACCAAAATGCAAAGGAAAAGGAAACGTCTGTAATGTCAGTTTTTTAAAAACTTGGTTCCAACAACTTCATATAAATAGGTTTGTTTTATCCTTGCATTGATAAGAATCTATGCAGTCCCATCAATTAATCACACCAAAAAAGAATGAAAATAAAATGTATGTATATGCCATCCGCATTCGCCACTGGGTCCCGTCATCACCAGTTAGGTTACTTAACTAACGACAGAGCGGGGACTGGGCTAGCGCGGGTGCAAAACATATACAACATCTACTAGTATATATAAATATATATATAACATTCGTCCCAGGCATGATATAAAGCAACATCACAAAAACAACACAGAATGGTGGATAATCTGGAGCCCGGGTTTCACTTGAGCCGCAAGTGAGACCCGACGTTCCCTGTCGTGTGGATAGCCTGTGCAATGAAAACCTAGACCCCTACGAGCGCGGCAAGTTACCCGCCAAAACCAGAAGTAAGGCAGCCCCCTTCAGCAACGTGAATGGACCACCCAGCACTTCACGGAATCCGGTAACTTGAGCACCCCTCCTGGGTCACCTATACCCCCTACGAGTGCGGCGAATAGCCCGCCAATTCTAGAGTAAGGTCCCCTCCATCCCAACGCCATGAGATGCGGACCCGTTGCCCTCTAGAATCCGGCTATTCGTGCACCCCACCGTAGGGTAATCCTAGTACAGGAAAGAAAAAAAATATACAAGGGTGACATCGACCTCAGCCCGGTCGTGCCCCAAAAGAATAATATACAAACTGGCAGTGACGGTAGTCCACATGTCGGACGCTCACCCCGCAACATCAAATGTACAAATGAACTTAAACTGTACTAATATTGCACCACTGGCTATCCACGACGACAATCCAACCAACATCACAGCATATCACAGAACATCAACGTGAATGTCACGTTCGCAAACCCGTCTAAAAGACATATAGCAGTTAGATGGGTTTACCGATCAAATGACATTCACGGTCGCAGAATATAATGTATGTACTGTTAAACGCCTACTTAAAATATCGATCGACAAAGTTCCAAATTGTCCCCAATACCAAAACAACACTTTACTGAAACCTAGGCCAAAACAGAATATCACAAAAATCACAATTCCAAGAAATAGAGCTACAGAAAAAATTTCGACACCCGTTGCCACTATTCCGCCGCGGAACCGCCGCCAATGGGGGCTTATTGCGGCGGATCCGCGTCGCTTTAGTGAAATGATGAGCCTAAATTTTTTGTATCCCCATAAAATTGCCTGCACGGATTTTTAAGATGTGTGAAATAATTTTTTGACCACATTTGAAAATCGACAGCAAACAGAAAATTGGAATCGTGTTTTCGGTAAAATCCGTCGATCGATCTTTTAAGCACGTATAAAAAAGCTAGTAAGGGGTTTAAAGGGTGGTTCTGATACCATGAAGGGTCCCGGCAGCGCCCCGGCCGTCGAAACGCGGCCAAAATGCGGAACAAAAATTTATCAAACCGGCGCTACCGCTACCCGAATCCCGGATCGACCTTAAACTCTAAACTAGTAAACTAACTAAGAGTTAGAATCGTTATACCGAGTTGATCCGAGTCCTTCGGTCTTCATTCCAAGCTCCTAGCGGTCCTTTGATGATTTTTGGTTGCCGGTCTTCCTCCATCTCCGATGATCCACCCGAGAGAAAAGGCGCAAGCTCCAACCTCGTCGAATAAGTTAACCGACGCTCCAATGTCGCTAGAGATGGAGTGTGGGGCCATCTCTCAACCATAAGCTCAATGAGAAACTCAAGAAGAAGAATGAAGTAGATGATGAAAACTTGGCATAAGGCTTTTGTGAACTTTTGAGTGAATGAGAGAGGAGGGAGTAGCAAGCATAATCTCACCAAATGAAAAACAATCCCCTCCCAAAAATTGGCCAGCCCCCCTCTTGCATCCACACAAAAAATGTCATTTGTTTAATTACATTAAACAATGCATAACATTAAACAAATGTGCACCATACTTTGCACCATACTTACTCCCTTCCACCTCATTTATAAAACAAATGATTTTCCAAAAAGGTAAATCATATAAATGAGGTGGCAACTTCTTCTAAAAGCTATTCCGTACAAATACGGAATACTTCCCGGTACATGTACCGAAATACATATACGCGTATTCGTACCAAAATACGAATAGCCGAGAAAGAAAACGTGTAGTGAACAATAATACTAGAATACGTATATACAAATACATATATAAATTATTAAATCAAAAACCCGATTTAATAATCTGGCTTAATCCTAAGCCTCTAGTATTATCAACCGTCCGATTAAAGTCTACGCAGCATGTGCATATATTTAATCGGACACCTGTATGTATCAACATATCTCATATACACCATATCGCCTGAACCGTGAAAACCCTCTGTTTGGGACTCTAAAGACTCGTCAATACGCCGGCAGTGGGTTTAACCATAAGCACGTCAGCGGCACTAGCTGTACGTAACGGCTACCCAGGTATTGAGCGAAAGAGAGGCCGACGAGCAAACTCATCCTGAACCCCTACTGAGCCTGTCAGTGACAATATCCGTACAGTCCGGTCTGTTCGTCTAAGAGTATCGCATATCGAGTCTAAGGAGGTGGATAAATTCAGACCCCTAACAACGCGACATTTGGTGTCGGTACGAAACCCATCACCACCTGAGAAACTATCGATCCTGGATCGATAATTCTCATCCATCGTGGCCACGGATTTATGGTGATTGCCATCCGCACACAACGCGACATCAACCCCCAATATCAGGAGAGACGAATCCCCAACGATCCAATTGCTGCCTCCATGTGGCTCGGGACTGTACCCAACTAAAACTTGTTTGCACGACTCCTTTGAGACATGGTAAGGTAGTAATCAAAGCACAGTGGGAACTCACACGAGACAAATGACGATCTCAGGTCGACAGACTAACCTGTACACATGTCATCTGGGAACTGCTATCTGACAATAGGTATAATACCAACTAGCAGGTTCCCGGCGAGTTCATCCAGTGTACTCATAACCCAATGAGCACATGTATACTATCTTAGGTGAACAAACTAACACCAATGGCTTGTGAGACCTGGCCACCGCCCTTCGTCGGCGTCTCGATCAGTATACACTAGTCTACATTGGAGTATCGATGCCCAGTCTTGACACTCCTACGACTAGGGACATTTAAGGATGTGCTTATAGACCCCAGCTCGCACATATATGATCGCCATCATAATACTGGCAGTCAAGTAAGAATCCTATGGGCTTTATCAACACGTACATGATGATAAAGACAAACCAGATAGCATACTATCCTCTTGAGTAAGACTGCTTTATCGGTATAGGTCCTCACTCAATCATCATAATCACAAGTCCGCGACTATGATAATTGCCTTGAGGGCACTATAGCCAACAAGACCTTCGCGATCGGAAGGAGTGTAGCATAGTGAACGGCTAAGTGTTCTCTGAAATCTTAAGAGTTATAGCTCCTTTTTATCCTCACGGTTTCTCTAAATCCAGAAATCTCATGGAAAATCCGAAATCCCAAAAATAAAGGTTCAATAACAGTGAATACTGGGCTCCGGCAATCCGGACTGGCCCATAATATCGCATGGCAAATGAATATATAAATATACATGAAATATCACGATAATAAATGCAATATCTAAATTAGCACATAAAGGCATGCGCACTAGTACTATGTCGAAACTATCAGCTAGCAATTTATACTAATGAAGTAGTATTTTCTAATGTGTACGTGACATAACAATTACCGATGATGATGTGTGTGAGCCGGCAAGCAGGTGTACGTGTAGCATACGCATCATCGGTAATGGTGCTGGTGTCCTGACAGCACGGTTTCATAATAACAATAAAAGCACATTTAAGCATGCAATGCGATGCGAACAGTAAGAATATAAGGAAAATGAATAGTAAACGCAACAATAAGGACATATATATTCCTATAAACAATTCATACAGTTTTTGGTCTCTGAAATCACACGAATCATGGTTTTTAGAAAATAGGGACTACGGTGCTTTTAAGAAAAGGTACGCCCTTTGAAATATCCGTAGTATCCCTCGGTCTGTCTTTAAAATACTCACGATTCGTTAGTTTTGGAAATAAGTATGACTCGAGCCCAGTCTAACATCTACTATGTAAACTACAAGACAAGCTAAGAGACTAACCAAAGGGTAAGGAAATCCACCTAAGTCTGAGTCGATATATATATCTAGTAGTCGGTGATCCCGCCTCAGTAGCGTCACATACGATAAAATATATAATACGACATCCTTGAGTCAAGAGTGCGGATCTATTATCATAATTATATCTCGTATGGTAAATCCATCGTACGGCATCCCAAAATCGGGGTACGAGTCGACTATCACATACACCTCAATATTCATATGGTATCATTATCATAATATCATGAACAGGATACTAATCTATGTCTAGTACATACCGATACCATCAACATAAATCCGCATGTGTATGAAAACACATCGCCCATCAATCCGCTAATATAATATGTCGTATCTCATAACACGACCCAATCACATCACCGATCTCACGGCATCCTGCCTAATCACATCGACTCATCTCCAAGTATCATATACTATCCTCATCATGCGTTTATACGTATATGTTATATATATATATATATATATATATATATATAGATATAGATATATATATATATACACACACACACATATATCACATACACCAATACATATCACGTGTGTGCATGTGTGTGTGTACACCTATACTCTAGGGTTAGCGACTAAGAAACTATACAATAAGCACTATTTTGATAATCATCCACGTATCACAATACGCATATTTATAAACATATTTCACGTATTTGTATACTACACTACGAAACTGCGGGGGTGCTATACGCCATCCACCTGACTTCCCCCGTAGATATATATCTACTCACCTGATCCTTGCTTGCCGAAGTCGATGTCGTCATGCTCTTGCTTGTCATCCCGAAGTTCACGCGAAGGTACCGACATGTCATAACATATCGTGTCGCATTAAAATCCAATTCAAAACCAAAACGACAAACAAATCGCACATAGGCTAAAACATATGGTCTACGCATGCAAGAATAACCAACAACTCTCAAGATTGACGTGCAAACGTCACACCGCCGAGTCAAAACCCAAATACCAAAACAAGTTAAAACGAAGCAGCAACTCAAGAAAACACCTCCAGATTTTACCCCGGGTGAAATTAGCCAACTTTGCATATGTGGAGGGTCTAGTTTACTGAAGATAAAGCCATGGACCAAACACGAACCTAATCAACCCCACCGTGGCCGCAAATTGCGGCCAGAAATAATAAAATTGTGGCCAAACAGTAAAATTAGGATCTCAGGTCTCAGGGTTATCTTCCTAAGTGCCTGCTTGTCTCACTGTAATCGCTAAATATTTTTCAGGTGCCCCGGGTCGTAGCAGATCCCTAAATTTCATCACAATTCCCACAATCTTCTGATATCGGGGTTTCTAAGTTTGGGTTAAGGGGTTTTAGTCTCAGGTTTTGTCCTAAATTCTAACACTAGAGGGGTTGTATGGTCTCTACTAACCTTAATTTACACTTCACAACTCACAGAATCCCCTAAACTCTTCTTGGAATTTTCAACCATCACTAATCTACACTTAATCAATTCTAAACTAACATAGATGCTAAAGGAACTTGATAACAACACTAATGGTGAAAGAATTACTTCATTTGGCAACTCAAAAAAATTCTTGAGTTGCCCCAAGTGCTCAAAATCCAAACTTGCTTGATCGCACATGCTTGTAGTGAGCTTGTGCACATTTTTAGTGAAGGGAATGCAAGGTTTTGATGTTAATTTGGGGTTGTAGTGAAGAGTTAGAGGAGGGGGAAGAAGAGGGCAGCCATGGTGAAGAGAAGAAGAAAGAGTGAAGAAAATGAGTGAAGAGAGAAATGAGCCACGACAAAGGTTGACCCCTCACCCTCACCCCCTCCCTCTCTCTCTCTCTCTCTTACCCATACCTCCATGTCTCTTCATGCCACATTAAAAATTCTTTTCCTTTTTCTTTTCTTTTCTTTTCTTTAACCAAAATTCAAAAACCATGCATAAAAGAAAAATGGGAATTAAAGCCATGGTAGAATAAAATGTAAGTGTTAGCAATATAACATGCTGCATGTGATGTGCAAAAATCACGCTTAATGCAAATTAGTGATTATTAAACAAGTTTAGAAATAACTTGCATATAATTAATTATAAAAATTTATAATTTTCCTAAATCACATAAATCCCTCCAAAAATCGCCATTAAATTTAATTTTCCAATATTTTCCAATTTATCGGTATTTAATTATACCGTATCATAAAAACTAATCTCCACGCATTAAAATATTCATAATATTAATTATATTAATTATATAAATTTCCAAAAATAATATTTTATTTTTCTGAAATGTTACAGTCTTCCCCCCTTAAATAAGTTCGTTTCCCGAATTTAAATTTAAACCTCTCAAATACTAAAACATTTCAGTAAAATGATCAAGTCGTCGGGGCTCCGAAATCATAATACATAAAACATATCGTAGCGCAATGCATGCGCATAAAAATGAGTATATAACCCAAAATCAAAACTCCGTCAAGCATCACGCAATCATCGGAGTTATGGGGAAGATACCAAAGTCAAAATGCAATACAAAAACCAGCATGATATACATCAAAACTATAACATGTACATAGTACGCATCATTGTAAACTCGTCAAAACATCTGAAAAAAATGCATGTCAAACCTTTTTCAAGTCGTTGTGCGATGCGCGTATCACGACACAGTATCGGACGTTTATTGTAAGAAAATAACTATATATATATATATATATATATATCCTTTGTTTAACATACACGTCCCGCCGTTTTGAAATTAATTTAGAAGGGTTTCCTTTGTTAAATATTTCGTGTCATCCTGGACACATAGGAAAAATATTGAGACTGTAGCTTCTTTTTGGAAATCCCTTCGATAACTATCCATGCATGCAAAAACATATTCAGGTACTGTCCTCTAACTAGTCCTGCTCAGCTACTATACCAAATAGTAAATATCATAAAATATACTGCTCCAAAAGAAATCAATCCCAAAATGTATATCAGAATGCCACGTGCGTCTGGTGCGCACGGAAATCGAAATCAACGAATGTGCCATACATGTGCACAGAAACAAAATCAAAGTGCAACAGGTGTGCACGAAAACGCCTGTCAAGGGCAACGAGTGTGCCTGACAACAATATCAGGTGCATCTGATATGCATAAAGAATCCCGATTTAGTACATCTGGTGTGCACCAAAATCGTATCAAGCGCGTCAAGTATGCGCAAGAATCCAAATCAAGTGCACAAGGTGCACGAAAACAAATATCGAGTATCACAATCGAAATCGACGGTATACAACATATCTCAATCCAAATCAAGTATACCGTGGTATATAATCTCATAACCCCGTGAATCAGCGTGCACAAAATCGAATCAAAGTACTAAAAGTACATGAAAACTACACCGAAGGCACAAGTCAAATCACCTACATATCATAGGCATGAAATCAAAATCAAACATCTCAAACGACATCATATCGAAGTCGAGTGCAACTGAGGTGCACAAAATCTCAATCATGCAATAAATCGTCCATAATACGAAATCCAAATAATGGACACGTGATATTCAAATCACCAAATCGCAAATCGTAAACACTGTCATCGATGTGTTCTTCCTTCAAAGTCGAGAAGGTGTCGGTGCATCCAAAGCTAGCAGAGCAAGATATCTTCTTGCCTCCTGTTCACGGTCTGGCGCCTGGTGCCCTTTAGGCTCTCGTCTCTCACTGCGAATTGCTAGTTACATAGCTTCTCGGCTCAACGGCCCAATATGAAAATATTGACAGAACAGTTCCGCTCTGGCACATCCTCTATGTTGGATATATGTATGCCCTAGAGGCCATTATGTGATAGTGGATGTATCTATACATGTATATATATTCAGTTTGCATTCTTGCTCGACATGATAGTATGCTATCTGGTTCTTCTTTATCTGACATGTTTATTTGATCTTGCTTCTATTCATTCATACATGATGATAAAGCCCTAAGGATATCGGCTTGACTACTCTGATTATGATGGAGATCATACTAGTGGGACATCTGTAGTCTATAAGCATATCCTGGAACGTCCCTAGTCGTAGGTATATCGAGACGGGGCATTGATATACCAGAGTAGACTAGCGTATATGATACTAGACCCATACGATGGGCGATGGATGTTCCCACATTCATCGATGTTTGACATCAAGATCATATACGGGTGCTCAGTGGTGACTGGGTACACTGGACGGACTCACCGAGAACTCCTATATGGAATTATATCTATCGTCGGATAGCAGTTCTCAGGTGACACTGGTACAGGTTAGTCTGTAGACCCGAGATCGTCATGGAGTCTTGTGTGTTCTCCCACTGTATTTTGATTGCCACCCTACCACGGCTCTACTGAGTCGTGCAAATAGGTGGCCGTTGGGTACAGTCCCGAGACACACGAAGGCAATGAGCGATAGGAGGGGTTTCGTCTCTCCCGGTATTGGGAGTTGATGTTGTGCTGTGCTCGACTGGTTATAACAGCAAGTCCCTGGCCAGGGCTGCTGAGATTTGCTGATAAGTGTTATCAGTAGTTTCTCGATCTGTTATAGACCATTCACCGACACGACTTATTGAGTTATTGGGGTCGACGTGACCATCCCTAGGCTCGATATGCAGCATATCTGACAAAGAGACCGGACTGTACGGTAGTGTTGCCGGATGGCTCGACGGGAGTTGTCTTCTGATCGCTCAATACCCGGGTGGCCGTTACGTTTAGCTGACCGCTTGCGGCTTGAGGGTACTTGATATGATCATTACCCTCTGCCGGCGTATTGACGAGTCTTAGAGTCCCACAAAGGAGTTACCCAGTCCAGGCGAAACGTTGTGGTGCGCGTATGCGATATGCGCATGCACCCGATTGAAATGTGCGTATATGATACCGAACATTGATCGGGTGGCCTACTTTTGGTGGGGTCGTATGAGATATGACTGGATTGATAAATTAAGTGTTGATTTATCATCTAACCATAAGTTATCTCACTTGAAACCTTTCTAGGGTTTGATGGATGTAAGCATGCATGCATGTGTTTCTTTATTTTCATTCTAGTTTCATGCACATGTGAATGTGCATACATGCATACATACATACACCCATCCATCATGGTTGTTAGCACAAGGAAATGGTGGCAATGCAAGACTTACACCATGGATTAAATAATGGATAATTATTTAATTTTGGTTTTAAAGTTAAATGAAAAAGAAAAGGATAATCATGTTAGTTTCCACACTCTTCTTCTAACCTAACCTAGCTCAACTACCACTAACCTATGGTTATCCTTCTCTTTATCATACTAAACCCAAGTTAAATTAACTATCTATCATTTAATCATGGTTGAAGTCAAGAAGGAATTAAATATATATAGTGATATATATTTCTTTCTCTTGCTTAACTCAAGAGTTATCTCTTTACCTCTTGTTAATATTAGCCACCATCTTCTTCCTCTAGCTCCTTTGCTCTCTTGATTTTCTTAGTGAGCAAATACCACATAAAGATAGGTTTTTGAAGTGAGATTCCAAACCACAACATCATTCCACACAAGCTTAGCCGCTTAGTTTAGAGTGTTCTCTTCGGTTTATCGAAGTTGCAAGCTTGGACGGAGATCTCCGTGGTGGATCGTCGTGGACGCAAGGGAACTTCGAGAGGACCTCGACTCAACACCCAAAGCACCAAGGAGTCTAGCAAAGGGGAGCTACAAAGGTTGTAGCCTTCAAACCCTAATCTTTTCTAGCTTAAAGTTGAATAACCCTAATTTTCTAGGATCGATCCACTTGCATGTTAGTTTAGCACCTTAAAAATTATAACTTTGGGTCATGTGATGCTTCAAAACTCTTCATAGGGTGCTATACTAACCTTACATTGGTATCAGAGCCGACCTAGAACATTAGGCGACGTTTTTACGAAGTGAAAACCCCGATCGGACAAAAATACGATATTATGGGATGCTCTCTGGAAATTTTCTAAATTTTGACATTTTGCAGAATTAAAAATATGTAAAAAATAAAGCAGGGAAAAATAAGGATTACGGCAGAAAAATTATACCATGAACAGTGTTTATTGCCGCGGAAACGCGGCCTAAGCTTGCTTAGGCCGCGATTCCGCGGCCTTGTATGTGAATTGGTGGATAAGTTTTCTTCAGTAATTCTTGGTTCTGCATGTATAATTTTTTGGGTATTTTTAAACTGAATAAAGTTTTGAAAAATTCTGGAGATGTTTTTGGATTCGTCGATTCGATCGGGATTTTCATTTCGTAGCTTTTCCGGGTAAATTAGAAAGTATTGAAGTGTTTGAACGAGTATCATTTACTCACTATTCACGGGGTTTAAATAGTTTGGAAATACGTGCAAGTCTTTTTGCGGTGGTCCCTCTAGAAGACAACAAACCTTAACTCGATTATGTGACCGTCTCAAACTGCCCTTTGAACCCTAGGGTTTGGAGCAGTACAGCGTGCCATATGTGAGGCGTTGGCTTGACCCTTCTACGGCTGGACCGCCGCTACTGTGTCACACTCCAGATTTTTTTTTGAACCCTGCTCAAGTGTTGAGCTTTAGTGAATCTTGGATGCTTGATTGTTCGTTCGAAAACTTTAATACTGTCTGTTTTGTCTGGAATGTGATACAATATGTGGAATTCATATGGTTTAGGCATGAAATACGAAATATGTGATATTTCGCATTTATGATGTCTAAAGAGAATCTGGAATCCAAATATTGTAGTTTTACACTTTCTTTTCTGTGACCTAAGTGTAGTATGTTAGATATCGCCGGTTTCGTTGCTATACATCAACGACAATCGGGGTACGCATACTTACTTACGTTGATGATATGTGATATTATGTGTTGCTGAGATATGATGTGGAGGATTGTCGCGATCGAATAGCCGGGGGTTTTTGTGAGATGAGAGTTTTATATTTTCATTCATGTAAATTCAAATGTAATGTAATATTCTTTTATTTGGGGCACTTCCAGGTTGCGGTTGTGTCACCAGTGTTGTATATTATTTACTTTTCCGCATTAGGATGGACCCAAGGAGGAGAGCACAGGTGACCGGGTTCTGGGGTTCAGTGGGAGGCCATCTCGAGGAGTCGAGACCGGGTCTCCTAAACTCCAGGATTGGTAGGGCCACTTGCCGCTCTCGTAGGGGTCCAGGGTGTGGGCTTGGCTATTCATCGCGACTGTGGAATCCGTATTTTCTATTCTGGCTAAATACTAAATACGGACGTCCTAGTATATCCCACGTTATATCTATATTTCTGCTGCCTGTGTTCTGTGATATCTGAGACGAATGACATATTATATATATGATATATAGTAGACGTTGCTTATGTTTTACACCCGCACTAGTCCCGTCCCGGTATGCCGTTAGTTAAGTAACCTAACGGTGCATAACGGAACATTGCGGCGAATGCGGATGGCATAAGCGTACGTGTTATTTTCGTTTCTTTTCTGTGATTGGCTTAAGGACTTAAATGATGGGATTACATTAATGTGATTAATGTAAAGAAAATAAACCTAAAAGATGTTGTAGAATCGGATTTAAAAAAACGACTCGGCTATTTATGAAAAAGCTACTTTTCAAAACTGCGGAGCTTAAGCCACTCCTTTTGAAAACTGTTTGATTCTACAACGATATCAAGTTCAAAGCGTTAAAGATTTTCTTAAAAATCATTCGCAACCCTCCGTCATTTTAGGAAGTAGAGTACTTAGTATTCGTGCTGCGTTTGTTGACTTTAGTTAAGGCGTAGTGTACGGTAGCTAAGTGATGTCTTCCTACAATGCATATGATGCAGATTAATTAGGACATTCATGCGACTTTGTTGACCATAGTTAAGGATCATATGGGTGGGTCTAATTGATCAAGAAATGACGGGTAGAACTTGACTGGTACTTATGATTTGTTGACCATAGTTAAGGTCATAAGTACTAGGGGTAAAAATTACATCGGGAATTTCAAGTGTTGAAATTTGCAATGAGATTGCATACCTTCCATGTGATGGTTGGATCCCGATCCCACTGTGGGCAATAGTTGCTCCTAAGAGAGTTTTACAGTTTACAATTAGCTAACTCATTAGGTGTCTAGAAAGGTGTTAACGGGGCTCCGCCTCTGGGAAAACGAGGTTTACTCTAATTAGGTCCGTGCGAAAGCACGGGGAACCTCCCTCAAAGTACCGACACTGGCCTGGCTGAACGGTTAGCGAAGTTGTAGACTGTAATTAATCCTGGCTAGTTTTTCTTTTTAAGGTTTGAAAGAAAACTTGATAAAAAGCAGTGGGAAACATCGATTAGACAAGATAATAAACCAATCTAATCTGTGCAAGAGCTTTCGCTGAGTGTATTCTTTTCTCTCTCTTAATGGCAGATACCAATGACTGGACTTAAGCTTCTACTAGATAAGAACAAACTGAATGGGACCAACTATAAAGACTGGCTAAGGAATCTGAAGATCGCCTTGACTTATGATAAAGTATCATATGTCCTCACGGCTTCAGCCCCGCCCGTCCCAGGTCCAAAATCCTCAGTTGCAGACATTGAAGTCCGCAAGACATGGGACGCTGACTGTGCCACGGCTACATGCCTCGCGCTTGCATCGATGGATAACACACATCAAAAGCAGCACGAGGACATGGACATTCACGGGATACTGCTCCATACAAAGGAGTTGTATGGGGAGCAGTCCCGCGTATTACGATACAAAGCATCAAAGAAACTGTTTCAGATGCGGATGGCCCCTGGCACACCAGTAGCAGACCATGTTTTGAAGATGATAGCTCTTATAGAAGAGCTTGAGGGCCTCGGATGGACAATGGACAATGAACAATATATAGATATTATTCTGCAGTCCCTCCCCTCCACCTTTGCTCAGTTCATAGTGAACTTTAACATGCATGGCATGGAGAAGGATCTCCCTGAACTCCTTAATATGTTAAGGAGTGCAGAGAGCACTATGAAATCAGCAAAGACTCCCGTTATGACAATTGGACAATCTTCTTCTTCTCGCCCGAAAGCTAAGGCCAAGGGAAAGAAAAAGAAGAAACCCACTAATCCTAAGGGCGGAGTCAAAAAGGTGAAGGGAAAGGGAAAGTCCACGGCTGGAGACCCGGGGAAAGGCGAGTGTTTTCATTGCCACAAGACAGGACATTGGAAGCGCAATTGCACAGAGTACTTAAGTCTCAAGAAGAAGCATGGTGATGCTTCTGCTTCAGGTGCGTTTGTGACTGAAAACTGTTTTTCTATAAACTCTGCTTCCTAGGTATTGGATACCGGTTCAGGTTCTCACATTTGCAATTCTATGCAGGGGCTGAGAAATAGCAAGGTTTTGAGGACGGGTGACCATACTTGTCACGTCCCGAAAGTACGGAACATGACCGGCACTTAAACTACGAACGTCTCGAGGCGTACGTAATCTAAGTAAACCGAAAACCCAGAAATCCAAACCAAGAAAATAGTAGAGTGCAGGAAAAACAACTTAAAGCAAGTAATTTCAATAGCATAAGCCGAATTATGCGGTTTTTAAAACATCAAAATTTTACTGAAAATTTCGGCAGAGTCTCCTTTGTAAATACTGGCTCCCAAACGGGATACAACATGAATAGTATACGAAATCATAAAAGGCATCCCCAAGCGGGAGCTAGCTCTTCGTCAATCGACGGTCACAACCACACAAGCAATATAATATACAATGCCAACGGCGAGGATCAAAAACTCAAAAGGAAACTCAAAACCACCAGAAAAATAACGAGCGACTCTAAGGTCGAAAGAATAACCAACACTGGTCTCTATCTCAAAAAAAAAATACATGTTTGGTTGATGGAATTTACTAGATACAACTGAATAATATCATACAAGGTAAATAATGGGGGTATGATACAAGTAAACCCACCTACTAGCAAATCACCCGAATGAAACTATGCCCGCAAAGCCGTAAGGAAACCGGTACAGCAAACCTGCAAGAAACTGGGGCACAACGGGGGTGAGTTGCCAACTCGTGAATAGAAAAATATCTACGCACAGAAATCGCATAAATAACGCAATCCTAGGTCAATGATCATAATATATCCTCAAAATAAGTATATAACATGCAGCCTATAACAAGGCTAGGGTAAATATCTAACCCAAGTGTAATCTCATGTGCCCGTGTCAGTGCCTCAAGTAGCAATATATCATATGAATGAGGTATGAATGCATGAAACAGAATACAAGTAAATGAAGAAACTGTTTTCATAAATTAGTAAGATTTCCTTCGTATTTTTAAACTGAGGTATCATAATGAAATCAGTATCAACAGTGTCTAGCATCGACACAAAACATAAATCTCACTGTCTCGAAATATCAATGTCTCAATCTCAATATCTAGGGCGCCGTCAGTCCAGACCGGCCCCTACCATCCATCTCAAGACCACGACGGTATCCTCCGGATATCCGACGCGTCGGGTAATATCACCGGTAGGTAGTGCTCCCCAGCCAGGCTCAACGTCAACACCACATTCCTCTTGCCCCGGGGTACCATACCGGGCCCACCATGTACCCGTGACGGTTCCTCCACTCCTCGACACGGATCTCCAAAACCACAGCAAACTCATGGTGGACGACACTTTACATCACTAGAAAACCGCACATTTTATATTTTAAAAGATCATAAGTTGTAAATTTTGCGGCTTTCCCCGAAATCCAGAAATATCATAAATCTCAAGAAATCATCACAAGTGCATATGTCAATGATAATGAACTAGGCATGAACAACTGAATAACAGTATGCATGAAGTGGTAGGTAATAACTACAATGTCTAATATGGCATATAGGGGAAGTACACTAATATCATGTCAACACTACTAGCTAACAATCTAAGTCAAGCAATTATATTCTCTAAAGTGTACGTGACATGGCAATTACCGATGAAGATATGTGTGAGCCGGCAAGTAGGTGTACGTGGTACATACGCATCATCGGTAATGGTGCTGGTGTCCTAACAACATGATATCTATAATGGAATATGCAGCAAAATAAATATGCGAGGCAGAGCGAACAACAATAATGTGCGGGAGCTGAATACTAGACACAACGATAACTAATCTGCAATAATCTAATATAAGTCCTACGAATGGTGCCTTTTGAAATAACACGAATCATGGGGTTTTGAAAATAGGGGCTACGGTGTTTTTATGAAAAGATACGTCGTTTTTGAAATATCCGTAGATTCCCTTGAGCTGTCTTTAAAAATGCCCACGATTCGTTAGTTTTTGAAATAGGTAAGAAGTCTAATCTAATCTAACAACTACACTAGACTATACGGCTGAACTAACAAGCTGAACTACAGGTAAGGAAACCGCCTATCATCTGAGTCGATATATATACATACCTGTATATGTATAGTCGGTGATCCCGCCTCAATAATATCATATCCGATACCATATCTACAATCAGGCATCCCAAGTCAAGAGTGCGGATCAATCATCAATATAGCTCGTACGTAAATCCGTCGTACGGCATCCCAATCTGGGTACGGGTCAATATCACATTCTTCATACTATTCACCTGGTATCCTCTTTATCAAATATCATGATCGGGGTACTGATCTACGTCTAGTACCATACTGATACCGCCTACGTATGCATGGACGTGTGTGAAACACTACGTCAAGGACCCACTACAACGTCATGTCGTATCTAAGATACGAACCCTGCTATATCACCGATCTCACGGCCTCAAATCAAATCTCATCGACTCATTATAAATCCCAAGTACTATCATCCTCAATCCGTATGTGAACACATAGTCCCATACCCATGTGAACACATAACTATATAATCCCGTATAAGCGCAAATGAAAGAAGAAAGTATGCAAGTATGGGTGTGTGTGTGCATGTGTGGTGCGACCACTACTCTAGGGTTTCGCGACACCAATTCATCCAAGAACACCCAATATCTATATCATCGATAATATCAAACAAATTATAGTCAAAATATATATATATATGTGTGTGTGTATACGTATTCGTATACATCACCACGAACTGCGGGGGTGCTATACGCCATCCACCCGACTTCTCCCCGTAGATATAAATCTACTCACCTGGTCCTCGCTCGCCGGTGCCGACGTCGCCACGCGCTTGCTTGCCGTCTCGAAATCCACATGGGGTACCTACATATCACAACGTATCGTATCGCATAAAAACCCAATTCAAAATCGAAACGGCATACGAAAACTAAATCGGCACGCGTATCATGCATAGGTCAAAACCTATCGCCTACACATGCAAGAATAGTCAAACCAACCCTCGATGTCGATGTACGAACGTCAAACCATCGAGAAAAAACCCAAACGCACCCCTTTGCGCATTCACAAACACTAATTATAATATGAAATAGGTTAGAATTCACAAAAACCTCAAACTCACTTTAAAAGCGATTTTTCCGAAAACCTAGTAAGCAAACTTTTCCATTTTTGTACAAAACTAAATGTTTTAATGATTTTAGTGGCTACAATGCTCACTAAATATCTTAACTAAGCCACCCAAACCATTACTAGATTTTAAACTTACTCATTTCCATAAATCCCAAAATTCTAGTTTGCAATTTAGCTTAAATAGTAAAATTCTAAAATACGATTTGCAAACTAGTTACTAGGTTTGATTTAACATGCCTTAATATGATAAATTACACACTTAAACCATGTTCAAATGATATAAAACCCTAACTAGATTTAATCTCACATAAATAAGCATTTCATAAAAACCTAGTTTACATAAAAGCTTATTTATTGCAAATCTTAAAATAACAAATTGCAACTAGCAACTAGATTAGGTTTTACATTCCCACAAGATGATAATCTACACTTGATTATCCTATTAGTGATGGTTAAACCCAAATTAGTTTCAAACCATACTCTTGAATTCTCAAATTAGCAACAAGAGCAAAATTAACACTTTAACAACTTAGCCTTAAGAAATTAACTAACTAATTAAGCAAAAATGGTTAGAATTTATACCCAATGAATTGAAGATCCACAAGCACACACATAGCCTCCCAAATTGGAATCTTGTTCCCTAGATCCATGCAATTTTGGCTATAGAGAAATGGGTAGGAGTCGGATTTTGATTTTGTGAGGGTTTGTGTTGATTTTTGTTGATTTTTTTTGAAGGAAAATGGAGGTGAAGGAAGATGGATACTTGGAGAAAATGGGGGGGGGGGGCTATTTCTGGCCGAAAATGGGGAGGGTGAGGTGAGTGGGAGAGTGAGAGAGAGAGTGTGTTGGTTTCAAAGTCAAAGAAAAGTCAAAAGCCCATTCTTATACATTCTTTTATCCTTTCTTTTCCTTTTCTTTTCTTTTCTATGAAATTCAAGTGGGGACCAAAGAGGGGCTGCTGAATTCAGCCATGGGGATGAGTGAATGGGGGTGTGTGGGTGTGGGTACGGGTGTGGGGTGATGAAAAATGATAAATACAATACCCCAAACATCCATTTACGCTAAAAAAAAGCCTTTTTTCTTCAATAATTTCTAAACCGTTTTGGCAAATGATTTCGTTCCAAAAACCACATGATAAATTTTTATTTAATGTTTTATGATGCACAAAATTTGTTTCAACTCATTCCAATTTGTAATTTTCCCTAATTAAATGTATTAGTGACGGCTTAAAATAATAATAAAATAATAAAAAAAAAATTCCAGAAAATTTGAAATTTCACCAGCGGCTCAATAAACACCAAATAATAGCAATTATATAGCTAGAATATGTATATTTAATTTTTATAATAAGATATTTGTATTTTGACTTTTTACAGAAAACCCCCTTACTTTACCGTTTTTTCGAAATTCCACCGAAACGATTTTCAAAACGTTACAATACTCTCCGCGTTGGAAATGGTTCCAATGTACATACAGTCGCAGTGGGAGAGTATCACTTGGGGTTTCCATCTGGATGTATTTTGATTTTGAATCCATGTTATTTTGTACCAAGTATGCTATGTAATATAATATCCGTTTCTTTGTTGGACAATGAAGGATATAATTTTGTATTGCAAAATAATGTTATGAACATTCACCTGAATCAAATGTTGGTTGGGTATGGTACGCTTAATAACGGAATATATTTCCTAAATCAATACACAGTTTTCAGTATACAACACACTAATAAAAGAAAACTTTCAGAATTAAATGAAGCTTTTCTTTGACATTGTAGACTTGGTCATATTAACGAAACAAGACTAAATAAGTTACACAAAGATGGATATTTAAACTCTTTTGAATATAAATCTTATGCGACTTGCCAGTCTTGTATCAAGGGTAAAATGACCAAAACTCCGTTTACCGGACACGGAGAAAGAGCTACTCAGCTCCTGGGCCTCATACATAGTGATGTATGTGGGCCTATGTCTACACAGGCTAGAGGCGGTTTTTCATACTTCATTACATTCACTGACGATTTCTCAAGATTCGGTCATGTGTTTTTATTAAAGCACAAGTCCGACGCTTTCGAGAAATTCATTGAATATAAACAAGAAGTAGAAAAACAAACCGGCTTGAGTATTAAGATGCTTCGATCAGATCGAGGTGGAGAGTATCTCAGTACAGAATTTGCAAACTTCCTAAAAGAGAATGGGATTCTCTCTCAGCTCACTCCTCCTTACACACCACAGCACAACGGTGTGTCAGAACGACGGAATAGGACCCTATTAGATATGGTCCGATCCATGATGAGTGATGCTGAGTTACCAGTCTCGTTTTGGGGGCATGCATTGGAGACTGCAGCGTTTCTGCTAAACAGGGTTCCAACCAAAGCCGTGTCTACCACGCCATATGAGATATGGAATGGGAAGAGACCATCTCTTAAGAGAATTAAGATTTGGGGTTGCCCGGCCTATGTTAAAAAACAGAATCCGGACAAACTCGAGACACGGTCAGTCATGTGTAACTTTGTGGGATATCCAAAGAATTCTTATGGATATCTGATCTACCACAAAGAGGAACAAAAAGTGTTTGTTTCTCAGTATGCCACATTCTTGGAAAAAGAGTTTTTCACAGATAAAGATGATGGCAAGATGGTAGATCTAGAAGAGGTTCTGGAGACACAAGCTACAAATGACGATTTGGTTGAACCGGCTGTTGCAACAGAAACTGAAGAACCTCGGCCACTCCGTAGGTCTGGTAGGACTTCTCGCCCACCGGAGAGGTACTACGGTTTCCTCATTGATGGTAACGGAGAAGATTGCATCATGGATGATGATGATCCTACCAGCTTTCAGCAGGCTATCACGAGTGGTGACTCTGTGAAGTGGATGGATGCCATGAGATCCGAAATGGAGTCTATGTACACCAACAAAGTATGGACTTTGGACGTTGTACCCCCTGGGGTAAAACCTGTAGGGTGCAAATGGATCTTTAAAAGAAAGATTGGTGTGGATGGGCAGGTAGAGACCTATAAGGCAAGACTTGTGGCGAAAGGTTTTCGTCAAAGACCAGGTTTGGACTATGACGAAACTTTTTCGCCCGTAGCCATGCTTAAATCCATTCGGATCCTACTTGCTATTGCTGCTCACTACGACTATGAAATCTGGCAGATGGACGTTAAAACAGCATTTCTAAATGGAGATTTAGAAGAATGCGTTTATATGGATCAGCCAGAGGGCTTCATTGACAGTGGGAGCAGCGAGAAAGCATGTAGATTGCTTAAATCCATATATGGGTTAAAGCAGGCATCTCGGAGTTGGAACATCTGTTTCGATGATGTTATCAAAGAGTTTGATTTCATCAAAAATCCAGATGAACCTTGTGTTTATAGGAAGGCTGTAGGAAGAGCTGTCACATTCCTCGTATTGTACGTGGATGACATTCTTCTGATAGGAAATGATATTCCTATGCTACAGTCGGTCAAATCATTCTTATCACTGAGGTTCTCCATGAAGGACCTGGGTGATGCCACATACATCCTGGGCATAAGGATCTATAGGGATAGATCCAAAAAGTTATTGGGATTGTCCCAAACCAGGTACATCAACACCATCCTAAAAAGGTTTAGTATGGAAGACTCCAAGCGGGGTGCCTTACCCGCTTGCCATGGAGTCACTCTCTCCAAGGATTCTTGTCCAAAGACCGATGAAGAGAGAGCTCGCATGAGCATTATACCTTATGCTTCGGCAGTAGGATCTATAATGTATGCGATGTTATGTACACGCCCAGATGTAGCTTATGCACTTAGTGTTGTAAGCAGGTATCAATCCAACCCAGGGGAAAACCACTGGACAGCTGTGAAGAACATTCTTAAGTACTTACGAAGGACTAAAGAATTGTTCTTGGTGTATGGTAATACAGATCTCCAAATGGAGGCCTTTACCGATTCAAGCTTCCAGAGCGATAAGGATGACAGCAAATCTATCTCAGGGTTTGTATTTACCCTCAATGGAGGGGCGGTAAGTTGGAAGAGTTCCAAACAAGATACCGTTGCAGACTCTACGATGGAAGCTGAGTACATTGCTGCAAATGATGCCGCCAAGGAAGCCGTCTGGATGAAGAAGTTCGTCTCGGAGCTAGGAGTAGTTCCAACCATTATTGATCCAATACCTTTGTATTGTGACAATAATGGGGCCATGGCGTTAGCCAAGGAGCCCAGATCCCATCAGCGGTCCAGACATATCCTGAGGCGCTTTCATTTGATCCGGGAGATTGTAGATCGCCGTGAGATCGAGATTAAGAGAGTAGACACAAAGAACAACGCCGCGGATCCACTCACCAAGGCCCTCCCTCAGCCACAGCATGAGCGACTTTTTGAGATGTTGGGTATGAGATACGCCAATAACTGGCCTTAGTGCAAGTGGGAGATTGTTGGATATATATATGCCCTAGAGGCCATTATGTGATAGTGGATGTATCTATACATGTATATATATTCAGTTTGCATTCTTGCTCGACATGATAGTATGCTATCTGGTTCTTCTTTATTTGACATGTTTATTTGATCATGCTTCTATTCATTCATACATGATGATAAAGCCCTAAGGATATCGGCTTGACTACTCTGATTATGATGGAGATCATACTAGTGGGACATCTGTAGTCTATAAGCATATCCTGGAACATCCCTAGTCATAGGTATATCGAGACGGGGCATTGATATACCAGAGTAGACTAGCGTATATGATACTAGACCCATACGATGGGCGATGGATGTTCCCACATTCATCGATGTTTGACATCAAGATCATATACGGGTGCTCAGTGGTGACTGGGTACACTGGACGGACTCACCGAGAACTCCTATATGGAATTATATCTATCGTCGGATAGCAGTTCTCAGGTGACACTGGTACAGGTTAGTCTGTAGACCCGAGATCGTCATGGAGTCTTGTGTGTTCTCCCACTGTATTTTGATTGCCACCCTACCACGGCTCTACTGAGTCGTGCAAACAGGTGGCCGTTGGGTACAGTCCCGAGACACACGAAGGCAATGAGCGATAGGAGGGGTTTCGTCTCTCCCGGTATTGGGAGTTGATGTTGTGCTGTGCTCGATTGGTTATAACAGCAAGTCCCTGGCCAGGGCTGCTGAGATTTGCTGATAAGTGTTATCAGTAGTTTCTCGATCTGTTATAGACCATTCACCGACACGACTTATTGAGTTATTGGGGTCGACGTGACCATCCCTAGGCTCGATATGCAGCATATCTGACGAAGAGACCGGACTGTACGGTAGTGTTGCCAGATGGCTCGACGGGAGTTGTCTTCTGATCGCTCAATACCCGGGTGGCCGTTACGTTTAGCTGACCGCTTGCGGCTTGAGGGTACTTGATATGATCATTACCCTCTGCCGGCGTATTGACGAGTCTTAGAGTCCCACAAAGGAGTTACCCAGTCCAGGCGAAACGTTGTGGTGCGCGTATGCGATATGCGCATGCACCCGATTGAAATGTGCGTATATGATACCGAACATTGATCGGGTGGCCTACTTTTGGTGGGGTCGTATGAGATATGACTGGATTGATAAATTAAGTGTTGATTTATCATCTAACCATAAGTTATCTCACTTGAAACCTTTCTAGGGTTTGATGGATGTAAGCATGCATGCATGTGTTTCTTTATTTTCATTCTAGTTTCATGCACATGTGAATGTGCATACATGCATACATACATACACCCATCCATCATGGTTGTTAGCACAAGGAAATGGTGGCAATGCAAGACTTACACCATGGATTAAATAATGGATAATTATTTAATTTTGGTTTTAAAGTTAAATGAAAAAGAAAAGGATAATCATGTTAGTTTCCACACTCTTCTTCTAACCTAACCTAGCTCAACTACCACTAACTTATGGTTATCCTTCTCTTTATCATACTAAACCCAAGTTAAATTAACTATCTATCATTTAATCATGGTTGAAGTCAAGAAGGAATTAAATATATATAGTGATATATATTTCTTTCTCTTGCTTAACTCAAGAGTTATCTCTTTACCTCTTGTTAATATTAGCCACCATCTTCTTCCTCTAGCTCCTTTGCTCTCTTGATTTTCTTAGTGAGCAAATACCACATAAAGATAGGTTTTTGAAGTGAGATTCCAAACCACAACATCATTCCACACAAGCTTAGCCGCTTAGTTTAGAGTGTTCTCTTCGGTTTATCGAAGTTGCAAGCTTGGACGGAGATCTCCGTGGTGGATCGTCGTGGACGCAAGGGAACTTCGAGAGGACCTCGACTCAACACCCAAAGCACCAAGGAGTCTAGCAAAGGGGAGCTACAAAGGTTGTAGCCTTCAAACCCTAATCTTTTCTAGCTTAAAGTTGAATAACCCTAATTTTCTAGGATCGATCCACTTACATGTTAGTTTAGCACCTTAAAAATTATAACTTTGGGTCATGTGATGCTTCAAAACTCTTCATAGGGTGCTATACTAACCTTACACTCTAAAGATCTCTGGCCAACTATCATGATCACTCTTAACATGTCTCGTCGACGATGCTGAACTCTGGCCTACTGGGTGTGTGAAATACGACCGATCCTGGGTCCAAGTCTCCTCATTTAGTATCTCCAGAAATATCTTGTCGGGGTCTCTCCCAAATCTCATTCCTGCTAAACTACCCGGAAGTTATCACCCTTTACTAAATCTATTCCTTGTTCCGAAACGGCTGCATACTCATCACGATTCCTTCTGGAAGATATATCCATATTAAACGTCTCTGCATGCGTATCACATCTCTGATGTCAACGGAGTGGGACGCCATCTCATTAAATTCTCGTACGAACCTCTTAGTCCACTTTTCTCTAATGTCGACTGATTCGAACTCGTCTCTTCATAGCTGTATGGACTGCGCTACAACGGCTATACTCATATATAGAGTCTCCCAAGTAATGTATCCCGTCACATGATTTCCGGACGACGTCGAACTTTTCGATCGATTCGTCAAAGTCCCATAATTCCCCGAGAGCTCAGCTCTTGAGTACAGTTTAATAATATCCAGTACATGCCACAGTACCTATGGACCAACCGTAGAAGGGCAAACCTAAGCCTCATTAATGGCACCGCGGAACTGCCGCAAACCCTAAGGTTCAAAAGCGTTCCCATGGTCATTATATCGAGTTAGGGTTTCATTCTTCTAGAGGGTCCGCAGAGTTACTTGCATGTTTTTCGAATAGTTTAAACTTGGAAAAAATGGGTTTCTGCATGAAGTATTCTCTAGCTGGAATCAATCAATTTGATGACCTCGCATCGGGGTATGCAAACGAACCACGTGTCCTAGTCATCCATCCATAGTGACTAGGGATCTTCTATGATATCCCTAAGTACAACTCGTGCTGCATTCGCTTCAAACATCTGGGACGATATCTCGTCTTTCGCAGCAGCAACTGGCTCATTCGTCTGCACGCTAAATAGTGCCTCAATCATCATGAATAGACAATACATTAACGGTCATCACAATCTAGCCGGCCTCTATCAGTGGCCCAATCCTCTGGTGCTGATCTGCACGTTCGAGAAATTTTAGTAAAAGCAATCCATCAAACGCTCATGGCATGAAAAACATAATAAAACGACACATCTATGCAATCGTGTGTAACCGAAATTATGCCCTGGTCAGTCCTCATCCAAGACGAGCTCGTGTTGACCGCAACACTAGCCGCAGCTCTCTCTGCCCGTGCAATCATGGTATCAAAAACCACCAACTGATACCGATGAGGATAGATCATAGGAATGAATATAATACTGTGCAAAGAAATGTACATCCTAAGGCTTCTTAAACGGAGTAGCGTATCGTAAGTATGCCGCGGAACATACACACGGTACGTCACTCTACTTAAGTCACCTACTCCATCAACCTAGGTCAATCTATGCGACGAAAGTTCGGGTCTAATACCCCCTCGCCCAAGTCTAAGTTCTGTAAAGTCATGCGTAGGTTCCAAATATATATATATATATATATATATACGCCCTAGACTCCGCATAGTCAAACATAGACTCGAACCAAGGTTAAACCTAGCGCTTTGATACCAACTTTGTCACGACCCGAAATGGCACGTGACTGGCACTTGAATCATATGAAGTCTATAGGACCCCATCTAAGTCAAGTAAGCCAAAAATCCCAGAAATCTAAACCATTTAAATTTAGAAGTGAAGGAAAACTCGTTTAAAGCAAGTGGTTTACATAAAGTAAATGGCATTAAACATTTTTAAGCAATATCATGTTTTCCCGAAAATTTCGGCAGAGTCTCCTTTGTAAATACTGGCCCCAAATGGGTACAAACATGATTAATAAACATAATGAATAAAGACATCCCCAAGCGGGAGATAGCTCTTCGCCAATTGGTAGTCACAACCACGCAAGCAATAATATACAACGCCGAAGGGCGAGAATCAAAACTCAGAATGAAAACCAACATCATCAAGAAAACCATAATAATACAGGCGTGCGACTCTAAGGTCGAAAGAATATACACTGGTCTTCTAAGTCTATAAATTATACATGTCTGGTTGATGGAGTTTACTAGATATAACTGAATGTAAATAAAATACGATAGTGGTCACGATGCGAGTGAACCCACCTACCAAAGCAATCACTCGGAAAGAACAGTGTGCCAGCAAACCGCAACAAAACCTGTGCGGCAAAACCTGCAACAAAACTATGGCACAAAGGGGGTGAGTTGCCAACTCGTGAGCAGAAAACATCACCGAGCAGAAATCGCATGTATGACTCAATCCTAGGTCATATGATAATATATCCTCAATATAATATAATCCTGAAACATCTACACATAAGTGTAATATCAAGTGCTCGTGTCAGTGCCTCAGGTAGCAACATAATACATATATGATGTATGATGCAATAAAATGAAAACAGAATACATCATGAATGAGAAAACTGTTTTCTTTATTTAGTGAGATTTCTGTATGAAAAAATCAAGGTATCATCAATGAAATCAACATAGAATCCGTGTCAAGCATCAACACAAAACAAATATCCCAATATCCAATATCTCGGGCTCCGGCAATCCGGACTGGCCCATATCATATAATATCAATACCTCAAGTCTCAATATCTCGGGCGCCGGTAATCCGGACTGGCCCAAAATATCTATCTCACGACTACGTCGGTATCCTCCGGATATCCGCCGCGTCACAAATAACCGGTCAGTAGTGCTCCCCTGCCAGGCTCAATGCCATCATCTGCGACCATCTTGTCCCGGGGTAACGCACCGGGTCCACCATGCACCCACAGACGATTCCTCCTCCTCCTCGAATCGGGTGTATGATACCGCTCAAGAGCCGAGAAAACTCATGATGAACATATCTCATATCATATCACGAGAAAACCGCAATTTCTATTTTTAGAAATGATAATCAGTTTACAAAATCCTTGCGGTTTCTCCAAATCCAGAAATCTCATGGAAAATCTAAAATCCCAAAAATGAAGGGTCAATAACAGTGAATACCGGGCTCCGGCAATCCGGACTGGCCAATAATATCGCATGGCAAATGAATATATAAATATACATGAAATATCACAGTAATAAATGCAATATCTAAATTAGCACATAAAGGCATGCGCACTAGTACTATGTCGAAACTATCAGCTAGCAATTTATACTAACGAACTAGTATTTTCTAATGTGTACGTGAAATAACAATTACCGATGATGGTGTGTGTGAGCCAGCAAGCAGGTGTACGTGTAGCATACGCATCATCGGTAATGGTGCTGGTGTCCTGACAGCATGGTTTCATAATAACAATAAAAGCATATTTAAGCATGCAATGCGATGCGAACAGCAAGAATATACGGAAAAATGAATAGTAAAGGCAATAATAAGGACATATACATTCCTATATACGAGTCATACAGTTTTTGGTGTCTGAAATTGTAACATTTCAAAAAAATAACATATTATTTTTAGGAATTTTTATAATTTAATATTATTTTTAATGAATATTTTAATATTTCGGTATAATTAAATACCAATAAATTGGAAAAAAATTTGGAAAATTATAGAAATTACTAAAAAGGGGTTGTTTATGGAATTATGCTATTTTAAAGTTTTTATGATTAATTATATGCTAATTAAGTGCTAATCGCGATTAAAAATCGCTAATCGGTTTTTTTGCATTTTTGTGCAAAACATGCACATATCATTTTTACACTTGTGCATTTCTACCATGACTTTTATTTTAGGTTTACTATTGGTGTGAGAAGGGATTTGGAAAAGAAAAGAAAGGAAAAAGGATTAAAATATATAGGTATGGTGAGAGAGAGTAAGAGTAGGTGAGGGTGCTTGACTTAGCCATTCTTCTTCATTTCCTTCACTCATTTTCTCTCCCCTCTCTCCTTTTGTGCTGCTGCTGCAGCTGCCTCTTCTCTCCTTCTCCCCCTCATCAACTCCTCAAAACACATCCAAAAACACTCCAAAACCCCACTCCCATTTCACTAAAATTGTGCACAAGCTCAAGAGAAGCATTTTGGACCAAGAAAGCAAGGATTTTGGCCACTTGGGGCAACTCAAGAATTTACTTGAGTTGCCAAATGAGGTATTGTCTGGACCATTAGCTTAGTTTTTGCATTACTTATACCCCCATACTAGATTAGAACCGATATTGTGTGATGTTGTGGACTTAAGGAAAACCTAGTTAGGGTTTATGGGAAATTGAGAGTTGTGTTGTGAAATTGAGCTCAGTAGATACTACACAAACACCCTAGTGCTTGAATTAAGACCCAAACCTGAGACTTGAAACCCGGAATACGGATTTAGAAACCGATATCGGAAGATTTGTGGAATCTGTGAAGGTTATATGAGATCTGCTATCACCCCGAGACTCTGAAAATTATTTTGGATTGACAGTGAGATGTGCAGGCACCTAGGAAGCTAGCCCCAAGAGCCCAGCCCCTAACTCCCTGACTCGGCCGCAAATAAATCCATTCTGGTCGCAAATTATGGCCAGACCAGGGTGGATTTGCTTCGTTTTGGTTATGTAGCTCCTACATCTATAGATTAGACCCCTGGCATATGCAAAATTGTCCAATTTGACCTAGGGTAGAATCTGGGACCCTTTTCTTAAGTTGTTGTTTTGATTCATGTTTCCGTATTCTGTATTTTGAATTCTGGATTTATATATCTGTGTTTTACCTCGATTTCTTGGCGTTTGTACGACGGTATCGAGGATTGATTGATGGTTTTGAAGCGTAGTCTATAGGTTCTAACCTATAGGCATTAGCGTATCGTTTTGGATATTCCCGATGTGATTTTAATACGTGTTCCGATTATGTTATTTATGTAGGTACCATCATAAGGATTCCACAAGATGAAGAAGACGAAGGCGACATCGACACCGACACGCAGGATACAATGTGAGTAGATTATATCTACGGGGGAAGTCGGGTGGATGGCGTATAGCACCCCCGCAGTCCGATTTTTAGAATAGTATATATATACTATTTATGATAGCTTATTGTGTGTCGTGGATATTGAGATGGGATTAGGTGTACTATGATTAGATTAGGGCGTAGAAGTAAACTAGTATAGTTTCCTAGATGCGAACTCTAGAATAGGTTTACACCCACACGCACACCCATCCTTATTTGTTATAGTTATACCTAGAAGATGAGGATTATGGATGATATTTGGAGATGAGTCGATGAGATTGGGCATAGTGCCATGAGATCGGTGATATATTGTGATTCGTATTTGTGATACGACATGTGATTTTAGCGGGCCTTTGGACGTGTGTTCCACACACGCATTTATATTTATATAGACGGTATCGAATTGTACTAGACTTAGATCAGTACCCGGGGATCATGTGATATGATGATAATGATACCTGATATTTGATGAGATGAATGCGATTTTGACCCGTACCCAGCTTTTAGGATGCCATACGATAATTTACCGTACGAGCTTCATATTGATGATAGATCCACGCTCATGACTCGAGGATGTCACATGATATTGTATCGTACGCGGTACCTTGAGGCGGGATCACCGATGATTATACTTTTATATATATATATATATATATCGACTCAGATTTAGGTGGTTTCCATACCCCTTCTGATTGACTTGTTAGTTAGACCTGTAGTTTTGCTAGTAGATGTTAGGCTAGGTTGATGTCATACATATTTCAAAAACTAACGAATCGGGAGTATTTTAAAGGCAGGCAAAGGGATTCTATGGATATTTTCAAGATGCATCTTTTCTTAAAAACATCGTAGCCCTTATTTTCCTAAAACCCCGATTCGTCTTCTTTCAAATGGCAAAACATTATGACATAGATACATTGATGTAGACACTGCACTATTGTGTTATTATTCATTGCCGCATATTCTTACTGTTTGCATCGCATTGCATGTTAAATATGATTATTGTTATATCAAATCCATGCTGTTAGGACACCAGCACCATTATCGATGATGCATATGTTCCACGTACATTTGCTTGCCGGCTCACACACTTCATCATCGATAATTGCCATGTCACTACACTGTAGTACTGTTACATTCAGGATATGATCCCTTGCATGGCATACTTATGTACATACTTATTGTACACCCATACGTGCATACATACATATTCGCACATACATAGATGACTCTTGTTGGATTTGGAGATTTGGGAACCGCAAGATACTCTTTAAAACTGATTCATTTTAAAAGAGCGGTCTCTCTCAATGTGTGCATATTACTATTCCATATTGCATGATATACTGATATTCTTACATTTCTTTTACATGTCGCATACATCATGCTTTTGATTATAAGCATTGAGATATATTGTTTCCATGATATTTCTGGATTTGGGAACCGTGGATATTTCAAAAGAGAGTATGTAATTGTTTTAAAACCCGGTTACCCTTGATATGATATTTCAGTGCGTCCACCATGTGTTTTCTCGGTGCTGAGAGCGACATGTGAAACCCGATTTGAGGAGCGGACGAGGCCGATTGCGGGTACATGGTGGACCCGGTATGGTACCCCGGGGCGAGAACGGATCTGCTGTGTAGCTAGACGGTGAACCTGGCAGAGGGACCACTACCTACCGATGATTGTATTTGAGCTCGGCGGATATCCGGAGGATACCGACCGGAGTTGAGAGATGATATGGGCCGATCCAGGCTGACGGAGCCCGATATATGAGGATTTACGTGCCGATGCTAGGCACAGGTTTCATGATGTTTTCGAGTGTCGATGCTTGACACTCAGGTTCCATGATTTTGATATGTCGCAAGCTACACATGTTGATTTACATCCTCATACTTCCATGCATATGCTTTATGATATTTACATGCATGATGCTTATTGTCATTGGGTGACACGTGGACGAGATCCACATACATACAGACATTGATTACATAGTTGGATGATATCCACATACTATTAGACTTCATGTTATAGTTGACATTGATTCATATTGATTACATTGATCATACCTCATATTCCTGATATGTTATTACCTGGGGCACTGGCACGAGCACTTGGCACTACACTCATGTATAGATATTACATTGCCACCTTACCATACTTCAGACTCATTCATTTGAGGATATATATATCTGATCGTTTTGACCTAGGATTATGTCATGCATTCGATTTCTACTCGTAGATATTTTCTACTCACGAGTTGGCAACTCACCCCCGTTTTGCCACAGTTTCTTGCAGGTTTTGCCGTACAGGTTCCATGGCGGCATTTCTAGCACACTGCTCCTTTGCGGGTGATTTGCTTTGGTAGGTGGGTTCTTTTGTATCAAAACCACCATTGTATATGTATTACTCAGTTGTATCTAGTAATTCCATTAACCAAAACTTATATATTATTTCAGACTTAGAAATCAGTTATGTATTTATTTCGACCTTAGAGTCGCGCGTTGTAGTATTATGGTTTTTATATTGATTTTGAGTTTCTTTTGAGTTTTGATCCACGCCCTTTGGCGTTGTATATTATATTGCTTGCGTGGTTGTGACCGTCGATTGACGAAGAGCTAGCTTCCGCTTGGGGATGCCTTTTATCATTGCATATATATTATTCTTGTTGTACCCCATTCGGGGCCAATATTTACAAAGGAAACTCTGCCGAAATTTTTAGAAAAGATTATACATTTTTAAAATTGCATATTCGGCTTAATTATTTAAAAAGCTTGTTTTTAAAACATGTTTTCCTTACTTCTTAAAACTATTTTTCCTTCATTTATAATTTAAAATGGTTTTAGATTTCTGGGCTTTTGGCTTACTTGAATTAGATAGGGTCCTATAGACTTCATATGATTCAAGTACCAGTCACGGGCTATTCCGGGTCGTGACAGAAATCACATGAATCGTGGTTTTTAGAAAATAGGGGCTACGGTGCTTTTAAGAAAAGGTACGCTCTTTGAAATATCCGTAGTATCCCTCAACCTGTCTTTAAAATGCTTACGGTTCGTTAGTTTTAGAAATAAGTATGACTCGAGCCCAGTCTAATATCTACTATGTAAACTACAAGACAAGCTAAGAGACTAACCAAAGGGTAAGGAAATCCAGCTAAGTCTGAGTCGATATATATATCTAGTAGTCGGTGATCCCGCCTCAATAGCATCACATACGATAAAATATATAATACGACATCCTCGAGTCAAGAGTGCGGATCTATTATCATAATTATATCTCGTACGGTAAATCTATCGTACGGCATCCCAAAATCGGGGTACGGGTCGACTATCACATATACCTCAATATCCATATGGTATCATTATCATAAAATCATGAACAGGGTACTGATCTAAGTCTAGTACATACCGATACCATCAACATAAATCCGCATGTGTATGAAAACACTTCGCCCATCAATCCGCTGATATAATATGTCGTATCTCATAACACGACCCAATCACATCACCGATCTCACGACATCCTGCCCAATCACATCGACTCATCTCCAAGTATCATATACTATCCTCATCATACGTGTATACGTATATGTTATATATATATAGATATATATATATATATATATATCAACACACACCTATATATATATATATCACATACTCTAATACATATCACGTATGTGCATATATGTGTGTGTACACCTATACTCTAGGGTTCGCGACTAAGAAACTATACAATAAGCATTATCTTGATAATCGTCCACGTATCACAATACACATATTTATAAACATATTTCACATATTTGTATACTACACTACGAAACTGCGGGGGTGCTATACGCCATCCACCCGACTTCCTCCGTAGATATATATCTACTCACCTGATTCTTGCTTGCCGAAGTCAATGTCGCCACGCTATTGCTTGTCGTCCAGAAGTTCACGCGGTGGTACCTACATGTCATAACATATCGTGTCGTATTAAAATCCAATTCAAAACCAAAACGACATACGAATCGCACATAGGTTAAAACCTATGGTCTACGCATGCAAGAATAACCAACAACCCTCGAGATTGACGTGCAAACGTCACACCGCCGAGTCAAAACCCAAATACCAAAACTCAAGTTAAAACGAAGTCGCAAAACGAAGCAGCAACTCAAGAAAACACCTCCAGATTTTACCCTAGGTGAAATTAGCCAACTTTGCATATATGGAGGGTCTAGTTTACTGAAGATAAAGCCATGGACCAAATACGAACCCAATCACCCCTACCCTGGCCGCAAATTGCGGCCAGAAAGAATAAAATTGCGTACAAACAGTAAAATTGGGGTCTTGGGTCTCAGGGTTATCTTCCTAAGTGCCTGCTTGTCTCACTGTAATTGCTAAATATTTTTCAGGTGCCCCGGGTCGTAGCAGATCCCTAAATTTCATCACAATTCCCACAATCTTCCGATATCGGAGTTTCTAAGTTTGGGTTAAGGTATTTTAGTCTCAGGTTTTGTCCTGAATTCTAACACTAGAGGGGTTGTATAGCCTCTACTAATCTCAATTTACACTTCACAACTCATAAAATCCCCTAACCTTTTCTTGGAATTTTCAACCATCACTAATCTACACTTAATCAATTTTAAACTAACAAAGATGCTAAAGGAACTTGATTACAACACTAATAGTGAAAGAATTATCTCATTTGGCAACTCAAGAAAATTCTTGAGTTGCCCCAAGTGCTCAAAATCCAAACTTGCTTGATCTCCCATGCTTGTAGTGAGCTTGTGCACATTTTTAGTGAAGGGAATGGAAGGTTTTAATGTTGATTTGGGGTTTTAGTGAAGAGTTAGAGGAGGGGGAAGAAGAGGGCAGCCATGGTGAAGAGAAGAAGAAAGAGTGAAGAAAATGAGTGAAGAGAGATATGAGTCATGACTAAGGTTGACCCTTCACCCTCTCTCTCTCTCTCTCTCTCTCTCTCCCATACCTCCATGTCTCCCTATGCCACATTAAAAATTCTTTTCCTTTTTCTTTTCTTTTCTTTAACCAAAATTCAAAAACCATGCATAAAAGAAAATGGGAATTAAAGCCATGGTAGAATAAAATGTAATAAGTGTTAGCAATATGACATGGTGCATGTCATATGAAAAAATCACGCTTAATGCAAATTAGTGATTATTAAACAAATTTAGAAATAACTTGCATATAATTAATTATAAAAATTTATAATTTGCCTAAATCACATAAATCCCTCCAAAAATCGCTATTCAATTTAATTTTCCAATATTTTCCAATTTATCAGTATTTAATTATACCGTATCATAAAAAATAATTTCCACACATTAAAATATTCATAATATTTATTATATTAATTATATAAATTCCCAAAAATAATATTTTATTTTTCTGAAATGTTACACTAAATATATAATATATATATATATATATATATATATATATATATATATATTAACATCGCAGGCAGATAATAGTCATCACAGACAGATAAAAATCCTCATAAGCATGCGAACAACAATATAGAATAGTGGAAAATTTAGGAGCCCCGCGTTTCATTTGAACCATAAATGAAACGCGACATTCCCTGGTCATGTGGATAGCCAGTGCAATGAAGATCCTAAACCCCTATGAGTACGGAAAGTTACCCGCCAATCCCTGAAATGAGGCAACTCCAATCAACAAAGTAATTGGGCCACCCAGCACTTCATGGAATCCGGTAACTTGAGCACCCCTCCATGGGTCAACCGATACCCCTTCAAGTGCAGCAAATAGCCCGCCAATTCTAGAGTAAGCACCCCCCCGGTCTCAACACCATAAGATACGGGCCCATTGCCCTCTAGAACCCGGCTATTCGAGCACTCCTACACAGAGTAATCCTAGCACAGAAAAGAATATATATAAAATGGTGATCCCGACCTTAACCCGGTCATGCCCCAATAAAAGAATATACATAACCAGCAGCAATGGCAGTCCACATATTGGACGCTCGCCCTGCAACAAACAATATACAACTGAATCAGAACTGTACATCTAGCATTGCACACAAGGCTATCCATCACGACAATCCATCCATAACATTAGTGCAACACAGAACATCAACATGAATATCATGTTCGTAAACCCATCTGATTGTACGTATAGCAACCAGTCGGATTGCACCGCTATATGATATTCACGGTCGCAGAAACTAATATATGCACTGATACACACGAATTCAAAATTTCGATCGACCAAAACTTTCCTCATTAGCCTCAAGTACAAACCAGTATTCAAACAAATCTGAACCAAAACCATACATCCCAAAAATCACATTTCCATACCATAGAGCACCAGAAAAATTTCCAGGCACAACGGCCAAAATTTGACCACGGAACCATTGCCAAATGGCATGTTTCGCAGCGGTTCCACGGCCAAATTTTTGGATTATGTGCCAAATTTTTTTCTGCTTACTACATTTGTCTGCACAAAATTTTAAAGCAATCTCATTTTTTGAACAACTTTCAAATTCGGACAGCGTGCGTGTACAGGGAGATGCGACTCAGAAAATTTCATCGATCGAGACTTTAAACTTATGCAAACTAGCTATTAAAGGTTTATGGTGTGGCTCTGATACTATGTTGGGATCCGGTGCCTGCGCCGCAGAAGCCGCGGTCGAGACTGAAGCGAAAAAAAAAATTCTGACGAGCACTGGATGCCCGTAAAACCCAAGATTCGAACCATATACCTAAACTAGCTATCTGTAAGTGCAATGGTTGAGAAAATACAGTATTTGTCGCGTGTCAACCCAATTGTGGAAGTCTCCTCCAAGCTCGTAGCCGTCAAGATCGCGCTTGAGAATCGACCACCCTTACCGAAAACGATCCACCCAAAGGAATGCAGAGGAGGCACTAACAGATGATCTAAAATCGCTAGGTTCGGATGGTCGGTGATGTAGGAATACTCCACTAAAATTTCTCTCTTGAACCATGCTAAAAAATTGGAGAGCAAGAAGAAGAAGAATAGGAGCTAGAGAAGAGCATGAAGCATGCTTGGAGGAGGAGAAGAAAAAATCATCAGGTGTAGAGGCAAAAAACCAACCAAGTGAAGAAAGAATGAGAGAAAATGGCTATATCAAAAAAAATGCAATAGTGCATAATAAATGCACATCACCATCCTAACTATTCCTCCAAACCATGCTTCATTAACTCCTCATTTCCAATTTATTTTTCTAAATAGAAAAATAAATATGAGGTGTTCTTCTTCTAGAAGCATTCCCGTATAAATACGGAATACTTCACCTGGTATATGTATCGCTACATATACGCATATCCGTATAAAAATACGGATAGCACCAAAGAGAGAAAATGAATAGTGAACAATAATACTAAAATATATGTATCAAAATACATATATAAATTATTAAATCAAAAGCTGATTTAATAATTCAGCTTAATCCTATTATCAACCGTCCGATTAAAGACCGTGTATGGCGTACATGTATTTAATCGGACACCTGCACGTACCATCATACGGCTCCTACATCTATCACCTGAACTGGGAAAACTCTCTGTGTGGGACTCTAAAGACTCGATAATATGCTGGCAGTGGGTTTAACCACAAACACCTCAGCGGCACTAGCTGTATATAACGGATACCCAGGTACTTGTCAAAAGAAGGTTCGACAATCAAGTGCGTCCTTACCCTACTGAGCCTGAATGTGACAATCTCCGTACAGTCCGGTCTCTTTGTCAAAGGGTATCGCATATCGGGTCCAGGGGTGGATAACGTCAAACCCCTACTAACCTGATAAGTCATGTATGAGTCAAGCTCATCACCAACTGAGATACTACTGATCAACTATCAGTAAATCTCACCTACCGTGGCCACGGATTTCTGGTGATAGCCAACTGAACACAGTGCGACATCAACTCCTAATACCAGGAGAGACGAATCCCTTACAATCGACCACTGCCTCCATATGGTTCGGGACTGTATATAACTAAAACATGTTTGCACGACTCCTTTGAGCCGTGGTAGGGTAGTAATCAAAATACAGTAGGAACTCACACGAGACAAATGACGACTTCAGGTCAAAGGATTAACATGTACTCATGCCATCTAAGAACTTCCATCTGACGATAGGTATAATACCATCTAGAAGTTCTCAGCGAGTCCGTCCGGTGTACTCACCTCCAGTGAGCACCTGTATACTATCTTAGGTGTTACAACACTAATAGCTTGTGAGACCAACCACCGCCCCTCGTCGGGGTCTCTAACCGTATACACTAGTCTACTTCAGAATATCAATGCCCAGTCTCGATACTCCCATGACTATGGACATTTATGGATGTGCTTATGGACAACCCAGCTTCCATATATATGATCGCCATCATGATTCTGGTTGTCAAGCAACAATCCTACAGGCTTCATCAATGATGAAGAAAAACCAGATAGCATACTATCATCTTGAGTAAAATTGTTATACCTGTATAGGTCCTCCCTCAATTATCATAATCGCTTACTTGCGATCATAATAATTGCCTTAAGGGCACTATATCCAATAAAACAGACCGGACTGTACAGAGAATGTCACATATAAGCTCAGTAAGGTTTTCGGACAAGTTATCGTATCGATCTTCCCTTCAACAGATACCTGAGTAGCCATTACGTATAGTTAGTGCCATGACGTGCTTGTGGTTAAATCCACTGCCAGCGTATTGTCGAGTCTTTAGAGTCCCACATACAGGGTTTCCCAGTTCAAGTGAAACGGTGTAGTTTGCTTATGGTTTTATGCAGGGGTGTTCGATTGAACATGTGTATTTATACACGTGCTTTAATCGAACGGTTTAGTAGTACTAGCAGGTTTGAAAGACAGTCATTTTTTATACTAGTATTATATTGCTCTCTTTTGGGTATTTGTATTTGAACACGGATACGGTATTGTTAGTGTATATGCCCTAGGAGCCATTATTGTATCATACTAGCTTGTATATTACTTAATGGAAGCTTGGGATATTCACAGTTATATAACAGTCTTGCTAAACATGGTAGTATGCTACTTGGTTTTATCTATCTTAATATGTGTGTACGTATTGATAGAGCCCTTAGGATCTTGCTTGACTACCAGCGTTGTGATGGCAGTCACACTACTGGGGGCTGGGTAGTCTACAAGCACATCCTTTTTCAGGTCCCTAGTCGTAGGATTATCGAGACAGGGCATCAATACTCCAGAGTAGACTAGTGTGTACGCTTCTCATCCCAGTTAAGGAGATGGTCTGTCCCACAGCCATCAGTACGTCATACTGGAGATAGTATACAGGTGCTCGTTGGGTTACGGGTACACCGGACAGGACTCCCAGGGAACTGTTGGATGGTATTATACCCGTCGTCAGTCAACAGTTCTCAGGTGACATGAGTACAGCATAGTCCGCAGACTTGACACTGCTACTTCACCTCGAGTGTGTCCCACTGTTCTTAGATTGCTACCCTACCACGGCTCAAAGGAGTCGTGCAAACAGGTAGCAGTTGGGTGCAGTCCCGAGCACTTGGAGGCAGTAGTGGTTAGACAGGATTCGTCTCTCCCGGTATTGGGAGTTGATATCGCGCTGTGTCTGGAGAGCCATTACGCAAAGTCCCTGGCCAGGGCAAGTGAGATTTACTGGTAGGTTCCAGTAGTTTCTCAAGGTGTAATGGGCTTCACTCCGACACGACTTATACTGCTTTTAGGGGACTGACGCTTGCCGCCCCCCTAGGCCCGATTTGCGATAGTCCTAGACGAACAGACCGGACTGTACAGAGATTGTCACATCAGGCTCAGTTGGAGTTCAGATGGGTTTCCTCATCGGCCTTCTTATCGACATCTACTTGGGGACCGTTACGTACAGCTAGTGCCGCTTGTGGTCTGTGGTTAAACCCACTGCCAGCGTAGTAGTCGAGTGTTTAGAGTCCCACACAGAGAGTTTCCCTGCTCCGGGCGAAACGATATAGAGGTCATATGGTTTTACGACAGGGTTCGGACACGCACGTGAATTTATGCACGTACGATGTTCGGACAGTTTTTACTAGCCGGCTTTGGTTTAAGCCAGATTCTAGTATCGGATTATTGGATTTATACAGTCTAAATTTTTTCCGTGTTTTCACGGATAGGAGGGGCGTTCTCGTAATTTGGCGAGAAGCTTCTAGAAGGATGATGACTTGGGGGCTAAGATGGCATTTGCATTTATTGATTTAGTGACTCATTTGTGTGATTCATCCATGGAGTTAATGATGCATTTATTGATCTAATGACTCATGGGATGAATCACACAAAGTGAATAAATGAAGCATGGTTGATAAATCATTTGATTTATTTATTTGATAAATCATTATGCTTCATATATTCAAATGAGATCATTATTTCTTTTCATTCTCACTCTCACCTTCTCTCTCTTCAAGCCCTCTCTCTTCAAACCCTAATCCTACCCTCTCATATGTTGAGATCAAGTATTAGCAAGACTCGTTAATCCATAATCATACTCTATATTCCCTAGGTGACTTTGATTAGCAATTAGAGTAAACTAGTTACCTAAAGATTAGAGGTAAAGCTTGGAATAGAAGCTCTCGGGTGGATCGTCTATTACAAAGAGGAGGCCGACGAGGAGGTGGTTAACGAGAAGAAGAAGGACATGGTTTATTAGGTATAATCTTCTTTCATAGTAGCTAATTACTCCTATGTAAGTGTTAGTTATAGTTTAGCAAAGATCCTTTCGGTTAGTCGATGTTGTTTCAGACAAAAAGATTGTTTTACCTATTTTCGCCTCCCCGCAAGTCGTGGGGTGTACAAGGTCGACTTACAGTGGTATCAGAGCCTCGCTAAACCATAACTAACTTGTTAGCAAAGTCGTTAGAAATTCGATAGCAAAACGAACCGGAAAAAACATGATTTTTACTAAGTTTCTGTCAATTTTAAAACATGGTCCAAAAATTTTTCAGGGGTCCTTAAAATTACATGCAGGAAAATATAGGAATACTGGAGAATTTTGAGGTCCTAACTCGGCCAAACCGCCACGGATCCGCGGCCGATCCAACCGATCCGCCGCGGAACCGCCGCCGAGTTGAAGCCGAGTTGATTCAAAATTACCCAGTAACTCTTCTGTGATGTTTTTGTTCTTTCTGGAATGTTTTGTTTCTGCTCAAGTCTCAGGTGCACAGAGAAGTTTTTGGAGTAGAATCAATTGTGTTTGCTCGATCAAAATTCTACGATGTTTGGCTAATTAGATTATATCTGTGAATTATATAATGTGTTCGTAAACCTCCCCTAACTGCTAGTATGTCGGTTGGCAGGGGGTTGCATATTTCTGTAATGGTTTTACTGTTTGTGCTTATGAACTTGATTGGATCGTTGTGATGATTAGCCGGGGTTTGAGATGGGTTTTAATATTCATTCATTCGATGTAAATTGTAATATGTTTTAATATTCTTTTGCGGGGCACATCCAGGTTGCGGTTGTAGCCACCGTTGTATTATTTCATTTACAGATTTTTGCTCTTAGGATAGACCCAAGGTGGGGTGCACAAACTACCGGGTACTTTGAAGTGTTTAGTGGCCTACTCTCGTTGTTGAAGGAGACCGCTTCACTTCGGGTACTTGGCGGGTAGTTTGCCGTACCCGTAGGAGTCTAGGGTGGGGTAATGGCTATTCATCACAACTGTGTAATCCGTCTTTCGTTGCAGGCTCAAAAGAAACGCCGATTGCTTGTATATCCAATAATGTTCATCTGTGATCTGGAATGCCTATTATTGCGTCTGACGAATGTACAATATCTATATATGATAGCTATTTAGACGTCACTTATGTTTTACACCCGCGCTAACCCAGCCCCCGCTCTGTCGTTAGTTAAATAACCCAACGGGTGATGACGGGACCTAGTGGCGAATGCGGATGGCATAAGAGGACGTTGTATTTTCGTTGTTTTCTGCAATGATAGGTTAATTGATGGGACGCATTATATTAATGGAAAGAAAATAAACCAAAGTTGAATCGTTGGAACAGTTTAAAAGAAGTCACTCGGTTATTTTAAAACAGAGGATATTTTTTAAATTGCGGAGCTTTAACCACTCCTTTTAAAAAGCTATCAGGTTCCTTCGATCATATCAAGTTCACTACATTCATGGTTTCGCCAAAACCATTCGTAGCCCTCCGTCATTTCATTTGGTTATTCAGTAGTATTCAAGCTATGTATTTTGACCAACGCCAAGGCATAGTGTTTAGTAGCTGCTGGGTATTCATTTGTTGCATAGATAGATGAGTTAGTTTGGAACAGTCGTATTATCATTTGGCCAACGTCAGGGGTATGTACGGATGGGTTCAAATTAACAAGATAATGATGGGTAGAACTTGACATGTGACTTATGACATTTTGACCAACGCCAAGGTCATAAGAGCATGGGGCAAAAATTTATATCGGGAATTTCTAAAGAAACTGAAATTTGCAAAGAGATGCATACCATTTGGAGTTTGATGAATGTTGGTAGGATTCCTTCAGCATTATCATACGATAATATTTGGATCCCGATCCTACTGTGAGTATATGCTACTCATCAGGAAATTCGTCACTTAACGATCAATGCTATAAACCAAGTAGGTGCCGAGAAAGGTGTCAGCGGGGCTACGCCCCCAGAGAAAAGAGGTTATTTAATTAAGGAACTTCGCGAAAGCGTTGGAAAACCTCTCTCGAAGTACCGACACCGACCTGGATGAACGATTAAGCAAGTATTGTACAGTAAGAATAGTCCTGCCTAGTTCTTCCTTTTTGGTTTGAGGAGGGATTCGAGAAACAGTGGGAGCCATCCAGTTTAGATAAACTAAAAACCACTCTAAACTTGCAAGAGCATCATACTAAAGTGTTCCCTCTCTCTCTCTCATTGCAGCGACCCAAAACATGACAGGCCTTAAGTTACTGTTAGGGAAAAATATACTGACAGGGCCAAACTATAAAGATTGGCTGCGGAATGTCAAAATGGCTTTGACTTATGACAAATTGGGGTATGTCCTTACCACTAAGGCACCTGCTGTCTCTGGTCCTAAATCCAGTCTTGCGAATAAGGAAATCCACAAAACTTGGGAATTAGATTGTGCGAAGGCTAAGTGCATCGTGCTTGCCTCGATGAATAATGAACATCAGAGGAGGCACGAGGATATGGATCTTGAATCCATATTTCTCCATACAAAAGATCTGTATGGGGAGCAATCTCGTATAGCAAGATACGAGACCTCGAAGAACCTGTTTCAGGCGAGGTTGGCCGTCGGATCGTCTGTAGGAGAACATGTCCTAAAGATGATTGGCTATATAGAAGAGCTCGCAGACCTGGGGACGACTTTGGAGAACGAGCTCTATACAGAATTGATTCTCCAGTCCCTTCCTTCCACCTACACCCAGTTTATTCTAAATTTCAAAATTCAAAGAAAATAAGTTGAACTTCCAGAACTCCTTAACATGTTGAGGAGTGCAGAAGGCAAGGGAAACACCCGCTATGTTTGTTCGCGGTGCTTCTTCTTCCGGGTCCAAGGCTCGGGCCAAAGGAAGGAAGAATAAGGCCGCCACCAAAACTAAAGGAGGTGTTAGTAAGGTGAGAGTGAAGGGAAAGAAAAAGATTGCGGTGCCAGTAGTGGCAAAGGATGAGTGCTTCCACTGTCATAGGAAAGGGCACTGGAAGAAAGATTGCAAGGCGTGGAACGCCAAGAACCAGGAACCGAAGTAAGCTGTGGCTTCGACTTCAGGTGTGTTTTTAATTGAGAATTGTCTGTCAATCAACTCTACTTCCTGGGTATTGGATACCGGATCAGGATCTCATATATGCAATTCATTGCAGGTACTGAGAAACTGTAGAGTGCTGAAGGTTGGTGATATGACCCTCGAGGTTGCTAACGGAGCTAGCGTGGGTGCTGTGTCCGTAGGGGATTATCACCTTGGATTGACGAGTGGACATATTTTGGTTTTGCATAACTGTTTTTGTGTACCCAGTTTAATGTGTAATATCATATCAGTTTCCTTGTTATCAAATAAAGGTTATGATTTCACGTTTGTAAGCGATGTTGTTAACATCTACCTTAATCATGGTTTGATTGGGTCCGGCACACTGGATAACGGTATATATGTCTTAAACCAATTACAGATTTTCAATATCCAGAACACACTAAAAAGAAAGTCTCCAGATTTAAATAAGGCTTTCTTATGGCATTGTAGAGTAGGTCACATCAATGAGACAAGGTTAACTAAGTTACATAGAGAAGGATTTTTGGATTCATTCGAATATCAATCTTATGCCACTTGTCAATCATGTCTCAAAAGAAAGATGACAAAGACTCTATTCACTGGACATGGAGTAAGAGCGAGCGAGCTCTTAGGACTCATACACAGTGATGTATGTGGTCCAATGTCTACACATGCAAGAGGTGGTTTTTCCTATTTCATTACTTTTACGGATGATTACTCTAGGTACTGATTCATTTTCTTGATGAAACATAAATCCGAGGCTTTTGAGAAATTCCAAGAGTATAAGAATGAAGTAGAAAACCAAACCGGCAAAAGTATCAAGACACTGAGATCTGATCGAGGTGGTGAATACTTAAGTGTCGAGTTCCTAGGTTACCTAAAAGAGAAAGGAATTCTCTCTCAGCTTACTCCTCCATACACTCCACAGCATAACGGTGTATCAGAGAGACGGAATCGAACCCTATTGGATATGGTATGTTCCATGATGAGTAATGCTGAGTTACCGCGATCTTTTTGGGGTTATGCGCTAGAATCAGCAGCATATCTTCTGAACAGGGTTCCTACCAAGACTGTGCCTACCACCCCATATAAGATGTGGAGTGGGAAGAAACCCTATCTTCAGTATCTGAAGATATGGGGATGTCCAGCTTTTTTTAAAAAGCAGCATGCGGACAAACTCGAAGCACGATCAGTACAGTGTAAGTTTGTGGGATATCCAAAGAACTCCAAGGGGTATTACTTCTATTACGCAGAGGAACCAAAGGTTTTTGTTTCTCGTAATGCCCATTTTCTAGAACATCAGTTTTTAGAAAAGGAAACAAGTGGGAGCGCAATAGAACTGGAAGAAATTCCAGAACCACAAACTACTACTGAAAGTTTGGTAGAACCAGTAGTTCAAGAAGAACAGGACATTCCCGCACCCCTCCGCAGGAGTAGTAGGCCGTCTCATCCGCCTGAGAGATACTACGGTTTTCTCATAGATAGGGATGAACAGGATTGCATCATTGATGATGATGAACCTACTAGCTTCCAGCAGGCTATCCAGAGCGGCGACTCGGTACGATGGCTGGATGCAATGCGGACCGAAATGGAGTCCATGTACACCAACAAAGTATGGACTTTGGACTTTGCTCCAGATGGGATAAAACCCATAGGATGCAAATGGATCTTCAAGAAAAAGATTGGTGTAGATGGACATGTGGAAACCTATAAGACTAGACTTGTTGCAAAGGGTTTTCGTCAAAGACCTGGTTTGGACTATGACGAAACTTTTTCTCCAGTGGTTATGCTCAAATCCATTCGGGTCCTTCTTGCTATTGTCGCCTTCCATGATTATGAGATCTGGCAGATGGATGTAAAGACGGCTTTTCTAAATGGTAATTTGGAAGAGTGCGTCTATATGGATCAGCCAGAAGGCTTCAATCAGAGTGTGAGCAGTGGGAAAGTGTGCAAGTTACTTAAGTCCATTTATAGACTAAAGCAGGCATCGCGGAGTTGGAACATCTTTTTTGATGAAACGGTCAAAGAATATGACTTTATCAAAAATCCAGATGAACCATGTATATATAGTAAAATTGTAGCACGAACTGTCGTATTCCTCGTCTTGTACGTGGATGACATTCTATTGATAGGAAATGGCATTCCTATGCTACAATCTGTCAAAGGATTCTTGTCACACAGGTTGTCTATGAAAGACCTGGGTGATGCCTCTTACATTCTGGGGATCCGGATCTATCGTGATAGATCCAAGAGGATGTTGGGACTTTCACAGTCCAGGTATATCAACACTATACTGAAAAGATTCAGTATGGAAGATTCTAAGCGCGGTAATCTACCGGCTTGTCACGGAATCACCCTATCCAAAGAGATGTCTCCCAAGACTGATTTGGAAAGGGACCGCATGTCTATTATACCCTACGCTTCTGCGGTCGGCTCTATAATGTATGCGATGTTGTGCACCAGACCAGATGTAGCTTACGCACTGAGCGTGGTAAGCAGGTATCAGTCAGACCCTTGGGAGAAGCACTGGATAGCGGTGAAGAACATTCTCAAGTACCTGAGAAGGACTAAGGAGACGTTCTTGGTTTACGGCGGAAAAGACCTCAAGATCGAGGCCTTTGCTGATTCCGGCTTCTAGAATGACAAGGATGACTCCAAGTCCATGTCAGGTTATGTATTTACCCTCAATAGAGAGGCGGTGTGCTAGAAGAGTTCCAAGCAGGACACTGTTGCTGACTCGACGATGGAAGCGGAGTATATTGCTGCTTGCGATACCGCAAAATAAGAGGTCTGGATGAAGAAGTTCCTAACAGAACTTCAGGTGGTTCCTACCATTGTTGATCCAATACCGCTGTATTGCGACAACAACGGAGCTATAGCTTTAGCAAAGGAACCCAGGTCCCATCAGAAGTCCAGACACATCTTAAGGCGGTATCACCTAATCAGGGAGATCATAGATCGCCGGGAGATCGAGGTTCGGAGAGTTGCTACAGAGGAGAACATTGCTGATCCATTCACAAAGGCCTTACCTCATATTCAGTTCGAGAGGCTACTCGAGATGATCGGTCTTCGATATGCCAGTACATGGCCCTAGTGTAAGTGGGAGATTGTTAGTGTATATAGCCAAGGGGCCATTATTGTATCATACTAGATTGTATATTACTTAATGGAAGTTTGGGATATTCACAGTTATATAACAGTCTTGCTAAACATGGTAGTATGCTACTTGGTTTTATCTATCTTAATATGTGTGTACGTATTGATAGAGCCCTTAGGATCTTGCTTGACTACCAGCGTTGTGATGGCAGTCACACTAGTAGGGGCTGGGTAGTCTACAAGCACATCCTTTTTCAGGTATCTAGTCGTAGGATTATTGAGACAGGGCATCGATACTCCAGAGTAGACTAGTGTGTACGCTTCTCATCCCAGTTGGGGAGATGGTCTGTCCTACAGCCATCAGTACGTCGTACTGGAGATAGTATACAGGTGCTCGTTGGGTTACGGGTACACCGGACAGGAATCGCAGGGAACTGTTGGTTGGTATTATACCCATCGTCAGTTAACAGTTCCCAGGTGACATGAGTACAGCATAGTCCGCAGACTTGACACTGCTACTTTGCCTCAAGTGTGTCCCACTGTTCTTAGATTGCTACCCTACCACGGCTCAAAGGAGTCGTGCAAATAGGTAGCAGTTGGGTGCTGTCTCGAGCACTTGGAGGCAGTAGTGGTTAGACAGGATTCGTCTCTCCCGGTATTGGGAGTTGATATCGCGCAGTGTCTGGAGAGCCATTACGCAAAGTCCCTGGCCAGGGAAAGCGAGATTTACCGGTAGGTTCCAGTAGTTTCTCAAGGTGTAATTGGCTTCACTCAGACACGACTTATACCACTTTTAGGGGACTGACGCTTGCCGCCCCCTTAGGCCCGATATGCGATAGTCCTAGACGAACAGACCGGACTGTACGGAGATTGTCACATCAGGCTCAATAGGAATTCGGATGGATTTCCTTATCGGCCTTATCGACATCTACCTGGGGACCGTTACGTACAGCTAGTGCCGCTTGAGAACTGTGGTTAAACCCACTGCCAGCGTAGTAGTCGAGTCTTTAGAGTCCCACACAGAGAGTTTCCCTGCTCTGGGCGGAACGATATAGAGGTCGTATGGTTTTACGACAGGGTTCGGACACGCACGTGCATTTATGCACGTACGATGTTCGGACAGTTTTTACTAGCCGGCTTTGGTTTAAGCCAAATTCTAGTATCGGATTATTGGATATATACAGTCTAAAGTTTTTCCGTGTTTTCACGAATAGGAGGGGCATTCTCGTAATTTAGCGAGAAGCTTCTAGAAGGATGATGACTTGGGGGCTAAGGTGGCATTTGCATTTATTGATTTAGTGACTCATTTGTGTGATTCATTCATGGAGTTAATGATGCATTTATTGATCTAATGACTCATGGGATGAATCACACAAAGTGAATAAATGAAGCATGGTTGATAAATCATTTGATTTATTTATTTGATAAATCATTATGCTTCATATATTCAAATGAGATCATTATTTCATTTCATTCTCACTCTCACCTTCTCTCTCCTCAAGCTCTCTCTCTCTTCAAACCCTAATCCTACCCTCTCATGTGTTGAGATCAAGGATTAGCAAGACTCATTAATCCATAATCATACTCTATATTCCCTAGGTGATTTTGATTAGCAATTAGAGTAACCTAGTTACCTAAAGATTAGAGGCAAAGCTTGGAGTAGAAGCTCTCGGGTGGATCGTCTATTACAAAGAGGAGGTCGCCGAGGAGGTGGTTAACGAGAAGAAGAAGGACTTGGTTCATTAGGTATAATCTTCTTTCATAGTAGCTAATTACTCCTATGTAAGTGTTAGTTATAGTTTAGCACAGATCATTTCGGTTAGTCGATGTTGTTTCAAAAGATTGTTTTACCTATTTCCGCCTCCCCGCAAGTCGTGGGGTGTACAACGTCGACTTACAGGTATTTATACGAATACGTGTATTTGTATAATTGCGGGTATTTATACTTTGATACAAATACATGTATTTCTTTATAAATATGAATACGCGTATTTCGTATTTTCGGTATGAATACGCGTATTTTGTATTTTTGGTACAAATACGGTATTCATATTTTGGTAGAAATACGGTATACGTATTTATACGGGTTTGAGTATACTTGTTTATATATATGCATTTATATTTATATATTTGTATGTATATGTATAATTGATGAGGTGGCTACACTCTCGTCTTTTTCCTTCAAGATAAACATGGAAGTGTGTGGGCTTATGACTCACCCTAGTAAGTGACCAAGCCCACCCACTCTTTTGTTTTGGGTGAGAAGGGATAAAATGAGAAAGTGGGAGATATTTTCCCAAGTGAGGTTGATATTTTCATCACTTGAAGAAATTTTTTAAGTTGCTATCTCTTCATCTTCTTCCTCATTTTCTTCACTTGATTTGTGAGGATTAAAAGAGAGCATCTAGTTTATAAACTACACCACTCTAAGCATCTTGTCTTAGCAAGACTTGATTTTTAGTTGTTTCGGACGAAGCTATCGCTTCAATCGGAATTCTCGGGTGGATCGTCTTTTACACGGAAGATCGGATTCAAGAGCTCGTTTCATCAACCCAAGGAGCTTGTAGAGTCCACCTTTCAAGACCTAAAAGACCATCTACAAAGATTTTAATCTCAACCGAGTAGTTAAAACTCTCATTAGGGTTTGTTTAGTTTAGTGTTTAGGCTTGTATCCTAAGATTTTAGTGTTTTGTGCTCAAGATTTTAAAGTTTTTGATTCCGTATAACCGTAGTTAACACGGCAAGGAGCACATATGCACTTACAAACATAACTTCAGACGTATGTGTTCCTTACTGGGAAGCACAGAGCCAAAACCAGACGTCTGAATTTCACAAAGCAGACTTCTGAAGCATTAAAAATCATTTTTTCAAAACCTTCAGCAGACGTCTGTCATATTGAACTGCAGACGTCTGACAATAAACAAATACCAATCAGAAACTTTATGTCACGACCCGAAATGGCACATGACTGACACTTGAATCATGTGAAGTCTATAGGACCCCACCTAATTCAAGTAAGCCAAAAGCCCAGAAATCTAAACCATTTAAAAAAAAGAGTGAAGGAATACTTGTTTAAAAGTTAACATATAAATTCATTTTGAAAGTCGTAGTAAGCATTTTAAAAGAATCAAGTCTTTTCAAAAATTTCGACAGAGTTTCTCTTGTAAAAACTGGCCTCAAACGGGTACAAACATGCATATACATAAGTAATGAATAAAGGCATCCCCAAGCGGGATCTAGCTCTTCGCCAATTAGCGGAAACAACCATGCAAGCAATATAATATACAACGCCGAAGGGTAAGGATCAAAACTCAGAAAGAAACCAACATCTTCAAGAAAACCAGAGAAGAACCATAATAATACAAGCGCGCGACTCTAAGGTCGAAAGAATATACAACTGGTCTTCTAAATCTATCAAATATACAAGTCTGGTTGAAGGAGTTTACTAGATACAACTGAAATAAATAAAAGTACAACGGTGGTCACGATACAAGTGAACCCACCTACCCAAGCAATCACCCGGAAGGAAGCAATGTGTCAGCAAGCCGCAACGAAACCTGTACGGCAAAACCTGCAACAAACTGTAGCACAACGAGGGTGAGTTGCCAACTCGTGAGTAGAAGACATCACCGAGCAGAAATCGCATGTATGACTCTCTCCTGGATCATATAATAATATCCTCATTATATAACCTGAAACATCTAATAATGGCAATGGTAATCATCTGAACATAAGTGAAATACCAAGTGCTCGTGTCAGTGCCTCAGATTGCAACACGTCACATATATGATAATACGAATGCATAAGAAAATGAAAGAAGAATGCATCTTGTACGAGGAAACTGTTTTCTTATCTCAGTGAGATATTTGTGTAAAAACCGAAGTATCATCAATGAAATCAACAAAGAATCCGTTTCAAGCATCGACACAAAACATATATCCAATATCTCAATATCCCAATATCTCGGGCTCCGGCAATCCGGACTGGCCCATATCATCAAATCTCACGACTACGTCGGTATCCTCCGGATATCCGCCGCGTCATAAATAACCGGTCGGTAGTGCTCCCCTGTCGGGCTCAACGCCATCATCTGCGACCATCTTTCCCCGGGGTACCGCACCGGGTCCATCATGTACCCGCAGACGGTGCATCCCCTTCCTCGAATCGGGTATATGATACAGCTCAAGAACCGAGAAAACTCATGGTGGACACCTCTCACATCATATCACGAGAAAACCGCAAATTTCTATCTTTAGAAATAATAATGAGTTTATAAAATCCTTGCGGTTTCTCCAAATCCAGAAATCTCATGGAAAATCAGAAATCCCAAAATCGAGAGTCAATAAACAGTGAATTACCGGCATAAAGCCTCATAATATTGCATGACAAATGAATATAAACATGCATGTGTATCTAAGTAAAGAATGCAATATCTAAACCAGCATAGTAATGATATATCGGAACTACCAGCTAGCAAGTTAAATCAATGAAGTAATATGTAAGTCTACGGTAGCGCCCCGGCCGTCTGTCCGAAGCAAAAATGCGGAAACAAAAACTTTTCTTTAACTAGAAACCGGCGCTACCGCGGACTATAAACCCGGATTGGACCATTAACCTACTACTAGCTAACTAGAGAAAGGGTAGAGAGGCTATACCGAGCGATCCGTGTCCTTCGGTCATCGGCCACCATCCCAATCTCCCCGCGGCATCTCCGGTCTCGATCACCTCGTCGGAAAGGGCACCACATCACCGAGTCTTTTTACGGGCTCCCACGTCTGAACCGAGGCAACTCGGACACGATGTTGGCTAGCCGACGTGTCCAAGATTGCTGTAGACTGAGTATAGAATGCTATGTCTTGTGGGGTTGCCATTTTGGAGTGGAGAAGGAGATGAACTTTGAAATGGAGCTATATGATTTTTGGGCAAGCAAAATGAGATCATAATTTTCCACACCAAATGAATCCACTGCCCATTCTTTTTGTGACCGGCCATGCAATAAGAGGAGGGAAAAATACAAGGGGTGAGCACAAGGAAAAGGAATGGGTGAGCATAAGGTAAAGGTGTGATGATAAAGAGGTAATATTGTCACACCCATTTCCTAATCAATCCATTCACATAAAGCAAGTAACGATGCAAATCATGTCAACCTCAATCTAGAAAGATCATGAATCCTCCACCACAAAAAACACCTTCCATTTTGCTAAATGCCACTTTGCAAGAAAACCCTCTCCTCACAAAAATTCAGCCATGAAGGAACAAAGGAAAACTGGCCGAAACGGAATGCAAACTGGCAATTTCAAAAAAGCGATCCCGTAATAAATTACAGGAAAACCCCGCGACTGTATATACATACCCGCATTTCTATTCCGACCGAATACAAATACAATGAGACAAAATCTACACTGTATAATACTAGGATCCGGCTTAAACCAAAGCCCGCTAGTATTATCCGTCTGATCCATGACATGTGCACAAGTGCACGCGCACGTTCGAACCCTGCCATAAATCCATACGGCCTCTACAACGTTTCGCCCGAAACTTGAGAAACTGTTTATGGAGGACTCTAAAGACACGTCAATACACTGGCTGTGGATTTAACCACTAGCACGTCAGAGGTATTAGCTGTACGTAACGGGATACCAAGTATTGACCAAAAGGGAGGTCGATGAGCGAACTCATCCTGACACCCTACAGAGCCTGTCAGTGACAATATCCGTACAGTCCGGTCCGTTCGTCTATGAGCATCGCATGTCGGGCCTAGGTGGTTGGTGAAAGTCAGACCCCCAAAACCGGTACAAGTCGTGTCGGAGTGTATCCCAGAACACCCTGAGATACTACTGGAATACCTACCAGTAAATCTCCTGCCTTAGCCAAAGACTTTGTGTAATGGCTCTCCCAGATACTGCGCGATCTCACCCCCAATACCGGGAGAAACGAACCCCTGCCGACCCGCTCACTGCCTCCATGTAGCTCGGGACTGTACCCAACTAAAAGCTGTTTGCACGACTCCTTTCAGCCATGGTAGGGTAGTAATCAAAGTACAGTGGGAACTCACACGAGACAAATGACGATCTCAGGTCGATGAACTAACCTGTAAACATGTCACCAGGGAACTGCTATCTGACGTCAGGTATAATACCAACTAGCATGTTCCCGGCGAGTCCTGTCCGGTGTACTCATAACCCAATGAGCACCTGTATACATCTTAGGTGAACCAACTGACACCAGTGGCTTGTGAGACCGGCCACCGCCCCTCGTTGGGGTCTCGACTGTATACACTAGTCTACTCTGGAGTATCGATGCCCTGTCTCGAAAACTCTCATAACTAGGGACCTTTTAAGGATGTGCTTATAGACCCCAGCTCCCATGTATATGATCGCCATCATACTGCTGGTGGTCAAGCAAGAATCCTAAGGTCTCTATCAACGCGCAATAGTGACCTGTAAGGTCACCTAAAGTAGTACACGATGATAAAGATAAACCAGATAGCATACTATCATCTTGAGTAAGACTGTCCTACCGGCATAGGTCATCCCTGAATCATTGTAGTCACGTGCCTGTGATCCAATAATTGACTCTGAGGGCACTATATCTAACAATCTCCCACTTGCACTCAAGGCTAATTATTGCGGTGTCGCATACTCACAGCCCGTGTGATACCGAACACCCAACTCCTCTACTAATCAGTCTCACAAAACACGTTTGCGAAACTAATGCGTTTGAGGAATAGCCTCAGTGAGTGGATCCGCTCTGATGTTTCTTTCTATGTCTCTCTTTATCTCAAGTTCGCGGAGAAACCTATCTCCCGAAATGAGCAATACCTGTCTTAGAATATGTTTGGATGTCTGATGGGACCTAGTTCATAAATGAACTCTAAATCCAAACTTCTTAGACTGTATCGTCAACTGAACTTAATCAGTATCCTGCGCCATGCCTCTCTCAGTATCCGCCTGGACCACCTGTCCAAAATACTGCCCCTCGTCAGAGGGAAAACTATAACTCTGACAGCCAATCTGTCATCCAGGTCACCTTAGAAGCCTAGAATGATAACTGTCTCCTGAATGAGGCTGTCGTTATCATATCCCTAGAACATCCACTTATGTTCTAAAACTGCTTCCGAATGTTTCTCCAGGATTGGATCAATATCAACTTATTGCATCTCGTGCAAAAATAACATCTGTTGTGGTACTTGACATCTTATGATCAACTCAATTGCCTAAGCAAGTGATCTACCAATCATGCACATCTCTCTCCCCTTTAGTCTGTAAGACACCTTTAGAGAGGGTGACTCCATCACCTGCAGGTACACTACCATGCCTGGAGTCGTCCATTCTAAAGCACCTTTAGAATGCTGTCTAAGTACCCAGATTGGGAAACTACCCAAATCTAAATCTAAAACCATAGATCTAGTAACCAAAATGTCTAATATAATATCAAAGTCCTATGTGGAGAAACCACTGTGTGACAACCAGAGTATAACCGATCGTAGTGCAGGAATATCACTTCCTACTGTGTGTATGTCATCCAAATATCAGGACATCACATCCTACTACCTTCTTAACAGATCCATCCCCTATTCTGATGAAGTCAAACCTATGACTGTCACATCAGAAATAGATGATCTATCTCCGCTATATCCGCTTTAGTCTATAAATAGACATAAGCCACTTGTCCACTATGCTTCCGCTACTCCCACTGACTACGACAACCCTCTGGCAGAGTCATATACACGTACGCTTCTAAAACCAGTTCAGAACGACGCTATACTCATCCTCCTGCCGGGTCTCACAGTCTGGAACAACAGCAATGGCAAGTCTGGGTAAACAAGAACCTCCCTGTCACCGTCCTTGAGCATACCGAAGTACCTCTCGAGTGCCTGAGGTTACCCACCATATCTGCGGAGTGGCCAATAGAATATCAAACCAGATTGAATCTTTAGGTTCTTATCAAATTTTCAGTAATCGTTTGCGGTTCTGGAATCACTTCCAGTTCTACCATACTCCCACTACTGTTTTCTGAAAAAATCCATTTTTATTAAAACTGTGGCGAGTCAAGAACAATATCATTATTGATCTTCCAGATGGTAGAAAGTTAACCCTCGTCATAGCCTGGGTCAACCCACAAACAGCCATTACAGAAACGTGCCTTGAGTTATCCAGAGTCTGGTTTTAAGCATAAGCCGGACAACTCCCCGTACCTTAACAATGTTAAGATATGAACTATTCTATATCCAATATAGAAACAGAGGCACTGATTTAATTGGAACCAGATTCAAATCATGCAACTGTCTCCAGTGCATATCAACTAAATGGATGGAGGCCGATCAGCGTTACTCAACTTAGGAATGCTTCCAATTATGAGTAACCTGAAAGAGAAGCAAGTTCTCTTAATCATTACTATTAACTGAATACCATACACAAGTATCTACATCTTCGATCACCTTAAAGAATCCCGATACTTGCAACACCTGGTTCTCTACTTTACTCTTATACCTATAACTTCTCAAACTATGATCTTGTGTTTCTACGAAACACCTGTCTAAAACCAGAGAAGTCACAAGTAAACAGAGTATAGTATGAGGACCAACCCCTCTGTCCTAATGGACACTGGACAACATACAATACTTTGTATAAGTCCCCTGAGTCTAATAACTCAAACCCTGTGTGTCATAGGTTGAAAACTGTACTTATGGTTAAGAAGAATTACACCGCTGTTTAATGCTCCATACCTAACCATCCACTGACATAGGTAAATGTCATAGACATAATTTCAAAAAGTTATATCTCACTCTATAAAAATAGACGTACAGATATGTCAATTTGAAATTGGTGCATAACAACGAATATTCAAAATCAAATATTTGCCGTCCGGCAAACAACCCAGGCGATTTCCTCAAATATCACCAATTACAACGAATCCCGATATAATGAGGATGATCACCCAATTCCCAATAACTTACTCCCACTCATCATTTGTAAAACCATACCGATGTGAGAATCAAACCTGGTAAATACATACCCTGGAGCAAGTGTCTAATTGGGAAATCAGTTTTCTTTTAACAGTACACAGTGAAACTGAAACATTGAAATGTTTCGTAGGGGTATCCGGGTATTCCTAGTAATGCCTCTTCCATTATCCCGATTCACAACTGTAACCGTATATTTCTTTGCCATCTCTTCAAATCCCTTCATATGTCTTTAGTCATTTCCTTCTGTACGCCCTCTTAGGCTAAATGGTTTTCTTCCTTCCCTACCGTTCGGCACCAGCCTATGGTTTGGAAGAAGATTATCCAATAAGCATAATGAGTGTACTGTCCTAATCGTAGGAGCACTCGCAACCCGAGAGAAGGTAAAGATAAAAGACACCTGAATAAACCTTATTCCTATTTCTCCTGAACCAGAATCCATCCCCGAACTGGAACAAGTTCCTTCGAGTTCGTATATAACCATACGATGGAGTATCCAAATAACTGTGGATCTTCGTAGTGATACGGAGTGTTCTGGAGAAATACAAAGGTGAAGTAGGAGTGGTAATGAAATGCTTGGTTTGGTTGTGAATAGCAGTCGTAGTTTACTTTGCCCTCTTACTAATCCTTTTATTCGTCTTAACTTATTACCTTCTGTACACCATCTAATAGGTGTACTGTCCTAATCCAAGGAGCACTCGCAACCTGAGAGAAGGTAAAAGGAAAAGACAATTGAATAGTCTTATTCGTTTTCTCCAGAACCGGAAACCATCCTCGAATCTGGAACAAGTTCCTTCGAGTTCGTATATAACCTTACGATGGTTTTATCCAATGGAAGTGGACGTTCGTAGTAATACGAAGTGTCCTGGAGAAAAGGGTAAAAGTAGGAGTGGCAATGAGGTATGCAACTCTGACAATCCAAAAGCCAGTGTTTTAAGAAGGTTCGGTCAATTTGGTCACTGAGTCATAGTCAAGGGTCGGGCCATGGTCGCTGCCAAAGAGAGAGAGAAAAGAAACACTCAGCGTGCACTCTAACCTAGATCAGAATGGTTATCAATTTATCTAATCAGGAAACCTCCCACTGTATCGTCAAATTCTCCTCCAAACCTGAAAGAAGAATTAGTCGGGATCACCCGAGGAGTAAACCAACTCATCAGTGGGAATTGGGATCCAACTATCATCGCATGATAACGTGATGGAATCCACTCACGTTATCACACTCTAGAAAGTATGTGCATATCTGGCAAGTTTCAGTTTCTTTAGAAACTCCCGATGTGATTTTTACCCCATGCTATTATGACCTTGACTAAGGCCAACAAATCATAAGTCACATGTCAAGTTCTACCCGTCATTGTCCAGGTTAATTTGAACCCACCCGTACAAGCCCTTGACTAGGGCCAACAAGGCTGTACGACTGTCCCAAACCAATACATCTATCTATGCAGCAGAAAAGTAACAAATAGCTACCATACACTATGCTTTGACTAAGGCAAACAAACATAGCATGAATACTAAGTGCTACCCGTCTGAAATGACGGAGGGCTAAAAATGGTTTTTGGCGAAAAACCTTTAACGTAATGAACTTGATATCGTTGAAGGAACCGGATAGCTTTTTATAGAAAATATAGTGACGAAAACTTTTGCTAAAGAGGTCACTCCCGGTGAAGGGATCTCGGCTCTTTCCCCGTAGAATGAGGTGCAGGATATTCCAACTGAATACCACGATGCAAAGCAAAAAGTAATCGACTATAGTGAAGTTATTGCCCTGACACAAACTTCTGTCCAAGGGGTCACTCCCGGTGAAGGGATCTCGGCCCTTGCCTCATCGACTGAGGTGCTGGATATTCATAACCGAATACCACTGTGCAAAACAAAAGAGAACGTCCTTGCAATAACAGCTTTTTTAAAAATTGTTCCAACAACATCAGAATAGGTTTGTTTAGCTTGCATTGATCCGAATCAACGCAGTCCCATCAATTGATCACACCAATAAAGAACGAAAATACGATGTACGTATATGCCATCCGCATTCACCACTGGATCCCGTCATCACCCGTTAGGTTACTTAACTAACGACAGAGAGCGGACTGGACTAGCGCGGATGCAAAACATATACAACATCTACTAGTATATATATATATATATCAATATATAATAACCGCTCAATGCGTGATAAAATGCAACATCACAGAAATGTAATAAGCATCATAGAACAATACAGATATCTGGGATCCCCGGGTTTCATAGAGCCGCTACTGAAACCCGACGTTCCCCTGGTCGTGTGGATAGCCTGTGCAATGAAATCCTAGACCCCTACGGGCGCGGCAAGTTACCCGCCAAAACCTGAAGCGAGGCAGCCCCCTTCAACAACATGAATAGACCACCCAGCACTTCACGGAATCCGGTAACTTGAGCATCCCTCCTTGGGTCAACCTGTACCCCCTACGAGTGCGGCGAATAACCTGCCAATTCTAGAGTAAAGCCCCCTCCGTCTCAAAGCCATGAGATGCGGGCCCGTTGCTCTCTAGAACCCGGCTACCCGTGCACCCCTCCGTGGGGTAATCCTAGTAAAGAAAGTAAAATATATACAACGGGTGCATCGACCTCAGCCCGGTCGTGCCCCAAAAGAATAATATACAAACAGGCAGTAACGGCAGTCCACATGTCAGACGCTCCCCCGCAATATCAAATTTACATATACAACCAAACTGTACTACCATTGCATCCAGGCTATCCACCACGACAAATCCACAACATCACAGTACAACACAGAACATCAACGTGAATGTCACGATCACAAATCCATCTAAAAGAACTATAGCAATTAGACAGGATTTACCAATCAAATGACATTCACGGTCGCAGATATAATGTAAATACTGTGAACTAACATGTTTAAAATTTTCGATCGACAAAATTTCCCGAAGTGGGCCCCAAGCACAACTGTAGCACTCAAAATAAATCTGGGCCCAAACAGAATATACCAAAAAACCCCTTTCCAAGTCAGAGACATCTGTTCAAAATTTGGTGTAATGAACAGTCTTTCCTGCGGCGGAACCGCGGCCAAAACAAGGGTATGGCCGCGGTTCCGCGGCGTTACTGTAGCCGCGTGCTACCAAATTTTGTCAGAACTCTTAAAAAACCCTGCATGAAATTCTGCAATACACCAAATAATTTTTTGACCACAGAAAAATTTCGACAGAAACTGTGACTTGAAAATGCGGTTTTTAGAAAATTCGCTCGATCGAACTTGTAAACACGTTAGAGCAAGCTAGTAAAGGTTAATGGCCTGGCTCTGATACCATGTAAGTCTACGGTAGCGCCCCGGTCATCTGTCCGAGGCCTAAATGCGGAAACAAAAACTTTTTTTTAACTAGAAACCGGCGCTACCGCGGACTATAAACCCGGATCGGACCATTAACCTACTACTAGCTAACTAGAGAAAAGGTAGAGAGACTATACCGAGCGATCCGTATCTTTCGGTCTTCGGCCACCATCCCGATCTCCCCGCGGCATCTCCGGTCTCGATCTCCTCGTCGAAAAGGGCACCACATCGCCGAGTCTTTTTACGGGCTCCCACCTCTGAACCGAGGCAACTCAGACACGAAGTTGGCTAGCCGACGTGTCCAAGATTGCTGTAGACTGAGTGTAGAATGCTATATCTCGTAGGGTTAATGAAGTTGCCATTTTGGAGTAGAGAAGGAGATGAACTTTGAAATGGAGCTATATGATTTTTGGGCAAGCAAAATGAGATCATAATTTTCCACACCAAATGAATCCACTGCCCATTCTTTTTGTGGCCGGCCATGCAATAAGAGGAGGGAAAAATACAAGGGGGTGAGCACAAGGAAAAGGAATGGGTGAGCATAAGGTAAAGGTGTGATGATAAAGAGGTAATATTATCACACCCATTTCCTAATCAATCCATTCACATAAAGCAAGTAATGATGCAAATGGTGTCAACCTCAATCTAGAAAGATCATGAATCCTCCACCACAAAAAACACCATCCATTTTTCTAAATGCCACTTTGCAAGAAAACCCTCTCCTCACAAAAATTCAGCCATGAAGAAACAAAGGGAAACTGGACGAAAAGGAATGCAAACTGGCAACTTCAAAAAAGCGATCCCGTAATAAATTACAGGAAAACCCCACGGCTGTATATATATACCCGCATTTGTATTCCCACCGAATACAAATACAATGAGACAAAATCTACATTGTATAATACTAGGATCCGGCTTAAACCAAAGCCCGCTAGTATTATTCGTCCGAACCATGACATGTGCACAAGTGCACGCGTACGTTTGAAACCTGCCATAAATCCATACGGCCTCTACAACGTTTCGCCCGAAACTTGAGAAACTGTCTGTGGGGGACTCTAAAGACTCGTCAATACACTGGCTGTGGATTTAACCACTAGCACGTCAGAGGTATTAGTCGTACGTAACGGGCTACCAAGTATTGACCAAAAGGGAGGTCGATGAGCGAACTCATCCTGGCACCCTACTGAGACTGTCAGTGACAATATCCATACAGTCTGGTCCGTTCGTCTATGAGCATCGCCATGTCGGGCCTAGGGGTTGGTGAAAGTCAGACCCCCAAAACCGGTACAAGTCGTGTCGGAGTGTAGCCCAGAACACCCTGAGATACTACTGGAATACCTACCAGTAAATTTCCTGCCTTGGCCAAGGACTTTGTGTAATGGCTCTCCCAGACACAGCGCGATCTCACCCCCAATACCGGGAGAGATGAACCCCTGCCGATCCGCTCACTGCCTCCATGTGGCTCGAGACTGGACCAACAAAAACCTGTTTGCACGACTCCTTTGAGCCGTGGTAGGGTAGTAATCAAAGTACAGTGGGAACTCACACGAGACAAATGATGATCTCAGGTCGATGAACTAACCTGTACACATGTCACCAGGGAACTGCTATCTGACGTCAGGTATAATACCAACTAGCATGTTCCTGGCGAGTCCTGTCCGGTGTACTCATAACCTAATGAGCACATGTATACATCTTAGGTGAACCAACTGACACCAGTGGCTTGTGAGACCAGCCACCGCCCCTCGTCAGGGTCTCGACTGTATACACTAGTCTACTCTGGAGTATCGATGCCCTGTCTCGAAAACTCCCACGACTAGGGACCTTTTAAGGATGTGCTTATAGACCCCAACTCCCATGTATATGATCGTCATCATACTGCTGGCAGTCAAGCAAGAATCCTAAGGGCTCTATCAACGCACAATAGTGACCTGTAAGGTCACCTAATGCAGTACATGATGATAAAGATAAACCAGATAGTATACGTTCATCTTGAGTAAGACTGTCCTGCCGGCATAGGTCCTCCCTCAATCATTGCAATCACGTGCCTGTGATCCAATAATTGACTCTGAGGGCACTATATCCAACATAATATTCTCTAAAGTGTACGTGACATGACAATTACCGATGATGATGTGTGTGAGCCGGCAAGTAAGTGATTGTGGACATACGCATCATCGGTAATGGTGCTGGTGTCCTAACAAACGAGTTCATAATAGTTAAGGAAACACATGTATAAATATGCAATGCAATGAGAACATGAATATAACGGAAAATGAATAGTAAACGCAACAATGGAGAATGTACATTTCTATATACGAGTCATACAGTTTGGCATTTGAAATAGCACGAATCATGGTTTTTAGAAAATAGGGGCTACGGTGTTTTTAAGAAAAGGTACGTCCTTTGAAAAATCCGTAATATCTCTCGAGTTGTCTTGAAAACACTCACGATTCGTTAGTTTTTGAAAATAAGTATGACTCGAGCCTGGTCCTACCTCTTTCTAATCAACTAAAAAACTAAACTAAAGAACTAGTTGAAAGGGTAAGAAAAACCACCTAAAGTTCGAGTCGATATATTTAGTAGTCGGCGATCCCGCCTCAATAGCATCACGTACAGTAAAATATATAATATGACATTCTCGAATCAAGAGTGCGGATCAATCATCATATTTATACCTCGTACGGTATAATCTATCGTACGGCATCCCGGAAATCGGGGTACGAGTCAAATATCACATATACCTTATTATTCATATGGTAACACTATCATAATATCCTGAATTAGGGTACAATTCTAAAGTCTAGAACATTCCAATACCATCAAACATATATCTGCGTGTGAATAAAAACATATCGCCCAATGATCCACTATAATATCGTGTCGTATATCATATCACGACCCAAATCACATAACCGATCTCACGGCATCATGCCCGATTATATCGACTCACCTCCAAGTATCATATACTATCCTCAACACCCGTGTATACGTATATGTATATATATATATACATATATATATATATACCAACACACATACACACACACACTGTAACATTTCAAAAAAATAAAATATTATTTTTGGGAATTTTCATAATTTAATATTAATTTTTAATGAATATTTTATTAGTCGGTATAATTAAATACCGATAAATGGTGAAAATTCTGGAGAAAATTTTGGGAATTCTAAAATAGGTTATTTTGTGGAAATATGGCATTTTATAGTTTTTATGATGAATTATATGCGACTTTAGTGTTAATCGCGATTAAAAATCGCTATTTGGGTTTTTGGATTTTTGTGCAAAAATGTGCACATAACATTTTCCCACACTTGTTCCATGTTTTGGACTCATGGTAGCCTAGGGTTAACCATGTCTATTTGGGCTTGATGGTTTAAACCTTTTGGTTATGTTGATTAGTTTGACTAAGGGATTTAGCCTTGTCTAAGGGTGATTAGGGTTAGTTGACCTTGTGTAGAGAGAGAGGATTTGATGGCCTGTGTGTGCTAATATTAAGAAGAGAGAGAGAGGTGGCTCTTGGATGGGACATGTTCCATCTCATTTCAAATCTCTTGCTTTCCCTTACATCTCTCCCTCTCACCCTCACACAACAACACACCCCCTTAAAGATAACCAGCAGCAGCTGCTGAAACATTGCTTCAGCCGACCCTACACAGCCACATGACATCACACTACATCAGCTGCTGCCCAAACATCAGCCATCAACAGCAGCTGCATCCACCAACAGCAGCTGCAGCCACCAGCCCCTAACACCTTAGCCCAACACCTACACACTCACATCAGCACAACTTCAGCCACCATATCAACACACCAGCTGCTGATACACAACATCAGCCCAATTTTTATCACATCAGCTAAAACACCATCAGCCCATATCAAATATCATCAGCAACTCCATTCAAACCACACCACACCCTCATCAAACCACAACTACAACACTTCATCTCACCACAAAAACAACCTCAGCCCCTGCAGTGGCTGCTGCAAACAGCAACTAAGAAAAAGAGAGAGTAACAAGCAGCAGCAGCAGGAAACTGCATCAGCTCACAGCAGCAGCAGCAGCCTGAGCAACTTCAACAGCAACACCAGGAGCGCAGTAGCAGCAACTCACTCCTCTTCACCTCCTCCTTCTCTTCTTCTTCATCCTTGGATTTCCTTGAGGTATAATCTTGCAACCCTCCTATTTTGCCAAGTTCTGGTTATAGCTGAAACTTAGTGTTCATATCGTGATTAGTGCTAGTTTAGGCAAATTTGAGTGAGACTTGACCAAGTGTTGGTTTTGATGATTAGTGTAACCTTATTAAGTGTATTTGAGACCAGATTAACCAAGATTATCCCAGATTCCCAGTTAGTTACCTGAATGTTTCAACTTGGCGTATTTTATCGATTTTGTCGACTTTGTGGCTTTTCTGGAATCTGCTATCAATCCGGACCTCCTAAAATAAAATTGACTCTGCAGTGAGATATGCAGGCAGATAGAAACCAACACACAAAACCCTAGCCCACACCTCAATTTCCTGGCCGCAGATATATTCCCTCTGGCCGCAATTTGCGGCCAGACCAGGGTGAAACCCCCTCATTTTTGGTGCACGGCTCTTTTTCCTGTAAACTTGACCCTGGGTATGTCTAGTTTTGTCTGGTTCCAATCAGGGTAGAATCTGGGTTGATCTTCCTATGTTGGCGCATGATTTAAGACTCATTTTCGTATGGATTTTGGAATTCGATGATTCGTTTGTGTCGGGTGGCGTTTGAACGCCAACGGCAGAGGGATATTGGCTGTGTTTGCACGCGAGGCCACAGGTTTTTACCTATGGGCATAGCGTACACCATTTTGGTTTCCGACATGGTTTTCATGTGTTTTAGCGTGTGATATCCTTGTAGGTACCCCACGTGGCGTCGAGGCGTTGGAGATGCAAATGGCGACATCGGCACCGGCACACATAAGCAAGGTGAGTAGATTTATATCTACGGGGAGAAGTCGGGTGGATGGCGTATAGCACCCCCGCAGTTCGTAGTGATGTATACGGATGCGTATACACACCAACAATCATTACATGTTATTTTGGGATTAATGATATTGTATAAGATGGTTATTGGTATGTTGGATTGGTGAAAGGTTACGAAACCCCAGAGTAGTGGGTGCACTACACATACACATACACACATACATACTTGCATACATCCCTATTTCATATGCACACATATGGGATTCTATATAGTTATGTGGTCACATGGGTATGGGACTATGTGTTCACATACGGATTTGAGAATGATACATGGGATTGAGAGGAGCCGATGATATTTGATCTGAGGTTATGATATCGGTGATATAGCGGGACTCATATTTGAGATACGTTCTGACGTTATAGCGGATCTTTAGACGACGATACATATCCGAGTGATATACATTGAATAGTTGACATGTGATCGTGAAATGAGATAAGACATGTTAGATATTTATAGTGGGTCGTATTGAGTGATGTATCCTACTTTATGACGATATGATGATGATATCAGTTTATTTGAGGCTGTAGACCAGCAGCTAGATCATGATTGAATTGATGATATTAATGTTGTACTAGACGTAGGTCAGTACCCCGGATGATGAGCTTGATAAAAGAGGATACCAGATAAATAATGTGATGAACATGATATTGACCCGTACCCAGATTTGGGATGCCGTACGACGGATTTACGTACGAGCTATATTTTGATGTTTGATCCGCACTCTAGAATTGGGATTTCTGATCATAGATATTATATCGGATGTGATATGATTGAGGCGGGATCACCGACTATATATATACATATATATATCGACTCAGAGGTTAGGTGGTTTCCTTTACCTGCAGTTAGCCTATTAGCTCAGCCCTATAGTTGGTATAGCTGTATGACTCTTATGACTTTAGATGCAGTTTAGCGATCACTTTGTTTAGTATTCAGCTCCCGTATATTATTATTGTTGCTCTGCATCGCATACTTATTGTGATTCATATTCCATTATCGATATCATATTGTTAGGACACCAGCACCATTAACGATGATGCGTATGTACCACTACCGATGATGCGTATGTACCACGTACACTTATTTGCCGGCGCACACACATCTTTATCAGTAATTTCCATGTCACGTACACTCAGAGAATATTATTGCTTAATCTAGCTTGTTAGCTAGTAGTGACATGATATTAGTGTACTTGCCTTATATGCCAGCTTGACATTGTAGTTATTACTTGTCACATCATGCATACTGTTGTTCATTATATGCCGCATTCATGGATTCTCATGCTTATATTCATGATTTTACATGCTATTGATGATTGGATTCGGGTTTCCATAAGATTTTCTGGATTTGGAGGAAAACCGCAAAACATATATAAATTGCTTTCTCTCTTTTTAAATAAAAATGCGGTTTTCCCATGATGTATGAGTCGTCCACCATGAGTTTTGCTGATGGATTTCGAGACCCGATTCGAGGAGGCGGATGAACCGTTTCGGGTACATGGTGGGCCCGGTGCGGTACCCCGGGGCAAGAAGATCGCAGGAGATGGCGTTGAGCCCATGCAGGGGAGCACGACCGACCAGTGATTTTACCCGACGCGTCGGATATCCGGAGGATACCGTCGTGGTTATGAGATGGATGGTAGGGGCTGATTCGTATGTCAAAAACTATCTATTAACCGCAATCAAGAATGGCGTCGCTTTGCAGCTAGCCGGTGAGTACGGGTCGGTCCACAGGGATGTTGTGAATCTCCTAATCGCGCTAACGAGTTAATTCCGAAGGGTGTTCGGATTGATTATTAAATCTAAAAATCTAATTATTCTATACTATGATTATCTAGATCTAGTCTTGTTAGGGTTAGGTTTAGGGATGGTTTGGAAATGCAAGTAAATCTCAACGCTTTCTATACCCGAATGAAGATCTATGAGGAGTTATGATAATTATCAATAAAGGGGATTAGATCCATTCGGGAAGGTGTTCCTTCGTCTAGGTTCTTGTCCTTCATTTAGAGATCCTTACCCTAACCTCCATGGAAAACGCGCGCAACCGGGCCTTTATACTATGATGTCACCTCTACCTCGAGGGATAGGGTGCCGTAGGGCGCGGTGTGTGCGTGTATGCATGGAGTCCTATTGAAAATATATAATGGGTAAGAAAGGGATGAGAGATCTCATCTCTCAAAAGCCTTCCCCAAAGCTAACTCTAAACAATTATCTACGGTAAGGAATTAAATCTGTAAGTCGATGCTCAACACCCCAATACTTGTGGGGAGGCGGAAATATGAAAAACGATCTTGTTCTTTTGTTAAACATCGAATAACCGTATGAATCGTTTGCTAAACAATACTTAACAAAAACTATAGAGTTCTAAACTACTATGTTAAGCGATTATACCAAACGGTTCTAGTCCTTCGTCTTTATGTTATCTACGGCCTCTTTGGATCTCCACTTCCTCCTCGGCTTCCTTCCGTGATAGACGATCCACCCGAGAACCCTAATCCAAGCTATAACCTCTAATCTTGAGTTTACTTAGTTTCTCTAGTTGCTAAATAGAGTAGCTAAGGTGATGTAGAGATAGGTTATGGAGTAATTAGTCTTTCCTAATCCTTGTTCTCAACTCATGAGGGGTAGGATTAGGGATTGGTGAAGGAGAGAGAGCTTGAAGAGAGAGAGTGAGAAGATGATAATGATAATAATAATAATAATGAAATAGCTTCTCACTTGATATATGAAACATAATGAATTAAAAAGAAATAAATAATATGATATTATTCATCATGTTTCATTAATGCAAGTGGGTGATTCATCATGTGAGTCATTAAGCATTTAATGATGCATTAATGACATGATGAATCACTCACAATGAGTCATTAAATCATTAAATGATAATGCCACCTCTCCCTCCAAGTCATCACCTTCTAGAAGCTTCCCGGAAAATTACGAGAACGCCCCTCTCATCCGTGAAAACATGGAAAAACTTTAGACTGTATAAATCTAATAACTTGATACTAGAATCTGGCTTAAACCAAAGCCGGCTAGTAAAAACTGTCCGAATGTCGTACGTGCGTTTAAACACGTATGCGTCCGAACCTTTGTCGTAAAACCATACGACCTCTATATCTTTTCGCCTGGAGTTGGGAAATCTCTGTGTGGGACTCTAAAGACTCGACTACTACGCTGGCAGTGGATTTAACCACAGATCGCAAGCGGCACTAGCTGTACGTAACGGTCCCCAGGTAATTGTCGATAAGAAAGCCGATGAGGTAACCCATCCGAAATCCTACTGAGCCTGTCCGTGACAATATCCGCGCAGTCCGGTCTGTTCGTCTAAGAGTATCGCATGTATGGTCTAAGGAGGTGGTGGACGTCAGACCCCTAATAACCGTACAAGTCGTGTCGGTATGGCTCTATCACCATCCGAGAATCTACTGATCAATCTATCAGTAATTCTCAATCAGCCCTGGCCAGGGACTTATGGTAATGACCAACCGATCACCGTGCGATATCAACTCCCTATACCGGGAGAGACGAATCCCTAACAGTCACTCACTGCCTCCACGTGGCTCGGGACTGTGCCTAACTAAAACCTGTTTGCACGACTCCTTTGAATCGTGGTAGGGTAATAATCAAAGCACAGTGGGAACTCACACGAGACAAATGATGACCTTAAGTCAACGGACTATCTTCACACATGTCACCTAAGAACTACTATCTGACGTTAGGTATAATACCATCCAGTCAGTTCTCGCCGAGTCCTGTCCGGTGTACTCACACCCAGTGAGCATCTGTATACAATCTTAGGTGCACTCCACCAATGGCTGCGGGACCAGTCCATCGCCCCTCCTCAGGGTCTAGATATGTATACACTAGTCTACTCCGGAGTATCGATGCCCAGTCTCGATACTCCTGCGACCAGGGACATCTAAGGATGTGCCTATTGACTATCCAGCTCCCACAAGTATGACTGCCATCACAACACCGGTAGTCAGGCAAACACCCTATGGGCTTTATCAACATACATATATAAATACCAAGTAAAATATATCATACGTTAAGACAAAGACAAACCAAATAGCGTACTATCATATCAAGCAAGACTGTCATGTACATACATATCCCAAGCATCCTATACAATGTAGGCCTCTGGGGCATATATATCCAACAATCTCCCACTTGCACTAAGGCCTATAATTGGCGCAATGAGTACCCACTGTCTCTACCAGATCCAGTTGCTGGCGTACCGCATGCCCAACATCTCAAACAGCCTCTCGAACTGCACTTGAGGGATGGCCTTGGTGAATGGATCTGCCGTGTTGTCTTTTGTGTCCACTCTCCATATCTCGATCTCCCGACGATCCACGATCTCCCTGATCAGGTGAAACCACCTTAAGATATGCCTGGATTTCTGATGGGACCTTGGTTCCTTCGCTAAAGCTACGGCGCCATTGTTATCGCACCACAAAGGTATTGGATTGGTAATGGACGGAACCACCTGAAGTTCAGAAATGAACTTCTTCATCCAAACAGCCTCTTTTGCGGCTTCACTAGCAGCTATATACTCAGCCTCCATAGTTGAGTCTGCGACGGTATCTTGTTTGGAACTCTTCCAACATACCGCCCCTCCATTGAGGGTAAACACAAAACCCGAAATGGATTTAGAATCATCTGTCACTTTGGAAGCCGGAGTCAGTAAAAGCCTCTACCTGGAGGTCCCCATTACCGTAAATCAAGAACATCTCCTTAGTCCTTCTCAGGTACTTGAGAATGTTTTTTACCGCTATCCAATGTTTCTCACCTGGGTCAGACTGATACCTGCTTACCACACTAAGTGCGTAAGCTACATCCGGTCTGGTACATAACATCGCATACATTATTGATCCTACCGCCGAAGCGTAGGGTATAATGCTCATGCGAGCCCTCTCTTCATCAGTCTTTGGAGACATCTCTTTGGAGAGGGTGATTCCGTGATAAGCGGGCATATTGCCACGCTTGGAATCTTCCATACTAAATATCTTTAGTATGGTGTCAATATACCTGGACTGTGAAAGTCCCAACATTCTATTAGATCTATCACGATGGATCTTAATGCCCAGAATGTATGATGCATCTCCCAAGTCTTTCATAGAGAATTACTGTGATAAGAAGAGCTTTACTGATTGTAGCATAGGGATATCATTCCCTATTAGTAGTATATCGTCGACGTACAAAACGAGGAAGACTACTGCTCTTTCTACAATCTTCCTATAAATACATGGTTCATCTACATTTTTGATAAAGTCAAACTCTTTGACTGTCTCATCAAAGCATATGTTCCAACTCCGCGATGCTTGCTTTAATCCATAAATGGATTTAAGCAACTTGCAGACTCTTCCGCTACTCCCACTGTCTAAGAAACCTTCTGGTTGATCCATGTAAACACTCTCTTCTAAATGTCCATTTAGAAAAGCTGTTTTTACGTCCATCTGCCAGATTTCATAGTCATGGAAGGCAGCAATCGCAAGCAGGATCCGAATGGATTTAAGCACAGCTACAGGTGAAAAGGTTTCATCATAGTCCAATCCTGGTCTTTGACGAAAACCTTTTGCTACGAGTATAGCTTTGTAGGTTTTCACTTGTCCAAATGCACCAATCTTCTTTTTGAAGATCCATTTGCATCCAACTGGTTTTACTCCAGGAGGAGCAACTTCTAAAGTCCATACTTTATTGGTGTACATGGATTCCATTTCGGATCTCATAGCATCCAGCCATTTCATCGAGTCACTACTCGTAATAGCCTGCTAAAAACTAGTAGGCTCATCATCATCGATGATGCAATCCTCTCGATCCCCATCTAAAAGAAAAACATAGTATCTTTCAGGAGGATGAGAAAGCCTACTAGATCTGCGGAGTGGCGTTGGTTCGTCATGTTCTAGTGAAATCTGAGGTTCTACTAAGTCCTCGGTAGCAATTTGAGGTTCTGGAATTTCTTCCAGTTCTACCGCGCTCCCACTAATTTCTTTTGCAAGAAATTCGCTTTCTAAGAAGACAATGTGACGAGCGACAAACACCTTTTGTTCTTCAGTGTAGTAGACCATATACCCCCTTGAATGCTTGGGGTATCCTACGAACTTGCATAAAACCGATCGTGCCTCGAGCTTGTCCGGATTATGCTTTTTAACATATACCGGACACCCCCATATCTTGATATACTTGAGATATGGTCTCTTCCCGCTCCACATTTCATATGGAGTGGTAGGCACAGACTTAGTTGGAACTCTATTCAATAAGTATGCTGCTGATTCTAGAGCAAATCCGCAGAAGGAAAGTGGCAACTCAGCACTACTCATCATTGAACGCACCATGTCTAATAGCGTGCGATTCCTCCTTTCTGATACACCATTATGCTGAGGTGTATAAGGCAGAGTAAGCTGAGAGAGAATTCCATTCTCTTTTAAGCATTCAAGGAAACTGGTACTTAAGTATTCTCCACCTCGATCAGATAGAAGTGTCTTGATGCTTTTACCAGTCTGTTTCTCTACTTCATTTTTATACTCCTTAAACTTCTCAAAAGCCTCGGATTTATGCTTCATTAAGAACACATATCCATACCTAGAGAAGTCATCTGTAAAAGTGATGAAGTAGGAGTGACCACTTCGTGCATGCGTAGATATCGGACCACATACATCACTGTGTACAAGTCCCAAGAGTTCAGTGGCTCTTTCTCCGTGTCCGGTGAACGGAGATTTGGTCATTTTTCCTTTGATACATGATTGACAAGTTGCATATGATGAATATTCAAACGGGTCTAAATATCCATCTTTATGTAACTTAGTCAACCTTGTTTCATTTATATGACCAAGCCTACAATGCCATAGGAAGGCTTGATTCGAATCTGGAGCCTTTCTTTTACGCGTGTTTTGAATATAGAAAATTTAAGGTTGATTAAGTATGTATATGCCGTTTTCTAGTGTGCCATACCCAATCAATTCTTGATTTAGGCGAATGTTCATAACATTTCTTTCAAGCGCAAAACTATATCCTTCATTCGATAACAAAGATACTGATATAATATTACACAACATACTGGGAATACAAAAACAGCTGTACAACACCAAAATGTGTCCACTAGTCAACCCTAGGTGATATTCCCCTATTGCAATTGCATCTACATGCATTCCATTGCCCATCCGGAGAGTCATATCACCTGTCCCCAGCACTCTACTATTTCTCAGATCCTGCAATGAATTACAGATGTGAGAACCAGAACCGGTATCAAATACCCATGATGTAGAGTTAACTGAAAGACAATTTTCGATTACAAACACACCTGAAGTTGAGGCAACTACTTGCTTCATGTCCTTGGCTTTGAAGGCCTGACAATCCTTCTTCCAGTGCCCTTGCTTGTGACAATAGAAGCACTCGTTCTTTTCTGTCTTCACCCTTCCTGCCTTGTTCGTTCCCTGTACCTTCTTGACCCTACCTTTCGGTTTGGTGGCTTTCATCTTCTTCTTCCCTTTAACTTTCGCTTTAGATTTAGAAGAAGATGATTGGCCAACATACAGAACGGGGGTCTTCTCCTTTTTCAAGGAGGTCTCTGCTACCCTCAACATATTGAGGAGCTTTGGAAGATCCGCTTCCATTTCGTGCATGTTGAAGTTCAGCACAAACTGAGAGAAGGTGTGGGGAAGGGACTGCAAAATCAAGTCGATATACAAATCGTTCTCTAGCACGCATCCCAGGTTTGCGAGTTCCTCAATGAGGATGATCATTTTGAGGACGTGCTCTCCTACAGGCGATCCTGGAGCTAACCTCATCTGGAAAAGTTTCCTTGAGGTTTCGTACCTCGCGATACGGGAGTGCTCCCCATACAATTCTTTGACATGGAGAAAGATGGATACAATATCCATACTCTCGTGCTGTTTCTGGAGTTCATTGTTCATGGACGCCAGCACGATACACTTAGCTCGCTCACAATCTAGATCCCAGGTTTTGCGGACTTCCCTGTCCACAACTGAGGAATCTGGTCCAGGGATAAGGGGAGGAACAGCGGTGGTAACATATGCTACTTTGTCATAAGTCAGTGCAATATTGACGTTCCTTAGCCAATCTTTATAGTTCTGCCCGGTCAGTATATTTTTTTTGAGTAATAGTTTTAATCCAGTCATGGTAGCTGCCAGAGAGAGAGAAAAGAAAACACTCAGCATATGCTCTTGCAAGTTTAGATTGGTTTATTAATTTATCTAAACAGGATGGCTCCCACTGTTTCCTCAAATCCTTCTTCAAAACCTTAAAAGAAGAAATAGTTAGGATTTAATCACACGTCACAATACTTGCTTAACCTTTCAGCCAGGCTGGTGTTGGTACTTCGAGAGAGGTTTTCCAACGCTTTCGCGAAGTTCCTTAATTAAATAAGCTCTTTTCCCTGGAGGCGTAGCCCTTCTAACACATTTCTAGTCACCTACTTTGTTTATAGCATTGATTGTTAGGTGAGAAAAATTCCCGAGAGTAATCCTACTCATCAGTGGGATCGGGATCCAACTATAGATGGAAGCCACTCTAGTGACCACACTCCAGAAGGTATGCTAAATCTGCAAGTTTCCTTTATGTTTGAAACTCCCGATGTGATTTTTTACCCCAAGCTCTAATAGACCTTGACGTAGGCCAACAAGTCATAAGACGCAAGTCAAGTTCTACCCGTCGTTGTCCTGATCAATTTAAGTACATCGTACAAGCCCTTGACGTAGGCCAACAAGGTGTACGTCTGTATTAAACTAATGCATCTATCTATGCAACAAATAGGCACACACACTGCTACCATACACTATGCCTTGACGTAGGCCAACAAGCATAGCATGAATACGATGTGCTGTCTATCTGAAACGACGGAGGGTTACGGCTGGTTTTTGGCAAAAACCATTAACGTAATGAACTTGATATGATCGAAGGAACAGAGATAGCTTTTATTTAAAAGGAGTGGTTTAAGCTCCGCATTTAAAATTTGCTTTTTCAAGAAAACCAAGTGGTTTTAGAAATTGTTCCAACGATTCAGTTTAGGTTTTATTTTCTTTGCATTAAAATAATGCGTCCCATCTTTAACCTATCATTACAGATAACAACGAAAATACAACGTCCTCTTATGCCATCCGTATTCGCCACGGGGTCCCGTCATCACCCGTTAGGTTACTTAACTAACGACAGAGCGGGGGCTAGGCTAGCGCGGGTGTAAAACATAAGTGACGTCTAAATAGCTATCATATATAGATATTGTACATTCGTCAGACGCAATAATAGGCATTCCAGATCACAGATAAACAATATTGGATTTGCAAGCAATCCGCATTTCTTTTGAGCCTGCAATGAAAGACGGATTACACAGTTGTAATGAATAGCCATTTCCCTACCCCAGACCCCTACGGGTACGGCAAACTACCCGCCAAGTACCAAAAGTGAAGCGGTCTGCCTCAACACTTCAAAATACCCGGTAGTTTGTGTACCCCACCTTGGGTCTATCCTAGGAGCAAAAAAAACAGTAAAAAGAAATAATACAACGGTGGCTACAACCGCAACCTGGATGTGCCCCGCAAAATAATATTACAACTTATTACATTTATATCGAATGAATTAATACAATAACCCATCACAAAACCCGGATAATCACCACAACAGTCCAATACAGTTTATATACACAAACAGTTATATTTCACATCACAGATATCTGCAACCCCCTGCCAACCGACATACTAGTAGTTAGGGGAGGTTTACGAACACATAAAACATTTTACAGATATAATCAAACAAGCAAACACCGTATAATTTCGATCGATTAAACACATTAAATTTTGCTCTAATACTTCTCTGCAAATCTGAAACATGAGCAAAAATAAAATCATACCAGAAAATCCCAAATATCACAAAGAAGGCACAGAAGAAAACTGGGCTGAATCGGCCCCAACTCAGCGGCGGAACCGCGGCAAAATTGGTGGGATTTGCCGCGGGTCCGCGGCGCTTTGGCCGATTCAGGAGCCCATTTTTCTTTTGTGTTCTTATATTTTCATGTGGGTCATTCTGGAGGTCCCTGAAAAATTTTTGGACCTCATTTAAAATTCGACAGAAACTACAAGATATCGGGGTTTTTCCGGTTTGTTTTTCCGTTCGAAATTCATACAATTTTGCAAGTGTGTTAATTATTGTTTAGTGAGGCTCTGATACCACTGTAAGTCGATGTTCAACACCCCAATACTTGTGGGGAGGCGGAAATATGAAAAACGATCTTGTTCTTTGGTTAAACATCGAATAACCGTATGAATCGTTTGCTAAACAATACTTAACAAAACCTATAGAGTTCTAAACTACTATGTTAAGAGATTATACCAAACGGTTCTAGTCCTTCGTCTTTATGTTATCTACGGCCACTTTGGATCTCCATGTCCTCCTCGGCTTCCTTCCGTGATAGACGATCCACCCGAGAACCCTAATCCAAGCTATAACCTCTAAACTTGAGGTTACTTAGTTTCTCTAGTTGCTAAATAGAGTAGCTAAGGTGATGTAGAGATAGGTTATAGAATAATTAGTCTTTCCTAATCCTTGTTCTCAACTCATGAGGGGTAGGATTAGGGATTGGTGAAGGAGAGAGAGCTTGAAGAAAGAGAGTGAGAAGATGATAATGATAATAATAATAATAATGAAATAGCTTCTCACTTGATATATGAAACATAATGAATTAAAAAGAAATAAATAATATGAGATTATTCATCATGTTTCATTAATGCAAGTGGGTGATTCATCATGTGAGTCATTAAGCATTTAATGAAGCATTAATGACATGATGAATCACTCACAATGAGTCACTAAATCATTAAATGATAATGCCACCTCTCCCTCCAAGTCATCACCTTCTAAAAGCTTCTCGGAAAATTACGAGAACGCCCCTCTCATCCGTGAAAACACGGAAAAACTTTAGACTATATAAATCCAATAACTTGATGCTAGAATCTGGCTTAAACCAAAGCCGGCCAGTAAAAACTGTCCGAATGTCGTACGTGCGTTTAAACACGTATGCGTCCGAACCTTTGTTGTAAAACCATACGACCTCTATATCTTTTCGCCTGGAGTTGGGAAATCTCTATGTGGGACTCTAAAGACTCGACTACTACGCTGGCAGTGGGTTTAACCACAGATCGCAAGCGGCACTAGCTGTACGTAACGGTCCCCAGGTAGTTGTCGATAAGAAAGCCGATGAGGTAACCCATCTGAAATCCTACTGAGCCTGTCCGTGACAATATCCGCGCAGTCCGGTCTGTTCGTCTAAGAGTATCGCATGTATGGTCTAGGGAGGTGGTGGACGTCAGACCCCTAATAACCGTACAAGTCGTGTCGGTATGGCTCTATCACCATCCGAGAATCTACTAATCAATCTATCAGTAATTCTCAATCAGCCCTGGCCAGGGACTTATGGTAATGACCAACCGATCACCGTGCGATATCAACTCTCTATACCGGGAGAGACGAATCCCTAACAGTCACTCACTGCCTCCACATGGCTCGGGACTGTGCCAACTAAAACCTGTTTGCACGACTCCTTTGAATCGTGGTAGGGTAATAATCAAAGCACGGTGGGAACTCACACGAGACAAATGATGACCTTAAGTCAACGGACTTTCTGCATACATGTCACCTGAGAACTGCTATCTGACGTTAGGTATAATACCATCCAGTCAGTTCTCGTCGAGTCCTGTCCGGTGTACTCACACCCAGTGAGCATCTGTATACAATCTTAGGTGCACTCCACCAATGGCTGCGGGACCAGTCCATCGCCCCTCCTCAGGGTCTAGATATGTATACACTAGTCTACTCCGGAGTATCGATGCCCAGTCTCGATACTCCTGCGACCAGGGACATCTAAGGATGTGCCTATTGACTATCCAGCTCCCACAAGTATGACTGCCATCACAACGCCGGTAGTCAGGCAAACACCCTATGGGCTTTATCAACATACATATATAAATACCAAGTAAAATATATCATACGTTAAGACAAAGACAAACCAAATAGCGCACTATCATATCAAGCAAGACTGTCATGTACATACATATCCCAAGCATCCTATACAATGTAGGCCTCTAGGGCATATATATCCAACAAAATCTACCTAGGGCAAAGAATTAAAATCTAAACTAGAGCAATTAAATAAATCTACTTACAAATGGCTCTCTCCAATCATCAACGCAGGTTTGTCAGATCTGAATTTCTGAATTGAAAAGAGGCACCGATGCTCTCCATAAAAAATCTGTATTTTATTATTAAAAGGAGGCATAGCCTTTACAATGATTTAGAGTTCCTATTTATAGAGGATAGGAAACCCTAGGTTACAATTGATTCGCACGTCTGCATTTACCAAAATATCCTTAGGAAGACCTAGTCAAAGTAGACTTCAAGCTTTGGTAAAATTTTATGTCTGTAAATTTAGGAACTAATTCTGGGCTTCTTGGGCTTTTTATTTCTTTGGATCTTTATTCAATTTGGCTTCTCTATTTCTTCCAGATCTCCAGTGAACAATTGCGGTAGACTTTTAACCGTTCGCTTTGTAATCTTGGACCTTGCATTGCCTTGTACTTTGTGAATTTTATCTTTGATGTAGGCTTGATCAAGAGTCTTCTGTTTGTTGGTCAAAGTCCACTTTTGCATCGTCTTTTCCTCGTTTTCACTGTTTTCTGTCCAAGAACCTGTAACCTGTAATATGTAGCAGACATGCGTCAAAAGTACCTGTTTTATTTTAAAATGCATAAGAATGGGGAATATAATAATGCAATATTATGATATGAACAAATACCCCCAAACTTATCTTTTGCTCGTCCTCGAGCAAACTTATTTTTTTATTCTATACAAAAACCTAACCGCACTTTCGCAGGGAAACGCGATTGCACTGAGCTCGTGCAACAAGCCGTTAAACCTCTAGGTGTCCCTAGTAGGAGGAGTGTTGTCTCCTGAGGGTTTTCAGCGGATACTATCCACAAAATCCTATCAATTCGGCTTTTCGACTTTTGTTCTCCAATTAGGTTTTCTAATAAGGAATTCTATTATCGTCGACTCGTAAATTATCCACCCATATTCTTCACACTTCCTCATTATTTAACTTAAGATTATATATGTTCTGCAGACCTACTTAGCTTTCGGCATCTCTTAAGTTTTCCTTCTAGGGTTCCATCTCCACTTAGGAATTTTTATCAATTCTACTAAAGATACAAGTTCTATTCTTCATTCATTTCTCTTATCTAAACTCCAATCACATATCCCTACGTGTGTGTATGAATCACCCCTACACTTGGAAATTCAAATCAAGCAATCATACCCTTGTCCGTTGTCCAAAGTACTTATTAGTTGGTGAATTTTTTATTGAATTTTGCTTACACATCCTTCATGCGACCGTTAATACTTCTTGAGGTACCAACGACCGATTACAAGATGCGTTAGCACTTTAAAGCGTAAGTCCTAGTCGTGCAACACCTAAGGCTTTTAGCAGTGACTCCCAAACCAGTTGGTCTAAGGCACTAGGTGATGAAGCACCCTCGCTAAATATTTTTCTATTTTTGCAGCCTTAAGTAATCACAAAAACCAGTGTTCATTTTTTTTTATTCACTCTTTTTTTCTTTTATTTTCATTGTACTAAGGACTTTAGACAAGAGTATTTCAAGGTCTCTTCTACTATTCCAAATTTCAAGGTGCGTGATTGTGCAAATTGTAAGGTATACGTTTTCAGAATCTAGACTTAAGTTAGGAATTATTTTTCAAACTTATACTTTAATAAAAATATCAATATTTTTCCTTTGTTTTAACTTAGCCCAAGACATGAACTCAAAATTTGCCTATTTCTAAATAAACTACAAAGACATACACTTTATACCGTTAAACTTTAAGGAAGATTATCTTTAGGGTTTTTAATTTACTAGGTCTAAGATCTAGTTGTTCTTAGCCAGTTAACCTATTTGTCAAACTCAAGTCAAATAAAGCCAAAATTGAATACAATGATTTTTATAATTTTTGAAATTTTTCAATTTTTATGGGTTTTTAAATAAGTATGCAAATGCAAAAATATGTACAAATGAATGCGAAGGAAGAAGACTTACCGAGCATACCCCCAAACTGAAACTTGACAGTGTCCTCACTGTCATGCTACACCAAGAGGGTCAAAATGCCGGCACTCCCCTGTTTATTTATTTATTTATTTTTTTTTATTTTTTTGAATTTTTTTTATTTTTTATAGAAAAAGAAAACAAAAAATATCTATACATATATACAACAAGGTTCCCCCCAAACTTAAGCTTGGCCTTACACAAGCCAAAGGTTAGCACCAACCATTCAAAAATCTTATCGTGGTAATGGCCAAGTTGGTGAAATAATGGGGTGTAGAGGAAAGAAATGAGAAGCACGCGAGACCGTATGGAAAGAAGGGTAGAATATGGTCTCGGTGGAGGAGAAGAATGGCGGAAAGGAGAAAGAAGTGGAGTACAATCTTGAGGGTGTAAATCGAGTGAATAAATTAGCGCAATTTGTGATGACCGATGTGTTAAAAGCGATTGCGCTAACCTATCAACTCGTCGAGAAATGGGATCAAATCCCTCAAGATTCGCAAGAAAACATGGGTACGCTGAACTTGGTATTGGAGATAAAAGCGTAACGGTCTCTTGTACTGTCGGAACGATAGGAAGGACGAAAGGGAGTGAATTAGGGATAGTCTCATTCTCACCGTAGTAAACTGTCTCAAATTTGAAAGATTCCATCAATAGTTCGAAACGACTGTAAGCAACCGAGTCTGATGGTTCAACTAACTCATCTGAAAATGTAAAGGACTCAAACTCGGGCGGTGAGTCATCAACATCGTCCGAAAAAGTGAAACACTCGTAAGTGTTATCGGCTGTGAGAACTGTGTCAGATTCAAAGAAAAAAATTTCAAGCTCACAGTCTTCAAGCGTGATCTTTTGTGTGGTCGGAACGATGGAAAGGAGGGAGGGTGATATAACAGTTAAAGGCTCGGGAGGATGAATTGGAAAATCCAACACATCAAACAAGAATAGTTCAACCTCAATATTATCCTCAATACTCTCCTCAATACTATCCTCAAAATTCTCCTCAATATTCAACTCATCCATTCCATTATCATCAAAATCAAGACGCATATGAAGTTCGGGAGAAACATCTAATGACTCGGGATGATGATTTGAACATAAAATCTCAATTAAATCGACAGGTTCATCATCCGAAATATTCCCGGCGTCTATATCCTCAATCAAGTGAAAATCAATTTTCTTAGACACCTCATCAAAAGCATGGATATCTATCCATTTAGGTTCTAGATGGGAGGTGTAAAGATCGAAAGGATTAGGTGCGGTTTCACTCGAAAGGGGTTCCTCACAATTTGGCAAATCAAACACTACAAAATCACACAACTCGTTTTTATTTTGAACTTGTGAATCATTTAGGACATTCGATGGAAAACAGGAGTTGTGGGCTTCAATTGGGTAAGGGTAGGTTTGATTTGGAAATCCCCTCACATTCTCACTCTATCCTACCACCTCCTTATACATTGAAAAATTTGAAGCTAGCGGGAAACTAGCTACCGTTTCACTAGATTGCATAAGGGCGGCCACGGACGCTTCCACATTCCTAGTCATTTTGTTTGTTGCTGCGATATATGCCTCCAACGACTCTTCCAAACTAGACTTAGGTGGTGAGGGGGTTTCGGTAAAAGATTCAAAATGGTGTGGATATGCAAAACTCCCAACAGGCTGTGTAGAAACAGTGTCTAGTGAAGGTGGGAAGGTCGGGTAGGACTAGTAGGAAGTGGATGGTTGGACAGGAGCAGGGTCAACATGTGGATAAAAAGGTGAATAATCGTGTGGATCCCTAGAACTAGATGAGTGTAGAGGGGTGAAAGATCGGCTGCAAGATTGAGCAATATGCTCAGCAATGGACATTGTCTTAGGAGTGACAGAAGGACTTGAAAAAGTAGTATCAACATATGGAGGTGGTGAAGGTTGACTTGGTTGACACGAAGTGGGTTGAAAAGTCAAAATGTTTTTCCTAGACGCCTCTATTTGATCTTTCAAAGATTTTTTTGGCAAGGAAGGATCGTCTTTAAATTGACCAAACAAATTACCGTACGACGCAAAATTAAATTCGGGATACCAAAGTTCGGCAAGTGATTTATTATATGGTGTACCCATGATAGAAGAAAGAGAAGAGAAAGTAGGTGGTGCAAGGATTTCTTAGCGACAAAAGTTTGCAAGTTTTCTAATAAAAATTTTCCTTTTTTCATTTTCTCTTTTTTTTTATTTGGAACTGTTTGCAAAAAAGAAATTTTTTTTTTTTGATAAAGGGCTAAGACACACTTTCGATCAACCAAAAATGCACAATCAGGCCTAGATCTAGGGTCACCTAGGTCAGCTAGACAGCTCCTAACTGTTCCAAAGGGCTAGAAATAGGACCTCAAACCGCCTCTTCACCGCCAATTGCGGCCAGGTAAGTGCCAGGTAAGTGGGAAGGAACCACAGTAGTGGGCCTAATTAAAAACCACTAGCCTTGACACACTTACCTAGTCACCGTAAAGTCAGGTTAGGATAAACGGCCGATGCCTATAACTAGTCATCTATCCTATTGAGCGCGACGTCCTTAGGCTGAGTCTAGTATTTTTTAATTAAGATTGGTCAATGCAAATGCCTTATGTGATTTCTGGGGTACTGGGAAGGGTGATGAAATCCCCACCCAATCTGAATTGGTCAAAAAGCCCCTTAAAGTCCGATTAAAGATATGCAAAACAGTAAATCAATTGCAATCAAAGATTTTTATTCTATGCGCGGCGAAAAGAATCCTGCACAAGATTGTTATTTGGAAGGGGAAGATTTTTTTAAGCACAAAGAATCCTGCAGGAGAATTTTCAGAACATATATCGGAGATTTGCACAGGAGGAGAGAGAAAACTCACAGAGAATTGCAGTGGCGGAACTGTTTTTTTTTTTTTTGCCGCGCTTGTGCCCCTTTTTTTTCGACCAAAACGCGGCGGTTCCGCGGTCGCAGGTAGGATCTGGCGGCGGTTCCGCGGCCGGAATGGGGTCACGAGGCTTTTTTTTTTTTTTTGCTCTCCGGATCGCGCGGTTGACTTGTTGACTCGGTCCTCCAAATTTCTTCTGTTTTCTGTTGTGATATTCTTCTGTTTGTTCGAATTTGATACTTGCTGTTTTGATCTCTGTAGATTTCCAAATCCGAATTTGTTCGTAGATCCAGCAAAATTCACACAAAAATACCCTTTCCAAAAATAACAGAAGATATATTTTTTATAGTTTTTTATTTTTCAGATTTTTATGATTTTTTTAATTTTGATTAACCCGAAATTGCAAAAAGGAAATTTTACGCCATCCCCGGCAACGGCGCCATTTGAATCGTATGTCAAAAACTATCTATTAACCGCAATCAAGAACGGCGTCGCTTTGCAGCTAGCCGTGAGTACGGGTCGGTTCACAGGGATGTTGTGAATCTCCTAATCGCGCTAACGAGTTAATTCCGAAGGGTGTTCGGATTGATTATTAAATCTAAAAATCTAATTATTCTATACTATGATTATCTAGATCTAGTCTTGTTAGGGTTAAGTTTAGGGATGGTTTGGAAATGCAAGTAAATCTCAACGCTTTCTATACCCGAATGAAGATCTATGAGGAGTTATGGTAATTATCAATAAAGGGGATTAGATCCATTCGGGAAGGTGTTCCTTCCTCTAGGTTCTTGTCCTTCCTTTAGAGATCCTTAGCCTAACCTCCATGGAAAACGCATGCAACCGGGCCTTTATACTACGGTGTCACCTCTACCTCGAGGGATAGGGTGCCGTAGGACGCGGTGTGTGCGTGTATGCATGGAATCCTATTGAAAATATATAATGGGTAAGAAAGGGATGAGAGATCTCATCTCTCAAAAGCCTTCCCCAAAGCTAACTCTAAAAAATTATCTAAGGTAAGGAATTAAATCTACCTAGAACAAAGAATTAAAATCTAAACTAGAGCAATTAAATAAATCTACTTACAGATGGCTCTCTCCAATCATCAACGCAGGTTTGTCAGATCTGAATTTCTGAATTGAAAAGAGGCACCGAGGCTCTCCATAAAGAAATATGTATTTTATTATTAAAAGGAGGCATAGCCTTTACAATGATTTAGAGTTCCTATTTATAGAGGATAGGAAACCCTAGGTTATAATTGATTCGCACGTCTGCATTTACCAAAATATTCTTAGGAAGACCTAGTCAAAGTAGACTTCAAGCTTTGGTAAAATTTTATGTCTGGAAATTTTGGAACTAATTCTGGGCTTCTTGGGCTTTTTATTTCTTTGGATCTTTATTCAATTTGGCTTCTCTATTTCTTCCAGATCTCAAGTGAACAATTGCGGTGGACTTTTAACCGTTCGCTTTGTAATCCTGGACCTTGTATTGCCTTGTACTTTATGAATTTTATCTTTGATGTAGGCTTGATCAAGAGTCTTCTGTTTGTTGGTCAAAGTCCACTTTTGCATCGTCTTTTCATCGTTTTCACTGTTTTCTGTCCAAGAACCTGTAACCTGTAATATGTAGCAGACATGCGTCAAAAGTACCTTTTTTATTGTAAAATGCATAAGAATAGGGAATATAATAATGCAATATTATGATATGAACAGGGGCCGGTCTGGACTGACGGCGCCTTGGATATTGTGATTGAGACATTGAGATTTGAGATATTGAGGTATAGAGATTGTGATACAGAGATATCGAGATATTGGGATTTATGTTTTGTGCCGATGCTAGGCACCGTTTATGCTGATTTCATTTATGATACCTCATTTTAAAATTACAGAAATCTCACTAATTTATGAAAGCAGTTTTCTTCAGTACATGTATTCTGTTTCATGCATTCATACATCATCCATATGATATATTGCTACCTGAGGCACTGACACAGGCACATGGGATTACACTTGGGTTAGATATTTACCCTAGTCATTGTTTAGGCTGCTGGTTATATATTTGAGGATTATATATTTTGATCGTATGACCTAGGATTGCGTCATACATGCGATTTTCTGTTCGTAGATCTTTTTCTACTCACGAGTTGGCAACTCACCCCCGTTGTACCCCAGTTTCTTGCAGGTGTTACCGTACAGGTTCCATTACGGCTTTGCGGGCACTGTAACTTTCGGGTGACTTGCTAGTAGGTGGGTTTATTGTATCGTACCCATCATTATACATTGTATATTATATTTCAGTTGTATCTAGAAGTTCCATCAACCAAACATGTACTTATTTGAGATAGAGACCAGTGATGTTTATTCTTTCGACCTTAGAGTCGCGCGTTATATTTCTGTGGATTTCATGTTGGTTGAGTTTCCTTTTCTGTTGTGATGCTCGCCTTTAGGCGTTGTATATTTTGTTGCTAGCTGGTTGACTTATAGTGGTTTTCCAACACTCTACTACTTTTCTTGGTTTGGATTTCTGGGCTCGGCTTACTTAGAGTACATATGCCTCAAGACATTCGTAGTCTAAGTGCCGGTCATGTTCCGTACTTTCGGGACGTGACAAAGTTGGTATCAAAGCGTTAGGTTTTACCTTCGGAGCGTAGGATGACCCTTGGTTGATGGAATAGGTGACTAAAGTAGAGTGACGTACCGTGGGTATGTTTCGCGGCATATTTACGATACGCCACTCCACTTAAGAAGCCTTACGATGTAAATTTCCTTGTTCAGTATTATATCCCTTCCTGATCTAGCCTCATCAGTACCAGTTATGGTTTTGCTGCCACGATTACGGGCAGGGAGAGCTACGGCTAGAGTTGCGGTCAGCATGAGCTCGTCATGAACGAGGACTGACCAGAGCGTGATTTTGGCGACACACGATTGTAGAGATGTGTCTTTTACTGTGTTTTCGCGCCACGAGCATGGATGGATCGCTGTATAAGATTACTCAGACGTGCGGATTGGCACCAGAGGATCGAGCCACTGATAGAGGCCAGCCATATGTTGATGATCGTTAATGTATGGCTTATTCATGATGACTGAGGCACTGTTCAGCGTGCAGACGGGTGAGCCAGTTATTACTGCGAACGACGAGATATTGCCCCAGATGTTGGAGCTATTGCGGAACGAGTTGTACTAAGAGATGATAGAAGGTCGCTAGTCACCGAGGATGAATGACTAGGACGTATGGTTCGTTCACTACCCCGATGCGAGGTCATCGATAGATTGATTCCAGCTAAAGACGACTTCACGCGGAGACGTTGAGAGTCGGCGGAGACGTTGAGAGTCGGCAGAGACGATCGAATGTCAGAAACTTATTATTCCAAGTTTAAAGTATTCAGAAAGACCTGCAGGCAATTCTATGGTCCCTCTAGAAGAATGAAACCCTAACTCGACTTAATGACCGTGTGAAAGCCTTTGAACCTTAGGGTTTACGGCGGTTCTACGGCGCCATTAGTGAGGCTTGGGTTTGCCCTTCTACGGCTGGACCACCGATGTTGTGGTATGTACTCGATACTATTATACTGTACCCAAGATGTTGAGCTCTTGGGGGATTATGAGGTTTTGACAAATCGATCAGATGGCTCGACTTAATTCGGATGCTAGGTGGTGAGATGCATTTCTTGGGAGACTCCAGATATGAGGATAGCCGTTGGAGCTCAGTCTAGGCAGCCACGACGAGACAAGTCCGAAGCAGTCGACATTAGAGAAAAGTGGAGTAAGAGGTTCATACCAGATCTAGATGAGATGCGTTCCACTCCGCCGACATCAGAGATGCGATGCGCATGCCGAGGCATAGTACTGGATATACCTTCCAGAAGGAGTCGCGATGAGTATGCAGCCGCTCCGGAGCAAGAAGCAGATATGGTAAAGGACGATGACTTCCGGACAGTTGACAGAGAGGAGACTTGGAAGAGACCTTGAGCAGGATTCCTTCCAGGGCACTGCTGCAATGATAATTGCACCCAAGATCAGATGTGTCCCGTGCATTCAGAGAGCCAAAAGCCAACGCCAGTGACATGCTGCTTTACGAGTGGTCGCGATGATTGACCGAGAGATGACCAGAGAAGTGCTAAAACGGAATCGTCCCCGTTAGCACACCTGACAGGGCCGATGAGCCGATGGATCGTGAGATTGGTAATCCACAGAAAAGACTTGGACCCAGGAGTGGTCATGTTACGCACACCAGCAGGCCAGAGTTTAGGATCGTCGACGAGAACTGCTATGAGTGATCACGACAGTTGGCCAGAGATTCTTGGAGGATGCTCTTAAGCGGGACTATTCCGCCAAACTTGATTTCGGTATTTTGGGCGATTTATTCGCATGATTTAGTTTTGATGATTGAGTTTCATGATGTTTGTTTTCATGCACTATGGTGGCACCTATTGAGTATTTGCGATTTTTGCACAGTGTTGCACTTGATATTGGTTTCGTGCCTTGGTTTCATATGTTTGTGATTTTATGGATTTTAGACATTTGGGTTGAATTTGTGCGTATGCACGCACACGATTTGGTTTTTGCACTCGGTATGGTTCACATATGCTTGCAGTGCAGTGTTTCGTATTTTGTGCACTTGGATGCACTGAACTTCGATTTCGATGGTGATGCTCGATATTTGTTTTGTGCATTTTATGCACCTGATTGGATTTGCGTGTGTTCGGCACTTGATATCGGATTTCATGATTTCGTGCATGATGGATGCACCGGATTTGGATTTTTAGCGCATGTTGGGCACATGTGGTGAGATGCGGTTTAGTGCACACCAGATGCACTAAATCGGGATTTTTCGTGCATATCAGATGCACCTGATTTTGCTGTCAGGCACACACGTTGCCTATGACAGATGCTTTGTGCACACCCGTTACACCTTGATGTCGTTGTTGTGCACCTGCTTGGCACATGTATGGATTTTGATTTCCGTGCGCACCGGACGCACAGGGTTTTCATATGCATTTTTGGGGATTGATTTCTATGGAGCAGTACGTTTTTATGATATTTTCTATGTGTTTTCGTACTGAGCAGGACTGGTCAGATGACAGTACCTCGATATATTTTACATGCATTGATAGATTTCAAAGAGATTTCCAAAAGCGAGCTATAGCCTCAATATTTACATGTGTGTCCGATATGACACGAAACATGTAAACGAGGGAACCCTTCTAAATTGTTTTAAAAACGGCGGAACGTGCATATTAAACAAAGGATATATACGTATATGGCTATTTTCTTATAGAGATGTCCGCCACTGTGCAGTGTTATGCGCATTGCACTCGACTTTAAAGAATTTGGCATGCATTTCCTTCAGATATTTACATGTACAGATTTGATATTTACATGTATAGTTCCGATTTATAGCATATCGGTTTTGCTTTGGATTTGGCATTCGTGTTTTCACCTTGACTCCGATGATTGCGGGATGCTTGACGGATTTTTGATTACGAGTTATCTGCTCGTTACTCATGCGCATGTATTGCGCTACGAGGCGTTTTATGTATTGATGGTTTCGGAGCCCCGTTGACATGGACATTTTATTGAAATGTTTTAGAATTTGGGGGTTTAAATTTAAATTCGGGGACCGAATTTCTTTAAGGGGGGAAGACTGTAACATTTCAAAAAAATAAAATATTATTTTTGGGAATTTTCATAATTTAATATTAATTTTTAATGAATATTTTATTAGTCGGTATAATTAAATACCGATAAATGGTGAAAATTCCGGAGAAAATTTTGGGAATTCTAAAATAGGTTATTTTGTGGAAATATGCCATTTTACAGTTTTTATGATGAATTATATGCGACTTTAGTGTTAATCGCGATTAAAAATCGCTATTTGGGTTTTTTGCTTTTTGTGCAAAAATGTGCACATAACATTTTCCCACACTTGTTCTATGTTTTGGACTCATGGTAGCCTAGGGTTAACCATGTCTATTTGGGCTTGATGGTTTAAACCTTTTGGTTATGTTGATTAGTTTGACTAAGGGATTTGGCCTTGTCTAAGGATGATCAGGGTTAGTTGACCTTGTGTAGAGAGAGAGGATTTGATGGCTTGTGTGTGCTAACATTAAGAAGAGAGAGAGAGAGAGAGAGGTGGCTCTTGGATGGGTCATGTTCCATCTCATTTCAAATCTCTTGCTTTCCCTCACATCTCTCCCTCTCACCCTCACACAACAACACACCACCTTAAAGATAACCAGCAGCAGCTGCTGAAACATTGCTTCAGCCAACCCTACACAGCCACATGACATCACACTACATCAGCTGCTGCCCAAACATCAGCCATCAACAGCAGCTGCAGCCACCAGCCCCTAACACCTTAGTCCAACACCTACACACTCACATCAGCACAACTTCAGCCCCCATATCAACACACCAGCTGCTGATACACAACATCAGCCCAATTTTTATCACATCAGCTGAAACACCATCAGCCCATATCAAATATCATCAGCAACTCCATTCAAACCACACCACACCCTCATCAAACCACAACTACAACACTTCATCTCACCACAAAAACAACCTCAGCCCCTGCAGTGGCTGCTGCAAACAGCAACTAAGAAAAAGAGAGAGTAATAAGCAGCAGCAGCAGGAAACTGCATCAGCTCACAGCAGCAGCAGCCTGAGCAACTTCAACAGCAACACCAGGAGCGCAGCAGCAGCAACTCACTCCTCTTCACCTCCTCCTTCTCTTCTTCTTCATCCTAGGATCTCCTTAAGGTATAATCTTGCAACCCTCCTATTTTTCCAAGTTCTGGTTATAGCTGAAACTTAGTGTTCATATCGTGATTAGTGCTAGTTTAGGCAAATTTGAGTGAGACTTGACCAAGTGTTGGTTTTGATGATTAGTGTAACCTTATTAAGTGTATTTGAGACCAGATTAACCAAGATTACCCCAGATTCCCAGTTTGTTACCTGAATGTTTCAACTTGGCGTATTTTATCGATTTTGTCGACTTTGTGGCTTTTCTGGAAACTGCTATCAACCCGGACCTCCTAAAATAAAATTGACTTGGCAGTGAGATATGCAGACAGATAGAAACCAACACATAAAACCCTAGCCCACACCTCAATTTCCTGGCCGCAGATATATTCCCTCTGGCCGCAATTTGCGGCCAGACCAGGGTGAAACCCCCTCATTTTTGGTGCACGGCTCTTTTTCCTGTAAACTTGACCCTGGGTATGTCTAGTTTTGTCTGGTTCCAATCAGGGTAGAATCTGGGTTGATTTTCCTATGTTGGCACATGATTTACGACTCATTTTCGTATGGATTTTGGAATTCAATGATTCGTTTGTGTCGGGTGGCGTTTGAACGCCAACGGCAGAGGGATATTGGCTGTGTTTGCATGCGAGGCCACAGGTTTTTACCTATGGGCGTAGCGTGCACCATTTTGGTTTCCGACATGGTTTTCATGTGTTTTAGCCTGTGATATCCTTGTAGGTACCCCACGTGGCGTCGAGGCGTTGGAGATGCAAATGGCAACATCGGCACTGGCACACATAAGCAAGGTGAGTAGATTTATATCTACGGGGAGAAGTCGGGTGGATGGCGTATAGCACCCCTGCAGTTCGTGGTGATGTATACGGATGCGTATACACACCAACAATCATTACATGTTATTTTGGGATTAATGATATTGTATAAGATGGTATTGGTATGTTGAATTGGTGAAAGGTTACGAAACCCTAGAGTAGTGGGTGCACTATACATACACATACACACATACATACTTGCATACATCCCTATTTCATATGCACACATATGGGATTCTATATAGTTATGTGGTCACATGGGTATGGAACTATGTGTTCACATACGGATTTGAGAATGATACATGGGATTGAGAGGAGCCGATGATATTTGATCTGAGGTTATGATATCGGTGATATAGCGGGACTCATATTTGAGATACGTTCTGACGTTATAGCGGATCTTTAGACGACGATACATATCCGAGTGATATACATTGAATAGTTGACATGTGATCGTGAAATGAGATAAAACATGTTAGATATTTATAGTGGGTCGTATTGAGTGATGTATCCTACTTTATGACGATATGATGATGATATCAGTTTATTTGAGGCTGTAGACCAGCAGCTAGATCATGATTGAATTGATGATATAAATGTTGTACTAGACGTAGGTCGGTACCCCGGATGATGAGCCTGATAAAAGAGGATACCAGATAAATAATGTGATGAACATGATATTGGCCCGTACCCAGATTTGGGATGCCGTACGACGGATTTATGTACGAGCTATATTTTGATGTTTGATCCGCACTCTAGAATTGGGATGTCTGATCATAGATATTATATCGGATGTGATATGATTGAGGCGGGATCACCGACTGTATTTATACATATATATATCGACTCAGAGGTTAGGCGGTTTCCTTTACCTACAGTTAGCCTATTAGCTCAGCCCTATAGTTGGTATAGTTGTATGACTCTTATGACTTTAGATGCATTTTAGCGATCACTGTGTTTAGTATTCAACTCCCGTACATTATTGTTGTTGCTCTGCATCGCATACTTATTGTGATTCATATTCCATTATTGATATCATGCTGTTAGGACACCAAACACCATTACCGATGATGCGTATGTACCACGTACACTTATTTGCCGGCGCACACACATCTTCATCGGTAATTGCCATGTCACGTACACTTGGAGAATATTATTCCTTGATCTAGCTTGTTAGCTAGTAGTGACATGATATTAGTGTACTTGCCTTATATGCCAGCTTGACATTGTAGTTATTACTTGTCACATCATGCATACTGTTGTTCATTATATGCCGCATTCATGGATTCTCATGCTTATATTCATGATTTTACATGCTATTGATGATTGGATTCGGGTTTCTATGAGATTTTCTGGATTTGGAGGAAAACCGCAAAACATATATAAATTGCTTTCTCTCTTTTTAAATAAAAATGCGGTTTTCCCATGATGTATGAGTCGTCCACCATGAGTTTTGCTGATGGATTTCGAGACCCGATTCGAGGAGGCGGATGAACCGTTTCGGGTACATGGTGGGCCCGGTGCGGTACCCCGGGGCAAGAAGATCGCAGGAGATGGCGTTGAGCCTGTGCAGGGGAGCACGACCGACCGGTGATTTTACCCGACGCGTCGGATATCCGGAGGATACCGTCGTGGTCATGAGATGGATGGTAGGGGTCGGTCTGGACTGACGGCGCCTTGGAAATTGTGATTGAGACATTGAGATTTGAGATATTGAGGTACAGAAATTGTGATACAGAGATATCGAGATATTGGGATTTATGTTTTGTGCCGATGCTAGGCACCGTTTATGCTGATTTCATTTATGATACCTCATTTTAAAAATACAGAAATCTCACTAATTTATGAAAGCAGTTTTCTTCAGTACATGTATTCTGTTTCATGCATTCATACATCATCCATATGATATATTGCTATCTGAGGCACTGACACAGGCACATGGGATTACACTTGGGTTAGATATTTACCCTAGTCATTGTTTAGGCTGCTGGTTATATATTTGAGGATTATATATTTTGATCGTATGACCTAGGATTGCGTCATACATGCGATTTTCTGTTCGTAGATCTTTTTCTACTCACGAGTTGGCAACTCACCCCCGTTGTGCCTCAGTTTCTTGCAGGTGTTGCCGTACAGGTTCCATTACGGCTTTGCGGGCACTGTTCCTTTCGGGTGACTTGCTAGTAGGTGGGTTTATTGTATCGTACCCATCATTATACATTGTATATTATATTTCAGTTGTATCTAGAAGTTCCATCAACCAAACATGTACTTATTTGAGATAGAGACCAGTAATGTTTATTCTTTCGACGTTAGAGTCGCGCGTTATATTTCTGTGGATTTCATGCTGGTTGAGTTTCCTTTTCTGTTGTGATGCTCGCCTTTAGGCGTTGTATATTTTGTTTCTAGCTGGTTGACTTATAGTGGTTTTCCTACACTCTACTACTTTTCTTGGTTTGGATTTCTGGGCTCGGCTTACTTAGAGTACATACGCCTCGAGACGTTCGTAGTCTAGGTGTCGGTCATGTTCCGTACTTTCGGGACGTGACACACACATATATATAAACATATACACCCAAACATATCATGTGTGTCCGTGTTAAACTTTACTCTAGGATTTCGCAACTAAGAAACTAAACTAAAAGCATTATCTTCTAATTACGCTAAAACTAACCCTAGATCTCCTAAAGCCTTTCTTGCTAATTATTCACGTCTCACAATACACATATTTATATATATAAAACATTCGTATGCTACACTACGAAACTGCGGGGGTGCTATACGCCATCCACCCGACTTCCCTCGTAGATATACATCTACTCACCCTTATCCTTACTTGCCGAAGTCGATGTCGCCATGCTCTTCCTTGTTATCCGTAGTCCATGTGACGGTGCATACACATACAACACATAGTATCGTAAACAGAAATCGTGCACGAAAACCTAAACGGCACACCAATCATACATAGGTTAAAACCTATAGTCTACGCATGCAAGAATAACCAAACAACTCCCGATATCGACGTACAAACGTCAAGTGACCGAGACAAAACGAAATATCCAAAGTTTCAAGTCATGCAAAAGCCACAAATCAAAACAACAACTCAAGAAAATAGTTCCAGATTTTTGGTCAGGTGAAATTAGGCTAAATAAGCAATACACTAGGGTAGTATATGGGGTATGTGAGCTATAGAACCAATCCTAACACCAAATACCACAGATGACGGCTTGGCTTGCTCTGCTTGGGTTCGTCTCCTCAGGGTGGTCTCCTAGTGCTCAATCTAGGTTAATAGTGTTGCTAGTTTTTTCTGTAATGGTCACAGGTCAACCCAGATTTCCTATACGCACAATTTATACACAAAACCGACACGGAAGTTTCTAAAGTCCAAGTCTTGGGTTCTAGAATTCACTTGGTGCAGGATCTTAACACTAAAAGGGCTGTAGTCAACTAATTACACCTTAATTGCACCATCCCAATTCAAATCAAACCTTAACCTCAACTTGGAATTTTCGAAGGTCACAAAACGAAACTTAAACCATTCTAAACTACATTAAGATGCTAGAGAAACTAAAAACTGAACTAAGGGCATGGGTTTTACCTCATTCGGTAACTCAAGAATTTTCTTGAGTTGCCCCAAGTGCTCATAATCCCAACTTTCTTGGTCCACCATGCTTATAGTGAGCTTGTGCATGAACTTTGTGAAGGGGATGCATGATTTTGATGTGTATTTGATGGTGTAGTGAGGAGATAGAGGAGGTGGAGGGAAGAGGGCAGCCATAGAGACAAGAAGAGAAGAAGAATGATGAAGAAAATGAGTTGAAGAAATGAGACCATGGTCAAAGAAACCCCTCACCCTCTCTCTCTCTTCTCTCTCTTGCTCATACCACATTCTTTATTCTTTTCTTTTCTTTTCTTTTTTTTCAAACCAAAAAAAATAAAAACCCATATACATATAGAAGAAAAACAAGATGCCATGGTTCATAAAAATTCAAAAATGTGTTTTGAAACATGACATGGTGCACGTCATATTCCTAACTAAGCTTAATGCGTAATTAGTAGATTTTAATCAAGCTTAGACATAAACTTGTATGTAATTAATCATATAATAATTCATAAAATGTCTAAATCTCATAAATTCTTTCAAAATCAATATTCATACTAGTTCCCCAAATATTTTTCAATCTATCGGTATATAATCATACTATAACATTAAAAGTAATCTCCATACATTAAAATATTTATAATATTCATTATTTTAATTATTTAACTTTCTAAAAATAATATTTTATTTTTCTGAAATGTTACACTTTAGCATAGACGTCTGAAGCACAATGACAGACGTCTGAAGGTATAAAATATCCATTTTCAAAACCTTCATCAGTCGTCTGTCAATTTGACCTTCAGACGTCTGTTGTCTCTCTAGGTTTCTGATATTTTCAAATATCAGAAAACACAACAGTGTACAGACGTCTGAACTTCAACGAGGCGGATGTCTGACCTGGCACAAAAACAACAGTTTGGGTTTTCTGAAAAATAAAAACTTCGAAAACGAAAAACCCGATATTTGTAAAGCCTTTATGCTAGTGTGTGAGTGTTCAAGAGTCCTAAATGATAATATCATAAATCGATCGAATATTTACAAAGATTCCTATGTCGGTTAACTTATTTCTTCGAAATCTTAAATCTTCGTCGTCTTGACTCGAGCTTTTGAAATTTTGACGCTTCGCTTGAACTTGAGTCGGTCGATTGATCTTCAAATTGGCTTCAACACTTGACGCTTCAAACTCGAACATGCTATTTTACTCACTTGCGTCTTGAAGTCGAATTTGATATTCAAATCGTTTCGACTTCAATCTTTGACGCTTCAAATTTGGACTTGGCTTCTAGCTTCTTGGCCATTCATAACATGAACTCTTGAATCCCTTAAATCTTAGCTACTTAGCATCATGAAACTTGAATATGCAAATTGTGAAGCACTCGTCCGTATCCTCCAACATCCATTAGATATATTGGTTAAGCTCAATTTCATCCATCCTCCTTGTTGGGTTAGCCTAGCACCTCATGAAGGGTTTGGGAGCATCACATGAACCAAAAGTGGAGTCTTTAGGGTGCTAAGTTAACGAACATAGAATCGTTCCAAGAAAAATTAGGGTTTCAAATTTATCACATCATCATATGAAAGAAAAGCTAGGGTTTAGAGAGTACAACCTTTGTAGCTCTCTACGCTAGACTCCTCGGCTACTTGGGGTTTGAAAAAGCTCTGCTTGAACTCCTCTAGGTCACCGATAATCTACCCAGAGTCCACTTTGTCCAAGCTTGCAACTTCACCCGATCAAGAGAACAAAATGAAGCTAACACTCCAAACAAGTGGGCTAGACTTGTGTAGAATGGTGTTGTGGTTCTCTTTCTCACTTCAAAATCCTAACTTGATGAGTATATTGCTCACTACAAAAATCTAGAGAGCAAATGAGAGAGGAAGAAGAAGATGATGGCTATATTTTTAACAAGAGTAAAAGAATAACCCTTGTTCAAGGAAAAGAAAATATATCAATATATATTTTCTTGTTCTCATCTCAAACCATGGTTTAAACAATGAATATGTTATTAAACTTGAGTTAAAACACAAAAGGAAAGTTTACCCAAGGTTAAAAGGTGAGTGAGAATGGTTAGGTCAAAAGAAGAGTGTAGAAACAAATCAATCATAACCATTTTCTTTTTCCTTTTTGTTTTAAATCAAATGTAATAAAAATCCATATTTAAAACCATTGTGTGAGTCTTATATTGCCACCATTTCCATATATATACAACCATGAAGGATGTATGTATGTATGTGTGTGTGAATGTACATCCATATGTGCATGAATCTAAAAAGAGAACATACATGCATGCATACATCCATCAAATACAAGAAAGGATTTCTAGTGAGAAACTAATGGTTAAATGATAAATCAACACTTGATTTATCAATCCGGTCATATCACATATGACGCTAACAAAAAGGAAGCCGCCCGATCAATATACGGTATCCCATACTCGCATTTTAATCGAGTCCATACGCATATCGCATACGCGCACCACAACATTTCGCCTGGACTAGGTAACTCCATCGTGGGACTCTAAGACTCGTCAATACGCCGGCAGTGGGTGATGATCATATCAAGCACCCCCAAGCCTCAAGCGGTCAGCTAAACGTAACGGCCACCCGGGTATTGAGCGATCAGAAGAGAACAAGCGAACCTGCTACAACTCCCGTCGAGCCAACCGGCAACACTTCCCGTCCAGTCCGGTCTCCTCGTCTGATATGTCGCATATCAAGTCTAGGGGTGGTAAACGTCAGACCCTAATAACCGATAAGTCGTGCCGATGTGAGGCTCATAACGGGTCGAGAAACTACTGGTAACACTTACCAGTAAATCTCTGAATCAGCCCTGGCCAGGGACTTCCCTGTTACGGCCAATCGAGCACAGCGCAACATCAACCCCCAATACCGGGAGAGACGAAACCCCTCCTATCGCTCATTGCCTCCATGTGACTCGGGACTGTACCCAAAAACTACCGTTTTGCACGCCCTCATGGACGTGGTAAGGTGGAGATCAAAGCACAGTGGGAATCACACAAGACTCTATGACGATCTCGGGTCTACAGACTAACCTGCACAAGAGTCACCTGAGAACTGCCATCTGACGTGAGGTATAATACCATCTGGGAGTTCTCGGCGAGTCCGTCCAGTATACCCAGTCTCCACTGAGCACCCGTATACCATCTCTGATGTCAAACACCAATGGATATGGGATCATCCATCACCCATCTCATGGGTCGAGAAGCGTATACGCTAGTCTACACTGGTATATCGATGCCCCGTCTCGATACACCTACGACTAGGGACCTTGAAGGATGTACTTATGGACTACCATGTCCCCACTAGTATGATCTGCATCATAGTCCAGGTAGTCAAGTACACATCCTAAGGGCTTTACCAACATGTAACTATAAGACAGTTTAAAGAGACCAGTATACATGTTAAGATAAAGAGCAACCAGATAATATACTATCATATCGAGCAAGAAAGACATCTCTATATATGTCCAAGCATCCAATATAATATACATCATCTGTACAATACTGGCCTCTAGGGCATACATACAACTAACAATCTCCTACTTGCACTAGGGCCAGCTACTGTAGTATCGCATACCGAGCAACCCGAAGAGTCTCTCAAACTGTATCTGGGGAATGGCCTTCGTGAGTGGATCCGCTGTGTTATTCTTCATGTCTACCCTCCTGACCTCGATCTCCCGGCGATCAACTATCTCCCGGATCAGGTGATACCGCCTCAGAATATGCCTAGATCTCTGATGGGACCTGGGTTCCTTGGCCAAATCCACCGCTCCATTGTTATCGCAATACAAAGGTATTGGATGCTCAATGGATGGAACCACTCCAAGTTCAGTAATGAACTTCTTGATCCAGACAGCCTCTTTGGCAGCATCGTTGGCAGCGATGTATTCAGCCTCCATCGTCGAGTCTGCCACGGTTTCCTGCTTGGAACTCTTCCAGCTAACCGCCCCTCCGTAAAGGGTAAAGACAAATCCCGACTGCGACTTAAAGTCGTCCTTATCACTCTGGAAGCTCGAATCGGTAAAGGACTCCACTTGGAGTTCTCCATTACCATACACCTAGAGCATCTCTTTAGTCCTTCGTAAGTACTTGAGAATGCTCTTCACAACCGTCCAGTAACTCTCTCCAGGATCAGCTTGATACCTACTCACTACACTTAGTGAGTATGCTACATCGGGTCTGGTACATAGCATCGCATACATGATAGAGCCTACAGCCGAAGCATAGGGTATCCCTTGCATGCGAGCTCTCTCCAAATCAGTCTTGGGAGACATCTCTTTGGAGAGAGTGGCTCCAGAGATCGTGGGCAAGTTCCCATGCTTGGATTCTTCCATACTAAACCTCTTTAGTATGGTGTCAATGTACCTGGATTGGGACAATCCCAATATCCGTTTGGATCTATCTCTATAGATCCTAATTCCCAATATGCAGGAGGCATCACCAAAATCTTTCATCGAGAATCTTTGTGATAAGAAGAGCTTGACCGATTGCAGCATAGGAATGTCATTTCCTATCATACGAGGAAGACAACCTTACTCTCTGCCACCTTCTTGTAGATACAAGGTTCATCTACGTTTTTGACGAAATCAAACTCTTTGATAACGACGTCAAAGCAGATGTTCCAACTCCGCGATACTTGCTTTAATCCATAAATGGATTTAAGCAGCTTGCACACCTCCCCGCTGCTCCCACTATCTATGAAGCCCTCTGGCTGAGTCATGTACACGCACTCTTCTAAATCACCGTTTAGAAAGGCGGTCTTAACATCCATTTGCCAGATTTCATAGTCATGATATGCAGCGATGGCAAGCATGATCCGGATGGATTTAAGCATAGCCACTGGAGAAAAGGTTTCGTCATAGTCCACACCTGGTCTTTGACAAAAATCCTTTGCAACAAGTCTAGCTTTGAAAGTCTCCACTTTCCCATCTACACCAAGTTTTTTCTTGAAGATCCACTTGCTCCCAATGGGTTTTACCCCTTCAGGAGCAACTTCCAAAGTCCATACTTTGTTGGTGTACATGAATTCCATCTCGGACCGCATAGCATCCAGCCATTTCACTGAGTCCCCACTCGTGATGGCCTGCTCGAAGCTAGTTGGGTCATCATCCTCCATAATGCAATCCTCGCTCCCACCATCCATGAGAAAACCGTAGTATCTCTCAGGTTGGCGAGGAACCCTACTAGATCGACGGAGCGGCTGGGGTTCATTGGGAACTACGGAATCCTCTGGTTCCACCAGATCTTCTGTTGCAGCTTTTGTAGCTGGAACCTCTTCCAGTTCTACCTCATGACCACTAATCTCTTTTTCAAGAAATTCATTTTCTAAAAAGGTGGCATGCCGAGAAACAAACACTCTTTGTTCCTCAGGGTGGTAGAAGATATACCCTTGTGAATTCTTGGGATATCTTATAAATTTGCATAGAACAGACCGTGCCTCGAGTTTGTCCGGATTTTGTCGTTTGACATAGGCTGGACAACCCCATATCTTAACATAGTTAAGACATGGTCTCTTCCCTTTCCATATCTCATATGGAGTGGTAGGCACAGATTTGGTGGGGACCATATTCAATAGATGTATGGCTGTTTCAAGCGCATACCCCCAGAAGGAAATAGGCAACTCAGCTGTGCTCATCATAGAGCGCACCATATCTAATAGGGTGCGGTTCCTCCGTTCTGATACACCGTTGTGCTGTGGTGTATATGGAGGAGTCAGCTGAGAGAGAATCCTATTCTCTTTTAGGAAGTCCAGGAATTCACTGCTCAAGTATTCACCTCCTCGATCAGATCGAATGATTTTAATACTTTTTCCGGTTTGGTTCTCGACTTCTTGTTTATATTCTCTAAATTTCTCAAAAGCTTCAGACTTATGTCTTATCAAGAACACATGTCCGTATCTTGAGAGATCGTCAGTGAATGTAATGAAGTACGAAGAACCATCCCTGGCATGTGTAGACATAGGACCGCATACATCACTATGTATCAGTCCCTAGAGTTCGGTAACTCTTTCTCCGTGTCCCGTAAACGGAGTTTTGGTCATCTTGCCTTTGAGACATGACTGGCAAGTGTCATAAGATGAAAATTCGAACGGTTTCAAATATCCATCCTTATACAACTTAGCCAGTCGTGTCGCATTGATGTGACCCAGTCTACAATACCACAAGAAGGATTCGTTCAGTTCTGAACTCCTCCTCTTGTGTGTGTTTGTTATGCTCAGAACTGTTGATTGATTTAGAACATAAATGCCATTGCACAACGTGCCTGATCCAACCAACTTTTGGTTACGGAAAATGTTCATAACATTATCCTGTAATACAAAATTATATCCCTCTTTACTCAACAAAGAAACAGATATAATTTTGCATATCAGGTTCGGCATGTAATAGCATTCGTTCAGAACCAATGTATTACCAGTTGGTAATGCAAGGTGATATTCCCCGACAGTCTTAGCTGCAACAATTGCACCATTTCCAACTCTTATGTCTTTACAACCTTCTCCAAGTTCTCTACCTTTCCTAAGCCCATGTAACTGATTACATATATGGGATCCTGACCCGGTATCTAATACCCAGGATGTAGGGCAAATGGAGAAACAGTTCTCTGTAACGAACACACCCGAAGAAAATGCATCAACATGTACTTTCTTCATTCGGGTGGCATGGGAATCCTGGCATTCCCCTATGTCCTGTTCAGTCCTATAACTCTTATAAGAAAGAACGGAACAAACGTTCCCCAGCACAGTATAATATGCGGGTTCGGTCAATACATCCATATTATTATCTTGATTAGGGCATGACATGGTCGCTACCTGGAAAGAGAGAGAAGAAAACACTTTAGCGTATGCTCTTGCAAGATCAGATTGGTTATTATCTTATCTAATCAGGATGGCTCCCACTGTTTTTTATCAAATCTTCCTTCAAACCCTAAAAGGAAAGACTAGCCGGGATTAATTACACCTTACAACTTCGTCGATCTTTCAGCCAGGCCAGTGTCGGTACTTTGAGGAAGGTTCTCCGTGCTTTCGCACGGACCTAATTAAAGTAAACCTCGTTTTCCCAGAGGCGTAACCAGACACCTACTTGATCGGCTAATTGTCCTGTGTAAAACTCTCCCAGGAGTAACAATTACTCGCAGTGGGTATCGGGATCCAACTATCTCATAGAAGGTATGCAATCTCATTGCAAATTTCAACACTTGAAATTCCCGATAATATTTTGCCCCTAACGTGCTATGACCTTGACGAAAGCCAACAAACCACAGCCCGCTAGTCAAGTTCAACCCGTACATTTCTTGACTGAATTAAACCCACCCGCACAACCCTTGACGAAAGCCAACAAAGCCGAACAACTACCCTAATCCAGTCGCATCATATGCAGCAGATAAGCGGCATATAGCTGTTAGTTATATGTATGCCCTAGAGGCCATTACTATACATAGGATGTATATTGTAGTGGATGCTGGGACATATATAGGGAGGACTTTCTTGCTCGACATGATAGTATGCTATCTGGTTGATCTTTACCTTAACGTGTACACTGATTGTCTCTCTCTGTTACATGTTGGTAAAGCCCTTAGGATGTGTACTTGACTACCTGGACTATGATGCAGATCATACTAGTGGGGACGGATAGTCTATAAGTACATCCTTCAAAGTCCCTAGTCGTGGGTGTATCGAGACGGGGCATCGATATACCAGAGTAGACTAGCGTATACCTTCTCGACCCATACAGATGGGCGATGGATGATCCCATATCCATTGGTGTTTGACATCAGAGATGATATACGGGTGCTCAGTGGAGACTGGGTACACTGGACGGACTCGCCGAGAACTCCCAGATGGTATTATACCTTACGTCAGATGGCAGTTCTCAGGTGACACTGGTACAGAGTAGTCTGTTGACCCTAGATCGTCATAGAGTCTTGTGTGGTTCCCACTGTGCTTTGATTTCCACCTTACCACGTCCAAGAGGGCATGCAAAACGGTGGTTTTTGGGTACAGTCCCGAATCACATGGAGGCAATGAGCGATAGGAGGGGATTCGTCTCTCCCGGTATAGGGGGTTGATGTTGCGCTGTGTTCGATTGGCTATAACCGGAAATCCCTGGCCAGGGTTGCTGAGATTTACTGGTAAGTGTTACCAGTAGTTTCTCGAACTGTTATAGACCTCATATCGACACGACTTATCGAGCTATTGGGGTCTGACGTTTACCACCCCTAGGCGAGATATGCGAGATATCAGACGATCAGACCGGACTGTACGGTAAGTGTTACTGGTTGGATTCACAGGAGTGTGAGCGGGCTTGCTCGTCGATCTTCTGATCGCTCAATACCCGGGTGGCCGTTACGTTTAGCAGACCGCTTGCGGCTTGTGGGTGATTGATATGATCATCATCTGCTGCCGGCGTATTGACGAGTCTTTAGAGTCCTACACAGAGGTTTCCTGGCTCAAGCGAAACGAAATAGGAGCGCATATGAGATATGTGCGGGACCGAGAATAATGCGTGTATGTGATACCGTATTCTATTCTCGCGATGAATGTATCGATATGGTTGTATGTGATATAACCTAGTTATCGAATCAAGGATTGATTCGATAAGCCGATACATTGGATATTAGTCGGTCACATGCGATATGACCGGATCGTTAAATCAAGTGTTGATTTAATGATTTAATGCATAATTATATATTTGATATATTACTTTGCATTAACTAGTATTGGTTCACTTTAAATGGTTTTTCTCACTTGTTTGTGCACAGCGGAGAGGACTTCATCACGGAGCTATGGAGGTGGAGAACCGGATCTACAAAGGTTGTATTTCCGTTTACCTAGTTAAGTTGTTTACTAGTTTTATTTTATCGCCTAAACTTCTAGCCAACGATCCGTATTAGGGTTTCTCGGCACCGTATTTTTTGAAATTGGCATGGTTGATGCCTTGTGAGACCTCCTTAGAGTGCCTAGTAACCCTACAGTGGTATCAGAGCCTAGCTAGAGCCTTAGGCGATGCGTAGACGAAGTTTGAAACCCGATCGACCCGAAACCCTAATTGGTATTTGCTCTCTGGACATTTTTGAAATTCGGGGATTTTTCAGAATTAAAAATATGCAGAAAAACCAGCAGGAATTTATAAGAATTACTGTGAAGTTCGATGACCTAATTCAATAAAAGTGCGGCGGAACCGCGGCATTAGCATGCTAATGCGGCTGTTCCGCGGCCCTTTTGTCTCTTCTCCCATTAAATTTTGCACAGTAATTCCTATTTAGCAGTGATGGTTTTCCTGGGAATTTTTAATCTGAAATCAAGAGTTGAAATTTCTGGGTTGTATTGGGGACTCGGTGCTTCGATCGGATTGTCTAATCTTGTCTATGTGTTTTCCGGATAATTTTTGAATATGTTAAAAAAGTTCGACCGGATATAAATACCCAACTTTTCCCCTGCCGGAAAATTTCCAAGTGTTGGATTTTTCCGAGGTTTAATCACGTTCTGAGTAGTGCATGTAACGCGATGGTCCCTCTAGAAGACAACAAACCTTAACTCGATTATGTGACCGTCTTGAACTGCCCTTTGAACCTTCGGGTTTGGGACAGTACGTCGTGCCATATGTGAGGCGTTGGCTTGACCCTTCTACGGCTGGACCGTTGGTACTGAGGCACGAAGTGAATGTCTTTGAACTTATTTCATGAGTTGAGCTGTTTCGGGAAAACTTGGGTGTTTGACTGTTCGATCGGAAAGTTTAACATTTTCTATTCATCTGGAATGCGATACAATAATTGGAATTCACAATAAGTTATGAGATAACTGAATGAATGTTATAAATCTAGCGGTTTAGTCTCACTTGATCGGTTGCCACGGAATTTTGATGTGATCAAAAGTCTGTCGCAATCACGTAGCGTACGCGGATACTCGCCGGGTAAACTTAATAGACAGCCTCGCACCATAGCCCCGACCAAGTGACTGTAGGAGAACCCCGTCACCGAAAGCATCCGTTCGGGTGCTCGCGGTAGCGGTGTTCCGCCTTGGTGCACTTCGTCGACGGTATCGGGGGTGCGACCGCCTACTGAAGTTTGCGACGAGCATTCGATCAGGATGTCGGGAATCTTGTTGAATTGCCCGACTTGATATTGAAAAGTGTTTTCGATAATGAGACTAAAATGCGGGGTTTATAATTGTTAGGCATGCGATGTCTAAGGAATTCATTGGTTTAGGCATGCGATGTCTAAGCAGGTTGCGGATTCCAACTGTTGTAGTTTTACACTTTCTTTTCTGTGACCGTAAGTGTAATATGTGATATCGCCGGTTTCGTTGCTATATGTCAACGACAATTGGGATGCGCATATTTACTTACGTTGATGATATGTGATGTTATGTGTTGCTGGATATGTTATATTGGATCGTCGTGTTTGAATAGCCGGGGGGTTTTTATGTGAGATGAGTGTTTTTCGTTTTCATTCATGTAAAAACTTGTATGTAATATTCTTTTATTGGGGCATTTCCAGGTTGCGGAAGATGTCACCCTTTGTATATTATTTACTTTTCCGCACTAGGATAGACCCAAGGAGGGGAGCACAAGTAACCGGGTTCTGGAGTCCAGTGGGAGACCAACTCGAGGAGTCGAGTCTGGGTCTCCTAACTCTAGAATTGGTAGGGTTGCTTGCCGCTCTCGTAGGGGTCTAGGGGTGTGGGTTTGGCTATTCATCGCGACCGTGGAATCCGTGTTTTATACTGGCTCGTATTGAAAACACGGACGTCCTAGTATATCCAATATTTCATATGATTCTTCTGCTGCGATATCTGTGATGTGTTCATGTGATGTTCTGTGATGAATAGTATATATAGTATATATGATATATTATATAGGCGTTACTTATGTTTTACACCCGCGCTAGCCCTGCCCCGCTCTGCCGTTAGTTACCTAAGCTAACGGTGCACGAGGGGACATCGAGGCGAATGCGGATGGCATAAGTGTACGTCGTATTTATCTGTGATGTTTAGGTATTTAAATGATGGGACTTCATTAATGTGATTAATGAAAGAAAAGAAACCTAAAGATGTTGTAGAAACGAATTTCAAAAATAAAACAGGTAGCTACAGTTCTTGCTTTGCACAGAGGTATATATGATATATCCTGTACCTTATTCGATAAGGAAAGGACCGAGATCCCTTCACCGGGAGTGACTCCTTTAGCAATAACTGGCAGATGCTACACACTCGGTTTGTCTTTTGATTGCTTTTAAATGTTTTTGATTTGCACAGTGATATATATGATATATCCCGCACCTCATTCGACGAGGAAAGGACCGACGATCCCTTCACCGGGAGTGACTCCTTTAGCAAAACTAGAAAAGCCTCAAAAGCACTCCATTTAAAAATCATTTGATTCTACAACGATATCAAGTTCATTACGCAATAGGTTTTCAGAAAAACCTGTCGTAGCCCTCCGTCATTTCAGATAAGTCCTGTTTAGTATTCGTGCTGCGTTTGTTGACCTTGTCAAGGCGCAGTGTGCGGTAGCTAACCAGTATTTATCTGCTTATGCATATGATGCAGATTGGGTTAAGGTAGTCGTGCGGCCTTGTTGACCTTGTCAAGGGTCGTGCGGGTGGGTTTGATTCAATCAAGAAATGACGGGTTGAACTTGACTTGCAGTCTATGGTTTGTTGACCTTGTCAAGGTCATAGATCGTTCGGGGCAAAATATTATCGAGAATTTCAAGTGTTGAAATTTGCAATGAGATTGCATACCTTCTATGAGATAGTTGGATCCTGATACCCACTGTGAGTAAGAGTTACTCCTGGGAGAGTTTTATACATTACAATTAGCCGATCAAGTAGGTGTCTAGAAAGGTGTTAACGAGGTTACGCCTCTGGGAAAATGAGGTTTACATTAATTAGGTTCGTGCGAAAGCACGGGGGACCTCCCTCAAAGTACCGACACTGGCCTGGCTGAAAGATTGGCGAACTTGTAGTGCGTAATTAATCCCGGCTAGTCTTTCCTTTTAGGGTTTAAAGGAAGATTTGATAAAACCAGTGGGAGCCATCCTGATTAGATAAAATAAAAACCAATCTATTCTTGCAAGAGCGCACGCTGAGTGTTTTCTTCTCTCTCTCTCCAGGTAGCGACCATATCACGCCTTAATCAAGATAATAATACGGATTATTGACCGAACCCGCTTGTTATACTGAGCTGGGGAACGTTGGTCCCGCTCCAACTTATAATTGTTATAAGACAGAGCAGGAAATTAGGGATTACCAGAATTCCCGTGCCGCCCAAACGAAGAGAGTGCATGATGATGCATCATCTTCGGGTGTGTTCATTACAGAGAACTGTTTCTCAGTATCCTTTACGTCCTGGGTATGTGATACCAGATTAGGATCCCAGATATGTAATCTGTTACATAGGGCTACAGAAAGGTAGAGGACTGAGAACGGGTGATAAGTTTCATGAGGCAGAAAACGGGGCAAGTGTTGCAGCCAAGTCTGTTGGTCACTGTCACCCTGTATTACAAATACATTGATTCTGAACAAATGCTATTAGATACCGAACCTGATATACAAAATCATATCAGTCTCTTTATTAGTAAAGAAATGATAAAATTTTGTATTGTTGGATAATGTTTTGAACATTTCCTATATCAAAAGTTGATCGGATCAGGCACGTTATCCAAAAGCGTTGATGTTCTAAATCAAAATACAATTCATAGTATACAGAACACACACAAGAGGAAGAGTTCAGAAATGAACAAATCCTTCTTGAGGCATTGTAGACTAGGTCATATCAATGCGACCCGACTAGCTAAGTTGCACATAGATGCATATTTAAATCTGTTTGAATTTACATCTTGTGAAACTTGCCAGTCATGTCATAAAAGATTAGATGACCGTAGCTCTGTTTATTGGAAACAGAGAAAGAGTTAGTAAACTCTTGGGATTGATACATGCTGATGTATGGAAGGTCCCCTGTCTACATATGCCAAGACTGGTTCTTTGTACTTCATTACATTCTCTGATGATCTCTCAAGATTCAGACATATGTTCCTGTTGAAACACAAATCCGAACCTTTTGAGATATTCACGGAATATAAGTTAGAAGTAGAGAACCAAAATACGGGTATAAGTATTATGTCCTATGATGAGATCAGGGAGGAGAATACTTGTGCATGGAATTCCTGGTCTTTTCTAAAGGAGAATGAGATTCTCTCTCAGCATTACTCCTCCGTATACACCATAGCACGATGGTATATCGGGGCGGAGCAATCTCACCCTATATGATAAGGTGTGCTCCATGATGAGTACTACTGAGTTACCTATTTCCTTTTTGGGAGTTATGCACTTGAGAAGCTGCATACCTATTGAATAGGGTTCAAATCAAATCAGTTGCCTACCATTTCATATGTGATATGATAAGGGAAGAGCCCATATCTTAAGTTGGTTAAGATTTGGGGTTGTCCAGCCTATATCTGAAAAGCAAAATCCGGACAAGCTCGAGGCAAGGTCTGTAATGTAGAACTGGAAAGGTTCCAGCTATACAAACTACAGCAGATGATTTGATAAAATCAAAGGATTCAATAGTTACCAACGAACCTCAGCCTCTCCGCCGATCTAGTAGGGTTTCTCACCCACCTGAGAGATACTTCTGTTTCTCTATGACAGTAAGAGCGAGGATTGCATCATGAGATGATGACCCAACTAGTTTCGAGCTGGCCATCGGGGGTAGGACTCTGTAAGAATGGCTGGATGCTTAGCGATCTGAGATGGAATCCTTATACACCAACAAAGTATGGACTTTGGTTGCTATATCTGAAGGGTTAAATCCCCATCAGGGGCAAGTATATCTTGAGAAGATTACTTGGTGTAGATGGAAAAGTTGAGACTTTCAAAGCTAGACTTGTTAAAGCTTTTCGTCATCAACCAGGCGTGGATAATGATGAAACCTTTTCCAGTACCTATGCTTAAGTCCATCCAGATCCTACTTGTCACGGCTACATACCATGACTACGATATCTGGTGGTTGGGTGTCATGACTGCTTTTCTAAATGATGTTTTGGAAGAGAGCGTCTATAAGTACACAGCCAGAGGGCCTCGTAGACAGTGGGAGCAGCAGAAACGTGTACAAGATGCTTCATAGGATAAAGCAGGTATCGCGGATTTGGAACATCTGTTTTGATGAGTTAGTCAAAGAGTTTGACATCATCAAAATGGTAGATGAACCTTGTATAAACAAAAAGGTAGTAGGGAGTATAGTGACGATCCTCGTAGAGTACGTAGATGATATGCTCTTGATAGGGAAGGAGTTTCCTATGCTACGCTCGGTCAATCTCCGCTTATCACAATGATTCTCCATATAGGATCAAATTGATACCTCCTAAATCCTGGGTTTTGGATCTATAAGATAGATCTAATTGGATGTTAGGATTCTCACTAGTTGTAGTGAGATGGTATCAATCGATCCTAGGGAGAATCACTGGAAGGGTTCCAGGGTGATAATGACGACTGAATGTCAGTCGAAGGCATTGTCTTTACCCTCAGTAAAGGGACGGTATGTTGGAAGAGTTCCAAGCTAGATACCGTGGCATACTAGACGATTAAGGCTGGATACATCGCTACTTAAGATGCTACCAAGGAGGATGTTTAGGTGTATATTGGTTCATGAGATGAACTACGTTCCAACCATTGTGAGACAATGGAGTTGTGGCTTATGCCAAGGAACGCCGGTCCCATCAGTGATCCAGACATATTCTAAGGCAGTGTCACCTGATCATGGAGATGGTTGATCTCCAGGGGATCAAGGTTAGGAGAGTAGACTCAGAGGACAACACGGCGGATCCACTCACAAAGGCCTTTTCCCAAAGAGATACTTTTATGGGATTGTTGAGTATGAGATACTGCAACCACTGCTTCAGATGGCCCTAGTGCAAGTGGGAGATTGTTAGTTATATGTATGCCCTAGAGGCCATTACTATACATAGGATGTATATTGTAGTGGATGCTGGGACATATATAGGGAGGACTTTCTTGCTCGACATGATAGTATGCTATCTGGTTGATCTTTACCTTAACGTGTACACTGATTGTCTCTCTCTGTTACATGTTGGTAAAGCCCTTAGGATGTGTACTTGACTACCTGGACTATGATGCAGATCATACTAGTGGGGACAGATAGTCTATAAGTACATCCTTCAAAGTCCCTAGTCGTGGGTGTATCGAGACGGGGCATCGATATACCAGAGTAGACTAGCGTATACCTTCTCGACCCATACAGATGGGCGATGGATGATCCCATATCCATTGGTGTTTGACATCAGAGATGATATATGGGTGCTCAGTGGAGACTGGGTACACTGGACGGACTCGCCGAGAACTCCCAGATGGTATTATACCTTACGTCAGATGGCAGTTCTCAGGTGACACTGGTACAGAGTAGTCTGTTGACCCTAGATCGTCATAGAGTCTTGTGTGGTTCCCACTGTGCTTTGATTTCCACCTTACCACGTCCAAGAGGGCATGCAAAACGGTGGTTTTTGGGTACAGTCCCGAATCACATGGAGGCAATGAGCGATAGGAGGGGATTCGTCTCTCCCGGTATAGGGGGTTGATGTTGCGCTGTGTTCGATTGGCTATAACCGGAAATCCCTGGCCAGGGTTGCTGAGATTTACTGGTAAGTGTTACCAGTAGTTTCTCGAACTGTTATAGACCTCATATCGACACGACTTATCGAGCTATTGGGGTCTGACGTTTACCACCCCTAGGCGAGATATGCGACATATCAGACGATCAGACCGGACTGTACGGTAAGTGTTACTGGTTGGATTCACAGGAGTGTGAGCGGGCTTGCTCGTCGATCTTCTGATCGCTCAATACCCGGGTGGCCGTTACGTTTAGCAGACCGCTTGCGGCTTGTGGGTGATTGATATGATCATCATCTGCTGCCGGCGTATTGACGAGTCTTTAGAGTCCTACACAGAGGTTTCCTGGCTCAAGCGAAACGAAATAGGAGCGCATATGAGATATGTGCGGGACCGAGAATAATGCGTGTATGTGATACCGTATTCTTATCTCGCGATGAATGTATCGATATGGTTGTATGTGATATAACCTAGTTATCGAATCAAGGATTGATTCGATAAGCCGATACATTGGATATTAGTCGGTCACATGCGATACGACCGGATCGTTAAATCAAGTGTTGATTTAATGATTTAATGCATAATTATATATTTGATATATTACTTTGCATTAACTAGTATTGGTTCACTTTAAATGGTTTTTCTCACTTGTTTGTGCGCATTGTATATGTGATATATTTTTGTGCACAAGTTTGTATCATGTTTGATGATGCATGCTAACTTGAGTTTGTGTAAAGTTTAAACCATGGTTGTGTAATGGTTAGGGTTTTCTTTTAATTTATCATTTATTTATTTTGTTTATTTATTTTGCAAAATAAATGAATGGTGGCTTTCTTTGGATGCTAGTTGAAGCTTCATGAAGCTTTGACTAAGTGACCATATTTGTCTTATGCTTAACCCTAACCATTCCACTAAACCCTAGTTCATTCTCTACACTTGACCATGGTTGGATTATGATAAGTATTCATTTATTTTCTATTTTGAAAATAACTTATCATAACATATTCATCTTCTTCTTCTTCTTCTTCTTCACAAGAAGAAGCTTGCCTCCATCAATGGTGACTTGAGTGAGAAATCCAATTCTAAAGTGAACCCACTTCCTATTTCTTCATCCTCTACCTCTTGCCAAGTAGTAGAGTGTGTTTTCTTCACAAGTTTCATGACTTGGTGAAGTGGGAGCTTGATCTAGTGATGCCTCGACGTAGATCATCTTCGGCATCGCAGTCGACGACCTAGCCCGGTCTTTTCTCCGATGAAACCACCGTGAGAGTCATGGTTCGATTTGGACAGCGGAGAGGACTTCATCACGGAGCTATGGAGGTGGACAACCGGATCTACAAAGGTTGTATTTCCGTTTACCTAGTTAAGTTGTTTACTAGTTTCATTTTATCGCCTAAACTTCTGGCCAACGATCCGTATTAGGGTTTCTCGGCACCGTATTTTTTGAAATTGGCATGGTTGATGCCTTGTGAGACCTCCTTAGAGTGCCTAGGAACCCTACAATAGCTACCGCACACTACACCTTGACGAAAGCCAACAAATGTAGCAAGAATACTATATACAACTTATCTGAAATGACGGAGGGCTACGACAGGTTTTTCTGAAAACCTATTGCGTAATGAACTTGATATCGTTGTAGAATCAAGTGAAGTTTTTGAAATGGAGTGATTTTGAGGCTTTTATTAGTTTTGCTAAAGAGGTCGCTCCCGGTGAAGGGATCTCGGCTCTTTCCTCATCGAATAAGGTGCGGGATATATCATATATATCACTGTGCAAAGCAAAACTCCAAAAGCAATTAAAAGCAAACCGAGTGTTGTAGCATCTGCCAGTTTTGCTAAAGAGGTCACTCCCGGTGAAGGGATCTTGGCTCTTTCCTCATCGAATAAGGTGCAGGGTATATCATATATACCGCTATGCAAAGCAAAACTGTAGCTACCTTTTTATTTTAAAATTTGATTCTACAACATCTTTTAGGTTTCTTTTCTTTCATTAATCACATTAATGAAGTCCCATCATTTAAGTCACCTAAACAGCTCAGATAAATACGACGTACACTTATGCCATCCGCATTCGCCTCGATGTCCTCTCGTGCACCGTTAGGTTAGGTAACTAACGACAGAGCAGGATAGGGCTAGTGCGGATGTAAAACATAAGTAACGCCTATATAATATTGTAGGGTTTCTAGGCACACTAATGAGGTCTCACAAGGCATCAACCATGCCAATTTCAAAAATTACAAGTGCGGAGAAACCCTAATACGGATCGTTAACTAGATGTCTAGGCGAAAAGAGAAACAAGTTAACAACTTAACTAAAAGAACGGAAATACAACCTTTGTAGATCCGGTTCTCCACCTCCATAGCTCCATGATGAAGTCCCCTTGCTGTCCAAATCAAATCCCGGGCTCTAGCGTCGGCTTCATCGGAGAAATGGGCGGCCTAGGTCATCGACTACGATGCCGAAGATGATCTACGTCGAGGCATCACAAGTTCAAGCTCCCACTTCACCAAGTCATAAAACTTGTGAAGAAAACACCCTATACTACTTGGCAAGAGGTAGAGGATGAAGAAATAGGAAGTGGGTTCACTTTAGAATTGGATTTCTCACTCATTTTCTCAAGTTGCCATTGATGGAGGCAAGCTTCTTCTTGAAGAAGAAGAAGAAAAAGATGAAGTATATTACGATAAGTCTTTTTCAAAAAGGAAAATAAAAAGAATACTTATCATAAACCAACCATGGTCAATTGTAGAGAATGAACTAGGGTAAAGTGGAATGGTTAGGGTTAAGCATGAGACAAAATGGTGACTTAGTTAAAGCTTCATGAAGCTTCAATATCAAACAAAGAAAACCACCATTTTCTCTTTATCATTTTCTTTTGCCAAAATGAACAAAAGAAATAAATAAATGAATAAGTAAATAAACAAAACCCTAACCACTCATATAACCATGGTTTAATCTTTACACAAACTCAAGTTAACATGTATCATCAAACATGATACAATCAAGTGCACAAAAGTATATCACATATACAACTTGTGAACTTCAAGTGAAAAAATCCATTTAAAGTGAACCAATACTAGTTAATGCAAAGTAATATATCTAATATATAATTATGCATTAAATCATCAAATCAACACTTGATTTAACGATGCGGTCATATCGCATATGACCGACTAATATCCAATGTATCAATTTATCGAATCAATCCTTGATTCGATAACTAGGTTATATCGCATACAACCATTCGATACATTCATCGCGAGAATAGAATGCGGTATCACATACACGCATTATTCTCGGTCCCGCACATATCTCATATGCGCTCCTATTTCGTTTTGCTTGAACCAGGAAACCTCTGTGTAGGACTCTAAAGACTCGTCAATACACCGGTAGCAGGTGATGATCATATCAAACACCCACAAGCCGCAAGCGGTCTGCTAAACGTAACGGCCACCCGGGTATTGAGCGATCAGAAGATCGACGAGCAAGCCCGGTCACACTACTGTGAATCCAACCAGTAACACTTACCGTACAGTCCGGTCTCGTCGTCTGATATGTCGCATATCTCGCCTAGGGGTAGTAAACGTCAGACCCCAATAGCTCGATAAGTCGTGTCGATATGAGGTCTATAACAATTCGAGAAACTATTGGTAACACTTACCAGTAAATCTCAGCAACCCTGGCCAGGGATTTCCGGTTATAGCCAATCGAACACAGCGCAACATCAACCCCCTATACCGGGAGAGACGAATCCCCTCCTATCGCTCATTGCCTCCATGTGATTCGGGACTGTACCCAAAAACCACCGTTTTGCATGCCCTCTTGGACGTGGTAAGGTGGAAATCAAAGCACAGTGGGAATCACACAAGACTCTATGACGATCTCGGGTCAACAGACTACTCTGTACTAGTGTCACCAGAGAACTGCCATCTGATGTAAGGTATAATACCATCTGGGAGTTCTCGGCGAGTCCGTCCAGTGTACCCAGTCTCCACTGAGCACCCGTATATCATCTCTGATGTCAAACACCAATGGATATGGGATCATCCATCGCCCATCTGTATGGGTCGAGAAGGTATACGCTAGTCTACTCTGGTATATCGATGCCCTGTCTCGATATACCCACGACTAGGGACCTTGAAGGATGTACTTATGGACTACCATGTCTCCACTAGTATGATCCGCATCATAGTCCCGGTAGTCAAGTACACATCCTAAGGGCTTTACCAACATGTAACAGAGAGACAATCAGTATACAGATTAAGGTAAGGAGTAACCAGATAGCATATACTATCATGTCGAGCAAGAAAGTCCTCCCTATATATGTCTAAGCATCCACTACAATATACATCCTATGTATAGTAATGGCCTCTAGGGCATACATATAACTAACAATCTCCCACTTGCACTAGGGCCATCTGATAGCAGTGGTTGTAGTATCTCATACTCAACCATCCCATAAAAGTCTCTCTCTGGGAAAAGGCCTTTATGAGTGGATCCGCCGTGTTGTCCTCTGAGTCTGCTCTCCAAACCTTGATCTCTTTGGAGATCAACCATCTCCACGATCAGGTGACGATGCCTTAGATTATGTCTGGATCACTGATGGGACCAGCGTTCCTTGGCATAAGCCACAACACCATTGTCTCACAATGGTTGGAACGTAGTTCATCTCATGAACCAATATACACCCAGACAGGCTCTTTGGTAGCATCTTAAGTAGCGATGTATCCAGCCTTAATCGTCTAGTATGCCACGGTATCTAGCTTGGAACTCTTCCAACATACCGTCCCTTTACTTAGGGTAAAGACAATTCCTGTGACTGACATTCAGTCGTCTTTATCACCCTGGAACACTTCCAGTGATTCTCCCCAGGATCAGATGATACCATCTCACTTCAACTAGTGAGAATCCTAACATCCATTTAGATCTATCTCATAGATCCAAAACCCAGGATTTAGTAGGTATCACTTTGATCCTATGTGGAGAATCATTGTGATAAGCGGAGATTGATCGAGCGTAGCATAGGAAACTCCTTCCCTATCATGAGTATGTTATCCACATACTCTACGAGTATCGTCACCATACTCCCTACTACCTTTTTGTTTATACAAGGTTCATCTACCATTTTGATGATGTCAAACTCTTTGACTACTTCATCAAAACAGACGTTCCAACTCCGCGATGCCTGCTTTATCGTATAAAGCATCTTGTACACATTTCCGCTGCTCCCACTGTCTACGAAGCCCTCTGGCTGTGTACTTATAGACGTTCTCTTCTAAAACATCATTTAGAAAAGCAGTCATGGCACCCAACCGCCAGATATCGTAGTCATGGTATGTAGCCATGGCAAGTAGGATCTGGATGGACTTAAGCATAGATCTTTAGAAAAAGTTTCATCATGATCCATACCTGGTCACTGATGCAAACCTTTAACAAGTCTAGCTTTGAAAGTCTCAACCTTTCCATGTACACCAAGTAATCTTCTCAAGATATACTTGCTCCTGATGGGGATTTAACCCTTCAGATATAGCAACCAAAGTCCATACTTTGTTGGTGTATAAGGATTCCATCTCAGATCGCTAAGCATCCAGCCATTCTAACAGAGTCCCACTCCTGATGGCCAGCTCGAAACTAGTTGGGTCATCATCTCATGAGGCAATCCTCGCTCCCACTGTCCTAGAGAAACCGAAGTATCTCTCAGGTGGGTGAGGAACCCTACTAGATCGGCGGAGAGGCTGAGGTTCGTTGGTCTCTTCTGAATCTTTTGGTTCTATCAAATCATCAGCTGTAGTTTGTATAGCTGGAGCATTTCCAGTTCTACATAATAGATCTTGCCTCGAGCTTGTCCGGATTTTGCTTTTAAACATAGCCCGGACAACCCCAAATCTTAACTAACTTAAGATATGGGCTCTTCCCTTACCATATCACATATGAAGCGGTAGGCATAGATTTGATTTGAACCCTATTCAATAGGTATGCAGCTTCTCAAGTGCATAACTCCCAAAAAGGAAATAGGAAACTCAGTAGTACTCATCATAGAGCACACCATATCACATAGGGTGTATCTGCTCCGTCCCGATATACCATCGTGCTATGGTGTATACGGAGGAGTAATGCTGATAGAGAATCTCATTCTCCTTTAGAATAAACCAGAAATTCCGTGCTCAAGTATTCTCCTCCCTGATCTCATCATAGGATATAATACTTATACCTGTATATTTGGTTCTCTACTTCCAACTTATATTCCGTGAATATCTCAAAAGGTTCGGACTTGTGTTTCAACAGGAACATATGTCTGAATCTTGAGAGATCATCAGAGAATGTAATGAAGTACAAAGTACCATTCCTGGCATATGTAGACAGGGGACCTTACATACATCAACATGTATCATCCCAAGAGTTTACTAACTCTTTCTCTGTTTCCAGTAAACAGAGCTATGGTCATCTCATCTCTGTGACATGACTGGCAAGTTTCACAAGATGTAAATTCAAACTGATTTAAATATGCATCTATATGTAACTTCAGCTAGTCGGGTCGCATTGACATGACCTAGTCTACAATACCTCAAGAAGGATTCGTTCAGTTCTGAACTCTTCCTCTTGTGTGTGTTCTGTATACTAAAGAACTGTAGTTTGATTTAGAACATCAATGCTTTTAGATAACGTGCCTGAACCGATCAACTTTTGATATAGGAAATGTTCAAAACATTATCAAACTATACAAAATTTTATCATTTCTTTACTAATAAAGAGATGGATATGATTTTGTATATCAGGTTCGGTATCTAATAACATTCGTTCAGAATCAATGTATTGTTCATACAGGGTGACAGTGACCAACAGACTTGGCTGCAACACTTGCCCCGTTCTCTGTCTCATGAAACTTATCACCCATTCTCAGTTTTTCTACCTTTTTGCAACCCTATGTAACATATTACATATGCGGGATCCTAATCCGGTATCTCATATCCAGGACGTAAAGAATACTGAGAAACAGTTCTGTATAATGAACACACCCGAAGATGATGCATCAGTATGCACTTTCTTCGTTTGGACGGCACGGGAATTTTGGTAATCCCCAATTTCCTGCTCTGTCTTATAACAATTATAAGTTGGAGCGGGACCAACGTTCCCCAGCTCAGTATAACAAGCGGGTTCGGTCAATAATCCGTATTATTATCTTGATTAAGGCGTGATATGGTCGCTACCTGGAGAGAGAGAGAGAAGAAAACACTCAGCGTGCGCTCTTGCAAGATCAGATTGGTTTTTATTTTATCTAATCAGGATGGCTCCCACTACTTTTTATCAAATCTTCCTTCAAACCCTAAAAGGAAAGACTAGCCGGGATTAATTACACACTACAAGTTCGCCAATCTTTCAGCCAGGCCAGTGTCGGTACTTTGAGGGAGGTCCCCCGTGCTTTCGCACGAACCTAATTAATGTAAACCTCGTTTTCCCAGAGGCGTAACCTCGTTAACACCTTTCTAGACACCTACTTGATTGGCTAATTGTAATGTGTAAAACTCTCCCAGGAGTAACTCTTACTCGCAGTGGGTATCGGGATCCAACTATCTCATAGAAGGTATGCAATCTCATTGCAAATTTCAACACTTGAAATTCCCGATAATTTTGCCCCTAGCGTCCTATGACCTTGACGCAGGCCAACAAACCATAGTGCGCTAGTCAAGTTCAGCCCGTCATTTCCTGATTGAATTAAACCCACCCGCACGACCCTTGACGCAGGCCAACAAAGTCGCACGACTACCCTAATCCAATCTGCATCATATGCATAAGCAGATAAATACTAGTTAGCTACCGCACACTACGCCTTGACGCAGGCCAACAAACGTAGCACGAATACTAACTAGGACTTATCTGAAATGACGGAGGGCTACAACAGGTTTTTCTGAAAACCTATTGCGTAATGAACTTGATATCGTTGTAGGATCGAATGATTTTAAAATGGAGTGTTTTTGAAGCTTTTCTAGTTTTGCTAAAGGAGTCACTCCCGATGAAAGGATCGTCGGTCCTTTCCTCATCGAATAAGGTGCGGGATATATCATATATATCACTGTGCAAAGAAAAAACTCTTAAAAGCAATCAAAAGACAAACCGAGTGTGTAGCATCTGCCAGTTATTGCTAAAGGAGTCACTCCCGGTGAAGGGATCTCGGTCCTTTCCTCATCGAATAAGGTGCAGGATATATCACATATACCGCTGTGCAAAGCAAGAACTGTAGCTACCTATTTTATTTTTGAAATTCGATTCCACAACATCTTAGGTTTCTTTTATTTCATTAATCTCATTAATGAAGTCCCATCATTTAAGTACCTAAACATCACAGATAAATACGACGTACACTTATGCCATCCGCATTCGCCTCGATGTCCCCTCGTGCACCGTTAGGTTAGGTAACTAACGGCAGAGCGGGGCAGGGCTAGCGCGGGTGTAAAACATAAGTAACGTCTATATAATATATCATATATACTATATACTGTATCTATCACAGAACATCACATGATCACATCACAGATATCGCAGCAGAAGAATCATATGAAATATTGGATATACTAGGACGTCCGTGTTTTCAATACGAGCCAGTATAAAACACGGATTCCACGGTTGTGATGAATAGCCAAACCCACACCTCTAGACCCCTACGAGAGCGGCAAGCAACCCTACCAATTCTAGGGTTAGGAGACCCGGACTCGACTCCTCGAGTTGGTCTCCCTCTGGACCCCAGAACCCGGTTACTTGTGCTCCCCTCCTTGGGTCTATCCTAGTGCGGAAAAGTAAATAATATACAAAGGGTGACAACTTCCGCAACCTGGAAGTGCCCCAATAAAAGAATATTACATACAAGTTTTTACATGAATGAAAATGAAAAACACTCATCTCACATAAAAAACCCCGGCTATTCAAACACGACGATCCAATATAACATATCCAGCAACACATAACATCTCATGTCATCAACGTAAGTAAACATGCGTATCCCAATTGTCGTTGACATATAGCAACGAAACCGGCGATATCACATATTACACTTACGGTCACAGAAAAGAAAGTGTAAAACTATAACAGTTGGAATCCGCAATCTCCATAGACATCGCATGCCTAATCAAATGAATTACTTAGACATCGCATGCCTAACAATTATAAACCCCGCATTTTAGTCTCAAAATCGAAAACTCTTTTCAATATCAAGTCGGGCAATTCAACAAGATTCCCGACATCCTGATCGAATGCTCGTCGCAAACTTTAGTAGGCGGCCGCACCCCCGACGCCGTCGACGAAGTGCACCAAGGCGGAACACCGCTGCCGCGAGCACCCGAACGGATGCTTTCGGCGACGGGGTTCTCCTACAGTCACTTGGTCGGGGCTATGGGGTGTAGCTGTCTATTAAGTTTACCCGGCGAGTATCCGCGTACGCTACGTGATTGCAACGGACTTTTGATCGCATCAAAATTCCGTAGCAACCGATCAAGTGAGACTAAATTGCTAGATTTATAACATTCATTCAGTTATCTCATAACTTTTGTGAATTCCAATTATTGTATCACATTCCGAATAAGATAGAAAATGTTAAACTTTCCGATCGAACAATCGAACACCCAAGTTTTCCCGAAACAGCTCAACTCATGAAATAAGTTCAAAGACATTCACTTCGTGCCTCAGTACCAACGGTCCAGCCGTAGAAGGGTCAAGCCAACGCCTCACATGTGGCACGCCGTACTGCCCCAAACCCGAAGGTTCAAAGGGCAGTTCAAGACGGTCACATAATCGAGTTAAGGTTTGTTGTCTTCTAGAGGGACCATCGCGCTACTTGCACTACATAGAACGTTATTAAACCATGGAAAAATCCAACTCTTGGAATTTTTCCGGCAGGGGAAAAATTGGGTATTTATATCCGGTCGAACTTTTTAACATATTCAATAATTATCCGGAAAGACACATAGACAAAATTAGACAATCCGATCGAAACACCGAGTCCCCAATACAACCCAGAAAACTCAACTCTTGAGTTCAGAAAAAAAAATCCCAGGAAAACCAGCACTGCAAAATAGGAATTACTGTGCAAAATTCAATGGGAGAAGAGACAAAATGGCCGCGGAACCGCCGCATTAGCATGCTAATGCCACGGTTCCGCCGCACTTTAGACACATCATTAGGTAATTTTTGCACCGTAATTCTTAGAATTTCCTGCTGAATTTTCTGCATATTTTTAATCTGGAGAAAACCCAATTTTTGGAAAAAGTCCAGAGAGCAAATTTGTGTTAGGGTTTCGGTTTAATCGGACTTCTAACTTCGTCTACGCATCGCTTAAGGCTCTAGCTAGGCTCTGATACCACTGTAGGGTTCCTAGGCACACTAATGAGGTCTCACAAGGCATCAACCATGCCAATTTCAAAAATTACAAGTGCCGAGAAACCCTAATACGGATCGTTAACTAGATGTCTAGGAGAAAAGAGAAACAAGTTAACAACTTAACTAAAAGAACGGAAATACAACCTTTGTAGATCCGGTTCTCCACCTCCATAGCTCCATGATGAAGTCCCCTTGCTGTCCAAATCAAATCCCGGGCTCTATCGTCGGCTTCATCGGAGAAATGGGCGGCCTAGGTCATCGACTACGATGCCGAAGATGATCTACGTCGAGGCATCACAAGTTCAAGCTCCCACTTCACCAAGTCATAAAACTTGTGAAGAAAACACCCTATACTACTTGGCAAGAGGTAGAGGATGAAGAAATAGGAAGTGGGTTCACTTTAGAATTGGATTTCTCACTCATTTTCTCAAGTTGCTATTGATGGAGGCAAGCTTCTTCTTGAAGAAGAAGAAGAAGAAGATGAAGTATATTATGATAAGTCTTTTTCAAAAAGGAAAATAAAAAGAATACTTATCATAAACCAACCATGGTCAAGTGTAGAGAATGAACTAGGGTTAAGTGGAATGGTTAGGGTTAAGCATGAGACAAAATGGTGACTTAGTTAAAGCTTCATGAAGCTTCAATATCAAACAAAGAAAACCACCATTTTCTCTTTATAATTTTCTTTTGCCAAAATGAACAAAAGAAATAAATAAATGAATAAGTAAATAAACAAAACCCTAACCACTCATATAACCATGGTTTAATCTTTACACAAACTCAAGTTAACATGTATCATCAAACATGATACAATCAAGTACACAAAAGTATATCACATATACAACTTGTGAACTTCAAGAGAAAAAATCCATTTAAAGTGAACCAATACTAGTTAATGCAAAGTAATATATCTAATATATAATTATGCATTAAATCATCAAATCAACACTTGATTTAACGATGCGGTCATATCGCATATGACCGACTAATATCCAATGTATCGATTTATCGAATCAATCCTTGATTCGATAACTAGGTTATATCGCATACAACCATTCGATACATTCATCGCGAGAATAGAATGCGGTATCACATACACGCATTATTCTCGGTCCCGCACATATCTCATATGCGCTCCTATTTCGTTTCGCTTGAGCCAGGAAACCTCTGTGTAGGACTCTAAAGACTCGTCAATACGCCGGCAGCAGGTGATGATCATATCAAACACCCACAAGCCGCAAGCGGTCTGCTAAACGTAACGGCCACCCGGGTATTGAGCGATCAGAAGATCGACGAGAAAGCCCGGTCACACTCCTGTGAATCCAACCAGTAACACTTCCCGTACAGTCCGGTCTCGTCGTCTGATATGTCGCATCTCTCGCCTAGGGGTGGTAAACGTCAGACCCCAATAGCTCGATAAGTCGTGTCGATATGAGGTCTATAACAATTCGAGAAACTACTGGTAACACTTACCAGTAAATCTCAGCAACCCTGGCCAGGGATTTCCGGTTATAGCCAATCGAACACAGTGCAACATCAACCCCCTATACCGGGAGAGACGAATCCCCTCCTATCGCTCATTGCCTCCATGTGATTCGGAACTGTACCCAAAAACCACCGTTTTGCACGCCCTCTTGGACGTGGTAAGGTGGAAATCAAAGCAAAGTGGGAACCACACAAGACTCTATGACGATCTCGGGTCAACAGACTACTCTGTACCAGTGTCACCAGAGAACTGCCATCTGACGTAAGGTATAATACCATCTGGGAGTTCTCGGCGAGTCCGTCCAGTGTACCCAGTCTCCACTGAGCACCCGTATATCATCTCTGATGTCAAACACCAATGGATATGGGATCATCCATCGCCCATCTGTATGGGTCGAGAAGGTATACGCTAGTCTACTCTGGTATATCGATGCCCTGTCTCGATATACCCACGACTAGGGACCTTGAAGGATGTACTTATGGACTAGCATGTCCCCACTAGTATGATCCGCATCATAGTCCCGGTAGTCAAGTACACATCCTAAGGGCTTTTCCAACATGTAACAGAGAGACAATCAGTATACACATTAAGGTAAGGAGTAACCAGATAGCATATACTATCATGTCGAGCAAGAAAGTCCTCCCTATATATGTCCAAGCATCCACTACAATATACACCCTATGTATAGTAATGGCCTCTAGGGCATACATATAACTAACAAATATATCATATATACTATATACTGTATCCATCAGAACATATCAAATGATCACATCACAGATATCGCAGCAGAAACATAGATATAACGTGGGATATACTAGGACGTCCGTATTTAGTATTTAGCCAACAATAGAAAATACGGATTCCACAGTCGCGATGAATAGCCAAGCCCACACCCTGGACCCCTACGAGAGCGGCAAGCGACCCTACCAATTCTGGAGTTTAGGAGACCCGGTCTCGACTCCTCGAGATGGCCTCCCACTGAACCCCAGAACCCGGTCACCTATGCTCCCCTCCTTGGGTCCATCCTAATGCGGAAAAGTAAATAATATACAACACTGGTGGCATCAACCTCAACCCGGAAGTGCCCTAAATAAAAGAATATTACATTATATTTGAATTTACATGAATGAAAATATAAAACTCTCATCTCACATAAAACCTCCCGGCTATTCAATCGCGACAATCCTGCACATCATATCTCAGCAACACATAACATCTCATATCATCAACGTAAGTAAGTATGCATACACCGATTGTCGTCGACGTATAGCAACGACAATCGGCAATACCACTACATACTACACTTACGGTTACAGAAAAGAAAGTGTAAAACTGCAATATCTGGAATCCACATTCTCTTTAGACATCGTAAATGCGAAGTATCACATACCTCGTATTTCATGTCTTATAATGTGAATTCCACACATTGCATCACATTCCAGATAATTAGACAGTATTAAAGTTTTCGAACGAACGATCAAATACCCAAGATTCACTAAAGCTCAACACTTGAGCGAAGTTCAAAAACTTGGAGTGTGACACAGTAGTAGCGGTCTAGCCGTAGAAGGGTCAAGCCAACGCCTCACATGTGGCACGCCGTACTTCCCCAACCCCTAAGGTTCAAAGGGCAGTTCAAGACGGTCACATAATCGAGTTAAGGTTTGTTGTCTTCTAGAGGGACCACCACAAAACTTGCACGAACCTCCGAAGGATTTAAACCCCGTGAAAAGTGAGCAAATAATACTCGTTCAAACACTTCAATACTTTCTAATTTACCCGGAAAAGTCACGAAATCAAAATTCCGATCGAATCGTCGAGTCCAAAACCATCTCCAAAATTTTCAGCACTAAATTCAGATTAAAAATACCCTAAAAAAATGTACAATTAGAAGCCAGCATTACTGTATAAAAATGATGCATTGATTGATGTGTACGGCCGCGGAACCGCGGCCTAAGCAAGATTAGGCCGCGTTTCCGCGGCAATAATAATTTTTCATCGCATAATTTTTATACAGTAATTCTTATATTTCCCTGCTTATTTTTTTACATATTTTTAATTCTGAAAAACAGCAGTTTTGAAAAAACGACCAGAGAGCGCTAAAAATCCGTATTTTCCGGTTCGATCGGAGTTTTAACTTCGTTAAAGTGTTGCCTAATGTTCTAGGTCGGCTCTGATACCAATATTGGTCAGGCAGCCACCCCATCCAATGGGGTCGCCGTGGCACCAATGGGTCCCTCAGCCGCTACTTTTTACGCATGCCCCCTCGCGAGGACTACAACCCGCCGGAACACCTTCCGGTCTCGGGACACCCTGGGGGTAAGAGCCTATGCTTCGCCACACTGTCACACAGTGAGAACCCCCCATAGGTCGACATCCAATGCCTAGTAGCTCTGATACCAATGTTGGGTTAGCCTAGCACCTCATGAAGGGTTTGGAAGCATCACATGAACCAAAAGTGGAGTTTTTAGGGTGCTAAGTTAACGAACATAGAATCGTTCCAAGAAAAATTAGGGTTTCAAATTTATCACATCATCATATGAAAGAAAAGCTAGGGTTTTGTCACGACCCGAAAGTACGGAACATGACCGGCACTTAAACTACGAACGTCTCGAGGCGTACGTAATCTAAGTGAGCCGAAAACCTAGAAATCCAAACCAAGAAAATTAGTAGAGTGAAGGAAAACCAATTTAAAACAAGTAGTTTAATAGCATAAGCCGAATTATGCGGTTTTAAAAAAAACATCAAATATTTCCCGAAAATTTCGGCAGAGTCTCCTTTGTAAATACTGGCCCCCAAACGGGATACAACATGAATAGTATACGAAAACAATAAAAAGGCATCCCCAAGCGGGAGCTAGCTCTTCGTCAATCGACGGTCACAACCACACAAGCAATATAATATACAACGCCAACGGCGAGGATCAAAATTCAAAAGGAAACTCAAAACCACAAGAAAACCACAGAAATATAACGCGCGACTCTAAGGTCGAAGGAATAACATCACTGGTCTCTATCTCAAAATAAATACACGTTTGGTTGATGGAACTTCTAGATACAATAGAATAATGATATACAAGATATAATGATGGGTGCGATACAAATAAACCCACCTACTAGCAAGTCACCCGGAAATGGAAAGAGTGCCAGCAAGCCGTAATGAAACCTGTACGGCGAAACCTGCAAGAACTGTGGCACAACGGGGGTGAGTTGCCAACTCGTGAGTAAAAAAACATCTACGCACAGAAATCACATAAATAACGCAATCCTAGGTCAATGATCATAATATATCCTCAAATATGTATATAACATGCAGCCTATAACAATGGCTAGGGTAAATATCTAACCCGAGTGTAATCTCATGTGCCTGTGTCAGTGCCTCAGGTAGTAAAATATCATATGAATGAGGTATGAATGCATGAAAACAGAATACATGTAAATGAAGAAACTGTTTTCATAATTTAGTGAGATTTCCTTTGTATTTTTAAAATGAGGTATCATAATGAAATCAGCATAAAACAGTGCCTAACATCGGCACAAAACGTAATCCCAATATCTCGATATCTCTGTATCACAGTCTCTGTACCTCAATATCTCGAAATCTCAATGTCTCAATCACAATATCTAGGGCGCCGTCAGTCCAGACCGGCCCCAACCATCCATCTCAAGACCACGACGGTATCCTCCGGATATCCGACGCGTCGGGTAATATCACCGGTAGGTAGTGCTCCCCTGCCAAGCTCAACGTCAGCAACACGACCTTCTTGCCCCGGAGTACCTTACCGGGCCCACCATGTACCCGAAACGGTTCATCCATCTCCTCGAATCGGGTCTCGAAATCCATCAGCAAACTCATGGTGGACGACTCATACATCATGGGAAAACCGCATTTTTATTTTAAAAAAGTGAAAGCAGTTTATATATGTTTTGCGGTTTTCCTCCCAATCCAGAAAATATCATGGAAATCCGAATCATCAATAGCATGTAAAACCATGAATATAAGCATGAGCATCCATGAATACGGCATATAATGAATAACAGTATGCATGAAGTGACAAGTAACAACTACAATGTCTAAACTAGCATATAATGCAAGCAACTAATCATCATGTCAAAACTACTAGTTAACAAGCTATATTAGGCGATAATATTTTCTAAGGTGTGCGTGACATGGAAATTACCGATGAAGATGTGTGTGAGCCGGCAAGCAAGTGTACGTGGTACATACGCATCATCGGTAATGGTGCTGGTGTCCTAACAGTATGATATCAACAATGCAATAAGAAATTGTAATATAAGTATGCGATGCGGAGCGAACAGTAATAATGAGCGGAATACTAGACACAACGATAACTAAACTGCATTATCCTAATATAAGTCCTACAATAGTGCCTTTTGAAATAACACGGATCATGGGGTTTTGAAAATAGGGGCTACGGTGTTTTTATGAAAAGATACGTCTTTTGAAATATCCGTAGGATCCGTTGGGCTGTCTTTTAAAATACCCAAGATTCGTTAGTTTTTAAAATAGGTAAGAATCGAATCTAATCTAACAACTAAACTAAACTAAAGGACAAAGTTAACAAACTGGACCGTAGGTAAGGAAACCGCCTAACATCTGAGTCGATACATATACATACCTGTATATATATATTAGTCGGTGATTCCGCCTCAATAATATCATATCTGATACCATATCTATAACCAGACATCCCAAGTCAAGAGTGCGGATCAATCATCAAAATATAGCTCGTACGTAAATCCGTCGTACGGCATCCCCAAATCTGGGTACGGGTCAATATCACATTCATCATACTATTCACCTAGTATCCTCTTTATCAAATATCATGATCGGGGTACTGATCTACGTCTAGTACAATACTGATACCGCCTAAGTATGCATGCACGTGTATGAAACACTACGTCAAGGACCCGCTACAACGTCATGTCGTATCTCAAATACGAACCCTGCTATATCACCGATCTCACGGCCTCAAATCAAATCTCATCGACTCATCATAAATCCCAAGTACTATCCTCATTATCCATGCATGCGTATATGAATGTACATATGCATAGTCCCATACCCACGCATATATACATATATACACATCCAAATCTACGCACAAGAAAGTAAAGTATGCAAGTCTGTATGTGCGTATGTGGGTATAACAACTACTCTAGGGTTTCGCAACTAACCCAAAGATACTCCATGAACACATAAATATAACATGAATGAACATTCTCGTATCATAAAACACCTATATAAACATATATATATGAGCTACACTACGGACTGCGGGGGTGCTATACGCTATCCACCCGACTTCTCCCCGTATATATAAATCTACTCACCTGGTCCTCGCTCGCCGGTGCCGACGTCGCCACGCGCTTACTTGTCATCTCGAAGTACACATGGGGTACCTACATATCATAACGCACCGTATCTCATTAAAACCAAATTCGAAATCGAAACGGCATACGAAAATCAAATCGGCACGCGTATCACGCATAGGTCAAAACCTATCGCCTACGCATGCAAAAACAGCCAAACCAACTCTCGATGTCGATGTACAAACGTCAGACCATCGAGAAAAACCCAAATACACTCATTTTCACATTCACGAACACTAATTTTAATATAAAATAGGTTAAAACTCACAAAAACCCCAATTTCACTTAAAAAGTCATTTTTCCGAAAATCTAGCAAGCACAATTCGCCGTTTTTGTACAAACATGATGTTTAAACAAATGTAGCAGCCATAATACTTATTAAATATCTTAAATAACTTATACAAACAATTTCCACATTTTTAATCCCAATTATTTAACCAATTTCAAAAGCCTAGTTAGCAAATTAGCATAATTAACACAATTTTTTTAAACTAACCATTAACAACTAACTACTAATCTTGTTTTAACAATTTTAGTGGCCACAATATTCACCAAATAACTTAATTAGGTCACAAAAATATTAACTAGATTTTTCACTCAAATATATTCAAAATTCCTAAAAACCTAGTTTGCACATTCATGCAATTTTAACAATTTTTCATGTAACAATTTGCAATCTAACTACTAATTTACATTCTTCAAATCCTAAGATGGTAAGCTACCCATTACAACCATAATCTATAGATCAAAATGCTAATATTAAATCAAAACCTTTCTTGATTTCCAAGCTTGCAATCAAAACTTAATTAAACACTTAATTAAAAACTTAGACTAAAACAAGTATCATTTGGAAAAGGGGTTTACCTTAAACTAGTTTGAAATGAGATCCACAGTTGCCAAAACATAGCCCCCAAAATGCCATCTTACTCCAAGGATTCAAGCTAGCATGGGCAAAGAAATAATGGGTCAAGGTTGGATTTGAGATTAGTGATGTTTTTATGTGGATTTTGAAGAAATTTTGTGGATTTTAGAGGTGAAGAATGTGAGGATTTGGAGAGGGGAGGGCTGTTGCAATTCTGGCCGAAAATTGAGGGGGTGTGGGTGTGGGAGTGAGAGTGGGTAGAAAAGTCCAAGTCAAAGGAAGTCCAAGTCAACCCAACCAATACTTATATATATATACCCTTTCTTCTCATTTCTTTTCATTTCTTTTCTTTTAGCCATTCAAGTGAGAAAATGAGCGGGCACTAGGGGCTGCTGATTTGGAGAGGGGAGAGAGGGTGTGGGTGAGTGTTGGTGAGGGAAAAAGATAAATGTATTACCCCAATTCCCATTAACACTAATTTCACCGAAAAAAAGCCTTTTTCTTCGATATTTTCTAAACCGTTTTGGCAAACGATTTCATTTCAAAAACCACATGATAAAATTTTATTTAATGTTTTATGATGCACAAAATTTGTTTCAACTCATTCCAATTTGTAATTTTCCCTAATTAAAAGTATTAGTGACGACTTAAAATAATATTAAAATAATATTTTTTTTCAGAAAATTTGAAATTTCACCAGTGGCTCAATAAACACCAAATACTAGCAATTACATAGCTAGAATATGTATATTTAATTTTATAATAAAGATATTTGCATTTTGACTTTTTACAGAAAACCCCCTTATTTTACCGTTTTTTCGAAATTTCACCGAAACGATTTTCAAAACATTACAGGTTTAGAGAGTACAACCTTCGTAGCTCCCTACGCTAGACTCCTCGGATACTTGGGGTTTGAAAAAGCTCCGCTTGAACTCCTCTAGGTCACCGATGATCCACCCGGAGTCCGCTTTGTCCAAGCTTGCAACTTCACCCGATCAAGAGAACGAAATGAAGCTAACACTCCAAACAAGTGGGCTAGACTTGTGTAGAATGGTGTTGTTGTTCTCTTTCTCACTTCAAAATCCTAACTTGATGAGTATATTGCTCACTACAAAAATCTAGAGAGCAAATGAGAGAGGAAGAAGAAGATGATGGCTATATTTTTAACAAGAGTAAAAGAATAACCCTTGTTCAAGGAAAAAGAAAATATATCAATATATATTTTCTTGTTCTAATCTCAAACCATGGTTTAAACAATGAATATGCTATTAAACTTGAGTTAAAACACAAAAGGAAAGTTTACCCAAGGTTAAAAGGTGGGTGAGAATGGTTAGGTCAAAAGAAGAGTGTAAAAACAAATCAATCATAACCATTTTCTTTTTCCTTTTTGTTTTAAATCAAATGTAATAAAATCCATATTTAAAACCATGGTGTGAGTCTTATATTGCCACCATTTCTATATATATACAACCATGAAGGATGTATGTATGTATGTATGTGTGAATGTACATCCATATGTGCATGAATCTAAAAAGAGAACATACATACATACATCCATCAAATACAAGAAAGGATTTCTAGTGAGAAACTAATGGTTAAATGATAAATCAACACTTGATTTATCAATCCGGTCATATCACATATGACGCTAACCAAAAGCAAGCCGCCCGATCAATATACGGTATCCCATACTCGCATTTTAATCGAGTCCATGCGCATATCGCATACGCGCACCACAACATTTCGCCTGGACTATGTAACTCCATTGTGGGACTCTAAGACTCGTCAATACGCCGGCAGTGGGTAATGATCATATCAAGCACCCCCAAGCCGCAAGCGGTCAGCTAAACGTAACGGCCACCCGGGTATTGAGTGATCAGAAGAGAACAAGCGAACCTGCTACAACTCCCGTCGAGCCAACCGGCAACACTTCCCGTCCAGTCCGGTCTCCTCGTTTGATATGTCGCATATCAAGTCTAGGGGTGGTAAACGTCAGACCCCAATAACCGATAAGTCGTGCCGATGTGAGGCTCATAACGGGTCGAGAAACTACTGGTAACACTTACCAGCAAATCTCTGAATCAGCCCTGGCCAGGGACTTCCCTGTTACGGCCAATCGAGCACAGCGCAACATCAACCCCCAATACCGGGAGAGACGAAATCCCTCCTATCGCTCATTGCCTCCATGTGACTCGGGACTGTACCCAAAAACTACCGTTTTGCACGCCCTCATGGACGTGGTAAGGTGAAGATCAAAGCACAGTGGGAATCACACAAGACTCTATGACGATCTCGGGTCTACAGACTAACCTGCACAAGAGTCACCTGAGAACTGCCATCTGACGTGAGGTATAATACCATCTAGGAGTTCTCGGTGAGTCCGTCCAGTGTACCCAGTCTTCACTGAGCACCCGTATACCATCTCTGATGTCAAACACCAATGGATATGGGATCATCCATCGCCCATCTCATGGGTCGAGAAGCGTATACGCTAGTCTACACTGGTATATCGATGCCCCGTCTCGATACACCTACGACTAGGAACCTTAAAGGATGTACTTATGGACTACCATGTCCCCACTAGTATGATCTGCATCATAGTCCAGGTAGTCAAGTACACATCCTAAGAGCTTTACCAACATGTAACTATAAAACAGTTTAAAGAGACTTGTATACATGTTAAGATAAAGTGCAACCAGATAGCATACTATCATATCGAGCAAGAAAGTCATCTCTATATATGTCCAAGCATCCAATATAATATACATCATCTGTACAATACTGGCTTCTAGGGCATATATACAACTAACACTCCTCTGTATACTTGTGTCGTGAAAATATCCTGAAAACTAATCTCAAATACGACCAGACATATCATATACAGTGTTATGAAATATAAGTAAGATAGTAAACACATGTATATAAACATTAATTACTTTTTATATCACAATCATGAATAGTATATCAATATCAAGATAAAATTCAAACTCAAAGCATGATATATTGATTTACAAACTATATATACATAGTATAAGAGAAGCAAGATCTATATAGACCACATGTATATACAAATTCATATTGTGAATTACCAAAATAATGAATGAGAGTAATATATCGATATCAAGAATATAACACAAGTATAGCATGAGATATTGATATATTACTCGATATACACAAGATATAGGATATCCAAGCTAAACATCAAGTGTATACGAGTTGAGTGTCGATATGATAAGCAAGTGACACTAAACGAATTATTCATGTTCAAGCTATCATCAAATCTAAAAAATTGGATCATCAAAATCCATAAGCTATCATTATCTTCAGTACATACAGACGACAAAGCAATGGTGTTGCATGTAGTTCTCCACTTTCCCATTATTCTATTATTCAGCATTGCTCGATTTGAGATGATATCAAAATTTTCCTTTACTTTATCAGATTCTTTAGCATTAGTAGATAAATTCTTCTCCAGATTTTGTTTATTTTTCTTACATGTATTCCACATATATCCATGTATAGCCGAAAAATTGCAATATTTAAATTCTTTTCCAAATATAATCTTTTGTGAAAACTTCGTGGAACGAAAAATATCAATCCATAATTTTGGAGGAATAGGTTTTTGGAGATCTAACCCGACACAAACCCTAACTTTATCTGTTCCGGTGCAGTGAATTGTATGAAGATCTATTTTAATAAACCTCCAACTAATTTAACAATGGAGCACAACATATCTACATGGAAAAAAATTGGAGGCAAATATAGAAGATTTAACCATGCGAAGACGATGGTAGGCTCTTGATCTGGAGAGAAAAAAGACGTCCACTTGAAAAATCTAAAGAGAAAACTTTTAACATAAAGTAATTCCTTCAACCAGATATTATTGAAACCAAATTTATTTTATTCAGTGAATTTGTATTATTTTGAAAGAAAAATTGGGATATATAGGAATTTCTAGTTTAAAACCAATCAAACACAAATTATCAATCTATTTCTGACCAATAATTTACAAATGAGTTTTTCTTTTTCTTTATCTTCAATTCTTGAGAGCAAGGGTGTAACCATTTATATTAGATTACACAACTCAAAGGTACCTGCAAACAACTTCCTAAGAAATATCTTACTTTTCAATCCTCTTAATCAAATTTTCAAAATATCTCTGACTTTCTCATTAAAAATTCAAAATAGGAAATTTTCTACCACATATTATACCAAGAACATCAAGATGGATGATATCGATCATTAAAAAAATTCCGATAAGATCGAATTCTGTTTAACATAGAAGAGAAGTTCTCTCCTACGTCTTAGTACCCATATTTCTCAGAAATAACTGCATGTAACATCCAGTTTATCTTCTTAAGAAAAACTTTCTCCCATCCATTACATACAAAAGTTATCACAAAGAAAACAACTAATTAAATCTCCTAGTTGATGCATACAAAAGATACTATATCCAGAAACATGACTAAAGTTTGAAATTATCCAAATCACAAAGGTATATCCATTCAAATATAAAGAAATATTTTTTTTATTTAAAAAAAAGAAATATTTTTTTCTAAGAAGAAAATATACATGTGGCCAACACACAAAATGAAAGTCATTGTGGGACAGGCCCACAAGCATGTGATCCCCAACTTATTTGGTATGTTTCATGCGCTGGACACGCGAAAGTTGCAAGTGGTTAGTCATAGGGTTGTATCTCTCTTTTCCTTAACCCAAATTCTTACTAACAAATTAATTGGAAAGATAGTCAAGCTGTGTATAATATTCTTTCAACCTTTGATTATGTTTTGATTATTAGGACCAAAAGTCCAAATAAAGAACTATTAAAGAGCCAAACAGAAACAATAAAAGTTAGATTTTAAATAATTTCTCCAAACTAGGAAGAAATAAATGATCGAAGATTGCCAAGGACGACTACAATATCATAATTCTAATATACCTAAACAAACATCACAATCTTGAAAAACACTATTGGACAGTTAATTTGTAAGCATTCAGACGCGCAAAGCAAATTCGAAAAACACTATTGCAACTAATCAGATTCTGATGGAGCTCCTTCTCGGGTCTCCGTCAGATGTTGTCTTCCGTTGATCTCCCGGTAAACTTTGTTGATTATCTCTTGTTGCGTGTGGATCTCAATGGGTTTTGGTGGAAGAAATGGAGTGAGGAGTTTGGTGCCGAGTACCTGCAAAGAAGTCCCGGGGTGGTTTGGTACCACCAAGGACCCTCCGACGATCAAGTTAGTGATGAGATCCGAGCAGAGTAACGGCTTAGAAGAGTATAGAATGGCTTAGTTGGCCCCTCTGTGATGGGGGTTTATATAACGGTGGTGGCACGCAGCAGCAGGCGCGAGAATCTCGCCGGCAGTTACGCTCCCGACGTCATGCCCGCGTAGAGAGCGGATCGCCCATTCATGGGGATCGTGATGGCTTGGAACGTGGGATGTTGCTGGCGTAGAATCTGCGCATGGCGAGATTCGCGGAGCGGCGGTTACGCCTGTGAGTGGTGGAGTTGGTCGGAGGGCCGAGGAAGACGGCCTCGGCTGGAGCTCGGGGAAGAGCGAGGAGGCCGAGGAGTCTTGGTCCTATGGCAGCTCGAGGCGAGCTGAGGGGCCGAGGAGGCTAATTTGCAGGGAGCCCAAAGAAGGGTCAGTTTGTGCTTGCAGGTCGGGTGTAGGGTGGCCTGGTCGGCCGCCTTGGGCCCTTTCTTCTGAGTCTTGGGACACGTCATCTGCCACGTGTCTTGATCCTGGAGATTGCCAATATTAAGTATCATCATTAGCCCCCCACTCTTGTCCCGACCAACTAGCGGCTCGGGCCAGGAGTGGACTGTCGGGCCTCCCGAGATGAGCTCCTTTCTAAGGCTTTGTCGGGACGAGTCCTCGGGCCTTCGATTGTCTTTTCCGCTAGTGAATCAAGGCGAGATCTCTACATTTAAAGAAGGTGCGCCGGTTCGTGCACTCTGCAACTGAAGTGATGGCCCACCTGTCGAGCGTCGATTGGTTAATGCAACGTATGCTGTCCTGCGACGTCCGATGGGACGCGGTCCAGCGCAGGACTGACACATGGAGCGATCGGAGCCGCTGGGCGTGAGGAGCCGTTTCGGTGGGAGATGACGGACGCCATTAGATGAGGCCGTATGCTGCAATAAACATGGGTGGGGTCCGCTCTAGGGCCCTTACTCCTTCATATTTCCCTCTCTCAAGTCTTGGTTGCTCGGCGCTCGTCTCCCTTCTCCCGCTTCCAGCCCTTGAAGATTTTCTTTTCCAAGGTTAGATGTCTTCCTCTGTAGAATCAGTAGACGTTGTAGGAGTAGGTGCTATGGTCTCTTTAGCTGTGTCTGAGTCTCATCGGGGAGCAGGGGTTGGATTCTCTCCCTGGGATCGTGAGGCGGGGGCCGCCTCCAGGGAGGAGGCGGCAGATGTGGCCCCTGGCTCCTCATGCTGGGTGAGGCATGAGGATGAGCTCGCCAATGCTCGGGCTCGCTTCCACATCCCCTCGTGCTACACGCTTCGACTGGCCAAGGAGGGAGAGAGGGCGGATCAGGTACGGGACAGGGAGATCGTCCTGTATTTGGAAGTTTTTTGGGGCGGAATGCGCCTACCCTTCTCTCGTGAGGTCGTCGCCGCGCTGAACTTCTTCGGTTTGGCCCCCGGCCAGTTAGTGCCGAACTCATGGAGGATCCTTCTTGGGTTCTTGATCCGCCTGAAATTACAGGCGGTTCCCTTCAGCCTTCCCCTTGTCGATTCCTCCCTCGTCTTCAAGAGTCACCCTGGTGGTCCAGCGGGCGACCCGAGATGGGTTTATCTGACTTTCAGGAAGCGGCCGGGAGACGCTGCCGGGACCGGGGTCGTGGCCTTACCCTCTTCCATTCATGATTGGAAAAAGAAATTTTTCTTCGTTTCCCCTCCCGAGGGCGAGGACTGGCCCGTGCCTACCAAATGGTCGAGGGAAAAATGTCTGCCGGGAAACCATTCCGATGACCCCGCCGCGGTGAGAGTGGCGTCGTGGGAGCCCATCCCCCGACCTGACGTGCTGCTGTCCGAGAGGGTCTTGAGCTGGGCCAGGCTTAGCCCCGTCGAGTTCGTCGGTAAGTTAGGCTTGCTTTTTGGGTTTGTATTTTACTCGTGTCGCTGATTTGCTGGGTATTTGTTTCATGCAGGATCCATGGATTTCGTCTCCCTCAGAGCTTCCATGCGCCAGCCGAGGCAGCCTACGAAGGCCGGGGATACGAGTTCTTCTGGTGCGAAGCCCGCCCCGGCTCCTATCGCTCCGGTGGCGGTGTCCCGCGAGCGCCCGGGGGCGGATCCTGCCCCGGGTCCTAGCAGAGTATCGGGCCGGAAGTGGGCCCTGATCCAGGAGGACCCGGCCTCGGAAGAGGATATCGGCTCTCCCTCGGAGCCGCTCAAGAGGAGCTCTCGGAGGCCCTCCCGGGGTCGGTCCTCACCGACCATGGTGGAGGAAGGGGGCCTCCGGTTCGCGGTGCCGTCGGGGCTATCCATTGTGGATAGCCTCCTGCATGAAATAGAGACCTCGACCCGGGGTAGAGTTCCTGGGGGACCTTCAGGGCTCAGCTGGCGTCCATCGCCCAGGAGTCCGTGCAGATAAGTTTTTTGGTTCATTGTGATATTCAGTGCCCTCTTTATCTTTCTGATTTTTTCCGTGTCTCCCAGGTTCTCCAGCACGTGGCCCTCGCCCTGCGCATGGAAGCCGAGGTGGTAGCCCCGGCGCTGGAGGCTGCGGGTCAGCTCGCCTCGCTGCAAGAGAGCTTCAGGCGGGAGCTGGAGGCGATGTCTGCGAGGGTCGCCGCCTTGGAAGGCGAGGTGGAGGCCGGGAAATAGGAGGTGGCCCGACACCGTGAGGCCACGGTGATTGCCGAGGTCAAGCTTGAGGACGCCCAGGTGCTCGCCGGCAACCTGAAGAGGACGGTGAAGGCCCTCCGGAAGGAGCTGGGGGCGGCGGCCGAGACGGCTAAGTCGGCTGAATCGAGGGCGGTGGAGGGCTATAAGAAGTCGAAAGACTTCTATGACGACTTGGCCGTGGCCACGACCCGCATTTGGCACGACGCCCTCGATGCCGTTAAGGCCCAGATGCTGGAGTTCGCCGACGCAGATCTCCGGGCCGAGTTCCCCCTCGTGGGCAATGACGAGCGGGGGGAAGAGCTTCCTGGCGAGGAGGTCGCCGAGGACCCCGCGCGCCACGTGGTGGAGGTCGAGGACCTCAAGGTCGTACCTGGCCCCGAGGTGTAGAGCCCCCATTTTCCTCCTTTTATTTTGTTTTTTGAATTTTGTAAGGCTGGGGAGCCCCGAAAAATACCCTCTGTAAAGTCTTTGTTTTTTTGCAATAAAAGAAAATCCTTGTTTTCATCGGTTTGCATTTCATCTTCTGTGTGTGAAGAATGCTCGTGAAATATCTTTGCTTGTACCGTTGTTCTTTCATGTCAGGTTAGCCATTTGTCTGGCGATCGACCGTCGAGTTGACTTCAATCACTGGCCAACGAGCATGCCAAGCGCTGCCGAGGAGGTATCCCCATGGGCCCCGGAGTCGAGGGGAGATCGTTTAGACTCGGATAGACCTGACGCCCCTCATTGGGGTCTCAGATCCTCCGCGGGCCACAGGGCATCTTTGATTTCGAGCGCTGAGCACCACTTGGGGGTGACTGGGCAGGGCAGCTGCTTAGTTGCCTCTTGCAAGGGCTTTCTGATCCCTGGCATTGCGATAGGGGAGCTACCCGCCAGGGATGGCCGAGCAGGGTAGCTGTTCGGTCGCCCCTTGCGAGGGCTTCGATCTTAAGCGTTGGGGGGTGCTGTAAGAAGCCCACTAAGGATGGCCGGGCAGGGCAGCCGCGCGGCCGCTTCGTGGCGAGGGCTTTGTCCTCTAGCGTCGGGGGTAGGCGACTACCAACCGGAGTTGACCAAGCAGAGTAGCTGCTCGGTTGCCTATTGCGAGGGCTTCAATCCTTAGCGCTGGAGGGGCTGTAAGAAGCCCGCTAAGGATTATCGGGCAGTGGAGCTGCGCGGTTGCCTCTTGGCTAGGGCTTTGATCTCTGGCGTCACGGGTAGGCAACTACCAGCCTGGGACAACCGAGCGGGGTAGCCGCTCGGATGCCTCTTGCGAGGGCTTCAATCCTTGGCGTCATGGGTAGGGAGCTACCAGCCGGAGATAACCGAGCAAGGTAGCTGCTCGGTTGCCTCTTGCGAGGGCTTTGATCCTTTAGGACGGGGACCAAGCAGGGTTACTGCCCAGTGCCTCTTGGCGAGGATTTTGATCCCTGTCGGCTGTGTAGGAAGCTACCAGTCGGGGATAGCCGAGCAAGGACTCGGCTGCCTCTGGGAGGATTTTGGTCCTTAGCGCGGGAGGGGCTGTAGAAGCCTACCAAGGACCCTTGGCCGGTCAGGGTTGCTGTTCGGTGCCTCTTGGCGAGGGCTTTTGTCCTGAAGGATAGCCGAGCGAGGGATCCTCGGGCTCGACTGCCTCTGGGAGGGCTTTTTGATCTCCGGTGTTGTGGCAGGGAAGCTGCCCGCTGGGGATATCCGAGCGAGGGATCCTCGGGCTTGACTGCCTCTAGGAGGACTTTTTGATCCCCGGCGTTGTTCCAGGGAAGCTGCCCGCTGGGGATAGCCGAGCGAGGGGTCCTCGGGCTCAAATGCCTCTAGGAGGGCTTTCTGATCCCTGGCATTGCGGTAAGGAAGCTACCCGCCAGGGATCACCGAGCAGGGTAGCTACTGGGTTGAATCTTGACGAGGTGTAGCCCGACCGCCCAGCTTTAGGTGTGGGGAATAGGAACGGTCGAGGCGACGGCGCGCATAGCAAGCGCATTGAATGCGGGGGGAGGCAAAGTGCTAGGGGCGCGTCGCTTCGATTCCGTCAGAGGAGGCTTGATGACCGCCGCGTGGCGGCGACCGCTTGGGTGAAAGCGGGCGACTGTTGAGCTGAGTAGTAGGCTATTTAAGGCTGAAGAAGTACTGGTCCTTCCATCCTTCATAAACAGGTCGTCGAAAATGGAAGATTTCCCGTTTACCATCCCCGACATCATTCACTTCGAAGACGTGTATCTCTACGACCAGAACTGCACCGAGGACACGGTGCAGCTGGTCTACGGGAGCATTGAGGACCATTTCGGCCGGCTACTCCCCCGACGCTCCTCCCTGCTGCAACTGCTGATGTACTCCATCTGGAAGGCATCGCCGGGGCTTTACAACCCCCTATCTGAGCAGCTCTATGATGAGGCCGTGGGCAAGCTGCGGTCTTTGAGGCGCTTAGGCCTGATCTCCGCGAACCGGCTGGCCCGCTCAGAGGCGCTCGTCCGTGAATGCTACGAGCTGAGGCTTGGGATCGACGCGCGCGGGGGGAACCGGAGACAAAGGTTGGACCTTGCGAGGCCCCGGCTAGCGGAGATCTTTACCGAGTACCACGAGCAGTGCTCGTTGCACCCCCTTCCCCCACTGTTGTAATTCCCTTTTTTTTGCGTTTATGGCTGAGGAGCCCATAATATCTTTTGAATAAACAGAGCTTTTCTTTCCTTTTCGCAATGCTCCACTGATCTTTATTAAATTAACAATGGATCCTAGAAAGAGTTTACATTGCTTTTAAAGAAAGGTACAGGCTAGTAGATGACTTTATTGGCTTGGGCCCCCTGAAGGACTGTTGGCCCCCGCGCTTGGCATAGGGTATGGGGCTCCCTGAGCTCCGGGATAGCCGTCCTCTAATACGAGCATGATCTGACCGATGGTCAGGTCGGCGGGAGGGTGATGCCACTCCTGCTCGCGGTCGGCCTGCCGTTTGTCCCTCAAGTAGGCGGCAAGGTGCCCAGACCGGATGAGCACTTCCATGTAGTCCCTCAGTTGCTTGCATTCCTACGTGGCGTGGCCCAGTACCCGGTGGAAAGCGCAGTAGGGGCCCCGGGTTCGCTTTGCGGCCTGACACGGGATCAGAGGGAACTTAAAGAACCCCTCATTCTGGGCCTCCTCCAGCAATACTGCGAGGGAGACGTTAGGAGGGTATACTCCTGGTTCGGGTGGTAGGGCTGCTGACGCTCCGGCCTCTCCTTCCGAGCCCTTTTCTTCTGGTCGGGCCTTTCTGCCCGGGGGAGGTTAGCATTCACCTCGGATTCCAGCTGAACCTCACGCTCGGTCCATGGTCTTAGGTTGCGCTAACACGAAGGAGCGTAACTATTCCTTGTGCCTCAGACCAAATATAAGTGCTGTGATGATGGTTTCGTCCCGGTGCTCGGGCACCTCAAGAAGGGCATTGTAGAAACGGGTAATGTAGGCCTTGAACGTTTCCTTGTCCCCACTCTTAACCATAAAGAGGTAGTCGACCGTGCGCTTCTGTTGACGGTTCCCCACAAAATGGCCGAGGAACTAAGTTGCTAGCTCGTTGAAGGTCGAAATCGAGCGGGGCTCGAGCCCCCGGAACTAGTCCCAACCTGCGCGGATAAGGGTGTCCGGGAAGGCTCTGCACCGGGCGGCGTCGGAGTGATCGTGGAAGCTCATCCCCAAGGTGAAAGCGTCCAAATGGTCCTTTGGGTCGGTTTTCCCGTCGAACAGAGAGACCTTTGGGGGCTTGTTGCGCGAGGAGACGTGGACGGCGAGCAATTCCTCGGTGAACGGCTTTGTGGGTGAGTCGGAGGCATACTTAGCCCCGTCGCTCGAGAGGTGAGCCTCCCGGCGCATGCCCTCGATTTTCTTCTCGAGGGCGTCGAGCCGACCGTGGTATCCCGAGGAATCGGCGCCTTGGGATCCCTGGCCTCCGCTACGGATGACCTGCGTCTGGGAGCGGCCTCGGTTCCTCTCGATGAGGTGCCTCAGATCCCGAGGCGAGGTGGCTCTGGAACCGCCGAGGTGAACCCCTTTTGTGCGGCCCCGCCGAGTGTGGTGGTGTCGACCATGCCTGTGGATAAGCGAGATGACTGACATCTCCTCAGGGGGATAAGGGTCGTGTGGAGGCTCGGGGTGGTGCGTTCTGGCGGCGGATCTTGGTATGGAGCCGTGGGGTGCCCAGCGGGCCTCTGGGAGCACCGGCTCGAGGGACCGGTGGCCATGAGTCGTTGCCCGCTGGTGGTCAGCCATCCAGACGGGGGCAGAGCATTCTGGAGGCGGTGGAGCGGCGATCTGGGGCCCAGGCCCGGCGGTTTGGACGCGGACGAGGGCCTCCACGAGGGATTGCAGCCGATCTATCCGGCATGCGAGGGCATTGATGACGGTCATCGGAGGAGGCTCATCCCCTCCTTCCGTGAGTGGAAGGCGGCGGCTGGTACCGGGATCTTCAGGATGGTTGCTTGTCATGAGGGCGGAGATAGGAAGGCCAACTTTGTGTTTTGTGGAGTTATGTTCCCATAGACGGCGCCAACTGATGGAGCTCCCTCTCGGGTCTCCGTCAGATGTTTTCTTCCGTTAATCTCCCGGTGGACTTTGTTGATTATCTTCTGTTGCGTATGGGTCTCAATGGGTTTTGGTGGAAGAAGTGGAGTGAGGAGTTTGGTGCCGAGTACCTGCAAAGAAGTCCCGGGGTGGTTTGGTACCACCAAGGACCCTCCGACGATCAAGTTAGTGATGAGATCCGAGCAGAGTAACGGCTTAGAAGAGTATAGAATGGCTTACCTGACCCTTCTTTGATGGGGGTTTATATAACGGTGGTGGCACGCAGCAGCAGGCACGAGAATCTCACCGGCAGTTACGCTCCCGACGTCACGCCCGCATAGAGAGCGGATCACCCATTAATGGGGATCGTGATAGCGTGGAACGTGGGATGTTGCTGGTGTAGAATCTGCGCATGGCGAGATTCGCGGAGCAGCGGTTACGCCTGTGAGTGGTGGAGTTGGTCGGAGGGCCGAGGAAGACGGTCTCGGCGGGAGCTCGGGGACGAGCGAGGAGGCCGAGGAGTCTTGGTCCTGTGGCAGCTCGAGGCTAGCTGAGGGGCCTGTTCATACCATAATATTGCATTATTATATTCCCCATTCTTATGTATTTTACAAATAAACTGGTGCTTTTGACCCATGTCTGCTATATAGTACAGGTTACAGGTTCTTTGAATGAAAACAGTGAAAAAGACAAAAGACGATGCAAAAGTGAGATTTTGACCAACAAATAGAAGGATCTTAATCAAGCCTACATAAAAGATAAAGTTCACAAAGTACAAGGCAGCGCAAGGTCCAAGATTTCAAGGCGAACGGTTAAAAGTCCACTACAAGTGTTCACTGGAAAGATCTGGAAGAGAACGAGAAAACATTATGAAGAACAAACTGCAGAAATAGGAAGTCAAAGCCACCAACAATCAGCCCAAGAAAAACCAGAAGACAACTCCACAATTGGGCCGCGGAACTGCGGCCCAACCCCTGCTGCGGCCGCGGTTCCGCGGCCATCTAGAGCCCAAAGCTGAATAAAATTTTACCATATCTTGGGCGGCGCTGAATAAGTCTTCCTAGGGGTATTTTGGTAAATGCAGACGTGCGGCAATTGTAAACCTAGGGTTTTCTATGTCCTATAAATAGAAGCCCAATTCCTTGTATTAGTTCATGCCTCCTTTCATTAATAAAATTCAGATTTCTTTTGGAGAGCATCGGTGCCTCTTTTCATATCATCTATTCAGATCTGACAACCCTGTGTAAATGTTTGGAGAGAGCCATCTGTAAATAGTTTTATTTAATTGCTCTAGTTTAGATTAATTCCTTGCCCTAGATAAATGTTCTTCAATTCCCTAATGAGCGAGTAGTCTCCTCGCTTGTTAGAGTTAGATTTGGGGAAGGCTTTTTGAGAGATGAGATCTCTCATCCCTTTCTTACCCATCATACTTTTTCATAGGACTCCATGCATACATGCACACACCGCTCCCTACGGCATCCTATCCCATGAGGTAGCAGTGATACCGTAGTATAAAGGCCCGGTTGCGCGTGTTTTCCCTGGAGGTTAGGGTAAAGATCGATAAAGGAAGGACAAGAATCTAGAGGAAGAAATATCTTCCCGAATGGATCTAATCCCCTTTATTGATAATTACCATAACTCCTCTTAGATCCTAATTTGGGTATAGAAAGCGTTGAGATTTATTTACATTTCCAAACCTACCGTAAACCTAACCCTAGCAAGATTTAGATCTAGATAATCTTAGTATAGATAGATTTAGTTTTTAGATTTAATCAATCCGAACACCCATCGGAATTAACTCGTTTGAGTGATTAGGAAATTCACAACATCCCTGTGGACCGACCCGTATTCACCGGCTAGCTACCAAGCGACGCCGTTCTTGATTGCGGTAACATATATTTTTGATCTATAAAATCTACAAATCAAATAGCGCCGTTGCCGGGGATGGCGTAAAATTTCCTTTTTGTAATTTCGGGTTAATATAAGTCATAAAAAATCTGAAAAATCTGAAAAATTAAAAAATAATAAAAATTTATCCTCTTTGTATTTTTTGAAGGGTATTTGTGTGTGAATCTTTGCAGCATCGATGGATCTGGAAAAAATCCAGATAGCAAAACGGAAAAATAAAAATCTGAACAACAGAGGAACGTCAAGCCAGAAGGGCACAGGAATTTTTGGGAACTGAACCTGACAACAGACCGCGGAACCATGGTCATGACCCCCATATCGCGGCGGAACCGCGGCTGTCTGGAAGATTCAGTACGTGCGACAAAATCTCGGGATCTGAGCCGACTCCCCCGCCGCGGAACCGCGGTGGGAACCAGCCTTTGACCGCGGATTGGCGGCTCCGAGGTGACATCATCTTGAGAAATTTGCACTGTAAGCTCCTCTGTTCTTGCTCTGGAAATCTCGATATATCTTTTCTAAAAATTCCTGCAGGATTATGTGCGCTTTAAAAATCTTCCCCCTTTCAAATAACAAATCTTGTGCAGGATTCTTTGCACCGCGCTTTAAATAAAAATTGATTGCAAGAAATCTTTTCTGTTTTGCATACCTTTAATCTTTTTTGCAAAAATTTCCAAATAAAGAGAAAAAGAAAAAAGGAAAATATTTTTATAAAAGACTTGCAACTTTTGTCGCTAAGAAATCCGTACACCCCAATCTTCTTTCTCTTCTCATTCTTACATCATGGGTACCCCACATCATAAATCCCTTGCCGAACTTTGGTACCCCAAACCTAACTTTGCCTCGTACGTTAATTGTTTCGGTCGATTTAAGGAAGATCCCCCCGTGCCCAAAATTTCTTTGAAAGATCAAATAGAAGCGTCTAGGAGAAACAGTTCGACATTGCAACCCACTTATGTCAACCATGTCAACCTTCACCACCTTCGTACGTTGATACCACTTTTTCGAGTCCTGTTTTAACTCCTAAACCGATGTCTATTGCTGAGCATATTGCACAATCTCGTAACCGATCTTTCACTCCTCTCCATACATCCAGTTATAGGGATCAACAAGTCCATTCACCTTCTTATACAAATGTTGATCCTACTCCTATCCAACCAACCAATTCCTACCAGTCCTATCCGACTTTCCCACCATCACTAGACATTGCTTCTACACAGCCATTTGGGAGTTTCACGTATCCAAACAATTTCGAATCTTTTACCGAAACCCCTTCACAACCCATGTCTAGTTTGGAACAGTCGTTGGAAGCTTATATTTCAGCAACAAACAAAATGATTAGGAATGTGGATGCGTCCATAGCCGCCCTTATACAACCTAGTGAACCAGGAGCTAATTTCCAACTAGCTTCAAATTTTTCAATGTATGAGGAGGCGGTTAGACAGAGTGCGAATTTGAGAGGATTTCCAAGTCAAACCTATCCATACCCAATTGAAGCCCACAACTCCAGTTTTCCATCGATTGTCCAAAATGATTCACAAGTTGAAAATAAAACATTTGACGAGTTGTGTGACCTTGTAGTGCTTGATTTGCCAGATGGTGAAGAATCCCTTTCGAGTGAAACCACACCTAATCCTTTTGACCTCTACACCTCCAATCTAGAACCTGAATTGATAAATATCCATGCTTTTGATGAGGCGTCAGAAAAAATTGATTTTCACTTGATCGAGGATATAGACGCCGGGAATATTTTGGATGATGAACCCTTAGATTTGATTGAAATTTTATGTCCAATTCATCATCCTGAGTCATTAAATATTTCTCCCGAACCTCATATGCGTCTTGATTTTGATGATAATGGCATGGATAGGCTAAATTTTGAGGAGAATTATGAAGATAGTATTGAGGATCATATTGAGGTTGAACCATTTTTGTTTGATGTGTCTGATTTTCCAATTCATCATCCTGAACCTTTAAATGTTATATCACCCTCCCTCCTTTCCATCGTTCCGACCACGCAAAAGATCATACTTGAAGACTGTGAGCTTGAAAAATTTCCCTTTGAATCTGACACAGTTCTCACAGCCGATAACACTTACGAGTGTTTCACTTTTTCAGACGATATTGAAGACTCACCGCCCGAGTTTGAGTCCTTTGAAATTTCAGATGAGTTAGTTGGACTATCAGACTCGGTTGCTTACAGTCGTTTCGAACCATTGATGGAATCTTTCAAGTTCGAGACAGTTTACTACGGTGAGAATGAGACTATCTCTAATTCACTCCTTTTCGTCCTTCCTATCGTTCCGACCGTACAAGAGACCGTTACGCTTTCATCTTCAATACCAAGTTCGGCGTACCCATGCTTTCTTGCGAATCTTAAGGATTTGACCCCATTTCTCGACGGGTTGATAGGTTAGCACAATCGCTTTTAACAAATCGGTCATCATAAATTGCGCTAATTTATTCACTCGATTTACACCCTCAAGATCGTACTACGCTTCTTTCTCTTTTCCGCCATTCTTCTCCTCCACCGAGACCGTATACCATTTCTATCTCCACACGGTCTCGTGTTCTTCTCATTTCTTTTCTTTCCACTCCATTCTTTCACCAACTCTACGATTACCACGATAAGATTTTTGAATGGTTGGTGCTAACCTTTGGTTTATGTAAGGCCTTGTTTAGTTTGGGAAGGACCTTGTTGTATATATGTATATATTTTTTTTTGTTTTCTTTTCTAATAAAAAATATATATTCAAAAAAATAAAAAAAAATTATAAATAAATAAACAGGGGAGTGCCGACATTCTCAACTCTCTTGGTATAGCATGACAGTAAGGACACTGTCAAGTTTAAGTTTGGGGGTATGCTCGGTAAGCCTTCTTCCTTCGCATTCATGTGTATATTCTTGCATTTGCATACTTATTTTAAAACCCATAAAAATTGAAAAATTATAAAAATTAAAGTATTCAATTTTAGCCGTATTTGACTTAAGTTTGACAAATAGATTAACTAGGAAGGAAAAACTAGATTTTAGACTTAGTAAATTAAAAATCCTAAAAATAACTTTTCTTAAAGTTTAACGGTAGAAAGTATATGTCTTTATAGTTTATTTAGAAATAGGCAAATTTCGAGTTAACTTCTTGGGCTAAGTTAAAACAAGGAAAAAGTATTGATATTTTTATTAAAGTATAAGTTTGAAAAATAGTTCCTAGCTTAAGTCTGAATTCTGAAAATGTATACCCTACAATTTGCACAAACACGCATGTAACGTTTTGAAAATCGTTTCGGTGAAATTTCGAAAAAACGGTAAAATAAGGGGGTTTTCTGTAAAAAATCAAAATGCAAATAAGTTTATTATAAAATTAAATATACATATTCTAGCTATATAATTGCTAGTATTTGGTGTTTATTGAGCCACTGGTGAAATTTCAAATTTTCTGGAAAAAAATTATTTTATTATTATTTTAAGCCGTCATTAATACATTTAATTAGGGAAAATTACAAACTGGAATGAGTTGAAACAAATTTTGTGCATCACAAAGTATTAAATAAAATTTTATCATGTGGTTTTTGAAATGAAATGCTTTGCCAAAACGGTTTAGAAAATATCGAAGAAAAATGCTTTTTTCGGTGAAATTAGTGTTAGTGGGAATTGGGGTAATACATTCATCTTTTTTCCTAACCCACACACCCACACCTCACCCTCTCTCCCCCTCCCCACATGCCCGGCCCCACCTTGACAGCCCCCCCCTCTCTCTCTCCAATTTCCTCACCTTTCAAAAGAAAAGAAAAGAAAAGAAAAAGGGAAATGAAAGAAGTCAAAAGGGGGTGTAGACTTTGTCTTTTTCTCCCCATTTTCTCCACCTCCCTCTCTCTCCTCCCCCACTCCCTTGCTGGCCGAAAATTTCCTGCACCAACAGCCCTCTTTCTCCCCCCATTGTTCCATCTCTTTTGCTTCAAAAAATTCAACAAATACCCATCAAAAAAATCCCAAAATCTAAATCTAGTTCTTACCCATTTTAGTGTAGCCTTAGATGCTTGGATCTTGGTGCAAGGATTTCATTTTGGAGGTCTAGATTTCATGTTTGATCATGGATTTGTGAGGTATAAATTTTGTGCCCCATGGTTGTTTGTTGATTAGTTGCTTATATGATTTTGTTTATAAGTGTTAAATTGGTTGTTGTGGTTTGTGTAATGAAAATTCAAGAGAAGAACTTGAATGCAAGTTAGGGTTTGAATTCAAATATGGTCATTGTCACTTGTTTAAGTTTATAAAGTGTATTTTGGCATGTGAGGGCATGGAAAAAAACTAATCTAGTTGCTATTATGTAAATTGTTGCATTTAATTTGTCCAAATCAAGTTTTTAAGCAAACTAGGTTTTTGGAATTTGATTAAATAATGGAGATAAAAACCTAATTAGGGTATTCATGGCATTATTAACATTTTAAAGTGTAGTTTAATACTTTAGTTCATGAAAATCCAAGCTAGATTGTAGTTTATGCATTTTTGCTATAAAATTGTTAAAATTTAGGTATTTTGTAAACTAGAATTTTAAGGTTTTTGGAATTTAATGAGATTAAATTATGGGAATTGTTTTTATGACTTATTTAAGATATTTAGTGAATATTTTGGCTTCTAGATTCGTTTATACATCGATTTTTGTACTAAAACGGTGATTTGTGCTTGCTAGATTTTCGGAAAAATGACTTTTTAAGTGAAATTGGGGTTTTTGTGAATTTTAAGCTATTTTATATTATAATTAGTGCTTGTAATTGTACAAATGAGTGTGTTGGGAGCTTTCTCGATGTTTTGGCATTTGTACGCCGACGTCGAGGGATTTTGGGTCGATTTGTGAAAGCAACCATAGGTTTTGACCTATGTGGGATTCGTGCATCGCTTTGGTCATGAGTCGGATTTTAATGCGATACGGTGCGTTATAATATATAGGTACCCCATGTGGACTTCGAGACGACAAGCAAGCGTGTGGCGACGTCGGCACCGACGAGCGAGGACCAGGTGAGTAGATTTATATCTACGGGGAGAAGTCGGGTGGATGGCGTATAGCACCCCCACAGTTCGTGGTGATCTATATGAACACGTATACACACATATATATATTGTTTATATATTGTTTGAGTTATTGATGATAAATATGGATATTTGGTGTTCTTGGATGATTGAGTGTCGCGAAACCCTAGAGTAGCGGTCGCACCACACTTGCACACACACACACCCATACTTGCATACTTTCTTCTTTATTTTGTGCTCATGCGGGAATATATAGTTATATGTTCACATAGGTATGGGACTATTTGTTCACATACGGATTTGAGAATGATACTTGGTATTGAGATGAGTCGATGAGATGTGTGTTGAGATTGTGAAATCGGTGATATGGCAGGATTCGTACTTGAGGTACGTCCTGGTGTTATAGCGGATCTTAAGGTGACGATACGGGTGAATAGTGTTATAAATAAAGTGGTCGACATGTGATCATGATATGAGATATGATATGCTAGGATATTGATCCTAGGTTGTATTGGGCGATGTATACCCCTTGATGATGATATGTGCTGATGATATCAGTTTGTACGAGACTGTCGATCAGTAGCCAGATCATGACTATATTGATGATATCAGTATTGTACTAGACTTAGGTCAGTACCTTAGACTATGATCTTTGATAAAGAGGATACCGGATGAATAGTGTAATGAATATGATATTGACCCGTACCCAGATTTGGGGATGCGGTACGACGGATTTACGTACGAGCTATATTTTGATGATTGATCCGCACTCTTGACTTGGGATGTCTGATTTTAGATATGGTATCGGATATGATATTATTGAGGCGGGATCACCGACTAATATATATACAGGTATGTAAATGTATCGACTTAGATGTTAGGCGGTTTCCTTACCGGTAGTCCAGCTTGTTAGCTTAGCCCTTTAGTTTAGTTTAGTTGTTAGATTAGATTCGATTCTTACCTATTTCAAAAAAACTAACGAATCGTAGGCATTTTAAAAGACAGCCCAAGGGATCCTACGGATATTTCAAAAACACGTATCTTTTCATAAAAACACCGTAGCCTCTATTTTCAAAACCCCACGATATGTGTTATTTTCAAAAGGCACCATTGTAGGACTTATATTAGGTTAATGCAGATTAGTTATCGTTGCGTCTAGTGTTCAGCTCCCGCTCATTATTGTTGCTCGCTCCGCATCGCATACTTACATTGTTATTTCATATTGCATTGTTGATATTATGCTGTTAGGACACCAGCACCATAACCGATGATGCGTATGTACCACGTACACTTACTTGCCGGCTCACACACATCTTCATCGGTAATTGCCATGTCACGTACACCTTAGAAAATATTATTGCTTAACTTAGCTTGATAGCTAGTAGTTTGACATAATATTAGTGTACTTACCTTATATGCTAGCTTAGATATTATAGTTATTACTTGTCACTTCATGCACACTGTTATTCATTGTTATGCCGTATTCATGGATTCTTATGCCTATATTCATGGGTTTATATGCTATTGATGATTTAGATTCGGATTTTTATGAGATTTTCTGGATTTGGGGGAAAACCGCAAAACTTGTATAAGCTTCTTCCCTCTCTTTTAAATAAAAAGTGCGGTTTTCCCATGATATATGAGTCGTCCACCATGAGTTTGCTGATGGATTTCGAGACCCGATTCGAGGAGTGGAGGAACCGTTTCGGGTACATGGTGGGCCCGGTGCGGTACCCCGGGGCAAGAGGATCGTGTTGTTGACGTTGAGCCTGGCAGGGGAGCACTACCTGTTAGTTATATGTATGCCCTAGAGGCCATTACTGTACATAGGATGTATATTGTAGTGGATGCTGGGACATATATAGGGAGGACTTTCTTGCTCGACATGATAGTACGCTATCTGGTTGCACTTTATCTTAACATGTATACTTTCTGTCTCTCTGATTACATGTTGATAAAGCCCATAGGATGTGTGCTCGACTTCCAGGACTATGATGTAGATCATACTAGTGGGGCCTGGGTAGTCCAAGAGTACATCCTTGAATTGTTCCTAGTCGTAGGAATATCGAGACGGGGCATCGATATTCCAGAGTAGACTAGCGTATATCTTCTCGACCCATGCGATGGGCGATGGATGATCCCATATCCATTGGTGTTTGACATCGAAGATGGTATGCGGGTGCTCAGTGGAGACTGGGTACACTGAACGGACTCGCCGAGAACTCCCAGATGGTATTATACCTCACGTCAGATGGCAGTTCTCTGGTGACACTGGTACAGCTTAGTCTGTTGACCCGAGATCGTCATAGAGTCTTGTGTGTCTCCCACTGTGCTTTGATTTCCACCCTACCACGGCTCTACTGAGTTGTGCAAACAGGTGGTTTTTGGGTACAGTCCCGATTCACATGGAGGCAATGAGCGATAGGAGGGGATTCGTCTCTCCCAGTATTGGGGGTTGATGTTGTGCTATGCTCGACTGGCCATAACAGGAAATCCCTGGCCAGGGTTGCAGTGATATACTGGTAAGAGTTATCAGTAGTTTCACAAATGTTATGGACCTCAAGTCGGCATGACTTATCGAGCTATTGGGGTCTGACGTTTACCACCCCTAGGCGAGATATGCGACATATCAGACGAACAGACCGGACTATACGGTAGTGTTGCTGGTCGGATTCACTGGAGTGTGAGCGGGCTTGCTCGTCGATCTTCAGATCGCTCAATACCCGGGTGGCCGTTACGTTTAGCAGACCGCTTGCGGCTTGTGGGTGTTTGATATGATCATCACCTGCTGCCGGCGTATTGACGAGTCTTTAGAGTCCTACACAGAAGTTTCCTGGCTCAAGCGAAACGAAATAGGAGTGCATATGAGATATGTGCGGGACCGAGAATGATACCGGTATGTGATACCGTATTCTATTCTCGCGATGAATGTGTCGAATGGTTGTATGTGATATAACCTAATTATCGAATCAAGGATTGATTCGATAAATCGATACATTGGATATTAGCCGGTTATATGCGATATGACCGGATCGTTAAATCAAGTGTTGATTTAATGATTTAATGTATAATTATATATTTGATATATTACTTTGCATTAACTAATATTGGTTCACTTTAGATGGATTTTCTCACTCGGATGTGCGCTTTATATATGTGATATGATTTTGTGCACTTGCTTGTATCATGTTTGATGATACATGCTTTTTGGTTAAGTGTAAAGTATTAAACCTCGGTTAATGAAATGGTTAGGGTTTATTATTTGTTATTCATTTATCTTATTTAATTATCCTTTTATTTTTGATAAATGAATAAAAGAAAAGAGAAAAGAATGGTGGCTAATTTTGTTCTTTAGTTGAAGCTTCATGAAGCTTTGATCAAGTCAACCATTCTTATCTCATCCTTAACCCTAACCATTCCCACTAACCCTAGTTTAGTCTCTACACTTGACCATGGTTAATTTTATGATAAGAATTCATTTTCTTTTCTTTTTCAATTAACTTATCATAACATTTCTTCTTCTTCTTCCTTGAACTCAAGAAGAAAAAGCTTTCTTCATCAATGGTGAATTGAGCAAACAAGTGAGAAATCCAATTCTAAAGTCTACCCACTTCCTATTTCTTCATCCTCTACCTCTTGCCAAGTAGTAGAGTGTGTTTCCTTCACAAGTTTTAGGGCTTGGTGAAGGTGGAGCTTGATTTAGCGATGCCTCGACGTAGATCATCTTCGGCATGGACATCGACGACCTGGCTCACTTTTTCTCCGACGAAGCCGACTCTAGAGCCCGGATTTGTTTTGGACAGCGGAGACGACTTCGTTGCGGAGCCGTGGAGGTGGAGGACCGGATCTACAAAGGTTGTATTTCCGTTTCTCATTAGTTAAGTGTTAACTAGTTAGCTTTTTCGCCTAATCATCTAGCAAACGATCCGTAGTCGGGTCTCTCGGCACCGTTAAAATTTTAATTTGGCATGTTCGATGCCTTGTGTGACCTCATTAGGGTGTCTAGGAACCCTACAGTGGTATCAGAGCCTAGCTAGAGCCTTAGGCGAAGTCTAGACGGAATTTGAAACCCGATCGAACCCGAAACACCAAATCAATCTTGCTCTCTGTACTTTTTTGAAAACAGTGAGTTTTTCCAAATTAAAAATTGTTAAAAAATTCAGCAGGGAAAAATAAGAATTACGGTGCAAAAAGTTTCTGGTGAACAGTAAATTTCGCGGCGGATCCGCGGCAGAAGCATAGCTTCTGCGGCGGATCAGCGGCCCCTTGATGATGTCAGCCCTGTTCCTTTGCACAGTAATTCCTAGTTCAAAGAGCTGAGTTTTCTGAGAATTTTTAATATTTATTCAAGAGTTGAATTTTTCTGATGTGTTTTTGGGGATTCGGTGTTTCGATCGGAGTATCAAATTTTGTCTATGTGGCTTTCCGGATAAATTTTAGAATATGTTAAAAAGTTCGACCGGATATAAATACACAATTTTTCCCCTGTCGGGAAATTTCCAAGTGTTGGATTTTTCCGTAGTTTAACGACGTTCTAAGTAGTGCAAGTAACGCGATGGTCCCTCTAGAAGACAACAAACCTTAACTCGATTATGTGACCGTCTTGAACTGCCCTTTGAACCTTCGAGTTTGGGGCAGTACGGCGTGCCGCATGTGAGGCGTTGGCTTAACCCTTCTACAGCTGGACCGTTGGTACTGAGGCACGAACGGAATGTTGTTAGACTTATTTCATGTGTTGAGCTGTATCGGGAAAACTTGGGTGTTCGATTGTTCGATCGGAAAGTTTAACATTTTCTATTTATCTGGAATGGGATACAATAATTGGAATTCACAAAAAGTTATGAGATAACTGAATGAATATTATAAACATAGCAGTTTAGTCTCACTTGATCGGTTGCCACGGAATTTTGATGTGATCAAAAGTCCGTCGCAATCACGTAGCGTACGCGGATACTCGCCGGGTAAACTTAATAGACAGCCTCACTCCATAGCCCCGACCAAGTGACTGTAGGAGAACCCCGTCGCCGAAAGCATCCATTCGGGTGCTCCCAGCAGCGGTGTTCCGCCTTGGTGCACTTCGTCGACGGTATCGGGGGTGCGGCCGTTTACTGAAGTTTGCGACGAGTATTCGATCAGTATTTCGGGAATCTTGTTAAATTGCCCGACTTGATATTGAAAAGAGTTTTCGATATAGAGACTAAAATGCGGGGTTTATAATTGTTAGGCATGCGATGTCTAAGGAATTCATTCGGTCAGGCATGTGATGTCTGAGGTGGTTGCGGATTCCAACTGTTGTAGTTTTACACTTTCTTTTCTGTGACCGTAAGTGTAATATGTGATATCGCCGGTTTCGTTGCTATATGTCAACGACAATTGGGATGCGCATATTTACTTACGTTGATGACATGTGATGTTATGTGTTGCTGGATATGTTATATTGGATCGTCGTGATTGAATAGCCGGGGGTTTTTATGTGAGATGAGTGTTTTTCATTTTCATTCATGTAAAAACTTGTATGTAATATTCTTTTATTGGGGCACTTCCAGGTTGCGGAAGATGTCACCGTTTGTATATTATTTACTTTTCCGCACTAGGATAGACCCAAGGAGGGGAGCACAAGTAACCGGGTTCTGGAGTCCAGTGGGAGACCAACTCGAGGAGTCGAGTCCGGGTCTCCTAACTCTAGAATTGGTAGGGTTGCTTGCCGCTCTCGTAGGGGTCTAGGGGTGTGGGTTTGGCTATTCATCACGACCATGGAATCCGTGTTTTATACTGGCTCGTATTTAAAACACGGACGTCCTAGTATATCCAATATTTCATATGATTCTTCTGCTGCGATATCTGTGATGTGATCATGTGATGTTCTGTGATAGATACTGTATATAGTATATATGATATATTATATAGACGTTGCTTATGTTTTACACCCGCGCTAGCCCTGCCTCGCTCTGGCGTTAGTTACCTAACCTAACGGTGCAGACGGGACATCGAGGCGAATGCGGATGGCATAAGCATACGTTATATTTATCTGTGATGGTTAGGTGGATTTAAATGATGGGATATTCATTAATGAGATTAATGAAAGAAAATAAACCTAATTGATGTTGTGGAATCGAATTTCAAAATAAAACAGGTAGCTACAGTTCTTGCTTTGCATCGCGGTGTTCATTATAGAACATCCTGCACCTTATTCGATGAGGAAAGGACCGAGATCCCTTCACCGGGAGTGACTCTTTTAGCAATAACTGGCAGATGCTACAACCCTCGGTTTGTCTTTGATCGCTTCTATAGTTTCCGCTTTGCACAGTGATATATATGATATATCCCGCACCTCATTCGACGAGGAAAGGGCCGACGATCCCTTCACCGGGAGTGACCCCTTTAGCAAAACTAGAAAAGCCTCGAAAACATTCCATTTAAAAACCATTTGATTCCGCAACGAGATCAAGTTCAAAGCGTTAAAGGTTTTCACAAAAACCATTCGCAACCCTCCGTCATTTTAGGAAGTAGAGTACTTAGTATTCGTGCTGTGTTTGTTGACCATAGTCAAGGCACAGTGTACGGTAGCTAAGTGATGTCTTCCTACACCGCATATGATGCGATTAGTTAGGACAGTCGCGTGACTTTGTTGACCTTAGTTAAGGGTCATGTGGGTGGGTCTAATTAATCACGAAATGACGGGTAGAACTTGACTAGTACTTATGATTTGTTGACCATAGTTAAGATCATAGGTGCTAGGGGTAAAAACCTATATCGGGAGTTTCAAGTGTTGAAACTTGCAATGAGATTGCATACCTTCTATGTGATAGTTGGATCCCGATACCCACTGCGAGTAATTGTTACTCCTGGGAGAGTCTTGCACTTTGCAATTAGCCGATCAAGTAGGTGTCTAGAAAGGTGTCAACGGGGTTACGCCTCTGGGAAAACGAGGTTTACAGTAATTAGGTCCGTGCGAAAGCACGGGGAACCTCCCTCAAAGTACCGACACTGGCCTGGCTGAAAGATTGGCGAACTTGTAGAGTGTAATTAATCCCGGCTCGTCTTTCCTTTTAGGGTTTGAAGGAAGATTTGATAAAAACAGTGGGAGCCATCCTGATTAGATAAAATACATAACCAATCTAATCTTGACAGAGCGCACGCAGAGTGTTTTCTTCTCTCTCTCTCCTGGTAGCGACCATATCACGCCTTAATCAAGATAATAAAATGGATGTATTGACCGAACCCGCTTGTTTTACTGAGCTGGGGAACGTTGGTCCCGCTCCAACTTATAATTGTTATAAGACAGAGCAGGAAATAGGGGAATACCAGAATTCCTATGCCGCCCAAACGAAGAAAGTGCATATGATGCATCTCCTTCGGGTGTGTTCATTACAAAAAACTGTTTCTCAGTATCCTCTGATTCCTGGGTATATGATGCCGGATCAGGATCCCAGATATGTAAGCTGTTACATAGGGCTACAAAAAGGTAGAAAAACTGAGAACGGGTGATAAGTTTCATGAGACAGAAACCGGGGCAAGTGTTGCAGCCAAGTCTGTTGGTCACTGTCACCCTGTATTACGAATACATCGATTCTGAACAAATGCTATTAGATACCGAACCTGATATACAAAATCATATCAGTCTCTTTATTAGTAAAGAAATGATATAATTTTGTATTGTTGGATAATGTTTTGAACATTTCTTATATCAAAAGTTGATCGGTTCAGGCACGTTATCTAAAAGCATTGACGTTCTAAATCAAACTACAGTTCCTCGTATACAGAACACACACAAGAGGAAGAGTTCTGAGATGAACGAATCCTTCTTGAGGCATTGTAGACTAGGTCACATCAATGTGACCTGACTGGCTGAAGTTACATTTTAGATGCATATTTAAATCAGTTTGAATTTACATCTTATGAAACTTGCCAGTCATGTCACAAAGATTAGATGACCAAAGCTCTGTTTATTAGAAACAGAGAAAGAGTTAGTAAACTCTTGGGACTGATACATGATGATGTATATAAGGTCTCCTGTCTACACATGCCAGGACTGGTTCTTTTTACTTCATTATATTCTCTGATAATCTCTCAAGATTCAGTCATATGTTCCTGTTGAAACATAAGTCCGAACCTTTTGAGGTATTCACAGAATATAAGTTAGAAGTAGAGAACCAATAACCGGGTATAAGTATTATGTCCTATGATGAGATCAGGGAGGAGAATACTTGTGCATGGAATCCTTGGACTATTCTAAAGGAAAATGAGATTCTCTCTCAGTATTACTCCTCTGAATACACCACAGCACAACGGTGTATCGGGGCGGAGCAATCACACAATATTAAATATCGTGTGCTCTATGATGAGTATTACTGAGTTACCTTTTTCCTTCTGGGAGTTATGCACTTGAGAAGCTGCATACCTATTGAATTAGGTTCGAATCAAATCAGTGCCTACCACTCCATATGAGATATGGTATGGGAAGAGCCTATCTCTTAAGTTAGTTAAGATTTGGGATTGTCCGGCCTATGTCAAAAGCAAAATCCGGAAAAGATCGAGGCAAGATCAGTTCTGTAGAACTGGAAAGGTTCCAGCTGTACAAAACTGCTAATGATTTGACAGAACCAAAGGATTCTATAGTTCCCGACGAACCTCAGCCTCTCCGCCGATCTAGTAGGGTTCCTCACCCACCTGAGAGATACCTCGGTTTCTCGATGACAGTGGGAGCTAAGATTGCATCATGAGATGATGACCCAACTAGTTTCGAGCAGGCCATCGAGAGTAGGGACTCTGTAAGAATGGCTGGATGCTTAGCGATCTGAGATGGAATCCATGTACACCAGCAAAGTATGGACTTTAGCTGCTATATCTGAAGGGTTAAATCCCCATCAGGAGCAAGTATATCTTGAGAAGATTACTTGGTGTAGATGGAAAAGTTGAGACTTTCAAAGCTAGACTTGTTAAAGTTTTTCGTCATCGACCAGGCGTGGATAATGATGAAATCATTTTCCAATAGCTATGCTTAAGTCTATCCAGATCCTACTTACCACGACTGCATACCATGACTACGATATCTGGCGGTTGGGTGCCATGACTGCTTTTCTAAATACTGATTTAGAAGAGAACGTCTATAAGAACACAGCCAGAGGTCTTCGTAAACAGTGGGAGCAGCGGAAACGTGTGCAAGTTGCTTTACATAATGAAGCAGGCATCGCGGAGTTGGAACGTCTGTTTTGATGTGAAAGTCAAAGTGTTTGACTTCATCAAAATGGTAGACGAACCTTATATATACAAAAGGGTAGTAGAGAGTAAGGTGGTCATCTTCGTATTGTACGAAGACAACATACTCTTGATAGGAAGAGAGTTTCCTATACTACGATCGATCAATCTCCGTTTATCACAATGATTCTCCATATAGGATCAAAGTGATACCTCCTAAATCTTGGGTTTTTGGATCTATGAGATAGATCTAGTTGGATGTTAGGACTCTCACTAGTTGTAGTGAGACGGTATCAACCGATCCTGGGGAGAATCACTGGAAGGGTTCCAGGGTGATAATGACGACTGAGTGTCAGTCGCAGGCATTGTCTTTACCCTCAGTAAAGGGACGGTATGTTGGAAGAGTTCCAAGCTAGATATCGTGACATACTAGACGATAAAGGCACGATACATCGCTACTTAAGATGCTACCAAAGAGGCTGTTTGGGTGTATATTGGTTCATAAGATGAACTACGTTCCTACCATTGTGTGACAATGGAGTTGTGGCTTATGCCAAGGAACGCCCGTCCCATCAGTGATCCAGACATATTCTAAGGCAGTATCACTTGATCATGGAGATGATTGATCTCCAGGGTGATCGAGGTTTGGAGAGTAGACTCAGAGGACAAACACAGCGGATCCACTCACGAAAGGCCTTTTCCCAGAGAGAGACTTTTATGGGATGGTTGAGTATGAGATACTGCAACCACTGCTACAGATGGCCCTAGTGCAAGTGGGAGATTGTTAGTTATATGTATGCCCTAGAGGCCATTACTGTACATAGGATGTATATTGTAGTAGATGCTGGGACATATATAGGGAGGACTTTCTTGCTCGACATGATAGTACGCTATCTGGTTGCACTTTATCTTAACATGTATACTTTCTGTCTCTCTGATTACATGTTGATAAAGCCCATAGGATGTGTGCTCGACTTCCAGGACTATGATGTAGATCATACTAGTGGGGCCTGGGTAGTCCAAGAGTACATCCTTGAATTGTTCCTAGTCGTAGGAATATCGAGACGGGGCATCGATATTCCAGAGTAGACTAGCGTATATCTTCTCGACCCATGCGATGGGCGATGGATGATCCCATATCCATTGGTGTTTGACATCGAAGATGGTATGCGGGTGCTCAGTGGAGACTGGGTACACTGAACGGACTCGCCGAGAACTCCCAGATGGTATTATACCTCACGTCAGATGGCAGTTCTCTGGTGACACTGGTACAGCTTAGTCTGTTGACCCGAGATCGTCATAGAGTCTTGTGTGTCTCCCACTGTGCTTTGATTTCCACCCTACCACGGCTCTACTGAGTTGTGCAAACAGGTGGTTTTTGGGTACAGTCCCGATTCACATGGAGGCAATGAGCGATAGGAGGGGATTCGTCTCTCCCGGTATTGGGGGTTGATGTTGTGCTATGCTCGACTGGCCATAACAGGAAATCCCTGGCCAGGGTTGCAGTGATATACTGGTAAGAGTTATCAGTAGTTTCACAAATGTTATGGGCCTCAAGTCGGCATGACTTATCGAGCTATTGGGGTCTGACGTTTACCACCCCTAGGCGAGATATGCGACATATCAGACGAATAGACCGGACTATACGGTAGTGTTGCTGGTCGGATTCACTGGAGTGTGAGCGGGCTTGCTCGTCAATTTTCAGATCGCTCAATGTTAGTGTATATGCCCTAGAGGCCATTACTGTATCATACTAGTTTGTATATTACTTAATGGATGCTTGGGATATTCACCTTGTATATACAATCTTGCTCAAAATAGTAGTATGCTACTTGGTTTGTTTCTACTTCAATGTGTACTTGTGTTTATTTCAGTATATCACTTATACGCATTAGTGGAGCCCTTAGGATCTTTGCTTGATTACCAGCGTTGTGATGGCAGTCACACTAGTGGGGGCTGGGTAATCTATAAGCACATCCTTATTCAGGTCCCTGGTCGCAGGACTATCGAGACAGGGCATCGATACTCCGGAGTAGACCAGCGCATGCGCTTCTCATCCCAGTGTGGGAGACGGTCTGTCCCACAGCCGTCAGTACGTCGTACTTGAGATAGTATGCGGGTGCTCGTTAGGTTACGGGTACACTGGACAGGACTCGTCGGGAACTGACTAGTTGGTATTATACCTATCGTCAGTTATCAGTTCCCAGGTGACATGAGTACAGCTTAGTCCGCTGACTTGACACTGTCACTCCGCCTCAAGTGTGTTCCCACTGTACTTTGATCACTACCCTACCACGGCTCAAAGGAGTCGTGCAAACAGGTGGTGGTTGGGTGCAGTCCCGAAGCACTTGGAGGCAGTGACGGTTAGACAGGATTCGTCTCTCCCGGTATTGGGGGTTGACATCGCGCTGTGTCTAGGAGAGCCATTACACGAGTAGTCCCTGGCCAGGGCAAACGAGATATACTGGTAGGTTTCCAGTGTTATCTCAGGGTGTATTGGGCTTCACTCCGGCACGACTTGTACCGCTATTGGGGGACTGACGTTTACCGCCCCCTAGGCCCGCCATGCGATGTATCAGACGAACAGACCGGACTGTATGGAGAATGTCACACTCAGGCTCAGTAGGAGTTCAGATGGGTTTCGCCTCGTCGGTCTTCTTGTCGGCATTACCTGGGGACCGTTACGCACAGCTAGTGCCGCTTGCGGTCTGTGGTTAAACCCACTGCCAGCGTAGTGTCGAGTCTTTAGAGTCCCACACAGAAAGCTTTTCGCCTTTAGGCAAAAGAGTAGAGGTCGCATGGTATTGCGACAGGTCGCATGGTTCTGCGACAGGGTTCGGTCACATCCGTGCACTTGTGCACGTACAGTGTCCGGACAGTTTACACTAGCGGGCTTTGGTTTAAGCCAGATCCTAGTGTACCTTATGGGATTGGATTTATCCAGTTTGCATTCGTGTTCCTCGGAACGCGGATGCGGGTGTGTATGCACAGTTGACAGGGAGGCAGAGGCAGTGGATTCTCATTAGGGTTGTTGACAGTTGACCGTTGACTTTTGACTTTTTGCTCAACCCTAATGAGAATATGATATGTGATTAACTATTATATTAATTAAGTATTATGGTGATATGGTTGTTGACTTGTTGACTTTTGTTGACTTGTTGACTTTGGTGACTTGTTGACTTTTGTTGACTTGTTGACCGGTTGACTAGGCTTGACTAGTTGACCATCATGATAACCATGGTTATCATTTCATGCCAAAGACTTTTTTCTTGCTTGCTTTTTGAATAAAATGAGTGCATGATATGATAACATTATGGTTGCTTCTAACCATCACCAAAAGACTTTTTTGATATGATGAGTTATGATCACTTTGGATTATGAGAGGGTGAGAGAGAAAAGAGAGCCTCATTCTTTCTTGCTCATTCTCTCTCTTGTTCTTGAGCTCTCCCCTTGCTCTCACCCTCAACCTCTTGCTCCCTCTCTTGATCTATGGTTCTCTTGTCTCATGAGTTGAGAATCAAGAACCATAGATAAAATCCCATTCTATTTCCTCTCTACTCATTCTAGTTCACTAGGTTTAGCAAACCAAGTGAACTAGTTTCTTCAAAGACCGAAGAAGGAGCTAAAGGTTGGAGCTTTCAAGTGGATCTATCTTCGGCGTACGGAGACGACGAGAAGGAGCCATCGGACTACCACCGGAGCTTGAAGAGAAGGAGTTCAAGACAAGCTAGGTATAACCATCTCTATCCGAGTAGCTAAACATCTTTAGCTTAGTTTGCTAGTTTTAGTTTAGGTAACGATCCCGACCATAAGTTAGTCCATGTTGCCTCTTGCGATAAAAATTTTGATTTTATACCGTTTCCGCCTCCCCGTAAGAACCGGGGGTCGCAATATGGACTTACAGTGGTATCAGAGCCTAACTAAACTTAAACTAGCTAGGTAGTAAAGTGTAACGAAGTTCGGAACCGAAAAAAATCACAAAACCGGAAAACTACAAAAACTGAGTTTCTGTTGAATTTTTTTCTGGTCAAAATGAAAAAATTCATACTCCTAAATTCGTCTCAGGGTTTTGTTAGAACACCCATGAAAAACGATTCACCAATTCGTCTAAACCGCCGCGCTTCCGCCGCGTGACCCTTCTTGGCCGCCGCGGAAGCGCCGCGGTTTGTTGTCTTTAGTGCGTTGTTTTTCGTGCAGTGTGTGTCTGTGTTGGTTTTGGGATTTTTGAGATATATTATATGTGCCCAGATTTTACAGAAAAGAAATTTCTTTTTGGGGTCCTATAATTCCGTATTTTTTCCGAACTTCATTGCACTTTGACTATGATGGTTATATCTGTGATGTTTGCATGTATTGAACGTCGGCTAATCGCTATAAGTCGATTAGTCGGGGTTATACATGATCTGTAATGTGCTGGAATGTGTATATAAATATGTTGGATTGTCGCGGGTGAATAGCCGGGGGTTGTGAGACGAGAGTTTACTTTTCTTGCAATTCATGTAAATTTGTAAATTGATGTAATAATTATTTGTTTGGCCGCACAACCGGGTCGGGGTTGTAGCCGTCATTGTATAATTTCTTTTTACAGTTTTTGCTCCTAGGATAGACCCGTGGAGGGGTGCACAAACTACCGGGTATGCCGAAGTGTCGAGTGGCCTACTCATGGAGATGAGGGAGGTTGCTACGCTTCGGGTACTTGGCGGGTAGTTTGCCGTACCCGTAGGGGTCTTGGGTGGGGTTTTGGCTATTCACCGCGACCGTGTTATCTGTTTTTGTTACAGGCTCGTACAAATTACAGATTACTAGTATATCCAATGTATTTATCTGTGATCTGAAATGTTTATCATTGCTTACTATTTAGGCGTTGCTTATGTTTTACAGACGCGCTAGCCCAGCCCCCGCTCTGTCGTTAGTTAAGTAACCTAACGGGTAATGACGGGGCCCAGTGGCGAATGCGAATGGCATAAGCGTACGTCATATTTTGGTTGTTTTCTGCAATGGTAGGGTTAAATGATGGGACGCATTAAAAGTACTAATGCAAGAATATCACGCATTAAAAGAACTAATGCAAGATAATAAACCAAGTTAAAGTCGTTGGAACACTTTCGAAAAACCACTCGGTTCTTTTCAAAAATAACTTTTAAATGCGGAGCTTGAGCCACTCCTTCTAAAAGCTATCTCGTTCCATCGATTAAATCAAGTTCACTACGTTCACGGTTTCGCCAAAACCATTCGTAGCCCTCCGTCGTTTCGTATGAATATTCAATAAGTATTCAAGCTGTGTTTGTTGACCTTCGTCAAAGCATAGTGATTGGTAGCTATTGGGTATTCGTATGTAGCATAGATAGATGCGTTGGTTTGGGACATTCGCATTACCTTGTTGACCTTCGTCAAGGGTACATACGGGTGGATTCAAATTAACCTGGACAATGACGGGCAGAACTTGACATGTGACTTATGATTTGTTGACCTTCGTCAAGGTCATAAGAGCATGGGGCAAAAATCCACATCGGGAGTTTCATAAGTACTGAAACTTGCTAGATTTGCATACCATTTGGAGTGTGATGATTCTGGTAGGATTCCTTCAGTTTCGTCACGCAATGATATTTGGATCCCGATCCTACTGTGAGTATATGCTACTCCTCGGGAAATTTCTCACTTAACGATCAATGCTATAAACCTAGTAGGTGCCTAGAAAGGTGTTAGCGGGGCTACGCCCCCAGGGAAAAGAGGTTCTCTAATTAAGGAACTTCGCGAAAGCGTTGGAAAACCTCCCTCGAAGTACCGACACCGGCCTGGCTGAACGGTTAAGCAAGTATTGTACGGTGGGATTGATCCTGACTAATTCTTCCTTTATGGTTTGAGGAGGGATTCGAGAAACAGTGGGAGCCATCCTGTTTAGACAAATTAAAAACCACTCTAAACTTGCAAGAGCATCATGCTGAGTGTTTCTTCTTCTCTCTCCTAATTGCAGCGACCAATCAACATGACTGGACTTAAGTTACTCCTAGATAAAAACAAACTGACAGGGCCAAACTACAAAGATTGGCTCAGGAATGTCACGATAGCAATCACTTATGACAAGCTGGGGTATCTTCTTACCACCAAAGCTCCCCCTGTCCCTAGTCCAACTTCCAGTGTCGCGGATAAGGAAATCCGCAAGACTTGGGAGATTGATAGCGCGAAGGCCAAGTGCCTCCTGCTTGCCTCGATGGACAATGAACATCAGAGGAGGCATGAGAATATGGACATGGAGTCCATATTGCTCCATACAAAAGAACTGTATGGAGAGCAATCACGTATCGCAAGATACGAAGCGTCGAAAAAGTTATTTTCGACAAGAATGGCCGTCGGATCATCAGTAGCCGAGCATGTGCTAAAAATGATCGGCTTCATTGAGGAGCTCGCTGACCTAGGGATCACATTGGAGAGTGAGCTATATACGGATATAGTTCTCCAGTCCCTTCCTTCCACTTACGCCCAGTTTATACTGAACTTCAACCTACAAGAAAAAGAGGTTGAACTATCAGAGCTCCTCAACATGCTGAGGAGCGCAGAGGGCACCCTACAGAAAGGTAGGGAAACATCCACTTTGTTTGTAGGAGGATCATCTTCTTCTAGGTCCAAGGCGAAAGCCAAGGGAAAGAAGAAGAAGGCCCCCGCCAAACCAAGGGGCGGTGTTGGTAAAGTGGATACGAAGGGAAAAGGCAAAGCAACAAAGATAGCGGGGAAGCTTGTGGATAAAGAAGAATGCTTCTATTGTCATAAGAAAGGACACTGGAAGAATGATTGCAGGGCCTGGAAGGCCAGAACACAGGAATTGAAGCAGGTTGCAGCTTCAGCTTCAGGTGTGTATGTTATTGAAAACTGTCTTTCAATAAACTCTACTTCCTGGGTATTGGATACCGGATCAGGATCTCATATCTGTAATTCTTTGCAGGCGTTGAGAAACCGTAGTGTTTTGAAAGCAAGTGACATGACCCTCAAAGTTGCGAACGGAGCTAGCATGGATGCTAAAGCCGTGGGGGACTATCACCTGGGAATGTCAGATGGACATGTTTTGGTTTTGCGTAATTGCTTTTTTGTACCCAACGCAACTTGTAATATCATTTCTGTATCTTTAGTTTCTAAAGAAGGTTATGAATTTGCGTTTGTAAGTAATGTTGTAAACATTCACCTTAATCAAGTTTTGATTGGGTCAGGTACATTGAGTAATGGTATATACGTGTTAAACCAACCACAGATTTTCAACGTCCAGAATACACACAAAAGAAAGTCTCCAGAAATAAATCAGACTTTCTTATGGCATTGTAGATTGGGTCACATCAATGAGAGAAGGTTGACTAAGTTACATACAGAAGGATATTTGAATGCGTTCGAATATCAATCGTATGCCACTTGTCAATCTTGTCTCAAAGGAAAGATGACAAAGACTCCGTTTACTGGACAAGGAGTAAGAGCGAGCGAGCTCTTGGGACTCGTACACAGTGACGTGTGCGGTCCAATGTCTACACATGCCCGAAGCGGACATTCTTACTTCATTACTTTTACGGATGACTTCTCAAGGTACGGTTATGTCTTCTTAATGAAACATAAGTCCGAGGCCTTTGGAAAATTCCAGGAGTATAAGAATGAAGTAGAGAAACAGACCGGCAAAAGTATTAAGATTCTAAGATCGGATCGAGGTGGAGAATACTTAAGTGCCGAATTCCTGAACTATTTAAAAGAGAACGGAATTCTCTCTCAGCTTACTCCTCCATACACCCCGCAACATAACGGTGTATCGGAGAGACGGAACCGAACCCTATTGGATATGGTTCGGTCCATGATGAGTAACGCTGAGTTACCGCGATCATTCTGGGGATATGCACTAGAAGCAGCTGCGTATCTCTTGAACAAGGCTCCTACCAAGACTGTGCCCACCACCCCATATGAGATGTGGACTGGGAAGAAACCCTGTCTTAATTATCTTAAGGTATGGGGATGTCCAGCTTTTGTAAAAAAGCAGCATGCGGACAAGCTTGAGGCACGTTCAGTACAGTGTAAGTTTGTGGGATACCCAAGAAACTCCAGGGGGTATCTTTTCTATTCCGCTGAGGAACAAAAGGTTTTTGTTTCTCAGCATGCCCGCTTCTTGGAAACTGAGTTTTTGGAAACCCAGATAAGTGGGAACACAATAGAACTGGAAGAAATTCCAGAACCACAGACTGTTACTGAAAGCTTAGTGGAACCAGAGGGTTCAACAGAACAGGACATTCCTACGCCGCTCCGCAGGAGTAGTAGGCAGTCTCATCCGCCCGAGAGATACTGCGGTTTTCTCATAGACGGGGATAGAGAGGATTGCATCATAGATTATGATGAGCCTACTAGCTTCCAGCAGGCCGTTCAGAGCGTTGACTCAGTGAAATGGCTGGATGCAATGCGGACCGAAATGGAGTCCATGTACACCAACAAGGTATGGACGTTGGACATTGCTCCAGACGGGGTAAAACCCGTAGGATGCAAGTGGATCTTCAAAAGGAAGATTGGTGTAGATGGACAGGTTGAGACCTATAAAGCTAGGCTGGTAGCAAAGGGTTTTCGTCAAAGACCTGGCTTGGACTACGACGAAACCTTTTCTCCAGTAGCCATGCTGAAATCCATTCGGATCCTTCTTGCCATTGCTGCCTTCCACGATTATGAGATCTGGCAAATGGACGTAAAGACAGCTTTTCTAAATGGAAATTTAGAGGAGTGTGTCTATATGGACCAGCCAGAGGGTTTCATTCAGAGTGGGAGCAGCGGAAAGGTGTGCAAGTTGCTTAAGTCCATCTATGGACTAAAGCAGGCATCGCGGAGTTGGAACATCTGCTTTGATGAGACGGTCAAAGAATTTGGCTTTATCAAAAATCCAGATGAACCATGCATCTATAGTAGATTTGTAGCGAGAACTGTAGTATTCCTCGTTTTATACGTGGATGACATTCTCTTAATAGGAAATGATATTCCTATGCTACAATCTGTCAAGGGGTTCTTGTCACAAAGGTTCTCCATGAAAGACCTGGGTGATGCCTCATACATCCTGGGGATCCGGATCCATCGTGATAGATCCAAGAGGATATTGGGACTTTCTCAGTCCAGGTACATCGACACCGTACTGAAAAGATTCAGTATGGAAGATTCCAAGCGTGGTAACCTACCAGCTTGTCACGGGATCACCCTCTCTAAAGAGATGTCTCCCAAGACTGATTTGGAGAGGGATCGCATGTCTATTATACCCTACGCTTCTGCGGTAGGCTCTATAATGTATGCGATGTTGTGTACCAGACCGGATGTAGCTTATGCACTGAGTGTGGTAAGCCGGTATCAGTCAAACCCTGGGGAGAAACACTGGATAGCGGTAAAGAACATTCTCAAGTACCTGAGAAGGACTAAGGAGATGTTCTTGGTGTATGGCGGAAAGGACCTCCAGATCGAGGCCTTTGCTGACTCCAGCTTCCAGAGTGACAAGGATGATTCCAAGTCCATGTAGGGTTTTGTCTTTACCCTCAATGGAGGGGCGGTGTGTTGGAAGAGTTCCAAACAGGAAACCGTTGCAGACTCGACGATGGAAGCGGAATACATCGCTGCATCTGATGCCGCAAAAGAAGCTGTCTGGATGAGGAAGTTCTTGAAAGAACTTCAGGTGGTTCCGTCCATTGTTGATCCAATACCTCTGTATTGCGACAACAACGGGGCTATAGCATTAGCGAAGGAACCCAGGTCCCATCAGAAATCCAGGCACATCTTGAGGCGGTATCACCTGATCAGGGAGATCGTAGATCGCCAGGAGATCGAGGTTCGGAGAGTCGCTTCAGAAGATAACACTGCTGATCCATTCACCAAGGCCCTGCCCCAGACTCAGTTCGAGCGGCTGATCGAGATGATAGGTCTTCGATACGCCAGTACATGGCCTTAGTGCAAGTGGGAGATTGTTAGTGTATATGCCCTAGAGGCCATTACTGTATCATACTAGTTTGTATATTACTTAATGGATGCTTGGGATATTCACCTTGTATATACAATCTTGCTCAAAATAGTAGTATGCTACTTGGTTTGTTTCTACTTCAATGTGTACTTGTGTTTATTTCAGTATATCACTTATACGCATTAGTGGAGCCCTTAGGATCTTTGCTTGATTACCAGCGTTGTGATGGCAGTCACACTAGTGGGGGCTGGGTAATCTATAAGCACATCCTTATTCAGGTCCCTGGTCGCAGGACTATCGAGACAGGGCATCGATACTCCGGAGTAGACCAGCGCATGCGCTTCTCATCCCAGTGTGGGAGACGGTCTGTCCCACAGCCGTCAGTACGTCGTACTTGAGATAGTATGCGGGTGCTCGTTAGGTTACGGGTACACTGGACAGGACTCGTCGGGAACTGACTAGTTGGTATTATACCTATCGTCAGTTATCAGTTCCCAGGTGACATGAGTACAGCTTAGTCCGCTGACTTGACACTGTCACTCCGCCTCAAGTGTGTTCCCACTGTACTTTGATCACTACCCTACCACGGCTCAAAGGAGTCGTGCAAACAGGTGGTGGTTGGGTGCAGTCCCGAAGCACTTGGAGGCAGTGACGGTTAGACAGGATTCGTCTCTCCCGGTATTGGGGGTTGACATCGCGCTGTGTCTAGGAGAGCCATTACACGAGTAGTCCCTGGCCAGGGCAAACGAGATATACTGGTAGGTTTCCAGTGTTATCTCAGGGTGTATTGGGCTTCACTCCGGCACGACTTGTACCGCTATTGGGGGACTGACGTTTACCGCCCCCTAGGCCCGCCATGCGATGTATCAGACGAACAGACCGGACTGTATGGAGAATGTCACACTCAGGCTCAGTAGGAGTTCAGATGGGTTTCGCCTCGTCGGTCTTCTTGTCGGCATTACCTGGGGACCGTTACGCACAGCTAGTGCCGCTTGCGGTCTGTGGTTAAACCCACTGCCAGCGTAGTGTCGAGTCTTTAGAGTCCCACACAGAAAGCTTTTCGCCTTTAGGCAAAAGAGTAGAGGTCGCATGGTATTGCGACAGGTCGCATGGTTCTGCGACAGGGTTCGGTCACATCCGTGCACTTGTGCACGTACAGTGTCCGGACAGTTTACACTAGCGGGCTTTGGTTTAAGCCAGATCCTAGTGTACCTTATGGGATTGGATTTATCCAGTTTGCATTCGTGTTCCTCGGAACGCGGATGCGGGTGTGTATGCACAGTTGACAGGGAGGCAGAGGCAGTGGATTCTCATTAGGGTTGTTGACAGTTGACCGTTGACTTTTGACTTTTTGCTCAACCCTAATGAGAATATGATATGTGATTAACTATTATATTAATTAAGTATTATGGTGATATGGTTGTTGACTTGTTGACTTTTGTTGACTTGTTGACTTTGGTGACTTGTTGACTTTTGTTGACTTGTTGACCGGTTGACTAGGCTTGACTAGTTGACCATCATGATAACCATGGTTATCATTTCATGCCAAAGACTTTTTTCTTGCTTGCTTTTTGAATAAAATGAGTGCATGATATGATAACATTATGGTTGCTTCTAACCATCACCAAAAGACTTTTTTGATATGATGAGTTATGATCACTTTGGATTATGAGAGGGTGAGAGAGAAAAGAGAGCCTCATTCTTTCTTGCTCATTCTCTCTCTTGTTCTTGAGCTCTCCCCTTGCTCTCACCCTCAACCTCTTGCTCCCTCTCTTGATCTATGGTTCTCTTGTCTCATGAGTTGAGAATCAAGAACCATAGATAAAATCCCATTCTATTTCCTCTCTACTCATTCTAGTTCACTAGGTTTAGCAAACCAAGTGAACTAGTTTCTTCAAAGACCGAAGAAGGAGCTAAAGGTTGGAGCTTTCAAGTGGATCTATCTTCGGCGTACGGAGACGACGAGAAGGAGCCATCGGACTACCACCGGAGCTTGAAGAGAAGGAGTTCAAGACAAGCTAGGTATAACCATCTCTATCCGAGTAGCTAAACATCTTTAGCTTAGTTTGCTAGTTTTAGTTTAGGTAACGATCCCGACCATAAGTTAGTCCATGTTGCCTCTTGCGATAAAAATTTTGATTTTATACCGTTTCCGCCTCCCCGTAAGAACCGGGGGTCGCAATATGGACTTACACTCAATACCCAGGTGGCCGTTACGTTTAGCAGACCGCTTGCGGCTTGTGGGTGTTTGATATGATCATCACCTGCTGCCGGCGTATTGACGAGTCTTTAGAGTCCTACACAGAGGTTTCCTGGCTCAAGCGAAACGAAATAGGAGTGCATATGAGATATGTGCGGGACCGAGAATGATACCGGTATGTGATACCGTATTCTATTCTCGCGATGAATGTGTCGAATGGTTGTATGTGATATAACCTAGTTATCGAATCAAGGATTGATTCGATAAATCGATACATTGGATATTAGCCGGTTATATGCGATATGACCGGATCGTTAAATCAAGTGTTGATTTAATGATTTAATGTATAATTATATATTTGATATATTACTTTGCATTAACTAATATTGGTTCACTTTAGATGGATTTTCTCACTCGGATGTGCGCATTATATATGTGATATGATTTTGTGCACTTGCTTGTATCATGTTTGATGATACATGCTTTTTGGTTAAGTGTAAAGTATTAAACCTCGGTTAATGAAATAGTTAGGGTTTATTATTTTTTATTCATTTATCTTATTTAATTATCCTTTTATTTTTGATAAATGAATAAAAGAAAAGAGAAAAGAATGGTGGCTAATTTTGTTCTTTAGTTGAAGCTTCATGAAGCTTTGATCAAGTCAACCATTCTTATCTCATCCTTAACCCTAACCATTCCCACTAACCCTAGTTTAGTCTCTATACTTGACCATGGTTAATTTTATGATAAGAATTCATTTTCTTTTCTTTTTCAATTAACTTATCATAACATTTCTTCTTCTTCTTCCTTGAACTCAAGAAGAAAAAGCTTTCTTCATCAATGGTGAATTGAGCAAACAAGTGAGAAATCCAATTCTAAAGTCTACCCACTTCCTATTTCTTCATCCTCTACCTCTTGCCAAGTAGTAGAGTGTGTTTCCTTCACAAGTTTTAGGGCTTGGTGAAGGTGGAGCTTGATTTAGCGATGCCTCGACGTAGATCATCTTCGGCATGGACATCGACGACCTGGCTCACTTTTTCTCCGACGAAGCCGACTCTAGAGCCCGGATTTATTTTGGACAGCGGAGACGACTTCGTTGCGGAGCCGTGGAGGTGGAGGACCGGATCTACAAAGGTTGTATTTCCGTTTCTCATTAGTTAAGTGTTAACTAGTTAGCTTTTTCGCCTAATCATCTAGCAAACGATCCGTAGTCGGGTCTCTCGGCACCGTTAAAATTTTAATTTGGCATGTTCGATGCCTTGTGTGACCTCATTAGGGTGCCTAGGAACCCTACACTACCGACCAGTGATATTACCCGACGCGTCGGATATCCGGAGGATACCGTCGTGGTCTTGAGATGGATGGTAGGGGCCGGTCTGGACTGACGGCGCCCTAGATATTGTGATCGAGACATTGAGATTTCGAGATATTGAGGTACAGAGACTGTGATACAGAGATATCGAGATATTGGGATTATGTTTTGTGCCGATGCTAGGCACTGTTTTATGCTGATTTCATTTATGATATCTCATTTTAAAAATACAAAGGAAATCTCACTAAATTATGAGAACAGTTTCTTCATTTACATGTATTCTGTTTTCATGCATTCATACCTCATTCATATGATATATTGCTACCCGAGGCACTGACACGGGCACATGAGATTACACTCGGGTTAGATATTACCCTAGCCATTGTTATAGGCTGCATGTTAAACATATATTTGAGGATATATTATGATCATTGACCTAGGTTGCGTTATTTATGCGATTTCTATTCGTAGATGTTTTTCTATTCACGAGTTGGCAACTCACCCCCGTTGTGCCCCAGTTTCTTGCAGGTTTGCCGTACAGGGTTCTTTACGGCTTTGCAGGCATAGTTTCGTTCGGGTGATTTGCTAGTAGGTGGGTTTACTTGTATCGTACCCCTATTATATATCTTGTATATCATTATTCTGTTGTATCTAGAAGTTCCATCAACCAAACATGTATTTATTTTTGAGATAGAGACCAGTGATGTTATTCTTTCGACCTTAGAGTCGCGCGTTGTATTTCTGTGGATTTCTTGTTGTTTTGAGTTTCTATTTGAGTTTTAATCCTTGCCCTTGGCGTTGTATATTATATTACTTGTGTGGTTGTGACCGCCGTTTGACGAAGAGCTAGCTCCCGCTTGGGGATGCCTTTTTATTGATTTCGTATACTATTCATGTTGTATCCCGTTTGGGGGCCAGTATTTACAAAGGAGACTCTGCCGAAATTTTCAGGAAATATTTGATGTTTTTAAAAACCGCATAATTCGGCTTATGCTATTGAAACTACTTGCTTTAAGTTGGTTTTTCCTGCACTCTACATCTTTTCTTGGTTTGGATTTCTGGGTTTTCGGTTTACTTAGATTACGTACGCCTCGAGACGTTCGTAGTTTAAGTGTCGGTCATGTTCCGTACTTTCGGGTCGTGACAAAGTTGGTATCAGAGCGTTAGGTTTTACCCTCAGAGCGTAGGATGACCCTTGGTTGATGGAATAGGTGACTAAAGTAGAGTGACGTACCGTAGGTATGTTCCGCGGCATATTTACGATACGCTACTCCACTTAAGAAGCCTTAGGATGTACATTTCTTTGCTCAGTATTATATTCATTCCGATCTAGCCTCATCAGTACCAGTTATGGTTTTCCTGCCACGATTACGGGCAGGGAGAGCTACAGCTAGAGTTGCGGTCAGCACGAGCTCGTCACGAACGAGGACTGACCAGGGCAAAATTACAGCGACACACGATTGCGGAGATGTGTCTTTTTACTGTGTTTCCACGCCACGAGCGTTTGGCGGATCGCCTTTATGAGGTTACTCGGATGTGCTGATCGACACTAGAGGATTGAGCCAATGATAGAGGCCAGCCAGATTTTGATGACCGTTGGTGTATTGCTTACTCATGATGATTGAGGCACTGTTCAGCATGCAGACGAGTGAGCTAGTTGTTGCTGCGAGCGACAAGATATCGCCCCATATGTTGGAGCTATTGCAGTACAGGTTGTACTAAGAGATGATAGAAGGTCGCTAGTCATCCAAGGATGAATGAATAGGACATGTGGTTCGTTCGCCTACCCGATGAGAGGTCATCAGATAGATTGATTCCAGCTAGAGACGACTTCACGCGGAGATGTTGGGAGTCGACAGAGACGATCGAATGTCAGAAGCCTATTATTCCAAGTTTAAAGTATTCGGAAGGGCATGCAGGCAATTCTATGGACCCTCTAGAAGAATGAAACCCTAACTCGACTTAATGACCATGTGAAAGCCTTTGAACTTTCGGGTTTGCGGCAGTTCTACGGCGCCATTAGTGAGGCTTAGGTTTGCCCTTCTACGGCTGGACCACCGATACTGTGGTATGTATTCGATACTATTAAACTGTGCCCAGGATGTTGAGCTCTTGGGGGATTATGAAGTTTTGACAATCGATCGGATGGTTCGACTTCATTCGGATGCTAGGTGGTGAGATGCATTCTTGGGAGACTCCAGATATGAGGATAGCCGTTGGAGCTCAGTCCATGTAGCCACGATGAGACGAGTCCGAAGCAGTCGGCATTAGAGAAAGTGGAGTAAAGAGGTCCGTACAAGATCTGGATAAGACGACGTTCCACTCCGCCGACATCAGAGATGCGATACGCATGACGAGACATTGTGCTTGGATATACCTTCCAGAAGGAGTCGCGATGAGTATGCAGTCGTTCCAGAGCAAGATGCAGATATAGGAAAGGACGATGACTTCCGGACAGTTGGCAGAGACGAGATATGGAAGAGACCGTGAGCAGGATTCCTTCCAGGACACTGCTGCAATGATACTTGCACCCAGGATCAGATGTGTCACGTACATTCAGAGAGCCAGAGGCCGACGCCAGTGATATGCTGTCTTACGAGTGGTCGCGATGATTGACTGAGAGATGACCAGAGAAGTGCCAGAATGGAATCATCCCCGTTAGCACACCTGACGGGGCCGATGAGTCGATGGACCGAGAGATTGGTAATTCACAATGAAGACCTTGACCCAGGAGTGGTCATTATTACGCACACCAGCAGGCCAGAGTTCATGATCATCGACGAGACGTCCCACTAGTGACCGCGACAGTTGGCCCGAGATTCTTAGAGGATGCACTTGAGCGGTACTATTCCGCCATTATTGATTTCGATGTTTTGGGTGATTTATTCGCATGATTTGATTTTGATGATTGAGGATTTACGATCTTTGCACAGTGTTGCACTTGATATCGTTTTCGTGCTTTGGTTTCACATATTTGTGATTTTACGGTTTTAGACATTTGAGTTGATTTTGTGCGTATGCACGCACACGATTTAGTTCCTGCACTCTGTATAGTTTATATATGCTTGCAGTGCAGTGATACGCCTTTTGTGCACTTAGATGCACTGGACTTCGATTTCGATTGTGATACTCGATATTTGTTTTGTGCACCTTGTACACCTGATTTGATTTTGCGCATGTTCGGCGCTTGATATTGGATTTCATGGTTTCGTGCATGATGGATACCCCTAGTTTTGGGTTTTCGCGCATGTTGAGCGCATGTCTTGAGATGCGATTTTGGTGCACACCAGATGCATTAAATCGAGATTCTTCGTGCATGTCAGATGCACCTGATTTTGCTGTCAGGCACCCACGTTGCCCATGACAGATGTTTCGTGCACACCCGATGCACTTAGATGTTGTTTTTGTGCGCATGTATGGCACATATATGGATTTTGATTGTCGTGCGCACCAGACGCACGTAGTATTCATACGCGTATTTTGGGATTGATTTCTTATAGAGCAGTATGGTTTTTTTATGATAATTGCGATGTGTTTTCGTACTCAGCAGGACTAGTCAGAGGACAGTACCTGAATGTATTTTGCATGCATTGATAGCTATTGAAGGGAATTCCAAAAAGCGAGCTATAGTCTCAGTATTTACCTACGTGTCTGATATGACGCGAAACGTTTAAAATAAGGAAAACCCTTCTAAATTATTTCCCAAAATGGCGGAACATACATTTCAAACAAAAGTATATATGTATATAGTTATTTTCTTATGATAGACGTCCGCCACTGTGCAGTGTTACGTGCATTGCACAGCAACTTAAAGGATTTGGCATGCATTTCCTCCTGATATTTACGTGTATAGTTCCAATTTATAGCATATCGGTCTTGCTTGAGATTTGGCATTTGTGTTTTTACCATGACTCCGATGATTGCGGGATGCTTGACGGAGTTTTGATTTTGAGTTATCTACTCATTACTCATGCGCATGCATTGCGCTATGATGTGTTTATGTATTTATGATTTCGGAGCTCCGGCGATTTGATGGTTTTGGCTGAAATATTTTAGTATTTGGGAGGAGTTTTAATTTAAATTCGGAGACCGAATTTCTTTAAGGGGGGAAGATTGTAACGTTTTGAAAATCGTTTCGGTGAAATTTCGAAAAACGGTAAAATAAGGGGGTTTTCTGTAAAAACTCAAAATACAAATATCTTTATTATAAAATTAAATAAACATATTCTAGCTATGTAATTGCTAGTATTTGGTGTTTATTGAGCCACTGGTGAAATTTCAAATTTTCTGGAAAAAAATTATTTTATTATTATTTTAAGCCGTCATTAATACATTTAATTAGGGAAAATTACAAACTGGAATGAGTTGAAACAAATTTTGTGCATCACAAAGTATTAAATAAAATTTTATCATGTGGTTTTTGAAATGAAATGGTTTGCCAAAACGGTTTAGAAAATATCGAAGAAAAAGGTTTTTTCGGTGAAATTAGTGTTAATGGAAATTGGGGTAATACATTCATCTTTTTCCCTAACCCACACACCCACACCTCACCCTCTCTCCCCTTCCCCACATGGCCGGCCCCACCTTGACAGCCCCCCCTCTCTCTTTCCAATTTTCTCACCTTTCAGAAGAAAAGAAAAGAAAAGAAAAAGGGAAATAAAAGAAGTCAAAAGGGGGTGTAGACTTTGTCTTTTTCTCCCCATTTTCTCCACCTCTCTCTCTCTCCTCTCCCACTGCCTTGCTGGCCGAAAATTTCCTGCACCAACAGCCCTCTTTCTCCCCCCATTGTTCCATCTCTTTTGCTTCAAAAAATTCATCAAATACCCATCAAAAAAATCCCAAAATCTAAATCTAGTTCTTACCCATTTTAGTGTAGCCTTAGTTGCTTGGATCTTGGTGCAAGGATTTCATTTTGGAGGTCTAGATTTCATGTTTGATCATGAATTTGTGAGGTATAAATTTTGTGCCCATGGTTGTTTGTTGATTAGTTGCTTATATGCTTTTGTTTATAAGTGTTAAATTGGTTGTTGTGGTTTGTGTGATGAAAATTCAAGAGAAGAACTTGAATGCAAGTTAGGGTTTGAATTCAAATATGGTCATTGTCACTTGTTTAAGTTTACAAAGTGTATTTTGGCATGTGAGGGTATGGAAAAAACTAATCTAGTTGCTATAATGTAAATTGTTGCATTTAATTTGTCCAAATCAAGTTTTTAAGCAAACTAGGTTTTTGGAATTTGATTAAATAATGGAGATAAAAATCTAATTAGGATATTCATGGCATTATTAACATTTTAAAGTGTAGTTTAATACTTTAGTTCATGAAAATCCAAGCTAGATTGTAGTTTGTGAATTTTTGCTATAAAATTGTTAAATTTAGGTATTTTGTAAACTAGAATTTTAGGGTTTTTGGAATTTAATGAGATTAAATTATGGGAATTGTTTTTATGACTTATTTAAGATATTTAGTGAATATTGTGGCCGCTAGATTCGTTTATACATCGAGTTTTGTACTAAAACAGTGATTTGTGCTTGCTAGATTTACGGAAAAATGACTTTTTAAGTGAAATTGGGGTTTTTGTGAATTTTAAGCTATTTTATATCATAATTAGTGCTTGTAATTGTACAAATGAGTGTGTTGGGAGATTTCTCGATGGTTTGGCGTTTGTACGCCGACGTCGAGGGATTTTGGGTCGATTTGTGAAAGCAACCATAGGTTTTGACCTATGTGGGATTCGTGCGTCGTTTTGGTCATGAGTTGGATTTTAATGCGATACGGTGCGTTATGATATATAGGTACCCCATGTGGACTTCGAGACGACAAGTAAGCACGTGGCGACGTCGGCACCGGCGAGCGAGGACCAGGTGAGTAGATTTATATCTACGGGAAGAAGTCGGGTGGATGGCGTATAGCACCTCCGCAGTTCGTGGTGATGTATACGAACACGTATACACACACATATATATTGTTTATATATTGTTTGAGTTATTGATGATAAATATGGATATTTGGTGTTCTTGGATGATTGAGTGTCGCGAAACCCTAGAGTAGCGGTCGCACCACACTTGCACACACCCACCCATACTTGCATACTTTCTTCTTTCTTTTGTGCTCATGCGGGAATATATAGTTATGTGTTCACATAGGTATGGGACTATGTGTTCACATACGGATTTGAGAATGATACTTGGGATTGAGATGAGTCGATGAGATTTGTGTTGAGATTGTGAAATCGGTGATATGGCAGGATTCGTACTTGAGGTACGTCCTGGTGTTATAGCGGATCTTGGGGCGACGATACAGGTGAATAGTGTTATAAATAAAGTGGTCGACATGTGATCGTGATATGAGATATGATATGCTAGGATATTAATCCTAGGTTATATTGGGCGATGTATACCCCTTGATGATGATATGTGCTGATGATATCAGTTTGTACGAGACTGTCGATCAGTAACCAGATCATGACTATATTGATGATATCAGTATTGTACTAGACCTAGGTCAGTACCTTAGACTATGATCTTTGATAAAGAGAATACCGGATGAATAGTGTAATGAATATGATATTGACCCGTACCCAGATTTGGGGATGCCGTACGACGGATTTACGTACGATCTATATTTTGATGATTGATCCGCACTCTTGACTTGGGATGTCTGATTTTAGATATGGTATCGGATATGATATTATTGAGGCAGGATCACCGACTAATATATATACAGGTATGTATATGTATCGACTCAGATGTTAGGCGGTTTCCTTACCTGCAGTCCAGCTTGTTATCTTAGCCCTTTAGTTTAGTTTAGTTGTTAGATTAGATTCGATTCCTACCTATTTCAAAAAAACTAACGAATCGTGGGCATTTTAAAAGACAGTCCAAGGGATCCTACGGATATTTCAAAAGACGTATCTTTTCATAAAAACACCGTAGCCTTTATTTTCAAAACCCCACGATTCGTGTTATTTTCAAAAGGCACCATTGTAGGACTTATATTAGGTTAATGCAGATTAGTTATCGTTGCGTCTAGTGTTCAGCTCCCGCTCATTATTGTTGCTCGCTCCGCATCGCATACTTACATTGTTATTTCATATTGCATTATTGACATTATGCTGTTAGGACACCAGCACCATTACCGATGATGCGTATGTATCACGTACACTTACTTGCCGGCTCACACACATCTTCATCGGTAATTGCCATGTCACGTACACCTTAGAAAATATTATTGCTTAACTTAGCTTGATAGCTAGTAGTTTGACATAATATTAGTATACTTACCTTATATGCCAGCTTAGATATTGTAGTTATTACTTGTCATTTCATGCATACTGTTATTTATTGTTATGCCATATTCATAGATTCTTATGCCTATATTCATGGGTTTATATGCTATTGATGATTTGGATTCGGATTTCTATGAGATTTTTTGGATTTGGGGGAAGACCGCAAAACTTGTATAAGCTTCTTCCCTCTCTTTTAAATAAAAAGTGTGGTTTTCCCATGATATATGAGTCGTCCACCATGAGTTTGCTGATGGATTTCGAGACCTGATTCGAGGAGTGGAGGAACTGTTTCGGGTACATAGTGGGCCCAGTGCGGTACCCCGGGGCAAGAGGATCGTGTTGTTGACGTTGAGCCTGGCAGGGGAGCACTACCGACCGGTGATATTACCCGACGCGTCGGATATCCGGAAGATACCGTCGTGGTCTTGAGATGGATGGTAAGGGTCGGTCTGGACTAACGGCGTCCTAGATATTGTGATTGAGACATTGAGATTTCGAGATATTGAGGTACAGAGACTGTGATACAGAGATATCGAGATATTGGGATTACGTTTTGTGCCGATACTAGGCACTGTTTTATGCTGATTTCATTTATGATATCTCATTTTAAAAATACAAAGGAAATCTCACTAAATTATGAAAACAGTTTCTTCATTTACATGTATTCTGTTTTCATGCATTCATACCTCATTCATATGATATATTGCTACCTGAGGCACTGACACGGGCACATGAGATTACACTCGGATTAGATATTACCCTAGCCATTGTTATAGGCTGCATGTTATACATATATTTGAGGATATAATCATTGATCTAGGTTGCGTTATTTATGCGATTTCTATTCGTAGATGTTTTTCTATTCACGAGTTGGCAACTCACCCCCGTTGTGCCCCAGTTTCTTACAGGTTTGCCGTACAGGGTTCTTTACGGCTTTGCGGGCATAGTTTCGTTCGGGTGATTTGCTAGTAGGTGGGTTTACTTGTACCGTACCCCTATTATATATCTTGTATATCATTATTCTGTTGTATCTAGAAGTTCCATCAACCAAACATGTATTTATTTTTGAGATAGAGACCAGTGATGTTATTCTTTCGACCTTAGAGTCGCGCGTTGTATTTCTGTGGATTTCTTGTTGTTTTGAGTTTCTATTTGAGTTTTGATCCTCGCCCTTGGCGTTGTATATTATATTACTTGTGTGGTTGTGACCGTCGTTTGACGAAGAGCTAGCTCCCGCTTGAGGATGCCTTTTTATTGATTTCGTATACTATTCATGTTGTATCCCGTTTGGGGGCCAGTATTTACAAAGGAGACTCTGCCGAAATTTTCAGGAAATATTTGATGTTTTTAAAAACCGCATAATTCGGCTTATGCTATTAAAGCTACTTGCTTTAAGTTGGTTTTTCCTGCACTCTACATCTTTTCTTGGTTTGGATTTCTGGGTTTTCGGTTTACTTAGATTACGTACGCCTCAAGAAGTTCGTAGTTTAAGTGCCGGTCATGTTCCGTACTTTCGGGTCGTGACAACGCACCTTGAAGCTTTGAATAGTAGAAAAGACCTTGAAATGCTCTTGCCTAAAGTCCTTAGTACGATGGAAAATAAAAAAACATATACAAGTGTGAATAAAGAAAAAAAAAGAACACTGGTTTTTGTGATTACTTAAGGCTGCAAAAATAGAAAAATATTTAGCGAGGGTGCTTCATCACCTAGTGCCTTAGACCAACTGGTTTGGGAGTCACTGCTAAAAAACCTTGGGTGTTGCAAGACTAGGAATTACGCTTTAAAGTGCAAACGTATTTTGTAATCGGTCGTTGGTACCTCAAGAAGTATTAACGGTCGCATGAAGGATGTGTAGGCAAAATTCATTTAAAAATTCACCAATTAAGAAGTGCTTTGGACAACGGACGAGAGTATGATTGCTTGATTTGAATTTCCAAGTATAGGGGTGATTTAAACAGACACATAAGGATATGTGATTGGAGTTTAGATGAGAGAAAGGAGTGAAGAATAAAACTTGTATCTTTAGTAAAGTTGATAAAAATTCCTAAGTGGAGATGGAACCCTAGAAGGAAAACTTAAGAGATGCCGAAAACTAAGTAGGTCTGCAGAACATATATAATCTTAAGTTAAATGATGAGGAAGTGTGAAGAATATGGGTGGATAATTTACGAGTCGACGATAATAGAATTCCTTGTTAGAAAACCTAATTGGAGAATAAAAGTCAAAAAGCCAAATTGATAGGATTTTGTGGGTAGTATCCGCTGAAAACCCTCAGGAGAAAACACTCCTCCTACTAGGGACACCTAGAGGTTTAACGGTTTGTTGCACGAGCTCAGTGCAATCGCGTTCCCCTGCAAAAGTGAGGTTAGATTTTTGTCGAGAATAAAACTAAGTTTGCTCGAGGACGAGCAAAAGATAAGTTTGGGAGTATTTGTTCATACCGTATTATTGCATTATTATATTCCCCATTCTTATGTATTTTACAAATAAACAGGTGTTTTTGACCCATGTCTGCTACATAGTACAGGTTACAGGTTCTTGGAATGAAAACAGTGAAAAAGACAAAAGACGATACAAAAGTGAGATTTTGACCAACAAATAGAAGGATCTTAATCAAGCCTACACAAAAGATAAAGTTCACAAAGTACAAGGCAGCGCAAGGTCCAAGATTTCAAGGCGAACGGTTAAAAGTCCACTACAAGTGTTCACAGGAAAGATCTGAAAGAGAACGAGAAAACATTATGAAGAACAAACTGCAGAAATAGGAAGTCAAAGTCACCAACAATCAGCCCAAGAAAAACCAGAAGACAACTCCACAATTGGGCCGCGGAACTGCGGCCCAACCCCTGCTGCGGCCGCGGTTCCGCGGCCATCTAGAGCCCAAAGCTGAATAAAATTTTATCATATCTTGGGCGGCGCTGAATAAGTCTTCCTAGGGGTATTTTGGTAAATGCAGACGTGCGGCAATTGTAAACCTAGGGTTTTCTATGTCCTATAAATAGAAGCCCAATTCCTTGTATTAGTTCATGCCTCCTTTCATTAATAAAATTCAGATTTCTTTTGGAGAGTATCGGTGCCTCTTTTCATATCATCTATTCAGATCTGACAAACCTGTGTAAATGTTTGGAGAGAGCTATCTGTAAGTAGTTTTATTTAATTGCTCTAGTTTAGATTTAATTCCTTACCCTAGATAAATGTTCTTCAATTCCCTGATGAGCGAGTAGTCTCCTCGCTTGTTAGGGTTAGCTTTGGGGAAGGCTTTTTGAGAGATGAGATCTCTCATCCCGTTCTTACCCATCATACTTTTTCATAGGACTCCATGCATACATGCACACACCGCTCCCTACGGCACCCTATCCCACGAGGTAGCAGTGATACCGTAGTATAAAGGCCCGGTTGCGTGTGTTTTCCATGGAGGTTAGGGTAAGGATCGATAAAGGAAGGACAAGAACCTAGAGGAAGAAACATCTTCCCGAATGGATCTAATCCCCTTCATTGATAATTATCATAACTCCTCTTAGATCCTAATTTGGGTATAGAAAGTGTTGAGATTTATTTATATTTCCAAACCTACCGTAAAGCTAAGCCTAGCAAGATTTAGATCTAGATAATCTTAGTATAGATAGATTTAGTTTTTAGATTTAATCAATCCGAACACCCATCGGAATTAACTCGTTTGAGCGATTAGGAAATTCACAACATTCCTGTGGACCGACCCGTATTCACCGGCTAGCTACCAAGCGACGCCGTTCTTGATTGCGGTAACATATATTTTTGATCTATAAAATCTACAAATCAGGGCCGCAGAGGCTAATTTGCAGGGAGCCCCGAGGAGGGCCAGCTTGTGCTTGTAGGTCGGGCGTAGGGTGGCCTGGTCGGCCCCCGTAGGCCCTTTTTTCGGAGTCTTGGGACACGTCATTTGCCACGTGTCTTGATCCTGGAGATTGCCAATATTGAGCATCATCAGATTCCGTCCTTTTACCTCTTTTATACCTCTCTATATTGCTTTCCCTACGAATAAGATTGGGTTTCCGACAATTACAAAAAAGAAGAAAAAAGATATGATTCCTAACTTGCCTAATAAAAATTCATCCAAATGATGTTCAAACAACATATTTCATTCTCAGAAAAAATAAATTTATGTCTGCCTAACTTATGCAAAAATTTCCACTTGTAAAATTTGAAAACTATGCCATTGATATCGATATCATTATTTATTGCAGCTAAAATTAGTCTTGACTATAATCATGTGGAATCAATGTTAACCACCACCACCACCTCCAAAAAATAAAACTACCTCTCAATCCAACCCACCCCAACCAAAAAAAAGAAGGATCAAAGCTATAGCTATAGTCGAGACACCAAATGGTGGATCATTTACTGAAAACCGAAGTTCATGAAATTAGGAACAGATCTATGACAATTTAGTACCAGTTTGAGCTAGACAATGATACTCCGCCTCGGTTGAAGATCGACTCATAAATAATGAGCGAATTGTTAATCAGTAGCCTCACCTAGAATTACTCGGACGACTTGGATTTTCAAAGGTGGTTTACAGATTTATCATTTCAAAAACGAAGCCTAATTAGTAATTAGGACAAAGAGGTGGAATTTATATCACTCCAAGCGAGTTAAACAAAAAGTTATAAAACAAATATTTAGGCAAAAATTTCACTAAAATACCACGAATATATCCAGTTTTCTATTTTTCTTGACCTACATACATTAATCCAACTAACCAAAACGTTTATCCATAATTTTCAAAATACTAAAGATGTCTCATCTATAGTAACCTTACTATTTTAACTCCGAGAGTCTAAAATTGAGCTTCCAATATAAATTACATTTCGACGACAAATGGCATTCAACCGTTCAAATAAAAAAAAGTACGAAATAAAACCCGTAAAATAACTGCTGACTGCTTCCAAGGCCCTCTCCCTCTCTGATGTTCATCGTGCATAGCACATGCTTAAAATGCTGGCAAACAAAAGGAAGAAGATGGGTTGATTAAGTCTTGCCTCCGAAATTAAGGGGAGGGTTTTTTGCTGCTAAAATTTAGAGAAGTTGGAGAAATTCTCGGAAATTTAAGTAAGAATTAATGGACCTAAATTAAGAAGATTAGTTCAGATGAACTGCACTAGAACCACAATAATTATTATCTCTGATATCACAAAACTTAAACATGCTATAATTTTCACATTGAGTAAATGCACAAAAAGGAGCATGGCAGAGCTTCGACATTGAGCAAAGGATTCAATAACAAAGAAAGAGCAGGAAAAATTCTTTAAGAGATCGCATGAATCACAATGTCTACTTTTAATTCAACATTTGTGCCTGCAGATAGAAACCAGTGGGTGGAGCTCTGCGGCATCCCCAGCTCTCTGCTCACAGCCTCTTACAAACACTTTGTGTTAGACGTCGTCATCGTCATCGCCGAATGCAGGATCTTCCATCTGTTCCTCCACCGCCTCGGCCAGCATCGCATCGTCTCCGAGTTCGCCGTAAGTTCCTTTTGACAACACACTCCCTTATGCCTCTTGGATATCCCTGCCGCTACAACAAAACTCCGAAGTTATTGTGAGAGTTGAGAGAGATTTGTTTTATAAAGAACTGCTTTGAGTTTTGGTGGAGCGGCAGGGACATCTAAGACACTCACGAGATTTGCACGCAAAATTACCATTAATCTCTGAGCAAAGGTTGTATGCAGATTGGCCTGCTAGTCGCAAACATCAGGCCCTTCAGCGTACAGCCCCAAGTAATGCAAGCCTTCGGGTTCATCGAGGTGGTTGCTTCCACAACATACATGTTCGTGCTTGGCCTCGAGATGGAGCCGTTGTCGATCCTGAAGCCACCGGGGCCCGATGCCAGCATCGCTTACATCGGCATATTCTCGACCGTGGCCATTCTCCTCATTTCCATCGCCCCCTTCTACGGCCACGGCGTCGAGCAGATGGAGAACCAGAAGCCGTGCCTTGTTGCCATCTTCGTGGTCATGCTCGCCGCGACCTCGTCCCCCATCGTCACACGCCTCGCCACCGAGCTCAAGCTCAGCAAGTCTGAGATCGGGCGACGCGCCATCCGTGCAAGCCTCGCCAACGACCTTGTCTGCAGTCTCCTCATCTCCTTCCTCTTCATCCTCCACAGCAATGACGGAGACACCAGCACTTCTGAGATTATGGTCCTCAGTGGATCCATCATGGCCGAGATTCTTGTGGTTTTGCTGGTCATGAGGCCGTTTTTCCGGCATGTGAACAGGCGGAACCCAGAGGGGGAGCCCATCAGCGGGGGCCACATCACGATCGTGATCCTCATGACGCATATCTTGCTGTACATTAGCTTTCTCTTCGGTTACGACAGCAAGGCGAGCGCGTTCTTGATAGGGTTAGCGCTGCCGAGGGATGGGAGGTTGTCGAATTTTTTTATTAGCAAGATTAACTACGGGCTCACATCGTTCATCCTGCCACTGTTTTTCACGATGGGCAATATAAAGCTGTCGCCTGAAGCTATTATAGTGCCAGGCATGAAGACCTCATGGAAAAAGCTTGTATATGTCGTGGTGATTGCGACGGTGGGGAAGTTCTCGGGCACGCTCGCTGCGAGCTGGTACTTTGGCCTGCACTGGCTCGAGGCGGTCACCCTCGCAGTGCTTTTGAACATCAAGGGCTACTTTCATGTCTTCTTCACATTTCAATCTAGGAGAGTAAGTACTGCTCATGAACCATGTTATATCAAGCGAAAGAACTAAATCGTTGATATCTAGCTGCCAACTTGATTTCTTTATTTTCAGCGTGGATACATGGATCGAGCTTCAGTGCTGGTGATGCTATTTTCGGTGATGGCGTCGATCATGTTTGCTCCATTGCTAGTCTCATTGATAGTGAGGCATGTCAGGATGAAGGGAGGGACACTGCGGCTCATGGGCCTGCAGTGGTACAGCCCATCAACTGAACTTCGGATAATGATAGGCCTCCACGGCCCAAGAAACGTGCCGGCAGCGATGAGCATCGTCGAAATGTTGCGAGGCGGCACATCAGGAGGCCTTTCCGCGAAAATGGTGGAAATGGTTGAGCTCACGGAACAAGCCGAAGCTTCTCTGGTTTTCAGGCAAGATGTGGACGCGGTGATCGTGGCGGATGAAAAGGTCGTCGAGCTTAGAGAGCAGATAGGCGCCGCATTGGATGCCTACGTCGACCCCGAAGGCAGCGGCCGCCAACAAGGCTTAAGCGTGAAACGAATCCTTGCCATCTCATCATTCGAGGACATGCATGAGGACATCTGCTGCGGAGCACAAGACGCACTAACCATGCTCATCGTGGTCCCCTTCCACAAAACCCAGAAAGTCGACGGAGGTATGGACGCAGGCGACCTAGGGTTCAGGACCGTGAACCAGAACGTCCTGCAGCGCGCGACGTGCTCGGTAGGGATATTAGTCGATCGAGGACTTGGCAGAACCAACAATAGGATGCCATTATCAAACTCGTTGCTCAATGTCGCCGTAGTTTTCACAGGGGGAGCGGACGACCGCGAGGCGCTGGCATATGCAGCCTGCATTGCGACGCACCCAGGGATCAGACTGATGGTGATCCGGTTCCTGCCTGACATAGAGGCGATGACGATGGCTGCAGGGCCAGGGCGTCGCATACTCACATCGATTACCGACGAGGAGAAGGAGATGAAGGTCGACAATGATTACTTTGCCACGTTTTACCAGCAGCATATCGAGAACAAAGGGGTCGGGTACATGGAGAAGCACGTGTCGAGCGGTTCCGAAGCGGTGGAGACCCTGAGGGTTCTTGAAGGGGGATATCAGTTGTTTATTGTTGGGAGAGGGAGGGATCAAGACTCCGTTCTGACAGCGGGGATGAGTGAGTGGGCTGAGTGCCCTGAGCTGGGGCCCATTGGTGATATACTTGCCGCGTCTGATTTCTCTGTTACAGCATCTGTGTTGGTGATCCAGCAGTATGATCATACAAAGGACGACAAGTTGCTCAGCGACGAATTTATGCCTTTGTAGATGGAGATGTTAGGTGAATAAGGTTCCACTCTTGTTGATAGTGTTGTCTTGTGTGTTTAGGCTCATTTGTTTGTATGCACGTGCCTGGAGAAATTGACAGATGAAAAATTAGTAAGATGTTTCTATGATATTGTGTTAAAAGCACAAGATATGTAACTGTATAATTGAATAGAACTAGTTACCATATTCAAGGGGGAATGTGAAACTATAGAATATGCAACTGTTGGAGGATGTCTATTTCTATCGATATCAAGAAAGACACCGAGTACACATATCAAGAAAAGAAACCAAATATATAACACTCAAACAACAACAATCTTAAACAAAATAAAATTCGGATTCCAAAAAATAAAAAAAATTGTATGAGATGCTCATTAAGACCGGTGGTCGAGTAGTTTCCTCATCACACAGAATAACCTGAGGGCATAATGTATCCCAACATTTTAAAATAGGTTGAGAATCTAAGCTGACTCAATATTTGCGGAACCAGTCCTTCTCCTACTTACTCTTTCGACCACTTGCCACACGCTCAAATAAATATTTCAGTCGGAGATTACCGATGAGCAGTATGCATCTGATGAGCATAGTGCTCTTATCAAGCCGGAGAGTTCTCCCACATATTACTCTTCACGAGGGAAAGGATGAGCTGGTCGTGGAGGAGGTAGAGCCTGAGGTAGAAGCAAAGAAGAGCCATTTTTGTGACTATTGCCATCAGGAGGCCCATATTCACAATACATACTGAAAGTTGAACGAGAGGCCGCCTCGTCCTGTCCGTGCACATGTTGGGACATCATCTTCCTCCTCTTCTGCATCTTCCACCACTTCGACGGGCTCAGCATCATCCAAGAGCTCCTTCAAATCTTTCGAGGAGGAGATTACTTGATTGAGATTTCTTGTGACCTCATCTGCTTCTAGTGGCCAATATGAATTAGCTACACCTCGGGCTTCAGGTATGACTACTTTGGGCCTTTTGAAAGATAACCATGCATCTTTTATTACTTCGGTTTCTGTATGTCGTCCGTGGATGATCAATACAGAAGCGACGGATCATATTACAGAAGAGAGGCGTATTTTCCTCATATAAACTAAGGTTCGGGTATACCCCGGTGACTTTAACGAACGACATCACATCTGCTACAGAAGGAATGGAGTCTGTTCTTACCACATCATAATTGCCTCCCTCTACCGTCTTATACTTGCATGGTTTTCCTTTCAACTTACTTTCTATTAGCCAGCTGATCCGAGATTTGAACTGTGATGTCACCTTTTCTTTGGTGGTTGTGTTTTTCAGAAGTTTGGAACGAGACAAACAATTGGCATAGGGACTGAGGTTGACAGATTGTACCACCTCGATGAGCACCCACATCTTCTTTTGATGTCCATTGTTGGTTTTGTAGGGTTCCTAGGCACCATAGTGAGGTCTCACAAGGCATCGAACATGCCATTATAAAATTTTACGGGTGCCGAGAGACCCTAGTGTACGGATCGTTTGCTAGAAAACTAGGCGAAAAACAATCTAGTTAACAACTTAACTAATGGGATATCGGAAATACAACCTTTGTAGATCCGGTGCTCCACCTCCACGGCTCCGCAACGAGGTCCTCTCCGCTGTCCAAATCAAATCCGGGCTCTAGAGTCGGCTTCGTTGGAGAAAAAGCGAGCTAGGTCGTCGATGTCCATGCCGAAGATGATCTACGTCGAGGCATCGCTAAATCAAGCTCCACCTTCACCAAGCCCTAAAAACTTATGAAGGAAACACACTCTACTACTTGGCAAGAGGTAGAGGATGAAGAAATAGGAAGTGGGTAGACTTTAGATTTGGATTTCACACTCTTTTTCATCACTTGCCATTGATGGAGGCAAGCTTTCTTCACTTGAAGAAATGAAGAAGAAGATGGAAATTGTTATGATAAGAAGAATTAAAAAAGAAAAGAAAATCCATTCTTATCATAAGCAAACCATGGTTAGGTGTAGAGATTAAACCAAGGTTAGTTTGAATGGTTAGGGTTAAGGATGAGATAAGAATGGTTGACTAAAGTCAATGCTTCATGAAGGTTCAAAGAATAAAACAAAACTAGCAACCATTCTTCTCATTATCATTTCCATAATAAATAAATAAATAAATAGATATGAAAATGTAAACCCTAATCATTTAAATAACCATGGTTCAATTTTTACACAAACACAAGCAAACATGTATCATCAAACATGATACAATCAAGTGCACAAAACTATATCGAATATACAATGTGCACATTCGAGTGAGAAAATCCATTCAAAGTGAACCGATACTAGTTAATGCAAAGTAATATATCAAATATATAATTATGCATTAAATCATTAAATCAACACTTGATTTAATGATCCGGTTATGTCGCACACAACCGACTAGTATACAATATATCGGCTTATCGAATCAACGCTTGAATCGATAACTAGGTTATATCGCATATAACCATTCGATACATTTATCGCGAGAATAGAATACGGTATCACATACACGCATTATTCTCGGTCCCGCACATATCTCATATGCGCTCCTATTTCGTTTCGCTTGAGCCAGGAAACCTCTGTGTAGGACTCTAAAGACTCGTCAATACGCCGGCAGCAGGTGATGATCATATCAAACACCCACAAGCCGCAAGCGGTCTGCTAAACGTAACGGCCACCCGGGTATTGAGCGATCTGAAGATCGACGAGCAAGCCCGCTCACACTCCAGTGAATCCAACCAGTAACACTACCGTACAGTCCGGTCTGATCGTCTGATCTGTCGCATATCTCTCCTAGGGGTGGTAAACGTCAGACCCCAATAGCTCGATAAGTCGTGTCGATATGAGGTCTATAACAATTCGAGAAACTACTGGTAACACTTACCAGTAAATCTCAGCAACCCTGGCCAGGGATTTCCTGTTATAGCCAATCGAACACAGCGCAACATCAACCCCCTATACCGGGAGAGACGAATCCCCTCCTATCGCTCATTGCCTCCATGTGACTCGGGACTGTACCCAAAAACCACCATTTTGCACGCCCTCTTGGACATGGTAAGATGGAAATCAAAGCACAGTGGGAACCACACAAGACTCTATGACGATCTCGGGTCAACAGACTACTCTGTACCAGTGTCACCAGAGAACTGCCATCTGACGTGAGGTATAATACCATCTGGGAGTTCTCGGCGAGTCCGTCCAGTGTACCCAGTCTCTACTGAGCACCCGTATATCATCTCTGATGTCAAACACCAATGGATATGGGATCATCCATCGCCCATCTATATGGGTCGAGAAGGTATACGCTAGTCTACTCTGGTATATCGATGCCCCGTCTCGATACACCTACGACTAGGGACTTTGAAGGATGTACTTATGGACTACCATGTCCCCACTAGTATGATCCGCATCATAGTCCAGGTAGTCAAGTACAGATCCTAAGGGCTTTACCAACATGTAACAGAGAGACAATCAGTATACACGTTAAGGTAAAGTTCAACCAGATAGCATACTATCATGTCGAGCAAGAAAGTCCTCCCTATATATGTCCCAGCATCCACTACAATATACATCCTATGTACAGTAATGGACTTTAGGGCATACATATAACTAACAATCTCCCACTTGCACTAGGGCCATCTGTAGCAGTGGTTGTAGTATCTCATACTCAACCATCCCATAAAAGTCTCTCTCTGGGAACAGGCCTTTGTGAGTGGATCCGCTGTGTTGTCCTCTGAGTCTACTCTTCTAACCTCGATCTCCCTGGAGATCAACCATCTCCATGATCAAGTGATACTGCCTTAGAATATGTCTGGATCACTGATGGGACGGGCGTTCCTTGGCATAAGCCACAACTCCATTGTCACACAATGGCAGGAACATAGTTCATTTTATGAACTAATATACACCCAAACAGCCTCTTTGGTAGCATCTTAAGTAGCGATGTATCGTGTCTTTATCGTCTAGTATGTCACGGTATCTAGCTTGGAACTCTTCCAACATACCGTCCCTTTACTGAGGGTAAAGACAATGCCTGCGACTGACATTCAGTCGTCTGTATCACCCTGGAACCCTTCCAGTGATTCTCCCCAGGATCGATTGATACTATCTCACTACAACTAGTGAGAATCCTAACATCCAATTAGATCTATCTCATAGATCCAAACCCAGGATTTAGGAGGTATCACTTTGATCCTTTATGGAGAATCATTGTGATAAGCGGAGATTGACCGAGCGTAGCATAGGAAACTCCTTCCCTATCAAGAGTATGTTATCCACGTGCTCTACGAGGATCATCACCATACTCCCTACTACCTTTTTGTATATACAAGGTTCATCTACCATTTTGATGATGTCAAACTCTTTGACTAATCCATCAAAACAGATGTTCCAACTCCGCGATGCCTGCTTTATCACATAAAACATCTTGTACACGTTTCCGCTGCTCCCACTGACTACGAAGCCCTCTTGCTGTGTACTTATAGACGCTCTCTTCTAAATCATCATTTAGAAAAGCAGTCAAGACACCCAACCACCAGATATCGCAGTCATGGTATGTAGCCGTGACAAGTAGGATCTGGATGGACTTAAGCATAGCTACTTGAAAAGGTTTCATCATTATCCACACCTGGTCAATGATGCAAACTTTTAACAAGTCTAGCTTTGAAAGTCTCAACTTTTCCATGTACACCAAGTAATCTTCTCAAGATATACTTGCTCCTGATGGGGATTTAACCCTTCAGATATAGCAACCAAAGTCCATACTTTGTTGGTGTATATGGATTCCATCTTAGATCACTAAGCATCCAGCCATTCTTACAGAGTCTTACTCTCGATGGCCAGCTCGAAACTAGTTGGGTCATCATCTCATGATGCAATCCTCGCTCCCACTGTCATAGAGAAACCGAAATATCTCTCAGGTGGGTGAGGAACCCTACTAGATCGGCGGAGAGGCTGAGGTTCGTTGGTATCTACTGAATCCCTTGGTTCCATCATATCATCTGCTGTAGTTCGTATAGCTGGAACCTTTCCAGTTCTACATTACAGACCTTGCCTCGAGCTTGTCCGGATTTTGCTTTTGGACATAGGCCGGACAACCCCAAATCTTAACTGGCTTAAGACATGGGCTCTTCCCATTCCATATCTCATATGGAGTGGTAGGCAACTGATTTGATTCGAGCCGTATTCAATAGGTATGCAACTTCTCAAGCGCATAACTCCCAGTAGGAAAAAGGTAACTCAGTAGTACTCATCATAGAGCACACCTTATCATATAGGGTGTGTCTGCTCCATCCCGATACACCGACGTACTGGGGTGTATACGGAGGAGTAATGCTGAGAGAGAATCTCATTCTCCTTTAGAACAATCCAGGAATTCCGTGCTCAAGTATTCTCCTCCTTGATCTCATCATAGGATATAATACTTATACCTGTATTCTGGTTCTCTACTTCTGTCTTATATTCTATGAATATCTCAAAAGGTTCAGACTTGTGTTTCAACAGGAACATAGGTCTGAATCTCGAAAGATTATCAGAGAATGTAATGAAGTACAAAGAACCGGTGTTGGCATGTGTAGACAGGGGACCTACATACATCAACATGTATCATCCCAAGAGTTCACTAACTCTTTCTCTGTTTTCAGTAAACGGAGCTATGGTCATCTTATCTTTGTGACATGACTGGCGAGTTTCACAAGATGTAAATTCAAACTGATTTAAATATGCATCTATATGTAACTCTAGCTAGTCGGGTCACATTGATCTGACCTAGTCTACAATGCCTCAAGAAGAATTCGTTCAGTTCTGAACTCTTCCTCTTGTGTGTGTTCCGTACACTAAGAACTGTAGTTTGATTTAGAACGTCAATGCTTTTAGATAACGTGCCTGAACCGATCAACTTTTGATATAGGAAATGTTCAAAACATTATCCAACAATATAAAATTTTATCGTTTCTTTACTAATAAAGAGACAGATATGATTTTGTATATCAGGTTCGGTATCTAATAACATTCGTTCAGAATCAATGTATCGGTAATACAGGGTGACAGTGACCGACAGACTTGGCTGCAACTCTTGCCCCGTTTTCTGCCTCATGAAACTTATCACCCGTTCTCAGTTCTCTACCTTTCTGTAGCCCTATGTAACAGATTACATATCTGGGATCCTGATCTGGTATCACATACCCAGGACGTAAAGGATACTGAGAAACAGTTCTTTGTAATGAACACACCCGAAGATGATGCATCAGCATGCACTCTCTTCGTTTGGGCGGCACGGGAAATCTGGTATTCCCCAATTTCCTGCTCTGTCTTATAACAATTATAAGTTGGAGCGGGACCAACGTTCCCCAGCTCAGTATAATAAGCGGGTTCGGTCAAATAATCCGTATTATTATCTTGATTAAGGCGTGATATGGTCGCTACCTGGAGAGAGAGAGAAGAAAACACTCAGCGTGCGCTCTGTCAAGAATAGATTGGTTATTATTTTATCTAATCAGGATGGCTCCCACTGCTTTTTATCAAATCTTCCTTCAAACCCTAAAAGGAAAGACTAGCCGGGATTAATTACACACTACAAGTTCGCCAATCTTTCAGCCAGGCCAGTGTCGGTACTTTGAGGGAGGTCCCCCGTGCTTTTGCACGAACCTAATTAATGTAAACCTCGTTTTCCCAGAGGCGTAACCTCGTTAACACCTTTCTAGACACCTACTTGATCGGCTAATTGTAATGTGTAAAACTCTCCCAGGAGTAACTCTTACTCGCAGCGGGTATCGGGATCCAACTATCTCATAGAAGGTATGCAATCTCATTGCAAATCTCAACACTTGAAATTCCCGATAATATTTTGCCCCTAGCTCGCTATGACCTTGACGGAGGCCAAACAACCCATAGTCTGCTAGTCAAGTTCAACCCGTCATTTCCTGATTGAATTAAACCTACCCGCACGACCCTTGACGGAGGCCAAACAACGCCGTACGAATACCCTAATCCAATCGCATCATATGCTAGCAGATAAGCACTAGTTAGCTACCGTACACTACGCCTTGACGGAGGCCAAACAACCGCAGCACGAATACTAACTAGTACGTATCTGAAATGACGGAGGGCTACGACAGGTTTTTTCTGAAAACCTATTGCGTAATGAACTTGATATCGTTGTAGAATCAAATGAATTTTGAAATGGAGTGTTTTTTTAGGCTTTTCTAGTTTTGCTAAAGGAGTCACTCCCGGTGAAGGGATCGTCGGTCCTTTCCTCGTCGAATGAGGTGCGGGATATATCATATATATCACTGTGCAAAGCAAAAACTCTTAAAAGCAATCAAAAGACAAACCGAGTGTGTAGCATCTGCCAGTTATTGCTAAAGGAGTCACTCCCGGTGAAGGGATCTCGGTCCTTTCCTCATCGAATAAGGTGCAGGATATATCGCATATACCGCTGTGCAAAGCAAGAACTGTAGCTACCTGTTTTATTTTGAAATTCGATTCTACAACATCTTAGGTTTCTTTTATTTCATTAATCACATTAATGAAGTCCCATCATATAATTACCTAAACATCACAGATAAATACGACGTACACTTATGCCATCCGCATTCGCCTCGATGTCCCCTCGTGCACCGTTAGGTTAGGTAACTAACGGCAGAGCAGGGCAGGGCTAGCACAGGTGTAAAACATAAGTAACATCTATATAATATATCATATATACTATATACTGTATCTATCACAGAACATATCATGATCACATCACAGATATCGCAGCAGAAGAAACATATGAAATATTGGATATACTAGGACGTCCGTGTTTTCAATACGAGCCAGTATAAAACACGGATTCCACGGTCGTGATGAATAGCCAAACCCACACCCCTAGACCCCTACGAGAGCGGCAAGCAACCCTACCAATTCTAGAGTTAGGAGACCCGGACTCGACTCCTCGAGTTGGTCTCCCACTGGACTCCAGAACCCGGTTACTTGTGCTCCCCTCCTTGGGTCTATCCTAGTGCGGAAAAGTAAATAATATACAAGAGGTGACAACTTCCGCAACCTGGAAGCGCCCCAATAAAAGAATATTACATACAAGTTTTTACATGAATGAAAATGAAAAACACTCATCTCACATAAAAAAAACCCCGGCTATTCAAACACGACGATCCAATATAACATATCCAGCAACACATAACATCACATGTCATCAACGTAAGTAAATATGCGCATCCCAATTGTCGTTGTCATATAGCAACGAAACCGGCGATATCACATATTACACTTACGGTCACAGAAAAGAAAGTGTAAAACTACAACAGTTGGAATCCGCAACCACCTCAGACATCGCATGCCTGACCAAATGAATTACTTAGACATCGCATGCCTAACAATTATAAACCCCGCATTTCAGTCTCATTATCGAAAACACTTTTCAATATCGAGTCGGGCAATTCAACAAGATTCCCGACAGTCTGATCGAATGCTCATCGCAAACTTCAGTAGGCGGCTGCACCCCCGACGCCGTCGACGAAGTGCACCAAGGCGGAACACCGCTGCCGCGAGCACCCGAACGGATGCTTTCGGCGACGGGGTTCTCCTACAGTCACTTGGTCGGGGCTATGGAGTGAGGCTGTCTATTAAGTTTATCGGCGAGTATCCGCGTACGCAACGTGATTGCGACGGACTTTTGATCACATCAAAATTTCATGGCAACCGATCAAGTGAGACTAAACTGCTATGTTTATAACATTCATTCAGTTATCTCATAACTTCTTGTGAATTCCAATTATTGTATCCCATTCCAGATAATTAGAAAATGTTAAACTTTCCGATTGAACATTCGAACACCCAAGTTTTCCCGATACAGATCAACACATGAAATAAGTCTAACAACATTCAGTTCGTGCCTCAGTACCGACGGTCCAGCTGTAGAAGGGTCAAGCCGACGCCTCACATGTGGCACGCCGTACTGCCCCAAACCCGAAGGTTCAAAGGGCAGTTCAAGACGGTCACATAATCGAGTTAAGGTTTGTTGTCTTCTAGAGGGACCATCGCGTTACTTGCACTACTTAGAACGTCGTTAAACTACGGAAAAATCCAACACTTGGAAATTTCCCGACAGGGGAAAAATTGGGTATTTATATCCGGTCGAACTTTTTAACATATTCTAAAATTTATCCGGAAAGCCACACAGACAAAATTTGATACTCCGATCGAAACACCGAATCCCCAAAAACACAGCAGAAAAATTCAACTCTTGAATAAATATTAAAAATTCCCAGAAAACTCAGCTCTTTGAACTAGGAATTACTGTGCAAAGGAACAGGGCTGACGTCATCAAGGGGCCGCTGATCCGCCGCAGAAGCCATGCTTCTGCCGCGGATCCGCCGCGAAATTTACTGTTCACCAGAAACTTTTTGCACCGTAATTCTTATTTTTCCCTGCTGAATTTTTTAGCAATTTTTAATTTGGAAAAACTCACTGTTTTCAAAAAAGGACAGAGAGCATGTTAGAAATGGGTTTTCGGGTTCGTTCGGACTTCAAACTCCGTCTGGACTTCGCCTAAGGCTCTAGCTAGGCTCTGATACCACTGTAGGGTTCCTAGGCACCCTAGTGAGGTCTCACAAGGCATCGAACATGCCATTATAAAATTTTACGGGTGCCGAGAGACCCTAGTGTACGGATCGTTTGCTAGAAAACTAGGCGAAAAACAATCTAGTTAACAACTTAACTAATGGGATATCGGAAATACAACCTTTGTAGATCCGGTGCTCCACCTCCACGGCTCCGCAACGAGGTCCTCTCCGCTGTCCAAATCAAATCCGGGCTCTAGAGTCGGCTTCGTCGGAGAAAAAGCGAGCTAGGTCGTCGATGTCCATGCCGAAGATGATCTACGTCGAGGCATCGCTAAATCAAGCTCCACCTTCACCAAGCCCTAAAAACTTGTGAAGGAAACACACTCTACTACTTGGCAAGAGGTAGAGGATGAAGAAATAGAAAGTGGGTAGACTTTAGATTTGGATTTCACACTCTTTTTCATCACTTGCCATTGATGGAGGCAAGCTTTCTTCACTTGAAGAAATGAAGAAGAAGATGGAAATTGTTATGATAAGAAGAATTAAAAAAGAAAAGAAAATCCATTCTTATCATAAGCAAACCATGGTTAGGTGTAGAGATTAAACCAAGCTTAGTTTGAATGGTTAGGGTTAAGGATGAGATAAGAATGGTTGACTAAAGTCAATGCTTCATGAAGGTTCAAAGAATAAAACAAAACTAGCAACCATTCTTCTCATTATCATTTCCATAATAAATAAATAAATAAATAGATATGAAAATGTAAACCCTAATCATTTAAATAACCATGGTTCAATTTTTACACAAACACAAGCAAACATGTATCATCAAACATGATACAATCAAGTGCACAAAACTATATCGAATATACAATGTGCACATTCGAGTGAGAAAATCCATTCAAAGTGAACCGATACTAGTTAATGCAAAGTAATATATCAAATATATAATTATGCATTAAATCATTAAATCAACACTTGATTTAATGATCCGGTTATGTCGCACACAACCGACTAGTATACAATATATCGGCTTATCGAATCAACGCTTGAATCGATAACTAGGTTATATCGCATATAACCATTCGATACATTTATCGCGAGAATAGAATACGGTATCACATACACGCATTATTCTCGGTCCCGCACATATCTCATATGCGCTCCTATTTCGTTTCGCTTGAGCCAGAAAACCTCTGTGTAGGACTCTAAAGACTCGTCAATACGCCGGCAGCAGGTGATGATCATATCAAACACCCACAAGCCGCAAGCGGTCTGCTAAACGTAACGGCCACCCGGGTATTGAGAGATCTGAAGATCGACGAGCAAGCCCGCTCACACTCCAGTGAATCCAACCAGTAACACTACCGTACAGTCCGGTCTGATCATCTGATCTGTCGCATATCTCGCCTAGGGGTGGTAAACATCAAATCCCAATAGCTCGATAAGTCGTGTCGATATGAGGTCTATAACAATTCGAGAAACTACTGGTAACACTTACCAGTAAATCTCAGCAACCCTGGCCAGGGATTTCCTGTTATAGCCAATCGAACACAGCGCAACATCAACCCCCTATACCGGGAGAGACGAATCCCCTCCTATCGCTCATTGCCTCCATGTGACTCGGGACTGTACCCAAAAACCACCGTTTTGCACGCCCTCTTGGACGTGGTAAGATGGAAATCAAAGCACAGTGGGAACCACACAAGACTCTATGACGATCTCGGGTCAACAGACTACTCTGTACCAGTGTCACCAGAGAACTGCCATCTGACGTGAGGTATAATACCATCTGGGAGTTCTCGGCGAGTCCGTCCAGTGTACCCAGTCTCTACTGAGCACCCGTATATCATCTCTGATGTCAAACACCAATGGATATGGGATCATCCATCGCCCATCTATATGGGTCGAGAAGGTATACGCTAGTCTACTCTGGTATATCGATGCACCGTCTCGATACACCCACGACTAGGGACTTTGAAGGATGTACTTATGGACTACCATGTCCCCACTAGTATGATCCGCATCATAGTCCAGGTAGTCAAGTACAGATCCTAAGGGCTTTACCAACATGTAACAGAGAGACAATCAGTATACACGTTAAGGTAAAGTTCAACCAGATAGCATACTATCATGTCGAGCAAGAAAGTCCTCCCTATATACGTCCCAGCATCCACTACAATATACATCCTATGTACAGTAATGGCCTCTAGGGCATACATATAACTAACAGGTTTGGTCACCTTTCTCTGCAGACCTTGAAGAGGATAGTTCCCTCTATTGATAGTTTGTCTAGTTTAGAGTGTGAGCCTTGAGAGTTGGATAAGTTTTATCGCTCTAACTTCCCATCATGTGTCAATAAAAGAACTGAAAAACCTTTTATTTTAGTGTATTCTGATATTTTGGGGCCATACCCTATTGTTGCCCAAGAAGGCTTTCGCTAATTTATGACTTTTATTGATAATTTTTCTCGAGTCACATAGTTGTATTTTGATGAAATCTAGAAATGAAGTGTATTCTCATTTCCAGATTTTTTGTTCTGAAGTCAAGACTCAATTTAGGGTTGATGTTAGTACGTGAAGAGTGATAATGTCAAGCAGTATTTTAGTGCACCTTTTAGGAAGTATATGGAAAAACTTGGTATTATTCATGAATTTTCTTGTCCTTGTACCTAATAAAATAGGGTGGCCGAAAAGAAGAATAGAGATCTTTTAGAGCTCGCTTGTACCTTGTTGTTTCATATGCGAATGCCTAAATCTTTTTTAGGGAATGCTGTTCTTATTACCAATTAATTGATTAATCGTATTTCTTCATCTGTTCTAGATAGGCAGATTCCCTATTATATGGTGTTTCCTTCCATGGTCTCATTCTCCGTTCCTTCAAGAATCTTTGGGTGTGTTTGTTTTGTCTATGATCTTGCCACGACCCAAAGTTTGGATGTGACCGGCACTTAGATTGTATAATATCTAAAAATATCTACACAACCCGAGTAAGCCAAAAACCAAGATCAAAACTCCTTTTTTTTTGCGGAATTTTAGAAAAATGTAGTTTTTAAGTAAAAATCACAGTTTTAAGTAATTAAGATCTTAACAGTAACTCCTTATTGAATTCATAATAAAAACAGTTGTAAAGTGTTTAATTTGGTTGCATCCCTAGTTGGGATCAACAATATCAACAACGAAAATAAATATACAACTTAATACGACATCAATAAGAATCTCAGACATAAGTAAAAGAAATATCATTTAATATAACTAAGCGGTCTCATCTGTCAAATAATATACATACAATCACCTCTCGTTCTAAGTCATAATACAGGGTCTGATGGAGATATTCTAGATTCAATATACAATACCAAAAGAGAAGGTTACTATATATATGACCCACCTAGCAAAAGATGCGATAAAATCTATAAGTGGATCTGCGCTGCTGCTAACCGTCCACTCGACTCCTGCAAGGAACTGTGGTACAACGGGGGTGAGTTGCCAACTCAGTGAATAAGACTAACATATATCGACTGATAATGTAAGTATGACGAACTAGAACTACTATCAACAGTAATGAAGGTGATGCATGATAACAGGTGGAAGAATGAAAATATACTACTCAATGTATAAATCAAAACTGAAATCTCATCAATTATTTTCCAAATCAGGTTCATATTTCCGTGTCTAACATCGACACAAATCTTCGGTGTTTCATCAGGCATCGTTCTCCGAACGATCCTGTTTCTGAATAACACCGGTCGGTATCGTCTAAATATCCGTCGTGTTCACAACTGTCACCGGTATCGAGTATTCTCGTTAGGCTCCCAACCTAAAGTGCGGCTATCTTGCCCCTCGGCCTCGACCGGGTCCACCATGTATCCAACTGTATGCCCCTCGACTCAGTCTGGATATAATTGTAAATCTGCAACCGTATGACCCCTAACTCGGTTCGGCATAAAAACGACATCTCATGGTGGACGTGATACATAATCATGAAAATCACTGATTTTACGCAATAGTATATGAAAACTTAAAACCACAAATCCTCGAAAATACAAATGCCATTTATATCAACTTCTAACACTTGAATATGAAACATGATGTCATTTGTGCAAAGTATTAATAATTTTGATGTTTAAGGTATGATAAGAATCATATTTAACAGGAATAATACTAAGTGTGAAAGTGACATGTAATGTCGACGAGGTGTGGTGTAACATGTAGGTACGTGCATGTGCAGCATGACTCGTCGATAATTGTGCAGTGTTCTAACAATTATTAACATGACAATGGATATATATGTATGAATGCATATGTTCAACTTATATGTAAAAGCACATTTCATTTAACTTAAATTATGGGCGTATCACGCCATCCACACAAAATCCCCCGGTAGATATTTAGTCTACTCACCGGAATACGTTGTACTACTCAGAAATCGCCAATCCTTTTTCTTTCCTTGCGGCCTCCGAAGTTTCCGTATTTGAATCTAACATCGAAATTAACTTGTATAAGAAAACGGCTAATTTCGATACGGCGAAATATGGAAATACGAGTTTCACATACTAACTATACTACGTACGACTAATTTAAACTATCTAACACCTATACTAACTGAGTTTTAACCCCCTCGCTGTTTGCAACAGAAAACTTAAACGCGTTACTAATTTACCGTGTCGTATTTTAGAACTTTGATCCCTTTTCCGATATTAGTTCCCAGATTTTATATACCGTTAAATTAACTTAAATAAACAATACCAAAATACCCCAACACCTGTACAGAGGCCTACCCTAAAACCCAAAACATCCAAATCCTCAAAAAATCCGGTGACATCGGAATTTTAGTGTTGGTCGCCGGCCAAAATCCGAGCACCCTGGTTCGTTTTCCTATGGTTAATCCTAGGTCTAGTTTATAATATTTAGGTACTGTTTGATCAAATTGGTTATCATCTAAACTATAGCAGATTAACACAGAGCTAGGTTTTGCCTAAAATACGATATTCGATTTCTAGAATTTTACAAATTACAGAACTAAAACCTACTGAGTTAAGAATTATACCTACTGAGGATTGCTGGAAGATCTCCCTCCAAGATGCATAAGCTCCTAGTTCCTAACTTAAGGTTGAAGCAAATCCTAAAACTTGGCTCTTCTCTTCACTTTTCTTTTCTTTTCTCTTTGTGTTTTCTAATACTTTTTCTCTTTTTCTCTATTTTAGTTGATCCCTAAATTCCTAATGAACTGAACCATATTAGGTGAATGAGTGAGGATGGTAGGTGGAGGTGTCACCAAGGGAGGTATGGTTGGTTCATGCAAGGTGGAGGTGTTGTGCATGGAGTGAGCATGCAAGTAGGATGTGTCCATGCCTTATCATTCCAAAATTGTGTTGACTTGTGATAATTTCTGAGCTAAACATTATCTAACCCCTTTTTCACTTACACCCTCAACATTTCCTAGTTTGCACAATTTCCTAAATTTTACACAAAGACCCTTAACCACATATGTTATTATATAATGCCATTTTTATTAAAATGAAGTTAAATTTCACACTAAAACCCTTATAATTTATTAATGTTACAAACTAAAATTTTAATTTAATTAGTTTCATATACTCCTTATGAAAATGTCCTAATTTGTTTTAATAACTTTTTAATTTAACAATTTATTATTTAATTAATTAATTTTATTTATTTCCAAATTTTCAAAATGTTACAATATTCCCCCTTAAGAAAATTCGGTCTCCGAATTTAAAACTTAACTAGACATACCTTCAAAAAGATGTGGAAATTTCATTCGCATCGTATCCTCGGTCTCCCAAGTAATCTCCTCTCGATTCGTTCCTCGCCAAAGAACCTTTACAGATGGAAGTACCCTTGATCTCAGTTTTTTTTCCTGTCGGTCAAGAATAGCTACTGGCTGCACTGTGTAGGATAAATCCGGCTCAAGCTGTAAGGTCTGATGCTGGATCGCGTGAGAAGGATCGTGAAGATACTTGCGAAGCATAGACACGTGAAACACCGGATGCACATCGGGAAAACTTGGTGGAAGTGCTAAACGATAAGGTACAGCACCCACTCTCTCCAGAATCTCGTAAGGTCCGACATATTTGGGGCTGAGCTTCCCCTTTTTCCTGAAACGCATCACACCTTTTATCGGAGATACACGAAAGAACACATGATCTCCCACCTCAAACTCGAGTCTACGACGACGTTGATCTGCATATGATTTCTGTCTGTACTGGGCCGCTCTCATTCTGTCCCGTATCAACTGAATCTTTTTCGTAGTCTCCTGTACTATCTGCGGTCCCAAAATACTACTCTCGGTCAGTTCCGTCCAGCAAACGGGTGATCGACATTTCCTCCCATACAAAGCTTTAAAGGGTACCATCTAGATCGTCTCCTGAAAACTGTTGTTGTACAAGTATTCTATTAAAGGTGAGTGACGATCCCAACTACCACCAAAATCAAGGTTGCAAGCTCGAAGCATATCCTCTAGAGTCTGAATGGTCCGCTTTGACTGACCATCTGTCTGTGGGTGAAAAGCTGTACTAAAACTCAATCGGGTGCCAAGAGCTTCTTGAAGTTTCTGCCATAGCCTGCTGGTAAACTGGGTACCCCTATCGGATACTATGCACGTCGGAACTCCATGCAATCGTACAATCTCGTCGATATAAATCTGAGCATATTGCGCAAACCCATATGTCGTCTTCACCGGAAGAAAGTGAGCTGCCTTTGTCAATCTATCTACAATCACCCAGATGGAATCATACCCTCTGCTAATCCTGGGTAGACCCACAACGAAATCCATGGAAATCTATTCCTATTTCCACTCCGGAATGGGTAAGGGCTGCAACTCTCCTGCCGGCCTCTGGTGCTCGGCCTTGACTTGCTGACAAGTCAAGCATCTCGAAACAAACTCCACAACATCTCTCTTCATTCCTTCCCACCAATAAACATCCTTCAAGTCATGATATATCTTGGTGGAACCAGGATGAATACTGTATGCTGATCGATGGGCCTCCTCCAAGATCTCACGTCTCAGTCCATCCGAATCTGGCACACAAAGACGAGTCCCAAAACGTAATACTCCACGATCATCTATCACGAACTCCGACTCTCGGCCCTGCCTAACCTGATCCATAATCTCCGATATACGAGCATCTGCGGGCTGTGTCTCTTGAATACGATCCAATAACTGAGGACGGGTGCGAACATGTGCTAACTGTCCTCCTGTCGATGTGAACTCAAACTGTACACGACTATCACATAGAATCTGCCAGTCTGTAGAAGACTGCCTCTGCAAGGTGCGCACATGAGATAAGCTACCTCCAGGCTTCCGACTCAAAGCATCTGTTACAACATTCGCTTTGCCTGGATGATACAAGATCTCACAATCGTAATCCTTCACAAGTTACATCCATCGACGCTGCCTTAGATTCGGATCTCTCTGCTGAAAAATATACTTCAAGCTCTTATGATCTGTAAAAATCTGGCACGACTCTCCATACAAGCAATGCCTCCAAATCTTCAGTGCGAAAACTACAGCAACCATCTCCAAATCATGAGTGGGGTAGTTCTGCTCGTGCCTCTTCAACTGCCGAGAAGCATAAGCTACAACCCTGCCGTGTTGCATCAACACACAGCCTAAACCTACTCGAGAAGCATCACAATACACAACAAAACCACCGACCCAGAAGGTAAAGATAAGACTGGTGCAGTCGTCAAGCGAGTCTTCAACTGCTGGAAACTCTGCTCATATGCATCTGTCCAAAGAAATGGAACTTCCTTCCTAATCAATCCGGTCAACGGTGCAACGATCCGAGAAAAATCCTGCACAAAACGTCTGTAATAACCGGCCAGACCCAAGAAATTTCGAACCTCTGTAACTGACACAGGTCTGGGCCAGTGCTGTACCGCTTCTATCTTCTTTGGGTCCACACGTATCCCATCCCTCGTAACTACGTGACCCAAGAAATCTACACTATCCAACCAGAAAGCACACTTAGAGAATTTAGCGAACAGCTGATACTCCTTCAAGGTCTGCAACGTGATGCGCAAATGCTGCTCGTGCTCCTCTCGGCTCCGGGAATAAACAAGAATATCATCAATGAATACTATAATAAACTGATCAAGAAATGGCCTAAAGATACGGTTCATCATATCCATGAAAGCTGCCGGGGCGTTGGTGAGTCCGAACGACACCACCAGAAACTCATAATGCCCATAACGTGTGCGAAAAGCAGTCTTCGGAATGTCATCCTTCTGAACCCTCAACTGGTGATACCCCGACCGCAAATCAATCTTCGAGAAGTAGCCGGCTCTCTGCAGCTGATCGAACAAATCATCGATACGAGCTAATGGATACCTATTTCGTACAGTAACTCGATTCAGCTGCCTGTAGTCGATGCACAGTCTCATACTACCATCCTTCTTTTTAACAAATAAGACAGGAGCTCCCCACGGTGATACACTTGGATGAACAAGTCCCCTATCTAACAACTCTTGCAACTGGCTTTTGAGTTCCTTCAACTCCGTCGAGACCATCCGATATGGTGGTATAGAAATAGGCCCCGCACCCGGAATCAAGTCGATACAAAATTCGATATCACGATCGGGTGGTAATCCTGGTAACTCAGCAGGAAACATATCCGGAAATTCTCGTGCGATCGGAACTTGGTCCAACGGGACTTCAGCGACTCCTAAGTCCTGAACAAAAGCTAAGAACCCATGACAACCCTTCTTTAAGAGTCATCCCGCACGAAGAGCAGAAATCATGTTGGCAAGAGTTATATTACAGTCTCCTTGCACAACAAAGATCGGTTCACCCGAAAAACAGAATCTGACTGCCTTCCCCCGACAATCTACATAAGCATGACAAGCGGCTAACCAATCCATACCAAGAAGTATATCAAAATTTAGCATATCCAGGAGAATTAAATCAACTAATGAATCCCTATCCTCAATACATACTGAACAAGACCTGAATACGTGTCGAGCTACAAAAGAATCTCCCACCGGAGTAATCACCACTAACGGTAACTCTAACAACGACGACTCTCTCCCCAAAGAAAATGCAAAGCGTGAAAATGCATAAGAATGTGTAGAACCGGGATCAAATAAAATATGTGCATCTAAGGAACATACTGTAAGAGTATCCATCACAACTGCATTTGATGCCTGGGCATCCTGTGGAGTCAGTGCAAAAACCCGTGCCTAGCCCCTACCCGCATCCTGTCGTCCTCTCCCTCGATCTCCTCGACCTCTCTGAAAGCGTCCTGCAAAGCCTCGACCTCGTGGTGCAACAGCCTGGCGCATAGTGCCAACTAGGGGAGGAAGTAAGGCTATCGAAGTAGAAGGTGGAGGGGGTAAAGCAGCCTGCAGAACAATAATCCCTCCTTGACGTGTACACTCTCTAGCCAGATGCCCTGGAAGTCCGCAACTATAACATGTAAATAGGGTCCTCAGATCATCGGGGTATGAACTGAACATCTGTCCCTGGGTCCAACCTCGTCCGAAACTACGGCCTAGAGCGTACCTGCCTCTACCTCTGCCAAACAGCCTAGTCCTTGACCCAATCGGTCTAATCCTCTTTGGCTCCGGAACAATCACTGTCTCGCTCAAACGCTCCTCTACTCGCATAGCTGCATCCATGACCTGTGCATAAGTATCGAAATGCTGGGAGCCTATAGCAAGAAACAACTGCGTATCCAAACTCCTTATGAACCTCTTCACCCGAAGCTCCTCCGTAGGAACTTAGTATGGAGCATAGCGCGACAACTGGGTGAATCGTAAATTATAATTTGCCACCGACATACTCGCAGATTTCCGCAACGCCTCAAAACTGCTAGCTCTAGCGTCCCTCACACTCTGGGGAAGGAATCTGGCAAGAAAGACCTTAGAAAACACGGTCCACGACATCGGAGGAAGACCAGCTGCTCGCCCTCTCTCGATCGACTCACACCACTCCTGTGCAAGTCCTTCCAATCGAAAACTAGTCAGCTCAACTGACCTCGCATCAGAACATCGCAATGATCTGCCAATTCTCACCATCCTATCTAGAAAGGACTGAGGATCCTCCGCTATATCGGTCCCTGTAAATACCGGAGGTCTTAACCTCATAAACTTTGGAAGTGATACATCCATCACCCTCGTGTCTACAAGTGCGACTTCCTGCACAGGCTATACATCGGGCTCTGCCATGGTCGGTGCCTGGTCCTGTCTCTGTACTCGAGTGGCCTCAGCCAACTGTCCTACCACATGCTGCAATCCTAACATGCCCTCCTCTATCCTTGTCAGTCTGTCTGGAGGAGGATCGACATGCTCATGCACCGCCGGAATGTCCGGTGCGCCAGTCGTCGTCACAGGCGGATTCGCCCTAACTGCATCTCTGGCTGCGGCTCGCCTAGCTCGCGTAGCCATAGCAACTGGAACAAGAAACGAGAGTTGATAAGGCTTACAAATAAGAATAATCAACAATAGAGAGTCAAAGGAAGGATAAATCGAGATAGACATCCTAAGGATAGTTAGGCTCAGTATTATAACGTAAATATACCGCGGAACATACGTACGGTACTGCGCTGATCCTAATTCACCTACTCCATCAAACCAAAGGTCATCCTACGTAACGAACTCAATTCGACTTACTTTAATTTACTACTCAATTCCGTAAGGTTAATCATAAGCTCTGATACCAACTTTGTCACGACCCAAAGTTTGGATGTGACCGGCACTTAGATTGTATAATATCTAAAAATATCTACACAACCCGAGTAAGCCAAAAACCAAGATCAAAACTCCTTTTTTTTGCGGAATTTTAGAAAAATGTAGTTTTTAAGTAAAAATCACAGTTTTAAGTAATTAAGATCTTAACAGTAACTCCCTATTGAACTCATAATAAAAACAGTTGTAAAGTGTTTAATTTGGTTGCATCCCTAGTTGGGATCAACAATATCAACAACGGAAATAAATATACAACTTAATACGACATCAATAAGAATCTCAGACATAAGTAAAAGAAATATCATTTAATATAACTAAGCGATCTCATCTGTCAAATAATATACATACAACCACCTCTCGTTCTAAGTCATAATACAGGGTCTGATGGAGATATTCCAGATTCAATATACAATACCAAAAGAGAAGGTTACTATATATGTGACCCACCAGTAAAAGATGCGATAAAATCTATAAGTGGATCTGCGCTGCTGCTAACCGTCCACTCGACTCCTGCAAGGAACTATGGCACAACGGGGGTGAGTTGCCAACTCAGTGAATAAGGCTAACATATATCGGCTGATAATGTAAGTATGACGAACTATAACTACTATCAACAGTAATGAAGGTGATGCATGATAATAGGTGGAAGAATGAATATATACTACTCAATGTATAAATCAAAACCGAAATCTCATCAATTATTTTCCAAATCAGGTTCATATTTCCGTGTCTAACATCGACACAAATCTTCGGTGTTTCATCAGGTATCGTTCTCCGAACGATCCTGTTTCTGAATAACACCGGTCGGTATCATCTAGATATCCGCCGTGTTCACAACTGTCACCGGTATCGAGTATCCTCGTTAGGCTCCCAGCCTAAAGTGCGGCTATCCTGCCCCTCGGCCTCGACCGGATCCACCATGTATCCAACTGTATGCCCCCTGACTCAGTCTGGATATAATTGTAAATTTGCAACCGTATGACCCCCAACTCGGTTCGGAATAAAACCAAATCATAAAAACGACATCTCATGGTGGACGTAACACATAATCATGAAAATCACTGATTTTACGCAATAGTATATGAAAACTTAAAACCACAAATCCTCGAAAATACAAATGCCACTTATATCAACTTCTAACACTTGAATATGAAACATGATGTCATTTGTGCAAAGTATTAATAATTTTGATGTTTAAGGTTTGATAAGAATCATATTTAACAGGAATAATACTAAGTGTGAAAGTGACATGTAATGTCGACGAGATGTGGTGTAACATGTAGGTACGTGCATGTGCAGCATGACTCGTCGATAATTGTGCAGTGTTCTAATAATTATTAACATGACAATGGATATATATGTATGAATGCATATGTTCAAGTTATATGTAAAAGCACATTTCATTTAACTTAAATTACGGGCGTATCACGCCATCCACACAAAATCCCCCGATAGATGTTTAGTCTACTCACCGGAATACGTCGTACTACTCAGAAATTGCCAATCATTTTCCTTTCCTTGCGGCCTCCGAAGTTTCCGTATTTGAATCTAACATCGAAATTAACTTGTATAAGGAAACGGCTAATTTCGATACGGCGAAATATGGAAATACGAGTTTCACATACTAACTATAATACATACGACTAATTTAAACTATCTAACACCTATACTAACTGAGTTTTAACCCCCTCGCTGTTTGCAACAGAAAACTTAAACGCGTTACAAATTTACCGTGTCGTATTTTAGAACTTTGATCGCTTTTCCGATATTAGTTCCCAGATTTTATATACTGTTAAATTAACTTAAATAAACAATACCAAAATACCCCAACACTTATACAGAGACCTACCCTAAAACCCAAAACATCCAAATCCTCAAAAAATCCGGTGACATCGGAATTTTAGTGTTGGTCGCCGGCCAAAATCCGAGCACCCTGGTTCGTTTTCCTATGGTTAATCCTAGGTCTAGTTTATAATATTTAGGTACTGTTTGATCAAATTGGTTATCATCTAAACTATAGCAGATTAACACAGAGCTAGGTTTTGCCTAAAATACGATATTCGATTTATAAAATTTTACAAATTACAGAACTAAAACCTACTGAGTTAAGAATTATACCTACTGAGGATTGCTGGAAGGTCTCCCTTCAAGATGCATAAGCTCCTAGTTCCTAGCTTGAGCTTGAGGCAAATCCTAGAACTTGGCTCTTCTCTTCACTTTTCTTTTCTTTTTCTCTCTGTGTTTTCTAATACTTTTTCTCTTTTTCTTTTCTATTTCAGTTGATCCCTAAATTCTAAGGTATATGAACTGAACCATATTAGGTGAATGGGTGAGGATGGTAGGAGGAGGTGTCATCAAGGGAGGTGTGGTTGTTTCATGAAAGGTGGAGGTGTTGTGCATGGAGTGAGCATGCAAGTAGGATGTGTCCATGCCTTATCACTTTCAAAATTGTGTTGACTTGTGATAATTTCTGAGCTAAACATTATCTAACCCCTTTTTCACTTACACCCTCAACATTTCCTAGTTTGCACAATTTCCTAAATTTTACACAAAGACCCTTCACTACATATGTTATTATATAATGCCATTTTTATTAAAATGAAGCTAAATTTCACACTAAAACCCTTGTAATTTATTAATGTTACAAACTAAAATTTTAATTTAATTAGTTTCACATACTCCTTATGAAAATGTCCTAATTTGTTTTAATAACTTTCTAATTTAACATTTTATTATTTAATTAATTAATTTTATTTATTTCCAAATTTTCAAAATGTTACAGATCTACAGCCCGGGGGATCTAAATTAGACCCCAAGACTATTAAATGTGTCTTTCTTAGGTACTCTCGAACTCAAAAAGGGTATCAATATTATAGTCATGTCTTACGATATCAATTTATATCGGCTGACGTGATCTTTCATGAGTCAACCCCATACTTTTCTACTTCACACATCTCTATATACATGGACAATGACTTTCTCTTAGATATCTTGCATCTCTTGTCTCAAGAGAGCACCAGCTCCGACTCTGTTGATTCTCCACCTCGCGTATTGGAAGTTATCCATACTATTTCCGTTGACCCACCTTCCACTCCTGATTCACCATTGTTCGGCCCAAGGGGTATGCTCGTCAGGACCATACGGCTCTTAAATCTCAGCCTCTTATTGCTAATCTCCCAAAGTCTCAAGCTCCGTTGAAGGCTGACATTGATTTTTCTATTGCCTTACGAAAAGGCACCAGAAGCTGCACTTTCCACCCTATAACTCATCATGTGGCGAGTTTCCATTTATCTCCTGCATATCGGACGTTCTTCTCCTCCCTTAATTCTCATGTTTACCTATGTCACGCTTCGATACTTTATCTCATAAAAGGTGGATAAATGCTATGATTGATGAGATGCTGGCTCTTGAACAGAATCAGACTTGGAATTTAATAGCTCTTCCGATTTGAAAGAAGACGGTAAGGTGTTGCTGGGTTTACACTATGAAGTTAATCCTGATAGGTCTCTTTCTCGCTTAAAGGCGCAGTTGGTTGCTAAAGGATACCCGCAAACTTATGGCATTGATTATAAGAAGACTTTTTCTCCAATAGCCAATATGACTTATGTCTGTTTTCTTATGTCTCTTGCAGCTACACACCATTGGTTTTTCAGTGTTGTAGAAAGCGTTGTGTAGCGAAGCGGAAAGATAATGTTTAGGCTTTAGCAGGCTTTAACGGCAAAAGCGTCTAGATGTTTCTTAATGTTAAACAAGATTATATGATGGATAAATTAAATAGATAGAAAGATTTATATACAAAAGATAAAAAAAAAGACGAGAGATTCTTTTCTTTTTTTGTATTCTATAAAAGTTTATATCCAGTAATAGAAATATATTGAATAATTTTAAGACAACATTATAAACATGTCATAATCTAACGTCTGAAAAATATTGGTACAAATTAGAGACAGCAATAAGACTCACCGGTTATACTATTTACTATGATAATTTGAAAATTTTAATAGAATAAGGACTTTATTGTATTATATCCGATTAAAAAGCGGGTTTCAGCGGGGTTTCAAGCGCATAAAAGCGGACCAAAACGGGAATTTAAGCCACTAAAAAACCAGAGAAGCTTTATACAACCGCTTTATACGAAAGCGTAGCGTTTCATGACGACTTTCTGCTAAAGCGGGGCTTAAGAGGAGCTTTATGGGGCTTTTTACAACAATGGGCCTTTACATCAGCTAGATGTGAAGAATGTATTGCTTCATGGTTCGTTGGCCGAAGAGGTCTAAATAGAACAACCTTCTAGTTTTGTTGCTCAACGGGAGTTTGGCTTGATTGGTCGATTGAAGAAGTCATTGTATGGCTTGATACAATCTGCACGAGCATGGTTTAGGAAATTTACTGAGATGGTTGTTTCCTTCGCCCCTTAGATTGTGTTCATGACCATTCAGTGTTCTACTTAAATAACACTAATGGCTTTCACTTTCTATTGATGGTATATGTCGATGGTATAGTGATTACTGACGAAAATGTGGCCGGTATTGCACAGCTTAAGCACCAACTTCAAGCAAAGTTTCAGACTAAAGACCTTGGAAGTCTTAAATACATTTTAGGTATCGAGCTTGCTCGATCGAAAGATGGCATCTACATTTCACAGCAAAAATATGTGTTTGGTATGTTAGTGGATGTTGCACACTCTCACAACATTTATGAGGAGGCGGAAGCGATAAATAAAAAATTTCTTGCATGCAACATCCACATAAACCAAGATCTTGTGCTTAAACCTTAACTAGCAAAACTATTTAGAGATCTAATCTACTATGATAGTGTTATACCTAGGAACTGGTCCTTCGGGTCTTTGTTTGGATGTGACTCCTAGGCTTCTTGTGGTTGCAAAGAGCTCGGTCTCCGGCCACCTCAAGATCCAAGACGATCCACCCGAGAGCTATCGAATAAGCTGCAAACTTTTCACAAGAGTTTAACTAAGATATCAGGTTTGCTAGAAGTGATCACTTAGATGATGTAGAGATCAAGTATTGGATTATAATTTTGCTCTAAGCTTTTGATTCAAAACTCATGTGAAGGTTAAAACAAAGAGGAAGAAGGAGATAATGAGGAGAGAGAATGTGTATGTTGTAGGGTTACCTAGGACGGCAGTAAGGCTTCGAGAGACATCGTCTATACCATTTTTAAATTTTTGCCGTTCTAAAGAACCCTAACCTAGAATCTTTAACTAGAAATTTAAACAATTAAGCAATGTTATCAACTTAACATCTAAGTGAATAAGGAATACAACCTTTGTAGACCGGTCCTTCACTTCAAAAACTCCTTGTAGTGGTCCCATCGCTGCGGTCATGTAACTCCCGGACTCTTGCATAGCTTCTCAAGGTGAAAAGAACGATCTTGCTTGAAGTCTTCGAGGCCGAAGATGATCTACGTCGAAAAGACACTAAACCAAGCTACCATCTTCACTAATGTGGGATTAGTGAAGCTAACACCCTATACTGAAGTGCTAATCTAGTAGAGGATGATGAAGTAGGATTTTTGCTCACTTTGGAATTGATTTTCTCACTAAAGTTTCTCTCTTGCCCAAAAGCTAGAGAGCTCTTGAGCTTGAAGAAGAAGATGAAGTGAGATAATGTTGTGAAAGAGAATGGCAACCATAGGTGAGAAAATATCTAATATGTCTCATGTAGAGACTTAACCATGAGTTAAGATAATGGTTGGGTTAACAAAATATCTAGTATAAAACAAAACTAGTAGACTAGTCAATGGGTCTCTAAGCTTCTCAAAGTTTCATGCCATGTGACCATTATCCAACTAATAATTGATTTACACTAAATAAATAAACCCTACATTATCTTTATCATGGTGTAAGTCTCATACACCCATGCAACTTGTATCATCAATCATGACACAAAATAAAACACAATTAATATATATCACATATATATTAAGTGTGCACATGTGAGAAAAATAAATATTTAAGTGAGCTAATATTAGTTAATATAAATTAATATATCAAATATATAATTATACATTAAATCATTAAATCAACACTTGATTTAATAATCCGGTTATATCTTATATGACCGACTAATATATTTGTATCATTATATCGAATCAACACTTGATTCGATAACCCGGCTATATCGCATATAACCGACCGATACAGTATCGACTTATTGAATCAACATTTGATTCGATAACCCGGGTATATCACATATAACCGATCGATATTTTATATCACGAGAATAGAATACGGTATCACATACTCATATTAATCTCGGTCCTGCACATATCACATATATGCTCCTACTTCGTTTTTCCTGAGCCGGTGAAACCTCTGTGTAGGACTCTAAAGACTCGTGAATACGCCGGCAGTAGGTGATGATCACATCAAGCACCCACAAGCCGTCAGCGGTACTAGCTGGACGTAACGGCTACCCGGGTATTGAACGATCAGAAAATCAACAAGCAAGCCCGCTCTAACTCCTGCAAAAGCCTGACGGTAACACTACCGTACAGTCCGGTCTCTTCGTCAGATATGTCGTATATCAATAGCCTGGGGGTGGTAAAACGTCAGACCCTAATAGCCTGATAAGTCATGCCGATGCAAGATCCATAATGGTTCGAGAAACTACTGATAACAGTTACCAGTAAATCTCAGCAACCCTAGCCAGGGATTTCCTGTTATGGCCAATCGAGCATAGCGTAACATCAACTCCCAATACCGGGAGAGACGAATCCCCTCCTATCACTCATTGGCTCCATGTGGCTCGGGACTGTACCCAAAAACCACCGTTTTGCACGATCTCTTGATCGTGATAAGGTGGAAATCAAAACACAGTGGGAATCACACAAGACTCTATGGCGATCTCGGATCGACAGACTAACCTATACCAGTGTCACCAGAGAATTGCTATATGACGATAGGTATAATACCATCTAGGAGTTCTCGGCGAGTCCGTTCAGTGTACCCAGTCTCCACTGAGTACCAGTATACCATCTTTGATGTCAAACACCAATGGATGTGGGATCATCCATCGCCCATCATATGGGTCAAGATGCGTATACGCTAGTCTACTCTGGAGTATCGATGCCTTGTCTCGATACTCCCACGACTGGGAACAATTAAAGGGTGTACTTGTGGACTACCCTTGGCCTCACTAGTATGATCTCCATCATAGTCCTGGTAGTCAAGTACACAACCTAAGGGCTTTGTCAACATGTGAGAGCAAGACAGCATCACGTATACAAGTCAACATGTTAAGACAAAGTGCAACCAGATAGCATACTATCATATTGAGCGAGAAAGTCCTCCCTATATATGTCCAAGTATCCACTACAATATACATCCCATATACAGTAATGGCCTCTAGGGCACACATATAACTAACATATATGATGAATGAAAAAATCAAGTATGGAAAAATGATATGGCTCAAATGAAAATAATTGAACCATACAATAAAAAATTGCACCATGCTTCAATAGTAACTCCAAATGAATAAAAAATGAAAGAAGCCATTCCTTCATCCATGCTTAGACTTTCTCCAAATTCCACCTCATTTATTTATTTTCACAAAATAAATATGTAATTATGAGGTGTCTCCTTTTAGAAGGTATTCTTGTAACAATTACAAGAATACCCCTCCACCGTATACCGTATAAGTATACCCGTATCCGAATTCCGAAAAATACGAATACAAATAATCCAATAATATAATACCGGTATCCGGCTTAAACCAAAGCCTACCGGTATTATCCTTCCGATCATCATTCCTGTAACAATTACACGAACATGATCGAAACCCTGCCGTAACAACTTACGGCCTATACATCTTTTGCCTGAACCAGGGAACCCTCTGTGTGGGATTCTAAAAACTCGACAGTACGCTGGCAGTAGGTTTAACCACAAGCACGTCAGCGGCACTAGCTGTGCGTAATGGCTACCCAGGTACATGACGAAAAGGTGGCTGACGAGCGACTCATCACAACCCTAACGAGCCTGTAAGCAATACTTACCGTACAGTCCGGTCTCTTCGTCTGATACGTCGCATATGAAGTCTAGGGGTGGTAAATGTCAGACCCCAGTAACTTTATAAGTCATGCTGATTTACGGCCCATAACGGTTCGAGAAACTACTGATAACTCTTATCAGTAAATTTCGAGAACCATGGCCAAGGATTTGTTGTTATGGCCGATCAAGTATAGCGCGACATCAACTCCCTATACCGGGAGAGACGAAACCCCTCCTATCGCTCACTGCCTCCATACGATTCGAGACTGTACCCAAAATCCACCTGTTTGCACGACTCAGTAGAGCCGTGGTAAGGAGGAAATCAAAGCACAGTGGGAATCACACAAGACACTATGACGATCTCGGGTTTACAGACTAACCTGTACAAGTGTCACCAGAGAACTGCTATCTGACAATAGGTATATATACCATCTAGGAGTTCTCGGCGAGTCATGTTCGGTATACCCATTCTTCAATGAGCACATGTGTACAATCTTTGATGTCAAACACCAATGGTCGTGGGATCAACCATCGCCCCCAGGGTTAAGAAACGTACACACTAGTCTACTCTGGTAATATCGATGTCCTGTCTCGATATACCCTCAATTAGGAACTATTAAAGGATATGCTTATAGACTGCCCATGCCCCGCTAGTATGATCTACATCATAATCGCGGTAGTCAAGCATAATCCTAAGGGTTTCATCAACATGTATATAAGATATGAAATACAACACATCACATGTTAAGATGAAGATAAACCAGATAGCATACTATCATTTCGAGCAAACATTGTTTCTATACATATACATGCCTAGCATCCTATACAATACAGGCCTCTTGGGCATACATATCAAACAATCTCCCACTTGCACTAAGGCCTGTAGTTGGTGCGATAACTCCCCACTGTCTACACTAGAACCAGTTGCCGGTGTACCGCATGCCCAACAGCTCGAACAGTTCCTCAAACTGGACTTGAGGGATGGCCTTGGTGAATGGATCTGCTGTGTTGTCTTTCGTGTCTACTCTCCGTACCTCGATGTCCTGGTGATCCACTATCTCCCTGATGAGGTGATACCGCCTCAAGATATGTCTGGATTTCTGATGGGACCTCGGTTCCTTTGCCAAAGCCATAACTCCATTGTTATCACAATACAGAGGTATTGGATTAGCAATGGATGGAACTACCTGAAGTTCAGAAATGAACTTCCTCATCCAGACTGCCTCTTTTGCGGTATCATTAGCAGCAATATACTCAGCTTCCATCGTGGAGTCAGCGACGGTATCTTTCTTGGAACTCTTCCAACATACCGCCCCTCCATTTAGGGTAAATACAAACCCTGAGATGGACTTACTATCATCCTTGTCGCTCTGGAAGCTGGAGTCGGTAAAGCCCTCCATTTGGACATCTCCGTTACCATACACCAAGAACATTTCTTTAGTTCTTCTCAAGTACTTCAGAATATTCTTCACAGCAGTCCAGTGTTTCTCCCCTGAATTGGATTGATATCTACTTACTGCACTCAGTGCATAAGCTACATCTGGACGAGTATACAATATCGCATACATTATAGATCCTACCGCCGAAGTGTAGGGTATAATGCTTATGCGAGCCCTATCCTCATCAGTTTTCGGAGACATCTCTTTGGAGAGGGTGATCCCGTGAAAAGCGGGTAAATTACCTCGCTTGGAATCTTCCATACTAAATCTCTTTAGTATGGTGTCAATATATCTCGATTGGGACAATCTCAATAATTTCTTAGATCTATCTCTATGGATCTTAATCCCCAGAATGTACGAGGCATCACCCAGGTCTTTCATGAAGAACCTCTACGATAAGAATAGTTTGACCGATTGTAGTATAGGAACATCATTTCCTATCAAGAGAATGTCGTCCACGTACAATATGAGAAATGTAACAGTACTCTCTACAATTCTTTTATAAATACATAGTTCATCTACATTTTTGATAAAACCAAACTCTTTGATTGTATCATCAAAGCAGATGTTCCAACTCCGTGATGCCTGTTTTAATCCATAGATGGATTTAAGCAACATGCATACTTTTCCGCTGCTCCTACTATCAATGAAGACTTCTGGCTGATCCATAAAAATGCATTCTTCTAAATCACCTTTAAGAAATATCGTTTTATCATCCATCTGCCAGATCTCATAGTCATAGTGAGCATCTATAGGAAGCAGGATCCGAATGGATTTGAGCATCGCGACTGGTGAAAAGGTTTCATCATAGTCTAAGCCTGGTCTTTGACGAAATTCTTTTGCAACCAGTCTAGTTTTATAGGTCTCCACCTGACCATCCACACCGATCTTTCTTTTAACGATCCATTTGCACCCTATGGGTTTTACTCCAGAAGGTGCAACCTCCAAACTCCATACTTTGTTGGTGTGCATGGATTCCATTTCGGATCTCATGGCATCCATCCACTTCACCGAGTCACTACTCGTGATAGCTTGCTGAAAACTAGTAGGATCATTATCATCCATGATGCAATTTTCTCTATCACCATCAATTAGAAATCCGTAGTATCTATCAGGTTGGCGAGAAGTTCTACTAGATCTGCGGAGTGGCTGAGGTTTGGCGGGTTCTATTGAAACCTCAGGTTCAACCAAATCATCGGTAATTGTATGTGTATCTGGAATTTCTTCCAGTTCTACCGCATTGCCAACAGTATCATTTGTAAAAAATTCATTTTCTAAAAATGTGGCATACTGAGAAACAAACACCCTTTGTTCCTTCTTGTGGTAGAAAAGATATTCATACGAGTGTTTTGGATATCCAACAAATTTACAGAAAACCGATCATGTCTCGAGTTTGTCCAGATTCTGCTTTTTCACATAACCAGGACAACCCCATATCCTAACTCTTTTAAGAGATGGTCTCTTCCCATACCATATCTCATGTGGAGTGGTAGACACGGTTTTGGTCGAAACCCTATTCAATAAATAAATCGCAGTCTCCAATGCGTGCCTCCATAATGAAAGTGGTAACTCAGCATCACTCATCATTGATCATACTATATCTAATAGGGTACGATTCCTCTGTTCCGACACACCGTTGTGCTATGGTGTGTACAGAGGAGTGAGCTGAAAGAGAATCCCATTCTCTTTTAGGAAATCTAGAAATTCTGAGCTTAGGTACAAACCTCCTTGATCTGATCGAAGTTTCTTAATACTCAAGCCTGTTTGTTTTTCTACTTCAGATTTATACTTCCTGAATTTTTCGAAAGCTTCGGACTTATGTTTCAACAAGAACACGTGCCCGAATCTCGAGAAATCATCAGTGAAAGTTATGAAGTACGAAAAACAACCCCTCGCATGTGTGGTCCACATACATCACTATGTATGAGGCCTAAGAGTTCAGCAGCTCTCTCTCCGTGTCCAGTAAATGGAGTTTTGGTCATTTTACCTTTGATACAAGACTGGCAAGTCGCATAAGATTTATATTCAAACGAGTTTAAATATTCATCTTTATGTAGCTTGGTTTGTCTTGTTTCGTTAATATGACCAAATCTACAATGCCAAATGAAAGCTTCATTTATGTCTGAAACCTTTCTTTTGTTTGTGTATTGTATATTGAAAACTGCATGCTGGTTTAAGACGTATATCCCGTTATTTAATATACCAGACCCAATCAACTCTGATTAAGGTTAATGTTCATAACATTAGATTGTAATACAAAATTATATCCAGTATTGTCCAACAACGATACAGATATAATATTACATAATATCGAAGGTACAAAATAACATAGGTTCAAAACCAATATACCACCCGACAACAAACCAAGGTGATACTCTCCCACTGCTTAGCATGTACAGAGGAACCATTACCAACTTGGAGAGTGTGATCATGTTTCTTCAGAAACCTGCTATTTCTCAGCCCCTGCACACAATTGCAGATGTGAGATCCTGACCCGGTATCTAATACCAAGGAAGTAGAGTTAATTGAAAAACAGTTTTCTGTTACAAACACACCTGAAGTGGAAACATCACAATGCTTCTTCTAGAGGCCTGCCAGGTATCCAACGCAGTTTCTCTTCCACTGCCCAGTCTGGTGGCAGTGGAAGCATTCCCCTCGTCCTGTCGCAACAGCCCCTATCCTATCCTTTTTCGGTGCCTTTTTCACTCCTCCTTTCGGCTTGATGGGATTCTTCTTCTTTCCCTTGGTTTTGGCTTTCAGGGCAGAAGAGGAAGATGGCCCAGCAATTAGAGCGGGAGTTTTCGTTACCTTTAGCATGCTCTCTGCACTCCTCAACATATTGAGGAGTTCAGGTAATGACTTCTCATGTTGTGCATGTTGAAGTTTACAATGAACTGAGCAAAGAAAGAGGGAAGGGACTATAGAACAATATCAACATACTGTTCGTTTTCCATGGTCCAAACCATGTCCTCAAGTTTTTCGATAAGTCCAATCATCTTCAATACATAGTCACCTACAGACGTGCCAGCAGCCATCCGCATCTGAAACAACTTTCGAGATACCTCGTATCGGAAAATACGAGATTGCTCTCCATACAACTCCTTTGTATGGAGAAAGATGGATTGTACATCCATCTTCTCGTGCTGCTTCTGATGTTCATTGTTCATAGAAGCAAGCGCGAGGCACTTGGCTATTGCACAGTCTATATCCCATGTCTTGCGGATTTCTTTATCCGCAACTGAAAAATCAGGGCCTGGGCTAGAAGGGGCTGGAGTAGTCAGGACGTATCCGACCTTATCATAGGTCAGGGCAATATTTACGTTCCTCAGCCAATCTTTGTAATTCGGTACCATGAGTTTATTCTTATCTAATAAAAGCTTAAGTCCCGTTATAGGTATCTGCTATTAGGAGAGAGAAAAGAAGACACTTAGTGATTGTTTGTTAGTTATATGTATGCCCTAGAGGCCATTACTGTACATTGGATGTATATTGTAGTGGATGCTGGGACATATATAGGTAGGACTTTCTTGCTCGACATGATAGTACGCTATCTGGTTGCTCTTTATCTTAACATGTATACTTTCTGTCTCTCTGTTACATGTTGATAAAGCCCTTAGGATGTGTACTCGACTTCCAGGACTATGATGTAGATCATACTAGTGGGGCCTGGGTAGTCCATGAGTACATCCTTCAATGTTCCTAGTCGTGGGAATATCGAGACGGGGCATCGATATTCCAGAGTAGACTAGCGTATATCTTCTCGACCCATGTGATGGGCGATGGATGATCCCATATCCATTGGTGTTTGACATCAGAGATGGTATGCGGGTGCTCAGTGGAGACTGGGTACACTGAACGGACTCGCCGAGAACATCCAGATGGTATTATACCTCATGTCAGATGGCAGTTCTCTGGTGACACTGGTACAGCTTAGTCTGTTGACCCGAGATCGTCATAGAGTCTTGTGTGTCTCCCACTGTGCTTTGATTTCCACCCTACCACGGCTCTACTGAGTCGTGCAAACAGGTGGTTTTTGGGTACAGTCCCGATTCACATGGAGGCAATGAGCGATAGGAGGGGATTCGTCTCTCCCGGTATTGGGGGTTGATGTTGCGCTATGTACGACTGGCCATAACTGGAAATCCCTGGCCATGGTTGCTGTGATATACTGGTAAGAGTTATCAATAGTTTCACGAATGTTATGGACTTACGTCGGCATGACTTATCAAGTTACTGGGGTCTGACGTTTACCACCCCTAGACGAGATATGCGACATATCAGACGAACAGACCGGACTGTACGGTAAGTGCTACTGGTTGGATTCACAGGAGTGTGAATGGGCTTGCTCGTCGATCTTCTGATCGCTCAATACCCGGGTGGCCGTTACGTTTAGCAGACCGCTTGCGGCTTGTGGGTGTTTGATATGATCATCACCTACTGCCGGCGTATTGACGAGTCTTTAGAGTCCTACACAGAGGTTTCCTGGCTCAAGCGAAACGAAATAGGAGCGCATATGAGATATGTGCGGGACCGAGAATAATGCGTGTATGTGATACCGTATTCTATTCTCGCGATGAATGTATCGATTGGTTGTATGCGATATAACCTAGTTATCGAATCGAGGATTGATTCGACAAGTCGATACATTGGATATTAGTCGGTCATATACGATATGACCGGATCGTTAAATCAAGTGTTGATTTAATGATTTAATGTATAATTATATATTTGATATATTACTTTGCATTAACTAGTATGGGTTCACTTAAGATGGATTTTCTCACTTGATGTGCACATTGTATATATGATATAGTTTTGTGCACTAGTTTGTATCATGTTTGATGATACATGCAAACTTGGGTGTGTGTTTATGTTAAACCATGTTTAGGTTAATGGTTAGGTTTTATATTTGTTTTATTTATTTTCTTTAATTCATTTTTGGAAAGATAAATTAAATGGTTACTTGCTTTGTTCTTATGTTGAAGCTTCATGAAGCTTTGACCATTTTTGTTTCTTTCCTAAACCTAACCATTCACCTAACCCTAGTTTATTCTCTACACTTGTTAAACTAACCCAAGGTTGCATAATGATAAGAATCGCTTTATTTTCTATTATTCATAATTCTTATCATATTTCTTTCTTCTTCTTCTTCTTCAAGAAGAAGAAAACTTGCTACCTTCAATGGTGCCATGAGAAAAAGAGTGAGAAATCCAAATCCAAAGTGAACCCACTTCCTATTTTTTCATCCTCTACCACTTGCCATGTAGTATAGGGTGTTTACTTCATAAGTTTCATGACTTGGTGAAGTTGGAGCTTGATCTTGAGTTGCCTCGACGTAGATCATCTTCGGCATCGAAGTCGATGACCTAGCCCGATCATTTCTCCGATGAAACCATCGCCAGAGTCCGGGATCCGATGATCGCAGCGGAGGGACGTCATCACGGAGCTAAGGAAGTGGAGGACCGAATCTATAAAGGTTGTAGTCACTTTCCTTTTAGTTAAAGTTGTTAACTTGCATTCTTTCGCCTTACCTCTAGTTATCGATCTTGCATAGGGTTTCTTTGGCACATGAAATTTTTGAATTGGACATGTTTGATCTGTTGTAGAGCATCATGGGTGTGCCTAGGAACCCTACAGTGGTATCAGAGCCTAGCTAGAGCCTTAGGCGAAGTGTAGACGATGTTAGAAGTCCGATCGAACCCGAAACCCTAGTTTAAAACCCTTCTCTGTATATTTTTTCAAAACTGGGTTTTTTCCAAATTAAAAATATGCAGAAAAATCAGCAGGGTTTTCTAGGAGTTACTGTGCAAAACGAGCTTCTAAATCGATCAAGTAGCCGCGGAACCGCGGCACGAGCATGGCTCGTGTGGCGGTTCCGAGGCCGTACGGTCGTTTCTTCCATTAAATTTTGCACAGTAATTCCTATATATTAGTGCTGTATTTTCTGGGAATTTTTAAATTATACTCAAGAGTTGAGTTTTCTGGGTTGTATTGGGAGTTCGTTGTTTCGATCGAAAGTTTAACTTCGTCTATGTGTTTTTCCGGGTATTTTAGAACATGTTGACTAGTTCGACCGGATATAAATACCCAATTTTTCCCCTGCCGGGAAATTTCCAATTGTTGGATTTTTCCGTAGTTTAATAACGTTCTAAGTAGTGCAAGTAACACGATGAACCCTCTAGAAGACAACAAAGCTTAACTCGATTATGTGACCGTCTTGAACTGCCCTTTGAACCTTAGGGTTTGGGGCAGTACGGCATGCCACATGTGAGGCGTTGGCTTGACCCTTCTACGGCTGGACCGTTGGTACTGAGGCATGAAGTGAATGTTTTAAAACTTATTTCATGTGTTGAGCTGTTTCGGGAAAACTTGGGTGTTTGATTGTTCGATCGGAAAGTTTAACATTTTCTATTTATCTGGAATGTGATACAATATTTGGAATCCACAAGTAGTTATGAGATAACTGATATGAATGTTATAAACATAGCACTTTAGTCTCACTTGATCGGTTGCCACGGAATTTTGATGCGATCAAAAGTCCGTCGCAATCACGTAGCGTACGCGGATACTCGCCGGATAAACTTAATAGACAGCTACACCCCATAGCCCCGACCAAGTGACTGTAGGAGAACCCCGTAGCCAAAAAGCATCCGTTCGGGTGCTCGCGGCAGCAGTGTTTCGCCTTAGTGCACTTCGTCGACGGTATCGGGGGTGCGGCCGTCTACTAAAGTTTGCGACGAGCATTCGTTCTGGATGTCGGGAATCTTGTTGAATTGCCCAACTTGATATTGAAAAGAGTTTTCAATAATGAGACTAAAATGCGGGGTTTATAATTGTTAAGCATGCGATGTCTAAGGAATTCATTTGATTAGGCATGCGATGTCTAAAGAGGTTGCGGATTCCAACTGTTGTAGTTTTACACTTTCTTCTCTGTGACCGTAAGTGTAATATGTGATATCGCCGGTTTCGTTGCTATATGTCAACGCCAATTAGGATGGGCATATTTACTTACGTTGATGACATGTGATGTTATGTGTTGCTGGATATGTTATATTGGATCGTCGTGTTTGAATAGCCGGGAGGTTTTTATGTGAGATGAGTGCTTTTCATTTTCATTCATGTAAAAACTTGTATGTAATATTCTTTTTTTTGGGGCACTTCCAGGTTGCGGAAGATGTCACCTTTTGTATATTATTTACTTTTCCGCATTAAGATAGACCCAAGGAGGGGAGCACAAGTAACCGGGTTCTAGGGTCCAGTGGGAGACCATCTCGAGGAGTCGAGTTCGGGTCTCCTAACCCTGGAATTGGTAAGGTTGCTTGCCGCTCTCGTAGGGGTCTAGGGCTGTGGGATTGGCTATTCATCACGACCGTGGAATCCGTGTTTTATACTGGCTCGTATTAAAAACATGGACGTCCTAGTATATCCAATATTTCATATGATATTTTCTGCTGCGTTATCTGTGATGTGATCATGTGATTTGTTCAGATAGATATGGTATATAGTATATATGATATATTATATAGACGTTGCTTATGTTTTACACCCGCGCTAGCCCTGCCTCGCTCTGGCGTTAGTTACCTAACCTAACGGTGCAGACGGGACATCGAGGCGAATGCGGATGGCATAAGCGTACGTTATATTTATCTGTAATGTTTAGGTGGACTTAAATGATGGGACATTCATTAATGAGATTAATGAAAGAAAATAAACCTAAAAGATGTTGTGGAATCGAATTTCAAAAATAAAACAGGTAGCTACAGTTCTTGCTTTGCACAGCGGTATATATGATATATCCTGCACCTTATTCGATGAGGAAAGGGCCGACGATCATTTCACCGGGAGTGACCCTTTTAGCAATAACTGGCAGATGCTACAACCTTCGGTTTGTCTTTTGATTGCTTCTATAGTTTCTGCTTTGCACAGCGGTATATATGATATATCCTGCACCTTATTTGATGAGGAAAGGGCCGACGATCCCTTCACCGGGAGTGACCCCTTTAGCAAAACTAGAAAAGCCTCAAAAACATTCCATTTAAAAACTATTTGATTCCGCAACGAGATCAAGTTCAAAGCGTTAAAGGTTTTCTTAAAAACCATCCGCAACCCTCCGTCATTTTAGGAAGTAGAGTACTTAGTATTTGTGATGCGTTTGTTGACCTTAGTTAAGGCACAGTGTACGGTAGCTAAGTGATGTCTTCCTACACCGCATATGATGCGATTAGTTAGGACAGTCGCGTGACTTTGTTGACCTTAGTTAAGGGTCATGTGGGTGGGTCTAATTAATCACGAAATGACGGGTAGAACTTGACTAGTGCTTATGATTTGTTGACCATAGTTAAGGTCATAAGTGCTAGATGTAAAAACCTTTATCGGGAGTTTCAAGTGTTGAAATTTGCAATGAGATTGCATACCTTCTATATGATAGTTGGATCCCGATACCCACTGCGAGTAATTGTTACTCCTGGGAGAGTTTTGCACTTTGCAATTAGCCGATCAAGTAGGTGTCTAGAAAGGTGTCAACGGGGTTACGCCTCTGGGAAAACAAGGTTTACTTTAATTAGGTCCGTGCGAAAGCACGGGGAACCTCCCTCAAAGTACCGACACTGGCCTGGCTGAAAAATTGGCGAACTTGTAGAGTGTAATTAATCCCGGCTAGTCTTTCCTTTTAGGGTTTGAAGGAAGATTTGATAAAAACAGTGGGAGCCATCCTGATTAGATAAAATAAATAACCAATCTAATCTTGCAAGAGCGCACGCAGAGTGTTTTCTTCTCTCTCTCTCTCCAGGTAGCGACCATATCACGCCTTAATCAAGATAATAATATGGATGTATTGACCGAACCCGCTTGTTATACTGAGCTGGGGAACGTTGGTCCCGCTCCAACTTATAATGGTTATAAGACAGAGCAGGAAATAGGGGAATACCAGGATTTCCATACCACCCAAACGAAGAAAGTGCATGAGATGCATCTCCTTCGGGTGTGTTCATTACAAAGAACTGTTTCTCAGTATCCTCTACGTCCTGGGTATTTGATACCGGATCAGGATCCCGCAAATATGGGCCACAGAAAGGTAGAGAACTGAGAACGGGTGATAAGTTTCATGAGACAGAAAACGGGGCAAGTGTTGCAGCCAAGTCTGTTGGTCACTGTCACCCTGTATTACCAATACATTGATTCTGAACAAATGCTACTAGATATCGAACCTGATATACACAATCATATCAATCTCTTTATTTAGTAAAGAAATGATAAAATTTTGTATTGTTGGATAATATTTTGAACATTTCCTATTTCAAAAGTTGATCGGTTCAGGCACGTTATCTAAAAGTATTGACGTTCTAAATCAAACTACAGTTCCTAGTATACAGAACACACACAAGAGGAAGAGTTCAGATATGAACGAATCCTTCTTGAGGCATTGTAGACTAGGTCATATCAATGTGACCCGACTAGCTTAAGTTACATTTTAGATGCATATTAAAATTAGTTTGAATTTACATCTTATGAAACTTGCCAGTCATGTCACAAAGATTAGATGACCATAGCTCTGTTTATTGGAAACAGAGAAAGAGTTAGTGAACTCTTGGGACTGATACATGATGATGTATGTAAGGTCTCCTGTCTGCACATGCCAGGACCGGTTCTTTATACTTCATTACGTTCTCTGATGATCTCTCAAGATTCAGACATATGTTCCTGTTGAAACATGAGTCCGAAGCTTTTGAGATATTTACAGAATATAAGTCAGAAGTAGAGAATCAAAAACCGGGTATAAGTATTATGTCCTATGATAAGATCAGGGAGGAGAATACTTGTGCATAGAGTTCCTGGACTATTCTAAAGGAGAATGAGATTCTCTCTCCGTATTCCTCCTCTGAATATACCACAGCACATCGGTGTATCAGGGTGGAGCAATAGCACCCTATATGATATGGTGTGCTCTATGATGAGTATTACTGAGTTACCTGTTTCTTTTAAGGGGGTTATGCACTTGAGAAGCTGCATACCTATTGAATTGGGTTCGAATCAAATCAGTGCCTACCACTCCATATAAGATATGGTATGGGAAGAGCCTATCTCTTAAGTAAGTTAAGATTTGGGATTGTCCGGCCTATGTCAAAAGCAAAATCCGGACAAGATCGAGGCAAGGTCAGTTCTGTAGAATTGGAAAGGTTCCAGCTATACAAAACTGCAGCTGATGATTTGAAAGAACCAAAGGATTCAATAGTCCCCGACGAACCTCAGCCTCTCCGCCGAACTAGCAGGGTTCCTCATCCGCCTGAGAGATACTTCGGTTTCTCGATGACAGTGGGAGCGAGGAATGCATCATGAGATGATGACCCAACTATTTTTGAGCAGGCTATCGAGAGTGGGGACTCTGTAAGAATGGCTGGATGCTTAGCGATCTGAGATGGAATCCATGTACACCAGCAAAGTATGGACTTTGGCTGCTATATCTGAAGGGTTAAATCCCCATCAGGAGCAAGTATATCTTGAGAAGATTACTTGGTGTAGATGGAAAGGTTGAGACTTTCAAAGCTAGACTTGTTAAAGGTTTTCGTCATCGACATGGCGTGGATAATGATGAAACCTTTTCCAGGAACTATGCTTAAGTCTACACAGATCCTACTTGCCATTGCTACATACCATGACTACGATATCTGGTGGTTGGGTGCCATGACTGCTTTTCTAAATAATGATTTAGAAGAGAACGTCTATAAGAACACGGCCAGAGGGCTTCGTAAACAGTGGGAGCAGCGGAAACGTGTGCAAGTTGCTTTACAGAATAAAGCAGGCATCGCGGAGTTGGAACGTCTATTTTGATGTGATAGTCAAAGTATTTGACTTCATCAAAATGGTAGATGAACCTTGTATATACAAAAAGGTAGTAGAGAGTAAAGTGGTCATCCCCATATTGTACGTGGACAACATACTCTTGATAGGAAAAGAGTTTCCTATGGTACATACGGTCAATCTCCTCTTATCACAAAGATTCTCCGTATAGGATAAATGTGATACCTCCTAAATCCTGAAATTTGGATCTATAAGATAGATCTAAAGGGATGTTAGAGTTCTCACTAGGTATAGTGAGATTGTATCAATTAATCCTGGGGAGAATCACTGGAAAAGTTCCAGACTGATAAGCACGACTGAATGTCAGTCGCAGGCATTGTCTTTACCCGCAGTACAGGGACGGTATGTTGGAAGAGTTCCAAGTTAGATACCGTGGCAAACTAGACGATAAAGGCTGGTAACATCGCTATCAAAGATACTACCAAAGAGGCAGTTTGGGTGTATAGTGGTTCATGAGATGAACTAGGTTCCTACCATTGTGTGACAATGGAAGTGTGGCTTTGGCCCTGGAACCCTAGTCCCATCAGTGACCCAGACATATTCTGAGGCAGCATCACCTGATCATGGAGATAGATGATCTCCAGGGTGATCGAGGTTAGGAGAGTAGACTCAGAGGAGAGCGGGGCGGATCCACTCACAAAGGCTTTTTCCCAGAGAGAGACTTATATGGGATGGTTGAGTATTAGATACTGCAACCACTGCTACAGATGGCCCTAGTGCAAGTGGGAGATTGTTAGTTATATGTATGCCCTAGAGGCCATTACTGTACATTGGATGTATATTGTAGTGGATGCTGGGACATATATAGGTAGGACTTTCTTGCTCGACATGATAGTACGCTATCTGGTTGCTCTTTATCTTAACATGTATACTTTCTGTCTCTCTGTTACATGTTGATAAAGCCCTTAGGATGTGTACTCGACTTCCAGGACTATGATGTAGATCATACTAGTGGGGCCTGGGTAGTCCATGAGTACATCCTTCAATGTTCCTAGTCGTGGGAATATCGAGACGGGGCATCGATATTCCAGAGTAGACTAGCGTATATCTTCTCGACCCATGTGATGGGCGATGGATGATCCCATATCCATTGGTGTTTGACATCAGAGATGGTATGCGGGTGCTCAGTGGAGACTGGGTACACTGAACGGACTCGCCGAGAACTCCCAGATGGTATTATACCTCACGTTAGATGGCAGTTCTCTGGTGACATTGGTACAGCTTAGTCTGTTGACCCGAGATCGTCATAGAGTCTTGTGTGTCTCCCACTGTGCTTTGATTTCCACCCTACCACGGCTCTACTGAGTCGTGCAAACAGGTGGTTTTTAGGTACAGTCCCGATTCACATGGAGGCAATGAGCGATAGGAGGGGATTCGTCACTCCCGGTATTGGGGGTTGATGTTGCGCTATGCACGACTGGCCATAACTGGAAATCCCTGGCCATGGTTGCTGTGATATACTGGTAAGAGTTATGAGTAGTTTCACGAATGTTATGGACCTTACGTCGGCATGACTTATCAAGCTACTGGGGTCTGACGTTTACCATCCCTAGACGAGATATGCGACATATCAGACGAACAGACCGGACTGTACGGTAAGTGTTACTGGTTGGATTCACAGGAGTGTGAGCGGGCTTGCTCGTCGATCTTCTGATCGCTCAATACCCGGGTGGCTGTTACGTTTAGCAGACCGCTTGCGACTTGTGGGTGTTTAATATGATCATCACCTACTGCCGGCGTATTGACGAGTCTTTAGAGTCCTACACAGAGGTTTCCTGGCTCAAGCGAAACGAAATAGGAGCGCATATGAGATATGTGCGGGACCGAGAATAATGCATGTATGTGATACCGTATTCTATTCTCGCGATGAATGTATCGATTGGTTGTATGTGATATAACCTAGTTATCGAATCGAGGATTGATTCGATAAGTCGATACATTGGATATTAGTCAGTCATATACGATATGACCGGATCGTTAAATCAAGTGTTGATTTAATGATTTAATGTATAATTATATATTTGATATATTACTTTGCATTAACTAGTATGGGTTCACTTAAGATGGATCTTCTCACTTGATGTGCACATTGTATATATGATATAGTTTTGTGCACTAGTTTGTATCATGTTTGATGATACATGCAAACTTGGGTGTGTGTTTATGTTAAACCATGTTTAGCTTAATGGTTAGGTTTTATATTTGTTTTATTTATTTTATTTAATTCATTTTTGGAAAGATAAATGAAATGGTTACTTGCTTTGTTCTTTTGTTGAAGCTTCATGAAGTTTTGACCATTTTTGTTTCTTTCCTAAACCTAACCATTCACCTAGCCCTAGTTTATTCTCTACACTTGTTAAACTAACCCAAGGTTGCATAATGATAAGAATCACTTTATTTTCTATTATTCATAATTCTTATCATATTTCTTTTTTCTTCTTCTTCTTCTTCTTCTTCTTCAAGAAGAAGAAAACTTGCTACCTTCAATGGTGCCATGAGAAAAAGAGTGAGAAATCCAAATCCAAAGTGAACCCACTTCCTATTTCTTCATCCTCTACCACTTGCCATATAGTATAGGGTGTTTACTTCACAAGTTTCATGACTTGGTGAAGTTGGAGCTTGATCTTGAGTTGCCTCGACGTATATCATCTTCGGCATCGAAGTCGACGACCTAGCCCGATCATTTCTCCGATGAAACCATCGCCAGAGTCCGGGATCCGATGATCACAGCGGAGGGACGTCATCACGGAGCTAAAGAAGTGGAGGACCGGATCTACAAAGGTTGTAGTCACTTTCCTTTTAGTTAAAGTTGTTAACTTGCATTCTTTCGCCTTACCTCTAGTTATCGATCTTGCATAGGGTTTCTTTGGCACATGAAATTTTTGAATTGGACATGTTTGATCTGTTGTAGAGCCTCATGGGTGTGCCTAGGAACCCTACATTGCTCTTGCATGATTAGATTGGTTATTAATCATATCTAATCGATGTCTCCCACTGCTTTTATCAAATTTTCCTTCAAACCTTAAAAAGAAAATTAACCAGGATTAATTGCAATCTACAAGTTCGCTAACCGGTCGGCCAGGCCAGTGTCGGTACTCCGAGGGAGGTTCCCCGTGCTTTCGCACGGACCTAATTAAAATAAACCTTGTTTTCCTAGAGGCATAACCCCGTTGACACCTTTCTAGACTCCTGCTGGATTAGCTAATTGTAAAGTGCAAAACTCTCCCGGGAGTAACTTTTACTCACAGTAGGATCGGGATCCAACTATCAAATAGAAGGTATGCAATCTCATTGCAAATTTCAACTCTTGAAATTCCCGATATGATTTTTACCCCTAGTGCCTTATGACCTTAACTATGGTCAACAAATCATAAGCACTAGTCAAGTTTTACCCACCATTTCGTGATTAATTTAGACCCACCCGCATGACCCTTAACTATGGTCAACAAAGTCATACGAATGTCCTAATCGATCACATCAAATGCATTATAGGAAGACATCACTTAGCTACCATACACCACGCCTTAACTATAGTCAACAAACGTGGCACGAATATTAAGTACTCTGCTTCCTAAAATGGCGGAGGGCAACGAATGGTTTTTTTGAAAACCCTTAACGTTTTGAACTTAATATCGTTGTAGAATCTAGTGAAAGGAGTAGTTTAAGCTCCAGTTTTAAAAGTCGAATGGTTTTGTAGTATCTTTCTAATTTTGCTAAAGATGTCACTCCCGGTGAAGGGATCTCGGCTCTTTCCTCATCGAATGAGGTGTTGGATATTCATGAATACCACGATGCAAAGCAAAAGTTAGATCAACTATAAAAACAATCGAGTGCTTTGTAACATTTGCTAGTTTCGCTAAAGGGGTCACTCCCGGTGAAGGGATCTCGGCCCTTTCCTCATCGAATGAGATGCTGGATATTCATCAAGGAATACCACTATGCAAAGCAAAAACTAGAGTTACCCATTTTAAAAAGTTTGATTTTACAACATTTTTAGGTTTCTTTTTCATAACATTAATCGCTTTAATGTTGCCCTATCATTTACGTTTCCTAAACATCACAAAAAAGAAACGAAAATAGAACGTACGCTTATGCCATCCGCATTCTCCACGGAGCCCCGTCATGCACCATTAGGTTACTTAACTAACGGCAGAGCGGGGGATGGACTAGCGCCGGTGCAAAACATAAGCAACATTTATTATATATCTCCTATATAAATAGCCATACGTTGCACGCATTTATAAACATTCCAGATCATAAATGAATATATTGGATATACTAGGAATTCTGTATTTCATTTAAGCCCTTAATGAAAGATGGGTTCTACGGTCGTGATGAATAGCCAAACCTCACCCTAGACCCCTACGGATGCGGCAAACTACCTGCTAAATTCCCGAGGTGAAGCAACCTCCCTCAACAAAGTGAGTAGGCCACTCGGCACTTCGAGGACCCGGTAGTTTGTGCACCCCACCTTGGGTCTATCTTAGGAGCAAAAACAGTAAAAAGAAAATATGCAACTGTGGCTACAATCTCAACCCGGATATGCCCCGCAAAATAATATTATATTGCTTTTTACAAATTACATGAATGAAAGAAAAACGCTCTTCTCACATCCCCGGATATTCATCACGACGATCCAACATATTCATATATACATACCATCACATGATATCAATCCAGATGTGTACAACCCCGACTAATCGTCATATAGCAATTAGTCGACGTTTCCAAACATACATACACATCACTAAGATTGTAAAGTAACCGCGACATTAGAATTCCGCACGAGATTAGCAAACTAAATCATTTTCCAACACTTGAAAAAATCCAGTGAGCAAGTTTTCAAAAACCGATCATTTTGAGCCAATCCGGGAGTCGAAACGAACTCGAAACCCGCCCGAACATCGCGAAGGCGAAGAACATAATATTAATGGTCGAATGGAGGGCCTCGGGGGGTACCCACCCCCGGGGGCCACCTCGAGGTGGCCCCAAGGGGTTGGCGGACCCAAAAGCATCCTATTGGGGTGCTCTCGGGTCACCCACCTCCAAGGCCACCTCGAGGTGGTCTTGGGGTGTGGGTCTGGCCTACTTAAAACTAGTAGGATTATCTTCTTCCAAGATACAATCCTCTCGATCCCCGTGTATGAGAAAACAGTAGTATCTTTCGGGCGGATGAGAAATCCTACTAGATCTGCGGAGTGGCTGAGATTCGTCGGGTATTACTAAATCTAGCGGTTCCACCAAATCTTCAGTTTCAATTTGTGGTTCAGAAGTTTCTTCCAGTTCTACCGTACTCCCACTAATTTCTTTTGTAAGAAATTCCCTTTCCAAAAATGTGGCGTGGCGAGATAAACACATTCTGTTCCTCAGCGTGGTAGAACAGATATACATGTGAATGCTTTGGATATCCCATAAACTTACATAGAAACGATCATGCCTGAAGTTTGTTCAGATTTTGTATTTTAACATAGGCCGGACAACCCCATATCTTAATACGCTTAAGACATGGTTCATTTCCACTCCATATTTCATACGGAGTCTTAGGCACAGGTTTAGAAGGAACCCGATTCAAAAGGTATGCCATTTTTTGTCGCGCATGTCCCCAGAATGAAAAAGGCAACTCGGCGTTACTCATCATGGAGCGAACCATGTCCAATAGGATACGGTTCCTCCGTTCCGATACACCATTGTGCTGTGGTGTATACGGAGGAGTAAGCTGAGAGAGAATTCCATTCTCTTTTAGGTATTCTAGGAATTTCGTGCTCAAGTACTCCCATCCTCTATCAGACCGAAGGATTTTGATACTTTTGCCAGTCTGATTCTCCACTTTGTTTCTGTATTCTTTGAATTTCTCAAAAACTTCATATTTGTGTTTCATGAGATAAACATATCCGAACCTAGAGAGATCGTCAGTGAATGTGATGAAGTACGAGAACCCATGCCTTGCATGTATAGTCATCGGACCACATACATCACTGTGTATGAGTCTCAAGAGCTCTGCTGCTCTTTCTCCACGTCCGGTGAACGGAGATTTGGTCATCTTTTCCTTAAGACAAGACTGACAAGTTTTATAGGATGAAAATTCGAACGTATTCATGTATCCATTTTTATGCAACTTACTTAATCTTTTCTCTCCGATATGACCAAGTTTACAATGCCACAAGTAGAATTCATTCACTTCTGAATTCTTCCTCTTGCATGTGTTTTGTATATTGAAAACCGTGTTTTGATTTAGAACATAGATACCATTACACAGTGTACATTCTGCAACCAATACCTTATCAAGGTAAATGTTCATGATATTTCTATCAAGAACAAAGTTATATCCATCTTTATCAAGTAAAGAAACTGATATGATGTTGCAAACCATGGAAGGCACATAGTAGTAGCATTTGTTCAAAATCATAGTATTGGCATTTAGCAATGCTAGGTGATATTCACCGACGGCAGAAACATCAACTTGTGCTCCGTTCCCTACTCCAAGGGACATATCACTAGATCCAACCATCCTACTTTTTCTCAGTCTCTGCAATAAATTACAGATATTAGATCCTGATCCGGTATCTAGTAGCCAGGAGGTAGGATTGACCGAAAACAGTTCTCAATAACAAGAATACATGAAGGAGACATAATAGTATGCTTCTTCTTCGTTGGGGTCATCAGGGAATTCAGCAATCCTTTTTCCTCTGCTCATACTCATGACTGATGTCATAAGTTAGAGCCAAACCGACGTTTCCCTGCCCCGAATAAGAATTCGGATCGGTCAAGCGATACATTTTATTATCTTGATTAGGGCGTGAATTGGTTGCTATCTGAAAAAAGAAAAGAAACACTCAGCGTGCGCTGTTGCAAGATTATAATGGTTATTAATTTATCTAATCAGGATGGCTTCCACTGTTTTCTCGAATTCTCCTCCAAATCTTAAAAGAACTAGCTGGGATCATTAACACCTTACAAGTTCGCCAACCGTTCAGCCAGGTGAGTGTTAGTACTCTGAGGAAGGTTTCCCATGCTCTCGCACAGACCTAATTAAAATAAACCTCGTTTCCGCAGAGGCGTGACCCCGTTAATACTTTTCTAGACATCTAATAGGTTAGTTAATTGTGAAGAGAAAAATATCTCCCAAAAGTAATCATACTCATCATTGGGATCGGGATCCAACTATCATTGCGTGATAAACTAGATGGAAGCCGCTCCAGTCACCACACTCCAGAAGGTATGCAACACTAGCAAGTTTTCTGTATATTTGAAACTCCTGATGTGGTTTTTGCCCCTAGTGGCTTATGACCTTGACAAAGACCAACAAATTATAAACCACTAGTCAAGTTCAACCCGTCATTATCCTGGATTAATCTAGACCCACCCGTATAAACCCTTGACAAAGGCCAATAAGGCTATATGACTGTCCTAAATAATCGCATCTCTATGTAACAGACAAGCAATATCTAGCTACCCTACACTACGCCTTGACAAAGGCCAACAAACGCAGCACGAATACTAGGTACTACTCATCCGAAATGACGGAGGTTTACGGCTGGATTTTTGGCGAGAAACCCTTTAACGTAATGAACTTGATATCGTTGAAGGAACCGAATAGTTTTGAAAAGGAGTGGTTTATGCTCCGCTTTTGAAAACTAGTGGTTTTGAAGAAAATCGAGTAATCTATAGTATAAACATTTGCTCAAGAGGTCACTCCCCGTGAAGGGATATAGGCTCGTGCCTCCTAGAATGAGGTGTTGAATGTTCATGACCGAACACCACTATGCAAAACGAAAGAATATTACTACAGTTTTTCGAAATTTGTTCCAACATCTTTTAGGTTTCTTATCTTCCATTAATCAAAATTAATACGGTCCCTTCAATTAATACCTATCACATCAGAAAAGAACAAAAATACAACGTACGTATATGCCATAAGCATTCGCCACGGGGCCTCTCATGCACCATTAGGTTACTTAACTAACGGCAGAGCGGGGGCTGGACTAGCGCGAGTGCAAAATATATACAACATCTACTAGTGTGTGTGTGTGTGTGTATAACATTCGTCCCAGATATGATATAAGCAACATCACAGAACAATATCAAGCAACACAGAGTGGTGGATAATTTTGGAGTCTCAGGTTTCATTTGAGCCGCAAATAAAAACCGACATTTCCGGTCGTGTGGATAGCCCGTACAATAAAAACCTGGACTGCTACGAGCACGGCAAGTTACCTGCCAACCTCAGAAGTGAGACAGCCTCAATCAACAAAGTGAATGGGCAACCCAGCACTACACGGGATCCGGTAACTCGAATGCCCCTCCGTGGGTCATCCTTTACCCACTACGAGTGCGGCGAATAGCCAGCCAATTCTAGAGTAAGGCCCCCTCCGCCTCAACGCCATGAGATGTGGGCCCATTGCCCTCTAGAACCCGGCTATTCTAGCACTCCACCGCGGGGTAATCCTAATACAAAAAAGAAGAAAATATATGTACAATGGTGATATCGACCTTAACCAGGTTGTACCCTAATCAAATAATATACAATCCGGCAGAGACGGTTGTCCACATGTCGGACGCTCACCCCGCAATATGAATATACAAATAAATCTGAACTGTACTACTACCATTGCAACATCGGCTATCCACCATGACAATCCAACCACAATATCAGCACATTACAGAATATCAACGTGAATATCATGTTCGCAAACCCGTCTAATAAAACATATATCAATTAATCGGGTTATATCGCTCAATGATGCTCACGGTCACATATACTAACACATGTACTGATAAACACGTATTTAAAATTTTGATCGACTAAAACTTTTCTGTATAGGCCCTAAGTGCTATCCAGTACTCAAACAAATCTGAGCCAAAAACATATATCCGAAAAATCACAATTCCATACAGTAGAGCCCCCGAAGAATTTTTTAGCACAGAGGCCCCACTCCGACCGCGGAACCGCCGCAAACAAGTATGTTTCGCGGCGTTTCTGCAGCGGAATGAAGGGTTCATGTGCTCAAATTTCTTCTAGATCTCTAAAATACCCTGCTTGTATTTTTAAGGCACTCTAAATAATTTTTTGAACACTTTTAAAATTCGACAGAAAGTACGAAAATGGAATTGCGGTTTTGAAAATTTTTATCGATCGATATTTTGAACACATCTAAACTAGCTAGTATGGGCTTATGGGGTGACTCTGATACCATGTTGGATTACACTAACGCTCTGGTCATTAACCGTAGCCGTTTGCGGGACAAAAATTTTCTAGGGTTTCAAACTGGCGCTAGAATAACCCGATGTCGGATCTATCATAAACCTAAACTAGCTAATATTAAAATAGCTAACTACTATGATAAGAATTCTCACCCAAGGATCCGTGTCCTTCGGTCTTCTTTCCTTTTCGTTCGCTCCAAGTGATCTCCTTGACCGAGCTTGTTTGTCTTTGCTTGCTCCTTCGGTTCCCCTGGATCATGCTTGATCGTCGGTCTCCCTCCGTCGAAGATGATCCACCCGAGAGTGTGTACTTTGAGCTCCTACCTCTAAACTGAGATAACTAGGATACCTAGTATGCTAATCTAAGTAGCCTAAAAAATGTAGATAATGATTATGGATTGATTAGTCTCAAGAACCCTAGGTTTCTCAACTCATGAGATAATAAGGGTTAGAGGAAGAAGAAAAGAGTTTGGAGGAGAGAGAGTGTTGAGGATGGAATAAATGATGAATGGCTAATGTTGATAACTATGAAGCAAATTATTTTCCAACAATAATAATAAAATGCAACCATGCCTCAATAGTCATCCCATGAGTCACCAAGTAGCCATACTTCATTTATTGCCAATCAACACCTCATATCTCCACCTCATTAACTATTTAACAAAATGGGTATTCAACAAATGAGGTTTCTTCTAGAACCACTCTTGTATAAATTACAAGAATACCCCTCACCGTATATACATACCCGTATCTGTATTCCGAAAAATACGAATACAAAGAGACGAAAATAATCCAATAATCTAATACTAGGATCTGGTTTAAACCAAAGCCCACTAGTATGATCCGCCCGATCATCATCCGTGTAACCGGTACACGTATGTGATCAAAACCCTGCCGTAAAACCATACGGCCACTACATCATTTTGCTCGAAGCAGAGAAACCCTCTGTATGGGACTCTAAAGACTCGACAGTACGCCGGCAGTGAGTTACTGGATAAATCCATAACAAGCACGTCAGTGGCACTAGATATACGTAACGGCTACCCGGGTACCAGTCGAAAAGGAATACCGATGAGCAAACTCATCCGGTTCCTTACTGAGCCTATCAGTGATAATCTCCTTACAGTCTGGTCTCTTCGTCTGAGTATCGCATATCAGGTGTAGGAGGTGGTAAACGACAAACCCTAATAACCCAATAATTTGTACTGATGCGGCTCAGGACCAATCCAGGAAATTGCTGATCAACCTATCAGTAAATCCCAACTGCCTTAACCAAGATCTTATGGTCCTGACCAATCGAACACAGTGCGATATCGACTCCCTATATCGGGAGAGAAGAATCCCCAACAATCGCTCACTGCCTCCATGTGGCTCGGGACTGCACCTAACCAAACCTGTTTGCACAACTCAGTAGAGCCGTGGTAGGGTAGTGATAAAGTACAGTGGAAACTCACACGATACAAATAACGATCTCGGGTCAGAAGACTAATTTGTACTCATGTCACCTGAGAACTGCTATCTGACGATCGGTATAGTACCATCTAGAAGTTCTCGGCGAGTTCGTCCAGTGTACTCACCCCCAGTGAGCATCTGTATACGATCTTAGGTGCAAAAGACCAATAGCTACGGGACTAACCATTGCCCCTCGTCGGGGTCTAGAAACGTATACACTAGTCTACTCCGAAATATCGATGCCCAGTCTCAATACTCCCACGACCAGGGATCTTTTAAGGATGTGCTTATCGACTACCCTACTCGCATAAGTATGATCGCCATCACAACGCAGGTAGTCAAGCAATGATCCTACGGGCTTTATCAACATATATAGATGATACGTAATAACAAGTAAAACATATGTACATATTAAGATAAAGACAAAACTGTAAGTCGATGTTCAACACCCCAATACTTATGGGGAGGCGGAAATATGAATAACAATCTTGTTCTATGATTAAACATCGAATAACCGTATGAATCGTTTGCTAAACAAGTTTTAACAAAATCTATAGAGTTCTAAACTACTATGTTAAGAGATTATACCAAACGGTTCTAGTCCTTTGTCTTAATGTTATCTACGGCCTCTTTGGATCTCCACGTCCTCTTCGGCTTTCTTCCGTGATAGACGATCCACCCGAGAACCCTAATCCAAGCTATAACCTCTAAACTTGAGGTTACTTAGTTTCTCTAGTTGCTAAATAGAGTAGCTAAGTGATATAGAGATAGGTTATGGAGTAATTAGTCTTTCCTAATCCTTATTCTCAACTCATGAGGGTAGGATTAGGTTTGGTGAAGGAGAGAGAACTTGAAAGGAGAGAGTGAGAAGATGATAATGATAATAATAATAATAATGAAATAGCTTCTCACTTGATATATGAAACATAATGAATAAAAAGAAATGAATAATATGAGATTATTCATCATGTTTCATTAATGCAAGTGGGTGATTCATTATGTGAGTCATTAAGCATTTAATAATGCATTAATGACATGATGAATCACTCACAATGAGTCACTAAATCATTAAATGAAAATGCCACCTCTCCCTCCATGTCACATCCTTCTAGAAGCTTCTCAGAAAATTACGAGAACGCCCCTCTCATCCGTGAAAACACGGAAAAACTTTAGACTGTATAAATCCAATAACCTGATACTAGAATCTGGCTTAAACCAAAGCCGGCTAGTAAAAACTGTCCGAATGTCGTACGTGCGTTCAAACACGTATGCGTCCGAACCTTTGTCGTAAAACCATACGACTTCTATATCTTTTCGCCTGGGTTTGGGAAATCTCTATGTGGGACTCTAAAGACTCAACTACTACGCTGGCAGTGGGTTTAACCACAGACCGCAAGCGGCACTAGCTGTACGTAACGGTCCCCAGGTAGTTGTCGATAAGAAAGCTGATGAGGTAACCCATCTAAAATCCTACTGAGCCTGTCTGTGACAATATCCGCACAGTCCGGTCTGTTCGTCTAAGAGTATCGCATGTATGGTCTAGGGAGGTGGTGGACGTCAGACCCCTAATAACCATACAAGTCGTGTCGGTATGGTTCAAGACCACCCGAGAATCTACTGATCATTCCATCAGTAATTCTCAATCAGCCCTGGCCAGGGACTTATGGTAATGACCAACCGACCACAGTACGATATCAACTCCCTATACCGGGAGAGACGAATCCCTAACAGTCGCTCACTGCCTCCACGTGGCTCGGCACTGTGCCCAACTGAAAACTGTTTGCACAACTCCTTTGAGCCGTGGTAGGGTAATAATCAAAGCACAGTGGGAACTCACACGAGACAAATGATGACCTTAAGTCAACGGACTATCTGCACACATGTCACCTGAGAACTGCTATCTGACGTTAGGTATAATACCATCCAGTCAGTTCTCGGCGAGTCCTGTCCGGTGTACTCACACCCAGTGAGCATCTGTATACAATCTTAGGTGAACACCACCAATGGTTGCGGGACCAATCCATCGCCCCTCGTCAGGGTCTAGATATGTATACACTAGTCTACTCCGGAGTATCGATGCCCAATCTCGATACTCCTGCGACCAGGGACATCTAAGGGTGTGCCTATTGACTATCCAGCTCCCACTAGTATGACTGCCATCACAACGCCGGTAGTCAGACAAACACCCTATGGGCTTTATCAACATATATATATATATAAATACCAAGTAAAATATATCATACGTTAAGACAAAGTCAAACCAAATAGCGTACTATCATATCAAGCAAGACTGTCATGTACATACATATCCCAAGCATCCTATATAATGTAGGCCTCTAGGGCATATATATCCAACAATCTCCCACTTGCACTAAGGGCTATAATTGGCGCAATGAGTACCCACTGTCTCTACCAGATCCAGTTGCTTGCGTACTACATGCCCAACATCTCAAATAGCCTCTCGAACTGTACTTGAGGAATGGCCTTGGTGAATGGATCTGCCGTGTTGTCTTTTGTGTCCACTCTCCGTATCTCGATCTCCCGACGATCCATGATCTCCCTGATCAGGTGAAACCGCCTTAAGATATGCCTGGATTTCTGATGGGACCTTGGTTCCTTCGCTAAAGCTACAGCGCCATTGTTATCGCAATACAAAGGTATTGGATTGGCAATGGACGAAACCACCTGAAGTTCAGAAATGAACTTCCTCATCCCGACGGCCTCTTTTGCGGCTTCACTAGCAGCTATATACTCAGCCTCCATAGTTGAGTCCGCGACGGTATCTTGTTTGGAACTCTTCCAACATACCGCCCCTCCATTGAGGGTAAACACAAAACCCGAAATGGATTTAGAATCATCTTTGTCACTTTGGAAGTCGGAGTCGGTAAAAGCCTCTACCTGGAGGTCCCCATTACCGTAAATCAAGAACATCTCCTTAGTCCTTCTTAGGTACTTGAGAATGTTCTTCACCGCTATCCAATGTTTCTCACCTGGGTCAGACTGATACCTGCTTACTACACTAAGTGCGTAAGCTACATCCGGTCTGGTACATAACATCGCATACATTATTGATCCTACAGCCGAAGCGTAGGGTATAATGCCCATGCGAGCCCTCTCTTCATCAGTCTTTGGAGACATCTCTTTGGAGAGGGTGATTCCGTGACAAGCGGGCATATTGCCGCGCTTGGAATCTTCCATACTAAATCTCTTTAGTATAGTGTCTATATACCTAGACTGTGAAAGTCCCAATGTTCTATTAGATCTATCACGATAGATCTTAATGCCCAGAATGTATGATGCATCTCCCAAGTCTTTCATGGAGAATTTTTGTGACAAGAAGAGCTTTACTGATTGTAGTATAGGGATATCATTCCCTATCAGTAGTATGTCGTCGACGTATAAAACGAGGAAGACTACTGCTCCTTCTACAATCTTCCTATAAATACATGGTTCATCTACATTTTTGATAAAGTCAAATTCCTTGACTGTTTCATCAAAGCAGATGTTCCAACTCCGCGATGCTTTCTTTAACCCATAAATGGATTTAAGCAATTTGCACACTCTTCCGCTGCTCCCACTGTCTAAGAAACCTTCTGGTTGATCCATGTAAACACTCTCTTCTAGATGTCTATTTAGAAAAGCTGTTTTTACATCCATTTGCCAGATTTCATAGTCATGGAAGGCAGCAATGGCAAGCATGATCCGAATGGATTTAAGCATAGCTACTGGTGAAAAAGTTTCATCATAGTCCAATCCTGGTCTTTGACGAAAACCTTTTGCTACTAGTCTAGCTTTGTAGGTTTCCACTTGTTCAAATGTACCAATCTTCTTTTTGAAGATCCATTTGCACCCAACTGGTTTTACCCCAGGAGGAGCAACTTCTAAAGTTCATACTTTATTGGTGTACATGGATTCCATTTCGGATCTCATAGCATCCAGCCACTTCACTGAGTCGCTACTCGTGATAGCCTGCTGAAAACTAGTAGGCTCATCATCATCGATGATGCAATCCTCTCGATCCCCATCAAGAAGAAAACCATAGTATCTTTCAGGAGGACGAGAAAGCCTACTAGATCTGCGGAGTGGCGTTGGTTCGTCATGTTCTATTGAAATATGAGATTCTTCTAAGTCCTCTGTTGCAGTTTGAGGTTCTGGAATTTCTTCCAGTTCTACCGCACTCCCACTAATTTCTTTTGCAAGAAATTCGCTTTCTAAGAAGACAATGTGGCGAGTGACAAACACCTTTTGTTCTTCAGTGTGGTAGACCATATACCCCCTTGAATGCTTGGGGTATCCTACAAACTTGCACAAAACCGATCGTGCCTCGAGCTTGTCCGGATTATGCTTCTTAACATATACCGGACACCCCCATATCTTGATATACTTGAGATATGGTCTCTTCCCACACCACATTTCATATGGAGTGGTAGGTACAAACTTAGTTGGAACTCTATTCAATAGGTATGCGGCTGATTCTAGAGCAAATCCCCAGAAGGAAAGTGGCAACTCAGCACTACTCATCATTGAACGCACCATATCTAATAGCGTGCGATTCCTCCTTTCTGATACACCATTATGCTGAGGTGTATAAGGCGGAGTAAGCTGAGAGAGAATTCAATTCTCTTTTAAGTATTCAAGGAAACTGGTACTTAAGTATTCTCCACCTCGATCAGATCGAAGTGTCTTGATGCTTTTACCAGTCTGTTTCTCTACTTCATTTTTATACTCCTTAAACTTCTCAAAGGCCTCGGATTTATGTTTCATTAAGAATATATGTCCATACCTAGAGAAGTCATCAGTAAAAGTTATGAAGTAGGAGTGACCGCTTCGTGCATGCGTAGACATCGGACTACATACATCACTGTGTACTAGTCCCAAGAGTTCAGTGGCTCTTTCTCCGTGTCCGGTGAACGGAGATTTGGTCATTTTTCCTTTGATACATGATTGACAAGTTGCATATGATGAATATTCAAACGGATCTAGATATCCATCTTTATGTAACTTAGTCAACCTTGTTTCATTTATATGACCAAGTCTACAATGCCATAGGAAGGCTTGATTCGAATCTGGAGCCTTTCGTTTACGCGTGTTTTGAATATTGAAAATTTGAGGTTGATTAAGTATGTATATGCCGTTTTCCAGTGTGCCAAACCCAATCAGTTCTTGATTTAGGAGAATGTTCATGACATTTCTTTCAAGCGCAAAATTATATCCTTTATTAGACAACAAAGATACTGATATAATATTACACAACATACTGGGAATACAAAAACAGTTGTACAATACCAAAATGTGTCCACTATTCAACCCTAGGTGATATTCCCCTATTGCAACTGCATCTACATGCATTCCATTACCCATCCGGAGAGTCATATCACCTGCCCCCAGTACTCTACTATTTCTCAGATCCTGCAAAGAATTACAGATGTGAGAACCAGAATCGGTATCAAGTACCCATGAAGTAAAGTTTACTGAAAGACAATTTTCGATTACGAACACACCTGAAGCAGAAGCAACAGCTTGCTTCATGTCCTTGGCTTTGAAGGCCTGATAATCCTTCTTCCAGTGCCCTTGCTTGTGACAATAGAAGCATTCGTTCTTTTCTGCCTTCACCCTTCCTGCCTTGTTCGTTCCCTGCACCTTCTTGACCCCACCCTTCGGTTTGGTGGCTTTCATCTTCTTCTTCCCTTTAGCTTTCGCTTTAGATTTAGAAGAAGATGATTGGCCAACATACAGAACGGGGGTCTTCTCCTTTTTCAAGAAGGTCTCTGCTACTCTCAACATATTGAGGAGCTTTGGAAGATCCGCTTCCATTTCGTGCATGTTGAAGTTCAGCACGAACTGAGAGAAAGTGTGGGGAAGGGACTGCAAAATCAAGTCGATATACAAATCATTCTCTAGCACGCATCCCAGGTTTGCGAGTTCCTCAATGAGGGTGATCATTTTGAGGACGTGCTCTCCAACAGGCGATCCTGGAGCTAACCTCATCTGGAAGAGTTTCCTTGAGGTTTCGTACCTCGCGATACGGGAGTGTTCACCATACAATTCCTTGCAATGGAGGAATATGGATACAATATCCATACTCTCGTGCTGTTTCTGGAGTTCATTATTCATGGACGCCAGCACGATACACTTAGCTCGCTCACAGTCTAAATCCCAGGTTTTACGAACTTCCTTGTCCGCAACTGAGGAATCTGGTCCTGGGATAAGGGGAGGAACAGCGGTGGTAACATATGCAACTTTGTCATAAGTCAGCGCAATATTAACGTTCCTTAGCCAATCTTTATAGTTCTGCCCGGTCAGTATATTCTTTTCAAGTAATAGTTTAAGTCCAGTCATGGTAGCTGCCAGAGAGAGAGAAAAGAAACACTCAGCATACGCTCTTGCAAGTTTAGATTGGTTATTAATTTATCTAAACAGGATGGCTCCCACTGTTTCCTCAAATCCTTCTTTAAAACCTAAAAGAAGAACTAGTCAGGATTTAATCACACGTCACAATTCTTGCTTAACCTTTCAGCCAGGCTGGTGTTGGTACTTCGAGGGAGGTTTTCCAACGCTTTCGCGAAGTTCTTTAATTAAAGAACCTCTTTTCCCTGGAGGCGGAGCCCCTCTAACACCTTTCTAGGCACCTACTTGGTTATAGCATTGATTGTTAAGTGAGAGAAATTCCCGAGAGTAATCCTACTCATCAGTGAGATCGGGATCCAACTATCATTGTATGATGCCCTAGATGGAAGCCACTCTAGTCACCACACTCCAGAAGGTAAGCTAAATCTGCAAGTTTCCTTTATGTTTGAAACTCCCGATGTGATTTTTACTCCAAGCTCTTATAGACCTTGACGTAGGCCAACAAGTCATAAGACGCAAGTCAAGTTCTACCCGTCGTTGTCCTGATCAATATAAATACATTGTACAAGCCCTTGATGTAGGCCAACAAGGTGTACGTCTGTATTAAACTAATGCATCTATCTATGCAACAAATAGGCACACACACTGCTACCATACACTATGCCTTGACGTAGGCCAACAAGCATAGCATGAATACGATGTGCTGTCTATCTGAAACGACAGAGGGTTACGGCTGGTTTTTGGCAAAAAAACGTTAACGTAGTGAACTTGATTTGATCGAAGGAACTAAGATAGCTTTTATTAAAAGGAGTGGTTTAAGCTCCGCATTTAAAATTTGCTTTTTCAAGAAAACCGAGTGGTTTTTAGAAATTGTTCCAACGATTCAGTTTAGGTTTTATTTTCTTTGCATTCATAATAATGCGTCACATCTTTAACCTATCATTACAGATAACAACGAAAATACAACGTCTTCTTATGCCATTTGCATTCGCCACGGGGTCCCGTCATCACCCGTTAGGTTACTTAACTAACGACAGAGCAGGGGCTGGGCTAGCGCGGGTGTAAAACATAAGCGACGTCTAAATAGCTATCATATATAGATATTGTACATTCGTCAGACGCAATAATAGGCACTCCAGATCACAGATAAACAATATTGGATTTGCAAGCAATCCGCATTTCTTTTGAGCCTGCAATGAAAGACGGATTACACAGTTGTGATGAATAGCCATTTTCCCACCCCAGACCCCTACGGGTACGGCAAACTACCCGCCAAGTACCAGAAGTGAAGCGGTCTGCCCCAATACTTCAAAATACCCGGTAGTTTGTGCACCCCGCCTTGGGTCTATCCTAGGAGCAAAAACAGTAAAAAGAAATAATACAACGGTGGCTACAACCGCAACCTGGATGTGCTTCGCAAAATAATATTACAACTTATTACATTTACATCAAATGAATTAATACAATAACCCATCACAAAACCCGGCTAATCACCACAACAGTCCAATACAGTTTATATACACAAACAGTTATATATAACATCACAGATATGTGCAACCCCCTGCCAACCGACATACTAGCAGTTAGGGGAGGTTTACGAACACATAATACATTTCACAGATATAATCAAACAAGCAAATACCGTATAATTTCGATCGATTAAACACATTTAATTTTGCTCTAATACTTCTCTGTAAATCTGAAACCTGAGCAAAAATAAAAATTACCAGAAAACACCAAATATCACAGAGAATCAACACAAGAAACTTGGGATGATGAGTCGTCCAAAGCGCGGCGGAATCGCGGCGGATCGGTGGGATCGGCCGCGGTTCCGCGGCGCTATGGCTGATTCATGAGCTCAATTTTCTTGGGTGTTCTAATACATACATTTAGGTCATTCTGAAGGTCCCTGAAAAATTTTTGGACCTCATTTAAAATTCGACAGAAAGTTCATGATATCGGGGTTTTTCCGGTTTGTTTTTCCGTTCGAAATTCATACAAATTTGCAAGTGTGTTAAATATTGTTTAGCTAGGCTCTGATACCACTGTAAGTCGATGTTCAACACCCCAATACTTATGGAGAGGCGGAAATATGAATAACAATCTTGTTCTATGATTAAACATCGAATAACCGTATGAATCGTTTGCTAAACAAGTTTTAACAAAAGCTATAGAGTTCTAAACTACTATGTTAAGAGATTATACCAAACGGTTCTAGTCCTTCGTCTTAATGTTATCTACGGCCTCTTTGGATCTCCACGTCCTCTTCGGCATTCTTCCGTGATAGACGATCCACCCGAGAACCCTAATCCAAGCTATAACCTCTAAACTTGAGGTTACTTAGTTTCTCTAGTTGCTAAATAGAGTAGCTAAGGTGATGTAGAGATAGGTTATGGAGTAATTAGTCTTTCCTAATCCTTGTTCTCAACTCATGAGGGTAGGATTAGGTTTGGTGAAGGAGAGAGAACTTGAAAGAAGAGAGTGAGAAGATGATAATGATAATAATAATAATAATGAAATAGCTTCTCACTTGATATATGAAACATAATGAATAAAAAGAAATGAATAATATGAGATTATTCATCATGTTTCATTAATGCAAGTGGGTGATTCATTATGTGAGTCATTAAGCATTTAATAATGCATTAATGACATGATGAATCACTCACAATGAGTCACTAAATCATTAAATGAAAATGCCACCTCCCCCTCCATGTCACATCCTTATAGAAGCTTCTCGGAAAATTACGAGAACGCCCCTCTCATCCGTGAAAACACGGAAAAACTTTAGACTGTATAAATCCAATAACCTGATACTAGAATCTGGCTTAAACCAAAGCCGGCTAGTAAAAACTGTCCGAATGTCGTACGTGCGTTCAAACACGTATGCGTCCGAACCTTTGTCGTAAAACCATACGACTTCTATATCTTTTCGCCTGGGTTTGGGAAATCTCTATGTGGGACTCTAAAGACTCAACTACTACGCTGGCAGTGGGTTTAACCACAGACCGCAAGCGGCACTAGCTGTACGTAACGGTCCCCAGGTAGTTGTCGATAAGAAAACTGATGAGGTAATCCATCTGAAATCCTACTGAGCCTGTCTGTGACAATATCCGCGCAGTCCGGTCTGTTCGTTTAAGAGTATCGCATGTATGGTCTAGGGAGGTGGTGGACGTCAGACCCCTAATAACCGTACAAGTCGTGTCGGTATGGTTCAAGACCACCCGAGAATCTACTGATCATTTCATCAGTAATTCTCAATCAGCCCTGGCCAGGGACTTATGGTAATGACCAACCGACCACAGTGCGATATCAACTCCCTATACCGGGAGAGACGAATCCCTAACAGTCGCTCACTGCCTCCACGTGGCTCGGGACTGTGCCCAACTGAAAACTGTTTGCACGACTCCTTTGAGCCGTGGTAGGGTAATAATCAAAGTACAGTGGGAACTCACACGAGACAAATGATGACCTTAAGTCAACGGACTATCTGCACACATGTCACCTGAGAACTGCTATCTGACGTTAGGTATAATACCATCCAGTCAGTTCTCGGCGAGTCCTGTCCGGTGTACTCACACCCAGTGAGCATCTGTATACAATCTTAGGTGAACACCACCAATGGTTGCGGGACCAATCCATCGCCCCTCGTCAGGGTCTAGATATGTATACACTAGTCTACTCCGGAGTATCGATGCCCAATCTCGATACTCCTGCGACCAGGGACATCTAAGGGTGTGCCTATTGACTATCCAGCTCCCACTAGTATGACTGCCATCACAACGCCGGTAGTCAGACAAACACCCTATGGGCTTTATCAACATATATATATATATATATATAAATACCAAGTAAAATATATCATACGTTAAGACAAAGTCAAACCAAATAGCGTACTATCATATCAAGCAAGACTGTCATGTACATACATATCCCAAGCATCCTATACAATGTAGGCCTCTAGGGCATATATATCCAACAAAAACTAGATAGTATACTATCATATCGAGCAAGATTGTCCTCTATATACATATGTCCAAGTATCCATATTTATACATATACAATAATGGCCTCTAGGGCATACATATCCAACAAATACTACATGTGAGCTTGTATGGATAAGATTCTTGTTTGGAGAGCTTGGCTTTGGTCCCATTTCTTATATGCAACGATACTGCGATAATAAGGCCGCAATTTATATAGCCTCGAATCCTATGTTCCACGAGCGTATGAAATACATCAAGGTTGACTGCCATTTTGTATGGAAGAAAGTTGAAGATATGACCATTGACACCTTTTATATTCAATCTGCTCATCGGCCAGCAGATTTGTTCACAAAACCATTGAGAAGTAATAAAGTGTATTTTATATGTAACAAGATGGGTATATATGATATGTATGCTCTACCTTGAGGGGAGTGTTAGAAGAGACGTGCTTGTAATGTGTTGTCTTTATGTTATTATGCAACTACGTAGAGATGTAATTGATAAACGGCTATGCTTATATAAAGAGAAGGATTGGGTTCCAATCTATCAATTACATTTCCTTAAACTAATCTCTCTCTCTATCTCTATCTCTACCCTAATCTTAATAAACGCTAGAGCATGATGCTCTCTCTCCCACCCTAATCTTAATAAATACTAGAGCAGGATGCAACAGATTGATGACGTGTGAAAGAGAACAGCGACAACATGATAAGAGATAAACCCAGCTGAGTACTAGCTGAGTATCGGGTTAATAAACCCATGAACATAAGAGAAGGCAACAATAGTTGATACGGGAGAAACCGATATCCAAAACTGAAAGTGCTACAAATATACCAAAAATGAGATTAGTAGACCACAAAGGAGTGTGTGCGCCATCCACAACTAAGAAATTGACCGGTAGGGTTTAATAGCATTGATAACGGTTGGATATGTAAAAGTGGCACACTGAAAAAGCACCAAAGGAAGAAGGGTCGAAGAGAAGTCAACTTATGAAGCAAATAATTTTGAAACATGTACCTGACTTGAAATAAAGTTGCAGCGTGACATATGGCAACATAATAGAAGATAAAATGCATACTTGAATTGTTAAAAAAAGACCATCCAAGAGAGATCGAGAGACACATTCTATGATTATAGGAAGCAGAGAACGGTGACTGGACAACTTGAACTCAATATGGACTGTGCTCTTTGCCAACTCAGACTTCAGGTGCTTGTAATCGTCTTCATATTGTTTATAATTACAGTTTTTGAAACAAGATAAGAACGATACAGCTGCTTGACATCATGTGCATAGATGCAAAAACAAGAACACAAGCAATCGATAAATACAGATCCTAAAGACAAATTCTAAATGAAGAGAACACGCACTGTTAAGAGATCCAACAATTTGATAACTACGGTTAATAATCTATATATAATAGAAACCTAAATATCCACAACTGAACCGATGATTTAAAGTTTCGATTTCATGTTGATATCAGATTATTCAGGTGCAAATTAACTAAACATCTTTCATAAATACCCGAGTCCCATGGCTGCAGTTGGTGGGCCCCATCCACTAACTCACAAGAGGAAACTTTGGTTCCCTCTCATGATCGCACTCAAAAATAAATGAATAATAATAAAAAAAAGAAGAAGAAGAAGCAGCACATAGATCCACCTCACTTCATCATCTTCATCCTTCCTTTCTCTCTTAAGAAATTAAATAAAGGTTCTATTAACAATGATGATACTGATGATGCGTCAGAATCTCGCCATCGTGTTCGTATTACCATGGATGACTCTCTACGACGAGGTCGAAACCCTCTTCGTCGACGAGATGCGGCCACTAAAAATTCCATCCCAACAAAAATCATAAAAATACGTCAGATCGCTGCCAGTGTTGACGTCGAGGAAATAGGGTTTCGGCGGATCGCTAATGCTCATCGACACGTAATACAACTTGAGATTCGAAATTGCCCCCAATTTTATTTCACTTTTGAAGAAGAAAAATAGATTTTTGATTTTTTAAAATTTTATTTTGGGATTCAAAATTGGTACCCATGTGGATAAACATCGTCGTAGATCGGAAAGACGGCGGACGACGGCTACTTCTTGAGGGCAATGATGTCATCCATTAAAGTTGACGGCGGAGGTTCCAAATTCTTCGATGGCATGTTGCTGCCGGCGGCGGCGGAGGCGATTGAGGTGAGGAGGGAGGTGAGAAGCGGCGGGAGGTGACGCGGCATCGACGATGGAAAAGAAGGGCACGTAGTGCCCCAACCACAGCCATGGGGTTGGGGGCGACCCCAACCCCATTTAACTCTTTGAGAAAATGGGATCAAATATAACTAGATCTAAATATTAAGAAGTGTTCAATTATTGATTTCTTTATCTCCATATCTAATTTACCAATTTAGCTTCTTTTCTAATTAATCCCAACAAACAAATTTAACTTTATTACCTTATGTGCTCATTACTCAGGGCTAAAACGAGTTGATACATGCCAACAAGGTGTTCTTTGATGCTGTCAGTATCGGGTCATGGACTAGCAAGGATGGTAGCAAAGATGAAATAATCTCAATAGCTTCACTTTCCCTTTTTCCTATGCTTTTATTTCTTTGCATAAAATAGTGATATTAGTTTGAAGCTGCTGGATTTAATGTTGATTGCTAAAAAAAGATTCAAAACTTCATTTTTGATGAGGGATCGATGATGTCATCAATGATCAGTTGAGAATATTGACGACGACAATGAGTTAACGGCAAGTTGACAACAATATTAGTGGTGGGTCTCGTCTCGTTGGTTGATGATACGACTTTGGACTTGGTTATGGATATATGGACTTTATTGTTGATGATGACGGCTTCGATCTCTCGACGAAAGACGAATAGTACAATGAATGTGTCGGAATCGACCATAGTCGATCTAGGGCATTGACCGCGGCCGAAGAAAAAGGATTGACCGCAACCGAAAATAACTCCAAGGAGTCGCACAATTCTCAAATCCGGGAGATAAATTTTATAGTTAATCATTCACCAATCCTAAATAAGAGTCTAGGGTCTCTTTGATATCAAAACTCTAATAAACTTGCAAAAGAAGACTTACAAAATAATAACCTAAATAGGAAAAATAAACAAATAACATCGTACAAAAGAATAACCTAAATAGGAAAAATAAACAAATAACATCTAAAACGAAGATGGTCCCGCATCATTCTCTTCGGCTTCGAAAATATATTAGAAGGAGGCGAAACTTATGGTAAATACAGTTGGATGAATATACACTTTGTTGTGTTAAGAAGTAGAGTCCGCTGAAACTCAAATTAGCAAACTCCAAAAGGTGTAGGCGTTGAATAGTCGCTCAAGAATAATAGTATGAAATCAATCGATTCATGAAATGGGTCAAGTTCTCAATATAAAACACGGTTAAAATATCTAAGAATCTAACCCAAAATTTCAGAAAATAAAATATATTACGGATCTGTATGTAGAATATGTAGTTAAAATATTGACTCTTTAGACACTTTTATCAACATTCATCTCCTATTTTAAATCTTTACTTTGCTTGTAAATATTGTTGCAGCTTTCCATAGTTTATTAATCACAACTATCTACTGTTGGATCTTAAATGCAAAACATATAGATATTATGACACGAAACTATAGACTCGCTCCATATGCACACCTTATGGACAGAATTTGAAAATTCTTGTGTCTTATGCTTTGGATTGTGTCACGACCTGGAATAGCACGTGACCAGCACTTGAATCACGTGAAATCTAATAGATCCCACCGTAACCCAAGTAAGCCAGACCGGAAATCTAAACCATTTTAAAAAGAAATACTAGAGGTGAGGTTTTGAAATAGGTTTGTAAAATGAAATCAAGTTGTTTTGAAAGATGGTTTGTTTTAAAAGTACAAGTAAAGTTTGATTGAAAACATTTTTCGTCGTTTAAAAATCGGCAGCACCTCCTTCATAAATTTTAAAGAAAACTGTCGGTACCCGGTTCTTGTTCACGGAACAAAGTGCCACACAGAACAAAGTGCCACGTCAATTGTCATACCAAGAGGGCGGGGGCCACCTCATGAATCTGTGGGGGCCACCTCTAGAGTCCGTGGGACCCACTGTAGAACAATGGGGAATCTTCGGAACACATTCCGAAAGAGGACCGGACTGCATTATAAATATAATGATATCACTCTCAATTACAGAGCTGCCTTTTAAGTGAACCGGAACTACAGGAGCTTGAGAACTCCGTAGTTAAGCGTGCTCGGGCCAGAAAAGTCTTGGGATGGGTGACCTCCTGGGAAGTGGCCCCTGGTCGGGTCCAGTTCACTCTAAGGGAAAAACCGTGCGGTTTAAAAAGCGGGAAACAATAAACACTATATAACCAATATCGTGCCCCAAAAGAATATTATACAAACAGGCAGTGACGGCAGTCCATATGTTGGACGCTCGCCCCGCAATATCAAATGTACAAATAAATCCAACCTGCACTATCATTGCACCCTGCTATCCACCACGACAAATCGGCAACTTTAACGTTTTAAAAATAATTAAATGAATAAAATTGTTTAAGTGAATTTTTTGATTTTCGGTAAAGTAAAATGTATTTTTCGTAAAACTAAACCGTGATTGTTTTTCATTATAATTTCAAAAATACCTATTTTAATTATGTAATTACTAGTAAATGGTGTTTATTTAGCCACTTATAAATTTTTAGTTTAATTAAATATTTTTCCTAAATTAATTATTTTAAATATTAACATAAGCTTTATTTTTACACTAAATTAGTGTAAATTACAAATTTGAATGGCAGTCCACATGTTGGACGCTCGCCCCGCAATATCAAATGTACAAATAAATCCAATCTGCACTATCATTGCACCCTGCTATCCACCACGACAAATCCGCAACTGTAACGTTTTAAAAATAATTAAATGAATAAAATTGTTTAAGTGAATTTTTTGATTTTCGGTAAAGTAAAATGTATTTTTCGTAAAACTAAACCGTGATTGTTTTTCATTATAATTTCAAAAATACCTATTTTAATTATGTAATTACTAGTAAATGGTGTTTATTTAGCCACTTATAAATTTTTAGTTTAATTAAATATTTTTCCTAAATTAATTATTTTAAATATTAACATAACCTTTATTTTTACACTAAATTAGTGTAAATTACAAATTTGAATGGTTTTAATTTGTAAAAAATGAACCATGGCATATTAGAATTTAGTGTGTATCATGCAAAATTTATTTGCAAATTTTTACAAAATTCTAGAGTTTTCTTGGGTTGTTTTAGTAAAGAAATAAAAGAAAATGAATATATTCATGAAAAGACATTAAATGAGATATTAAGTGATGAAACTTCTACACAATTCCTCACTCTTTTCCTTCTCTCGCCTCACTCCCTCTCATGGCCGGCCACACCCCAATAGCAGCCCCCCCATTTTTCAATTTTATTTTAACTCCAAAAATCATCAAAAATCCTCCAAAATTCAATAAAAATTGCACAAAATCCTATTTATTTCCTATCCTTTATTCTTTACTCTTCTTTACATGGATTTTGGAGATGGATAGCACGCATTTTGGAGGATCATTTTCATGTTTGGATTTCATATTTTGAAGGTATAAATTTCCTTCTTTTGTTTTATTTCTATTAGATATTTCTTTTAAAGCATAATTAGATTTATTAAATTAATTCTATTTGCAAATTTTAAAATTCAAGTTAGGCTTTGTAAATTCAAGTTGTGGTTTTTATTGATTAAATAAGGTTATAATAGCTAGTTTAACATTTTTTTTGAGTGGAAAAATCTTGCATGGTTGTTGTATAATAATTGGTTTATTCAAATTGTTTTAATTATGCTATTTAGCTAACTAGTTTTTTTATAAAATGTATATGTGGGTAATATAAAATTCTAATTAAGGTTGCTATCATTAGATTGTAATTTTAGTGAGAATATTAGCATGTTAATGGAAAGAAAAAATTAGTTTGATCACTAGTTTCTTTTGATAGTTGGAAAATGCTAATAAAATGCTATTTTTTTGTTATCTAGATTTTAGAAATTCCTAAATAAATAAGATTAAAAATATAAATTATGGTTTCATTATATCATTATCATCATGAATTGTAGTTTAAGACATTAATCCATGTAAAATCATGTTTAGGGGTGGAATTGTGGTATTTTGCTTGTAACATGTTGAAAATTGCTAAAGATTGCAAACTAGAAATTTCAAATTAATACAAATTTATGTAATAAAAATATAGTAATGGGTTGTATAGTCTAGTTATGCTATTTAATGAATTTTATGACCATTGGTTTCATTTAAATGTCAAGTTTTGAAGAAAAACGGTAAATTGGCATTTTCGGGTTTTACGAAATCGGGCGATTTGATGGATTTTAGTGTTTCGATGAATTAAATCATGTTTTATAATATAAGTAATGAGTTTTAAAACTATGAGTTATTTGTTCATGTTATCTCGATCCATCGGAGTTTGTACGCCGATATCGAGCGATATTTGGTTCTTTTGCGTGGACGGGACATAGGTTTTAACCTATGCTTATTCCTTGCGTCGTTTTGACTTTTGTATGTGATTCAGTTTACGATACTATTTATATGTTTGCGTTTAGGTACCCCTCACGTGGACTGCGGGTGATGAAGAGGAGGATGGCGACACCGTCTTCGGCAGACATGGACCAGGTGAGTAGATATATATCTACGGGGGGAAGTCGGGTGGATGGCGTTTAGCACCCCCGCAACGTAGAATAGGAATAGTACTTATTGTCAATAGGAAACCAGATGTGACCCTAAATTCTTAATGAGTAGGACCCTAGTAATGACCCTAGGCTAGACTAGACTGATTTAGGAAGACCATACCAGAGGATGAATACCTTGGAAGAGGTTCGTAGGTTTCAGGTAGAAACACACACACGCACACACTGAAACTCGACATGGTGTATACGTGTATGTGTATATATATATAGGACTAGGTATAGGTATATATATATATATACAACACGTATATGAGCTACATTGATGTGATATGATACACAGGAATGAAACATTATAACTGGGCTTGATGCCGTGATTCTTGGCTATGCAGTCGTATTAAAATGTTAGCGGATCATTAGAAAATGATAATGAACAGGTATACATAAATTATAATGGGTAGTGATGATATTGAGGTACATGGGATTCTAAAATAGAACCCGAACTGTAACTTGTGACTGATCACAATATGATATATGTATGACTTGATTATGACATCATATAGGTGTGACCTGATGTCGATATCATATAGGTGTGACTTGATGACGATATGATATCAGTATGACTAAATCACAATATGATACATATGACATGATATTTCTGAGGATAAACTAATGATGTATATTTATGATGGAAATGATATATGTTTGATGTATGCGATTACAGTATAGCACCTTGATCTTGACACTTGTTGATGATAAAATTATACGAATAATAAGACACGTAGGTGACACTTGACCCGTACCCCGATATTGGGATGACGTACGATGGATTTTACATTACGAGGCATAGATGTGATGATTGATCCGCACTCTTGATTTGAGGAAGTCGTACTATGTACGTGACGCTATTGAGGCTGGATCGCCGACTATTAGAGATATGGACTCAGACTTTAGGTGTACTCCTACTTCTTATCGACTAGCTCTTAGGTTTAGTTTTCCTTAAGGGGTTAGATGGACACTAGTTTAGGTTCAAGTCTTATAGTGGTAGTTGTATTTGTATATCAAATGGGTGGGTAACACACATCTGTCTTTACTTTCACACCGTAATCATAATGTGCATGTTCATATATATGTTTCAATAATCAGCATAAAACTTTGCCTGTCAGGACACCAGCACCATTACCGATGATGCGCATATTCCACGCACACTTATTTGCCGGCTCACACACATCATCATCGGTAATTGCTATGTCACGTACACTTTAGATCATATTATCTTTTATTGATAGAATCAGTTAACAACTAGACCGATATAATATTGTGATTACTCTCTGATGTTAATATAGGCATGGTATTTATTACTTAGACATTCATGCATTCATATTTTCATGTTATCATGCAGTATTATGGGCATATGCCGACACTTTCATATACTTACTCATGATTTTGAGATTTGGGTTTCTATGAGATTTCTGGATTTTTGGGGAAAACCGCAAGAATATAAAAAAAAACTTCTCTCTCTCCTCCTCTCTTTTTAAAACATAAGATGCGGTTTTCTCGTGATGTATGTGTCGTCCACCATGAGATTTCATGTTTTCTGATGGATTTCGAGACCCGATTCGAGGAGTGGATGAACCGTCTCGGGTACATGGTGGGCCCGGTATGGTACCCTGGGGCAAGAAGATCGAGTTGTAGACGATGAGCCTGGCATGGGAAGGCTACCTACCGGTGATGTCTGGCACGGCGAATATCCGGAGGATACCGACCGTTGTCGTGAGATTTGATAATATGGGCCGATCCGGACTGACGGAGCCTGAGATATTGAGACTATGAGACATGAGATTTATATGTTTGTATCGATGCTTGAGACGGATTTCCATGGATTTCATTGTTGAGATTTCATATCCCTATACACATTTTACTATGATAACAGCTAAAGATTTCTTATACAGATATATCTGGATTTCAGGATTGGTTATTTTACATTCATGGTGCATGCATATCCATTCATATGACATAGTACTATAAGAGGCACTGACACGAGCACAAAGTATCTGCATTTACACGTAGTATTACCCTGCTATTACTAGATGATTGGGATATAGTAGTGTATTATTATGACCTAGGATAGTGTCGTGCATTCGATTTCTTTTCGTAGATGTGTTCTACTCACGAGTTGGCAACTCACCCCCGTTGTGCCAAATTTTATTATAGGTTCGATGTACAGGTTTCCCTGGGAGTTGCTGGCACATCATTTCATTCAGGGTGATTTGCACGGTAGGTTGGTTCACTTGTATCTGGACCACCATTGTACTTTTATTCTTTCATTTGTATCTAGTAAGCTCCATCAACTATACTTGTATTTCTTGATAAGTTTATTGGACCAGTTATTTATTTCGACCTTAGAGTCGCGCATGTATTATTCTGATTTGGTGGATTGTTTTCTTTTGAGTTTTGAGCCTTGCCCTTTGGCGTTGTATACTATTGTGTATTGTTGTGGTTGTTTCCGCCTGTTGGCGTTGAGCTAGCTCCCGTTTGGTGATACTTTTTATTGTTTATGTATATTATACTTGTTGTACCCGTTTGGGGCCAGTTTTTACAGAGGAGACTCTGCCGAAATTTTTGGGAAAATTTGTTGATGCTTTTAAACTTGTTTTCTTTTTCTTCTTCTTTTATAGTTTAGATTTCTGGGCTTCGGCTTACTTAGGTTACGTGGCGCCTCTAGACGCTTCGTAATCTAAGTGCCGGTCGCGTTCCGTACTTTCGGGTCGTGACAAAGTTGGTATCAGAGCGCTAGGTTTAACCTTGTATAAGTCTAGGTGACCCTTGGTTGATGGAGTAGGTGATTTAGGTAGAGTAACGTACCGTGGGTATGGTCCGCGGCATACTTACGATACGCTACCCTGCTTAAGGAACCTTAGGATGTACATTTGTTTGCACCGTACTTCATTCGTTCCTTTGATCTATCTTCATCGATGTCGGAGGGTAGTTTCTGTTACCACGGGCGCACGGGCAGAGGGAGCTGCGGCTCGAATGCGATAACCATTAGAGTATTGGTTATTCTTGAGGATTGAAGCATTGTTTAGCGTGCGGATGAAGGGTATTCACATGCCGTCCAGACGAAGTTAAAGGGTTTGAACGATTATCAGAAAACCATTTTCCCAAGTTTAAGGTATTCGGAAGAACATGCAGGTATTTCGATGGACCCTCTAGAAGAATGAAACCCTAACTCGACATAATGACCACGAGAACGCTCTTGAACCTTAGGGTTTACGGCAGTTCCGCGGTGCCATTAGTGAGACTTGGGTTTGCCCTTCTACGGCTGGACCATCGATGCTGGGGTATGTACCGGATATTTTTAAACTGTACTTGAGTGTTGAGCTCTCGGAGAATTACGGGATTTTGATGAATCGATCAAAAAGTTTAATGTAGTCCGGATATCAAGTGAAGGGATCGACTATGTGGGAGACTCTAGTTATGAGTATTGCCGTTAGTAGCGCAGTCAGCACAGCTACGAAGAGACAAGTTTGAAGCAGCCGGCATCAGAGGAAAGAGGCGCACATTGACGATAGTGTTTACGATTGTGATTTAGTGATTTGAATTTCATATTTTCGTTGATTGGATTTTGGTATTTTGAGGACTTTGTTCTACGATTGGTATTTCATGTGTGTACCTTCATTACATTCTATTTGTGTTTCATATATCAGTTGTATTGATATTGTTTAGTACACACCCAGTACACTTGATTAGGTTTTACATATTTTGAGATTTTTGATTTGATTTCGAGCATAGGGTTTATACATGATTTTGACATATGTTTCGACCTAGTTTTCATGCATTTTTGTACTGTGATCTCGATTTTGATATTCGATGTATGTTTTCGTGCACCATGTGCACCTGATTAGGATTCTTGCGCATACTTGGCGCACTTGATGCGATTTTGTGCACACCAGATGCACTAAATCAGGGTTTTGTGCAGATTAGATGCACCTGATATTGAGTCGTGCACGCCCGTTGCACTTGACAGATGTTTTGGTGCACACCTGTTGCACTTATTTTGTTTTTGGGTGAGTCGTGGTATCTGTATTTGGTTTCGATTTCAGTGCGTACCGGACGCACATGATATTTTATTGATGTGATTGGGATTGATTTCAGTTTGAGCAGTATGTTTTTATAATCATTACTATTTGATTTAGTAACCAGGCGGGACATGTATGTTAAATAAAATATATATATATATATATATAGCTATTTTTTTTAATAAACGTCCGCTACTTATGCCGTGACACGTGCATCACACGGCGATTTTCAAAAGGGTTTTTTGCATATTTCTTTATCCAGATATTTGGACGATTTTACTATGATGCGCACTATATATGAGTTATAGTTTTGATATATATTACGTTGGGTTTCGTACTGGGTTTTGCTATTTTATCTTCACCATAACTCCGATGATTGCGTTATGCTTGACGGAGTTGATTTTTGTTATGTATTGATGATTTCGGAGCCCCGACGATTTGAGTGTTTTGCTAAATGTTTTAGAATTTGGAGGGGGAGTTTTAATTTAAATTCGGGGACCGAATTTCTTAAAGGGGGGAAGATTGTAACGTTTTAAAAATAATTAAATAAATAATTAAATGAATAAAATTGTTCAAGTGAATTTTTTGATTTTCGGTAAAGTAAAATGTATTTTTCGTAAAACTAAACCGTGATTGTTTTTCATTATAATTTCAAAAATACCTATTTTAATTATGTAATTACTAGTAAATGGTGTTTATTTATCCACTTATAAATTTTTAGTTTAATTAAATATTTTTCCTAAATTAATTATTTTAAATATTAACATAAGTTTTATTTTTACACTAAATTAGTGTAAATTACAAATTTGAATGGTTTTAATTTGTAAAAATGAACCATAGCATATTAGAATTTAGTGTGTATCATGCAAAATTTATTGCAAATTTTTCCAAAGTTCTAGAGTTTTCTTGGGTTGTTTTAGTAAAGAAATAAAAGAAAATGAATATATCATGAAAAGACATTAAATGAGATATCAAGTGATAAAACTTCTACACAATTCCTCACTCTTTTCCTTCTCTCCCCTCACTCCCTCTCATGGCCGGCCACACCCCAATGGCAGCCCCCCCATTTTTCAATTTTATTTTAACTCCAAAAATCATCAAAAATCCTCCAAAATTCAATAAAAATTGCACAAAATCCTATTTATTTCCTACCCTTTATTCTTTACTCTTCTTTACATGGATTTTGGAGATGGATAGCACGCATTTTGGAGGCTCATTTTCATGTTTGGATTTCATATTTTGAAGGTATAAATTTCCTTCTTTTGTTTTATTTCTATTAGATGTTTCTTTTAAAGCATAATTAGATTTATTAAATTAATTCTATTTGCAAATTTTAAAATTCAAGTTAGGGTTTGTAAATTCAAGTTGTGGTTTTTATTGATTAAATAAGGTTA